>CADWAE010000093.1:0-1329275 GCA_902982915.1 Phalloptychus januarius
CCCCCAGACAGGAATATAGTGTAATATTTGTGGGCGTGGCCTAATCCCTCCACAGCGCCCCCTAGAATACTTTAAAACTAGCCCCAAGCCATGCTTTATCCACATTTATGAAACTTGGTACACATGTGTATCTTGTCAGGACCTACAAAAAGTCTCTTGGAGCCATGGTCCAAACCCAACCGGAAGTCGGCCATTTTGGATCAAAGCCGCCACCATGTCCATTTTATTGACGTCGTATCTGATCGAACCTCCTACAGCGTTTGACCCACAGACTTCAAAGTCGCTCAGCACGCACTTGAGACATAGCAGGTCAAAAGTTATCAAAGACTTTTTGACGTGAAACATCAAGGCGCAATAACTTCCACAGACAAGGTCGGAACTGCATCAAACTTTCCATGTCTCATTATAGATCAGTGCTCATCACATTGACATGGTCAATTGATGACATTGCTTAAGCCACGCCCCCCTCCAACAGGAAGTCAGCTGTTTTTTCTGCTGGATCTCTTACTTTTACTCTGAGATCGTATGCGGTGGCGAGACAGTAGGCGGTGGCGAGCTGGTAGGCGGTGGCGAGCTAGTAGGCGGTGGCCGGACCTTAGGCGGGGCGTCGCTTCGCTGCTCGGGCCTCCAACGCCGCTCGCGGCTTTAATTCTTATTCTTTTATTCTTATGCTTCCGTCAAATGAATTGGCTTTTTGGGGGCTTTATCATATTCAAAAACTCACCAAACTTGGCGGACGCGTCAAGTCTGCGTGAAAATTACGTATTTTAAGGTACACGCAAAAATTGCAAAAAAAATGGCTCAATGGCGCCCCCTAGAAAATTTCAAAAGACCCTCCCCATTGACCTTAGTTTATCGTAGAGACATGAAATTTGGTACACTTGTACATCTCCCCAAGATGCACAGAAAAGTCTCTTGCAGCCATGGTCTACACAAACCGGAAGTCGGCCATTTTGGATTGAAGGTCTGATTTTGACCCCATTTTGGCCATTTACAGCCTCCACATTTGATTGAACTCCTCCTAGGAATTTCAATTGATCGAGCTTCAAACTTGGTCAGTCTGTTCATAAGGCATGTCCGATCTAAAGTTATCAAAACGGTGAGTTTTTGAGCATGCTGAAGGGGCGTTAGCAGGGGTCAAAGTTCACCTACTCGCCATAAAAAATAAAACTATAATATCTCATACATAAAAACTCACAGAGGCACCAAACTTTCAGTGATTGATCATCATTAGGTGTCCTACAATACTCAATGGTCAAATGATGACATCACTTAGACCACGCCCCCTGAGAACAGGAAGTGTCATGTTTTACTCGAACGGTCTCTATCTGACCAGTTAGACCTAATCAACATGAAACTGTGTCCATAGACAGAAGACATGCTGGTTTGTGTGGATTCCAACCCCAACCGGCTGTGATGCAGCAGGGGGGCGTGGCGCTGACGTGAGCGGTCAGATTCACATACTTCTGCCTAACGCCTGACTTACACGTTTGGCTCTAGATTCCACAATTTCAAGCCAGGCTCCACCAAACTCACTGGGATGGTTGCATAATTCCCCCCCAGCACTATGGAACCAGACTAAATAGTTGGTGGGCGTGGCCTAAATTTTAAACAGCGCCCCCTAGAGTTTTTTAAATGATCAGCCCCAAGCCATGCTTTATCCAACATTTATGAAACTTGGCACACATGTGTATCTTGTCAGGACCTACAAAAAAGTCTCTTGGAGCCATGGTCCAAACCCAACAGGAAGTCGGCCATTTTGGATCAAAGCGCCACGATGCCATTTATTGACGTCGTATCTGATCGAACTCCTCCTACACCGTTTGACCTACAGACTTCAAAATCGCTCTGGACACACTTGAGACATAGTAGATCTAAAGGATCTAAAGTTATCCTACAATTTTTTCTACATCAAAGCATTTGGGCGTGGCTAAGTGTCAAACTTTGGCTATACGCCATGAAACATCAAGGTGCAATAACTTCCACAGACAAGGTGAGAACTGCATCAGACTTTCCATGTCTCATTATAGACCAGCCATGATCACATTCACGTGGTCAAGTGATGACATCACCATAGCCCGCCCTCCAACAGGAAGTTACCTGTTTTTTCTGCTGGATGTCTTGCTTTTACTCTATGATTCACATGGGTTTAATCCTGTGACAACTGACATGAAATGCAATGATGATGAACTCTGTCAATGCTCTCTGCTGACTGAACAGTATGGGCGTGGCCAAACGGCGACATTAAATCCCTCGCCGTTTGCATACGATCATCTCTAGATCACAAATGCATCATCCCATTTGCACCAAACTTGTTAGAGTTGACGCTTGTGACTCTCTGCAGAGCCCAGTAGCACTAAGTTCGGATTTGACTCCACTGCGCCCCCTAGGTTAATCCATCAGCCATATCTCCTCTCTGCATTGGCCGATCCGCACCAGATTTTGGGTGCTTCGTCGGGGAGCGCTCGTGGACGCGTATCGCGCGGCGGACAGGCGGGGAAACTTCGCGAGAGCGTCCGCGGTGCGGGAACCCAGGCGGTGGCCGGTAGGCCGGAGCGGCGCTTGGCTGCGAGGGCCGTTCGAGGCCGCTCGCGGCTTTAATTAGGCCCGAGCAGCGAAGCGCTGGCGAAGGCCTATTGTTTTTCAAATGTTTATTATTTTTTTTTTTTTTATTTTTCTCCTGACAAATGAATTGGCTTTTTGGGGGCTTTATCATATTCAAAAACTCACCAAACTTGGCGGGCGCATAGAGCCCGGTGAAAATTTACGTATTTTAAGGTCGACGCAAAATCCAAAAAATGGCTCAAGGCGCCCCTAGAAAATTTCAAAAGACCCTCCCCATTGACCTTAGTTTATCGTAGAGACATGAAATTTGGTACACTTGTACATCTCCCAAGATGCACAGAAAAATATTGACTGTCATACTGCAACCAAGGAAGTCGGCCATTTTGGATTGAAGGTCCAATTTTGACCCCATTTTTGCCGTTTACAGCCCTCGCATTTGATCGAACTCCTCCTAGGGATTTCCATTGATCGGCTTCAAACTTGGTCAGTCTGTTCATAAGGCATGGCCGATTAAAGTTATCAAAGTTTTGCGTTTTCGAGCTTGCGGAAGGGGTGTTACCAGGGGTCAAAGTTCACATACTCACCATGAAAAAAAAACTGTTGTAGATCCTACACAGAAACTCATAGAAGTACCAAACCTTCAGTGATTAATCATCTCTGGGTGCTCTACAATACCCAATTGTCAAATTATGACATCACTTAGGCCACGCCCCCTGAGAACAGGAAATGTCATGTTTCACCGTGAACGGTCGCTATCTGACCCCTTTGAACTAATCAACATGAAACTGTATCCATAGACAGAAGACATGCTGGTGTATTGTGGATTCCAACCTCAACCAGCTGCAATACAGCAGGTGGGCGTGGCGGCGTGACGAAGTGACCTGTAATATCGTTGCAATACGTTTGGCTCTAGATTCCACAATTTGAAGCCAAGCTCCACCAAACTCACTGGGATGGTTCATAATTCACCCCCAGACAGGAATCCATAACAATAGTTGGTGGGCGTGGCCTAAATTCTAAACAGCGCCCCCTAGAACTTTTTAAATGATCAGCCCCAAGCCATGCTTTATCCCACAATTATGAAACTTGGTACACATGTGTATCTTGTCAGGACCTACAAAAAAGTCTCTTGGAGCCATGGTCCAAACCCAACAGGAAGTCGGCCATTTTGGATCAAAGCCGCCACGATGCCCATTTTATTGACGTCGTATCTGATCGAACTCCTCCTACACCGTTTGACCTACAGACTTCAAAATCGCTCTGGACACACTTGAGACATAGTAGATCTAAAGGTTAGTTACCTACAATTCTTTCTACATCAAAGCATTTGGGCGTGGCTAAGTGTCAAACTTTGGCTATACGCCATGAAACATCAAGGTGCAATAACTTCCCACAGGCAAGGTCAGAAACTGCATCAGACTTTCCATGTCTCATTATAGACCAGCCATGATCACATTCACGTGGTCAAGTGATGACATCACCATAGCCCCGCCCCCCTCCAACAGGAAGTTACCTGTTTTTTCTGCTGGATGTCTTGCTTTTACTCTATGATTGACATGGGTTTAATCCTGTGACAACTGACATGAAATGCAATGATGAACTCTGTCAATGCTCTCTGCTGACTGAACAATATGGGCGTGGCCAAACGGCGACATTAAATCCCTCGCCGTTTGCATACGATCATCTCTAGATCACAAATGCATCATCCCATTTGCACCAAACTTGTTACGGTTGACGCATGTGACTCTCTGCAGAGCCCAATAGCATTAAGTTCGGATTTGACTCCACTGCGCCCCCTAGGTTAATCCATCAGCCATATCTCCTCTCTGCATTGGCCGATCCGCACCAGATTTTGGGTGCTTGTCGGGAGCGCTCGTGGACGGTATCGCGCGGCGGACAGGCGGGAAACTTGCAGAGCGTCCGCGGTGCGGGAACCCAGGCGGTGGCCGGTAGGCCGGAGCGGCGCTTGGCTGCGAGGGCCGTTCGAGGCCGCTCGCGGCTTTAATTATTATTATTATTATTATTCTTTTTCTCCTGTCAAATGAATTGGCTTTTTGGGGGCTTTATCATATTCAAAAACTCACCAAACTTAGCAGACATATAGAGCCCGTAAAATTTACGTATTTTAGGGTCGACGCGAAAATCCCCCAAAAAATGGCTCAGTGGCGCCCCCTAGAAAATTTCAAAAGACCCTCCCCATTGACCTTAGTTTATCGTAGAGACATGAAATTTGGTACACTTGTACATCTCCCCAAGATGCACAGAAAAGTCTCTTGCAACCATGGTCTACACAAAACCGGAAGTCGGCCATTTTGGATTGAAGGTCTGATTTTGACCCCATTTTGGCCGTTTACAGCCTCCACATTTGATTGAACTCCTCCTAGGAATTTCAATTGATCGACTTCAAACTTGGTCAGATTGTTCATAAGGCATGGCCGATTCAAAGTTATCAAAGTTTTGCGTTTTCGAGCTTGCTGAAGGGGTGTTACCAGGGGTCAAAGTTCACATACTTGCCATGAAAAACAAAACTCTTACATCTCCTACACAAAAACTCACAGAAGCACCAAACTTTCAGTAATTGATCATCATTAGGAGCCCTACAATTCCCAATTGTCAAATTATGACATCACTTAAGCCACGCCCCCTTAGAACAGGAAGTGTCATGTTTTACTCCGAACGGTCTCTATCTGACCAGTTAGGCCTAATCAACATGAAACTGTGTCCATAGACAGAAGACATGCTGGTTTGTTGTGGATTCCAACCCCAACCGGCTGTGATGCAGCAAGGGGGCGTGGCGGCGTGGCGAAGTGACCTGTAACGCCGTTGCAATACGTTTGGCTCTAGATTCCACATGCTTTGGCCAAGATGCAAAAAAATTCTCATGAATGATCCTGGTTGGATGCCTGACGATGCTATATTGTCAAAGTCTGACGACAGTTAAGCCCCGCCCCCTCAGAACAGGAAGTGCTTTTTTTTCCTTGGAAAGCTCCATCTCTTGCTCTTTTGGACTAATCAAGATGATTCTGTGTCGGATGACAGACAACAAGTTGGTGTCACTTGCTTTAAAGTGCCAAGAGATTTCAAAGAAGGGCGTGGCTATGGGAGCGCGGCAAATGACAGGTAACGCCGTTGACATACGTTTGGCTCTAGATTCCACAATTTCAAGCCAGGCTCCACCAAACTCACTGGGATGGTTCATAATTCACCCCCAGACAGGAATCCATAACAATAGTTGGTGGGCGTGGCCTAAATTTTAAACAGCGCCCCCTAGAGTTTTTTAAATGATCAGCCCCAAGCCATGCTTTATCCAACATTTATGAAACTTGGCACACATGTGTATCTTGTCAGTACCTACAAAAAAGTCTCTTGGAGCCATGGTCCAAACCCAACAGGAAGTCGGCCATTTTGGATCAAAGCCGCCACGATGCCCACTTTATTGACGTCGTATCTGATCGAACTCCTCCTACACCGTTTGACCTACAGACTTCAAAATCGCTCTGGACACACTTGAGACATAGTAGATCTAAAGTTATGGTACAATTTTTTCTACATCAAAGCATTTGGGCGTGGCTAAGTGTCAATCCTCTCTGTATTGGCCGTTCTGCACCAGATTTTGGGTGCTTCGTCGGGGAGCGCTCGTGGACGCGTATCGCGCGGTGGACGGGCGGGGAAACTTTGCGAGAGCGTCCGCGGTGCGAGAACCCAGGCGGTGGCTGGTAGGCCGCGGACGCTTAGCTGCGAGGCGCGCTCGAGGCCGCCGCGGCTTTAATTATTTTTTCTTTTTTATGCTTCCGTCAAATGAATTGGCTTTTGGGGGCTTTATCATATTCAAAAACTCACCAAACTTGGCGGACCATCAAGTCTGCGAAAATTACGTATTTTAAGGTACACGCAACAATTGCAAAAAAAATGGCTCAATGGCGCCCCCTAGAAAATTTCAAAAGACCCTCCCCATTGACCTTAGTTTATCGTAGAGACATGAAATTTGGTACACTTGTACATCTCCCCAAGATGCACAGAAAAAAGAATTATTGTCATAGTGCAACTCAAACCGGAAGTCGGCCATTTTGGATTGAAGGTCTGATTTTGACCCCATTTTGGCCGTTTACAGCCTCCACATTTGATTGAACTCCTCCTAGGGATTTCAATTGATCGGCTTCAAACTTGGTCAGATTGTTCATAAGGCATGGCCGATTCAAAGTTATCAACTTTTGCGTTTCGAGCTTGCTGAAGGGGTGTTACCAGGGTCAAAGTTCACATACTCACCATGAAAAATAAAACTGTTGTAGATCCTACACAGAAACTCATAGAAGTACCAAACCTTCAGTGATTAATCATCTCTGGGTACCCTACAATACCCAATTGTCAAATTATGACGTCACTTAGGCCACGCCCCCTGAGAACAGGAAATGTCATGTTTCACTGTGAACGGTCGCTATCTGAACCCTTTGACCTAATCAACCTGAAACTGTATCTATACACAGAAGACATGCTGGTGTGTTGTGGATTCCAACCTCAACCAGCTGCAATACAGCAGGTGGGCGTGGCGGCGTGGCGAAGTGACCTGTAATATTGTTGAAATACGTTTGGCTCTAGATTCCACAATTTCAAGCCAAGCTTCACCAAACTCACTGGGATGGTTCATAATTCACCCCCAGACAGGAATCCATAACAATAGTTGGTGGGCGTGGCCTAAATTTTAAACAGCGCCCCCTAGAATTTTTAAAATGATCAGCCCCAAGCCATGCTTTATCCCACATTTATGAAACTTTGTACACTTGTGTATCTTGTCAGGACCTACAAAAAAGTCTCTTGGAGCCATGGTCCAAACCCAACAGGAAGTCGGCCATTTTGGATCAAAGCCGCCACGATGCCCATTTTATTGATCTGAAATCCTCCTACACCGTTTGACCTACAGACTTCAAAATCGCTCTGGACACACTTGAGACATAGTAGATCTAAAGGATCTAAAGTTATCCTACAATTTTTTCTACATCAAAGCATTTGGGCGTGGCTAAGTGTCAAACTTTGGCTATACGCCATGAAACATCAAGGTGCAATAACTTCCACAGACAAGGTGAGAACTGCATCAGACTTTCCATGTCTCATTATAGACCAGCCATGATCACATTCACGTGGTCAAGTGATGACATCACCATAGCCCCGCCCCCCTCCAACAGGAAGTTACCTGTTTTTTCTGCTGGATGTCTTGCTTTTACTCTATGATTCACATGGGTTTAATCCTGTGACAACTGACATGAAATGCAATGATGATGAACTCTGTCAATGCTCTCTGCTGACTGAACAATATGGGCGTGGCCAAACGGCGACATTAAATTCCTCGCCGTTTGCATACGATCATCTCTAGATCACAAATGCATCATCCCATTTGCACCAAACTTGTTACAGTTGACGCTTGTGACTCTCTGCAGAGCCCAATAGCACTAAGTTCGGATTTGACTCCACTGCGCCCCTAGGTTAATCCATCAGCCATATCTCCTCTCTGCATTGGCCGATCCGCACCAGATTTTGGGTGCTTCGTCGGGAGCGCTCGTGGACGCGTATCGCGGCGGACAGGCGGGGAACTCCGAGAGCGTCCGCGGTGTGGGAACCCAGGCGGTGGCCGGTAGGCCGGAGCGGCGCTTGGCTGCGAGGGCCGTTCGAGGCCGCTCGCGGCTTTAATTATTATTCTTTTTCTCCTGTCAAATGAATTGGCTTTTTGGGGGCTTTATCATATTCAAAAACTCACCAAACTTGGCAGACACATAGAGCCCGTGAAAAATTTACGTATTTTAAGGTCGACGCGAAAATCCCCCAAAAAATGGCTCAACGGCGCCCCCTAGAAAATTTCAAAAGACCCTCCCCATTGACCTTAGTTTATCGTAGAGACATGAAATTTGGTACACTTGTACATCTCCCCAAGATGCACAGAAAAATGAATTATTGTCATAGTGCAACTCAAACCGGAAGTCGGCCATTTTGGATTGAAGGTCTGATTTTGACCCCATTTTGGCCGTTTACAGCCTCCACATTTGATTGAACTCCTCCTAGGAATTTCAATTGATCGGCTTCAAACTTGGTCAGATTGTTCATAAGGCATGGCCGATTCAAAGTTATCAAAGTTTTGCGTTTTCGAGCTTGCTGAAGGGGTGTTACCAGGGGTCAAAGTTCACATACTCACCATGAAAAATAAAACTGTTGTAGATCCTACACAGAAACTCATAGAAGTACCAAACCTTCAGTGATTAATCATCTCTGGGTGCCCTACAATACCCAATTGTCAAATTATGACATCACTTAGGCCACGCCCCCTGAGAACAGGAAATGTCATGTTTCACCGTGAACGGTCGCTATCTGACTCCTTTGACCTAATCAACATGAAACTGTATCCATAGACAGAAGACATGCTGGTGTGTTGTGGATTCCAACCTCAACCAGCTGCAATACAGCAGGTGGGCGTGGCGGCGTGGCGAAGTGACCTTTAATATTGTTGAAATACGTTTGGCTCTAGATTCCACAATTTCAAGCCAAGCTCCACCAAACTCACTGGGATGGTTCATAATTCACCCCCAGACAGGAATCCATAACAATAGTTGGTGGGCGTGGCCTAAATTTTAAACAGCGCCCCCTAGAACTTTTTAAATGATCAGCCCCAAGCCATGCTTTATCCCACAATTATGAAACTTGGTACACATGTGTATCTTGTCAGGACCTACAAAAAAGTCTCTTGGAGCCATGGTCCAAACCCAACAGGAAGTCGGCCATTTTGGATCAAAGCCGCCACGATGTCCATTTTATTGACGTCGTATCTGATCGAACTCCTCCTACACCGTTTGACCTACAGACTTCAAAATCGCTCTGGACACACTTGAGACATAGTAGATCTAAAGGATCTAAAGTTATCCTACAATTTTTCTACATCAAAGCATTTGGGCGTGGCTAAGTGTCAAACTTTGGCTATACGCCATGAAACATCAAGGTGCAATAACTTCCACAGACAAGGTGAGAACTGCATCAGACTTTCCATGTCTCATTATAGACCAGCCATGATCACATTCACGTGGTCAAGTGATGACATCACCATAGCCCGCCCCCTCCAACAGGAAGTTACCTGTATTTCTGCTGGATGTCTTACTTTTACTCTATGATTGACATGGGTTTAATCCTGTGACAACTGACATGAAATGCAATGATGATGAACTCTGTCAATGCTCTCTGCTGACTGAACAATATGGGCGTGGCCAAACGGCGACATTAAATCCCTCGCCGTTTGCATACGATCATCTCTAGATCACAAATGCATCATCCCATTTGCACCAAACTTGTTAAGTTGACGCTGTGACTCTCTGCAGAGCCCAATAGCACTAAGTTCGGATTTGACTCCACTCGCCCCTAGGTTAATCCATCAGCCATATCTCCTCTCTGCATTGGCCGATCCGCACCAGATTTTGGGTGCTTCGTCGGGGAGCGCTCGTGGACGCGTGTCGCGCGGGGGAACTTCGCGAGAGCGTCCGCGGTGCGGGAACCCAGGCGGTGGCCGGTAGGCCGGAGCGGCGCTTGGCTGCGAGGGCCGTTCGAGGCCGCTCGCGGCTTTAATTAGGCCCGAGCAGCTAAGCGCTGCGAAGGCCTATTGTTTTTCAAAGAAAAATTATTCTTATTCTTATGCTTCCGTCAAATGAATTGGCTTTTTGGGGGCTTTATCATATTCAAAAACTCACCAAACTTGGCGGACACGTCAAGTCTGCGTGAAAATTACGTATTTTAAGGTACACGCAAAAATTGCAAAAAAATTGGCTCAATGGCGCCCCCTAGAAAATTTCAAAAGACCCTCCCCATTGACCTTAGTTTATCGTAGAGACATGAAATTTGGTACACTTGTACATCTCCCCAAGATGCACAGAAAAATGAATTATTGTCATAGTGCAACTCAAACCGGAAGTCGGCCATTTTGGATTGAAGGTCTGATTTTGACCCCATTTTGGCCGTTTACAGCCTCCACATTTGATCGAACTCCTCCTAGGGATTTCAATTGATCGGCTTCAAACTTGGTCAGATTGTTCATAAGGCATGGCCGATTAAAAGTTATCAAAGTTTTGCGTTTTCGAGCTTGCTGAAGGGGTGTTACCAGGGGTCAAAGTTCACATACTCACCATGAAAAATAAAACTGTTGTAGATCCTACACAGAAACTCATAGAAGTACCAAACCTTCAGTGATTAATCATCTCTGGGTGCTCTACAATACCCAATTGTCAAATTATGACATCACTTAGGCCACGCCCCCTGAGAACAGGAAATGTCATGTTTCACCGTGAACGGTCGCTATCTGACCCCTTTCAACTAATCAACATGAAACTGTATCCATAGACAGAAGACATGCTGGTGTATTGTGGATTCCAACCTCAACCAGCTGCAATACAGCAGGTGGGCGTGGCGGCGTGGCGAAGTGACCTGTAATATTGTTGAAATACGTTTGGCTCTAGATTCCACAATTTCAAGCCCAGCTCCACGAAACTCACTGGGATGGTTCATAATTCATCCCCGGACAGGAATCCATAACAATAGTTGGTGGGCGTGGCCTAAATTCTAAACAGCGCCCCCTAGAACTTTTTAAATGATCAGCCCCAAGCCATGCTTTATCCCACAATTATGAAACTTGGTACACATGTGTATCTTGTCAGGACCTACAAAAAAGTCTCTTGGAGCCATGGTCCAAACCCAACAGGAAGTCGGCCATTTTGGATCAAAGCCGCCACGATGCCCATTTTATTGACGTCGTATCTGATCGAACTCCTCCTACACCGTTTGACCTACAGACTTCAAAATCGCTCTGGACACACTTGAGACATAGTAGATCTAAAGGATCTAAAGTTATCCTACAATTTTTTCTACATCAAAGCATTTGGGCGTGGCTAAGTGTCAAACTTTGGCTATACGCCATGAAACATCAAGGTGCAATAACTTCCACAGACAAGGTGAGAACTGCATCAGACTTTCCATGTCTCATTATAGACCAGCCATGATCACATTCACGTGGTCAAGTGATGACATCACCATAGCCCGCCCCCTCAACAGGAAGTTACCTGTTTTTCTGCTGGATGTCTTGCTTTTACTCTATGATTGACATGGGTTTAATCCTGTGACAACTGACATGAAATGCAATGATGATGAACTCTGTCAATGCTCTCTGCTGACTGAACAATATGGGCGTGGCCAAACGGCGACATTAAATCCCTCGCCGTTTGCATACGATCATCTCTAGATCACAAATGCATCATCCCATTTGCACCAAACTTGCTACAGTTGACGCTTGTGACTCTCTGCAGAGCCCAATAGCACTAAGTTCGGATTTGACTCCACTGCGCCCCCTAGGTTAATCCATCAGCCATATCTCCTCTCTGCATTGGCCGATCCGCACCAGATTTGGGTGCTTGTGGGGAGCCTCGTGGACGCGTTCGCGCGGGGGAACTTCGAGAGCGTCCGCGGTGCGGGAACCCAGGCGGTGGCCGGTAGGCCGGAGCGGCGCTTGGCTGCGAGGGCCGTTCGAGGCCGCTCGCGGCTTTAATTATTCTTATGCTTCCGTCAAATGAATTGGCTTTTTGGGGGCTTTATCATATTCAAAAACTCACCAAACTTGGCGGACGCGTCAAGTCTGCGTGAAAATTACGTATTTTAAGGTCGACGCAAAAATCCCCCCAAAAATGGCTCAACGGCGCCCCCTAGAAAATTTCAAAAGACCCTCCCCATTGACCTTAGTTTATCGTAGAGACATGAAATTTGGTACACTTGTACATCTCCCCAAGATGCACAGAAAAATGAATTATTGTCATAGTGCAACTCAAACAGGAAGTCGGCCATTTTGGATTGAAGTTACGATTTTGACCCCATTTTGGCCGTTTACAGACTCCGCATTTGATCGAACTCCTCCTAGGGATTTCAATTGATCGGCTTCAAACTTGGTCAGATTGTTCATAAGGCATGGCCGATTAAAAGTTATCAAAGTTTTGCGTTTTCGAGCTTGCTGAATGGGTGTTACCAGGGGTCAAAGTTCACATACTCACCAAGAAAAATAAAACTGTTGTAGATCCTACACAGAAACTCATAGAAGTACCAAACCTTCAGTGATTAATCATCTCTGGGTGCTCTACAATACCCAATTGTCAAATTATGACATCACTTAGGCCACGCCCCCTGAGAACAGGAAATGTCATGTTTCACTGTGAACGGTTGCTATCTGACCCCTTTGAACTAATCAACATGAAACTGTATCCATAGACAGAAGACATGCTGGTGTGTTGTGGATTCCAACCTCAACCAGCTGCAATACAGCAGGTGGGCGTGGCGGCGTGGCGAAGTGACCTGTAATATTGTTGCAATACGTTTGGCTCTAGATTCCACAATTTCAAGCCAAACTCCACCAAACTCACTGGGATGGTTCATAATTCACCCCCAGACAGGAATCCATAACAATAGTTGGTGGGCGTGGCCTAAATTTTAAACAGCGCCCCCTAGAAAGTTTTAAATGATCAGCCCCAAGCCATGCTTTATCCCACAATTATGAAACTTGGTACACATGTGTATCTTGCCAGGACCTACAAAAAAGTCTCATGGAGCCATGGTCCAAACCCAACAGGAAGTCGGCCATTTTGGATCAAAGCCGCCACGATGTCGATTTTATTGACGTCGTATCTGATCGAACTCCTCCTACACCGTTTGACCTACAGACTTCAAAATCGCTCTGGACACACTTGAGACATAGTAGAGATCTAAAGTTATCCTACAATTTTTTCTACATCAAAGCATTTGGGCGTGGCTAAGTGTCAAACTTTGGCTATACGCCATGAAACATCAAGGTGCAATAACTTCCACAGACAAGGTGAGAACTGCATCAGACTTTCCATGTCTAATTATAGACCAGCCATGATCACATTCACGTGGTCAAGTGATGACATCACCATAGCCCCGCCCCCCTCCAACAGGAAGTTACCTGTTTTTTCTGCTGGATGTCTTGCTTTTACTCTATGATTGACATGGGTTTAATCCTGTGACAACTGACATGAAATGCAATGATGATGAACTCTGTCAATGCTCTCTGCTGACTGAACAATATGGGCGTGGCCAAACGGCGACATTAAATCCCTCGCCGTTTGCATACGATCATCTCTAGATCACAAATGCATCATCCCATTTGCACCAAACTTGTTACAGTTGACGCTTGTGACTCTCTGCAGAGCCCAATAGCACTAAGTTCGGATTTGACTCCACTGCGCCCCCTAGGTTAATCCATCAGCCATATCTCCTCTCTGCATTGGCCGATCTGCACCAGATTTTGGGTGCTTCGTCGGGGAGCGCTCGTGGACGCGTGTCGCGCGGCGGACGGGCGGGGGAACTTCGCGAGAGCGTCCGCGGTGCGGGAACCCAGGCGGTGGCCAGGCCGGAGCGCTGGCTGCGGGTTTGAGGCCGGCTTTTATTCTTCCACGTCATAGGCGCTTTGGGCTTTTCATATTCAAAACTCACGTTGGCGACGCATAGAGCCCTAAAAATGACATGTTATAAGGTCGCCGCAAAAATCAAAAGAAACGGCTCAACAGCGCCAACTAGCAAATTTCAAAAGACCCTCTGCTATAGCCTTCTTTATCGTAGACACATGAAATTTGGTACACTTGTACAGCTCCCCAAGACGCACAGAAAATACAATTAATGTCACACTGCAACTCCAACAGAAAGTCAGCCATTTTGGATTGAAGAGTCCATTTTTACCGCATTTTGGGCCGAAAACAGCCTTCGCATTTGATCGAACTCCTCCTAGGGATTTCGATCCATCGGCTTCAAACTTGGTCAGATTGTTCATAAGGCATGGCCGATTAAAAGTTATCAAACGTTTGCGTTTTCGTGCTTGCTGAAGGGGGGTTTCCTGGGGTCAAAGTTCACCTATTCGCCATGAAAATCAAAACGGTTGTATCTCCTACACAAAAACTAACAGAGGCATCAAAGTTTCCATGATTGATCATCATCGGGTCACCTACAATACCCAATGGTCAAATGATGACATCACTTAGGCCACGCCCCCTGAGAACAGGAAGTGTCATGTTTTACTCTGAACGCTCGCTATCTGACCTCTTTCACCTAATCAACATGAAACTGTGTCCAGAGACAGAAAACATGTTGGTGTGATGTGGATTACAACCCCGACTGGCTTCGATGGAACAGGTGGGCGTGGCGGCGTGGCGAAGTGACCTGCAACGCCGCTGACATACGTTTCCCTCTAGATTGCACATGCTTTGACCCAGCTCAACCAAACTTGCCATGATTGATCCTAGTTGGATGCCTGACGATGCTATGTCGTCATAGTCTGACGTCATCTAAGCCCCGCCCCCTCAGAACAGGAAGTGCCTTTTTTTTCCTTGGAAAGCTGCATCTCTTGCTCTCTTTAACTAATCAAGATGATTCTGTGCAGGATGACAGATAAGCGGTTGGTGTCACTTGCTTTAAAGCGCGAAGAGTTTTCAATATAGGGCGTGGCCATGGCGACGCGCCAAATCAAAGGTCATGCCATTGCAATATGTTTGCCTCTAAATCCCTTAATGGCTGAAACAAACTCACTAGGATCTATGCTTTTCCACCCCTGAACAGGAATCCATAACAGTCATTGATGGGCGTGACCTAATTTCTCTATAGCGCCTCTCTAGAATATTTTAAAAATTCATACCCGAGTCATGCTTTGACCTACACTTATGAAACTTGGTACACATGTGTATCTTTTCAGGACCTACAAAAAAGTCTCTTGGAGTAATGGTCCAAACCCAACAGGAAGTTGGCCATTTTGGATTAAAGCCGCCATCATGTCGTTTTTTATTGACGTTGTATCTGATCTAATTATTTCTGCAGCGTTTGACCTACAGACTTAAAAATCACTCAGCACATACTAGAAGAATAGAAGGTCACGATGTATGAAAAGAATTATCGTACATCAAAGCGTGTGGCCGTGGCTGAGCATCAAATCTCACTATTTGTCATCCAGGTAATTAAACTAATCCTGCAGTTTTTTTTTCTTTCCACTAGGTGGAAGCATTGCACCACAAATGCCAAAGGGACTGCAGTCTGAAAATGGAATCCTGCCAGATTGAAACCTTTGCGGTTTGCATAGGGTCGACTGTAGATCACGAATGCATAATCCGATTTGCACCAAACTTTTTGAGATTGCGTCTTTTGAATCTCTGCAGAGCCCGATAACATTACATTGAAAATTTACTCCACTGCGCCCCCTAGGTTAATCCATCAGCTATATCTCCTCTCTACATTGGCCGATCTGAACCAGATTTTGTGTGCTTTGTCGGGGAATGCTGCCGAATGCGTAGATGCGTGTCCCCTGGCGGACGGACGGGGGAACTGCGGGAGAGCGTCAGCGGTGCGAGAGCGTCTGCGGTGCGGGAACCCCTGCGGTCGCAAGGTTAAGCCGGAGCGGCGCTTGGCTGCGAGGGCCGTTCGAGGCCGCTCGCGGCTTTAATTTTAAATTATCATTAACATTTTGTACTTATAAGTCAACTGCATTTAAACAGTTATCATGACCTCTAGTGGTTTGTGAAAGTATTACATGCAAATAAAGCTAAAGCTGAATAAGGAGCTGGTAGGTTGAAACTGATGATGCGTTTTAAGTTGTTCATCACTCGAGTGATGGTTCAGAATGGTTTCCCTTGTTAACCAGCAAACTATTTGTAGTAATTTAGTATTTCATAAGTAGAAATTAGCTCAGAGTCAGTTTTATCCTGTCCTTTAGTTTGGGAAAAACAGTTTTTTTCCCCTCATAAATCGCTATGCAAATTATTATGCAGTCGATTGTGAAAATGGAAGTGGCGATGAAAACATCACTACTTGTATTCGTCATTGAATATAAGTGTTGAATAAATATATATATTAAATATAGCTTGTAGAGACCAACAGCTGCTTTGCTATTAACTAGTATAATTGTGATGTGGATATTTGACACACAAAATACAAGTTGTGTGAAAAGAAAAGTAGGCTATCTAAGACAGATGAGCTACGGTTGGTTACCAAGGTAACAGAGTACAATAAAAGTTGTGCAGTGAAAAAGGAATAATCGAAAGACAAAAGAAAAAAAAAGAAAATAACTAAAAGTAAAATTAATAAATAAAATAAAAAGAAACATGGGAAGTGTTTTGAGAAAACAAAACCCGAAGATGAATATATTCCAATAGTTCCAGAAGTACACTGGATAATAAGACACCATGGTGCATTTTCTACACAGTACTTAGTTCAGTGGCACAAAAATGTGGGTTCCCTAGAAATAGCAGTTTTGATCAAAATTAAATTAGGAAACTGGAAGAGCAGTTATTGCAACAAAGAGATAAATTAATGAAAAGAGCAGCATTCCTACAGACCTCCTGGAGACATTACAAAGTCATGAGGACATTTTTTAACTTATGGAAGGAAACAGCCTTGCAACATGCAGGACAGGAACAATCTAAAATTATCACAATGGTATATAATTTAAAAAAAGAAAAAAAACTAAACTGAGAATATTTGACAAAACTACTGACGCTGTTTCTTTTTTTTTTTTACATGCACCGACACTCGCTGGTCTTTGGATTCTTGCTTCCAACGGCACCACCGAGTCTGTATCCACCTCTGCCTCCACCTTGTCCTGGACAACTGCAACTGAGCCCTCACAACCCTTTTCGCTCCAATCATGAATGACAACTATGTGGGACCCGTTCCAGCTCCACTACCTGCAGCCGCAGTTCAACAACAGCACCTCTCACCACATCCCCCTCCTCAATATGCTGCAGAAGCATCTGGAGAACCGGCAGCGTTACCTGTCATCCCAGTTCTGCCTGATCTACATCCTTGTGATGTCTGACCATCGCCAGACATCAACCCCACGCTGGACCAGAACTGGAGAGACTGATAGACTCACCTGCCTGGATGCCATCAAAAAGGATCTGGCTGAGCTGTACCTGAACTGTTTTGGGTCATACACCCCGACTCCCACATCTGTCCAAACCTACCCAATGTTTGAGGTAGGAGGAGGAAATGGTCCACAATTTGTGGCTCGGACACTGACTCTAGATCAACTGGTTGCTGTAGTCTGCATCATCCCTGATTCAGAACCAGCTAACCCCAGAGGGCTCGAGGAAACTACCCCACAGGATGTTACACCTGTGGTGACCCAGGCCACTGGATGAAAAACTGTCTCTAGAAGAAAACCCCAAGAGGTGGTTACCACAACCATGGAAGAGACTTCTATGGACAGAACTCTAATCACAGAGGCCCCGTCAGGGTGGCCCACGAAGAGGGGTGGATATTTGACCTGATTAAGGCTGTTGGAGCAACAATCCGGAACCAGCCTAAACCGCAAGTAAACACACACACACAGCTGATTCTGAACATGTTTTCTCTTATCTCCAATATATGAAGCATATAAGAAAATGCCAAAATGTATAGAGAAGCTTTGCACAATGTCAGAGTCAGACGAATGCAAATCAAAATGTAATTGATAACAACTGACTACAGTTGACTCAGCAGGAACTTCCCGACTTAAGTGAATCCCCGGTATCTGGGCTCAGTCCAAGTAGGGGTGTGGGATACTCAGAGTTAAGAAAACCCTGAGACTTTAACTATATCAACATTCATTCATTTTAATCCCCCCCTTTCCCTTACAGTCCCTTTTTCTGTACAATATAAAGGAATAAAGAACTGACAAATAATATCCTACTATAACCCCCGGTTATACGACAGAGAAACGTATTAACTTCACAATAAAAAGCTTTGCATAAGGGGAAAAATGATGAGTGAACGGTGGAGACTGTCCTGTCTCACTGTGTGGTATGGAGGCTACACAACAGCAGAGAAGAAGGCTGTGCAGTGCGTGGTTAATTTGGCACAGAGGACCATAGCAGATATCTACATCACCAGATGCAGGGACAGAGCCTCCTCCATCCTCCGTGGCAACACCTACAGCATCCACGTAATGTTCCTCTCACTTCCATCTGGAAGGATCCCAGCAAGAACATCAGGACTGATAGGAAGTTTTACCCATATACACTTAAAAGTAAGAAATTATTTGTAAATAAATTAAGTTTCAACATGAGCCAATTTACCGCAGTACATTAGAGAAAGAACTGACAGTCTGTCGTCTCTTCTATCTGTGTTTGAAAGTTGTCTTCCTCAGCTCAAGGGCGTAGCTGCTGGAACTCGTTACCTGTCTGCTGTGCCTGCAAGAAGAAGCAGACAGACACACACAAGTATAAACACACACCTTAAAAAAACCCTGTGATATATAAGAAAACCGGTTATTTGAACCAGCTAGACTTTCTGTTTTTATTCTGTATTTTCCATGTGAGCCTCTCTGGCTGAATAGGAAGAGTAGTTATTTTGTCATTAGAAACGCCAAAAGACTATTTAGATATTGTTTAGACATTCTCATTAAGTAATGTTAACTTATTGTAGTGACTGTTTCTGATCCTAAACTATAAAAATCTAAACCAAATCTTTAACTATATCAACATTCATTCATTTTAATCACGCCCTTTCCCTTACAGTCCCTTTTTCTGTACAATATAAAGGAATAAAGAACTGACAAATAATATCCTACTATAACCCCCGGTTATACGACAGAGAAACGTATTAACTTCACAATAAAACGCTTTGCATAAGGGGAAAAATGATCAGAATCAAAACCAGTTGTTTGGGTTCCAGGAAGAAGGCAACATAAAAACAAAACATCAAAAATGCTTCAAATAATATTCAAATGCTAAATGTCAGTATGTCGTCACAAAAATAAACAGAAAAGAAGACAGGTCTGATAACATTCTTTAAAGGTTTAAGTTATTTCATAAACCGTAGCACTTTGGTTGCCTTACTCCTTCAGAGCTGGCGAGGAGCTCACCAGTGCAGATGTTTCTAGCAGTTAGGGACTGCACCAACCAGTCCTCATCTCATCGCCAGGCTGATGGAAAATCATTCACCCAACCTGAATTCCTCCATTCCTCCCCAAGACACAGAAACAGGCTCAGGAGTCGAATCTGTTTACTGTCAGACTGGCTACTGGTTTGTGCAGTTTGTTTAATGAAGAAAGCCATTCATGGACAACTGTATTCAGATCTGGTGTCTTATTACACACTGGACACAAGCTGAAGTTTACTTTAACTGAGAAGAGGCTGCAAGAGTCCTTACTAAGACAAAAAGAGATCAGCATATCAGTCCAGTTCTGAGATCCTTGCACTGGCTGCCAGTTGCTAAAAGAAAATAATTTAAAATCTCCTTAATGGTTTATAAAGCTCTACATAATAAAAACCCAGACTATATTTCTGATCTTCTTCAGCCCTACATACCACTCAGACCTTTAAGATCATCAGAGTCAAACCTAAAAGTCATCCCAAAAACATAAGGCTGCACAGGAGGCATTATCTAAGGCACTATTAAATTTTCTCTTGTCTTTTTCAAGGTGTTAACATGTACACAACATGTAAATATGAAGGAAAATGCTCATCAGATGGCTCCACCTTTCTATTCGTTTAGTGTTGGGCGTGGACGGTGATGAGGATGTAGTATAGTAAATTTCCAGCAGACATTGTATTGTCCTTCCTGTTCCTGCACTTCTGGTTTATTGTCATAAGTCCAGACAACACTTTGAGAAGCTACTTTCTTCTATGAGACGCTTGATTTTCCTTGACTGCCATTAAAGGTAAGACAAAAATCCTGTAAAAGATACGTATCTTCTTTTCTTGTTTCCTAAACACAGCATAATGGAGGTAGATGCTTATGTTTTTTCTGAGCTTGACGCTGTTGGACTGAGCGTCTCCAACATACATAGCTGCAAAGGATATCAATTTTTATGTGTGAACTGACTTACATGTGTTAATCAGGTGTGGATAACTTGCTTTCTATGGTAAATAATTTGACTATCTGGATAATTAAGCACTTTATAGAAACATTAACAAGTATATGGGTTTACTTAATAACAGAGAAAGAATCACTTAGCTGTTTTGGATTTAGTGTCTGTCATAGATCAATAAAAGACAAAAGTTATATTTACGAAGATAAACAAAAACTCATCAGTTTCTGCATGACTTACATCAACGGTAAAGTCAGTCCAGTCAAACCTGTTGAACAGTAACTGTGGGTCCTTTTTGATTGCATCATAGAACTTTTGGACCAATGACAGAGGAAAAATATATACAAAACAGAATAGATTATTTAGATAATTTATGGGGTTTAACTTGATTATTAAAACATCTGGGCTTGGATTTAAAGCTGCAGAAGGTAACTTTTATAAAAAAAATTTAAAATTCTACATTAAAGATGTCGCTGTGTCAGGAGGAGGGTCTGATTAGCCCTTTTCAATGTGCTAATGGCGGAGAAACAATTTACCATTCCAGAAACAGAGTTTATGTCTGTTTCTGAAGAACCAACTGCAGCGTAGCAAACAGAAACGGGGAGGGCGTGAGAGCGTGAACAAGAGGATGACTGTTTCTGACAAAACATTAAACAGTTGCTCTTACATTATTAACAGTTAATTAATGACTCTTAATAAGTTACCTGCTTTTCTCTGACCTGGACCTAAATTGTGCACTTAAAAGTCTCCAGTGGGATTGCTGTAAAGACTGTTGTCATGAGGTTTTGGACTTTTGCCTCAGACAGATGTAACTCTACATGGCTGGCTTGGTGTTGTTCTGGAGGCTGAGTCTGTGCTCTGCTGCCTGTCACACAGAAGACTGGAATTACAAGCTCCACTTTCAGCCAAAGTTTTAAAGTCAAGTAACATTTCTTCCGGTTGAAGTGATCGAAAGTTGACAATGAGTTTCCTGATCCCTCAAGCCCTCACTTCAGCAGGAAGAAGTCTTGCATCATGTGCTCTTTCTGCACCAGTGATTCAAAACTCTTCAACATGCTGCCAACTCCCAGATAGCGAGATGCATGAGACCAGGACAGAGATGACGCTTTTATTGGAATATTTTTTTTGATTGATTGATTTATCTACCTCCATGTTGAATTCTGTGCATAAAGTTGAAAATGTCTGTGTGTCTGCATCGAATGGTCAGATGTGTAAATTATAATCTGAGCTACACCTTCTGATTATTTGTCTCCATTTGTCTCTATTACGACATAGTGAGTTTTAACAAATGTATAATAAATATTTTTTGTAAAAGTTACACACTACAGCTTTAAGAGCTCAGAAATAACACACACTACACATCATATTAATGTTTAAAGTTTTTCCCTCTCATTTGTTCACCAGTTTCTTCTCATTGTTTATGTCGCATGAGGAAGACCTGCTAATTCAAGATTAACCAAACCTCACCAGATCATCAAGAAAACAATCAAATTGTCTTCAGGAGCAAAGCAGCATCTCTCAGTGTGGATCAGCATATTTGTTTGTGTTATATTGATTCATAAGGAGCTTTGTGTGGATCTCAGCATGTCACCAACAGGTCTGTAAAGCAAAGTCAACAAGGAACTATTCAAAATGAATCCACTATATTAGAGCCGGTGTCCTTAGCAGAATGCGCATTCAGGGAACCTGTTTTACGATTGGCCTAAATGACATAAAAAAACAACAACAATCAGTCATTATAGTTGCAGTTAGATGTTTAAATGTCATCATGGCTTTTCTTGTTTCTGTGCCCGTTTCAGGACAAAGCAAACCATCTGGAACTTTTCACAAAATCCTCAGACCGCTTCTATTCAGTATTTTGATCATCGGATGTTTTGTGGCTGCCTTTCTGATATATCATGAGCCATCCGCCAGCTGGATAAAAGATCCATTAAAGTCATCCCATTTGGCTAACTGCAACCCGGGTGTCTTCAGCGCAAAGAGCAAAGACAAAAACATGACCATAGTTCTTGTTTGGCTGTTGCCCTTTGGACAAACCTATGAAATGAACATCTGCAGCTCTGCCTTCAACATCGAGGGCTGCTTCATCACAGCAGACAAAAACTTCTACAACAAATCGGACGGGGTCGTCATCCATCACAGAAACATTGCTGGGGACCTGTCCAACTTGCCAAAATCCCAGCGTCCTCCGTTCCAGAAATGGATCTGGATGAACTTGGAGTCGCCGTCAAATTCCGGCCGATTCCCTGGGATTAATAACTTGTTCAATCTGACTCTCAATTACCGTCAGGATTCTGACATCCAAGTGCCTTATGGGTCTATTGTACCAGCAGACACTGTGGAGGACTTTGTACCACCGAGCAAAAACAAGCTGGTCTGCTGGATCGTCAGCAACTGGAGCCCTAACCATGTGAGGTCAAAATATTACAATGAGTTGAAAAACCATGTTAAAATTCAAACTTATGGGCGTGCCTTTAACAACTACATCGCTGACAAAGATTATATCCCTACCATGGCCAGTTGTAAGTTTTATTTGTCCTTTGAGAACTCAATCCACAAAGACTACATCACTGAAAAGCTGTACATCCCCCTCTCTGTGGGAACAGTACCAGTGGTTCTTGGCACAACCAGAGAAAACTATGAGAACTTTGTTCAAAGTGATGCTTTTATCCATGTGGATGATTTCAGCTCACCCAAAGAGCTGGCTGACTACCTGCTTCTTCTGGACAAGAACGAAGAACTGTACCTTGGGTATTTTAAATGGAGACGACACTTTAAAGTAAACAGACCCCATTTCTCGGCAGAGCACATGTGCCAGGCTTGTGCTTACCTGAGACAACACAAAGAATACAGGGCATTTAATAACCTTAACAAGTGGTACTGGGGCTGATGGTGCTTAGATGAGCCTAAACTCACCTTCTCTTCACAAATTAGCACTAAGTAATCAAAACGTGATTATTTTTGGACAACCTGAACATTTTGATGTAGTACTCAAAATATACTATATTTGTAGTACATTTTGTTCTACAAAGAAAACATCTATGTAGAACAAAGTAGTTTAAAGCTGTTGTGCATATCCTTTAAAATCTGTAGCAGTCTTTAAGCGAATTGTTTTAAGTTTACATTTGAACTGAGAATCCAACAGATACATCTTTGTATTTTGTAAGGAAATATGTGTGGTGCCTGATCCAGGTTTAAAAGTTTTTTCCTCCCAGTCTTCATTTATTTTTATTAATTTCTGTCTTGAAATTATTTGTACTTGATGTCCTCAGTTTCTTTTCATCCTCATCTTTACTTTCTACCTCATGCCCTGCCATTCTTTCTCCCTCTTTCTTTCTGGGATTAGGTTTACATGTTTTATGTATTTTGTGTCGGTAATTCATAAAATATTTTTGTGCAAATTAATTTTAATTATTTGAAAACTATGTCTGGCCTCACTCTAAATTCCTTTATTAAGAAAAAACAGCTATCATTTCTACACTCGGAGGTCATGTGACAACATTTTAACATTTTATTGGTTAAGGGCTTTATTCTGACTTGTTCTTTGTTCTTTTTATTGTTTTTCTTTTGGTAGATTGTTAGTTTTCATTAGTGTAGTTTAGGTGAGGGAATAGGTCAGTGAGTTGGATGATAAAAGTATTTTTCAACTTAAGAAATATTTTTAAAGCATAATAATAATTTAGCTGTATCAAAACACATCAATTGTGAAGCCCAAGTTGCCAGAGAATGTTTTGTCTGTGAAATGGAAACTGACCAAGTATTTACAAATAAACATAATTTTCATCTTATTGCTCCTTAATACAGTTTGTTTTTATGTTATTGCACTTACAATAATGATCTATTGAAAGCTAAAGGTTAATGTGAACAAGTATTGTGTGTTCAGTTTTTGGGGGAGGAATTCAAGAACAAGGCCTTACAACGCAGTGAAAGACATGCTAAGACGTGCAATCCCACCTTCCAAGGAACCAAAATAAACCAATTGAAACCCCAGTTACTTTATTGTTATTTTACATGTGTAACAATTAGGTACCTGAACGGTAACTGTATCAGTGGCGCATTGTCATATATATATTTTTGTAATCTGTCGTTTTATTTCTATTATACGTTCAGTTACTCTGTTCATGAATGGAGCTAAACATTAAAACATGCCTACCCTGCCTTGTAGCACTACTTAAAAATGTGTGTTACCATTTAAACATTTTTAGGTTCAAAGACAGTTTTCTGCCTGAACTGATGAAATGTGTAATCACTGGACCTTCTGTGTAATATCTTGAACAAAAATAAATCTAATAAAATCTTCAAACACCAAATTCCCAATAGATATTGTTCTTGGCACACCTTTTCTGCACCCTACTGCATCCTAGTAGTGAGTGGATGTGTAAGATTTGAGTTATTATTCAATAATTCATAACAAGGGGTGACAATGAACTGTCATATCAGCAGTTGGTGGAAGATAAAACTCCTGACACAACGATGGACAACGCTCACGAGGAAAAGGCAGACGAAATGGCTAACTCCGAAGCTAAAGCATCATCTAAAGCTAGCTCAAGATCCAAACACTCTAGCTCTAAGCATTCATCCTGCAAGTCATCCTCAAGTTCCAGCGTATTTGAAGCAGCCATCTTTGCACGAGCTTCTGCTGAAGCCACAAATGCTAAAGCCTTCTACAGTAAAAAACAATTTGAAATTAAAAAGCAGCAAGCAAATCTAGAGCTGGATTTTAAGATGCTGGATATAGAAATGGTGTCATGTTCGGTTCAACTTTTCGCACCCACATGCAGACACACCAGGCGGAGAGAGAGAGGATCAGTGAAAAAATGATTTATTAGGGAAAAATAACTAATTATCAGGATCGTTGATCACTGTGCCTGGGTTCGGGTTCATTGAGACAGATGGAGATCTGGGCCAGGGCGGAATTCTGTGGTACCAGGGTGGTTACGAGGAGATCTGTTGCTGGTTTGGCGGAGGGGCTGCGTTGGAGGGCGGACAGGATCTTTGTCTCCAGCGGAGAGGAGTGACGGGCTCAGCCAGCAAAGAGATCCGGGAAGGCTTAGTTATGGCGATGAGGGTGGTGGAACTCGGGTTACCGGTGGGTAGAAGAAAAACGCCACGGTGTCACAGGAAGTCACCTGAGGAGAAGGGGACACGGAGAATCACGACCAATAAGGTTCACAAGGAGAGCGGTGCTACGAGGAACACAGACGGCCGGTAATACCATTACTGGTTAACACTCTGGCACAGGAGTGTTGGCTGCACCCATCTCTTATCCCCCTCCAGCTGATGAAATGACATGCAGGTGTGCACCAGCAGCCATCGGCTACGCCCTCCAGAATGTGTCCTCTCGGCATCCTCTGGTGGAGAAAGGACAAAACTGCAGCAAAAACCCCAACCACCACCCTGGATCCCAACAAAAGGAAGCTGCAGCTGCTACGGTGAGAGCAGAGGTTTTAGAAGCTGGGAGTACGTGCGACACCAAAACCAGCTAAAGTCACATTCGTCGAAAGAGAAAATGCCTCAGGTCGAACCACCATTAAAAGCATCATCATTCGCCCCAAGGAGATTCGGTCAAACTCCCTCTCCACCGGTGCTCAAGAAAATGTATGTAAAAGATTAACCTTTTGACACACTGTTAAGGATTTAAGTTTGATTGTAGTAATATTAGAAAGAGTTCATTATAGTGCATGTGAAAATAGTAGTAGATTTTAATCTAGGTAGGCTTGGACGAAGGATTCAATGTAAATAACAACTGATGAGTGTTGCTTTAACTCACATCAAATAATTTGGGAAAAGGCCTTCAGCAGATGGTCATCTGTTACTAGAAGGGAGAAGCAACAGGGGGTTGCATCGTAAATTAACTGCTGCACCTGGAAGTCTTTCAGATAAGGAGAGTGTGAGGAGATGAGCGACACTAGAGAAGCAGACTGTAAGGCTGGGAAAGGCAAGTTTTGTGGATTCACATGGTTCATCAAACCCCCTCACATAGGGGGAGAAAAAGTTTTTAAAACTTTGAGGAAAACAAAACTAGTATGTGGGGTATTATGAAATTGGTGGCTAGAAAATAATAATCAAAAATGCCTTTTAATAATTGTGAGTTAATGAAGGACATTTATAATTGTTATTAACTGCATGATGTGAGTAGTTTAATTTGTAGTTTTATATTAGTAGTGCTAATTAGTGTTTAAGTCATACTAACGTGGGTGTGTGTTAATGCATTATCAAAATAATAGGAGATTAATGTTGTAGTATTAAAACTGTTTCAGGTATATGATAAAAGAGTTATGGAAGATAAAGTGCTAAAACTAAGATCCAAAAGTTTGGTTTACTTGATGTGCCACTTGGTGAGATAAAGGGAGGGGGCCTGCGTAGAGTTGACCTTTTTCCTGAACCCATTTAAGAGCTGGGGTCTTTTGTGTGGAGAAGTTCTGGCAGAGGACACATGGAGTGATTTTAAGAGATCACACAGACATGCGAGAAGCTCATCTAGGAGATTGAGAGAGAGCACATACTTCACGAGTCACACCTCACATCGCAGGAAAAGTCATAAAACAGTTGGAGCAATTTCCCTTTGAAATTTGAAACCTATTCTAAGTAGAGAAGCAGGGACATCCCAAATTGCATACATTAGAGAAAAAAACACACCTCCCTATAAAAGTTTCGGCACTAAAATAATTAGTCAGATTGCTTGGTTTACAGCCGCACCAGCTATCTCCAAAGACGCGTCTTTGTCTTTTTGTTTCATCTCATTTTGTGTTTGTGCATTTTGCTGTTGGTGTGATCTGATGCATCTGCTTGTCTGGATAAACTCTGTATATGTTTGAAGTAGAACAGTGAGTGGTTTATGTTTTGCCCTTACGCACTGGAAACCCTCGACCAGGGGAACGAGAGAGGAGACGAGCTACAGGTGTTAATCATTATCCTCTCAATAGCACCAAGAAACTATGTTAGGCCAAACAGTCACCATGATCCCCACCACAGTTACCCACTTTTGACTGACTTTGCTAAGTTCCTCACACTAAAGAGTTCATCACAACAGGGCTCTTTAAATTCGACGACACCCCGGAGAATTTCAGCGCATGGCAGTCATCATTTTTTAATGCAACTGAAGACATCGACCTCACATATAGTCAAGAGTTGGATCTCCTAGTGAAATGGCTCGGTAAAGAGTCCTCAGAGCATGTCAAGAGAATCAGAGCTGTTTATACCACTAACCCCAAAGCTGCCCTCCAGTTAGCATGGGAGAGGTTAGAAGAATGTTATGCTACACCAGAAGTAGTAGAAAATGCTTTGTTTCAGAAACTAGACAGCTTCCCTCGCCTTACAAATAGAGATAATGTAAAACTCAGGGAACTAGGAGATTTGCTCCTAGAGTTGCAGGTTGCTAAAAATTAAACTTATCTCCCTGGCCCCGCTTACCTTAACACAACACAAGGTGTTAAGCCCATAGTGGAAAGGCTACCTCCAAGTTTGCAAGATAAATGGCTTCAAGCAGGTTCAAAATTCAAACAAAATTAAAGCTGCAGGCGGCCTCGAACGGCCCTTGCAGCCAAGCGCCGCTCCGGCTTAACCTGGCGACCGCAGGGGTTCCCGAATCGCAGATGCTCTTGCACCGCAGACACTCTTGCACCGCTGACGCTCTCGCACAGTTCCCCCGCCCATCCGCCAGACGACACACATCCATGCATTCGGCAGCGCTCCCCGACAAAGCACACACAATCTGGTGCTGATCGGCCAATGTAGAGACGAGATCTAGCTGATGGATTAACCTAGGGGGCGCAGTGGAGTACAATTTCAAGGTAATGCTATCGGGCTCTGCAGAGATTCACAAGAGTCAATCTTAAGAAGTTTGGTGCAAATCGGATGATGCATGTGTGATCTAGAGACGACCGTATGAAAATGGCGAAGGGGATTTTGGGGAGCTCTACAGGTGTACCAAATTTCCTGTCTCTACGATGAAGTAAGGTCATAGCAGAGGGTTTCTTGAAATTTGCTGGGTGGCGCAGTTTAGCCGTTTCTTTTGCGATTTTTGCGATGACCTTAAAATACGTAAATTTTACACGGGCTTGATGAGTTTTTGAATAGGATAAAGCCCCCAAAAAGCCCCCTCTTTAGGGGGTGTTGGAAATGATAATTCAATTATGCTGGTTTTAACTTTAAGCATATGTTTAAATATTTGACAGATCAACATTGCCTTGAGTAGGATTTAATTTTAAGTTAGATTTAGAGTCATGGCTTAATCAACATAATCTGATCAGTAGAAGATAATTGTACCAGTTCTTATATCCAAATCAGCCCGTTTTGATATTCTAGGTAAGAGGAGAGCTCTGAGCCATCAGCCTCCTGCTGTGCTTGGAATGCAGCAGCATCTGTGCTGGGACAGAAGGAGGGGGTCTGCATAGAGATGGCTGTTTCCTGAACCCATATAAGGATTGGGCCCTTTTCTTATGTGCTTGTGGGAGAGGACACCTGAAGAGAGATAGGATCTCACACAGAAGTGTGGAATGTTGCTTGTCTCAGGACTCATCAGCCCAGTAACGACAGTCATAAAACATTTGGAGCAACTTCCCTTCTCTCTTTTGCTTCACTTGTAAACGTGTCAAAACGTCTATTACGCAATATCCCTTTCCTAACAAATTCATACCTGTCATTGTTTAACTGAACACACACTCTGCATTCGCTTCGGGATTGAGACAAAAAAAAAAAAAAACAAACGACAAAGCTTAGAAGTGACAGAATGCAATTTGTGCCAAAATGTAGCTGGGAGAACAGCATGATCAGGTCTGAAGTCGTCGTCCTGTGTTGTTGTTCTTGTTTTTAATTGTGGGCGGTACTGGAGAAGCCACACCTCACACCTGTTGTATTCCATCGATCCTGTTCAGACGAAACAGTCAGATGCGTGACATTTACTTTCACACATACGAAGCCAGCATCATACAAGGTCAAGTTTGAGGTAAGACCTGCTTTACATAATTATGTTATCTGAATTGACTGCATGAGGCAGTTTCTGTTTTATGAAATTCCCATTGCTGCTGGCATTTTACTACGTCTTACTCCTTACTTGTTTTGTAAAGGAACTTGTGACTTTTGTTTGTGACATGCTATAAAAGCGCAAGTCTACTAGTATTCACAAAACAAGTTTATTTTCATAGTTTTTTATATTTTTTCTTATTTTATCATTTTTTAATTATTGCTTTTACTTGTTTTCTATAGGAACTTGTGAGTTTTTGGGATGTGCTATATGAGTAAAACTATTAGAAGTCTTCATATGAGCACAAGAGGGTTTGTTCTTTTTGTTATCTTTTCCTTTAATCATTTCAAACTTAGTTTTATTATTTTTGCTTGTTTGGTAAAAACTTGTGACTTTTGCAACTTGCATCAGTAAAAAAATCGCCTGCTCCACATAGACAACATTTCCATAACAGGCTTGTTGTTGGGTACAAATTACCAACATTAGTTACAACACCTGCAATAAACAGAGACAGAGCTTCTGTATGGGTGCTTCTTCCTCTGTCTGGGTGCTTCTTCCTCTTTCTTTGAAACACACCAACCTCTTTTAACAAAGTCACATCAACTAAGCAGAACATTATATGTAAGCAGAAAATTATATGTAACTACATAGTTTAAACTTTCTAAGATAACACTAAAGAATATAACTTCAACACTTGTCTCTGTAACTCTACACATCCAGGATGGTCATGAAGCTCAAAACCGTCTTTTTCCTGATTGCTGGCTTTGCCATTAGCTTCATTGGTGTCAGAACTGTGTTCCTGGACTGTGACGGCTGGTTACGGCTTCTGGGCATCAGCTCCTCCATTTGTCCATTTGGGAACGGTGGCGTTCTGTTTATCCGTCGCCTCAACCGCTCAGTGGAACCGTTTTTGTCCAGGAAGACGAAGCTCTACCAGGATGATTTTAATTGGTGGAAGGTATGTAAATATTTGCTCCTGAAAATGTAAAAGCCACATGTCGTGTGAGAACTGGTCTGACAACAATGGGAGTGTGTTTGTTCCAGCGCATACAGAATGAACATCGGGACTTTGCTTTCTACAAAGCGACAGTGACCAAGCTGTTTGAGATCTTCCCGCCTGTCCCTGACCTGGGGAAAGCGTGCTCTTCCAGGTGCAGGACTTGTGCCCTGGTAGGGAACTCTGTGAACCTGAAAGGATCAGGCTACGGACCTTTGATAGATTACCAAGATATTGTGATAAGGTGATTGATCAGCTCCCGACTTTGAGAAGCGACCAAGAAACGGTTCAGAGTCAAAACATTATGCTCTTCTTCTTTTCTGCACAGAATGAACGTCGCCCCGGTCAGAGGCTACGAAACAGACGTTGGGACCAAAACAACATACCGAGTCACTTACCCAGAGAGCGCCATGGATTTAGACAACAACACTCATCTTGTGCTGTTTCCGTTCAAGATACAAGACCTGGACTGGCTCATCAAAGCCTTTACCACTGGATTCACGGGGCGGTCAGTGTTAATCAGTTCTTTTTTTTTATTTATTTTTTTGTCACATTTGGACGTGGCGCCATTTGTTAATTCAATCAGTGAAACCTTATTTATATGGAATACTTGGCAGAAGGATTACAAACCCAAAACCAAACATTTAGCCACTGAAACATGATCAGTATCTGATGAGATTCCAGTGATGTATCTTCCTTTTTTTTTAAATGCATCAGCAAACAAAAACTCTCTCGCCTCTTATATCTTTTCACTGGAGGTTTACCATTTATTCTGCCACTATGATGTTATAATTATAAAAACCACCAGAATGTCGGAAAAGTCAAGCATTAGGGTGGATCAGTTTCCCAAATGATCAGATTGTACACTCAAAGAAAATTCTAATAATCCATGACTGGGCAGAATCGGACAGGTTTGCTTGGTGTTAACCTTGAGTCATGCTGGATAGGCCTTATTCCCAGTGATGCTGGTGATGTAGGACAGGATGAGCAAGTTAGGTTAGTTTTTAATTATCTTTGCTGCTCATCTCATCTCACAGAACTGCACACCTGAAGACATTTTATGAGTTTAACGTCAAACATCTTCTCCTTGGGCTGCCACCTTATCGCGGTTGAGGGGTTTGAGTGTCCCAATGATTCTAGGAGCTATGCTGTCTGGGGCTTTACGCCACTGGTAGGGTCACCCAAGGCAAACAGGTCCTAGGTGAGGGACCAGACAAAGCGCAGCCCGAAGACCCCGATGATGTACAACAACAATGGACTTGGTGTTCCCTCACCCGGACGTGGGCCACCGGGGCCCCTCCCTGGAGCCAGGCCTGGAGGGGGGGCACGATGGCGAGCGCCTGGTGGCCGGGCTTTTGCCCATGGAGCCCGGCCGGGCTCAGCCCGAAAGGAATACATGGGTCCCCCCTCCAATGGGCTCACCACCAGGAGGGGCCTAAGGGGTAGGGTGCAATGTGTGCTGGGTGGTAGCCGAGGGAGGGGGCCCTGGCGGTCCGATCCTCGGTTACAGAAGCTGGCTCTTGGGACGTGGAATGTGGGGAAGGAGCCGGAGCTGGTGTGTGAGGCTGAGAGGTTCCGATTAGAAATAGTAGGTCTTACCTCGACGCATGGCTCTGGTTCTGGAACCAGTCTCCTTGAGAGGGGCTGGACATACTTCCACTCTGGAATTGCCCGTGGTGAGAGGCGCCGGGCAGGAGTGGGCATACTTGTTGCACCCCATCTCGGCGCCTGTACGTTGGGGTTTACCCCGGTGAGCGAGAGGGTAGCCTCCCTCCGCCTATGGGTGGGGCCGAGCAACAATTCGGATTACCCACCCTTTTTGGAGTCCTTGGAGGGGGTACTGGAGAGTGCCCCTCCTGGGGACTCCCTTGTTCTGCTGGGAGACTTCAACGCTCATGTGGGCGATGACAGTGAGACCTGGAGGGGCGTGGTTGGGAGGAACGGCCCCCCGATCTGCTCCAATTACAGGGGGGTCACACTCTTAAGCCTCCCCGGCAAGGTCTATTCAGGGGAACTGGAGTCCTCGGGGAGTCCTGTGGGGGGTTCTCCGGGAGTATGGGGTACTGGGCCCTTTGATATGGGCTGTCAGGTCCCTGTACAACCGGTGCCAGAGTCTGGTCCGCATTGCCGGCAGTAAGTCGGGCTCGTTCCCGGTGAGAGTTGGACACCACCAGGGCTGCCCTTTGTCACCGATTCTGTTCATTACTTTTATGGACAGAATTTCTAGGCGCAGCCAGGGTGTTCAGGGGATCCGTTTTGGTGGCTTTAGAATCGCATCTCTGCTTTTTGCGGATGATGTGGTCCTGTTGGCTTCATCAGAGCATGATCTGCGGCTCTCGCTGGAGCGGTTCGCAGCCGAGTGTGAAGCGGCCGGGATGAGAATCAGTGCCTCCAAGTCCTGCCCCAAGTGGAGGAGTTTAAGTATCTTGGTATCTTCACGAATGAGGGAAGAAGGGAGCGGGAGGTCGACAGGCGGATTGGTGCAGCCTCTGCAGTAAAGCGGGCGCTGTACCGGTCCGTCGTGGTGAAGAGAGAGCTGAGCCAAAAAGCGAAGCTCTCAATTTACCGGTCGATCTACGTTCCTACCCTCGTCTATGGTCATGACCGAACCAACGAGGTCCCGGATACAAGCGGCCAAAATGGGTTTTCTCCGCAGTGTGGCTGGGCTCTCCCTTAGAGATAGGGTGAGAAGCTTGGTCATCCGGGAGGGACTCAGAGTAGAGCCGCTGCTCCTTCACATCGAGAGGATCCAGTTGAGGTGGCTCGGGCATCTGGTCAGGATGCCTCCTGGACGCCTCCCTGGTGAGGTGTTCCGGGCACGTCCCACCGGGAGGAGGCCCCCGGGTGGACCCAGGACACGCTGGAGGGACTATGTTTCTCGGCTGGCCTGTGAACGCCTCGGGATTCCCCCGGAGGAGCTGGCCCAAGTGGCTGGGGAGAGGGAAGTCTGGGCCTCCCTTCTTAAGCTGCTACCCCCGCGACCCGACCCCAGATAAGCGGCAGAAGATGGATGGACGTCAAACATTTGATCAAATACAATATTTTACTTATCTGCAACAAAATTTAAAAGACATCATAGAATGAAAACAACTTATCTCTTTAATTTTTCTGTATCAGAGGTTTTATATACAGATATCAGATTATTTCTAAAAAAAAAAGCATATATTGATCTTAGACTTTGGCTTTTTTGATTGTTTGCTTTAAGTTTTTTACGTAGAATTATTGCACAATACAGTCCAAAGGGCAGCAGACAAAAATACCAACAGGTTTCGTTCATCACAAGAAAAATCAAAAGAAAAACACATTGTAAATATTTGTATATATCTGTCTGACTGTTTTCCATAGGTCGTATGCACCCTTGAAATTCAAGATTAAAGCCAACAAAGACTTGGTGAGTGCAACACTGGATGCAGCTATGCTTGTAAGTGTAAATGAATGTAAATATGAATCCTGTGTGGCAGGTGAAGGTGATCAACCCAGCCTTCATGAAGTATTCCCATAACATGTGGCTGGAAGGGAAAGGATCGTATCCGTCCATCAGCTTCATGACGTTGATTCTCTCTCTTCACATTTGCGACGAGGTGAGTTTCAGTTTCGGTCTTCTTTCCCCGCGTTGTTTTCGTCTAGCAGACGCCGTTTGGTATTTAGAATCGATCACAGAGGTTGGATTTCCCCACATAAATTTTGGTAAGATTGGGTGAGATCAGAACGCATCCTATGCAGAACCAAAAATGAAAAAAATAATAATAATAATTTGCTGGTGTCTTTGTTGTTACTCCGTGGTTAAAAAGGAGGGAAACAGTTTGTTAACACGACGCATATATGATCATATTCTGCACACAAGTTCCGTTGTGTGCAGAATATGAATTAATAAAATGACTAAATGAATTTGAATACTGAAATATGTGGGAAAGGTCCAGCTCTGCATATGTTTTTGTAACTTCTGATGAGGTCAGATACTTTTGGCAGTTACATACTTTTGGCAGTATAGTATCTCCATACTGCGAGGAGAAACTATCTGAAAAGACGAAATTTGAAATTTCGAATTGACTGCAGTGGAATGGAAAAACTCCAGAGTGTTTATCTGACACCCGTCAAATGTTATTGTCAGTAATTCCAAAAACCCAGCAAACCAGAAGTTTACATACAGAACCAAGGGTTTGACCCGAGTCATGCAGTTTGAAGCACATCCATCCAGACGTATGTAAACTTGTGAATTCGAAGAAAGTTACAAAAAAAAACTAAATCCGTAAAAAATTCTCAACAAATGTTACAACCATGATATTGGAGCAACTTTCCCTGCTAAATGTATGAATTGATGTTTTTGGGGGGTCATTTCAGATCCATGTGTTTGGCTATGGAGCCGACAGCGATGGAAACTGGAGCCATTACTTCGAAGTCCTGACAAATAAAAATTTCAGGACGGTGCCGCATCCCGGACAACATGAGTACAAGTTATTGCAACGGCTGGCTGCGGAAAAAACAGTAGAGCTTCACCGAGGGATCTGATCCATCACCTTAGCGATACTTTCTCTGTCTGATGAGTCCAATTATGAATGTCAATGTCTTGCAATGAGAAATCAGGAATGTCCTGATTGGAGTATTTTACGGCAAAAATTTTTTGGCTTTTCCTCATTTTAAGACATTACACATTTTTATTAAGATTTTTAAATATTCAGACCAGTCTGTGCTGAGTTTTGAAGCAGAAGGAAATGTACGGTTCGGTGTGTGTCTTTCAAGTTTTACTAATAAAAATCTGAAATGTTTTGTCTGTGTTTTTCTTCAGCTTGATGCAGCTTTTTGTTTGAGGCATTGTAGAACCACATTTGACCATTTAAGGGAACATAGTGAGAATTTTCTGTCTTTATTCTAAACAATTCTTTCCAAAGTGTCTGATTTTTTAAATAAAAGTTACATACTGCAATTTTAATAGGAAGATTGATAAAAAAAAAAATTTCAAGTCTTGATTATGTAGAGATAGGCTGCACAGTGGCCCAGTTGGTAGAGCTGTTGCCTTGCAGTAAGAAGGTTCTGGGTTCGATTCCCGGCCCGGGGTCTTTCTGCATGGAATCTCCATGTTCTCCCTGTGCAGGTGTTCTCCGGGTACTCCGGCTTCCTCCCACAGTCCAAAAACATGACTGTCAGGTTAATTGGTTTCTCTAAATTCTCCCTAGGTGTGAGTGTGAGTGTGTGTGTGCGTGGTTGTGTGTCCCTGTGTTGCCCTGCGACAGACTGGTGCACAGACAAGAAAAACAGGATTCAGTCTGCTAAACATGGCTCTGATGCCTTCCACTTGTTCTGTAAACTGGAACTCCAGTACAGTGCAAGTTGAAATGTTCTCAGTTAATACTTGATATTAGTTTCTTACTTTTTTGTTGGCAGTAAGGAATTAAATGTTGCTAAAATAAAGACAACTACTTACAAGATTTTATTCATGAACAATCAAGATTTTAGTGATAAAGGCAAGTTCTAGTTTTTCTTAAGCTCTGGTACCCGGACTTGGTGATCCTCGATCGCCCTCTAGTGGCTAACGAAATACTGCATGTAAACAACCTTGACGTGACGTGAGCCAAAAGTGCGACACTACGGTTAGTTTACCAAAGGATTGTGTTTAAAATGAACTATAAATAACTGGGTCACTAAAAAGACAACCTGAAGATGCCGGTGGAATCTTTCTCTGGGTGAGTTGCAGAACTTTTGTTTTTGTACACAAATCTGATACTTAGCATGTCACTGGTATTTTGCTTATTTTAGCTCTTGTTTTGCGGCTGGAGAAAAATGTCCCTAACCTGATTCTAACACCATTCTAACACTATAAAACAGTTTTGTCAAGTAGAATTCATTATTTAAAACAAAAAACACTTACATATTGTCACTTTGAACTGCCTTGTTGCTGCAATGTGCCATAAACTTGACTAGACATTAAAACATTTTACTGGCTGTTCCCAGTAAAATGAGGTCATGAGGTTAGCTCATGCAGCTAACGCTAAACAGAACGCTAACCAGAACGTTACCCATAGAAATGGGCAATTACACTTCCATTTACTGCTGTAACTTTTTTCCCCTTATTGATATAAGAATTAAAAGTCCAGTCTTTCTGCATGGAGTTTGCATGTTCTCCCTGTGCATGCGGGGCTCTCTCCGGGTACTCCGGCTTCCTCCCACAGTCCAAAAACATGACTGTATTGAGAGGATAATGATTAACACCTTTAGTCGAGGGTCTCCCGTGCGTAAAGGTGAAAGCACATACACATCAATCTACTATTCCACTGCAGACATAGCCAGAGTTTATTCAGACAAGCAAATGCATCAAATCACACCAACAGCTCACCAGAATGATCAGAACCTCAAAACCACAAGACAGACTGTAATGAAGGTTTTCATTACTAGGCTGGAAACACTGAAAGTGTGTGTTGAATGATGAACGAAACAAATACAAACAAGTATTTTATTGATTGTATGTGTGGTGCAGTGGCATCTCAGCTGGAACTGATGGTGTCCTGTTAACAGACAACAAATGAATGAAATAAGTATTGTAACTGTTTGGAATACACTAAAATGTTTGAAAGCCGTGTGCGGGTGTGACTTACCTCTGTCTCTTCCTCTGCAGGGTGGTCAGGCTGCAGACCACCCGGGGGGCCTGAGCACCTTTTAAGGTTTCCGGAAGGGACCAAGGCAGATGAAAGAGAGGGGGGAGAGTAGATGGATCTATGTACTGTAGACACTCACTGTTGAATTGATATTTATAGAAATGTATTTTAGATCTACTTCAACTAAATAGTATTTAATAATGTGTATTAGTCTGAAGATGTGGTTTGTTTAGTCAATGTTTGTCGTGTGTATTTACTGTTTTACCCTGTTTCTTGGCGGCGGGTTAAATGGAACCGTCAGCGGCCATAAAGGCGGCGTGCTGGCCACATAAGTTGAGTTGAGGCTGAGATCCCAGACCGTGAGGAAGCAGAGCTGTTTTATGTGTTTGAATGTTGGTGAATAAACACCTAGTGGGCTTGCACCAATCCTTTGTCTCACGACTCCTACTTGAGCCTCCCGCTAAGGGCCAGTCTAACACAGACATTAATCACCTGAAAGAAGCAGAAAAATGGACAAATACAAAGACCAGAGCGCCGGTGCCGCCGCACCCCAACGATCTGATTAATTATTTTAACTCTGAAACTTTTAAAGGAAGGTGTGTTCTCTTCTCTAATGTATGCAATCTGGGATAGCTGGATAGGCACCAGCAACCCTTCCTACCCCAGTAAGGGATAAGGGTGTAGGAAAATGGATGGATGGATGGATGGATGGATATATATATATATATATATATGTGTGTGTGTCTTTAAAAATGCAATGTACTATACTGGTTAGGACTAAAATTGCAGTTAAACCTTGTTTTTAGGCCCGAGCAGCTAAGCATTGCAAGGCCTATTGCTTTTGCGCTGTTTATTATTAATATGCCCGAGCAGCTAAGCGAGGCGAAGGCATATTGTTTTTCAAATGTTTATTAGGCCCGTGCAGCGAAGCGCTGGCGAACGCCTATTGTAATCGCAGGATTTCTTATTATTAGGCCCGAGCAGAGAATCGCAACCGGGCGTGACCCAACTGCTCTACAGCGCCCCCTAAAGTGAGATGGTGGAAACCGTAGGTCGTAGGGGTCTGAAACTCGGTACGTAGGTAGATCCCCCCGAATCAAGAAAAAAAGTATTTTGGAGGTACCCCCTAAAATACACAGGAAGGTGGCCATCTTGGGTCAAAGGTCAAATTTTGGCCATTTTTCACTTTTACTCACATCGAACTTTGACGAACTCCTAGAGATTTCGACTTATCGGTTTCATTCTTGGTCACAGTGCAGTAAAGGCATAGGGCTTTAAAAGTTATAAAAAAATTGACTTTTCATATATGTTCAGGGGCGTGGCATGGCGGTGAACTTGGCGTACTCGCCAAAACAAACGAAACACTATAACTTTCATATAAAAAGATCAATTGGCACCAAACTTGGCATGAGTGAACTTGGTGGGATCCCTAACCATCCTATGTCATCACAGTCTGACGTCATCTAAGCCCCGCCCCCTCAGAACAGGAAGTGACTTTTTTTTACTTGTAAAGTTCCGTCTCTGGCTCTCTTGACCTAATCAAGATAATCTTGTGTCAGATGATAGATAACAAGTTGGTCTCAGTTGCTTTAAAGCGCAAAAGATTTTCAGTGGAGGGCGTGGCCGTGGCGGCACGGCGAATTGACTGTTGATGGCGCTGCCATACGTTTGGCTCTTGATTCCACATGTTCCAGCCCAGATGCACCAAACTCACAGAGATCCTTCCTTACCCACACCCAGACAGGAATATAGTGTAATATTATATAGTGTAATATATATATATTTATAGAATATTTTTAAAACTTAGCCCCAAGCCATGCTTTATCCCACAATTATGAAACTTGGTACACATGTGTAACTTGTCAGGACCTACAAAAAAGTCTCTTGGAGCCATGGTCCAAACCCAACAATAAGTCGGCCATTTTGGATCACATTCGCCACCATGTCCATTTTATTGGCATCGTATCTGATCAAACTCCTCTTACAGCGTTTGACCTACAGACTTCTAAATCACTCAGCACGCACTTGAGACATCGTAGGCCAAAATTTATCAAAACATTTCTCGTACATCAAAGCATGTGGGCGTGGCTAAGTGCCAAACTTTGGCTATATTCGCCACAAAACATCAAGGCGCAATAACTTCCACAGACAAGGTCAGAACTGCATCAAACATTCCATGTCTCATTATAGACCGGCCCTGATCACATTCACGTGGTCAATTGATGACATCACCTTAGCCCTGCCCCCCTGTAACAGGAAGTTACCTGTTTTTTGTGCTGGATCTCCTACTTTTACTCTGTGATTCACATTGGTTAAAACCTTTGCCAACTGACATAAAATGACATGATGCCTAACTCTGCAATGCTGGCTACTGGCTAAACACAATTTGAGGGAACGTCGCGTCGGCGTTGGCGAGATCGTAGGCATAGGTGAGACCGTAGGCGGTGGCGAGACCGTAGGCGGTGGCGAGATCGTAGGCGGTGGCGCACGCTTCGCTGCTCGGGCCTCCAACGCCGCTTGCGACTTTAATTTCAGATTGTCTTTGTATAAGAAGGTGAAAATTCAACTTTGGATGTTTCTGAAGTCACACCAAAAAGATTTGAAGGCTTCCTTGAACAGGTTAGGATACGTCCATGGGCCACACAAAACATGTTCACTGCATTATTTGCGCAAAATCAGAACAACGTAAACTATCTGTGAAAAAAACGTGCAAATGCTGAAAACAAACGGAATGGACGCATGTATGCAGAAACACAACGCTTTTACTGACAGGGGACACTGAGCCACGATGGATTCATAATCTACGGGGGTTCATTTGAGGGAACAGGCACAGGATCAATCTGTTATGTGTGATGGATCCCTGAATATCAAGTGTCTGAGCTTAACGCTTGCAATTCTTGCTGGAGCAGTGATTTATACTTACATCAACGATGGGGAAATGTTTCTTTTTTGTTGTTTATCCTTCTCTCTCCTTACTCCTTGGCTTCTACAACTTCACTTAATTAAGTGCTTAGGGTACGGTGTCCTTGTTTTGTTACACCCAGTCTAAATTAAATTGCTACTTGCAGACTATGTTCTAAGAAGGTGAAAACTGAAGCTGTCAGTGAACAAGCACCCACTGAGCGAAGGCTCTTTGGAGATGCTGGATGCATAAGAGAGCAGCATGATTTGTTTTTTTTTCCCCTCATGCAAAGCACTACTTTGCATGTTTAAACTGGTTTGTTGGTCGAAAGGTGGTGGTTGGTGGCTGCTGTGTGTGGTTGATGAGTGGCTTCATCAATGATGACTTCAAATCATCTCATTCTGGATTAACAGCCTTTTGCTTTTTTCACAGAAATGGCAAAAATAAGTACACTGACACAGCAATATGGAGCAGGATACTCTAACTACTGACCTTAGCTTGTAAAGATTACTCTCCTGAGTGAGTGAAAACTAAAAATGTAAAAATTCTCACTAGTTAAAAAATATTTTTACCTGTTTGATAAAAGGCATTTTAAAACCCCTTAACTGTCACCCCAGAAAGACTGGAAGTGGTGATGGCCATTACCATAGATTTCAAGTTTGGTGGATGTAGTGTAGGATCTGAATCAATGACAGCAAATTGCAATAAGGATAATTTCACACATTTGGTGAAACCTTTATAGAAATTGAACTCTTAATCAGGGTAGAAATCCTCCTCTGATACCAGGCAAAATACAAATTCACAACAAAGTCTAGAATAACATTTTCTATGACAGTTGTTGTCCATGCATTATTTTACTTCCACTTTACAATCCTGGTTTGTGTTGTGCCGCGTATCATAAATTTCCAAAAAATGTATCCAAAGATTTGGTTGTAAAATATTAATGTTTTTGCAAGAAACCTGTAACATTCTGATTCTTTCAGCACAAGTCCCACTTGCAGAAACAAAGAGCTTTCTTTCTGGTTCACGCAATACTTGTTGTTATGTTAGTAAAATGGTGCATGTAAAGATAACCTCTGCTTTAAATATTAAACAGTACCAGTGAGAATAAACACCTGAATACAGTATCAACAAGTTATGCTTTTGAGTTTTGTACATCTATGGAAAGTTATTTTATTTTGTCAAAAACATGATGGGTAATAAGAAACTTCACAGGAAAACTAAATTTCACATGAAGAGGAGAAAAACACACCATGCGAAAATGCTGATTGGGCAAAACACGATGTATGGACCTAAATCAAAGACATCAAAGAGACCATGATGTAACCTTATGTGAAATCTGTGCAATTTCAGCTTTAGCTGATAATATTTGATCAACCAATTGAAGGAAAGTCTGACTATGAACAGCTTTGTATTATACCTAAGAAAATATGTTTCATCATGTTTTCCCTCCTCAACACATACATGGTGAAAAATAATAAAAATGAACCGATTTATTAACAAAAACATAACATATTTGATTCTAGAACAACTTTAAATAGCTTCAACAAGAGTAGCCTATTACAAGAATGTTTGAATAGAATAGAGGTTTCTTTACACAGTGGAAAAATCCACTAAATGAAATTTAAATATGTGAGCAACCACCAGGTACATGGTTTATTAATTATGAATTTGACCCTTGAAAGATTAAATCTCACCCTGTTACAAACTGTATTCATGTGAGCGTTATTTTGGATTTTTATTTTGCATTTTGGATCTTTTGTTACGCTATTCTGTCAAATAACTTAAATTAGTTTATAGTGAAATAAGACTTGTCATAAAGTGTCATTCTGTAAATAGTGATGTTTTTAATGTAAAGTTGCGTTAAACATTGCGTTAAAAGTCCATTAAAAGTGTCAACTTGCATTAACCTTTAACCTCTACCGAATGACACTTCTTGACAACAGCCATAAACATTTTTGAAGACTCCTTCATGTGTATGACAGTGTTGTGTCAGTCCTTTGCACACCCCTTCAAATAAAGAGCAACCAAAATAAGTAAGCCGGTAGTTAAGTTTATAGTTAGGATGGCTAATTTCATTGTAAGTATGGGTAAAATTTTGAGGGTTTGAAATTTCATCAGAGTGTGACATCTGTATTCTAACTATCTCTATCATATTGCATTTTCAGAAATATGACCGACTGAGCACTCTTAGCAGCAAACTATCTTTGACGTATATTTTCTAGTAACCTTGCCAACCAAAATTTGGGCAGTTACGAGAAAATAAATGGCTCGTGATCCCTGAATGTATTTTAAAAGCTTTGTTCATTGGAAAACTTTCGACGTTGTAAGTATTTATGTATTTGGAAGACACTTTTGGCATGTGTTGTTTTTTTTTTTCTTTCCTTGGTAAAATGTAGAGCATTTATCAAGGAAATGCAGGGAAACCAGGGGTGAAAGTAGTTTTAAATTCTTGGGGGTACTATGACAAAAGTGTCTATATACAGGAAACCAGGGACGGCTGGTATAAGTGGGATAGTAGGGCTAAGCCCTCCCTGACATTTATAATAAAGTTTTAAAATAAACAACTTAAAAATAACTACCTAAAATTAAGTATATTTTAGAAATAATGTGTCACATTTTGTTACATTTTCAACAAACCTGGTGTCAAACCGCCTGGGTAAAATCCAGGGGTCTTTCCAAAGGGCTAACTTCTGACAGCCACATTGAGCTAACTGTCTGTCACAGCTCAGAATGATTGACAGGCATCTAGCCACGCCCCCTCGGGATTCATCCAATCGGGATGGACTTGCCTCGAGCTCGAATGTGTGTGGGCGTGGTTTAGCTGAGTAGGCTCAGTAGCTGTGATAGCGAGCAATATTAGCATAAACGAGGTGGATCATTTTTTCAGGAAACCCTGTACATAATGCAGTGTTTCCCAGGAAAACTTCCTGAGCGCGGTAGTTAAGAGTATATGGCTCGAGAACACTGAATGTACTTTCACAGGTTTGCACATTGAAAAAAACTCTTTCGTATTTGTAAGTATTCATGTATTTGGAAGACACTTAGGCATGTACTGTATTTTTCTTTAGTTGATAAATGTCGAGCAGTGTAGATAATGCGGAGAACTATTGCTGTATGCCATGTTTTTGAGTTTAAAAAATGTTTAAAGTTGACAGGAAATTTGGAAATATTACTAGTAATTTATGGAATACAATATTAAATATTCTTTCCAAGTCTCCACAACGGCAATCATTGTTTTTTGTTGCTATTGTTAGAATAAACTTCATAGAACAGATTTATAATATTGTATGGCCCAGGCAAAGTCATGTGTTATTCTCTGTTGTGTTTCTCCTTCCTTGATTCCAGATTTTGCCTGAGGTCAGGAAACCCTTCTCCACTGTGCCTCGATGGTAACTCCAAAACTCATCAGAGAGAAGTTCATCATTCTCCTCTTCTTCACTTTATGGACCACAGTAATTTATCTCCAGAGATATGGCATCATTTTTCCAAAACTGTTGGTTCATCCAAAACCAATGACGTCTTGTATGCGATCAGTCTCCAAACAGAGCATAACTCCCCTGAAAAACACCAAGCACTTCTTAGTCTCAGCCTATATGGATCAGAGAGTCCAGGGCTTTGACATTCGCCTCATCGGGATGTTTCAGAGACACTCCGTCCAGAAACTCCACTGCTTTCTCTGTTGTGCCGGCAACACAAAAAAAGCTACTTCCATGAAAATTTTACGGCACAATGAACGCTTCGGGTTTGCCTTCATCACTACAGATGTCATGTGCCGGATTCCTAAAAACTGCAATGCCACGCATGTCACTCTTTTGACGAAGCCCAAACCTAAGAATGCAGCTGACTGGCTTCCCATAAGGAACAAGAAAACTAATGGAAGAGCGGAGGAAAAGATGGATTTCACTGTGTGCATCTCAACTCTGTTTGGGGGCTACAACAATGTGCTTCAGTTTGCACAGTCACTGGAGATGTACAGGTCAGTAATACTAATCCTTTACCCAAAGGTTTAATATGGTGCAAGAATTAACCTAATTAAGTATAATCAGCCCTCTTTAGAGCTGCAGTTGGTAACTTTTATAAAAATATATTTTTTACACTTCTGTTAAAACCATTGCTGCTGTACCACTGGGACTACTCAGCCTAGCTCTACTCTACTTAGTCTGCATTGTTTCCATTACTGATTTTTCTAGCCTGATACTTTCTTTGGATCTGAGCTGCCCAAAATGTGACGTGTTTTTCTTATTCAACTGATAACGGAGGTTTCAGTGAAGATGTTTTTCTTCTCTTTTCCACCGAAACTCTTTTGAACCAGGTTGATTTAGAACAGATTAACCAATTAACCAGAAATGGGAGAAACTGATAAAAACTCCCTACAGGGAGAGATGGGTGAAAGTTGCTGTGTACGTGACTGGAGAGATGTAAGAATTATATGTTTTAAGTTTCACTTCTTCTTTCTTCCTTCTCTCACACACTGATCTCTGAGACTTACTCAGAGAATCAAGATCAGGATTTTCTAAATAAAATATCAAACAACAAATGTGCATTTCTCTGATTGATTCAGTGTATCTCCCTTTATCAAAATGAAAAATAATTTCCCTAAACAGCCACCATCAGAATCATCGAATCACACCACAAACACATCATACAGTCAATATTCTCTGTTGAGTAAAATTTTTGGATACTTCACTGAATGAAGAACAAGCTTGTTTTAACTGAAAAACTTCACCAGACAGAGACACACACCTACAGTTTTTGTCAGAGTTTTATTCGTTTGGTTAAAAAAAAAAATAATTACTTTGCCTGATTTTATTTTGCAATTATGTTATTTATCTGAATTTGTTTTGGTCTGTAAAATACCAAAATCTCCACATGAGAATATTTTGGTCTAATTTTTAAACATTAAATCATGGTTTCCACACAGAAGCAAAAGGTAGTAAATTAAATTAAATTAGCTCAAATTAAGGCCAGTAAAAGGTAACAAATAGAATTTGACTTGGTAGTAAATTTTTCAAAAAAATTTTCATGGCCTCTTCAATATATTTAGAATTTTACATTGATGCCGACTTTTTGTTTTAAGTTCGTTTAACTTTAAAATCTATTAAAAATTATAACTACTATAACCTGAGCTGACGTTGATAGACTCGATTGATTCCGCTGTCCGATCTGTTGTGCGCATGCGTAATATACGCATACAAATATACGTTTTGCAAAGTATGCAGGAAAAAATATAATTCTGACCTGGAACGGCGTGACTGTGATCAAACCAGTCCTGAGCAGGGGAGCAGATCCCGCGACGGGAGGCGCAGACAGGCAGCAATCCTTACTGACACCGGTAACCTCAGAGCTGAGCTTCTCTGGCGCCTGAACATTGCTGCTACTAACGTAAGTTAAATAACATCACCAACTGCAACACAAACAGATGGCAGAGTGACCATGAGACAAAATAAAAAAATTCTACTGCAGTTTTAGGAAAGGTAGTAAAACTTTTACCTGTACAACATTCATCAGCGGATACCATACATGTTATTGTTTACAAACGGAAATTTCGCGAATGTGCTGGAAGAAATAATCCTTTACTTTTACTTGCCATCAGTGACCGCTGCCGCGGTAGAACGATCCCGTTAGCGAAATGAATCCCGGAGATGCAGATGTTGTTAATTCGTTGCTATGCGCAACAGCATAGGGAAAATAATGCTGAAAAGTCGTTAGAGAACAACTCAAAACCACTTTTTTCTCGCTCTCTGTGTCAGCTACACTACGCTCAGATTTGTTGCCATAGCAACTGACAACCGCGCCACTTTATCAGGTGTGGGCCGCCTTTTTTTTAACTGAACCGAAACACCAAATTCAGCTGAACTTTAGCATATTACCTTAAAAAAACTTATGTTGGCAATTAGTATCAAACCAATATTATTGCCTTATTGATAATAAAACATCGGCTTGTGAAATGAGTATGTCATAGCATTTGTTTATATTCTTAAAAAAAAAAAACAAATATCCTAAATATTCCAAAATGCTTTTGGAATATTTACATGTGAGATCTTGGTCAAGATAAAGTCACAGTTACACTTTCATCCCCCACTAAATTTGATAAAGTTTTGTCTTACCTGGGCCATCAAGTTCCATGGGTCAGTGCTGTGAATTCACACCGATCGTAGTTTTCTGGCCTATTACTGATCTTTAAAAACTCTGACCTTCCGATTCCAATTTTTCTCTATACCATTTTTTTTTGTCTGAAATGTCACTAAAAATTGCTTTTGGCAACAGTGGGGTGACTGTTGTTAACTGCAACTGTGCTGGTCTATCAGTCAAACTTCTCACAGCAGAGCAGAATAGGACAGTGGTTGATTTTCAGACCTTTGTTCAGGTAGATAAGATTGGCTTCACATGTAAATAACGGCCGATCATTGCTCTCCCAAAATTAAGGAAATCAGTGCTGATAAATCAACTGGCCACTAAATCGGTGCATCTCTAGAATTCACCGCTGCTTGATTTTGTGTGGTAGTAAAAACATTGTGGAGGTAGTAAAAATAGGTAGTAAAAATAGGTAGTAAATTCAAGTCTAGAATTCCTGTATAAATCCTGTAAATAATTGATGTGTTGATCAGTTGCTTTTTTTACTCTTATTTGAGTAACTTCTTGGACAGCTGCTTTTTAAACTTGAGTAAAAAATATGTTGAAGTAGTGCTACTCTTACTTGAGTACAATTGTTGGTCACTCTCCCCACATTTGATAACAACATAACCATCAGATTGAAGTCATAATGTGTTATGTTATAATAAATGTTTCCACCATAATGCCTTATGTACACCATAACACCTTATGTATGTGCTAACATGTTCAGGAAATATTGTGAGTTATTTTGTCTTTTTGTCTAAGGTTGCTCGGTGTGAATAGAGTGGTGATCTACAACACCAGCTGTGGCCCGGACCTTGACCGTCTTCTGGAGAGTTACAGCCAGGAGGGCTTTTTGGAAATAGTTTCCTGGCCAATCGACAAGTACATGAATCCATCACAAGGCTGGCTCTTTTCACAACATGGTGGCGATATTCACTACTTTGGCCAGATTACCACACTCAATGACTGCGTCTACAGATCCATGGAGCGCTCCCGCTATGTCCTGCTAAATGACATAGATGAGATCATCATGCCGTATCAACATGACAACCTGAAGTCTCTGATGGACGAGCTGCAGAAGCAACATCCAAAAGTAGGTTGTTTATCAGTGCATTATGCTTGTATTTCTAAATATGCTTCCCATTGTTTTAAAGCATATCCACATTTTTTAGGTGGGAGTGTTCCTCATTGAGTCCCACAAATTTCCTACAAATTACGTTGAACCAAGTGGGAGGTTTGACCTTCCTAAGTGGAGCAGGGTGCCTGGAATTAATATCTGGAACATGTTTACAGAGAAGAACCTAAACGAAAGGTTCCTCATCCACAGAAGATAATCGTTCAGCCAAGGTATGCCGAGGAATGCATCAAGTGTTTGTTTTGTTTTCATTTCAATTTATATTTATTCATGTTTCTGTTGATATACACTCACATCAGTTTCACTGCATACTCAAAGACAACACCACTTAAAATGCTTCAATTTCTCATAATTGTTGCTTGGTGTGTGGTATGGCACCACATTTATTCATTATAGCACTAGTGAATCTCTGATCGGTCTCCTGATCTCTTAAAGAAATCTGTGGACAAGTTACCTGAATTACTTAAGCCTGGATGCACTGATTGCGTTATGTCATTAGAGGTCTGTGTATGTCCATTTCTATTTGTAAAGTCACTTTATTTAAGATGTGTTTTACAGTGCTGTATACATGACCAACATCTCACTCTTGTGTACCGGTGTCACAGGATGGTGGAGCAGACATCAGTGCATGAAGTGCTCCGATTTTTTGGTGAGATGTATGACGTCCCACTGGACGTTTGTCGGATCATTCACGTCCGCAAGGTCCTGAAGAATATACCCAAACTGCAGGAGCTCAGTGTAGACAAGAGGCTATGGGAGTTTCAGGAAAAATTGATTCCCAATGTGGACAAGGTGTTGAATAATTCGGGATTGCTCAAATAAAAGTTTATAGATGGACATTTATTTACGGCTTAAGTGAGTGTATGCCCTCAGAGGCAGCTTGTTTGGTATTTCTTCATACTAATTTTTTCTAATTTAACCCTTTCATGCATTGTGGTCACTACAGTGGACAACTATCTAAAAGCTATTTTCTTGTGGATTTTTATGTTATAAATGCACTACAATGGACACTAGTGCATCAGAATTACAGTGCCAACTACAGTTCATCCACTGCAAGTGCAAGAATTCCTTTGTTAAATCCAATGTGGCGGATAGATGGAAATGTATCAGACTAACTCAGGAATATCCAGTCCACCCTTCTACTATGGAAAACTCTTGCAGGTAAAAAAAAAAATATTGCGACATCAAGAAACCCCTAAAGACTAATACTACTGACGTATTTTCTAAAGAACAACTTTATGTTTGGAGAAAATTACAACTGATCACCTGTCCACTGAAGTGGACGTCATGCATCAGGGACAATATTTTGTCAGGTATTGATATCAAAGTGAACAATTCTGATTAAATAAAAAACAAAAAATGAGAATTAATCCAGGAGTTTTACTCTTTGAAAAGATTTAATTTGTGAAATCCTTCATTGGAAATGTATATTTTGTTATGGTTGTTTTGTTATGTAAGATGAATAAAATTACACCGTTTTATTTTAAATATAATACCAGAGACCACCTCTAGATGTCGCCAGTATCTTTATTCTCTGGACCATCAGTCATTCATCAGTAACTGAAGCCACTTTCCTAGCATTCATTAATCATTTAATGTCCTAGTTTACAGTCTGATCCTAAATTATTCTGAGAGCTTTTTTTTTACTTCGTCCTACAGCTTTCTGTTGGCAGATTTTTTTTACTTCTTAATATCCGCAATTTTATTTATTTATTTATTTATTTTGTGTGCTATTTTTTTAGTAGAACACTTACGAAGACATAACTAAAAATAATCTAATCCATTGAAAACATAGTTTATTCAAACATAATTCAGCTTGAAACATTTAAAGCTCGTCGTTCGAGTATTTTTACCATGTTATGTAGAAAGTGTGATTTCTTAATGACGGCTTCTTGGCCATCCTCCTCCGAGAGCTCAGGACAAGGAAGAGGCGTGGAGTGACTCGCTTACTGGCTCAACCTGGGCTGGTTTCATCATGCAGCTTTAAATAAAAATCACATGAGTCCAATTTCTTCCTTTTCCCTTCTTTCCTTATCGGAAGATCTGGACAATAGCTTTAAAGGGTCATGTTTTGCAGGCACATCGGGATGCACCAGTTTATTTTCCCAGCAGGACTAAAGGATGTGATGCATGCTCTATCCGTACATCACTTTTGAGAGTGGATGACGGGAGACAAAATAGCAGGGTTCTGGGCGCACCTACAGGAAATCAATTAATCAGTCCATCACCGCCTTCTCGGCGGCTTGTCTGCTAAGTCCTAGAGGAGGAAACAGTGGCTTCAGTCTCAGCTTCGGGTAAGTTTGATTTAAAGCAGGGTTGAACAAGATCAACTTAGAAATAATTCCTTTCAAATATTTAAAATATAACATTTTTTACGATTATCAATCATTCTCACAATAATAACCAATAATCAAAGAAGTGCTACTCCAGTGACATCTTCACGTTTGATCATGAGAGTAATTCTTGTACCTTGAGGTTGTGATTTAGGTGATTTAGGCAACCAACCATCTTAAATGTACCTTACATCTGTGTTGTATCTGTTGCTGCCTCTCTTGTAATCTCAATGCATGATGTGGTGAAGTTTTAGATGTGCTTACTTCCTGTTTTCTATAGCAATGTCTGTTTTTACGGACATGCTTACACTGGTCTTGATTTTGAAGCAGCTGTGAGGACTTGATGTAACCTTTATTTGATGTTTGTACTGAGTTTTTATCTTTTGCAATGATTGTGTTTTCCTATCAAAGAAGGCCATCAGGATGTGGCCAGCCCGGGTTCTGGTCTTAAAAGCAGTTTACCACCCCTTTACATTAGTTGTAGTTTAACTCTCACTTTACAACACTGAGTAGGTTTCTGTTTTCATTGGCAAAATCATTATCACTTCTCAGGATCAGCCTGGTTCTTAGGTTTGCAACCAACTCTTCTGTTGAAAGTAAAGGATAGATTGTCATTTCCACAGCAGCTGTAGGAAGGAAAATGCTGTGCGAAGCATTTTGTGGAAATGCTTCTGTAATTAGCAAATGAAGCTTCCCACATCACCAACGTCTAGGCGCCTTGCATTCCCACATTGGTGTGTTTTTGATATTTGGATATTGTTCTACTTTCAAGCATTGCAGCTTGCGCAAAAAACATTGACAGCCAACGTTCAGTGACTTGTTGACTGGATCTTATCACAACAGTTTATCAAAACCCAAGGAGCTTGATGTTTATGAAATGGCATTGTGGAGGTAATTTGTGTTTGACTTCAGACTTCTGTTCTGTTATATGTTTAATTCTTAATTGTCATGAGGTTTAATTATTGATGTATTCAATTGAGCAGGTGTAAATTGTCAGAACTGTGAAATATGGGAATGTCTCAGTCAAGATTTTGTTGTCTCAACAAGTTAAGAATACCTCAATAAATTACATCATTGCAGGTTAGAAGAAACAATACAATGTGTTTTTTTTTGTAAACCCTGTGGATTTAAGGTGCAGCAAAACCAGCCACCTCATTTCTACACTTGGTATTGTGATGGTTTCTTAGTCATCAGCGATGACCTGGCGAGTGAGTCTCATTTTTCTAAAGGAAGTGCTGGTCTCTGCTGGCATGTTAAAGTGTTTTTTGATATGACTTATTGATTGTTTGTGTTGCCACTCAACACAAAGTTTGCATTGCAGTTCCAGGTTGAACTTTGTGAAGATTTGCATCTCACACAACATGCAGCAGCAGTCTGGCTGCAGCGCAGGTGACATGACACAGGCAGGGAGCCACAGCAGTAAATTCACTGCAAACATTGTAAACTGAGGAAATTTTAATCTTCTATGCAACAGCTGTCTGTTTATATCTTCAGGACCCACAGTACTTCTTGTTTTATATGTGTCTTTGCTCCAGCACACCTGCATCAGATGATTGCATCAGGTGCTGCTGAAGGCTGTTAATCATTCATTTATTTTAGTCAGATGTTTGACAGCAGGAAAAAGCATAAAACATGTGGGATTGTGGGCCCTAAGGAAATACGGCCATAACCCATTTGCTGTCAGAACAAGTACAAGGTCATGGCTCCTTTCTTGTTCTTTCATCATCAACTTTTGTTCAGTTAGTCTCATTGTTGATGCAACTTCCGTCTGATTTAAGTTGCTGTTTTAAGTCCAGTTTCCTTATTTCCACCAAATGCACTCTCTGCTATACCACCAATATTTTTCCCATTTCTAAAGGGGCAGTATTATGTAAAATTATATCATGTTTAGTGCTATTTCCTCATCAAAAACATACCTGGAGTGTGGCCTTGATTCTTTCATGCATGTTTTAGAAATCCTTCAATCTCAAAAGGAAACTATTCAGTTGTGCAAAACACCTGGGTGGACTGGGGCAAGGTCCACCAGAATGAGGTTTACCAAATCCTAACAAGGGATTTGGAGGAAGTAAAGAAATGAGGCCTACATTTGTTGTACTTGTTGATCAAAGTTCAAAATACTTTTTCTCTCCTAATTCATAGCTAATCAAATTAGGTAGCTTAGGAGTGGAGGACAAAACAATATGATTTATTGCGAAGAAAAAACCTTTTATTCTTAAAGCTGCAGTAGATAACTTTTAGAAATTAGTTTTTACTTGCTTAAAAAATATGTCTTGTTAAAACTGTCAGTATTTGTAATATGAGACTGATAATTTTTGGAAAAAAAACAAGCTCCTCTGCCTCCTCCCTGTGGTAATACTACAGTCTTTAGAAATGCATTGCTGATGCCATTTTAGTTTCTGTCATGTCAATAATCCTCCCGTTTCTATTTTATTCACACTCACTCAGGCTAGTCACCTGCACTACTCAGTGCAGGTGAAACAGGAAATGAAACTAGGTGAAACTAAATCTGATTCAGGTGAACCAGATCTCCATCTGTTTCACCTGATCTCTTTATTATTCTTCATTGTTCAGCGCAGGACTCTGTTTTTCTAACCTGATTCACATCTAGCTCTTTTACTCTGTTCTTTTGTTCCATTTTCCTGTTTTCTCAATTTTGCCTCTCATACACTTTGCATTCGCACAGTTTTAGGAGTAACATTTATTAACTGAAACGGTTTATTATTTTATGAATTTACCTACATTTTGTATGAATTATGAATTTTTTAATTGCTATGTATACTAAATCTGTCACCTGTCAGACATGCGAATGATTTCTACTTTGTGTAGTTGGGTGTAAAGCTATTTGGGAATTCTTAACAATAAATGTATGCGCACACACACCCGTGGCAGGAGTGAGCATGTGTGTATTTTGCCGCTTTTATGGGAAGTTGCTGTAGGAGATAAAATGGGAAAATGCAGACTAACGTAACACCAGAAAAGTCCAGGTAAACGCCATACTGGGAATTTGTCCTGGTATGCTGAACAATAAAATTAAAGTGCTGGTACAGTGCGACCACACAGGGCCTACTTAAAGCACTTACCGTATTTTCTGGACTACAAGCCGCCACTTTTGAACCGTGCTGCTTATGGCCCGGGCGGCTTTTCTGTGGATTTTTCTTCAACCGCCAGGGGCTCTCTAGCGGACATGAATGATTGGAAGTCAAAATAGAAATCAAAGAAGAAAGCGCTAACTTTCATTTAGCACATACTAGAAGCAGGAGAGACGGAGAAATGTTTTCACACTCGTATGATGCAGCTTTTAAGTTGAGGGATTTCGATCTGGCAATACGGGAGGGAAATAGAGCCGCTGCACATGAGCGCTGCGTGAAGAAACCAGGGTTCGGCATTGGAGATGAAGGGCTGCGTCCTTAATTATCCAGCAGATTTATTAGGACGCAGCCCTCTGCTGGGTCCTTAGGAAAACCGAGAGCGGCGTAGATACCAGCCCCCGGTGCGAGCTTGCACGTTTCCCGTTTTTTCTTCAAAACAAAATGTTGGTGCGCTCTATAGTCCAGAAATCGGTACTTAAAATGTTTGTTATAGGGAGTCGTTGTTTCGTGACTGGACCTTTCAACATACAGGAATAAACTTTAGTCACACGATGTCTGTTTGGGTTGGTAGCCTAAGGAAGCAATTATGTGTCAAATACCTTGATTGGCCATATTGTGCAGCTCTTTAAGTGCAGTGTCTCTGACCTGATTATGGGTAGAAGTGACTCTAAGTAGGTGGTTTTGTTGGCTGCATAAATGGAATGCAGGACATGGAATGCAGGTTCTATCATGTAGTCCCATCATACAGGGCTGAAATGCTGTAGGGGCATTCCTGAGTTCAAAATGGATGGAAATCTATCGTACAATCCTTAGAAGTCCCTGACATGAACTCATGGTGGTACGGTGCATCTGCATTAGCTGGGTCCAGCCTGCCCCCTCAGGAATCCTCACAGCACCTTTTCATCCAAATGATTCAAAAGTCCTTGATGCGTGGGAAGGCCTGTCTGTCGGGAGGACTTTTCCATTCAATTTCTGCAATCTTTGCAAAGTCTGGTGTACAGTCCTGTTTTGTTTTTGTCTGGTTTAGTTCAATACTAATTAATTTGCCTCGAAAGAGGAATTGGAATGTGCAGTCGAACTCTGATGAGAACCAAAAAGCCAACTCTGGTCCATCTTGGCGCAGTTTGGGTGCATATGTGAATACAAGCGGACCGGAAAATGCTCAAAAACAAGAAGCAAACTACAGCATAAAGCATTACAAATAAATGCCACCAAAGCAAACCAACAAGTCTATCGCCAGGATGGGAAAAGACTGGTCTTTTTTTTCGAAAGAACAAAGAAAAATCAAACTACTAAAATCTGATGCCCTGCATTTTGTTTACATTGGTGAAAAAGAAAGATGCATAGTCTTCTTTGGAAGTTTTCTTGTTTCCTTCAGTGGTTCTTGGTGGAGCGCCACCACAGGCGAAAAGGGGGAACAGGTTTTCAAAGGGTTTGGTTCATTTGATACAGTGCAGTATCAAAGGAGCTTCTTAAAGAGACGGAGCCCAATTTCAAAGTGTCAAATTACAAAGTCTAAGTTTTTTTTTTTTTTTTAAAATTACATTTGACATATGATCCTTGTTATAACTGAAATACGTGAATGTGATATAAAATGTCACTATTTTTAACTTTCTTTGTCACAGACCTCTCTGTTGGCCTGAATGGGTATCTCAATGTTTTGTGTGTAGTTCCTGCAGACAGGTTTTTCTTTTATTGGTTTTTCACTATGACTGGCTGATTTATTCGGTCTGTGTCACAGAAAGAATCTGACCTGAGTCTGCCCTTTATCAGGTAAATATGAAAGCTGCAGCACCAATAATATTACCCAAATTACTATGTAGCTTTTTCTGCTCCACTGTACTGGTGAAATCTGCCCTTTATTGTGGATTACATTTTGTTGCTTAAATTCTGTCTTCAATTTCCACATCACGGAAACACAAGGTCCTAAATGTGTGCAGCGCTTGTTAACTCCCGTTTGCCTGGAGGCTACACCTGTCTCAAGTGTGACTGTCTCAGTGGAAAGTTCAGGCGGTATCTTAAGCTCTTCCAGGTAATTCTTTACAGGAAACCTCGAATTTGATTTCACTGTAAAATTTACAGACTGTCATGCTTGGCATCTTTACTTGTTCTTCCTGTTTGCCATATTTAACCTCTATAACAGAAGCGTCAGGTGAGGCTCTGGATTAAACAGGAGCCAATGAAGGAAAACTAAAGTGAGAGATTGTGATCTTTCTTTGTAATTTTCATCAGAGCTCTTGCTGTGGTGTGTTGGCTGGAAAGCTTTTAACTACGTTTGTAGATTTCCTGATGTTAAAAACTTGGAGTCATCCAGCCTTAGTAAACGCAGGCAGCATGGGGAACTGCTACTTTGTTAGGATGGGTGTTGTTCAGTTCAAAGGCAGGACAGTCTGTTTCTGTGTCCCAGTGTATCCCACAGATTCCCCTCTCCTTCTAATGTAGCTCGTTGTTCATCTCCCCCTCCATCAGGAACACAATCGGCTTGCAGAATCACACTCTTTAAATATGCCACTCCAATCCGTATGGATCTTAATCTTGTTGCATATGTCTACATACAACGTATAATAAAAGGGCATTAAAAATCTCCATCTTGAACATTAAATGACTTTTACGGCTTTAGGGCATTTTGCAAAATCCTAGAATGAGTTTTTCCTTAAACAGACAGTCCATAAAATTGACTTTTTTGAGCTTTACCTCATGTCATAAAGCTATTGCCTCATCAAAAACACACCTGGAGTTTTGTTTTAATTCTTTCATGTGCATTTGGGAAACCCTTTAATCTCCATGTCAACTACTCTTTAATCTCCTGGCATTTCACACAAGGCTGTGCGGCGTGGGTGGACCTAGCTCATATTCAGTTCCCAAAGCTACTAGCTTCCACCTCAGAGCAGCCCTCCCCACTCTGCTCCTTCAGACTACAGCAGCAATTAGCAAACACCTGGTGGTGAGCTCATAATACAAGCTACTTCACAGTGCAACTCATTTTATCACAACTAAGGTTGCGGTTATAACTGTGCTATAAAATGGCCTAGAAAATACACAATACTTCCCTTTAACAATTGTTTTGACTTTAATATTTGGTAGAATTGCACAAAACCATGGATCCATCCATCCATGGTGCGGATCTGCAGCTAACGTTCCGGAGAGAGCCAGGTCACCTGGACACAACTGGACGGATTTCTTCTACATAATCTACAAAATCAGGGCTTCATAATTTCCTGCTAGGGTGACTAATTAGCTGAATAAATGACCACTCTGCCAGTCATCAGAGCCTGATTTTTTTGAAGCCTTGCATGCCATCCTTTTCAGCACTGGGGGAAATACATTCAGTTTTCTTAAGGTGTTTTTCCCACAACGGCTTACAGAGACCTGTAAGCAAAGTTCAAAGGAACTTTGTTTTGCTGTGGTTAAGTGAGTTTAATGTCACGGAAAGTGGTGATGGTTACTAGCTTGTTGTAGAGAGAAATGATCAAACGGACTGAAGGTTTGGAGGAATGTGAGTCTGAAACACAAACAGGATGCCAGAGACATAAGCACTCAGTCATGTGAAGAGTTGTTGCATTGAAAAGCATCTTAGAGAAAAAAATTGAAGAACCGTGGCCAACATGCATGTATTTTTATGTCCAAAACTAAGTGCGTAAAATACAAAAAGTATAGTGTTTTATTCACATTGCTAAAATATGCAATAAAGGAATAAAGTTATGTTAACTGCTTTTCTTATTTGCTCTCCATATGAAAAAAAACCCCACTCATTGTTTATTATTAACAGGCTACTGAAGCCTCTCATTTGCTCCCCACGTCCCTCTGTCTCTCTGTGCATGACTCGTAAAAGTCCTGCTGCAGTATAAATTAAAAAATCGAGAGGAACATCCATAATCACTTGCGCTTTCTCTCTACATTTATGTAGAGGTGCTACCACAAGGTCACTCGCGTATTTAACTTTCAGGTCTGAAAGACACATTCAGAAACAGGGACGTTTGAAATCTGATCCCTCTATCAGATTTCATCTGAATTTAGGGCTGAACAGGATCCTGCGATGCTTCCTGCCTGATTCTTTTAATCTTATACTAATAATGTGTGTGCAGAAAAAACTTCACTTTAAATATTAACCCGCATCAATATATTCTGGCATTCTGTGTTAGTTTGAACTGATCTCAGATGAATACCAGTCATGACGGGTGACTGTAGAGATAAGTAACCTTTCATGGTTGCACCACTTCTGCATTTACCAAAGTGTTAGAAAGTTGATGCTAGTTTATGGTTTATGCTACTATTTACATCTGCCAAATACTGCAGTCAACAGTCTTTAGTGATGTGTTAAAGTTGTATCTACCATTGTTGTTCAACTTTGTGCTTCTATAGTATACACTATACTGTACTATATGTACTATATCGCTAAGAAGTAATTGGTAAATCATGAGGTTGTGCATCATTTCTTCTTTTTGTTTCCTTCACGTAAAATTGTAACAAATTGTAACCTTTCTTAATTCAGTTGATTTATATGCTAATTTACAATAGCTAATCTCAAGACAATTTACAAAAAGTAATTTCCATTCTACTTATCAAACAGTGCAGCAATTTAAATGTATTATTTAAGTCAGTAAAAAACAAAGTTAAGTTATCCCAAATAAAAATTCAGGTTGCATCATGTTATTGACTTAACTTGTTTATATGTTTCCCCTGTTCAAATAACTTTTACCCTGTAATGTCTGATTTGATCCATTTGAACCCTGTGGATCCTACATACCTTCTTTCTTTGTTTCTTTATATTTTCTACCAATGCTGGTTTTCTTGATGATTATATAATGATCTTCTGTAACTAAATGCAAATAAAATGTGCTTAAAAATTTTCTTGAAGACATTTTTAACAGAATAGAAAAATAAAAGCACTACTAGATTATCACCATTCCTCTATCAAAGCAAAGGTCTTCAGCTTTAATCAGATTTTCGTCGGGTTTGAGCGGACGATGAAACCCAGTTGGTAAAAATCCTGATTGAACTTTTAAAGAACAGAACTTTTTGTGATTGTGAGCAGTTGCTTGGTGCACCAATAGCTGTTTAAGATAAGCCACCAGCCAGTCATAGATAGTAGCTGGTCCTAATGAGAGACACCCATTTTCTACTGGCAGCAGGATCCTAATGTGTCATTTAAGAACTGCAGGGCAAAGGGTAGTCTGCAGCTCTACTAGTATGGGATACAAGCTACATCAAAACCATTTTGTGATGAAGGTAATGAGTTTTATTTTACATTTTTTTGGCTGAACTGTATAAATGTTTGTATTGGTGGTGGGAGGGGATTATGAGACATGAACCAGGAAGAATTTCACTACCATACCGGTTTTCTTAAGTCTGGCCTGATTGGTTTATTTCTGCGTGTAATGGCGCACAAGGCCATTTTAAGAAACCAGAGATAATAAAATGTGAATAAAAGTGCTGCAAATTTTCTTAAAAGACAAATTTATTTATCTACATTACAAGATTATCACCACTCCTGCATAAAAGTGTAGGTCCTCAACCTTAAACATGATTTTTTTTATAACTGTAACAGATACATATTTAAGGTTATCTCTGGTTTCTGCTGTAATACATCACCTTTGCTTTTTGGAAACATAATCAGACTAAAGAATTAACCAAAAAAAACTTTCACTTCCCTAAAATGAGCTGTTATGTGTTCATCATTAAATAAACCCAATAAAATGCACCGAATTGTGAAAACTTTCACACCAAGTCCTGTGTTGTAACAGGACCTTATGGTAGGTGTCAGACGCCTCATAGAAAAGGAAAGGTTAATCTGCTAAGGACTGATGGTGTGCAAACTGTAGAGGCACCAGAAGCAGTTTCATGTTTCTATCTGACAGGAGAGCAGACTGCAGTTTGACTAACGTGAGACTTTCAACTAGATTTAAAAGATATCCATTTCATGGATTAAGGAAAAAAAAATGTTCAATATACCCTTCATGTGTTTTAAGTTGAGTTTGACTTTATTGAACATAGTGAGTATATTATGCTTAGGAAACCGAAATACTTCCAGGTTCCAAGATTTTGCATGGATGCAAAATCATCTTCTCTTATCATCTTATTGCATACAATGCAATAAGATGATTTATCATTTATCAGTATGTAACCTTTGAATTACAGAGAGGCACTGTAAAGGTGCTAGAGTTGCCTTGTTCAGGGAAGGATTTGAACCAGTCAGTCGTTTAACAATTAGGGAGAAAAATAGCCTGGGATCTTTTTGAGTATCGAGTAAACATGAGAAAACTTACAATGATAATAATGTACAGTAAACTATTTCATTTCAGAAATGTCTTTAACCTATATGTTGTTTCATATGTAATTCTATATATAGATTTATTATATAACTCTACATATAGATATATAATAAAGATACTTTTGCCTGTATAGAAATACAGTCCTAATTGTCTTAAATATTTTAACACAGACTGATGATTCACATTGATAATTTATAAGCTTTACTAATGGAACCTCAAACAACTGCAGGTACTATATGTTGTTAGTGAACAGACTGAAGGGAAAGCATCATTAGGTGCATCATTAGGGCCAAGAAACACACAGCATATAAGTCAGAGACAAAAGTAGTGGATCATTTTAAAGGTTAAAAAAACAACAATTTCCCATGTTGGAGCAACTCTTGGAGCGTGGCGGTGCAATGTAGAAAACGTTCAACTTTGGGGAAAGCTGAAAGATAAATGTGATGCTAGAGGTTGTCTTTCACTTTAACTGCAGAAAACTAAAAGTTAAATTTGATTAGCCTCGCGTAGTCCTTTCTACTGCCGTCACATATCCTTAAGAAATACATTAAGAGCACACTTAGAAAGTCCAGAGGATACTTACTTATACTTATCTAGCAACCCTGAGCAGGAGCACCTAGTTTACATACTTTAGATAAACATTAGATTATTTTTCTTCTTTTGCTCTTTCCTTTGGTTTATTTTGTTTGTATCTCATTTTAGTTCCTGTAAAGCACTTTGTATTGCTTTGTTGATGAAAATGTCTATATAAATAAAATTACCTTCAAGACCTGATTTATGCAACAGATTCAGAATGACCCTGATGTTTTGTCTCTTTTGATTCAGGTTCTGGCTGAAGTCAGTAACCCCATTTCACCATGTCAAAACTCATCAGAAAAAGTTCCTCTTCTCCTCCTCTTCATCTTCATATGCATCATTGTGGTCTTTTTTTTTGTTAGCAATAGATTACCCAGCCTCAACCTGACACCCAGTTGCTCCAGACGTTTGTCTGCGATCGGTCTCAAACAGAGCATAACTCCCCTGAAAAACACCAAGCACTTCTTAGTCTCAGCCTACATGGATCAGAGAGTCCAGGGCTTTGACGTTCGCCTCATCGGGATGTTTCGGAGAGACTCCATCCAGGAACTCCACTGCTTTTTCTGCTGTGCCGTCTACACAAGTGAAACCACTCCGGCGAGAATTTTACAACACTCGGACAACTACGGGTTCCCATTTGTCACTACAGATGTTATGTGCCGGATTCCTAAGAACTGCAATGCCATGCTTGTCACTCTTCTGACTCAAACGAGGCCCGAATGGAACCAATACGTCTGGCTTCCCATAAGGAACAGGAAAACGAATGGAGGGGAAGAGAGAGGGATGGATTTCACCGTGTGCGTCTCCAATCTGTTTGGGGGCTACAACAATGTGCTGCAGTTTGCACAGACACTAGAGATGTACAGGTCAGTAATCCTGAACCTCAGAGTTATGATTTATAATGAGAAATTGGGGTTCGCAGTTGTGAACTCGTTGCGTCTCTGTGTTCTGATTTAGAAAAGCACAAGATGAGTAATCAAATGTTGACACGTCCCAGGCTTCTCTTTCCACCCACAAATCAATCTGACCTGAAATAATTCTGGATTAAAACTTCTAGTTAGCATTAAAACCAATTCATAACGTCAGAAAACTTTTATTTTTAAACCTAATTTCTTCTAGAGCTCTATGAACCATTTAGATGTTGAGTAGATTTATTTTCAGCTCTGTTGTGCCAACAGGAGTCTAATTTTAGCTATAAATAGGGAGATAATTGACAAAGCAAATAGTAGTTTAGATAAAGTAGTAAGAATATCCAAATAGTCCTGTCTCAGTCGTTGTCCATAAATGGCTGCTTGATGAGGCTTAGGTATTAGAAGAATAGATGAAGTCCAACATTCTGGCTTTATTTAACAGAAGGATACGAATATGGAATCAATACAAAACCTCACTCCAATATACAACAGTTTTAAAAACAAGATTTTAATTTTGAAGTTGAACACTTTAGTCAACAAACTGGCTAAGCTACTAAATTTCAACTAACCCCTGAGGAAAATATGAAAGATCAATTAAAAGTAAAAGTAGCAGCTGGGCAGACTGCCTGTGATTAAAACCAACCATCAGGGTGAAGTTTGAACAGTGTGAGGCAAGGTGGCTTTAGCTACGGCAGGCGCTGAGGCCCGTTTTGGAAAAGTTAAGCATCAAAACGCAGAAGCGCCATAAAATACAAAGAAAAGCACTAAAATTTAACATTCAAGCTGAACCGCCGTCAGCTTGCTGTGTGTAGCTAGGACAGGTTAGCTTGTGTTAGCATGGTGGGTTCTCTTAGCTCCGGTTTGATGGCAGGTGGCCAGACTCGGTGAAGCTGCTTCACAAATCTCAAACAGCCAGCAAGTGTCGGGTTGTCGATGGCAATCTTGGGAGTCAGTAATTGAAAGGTTCATTTACAGATGTGAGTAAAACCAGATCAAGTTCTATTCCTCTGATCAGGTGTACAGGTACTGGATTCACAGTGACCTGTACATTTATCTATGTGTGCAGATTGCCTTCCTACTGCAGGAAAGAAGCACCTAGTGACATTCAGTTGCACTTCAGGCTGCTTTACCCGCAGTGTCAACATGTTCAGTAGGTGATTTTATTTTGTCTTTTGTCAAGGTTGCTTTCGGTGTGAATAGAGTGGTGATCTACAACACCAGCTGTGGCCCGGACCTTGACCGTCTTCTGCAGAGTTACAGCCAGGAGGGCTTTCTGGAAATAGTTTCCTGGCCAATCGACAAGCACATGAATCCATCGCGAGGCTGGCTCTTTTCAGAACATGGTGGCGATATTCACTACTTTGGCCAGATCACCACACTGAATGACTGCGTCTACAGATCCATGGAGCGCTCCCGCTATGTCCTGCTAAATGATATAGATGAGATCATCATGCCGTATCAACATGACAACCTGAAGTCTCTGATGGACGAGCTGCAGAAGCAACATCCAAAAGTAGGTTGTTTATCAGTGCATTATGCTTGTATTTCTAAATATGCTTCCCATTGTTTTAAAGCATATCCACATTTTTTAGGCGGGAGTGTTCCTCATTGAGAACCACATCTTTCCCAAGCATCACTTTGAACCAAGTGGGAAGTTCCACCTTCCTAAGTGGAGCAGGGTGCCTGGAATTAATATTCTGGAACATGTTTACAGAGAAGACCCTGACCGAACGATTTCCCATCCACACAAGATGATCGTTCAGCCAAGGTATGCTGAGAAATGCATCCAATCTCAACTTATATTTAAATTATAATAATGTAATGTCCAAATTTAAATATATCGGGGTTTTAAAAAATAAAACAGATACTCAACCACTTCAGACCATAGCAGGATGTTATACAATGATCCTCAAATGTTTTTGTATTTACTGTACCACGTCAGTAATACAATTTTGTTGTTTTCCAAAATGTACTACCTTGTTTACATTTTAAAATAGTACAACAGAAGGTTTTTTGTTCTAGAAGGGCTCTAGGATTGAACCCTGATAATCATTTCTTTTTACTTTATTCTACTAATAGTATAACCCTATTCTGGTAGCATTACTCTGTCCTGATAGGTTACTTCTTCTACTGGCTTGAACAGCCAGTCTTAATTTGACCTCTGCTGTCACCTAGTGACTGGAGGCTTGTTTAGCAGTCAAAAGTGAATAAAGACGATAGAATACTGATTTAAAGTGTTTTACTGCTCTGTATACATGACCAACATCTCACTCTTGTGTACCGGTGTCACAGGATGGTGGAGCAGACGTCAGTGCATGATGCTCCGATTTTTGGTGAGAAGTACAAAAAATCCCGCTGGACGTTTGTCGGATCGTTCACGTCCGTGTTGCCCTACGGAAAATACTAAAACTGGAGGAACTCAATGTGGACAAGCGGCTGTGGGATTTTCAGGAAAAATTGATTCCCAACGTGGACAAAGTGCTGGAAAATTCGGGGTTCCTATAGTAGAAATTGAAAGATGTGGTCAGAAGGAAAGACCAGCCAATGAGGATCTTGTTTTGCAGCTAAGCTATCGGTGAATGTATGCCCTCAGAGGGCTTCTTTGGTACTTTTCTAGACTTTTGGTTTTCAGTTTATTGCCAGTACACACAAATCAAGTTTTGCAATGTAATTATGAGGTGTATATGCAAGGTTTTGCACAGGTAATTAAACTATTTATGTATATGGAATAAACTCATGCTATTATGTAATACTGATTTCAGCAGCTAAGTCCTATTTGTGCAGGGAATCATAACGCGTAAAGCTGGTGCTTTAGGTCCTTCATATATGTTTTTGTTTCTCAGGGGTTTTTAAGTTATTGGTTTGATCAACTGGAATTAAGTTTGCATGTACTGTAAGGTATTTTATCAATGCTAGATGCATTTAATTTCTAGAAACTTGCAGAATGTATCGTTGGTGAATTTTCACACAGGGTTCTTTATACTTCCTCCCTCAGGAAACCATCTTCGGTAGATATACCAAACCTTTTTTTGCTGCCATTACTTTTGAACACTTTGGATTTGACTGTTTGCCTCTTACTCAGCATGTGATTTCTGAGTCGGTTTGTCAAGGAAGTGAATGTTGCCACAGATTGGGTTTGAATATGAGCAGCAAAAGATAATCTGTGGTAACTGCATTGATTCTGTACTTTTTTTTTTTTTTTGTGGGGGAGGGTTTGTATATGGCATGTCTCACCTCAAGCACTTTTAAAAAATATGCAGAAAAAAATAAAATTTTATAAGTTACATACTGCTACTTTAATATTTGCTGCAACTGCAAAGTTTAGAACAGTTTTTTTTAATCCATTTTGGCATCAGCTTAATCTGGCAGATGAAACATTGTAAAATGTTGACCTTAAGTTATGATGGCATGTGTTGCTCTTGGTTTTTGTAGATTTTCAAACTAGATATATTCTGTCATCCTGCATTCCAGGAAGTTCTGAAGACTTCCTGGAATATTTTTAACAAAAGATCATAAGAATAGGAGGAAATCCAAAGATATGCCATTAAGATATACACTTGTATTGTTCAGTCTTCATACTGTACTCCTAGTGGGACATATAATTAGAATATATGAGTGTAAAGTTCAAGCTGCAGCAGGAGTCCATCAAATTTGACCATGTGTTGGATATTCACATTATACTTTCTATGAATCTTATTCAGGAAAATTATGTTTTGATAAAAAAAAACAACTTTACACTCTTCATACAAAGCATCAAGAGCGAAGACTCTCAGGTTAAGTAGACGAATTCTGGATAATGTCAGACTGTAAAGATGCAGGTCCAAACCAGAGGTTTCATAGTGTAAGAAGACGAATAAAAAGGTTTTTAAAGAATATCTTATGGGCTGTTATTACTGAAATGGACTAAACATATTTTAGAACACAACAGTGAAAACGGCTAATGGAAAAAGCTAGAAAATTGTTCTGCTTTTTTTAAATCTAGACAAATGTTTGAGAAGGAAAAATAGACTTCTGTTAGCATGTAGCAGCATCAACAGCACAGAGAGAGGGTTTTGCAGGCTTTGCAAAAAAAAGCCAGAAGAGGGTTTATTTTCTGGTGATAAACCCTCGTGCGTTTAACTGTAATGTGATTTGTGGCAGAAACAGAAAGCAGGTTTTTTTTTTTTCTTCTGCTGCATAAACATGTCTGCGGAGTATTACCTTTGGGTTACAATGTGTTCTAGAATCAATCATTTCCCAGTGTGTCAGTTTTATCCTTTTTTTAACTCAATAAAAGCAGCCAAGAACTAATCTTCAGACCTATAATTTCTTCTTTTCTACTTTATTTCTATTAAGTACTGTTAGTTTAATTTATTGATCTCTGGTGACATTTAAACTACTTAGAATTTTTAGCTGGCTTAAAGGAAAAACCAAAAAACTATGGACTTAATACGTTCAACCTGTTTTGGCCTCTCGCTGTTTTTGTTTTATTCCAAAAGAAAGAAACAAATACGAGAGTGAACAAGATCTTTATTCCTGGAGACATTTCCTGTGGTCTGATAAATAAATGAGACTATTTGGAGGAAATGAGGGCCATGCTTGGTCTAAACAGCCCAGAGGAAATGTCTGCAACTCTGTCAAAACTCCTGCAAACTAGATATCGGATTTAAGAAAACGTCAAAGATCAAAAGCAAAATAGTTCAAAAATGATGACAAACTTCAACGTAAGAGCAGAAAACAAAGAGACATCATTTGGAAACTATTTATTTGAACATTTGCAACCAGACATTAGTTAAATACAGAATTTTTAATTTCTCTCTCCACATCCCCTTAAACAGCAGGGACCAGTTCCACTTCATTACACTCTGAGAGGAGGGAATGTTACAGGACTTTGTAAGGCGCACACAGTGCTGGAAGTAATTTGGCTTTCTGTCGTCTGATAGCGAGAAACAAAATCTGAGTCTGCCTCTCAAAATGTCCAACACCGCTCCCTCTCCTCGTGACTGTTTCCACCCGCGACCAAAGTTTTGTCAACCCTGCGCAAAACACACCGTGGCAAAATGACACCAAGAGGAGGCGAGAAGAGAAAACCAGTAAAGAAGGCTGAGACGCACCCCTAATTGAATGTGCTCTCAGACGTGTAGTCAGGACTGGAAAAGCTAAAAGTAAAATGATCAACATGAATATATTAGAAAAATGGCAATTAGTCTTTCATAAACACCTGGCCTCACCACCTCCCAAACAAGAACAGGGTTATAAATTAAAACTGTCCAAATAAAATCAATTTAACCAAAGACTTTGGGCCCCATTCAGTTCCACTTCAAGACTGGAAAATCCTCATTGAGAAAACAAATGGCACTTTTCAGTCTTTTGAACTGGAATCTAGAATCTCGACTCCAATGAAGTCGACCCCGACCCTTAAAATCAACTCTAATTTACATATACGGGCGAGGCGCTCTTCAAGCCTCCGCCGCTTTAGCAGTGTCTCCCCACGGGACGGGGGAGGTGGGGACTCGGAGCGCTCTGCGGGCTAGGCCACAGTCTTGAAGGTCTGCAGTATGAGGTTGGTTTGGTGGATGAGCCGGTTTGCACTGATGAAGACGTTTATTGCCCTGGAAACAGAAAAAAAACGGAGCTCATCCTTTGACTGTGGGCCAAACTCGAGAGCTTTAACCTCCAGAAGGACAAGCAAAGAAAAACTTCCAAGATTTCAGTCGTTGAGTGTAAATATTTTATCTCTCAAATCAAAGCAGTTTAAATCTGTACGCTGCCAAATCACATCAATCATTCCGTCCAGTTTTTCACAGAAATTCACCCAAAATCATCCCTGCTTTTTACACAAAAAATGGAAGAAAATCTTTGGCTTAACTCCCACCTGAAGGTGGCAGTATTTCTTACTTTTGCTACCCTGGTGCAGCTATACTTGATGTCAAGAGAAACAAAAGTCTAATTTACCGCCATTAAAAATTTCTTGCAAATATTTAAAAACTCTGATTTTTATCGACACAAGAATAAAAAACAATCATGTGATTTTATCAAATCATTCTGACGCTACTGGCCCTTTAAGAACATTCATTATATTGATTTAAAGAAAATGAGTTGTGGGGATGTGTTATAAAATTCATATTGTGATGAGTGGCAGTCACAATATACACGTTTTTAAATGAAAAAACATCTCTTACTAAATGTATTGTGCAGGTGTTACAACAGTTTTTTAGGTAGTCTCTGTAGCCATTTTGTTTTGTGTTGCTGCCCATCACACCAGGTCAAAATGAGACTCTTAATCTCAATGGCGACTATCTGTTTAAATCAAGCTTAAATGAATAAATATATCTCCATATAGAAAGACATTTAGCCAAAGAGTTTAGGACGCATGTATGTGAATATTTGAGCCTTAAGGAGTAGTTTTGAACTGAATCTTGTTTCTCCAGCTCCTGCTTTTAAATGAAAACTGTGTCGCTCCAAAAGAGACGTTCAAATGCGCCGCTAAAACCTGAAACTAGAGTTCTTTGTGTTTCGTAAACGTCTGACCGTTTTCTAAATTTCCCGTTCCACAGCGTGTGTGTTTGCAGCATGTTGTGTTGTGCGCCACTCACTTTCCGTCTTTGAAGTATGTTTTGAGGGTGTCGCTGAAACTTTTTGAGTACTTCACAAACTCCTTTTTCTGGTGCTCCAGAGCCTGGGAGGGCAGAGAGACACGATGAGACAGAGGGACGATGAGACGAATGGTTTCAGAACCAGAAGTGTTACTCACTCTGCGATTCTGGTACTGATATTTCTTAATGACGTTGTTGACTGTGTCCAGGAGCTCTTTTATGGCGCTGGCTATGTCTCTGTGGACAAAAGGCATCGGATGGAGACACACGAGATTAAAGATTGTCTGAATGTCAAGTGTGTTTTACGTCGCAGAATATTTCACTTGCTTTTCAGCCTCCCAACATTTAGACAGGCATCTTCTGCTAAAAGCCGGATTTTAAGTAATAAAGCAAACAACGTCTACATGTAAATTTACACAACAGAATGCTTATCGGCTTGAGAAAACATCAGAACAGAACCATAATCTGGGTCGACCCACTAATGTTGGATCCAATGCTCAAACATTAGCCAAACAGGGCGGGTATTTAGTCACATTTTAACAATTCTGCTGAAGGTTTTAAAGATTAACGCGTTGCTATGTAACAACACTAAGTGCTGGATGTTCAGATAAGAAAGCAACTTTTAGTTCAGGAAGTGAATGTCCTGAACATTCAGGACATTCTGAATGTGAAGGTCCTGAATACATTGGAAGCTCTGGTTTGCAGCACCTAAAACCAGAGCTTCCAATGTAAAAACAAAACAAAGCAGGAGGTTTTCTTGCTTATGTACATTTGGGATATGCTGGCAATAACTGCAACGTTTTCTTCTACTGAATGGGAGTAAGACGCCGGTTTGCGTCCACTCACTTGATGGTTTGTAGAAACCGTACTCTGTCGTTGATCTCGTCGGGGATTTTGCTAAGGATCTGTTTCAGAGCTCTGGCCTTCTCGTTCAGGTCCTGGAACTCCTGTCCAGGCCGGCTGATCATGAACTCTGCAGGAGGGAAGGTTCAAATATCCATAAGGAAACAATCATAAGCTGCGTTTCCTTTACAAATGTCTGCAAAACGTCGAAGATTGTTGAAAAATGTTGGGGGAAAAAATAACATAATTTGGTAATTGTGGTGTTTCCATTAAATAAGAAACACAATTAAAATCACGTGCAATAATCACCAATCACTTCCTGTCTTTTCTGTCAGTAAGGCTATTGATCACATGACTTTTAATGCAAAATTTTAAAAAAGTTGTTTCTATTGCACTTTGTGAAATACACTTATTTTGATGGAGATAAAAATAAAACAACTCTTCGTCATGCAAAGATTTGAGGTTTTTCCCAAAGCTGCCTCGTTTCCATGAACCTAATTTATATGCATAATTCAAATTTACCCAAATTCAGGATCAAACTCAGTTACAGGTAGATGCGACATAGCATCCAATGTCAGCCACGTGGCTCTGCAAGCCGTAGAAATGCTGGTTTTATTCTGGTCTCAAAATAAAAATAGAATGTTTACTTTGAGAAAATGTATTCATGAGCAAAAAACCTTAGTTTTTTTTTTTTTAAACAAAATGAACAGCGGCCCGGTTATTGTACCTATACAGTGAATACTCCACCCTTTTGCATATGAGACAACTTTATCTTATCCAACAGCATTTCATAACATTGGGATGAAAACACACACGTACAAAGAGAACGACCTTTGACCCTTCCTCTTTCTACAATCTCTCTATCAATCTCCAGAGAGATTCTGGATCCTCCTATATTTTATGTAAAAGGAACTGGGATGGTCACAAAAGAAGTGGCTGTTATGTCCAACCAAGTTCCCACGATGACTCGGCGAGTTTATGACCAAATGCCCTCTAGCAAAGTCCTCAAAGTTCCTTTTCTTGCTCAACAAAATACAGGAAGTGATTTCCCTTAGTATTGTTCGGCTCACACCAAAGCAGAAAGGTGCAAACCGTGGCTACTAACAGTACAATAAACCAGCAACAACGACCTCAATGAGGTTCCAATTAGGAAGGTCCGACATGGAGCTGCATGTCACGCCAGAGGAAATACATGCACCTGACTTGATCAAAAAATAAAATAAAATGCAGCAGCTTACGATAAAGAGAGCAGCCTTTTTTTTTTAAATTAATACTCTCTTTCACTCCTGAGAGATTTTAATCTTGCAGCCACACTGTCACAATTCCCATCTTGAAGTGAAAGTCAAAGAAACTTCTGTCTTTTCAGTGTTTCATGAAATATTCTGCTGACACAATGAAGCCCAAGAATAAATCAACACATCATGTTAAATAAAAAGCTCCTCATCAAACCGGCACCTTGAAGTATGGAAAACGGAGAGAATTTAACTCTGGTGCTGAAAATCCCAAACTTCTGTTATCTGACCAAACAAACACAGTTTCAACTGACGTCCCAATGGAGTTCGGCAAAGAGCCGCATGTTCATGTTGCAGAACAGGAAAGGCTTTCCTTCTGACGTCCCTCCAAAACACACAGCGGCCCAATTGGACTTTCATGGTTGTTTCTGAAACTGTTTGATCTCAAGAGGATATTTTAGGATGCAGTTCTCCGACCGCGAGCTTCTCGCCACCATCCAGCCCACTGTGCGCAAAATGTCCAAAAGCGATGGATTATGTAAAGAAAAGCTCAAATCTATATTTATAAATACTAAAATTGCATTTATTTTAAAGGAATTGCTAAAGATTAATCTTTACAGAGAAAAGTTTTTTTTTTTTTTTTTTTTAGATTTTTGTTTCTTCCAGAGGTGGGAATAAAAATCACCAGAACCACAAAAAGCTGCTAAAAACAAAACCTCATTTCCTTCGTTGCTTACCCTCCACATCATCCGCAGCCATGCGAAGCAGTGATTCGGTGAAGTTAATTTGCACGTTCTTCTTCTCCAAGATCTTCATTATGATGTCCTGCGTCAGACCCGGGTTCTCTCGCTCCGCCTGGGAACAGAAGGGAAAGATGCGAGAAAGATGAGGAAGGTGAGACTCTCCACTCTGAGCTGAGAGAAAACATATCTGCTGGGAGCAGAACGTGCAGACAGGCTCTGCTACGACAGCCAGCAAGCAGAGAAAGCAGGTGATTAAAAAAACGGTGAAGGTTGTAGTGAAAGAGCTGCAAAGTGCTCCTTTCTTCATCTGGTTTATTTAAAGAGAAAAACGTATTCCGCATTATTGAAGATATCAACAAGACGGAGGCTATTTTAGTGTCGGGAAGGAAATGTATATTTAGGATTTGGCAAGAGGAAACATAGGTTATAAAATAGACGCATTTATTTGTGTGCGTTTTTTTTGAAGCACGTTACGTGTTTAAATAGTGGAAATAGTGCTAATTTAATTAAATTAAATGTATTGTGGAGCATAAGAAAAGAAAGCTGTAATTAAAAAGACAAATTTTACATTTTTTTAAATTATCATTAACATTTTGTACTTATAAGTCAACTGCATTTAAACAGTTATCATGACCTCTAGCGGTTTGTGAAAGTATTACATGCAAATAAAGCTAAAGCTGAATAAGGAGCTGGTAGGTTGAAACTGATGATGCGTTTTAAGTTGTTCATCACTCGAGTGATGGTTCAGAATGGTTTCCCTTGTTAACCAGCAAACTATTTGTAGTAATTTAGTATTTCATAAGTAGAAATTAGCTCAGAGTCAGTTTTATCCTGTCCTTTAGTTTGGGAAAAACAGTTTTTTTCCCCTCATAAATCGCTATGCAAATTATTATGCAGTCGATTGTGAAAATGGAAGTGGCGATGAAAACATCACTACTTGTATTCGTCATTGAATACAAGTGTTGAATAAATATATATATTAAATATAGCTTGTAGAGACCAACAGCTGCTTTGCTATTAACTAGTATAATTGTGATGTGGATATTTGACCACTTTCTTAACAAACTGAGTTTGTTTAATTTGTCCATTTTTCTGTGATGACTTGGATCTTAGATGTATAACAAATTCTGAGTTCAGTTTAGTTCAGGGCTTTCTGAAAGCTTTACCCATCCCCAAACCAGTTTTGATGTTTGTTCTGGATCAGGTTGTTGGATCACCCAGCTGTGATTCAACCCAACATCCTCAGATGAAGGTAAATTGAGCAAACCGGTAAGGAGCACATGATTTCTCACAAGTGCTGAATGTTGCAGAAACACCAATGTTATCGTCCCCAGGGAAGAAAGTTTTGGTTCCTCTGGTCTCAAACTGGCGCCTTTATGCTCTAATAAACTTTGCATCCCTCCTGGGAGAAGCAAAATACCTCAGGGAGAAAAGTTTTAAGTGTTTGGAGAAGTTGAGTTGAGGCCTCACGCAAACACTGTATAACAATCGAGCATGGTGGAAGAAAAAGGCTTTAGGGCATTTTTGTTGCCAAGGATACTTGTGCTTTGCACAAAGTGGACACAAAGTTCAAGACGATTGAATCTTTGACTCCAACTGTTGTTTCAACAGGAAAACTGATTCACAGATAAAAACTGGATTTGGAACTGTTAAAGTTTTCTATTGGGCTTTTTAGAAAAGCCAGACGTCAACAATACTGAAAATGTTTGGTTTACGCTCTAAATCAGGGTCTGTACATGGAAACCAGCAGGGCTGCTGCGGCGATACACTGATCCCACTAGGGCTGTTGTAGACAAATATTTTGGTAATCAGGTAATCAGATTAAAAAATTGATTAAATAAAATACTGGTAAATCTGGCATAACAGCAGTGTTACTATCGGATATCAATATCAGTCCAATTTTTCATAGTTGAGCTTCCCTAAGAATAATTTTTTTTGTAATTTAGAAAATTAACCTGTAACAATAGCAGCTCACTTTCTAAGTTAACCTGAAGAAAAGTTATAGAAATTTCTGAAATTATATTCAATTTAATAAGAAAGAGCCAAGCTCACAAATACACTTAGAAACAATGTCTATACTCCGGCTTTTAGTTTGTTTTCATCTTAAGTGAGTTTAATAGATGAACTCTCACCTTCACACCTGTCAAACTTTGGGTTTGGGGATACAGGAAATGTCGCCTGGAGTTGGGGACTTGGAGGGGTAGATAAGATTAGAACGAACGAACGTAAGATGGAGGGTGGAGGGGAGGAAATAGACAAGGGGACAGACGAACGAACAAACCTAATGTGGGAGGGGGAACACGACCGGTAGACCAGGGGATGAACGTAAGAACGGGGGGAGCAATGCGGGATACTTTTGTTTTTAGATGTAACTATATATCCAATCACTTCACAGCAAGCTGTGAATCTCCGGCTGTCATTCCAAGTTGATGCCATGGCTGTGATCCTGCCATTCCATGTTTACGTTAATTTTATCGATGCGTCCGCCTACCTTTTTGAAGGCTGCTCTGAGCGTCTGAGCTGCTGACATGTTAATCCTTTCCAGCTGAAAGAAGAAAACATGAGGAAGGCACATCAGCACCAAACCTGAACTGGGAATGATGAGGACATAGGAGGTACTTGGCTCAATCCTTCATGCTTTCTTTTTACTTTAGTTCGCACCCTCCTGAGGGCATCAAGCATGTGTGAAGCTGCAATCCCCACAGACATACAACCTTTTATGTTCATGAATTTATTGGCTTCCAAAAAACACTTGCTCAGCATTTTTACTGAAGGCAACTTACCAGTGCAGGAGAATCAAGACATGGCTTAATTTTCAACAGCCTTTCATTACTGAGGAATTTAAAAACCTTTTAGGATAAAAGTAAGTAAATAGACACATATCACATAAATCAATCCGGGAAACATTTTCAGGTCAATTGTTCTGTCTGCATCTCATTCGCTGGCTGTTTTGATAGCAGGTGAGAGAGGGAGCGAGGCGACACCAAAACAAACAGTCTGACAAACGCTCCCGATTGACAATGGCAAGACTTTCATATATGTAAAACAACAAGCAATAAGGGCTCATTTTATTCATTTTGTGCACTGAAAATATATATTTTAAAGTGTAAATCTTTCAATTTCATCCCACGGATTGTAGTCAGGGCTCAATCTATTGCAAACAAGCTGGACGATAAAATCATGTGATTGTTTTTGTCAGTTAGCCATTTTCAAAAATTAGTTGACAGATTAACAAAAAAAAATCTAACTGCACTCAAACAATCGTTTTAAAAACTGGATCATAGCCACTAAATAGATGCAGGCTTTGTGTTATTTTTAGGTCAGATCACCCAGCCCTTCTGCAGATTAAACAATGCATTCAGACAGGATCTGCTGTTGATTGTGTGTCGTAATTAAGTTACTTGAGTTACTCAATAGGTTATGTCAACCCACATGTGTCATCAGGTTCTTGAGAAGAGGTTGAAAATGCTGAAAATGTTTTGGTTATACTCAATAAAATAAAAAAAATGTTAGAACAAATCCAGATAACCTGGTCAAATGAATAACAGCGATTTATTTCATTTCTAGCTTAGATGGAAGAAAATATTTGACTAGCAATATTCATACTGCAAGCATTTTTCTTTCAATAATGATTATGAGCCGCCCTCTCTTTGCCTCTCTAGAGAAGGAAACCCTTCGGCTGCCTTACCTCGTTGAAAACTGGATACATCACGGCGTACAGTGTCATGGATACCATGGAGTTTGTCTCCGCTTCATTCTTCATCTCCTCCATTGTCATCCTCCAGGGAGGAGTTGCTCTTGTCAAAACAGTAGAGAGAAAACTGCAGCTCAGACACACTCACACATACACGCACGCACTCACACTCACACACCCTGAAAACCACGCAAGATCCAGAGAGACGAGACCCTGGGAAGACAAAAAAAAAACAAAACAAAAACAAATGAGAAGTGATGAAATTCAAATGTGCTAACCAGAGCTGTTACGAGGGAATAGGTTGACCCAATCCTGACATGGCGAGAGGATACTTATGATGATTGCTGTGAAGTAGATGAAAAGGATCAAATTTAAACTCATCTGATTGTTATAATCAGCATTCAATTCAATCACATGTGGCTGCTGACAGCCAAACCGCAGCGACTTCCAGTCAGATGCTCGATCCGCTCAGTTTAATTCACTCCCACCATGCCATTTCTGGAGCAAAATGTTTCACATGATGAATGGAAAAACGCTTCAAATCATTGAAGCATTTTCCCAAATGCTTTATACCCTTTAATCTACTGTTTGAACTTAAGCACAATGATTTCAAACAGAGTCAAATAACACAAGAGCACCACTGGCAAATATCTGTGGTTGTAAGCAGTCACAACCTTTGGGTAAGGTCATTTGTTTATGAAATACTGAACAGTTAAACTTTATTCCTACAGCAATTCCCATTCAAATAAATGTCACACAACATGATGTAAAAAAAAAAAGATATAAATTACACAGTTACAGAGGGTGAAGAATTGCAATGAGGAAACTTAGGAAATAACTATAAAAAGCCAAAAGTGCTATAGCGCTAAATTAGATTAGTAACCACGGAAACAAAAAGAGAAAAATATAATGGCAAATAATATGGATACATTCATAGTAAAAATTTTTTTAAATACAAACACTATTATTTTTATTAAATAAACCTAAAAATACATCTAACAAAAAAAAAACTGTAATGCACTATCCATCAGCTATGCACTGCCGTTGGGTTGTTGTGGTGCAAAAACTACACAGTCGTGGTATAGAAACTAACAGAGCATGCTCTGTGATTTAAATTCAGGTACCTCTGTTATACATTTACAAATAGTAAACTACAAGCTCTATGTCTGTAAGAGCTTACAGACATAGAGCTTATGTCTATGTCTGCTCTATGTCTCCAACTAAATTGGAGACATAGAACAGTTGGAGACATTCCAAGTATGTCTCCAACTAAATTGGAGACATACTTGGAATAAAAGTAAATATATTTATTTACTTTTTTTTTGTAAATTGCCAGTGGATTGCAGAGGATATTATACCCTTTAGAGTTTTTAAAAGCTCATATTCTCCAATTGTACATTCATAGTATCCGAATTATTTAACTTAATAATAACTATCTATTAATAATAGATAATTAACTATCCGAATTATTTGGATAATTCGGATAGTTATCCAAATAATTGGATAACTATCCAATTTAGTTGGATACTTATCCAACTAACCAACTTTATCCAATTAATTGGATAATATCCAATTGGATAACTATCCAATTATCCAAATAATTCGGATAGTCCAACCGAATTATTTGCCATCTCACAGAAAAAATAACAAATTATTTGTGCCGTTATTGTCAGACTGATTCTGAATTAAGTAAAAATTCTTAATTTGAACAGAGTGCATACAATTTATTTTTGTGTATGTAATTCAAATGGGTAAAATTAGGCATATTTGGACAAAATGTACAACCAGATGGAGCCACATCACTCCCAAAGCAATATTTTGATATCCAGTAAATGTGCATTCAGGTGAAGGATACATATATGCAACACCTTCAACTTGCAGGTTTAAGATGAATTGCAACAATTGTTTACAATTGGAGAATATGAGCTTTTAAAAACTCTAAAGGGTATAATATCCTCTGCAATCCACTGGCAATTTACAAAAAAAAAGTAAATAAATATATATATATATATATATATTTTTATTCACTTATTACCACTCAATCTTACAGGTTACTTTCTATATACTATTCTTATTCAGCTTGGATATTTTCCATTTTCACGAATCCCATGCCAGTCAACATCTTTTGAAAAATCACATAATATATTTTTGTTTAAAATTTTTGTGCACACTTTGGGGTATAAATACTGTGAGAACATCATACTGCTGTGAATTAATTAAAGGAAGCTTCAGTCATCACAGTCACAAATTAATTCACATTGATTATTGTGTACTATTAAAGACATGACCGCCCTTGTGGCACAGACACATCAATTCTACTCCGTCTTAGAATTGACGGAGTAGATTCTACTCGCACATCGTCTCCTATCCAATCTTATGCCGACCCAGTAATGAAAAAGATAACTTTTATCCCTGCGGACGCGAGTGGCACACATCCAGGTTAACTCGCTGATGACCTCATTCTCAAACGTCCAAACAAAGAAAAATTACCATAAACACCATATGATAAAAACAGGAATTGGTTTTGACGGGCTGATTTCAACATATGCAAAACAGCAAACTGACAATACTGGAAGCTAATTCTTAGGATGGTAAATAATAGTTGTTTGGGAGCGTTTGTGCCCAACTCGCGACGTTACAGTGAAAACATTGAAAATATACAGTAGATAAAGGATTCTGTTTATTTATAAACGCTAGCTAAAGCGACGTCTTTACCACTGAGGGCTACACAGAAAGCTAACTAGACACAGAAGCAGATACTGGGTAAGGCTACTTGGCTAACAGGAAAGCTAACAAAGTGGGAGATGAAATGAAAACCGGGGTTTGACATTTTATTTTAGTTGACAAGCTGTTCTGAGCAATTCAAATCACGACGATAAGCTGTGTATCAAAACAAATTAAACGCTATTAACCCGTAATATTGACTTGAGGCCTGTAGCCGAGCAGATCGATGATGGCAGCGAAACGTAGCTTGCGAGCTAGCTTAGGTAATTTGTATATTTGTTTGTGCAGTCGGGCTAAAATACCTCAACGAACTGCTGAAGGATTAATGCGTATGTTCGTGGACTCGTTTCAAACTGGTACTAGTATCTACCTTTTGGCTGACTTCTTAAATAGGTTGGTTCTCCCGTCGACTGCCTTTTAGCTCCTGTGTTTTCTTTACAACTTAAGGCGGAAGTTTTTTAGGACTGGCCCAAGCGACATCTTCCGGACCAATGCTACGTGTGAGCATGCGTCATCCAATCAGCTGGCTAAAGTCATCGTGACGTAACTTAAATGGTTAAAATTTTTGGCGTTGCCGCTTTCAGGTACTATAAAGATAAGGCGGCCAATTACTTTGTACTTTGCTTTTCCCCGCAGGGAATGTCGGCTTTTTTATAAGTCGACACCAAACACCCCCGGCGGTTCAAAGAACAGATAGAGTTTTACCAATGAAAGAAAATATGCTTAACAGACTTTTAAAAAAAATACGAAATACCTGAACGAGAGGTGTCCAAAACAAGAATGGTTCAAATTTAGCTTGCTAACAAATGGAGTTGATGTAAAGGGTCACCTTTTGGTAATGTGCAACAATAAATCAAGCTGAATATATACCACATTTTTAGGATTTTTTTGGTATGACAAAAAATCATACCAAAATGATTTGTCCAATTTGTCAAGGAATTTATAGCAAGGAAATCTGCTATAAATTTCATTGTCCATGCAAAATAGACAACATGTCAACAAGGTCAAAGTTCAGCTCATTTTGGGCAAGGGGCTCATGCTGCTGCCACATGCTTCATGTTTGTCTCCATCTATTTGTATTGAAGCTAAAAAACAGCAGAAAAATGTTCCTGTTACATTTTCAACTGTTGTTATTCAGTCCAGGGACAGTGAAAAGCTCTAGTTTGAAATTTGGATCAAGTACTGACCGTATTATCAACCAGCTTCAGTGCAGCTATGAGTTCTTGCAGTGGTTATATTGTTCACAACACAGAGAGATACAATCTCCCCCTGACTTGCTAACAAACAATAGAAATCTGTCTGGAGTGCTAATTTTTTTTTTCTTAGTTTTTTTTTTTTTTTACTATTTGTGATACCGCTGAAGACAATGACACCCAGGGCAAAGAGCAATGCAGACCTCACCTGCATCAGTCTTTTGGAGTTTGGAAAATTATAGACTTTCACAAATTTTAATAATGGGTGATATGGCTTTCTGTCCAGGATGGCACAGCTTAGGGGGATGTCACAAAGCCAAAAAAAGAGTTATCTATTATTCCCCCCTGATTGTGTTTTGTATTACTCAATTGTATAGCCAGTCAATTGAAAAGGGAGTCCAACTGCAGTGTGAACATTGTAAATAAGCATACTGTTGCAAATATTAGGATTCTTCTGTTGATCTCTGTGTAACAAAAATGACTCAGCTTTTTCTTTCTTAACTCCACCATCTATTTCTCAACCAATCAAGTTAATAGTATATTTCAGCAACACAATAGTTCAAAGAAATTTACACCATAAAAACATTTTTAAAAACCCACCATAATTAAAATTTTCTTGTTGTCTTTAACCACCCTTTTATATTCTTCCAGTGGCTTATGTTATTTTCCCAGGGATTCCTGTTATTACTATTTAATTACCTTCCTTTCATCATTATTTCCTGATTCCTTCATTTGTTCAGCATCCACATTTGTGCTGTTAGCTGGTAGCACTTCACCATACACCTCTTCATCTTCACATGCTGATTACTTCCATCATTAATTGTGCCTAGAGGTTGAATGATTCGTCTACATCCTCTCTCACACTGACCCGGACTGATCCTGATTATGTCAGCATTATAAAATTGTATCTTGACGATTTTATTGTCTCTCTCTTTTTTTCACCCATTTGATATCTGTTTTGTTGTTTACCAGTGTTTGTTCTGGATCCTTCTCTTCCTCCCCCAACTTAGATTCACGTGGGGTGACGGTCAACAGCGGGTCAGGCGTTATACTTCCAGCGATCTGATTGGCTGAGGATCACAGACATGTTCGTGGAAAATTTGAACCACTGAAATCATAAAATGAAGGCGCTAAATGCTTTTGTGTGAACGCTTCCCATCTATTCTGCCAGAGGATGTAAATGTTGTCACAGAGGTATGCAAAATAAAAAGATTTTAAAAAGAAGCATGCAAAATATACATGCACAAAGTCGTTGTGAACGTAATTATTATTACTACAACAGCAACTAATACGTTTCCCCCCCCCTTTTTTTTTACTAATACAATTGCAAAGAGCAATGAGTTTATCCCATGTTTCCTGCAGTCAGCGAGGTTACATAGGAATTTTCCACTCTTAAGATTATTTTCACACTGTGGAGTGGAGTGGGAGGGGGTGGTGTTTTCATCCTCTTCTAATCGCCTTTTAAACGACTTTGTTTAGTTCCGCAGAATTATGATGAATAAATCAGGATGACTTGTGTCTCCACGTTGTAATGATTGAATGGCAGTATTATTGTCTTTGATAACCGGCTGTTTTTTTCCTGAGACCGGCCGACTGACGGAGAGCATGAACCCGCTTCAAAGCTGAAATTGAAGACGATCTATGCCTAACATGCACTATAAAGCAAGGGGATTGTGTTAATGCGTATTAAATACATCCATTATATCTGGACATGATTTTCACATATCATCCTACGTAGTTTTCTACCTGTGCTGTGAAGTGGATCAGAGGCAACCGCTGCACATGTGTTATACGTGATATGGTGTTTTCTGTCGCTCATTGGCTGGCGGCAGTCTTTTCTTGGCAGTGATTGGACAGGAAGAGGGGTTCTTTTTCTAAGATCTTTTAATACCGTTATATTTTAAAATAAAAATGTTTAAATGGAAATTGTAAAAAAAAACTGAAACAGAGGAATGGAAAGTGTTAGTTCCACATCCAGTTTATCTTTTGCATCTAGCTTAGAAAAATCGGGGTTAAAATTGGCACAATGATATAATTTTTAATAAATGTAAACATAAATGCAATTATTTTTAATTTGCAAGAGATTTGGTTGTGTCAAGTAGCATGCATTTGAAGTCATGTGTATGATAATAACAAAATAATTAAAAGATTAAAAAATGTTTTTGAAGTGTATAACTATTTTTATGTCACACATTTCTACATTGACAACATTTTTTGGCATAGTTGGTGTCATGCATTTTGTTTACAGTAGGGAAATGCTGCTTAGAATAATCTGGGTCAAAGTAGGACAAACAATTAAAACGCACAACAACATAATCGACAGACTGGCGACCAGTCCAGGGTGAACCCCGCCTTGCCCGGAACGTTAGCTGGAGATAGGCACCAACACCCCTGCGGACCCCAGTAAGGACGAGGATATAGAAAATGGATGAATGGACAACAGTTTAATCATTAAAATGATAATGACTGTCATGATGCAAGGCTGAATCGACCCATTTTTTAACATTTATGATTCAGTATTCATACATGCAAGCACTTCCAACTGCATGTAATTCTCTTGAATTAATAAATTTGCATTTGAAGGCACAAGGACAGCAACAAGATGCAAAAAACACAATTTACGCTATTAGTTGAAGATTCAACAACTGTTTTATTGTGTCATAAATTGATCAAATCCAGCAATGAATTACTAAATTGTGATTCTACAAACAGCTTTCATTAGTCCCAGGCCAGTGGAAGATTTTCTTCTCTATCAGAACCCTCTAGAATGGAATTTTTCGGACTTGTGGCGCGGTCCCTCCTCGAGGATGCTGGGCTTCAAATCAGCGCTCCCATTGGCTGGCTGTGCCACGCGCTGGCCTTTTGTCTGCAGCCACGCGACTTATATAAAGGGATGGGTCGCACGGGTTCCATTGAATCGGACGAGTGCGACGTACTAAGAAGAGGAGTCTGCTAGCAGGGGCAACCAACCGAAGCCATCCGACACTACTTCGCGACAAGGACTAGAACTTTCCAGGAGAATATCCGACAACGATACTCGCGCTGAAAGCCTTTTCTTTTCGCCCGAGGAAGAGAAATAGGTTAGTTAGAGAGTGTGTTTCGTGCTTAGCGGAAGCCTGGAGCTAACAGGAAGTGTTTCATTTCAAACTGCAATAACCCGTTTGTTGCTTTTCAGAGTCTGCCGCGATGTCCGCGAACATTCACGTCAACAGCCCCAATGTGAAGTACACAGACACTCACATCGAGGCGCATTACTCCTACCAAACCTCCTCTGTGCGTCAGGAGGGGAACCGAGTAACGGTCAGTACAACTATAGTCATGAAGATCAGCTCTACCATCACAGTAAATGTAAGGCTGCGCACAGGCTGTCCCAGTTTCCGTAGCTGACGTCGGACTCTGTGGCATACAGGTGACCCCCCGCAGCACCGAGATGACGTTCCGCACCGAGCGGCGCGTTCCCCGGCTGGGCGTGATGCTGGTGGGCTGGGGCGGCAACAACGGAACCACCGTCACCGCCGCTGTCCTGGCCAACAAGCTGGGTCTCACCTGGAGGACCAAGAACGGAGAAAAGGTGAGCGGAGGGACCCAGTTTGAAGTGCAGAAAATACAGAAAAATTCAGTTTAGACTTTAAAGTTGTTATATTTTAGATTAATAGTAACATTATTAGAAGAATATAATTGCTGCAAGGTCCAGTTAATTGCACAAAATTATGTGTGTGTTTCAGTGGATGTTGGCGATGCTGCATATATAAAACTCCGGTTGTTTTCGTAATGAACCACAGTTTGCTGACAATCCATTTTTATATCTTATTTGTCTAAACATTGAAGATTTTAAACTAAATGATGAAATGGAGCCCAGATTTCTTTAAAAAAACCCACACAGAAACAATCCCTAATGTAGTTGTGAATGTAAACACAACTACATTAGATATCAACTTCAACATAATCAGTAATTAATAGTCTATTGCAATTTTTATTTATTTAAAGACGTTTCTTTATGGGAACCCCTCTGTGTGCCACCCTGAGCGGAAAGTCATTTGCCAAACTGGGGGAAAAAATTTCTGAGAACCATTGCTAAGCTAATTTATATAATTATATACTGTCTAATGCTATAATTAGTCTGTTATCCCACCACTGCTTTTGGTACCACCACTGATCATCAACTTCCTGTTCCTGCTTAGTGGAGTGTTCATTCCCAACTCTCAGAGTTCCTAGATATTTCCCATAAAAGGGCTTAGATATGCAACACTACCCCTGGTGGACAAGTCTGGTGTTTTCCTTATAAAACCAAGTGTCTTCCTTTATGTGATGTAATATGTTTGGTATAGTTTAATCTGACCTGTAACAGAATGATCTCACTTTCTTTTTTGCCTTTTCTCTCATTTCTATTCCTTTAGAAAGCAAACTACTATGGCTCCCTGCTACAGGCGTCCACTGTTTGTCTGGGGTCAGGGCTGGAGGGAGAGGTCAACGTGCCATTCCGTGACCTGCTGCCCATGGTGCACCCTAATGACATCATCTTTGACGGTATGGAGAACCCCAGATATTCAGCTCATGGACTAACCTGTAACACCTCAATGCTGTGGCTTGGAAAGCAAGTTAATGTGAATCAGTGCTGGCTCAAGTCATAAGCAAACAATCGCACTGCATAAGGCCTCCAGGCCAGCAGGTGGCCCCCAAGATCTCCGTAGCGATGGATCTGATATGAATTAGTGTTCATATTGGAACATAGAGGAAAGTGAAGTTTCTCTAGTTAATCTGTGTTGTAAAAGTAAAATTATTTCGTCTTTAGGTTGGGACATTTCCTCTCTGGATCTGGGCAGAGCAATGGAGCGAGCGCAGGTGCTGGACTGGTCCCTGCAGGAGCAGCTGCGACCGTACATGAGCAGCCTCAAACCAAGGCCTTCCATCTATATATCTGAATTTATTGCAGCAAACCAGGAGAGTCGGGCTGACAACGTCCTCACTGGCACCATGGCGGAGCAGGTAATGAATGCTGGCACTCCCCTTTTCTTTTTGTTTTTAATAAATTTGAGCTATTATTGTGCCATTTTATTAAAAAATGTAAATAATTTTCCAGATGGAGCAGATTAGAGCTGACATTAGAGACTTCCGTCGGTCCAGTGGGGTGGACAAAGTTATAGTTCTGTGGACGGCCAACACGGAGCGCTTCTGCGATATCGTTCCGGGGGTCAATGACTCAGCCAAGAACCTGCTGGCTGGAATCCAGGTGAGAAAGAGCTCTATATGAGATTGCATTGAGCAGGTTTGGTTTTCCAAGTCTTCAGTTCTCTGATCTGTACATTTTTCCTCCTCCTCAGGCTGGAGCAGCAGAGATTTCTCCCTCCACTCTGTTTGCCGTGGCCAGTATTCTGGAGGGCTGTGCCTATATCAACGGCTCTCCACAGAACACCTTCGTCCCCGGGGCCGTAGAGCTGGCCGTGCAGAGAGGCGTGTTCATTGGCGGCGATGACTTTAAGTCCGGCCAGACCAAAATCAAGTCAGTTCTGGTGGACTTCCTGGTCAGCGCTGGCATCAAGGTAAGATTATACACTTCTTTTTTTCTTTTAGAGGGAAAGTAATCCAGGAAAAACAACAAATAAAGCGGTTTCAGCAGCTTTGCTTCGCCTTGACAGCCGACGTCCATTGTCAGCTACAATCACCTCGGCAACAACGACGGGAAGAACCTGTCTGCCCCTCAGCAGTTCCGCTCCAAGGAGATCTCCAAGAGCAACGTGGTGGACGACATGGTCCAGTCCAATCCTGTGCTGTATCAGCCTGGGGAGAAACTTGACCACTGTGTGAGTGAAACGTAAAAAGCACAAACACACACTGGGACGTTTGTGTGGATGCTCACAGTGAATCTCTGACGCGCCTCCCTCCTACATCAGGTGGTGATTAAATACGTCCCGTATGTGGGAGACAGCAAACGCGCCATGGACGAGTACACGTCCGAAATAATGATGGGGGGGCTCAACACCATCGCACTCCACAACACTTGTGAGGTTAGTATCAATGCATCTCAACAACAAAAGCACCATGAGATTCAAGTGGAAGCAGTTGTGCTGCGGAGAAGCTCAGGAGCAACTGATCCCGATCATAATCCATCTTTTTAAGCCTTAAATCTAATACAAAGAGACACATGCAGGTCACACACTGACTTAGCTCATTGTGCTACCAGCTAAGAAGCACAACATCCAAGTTAAATTTGCAACAATTTGTAGTTCTTCGTTACAAAGCTCTTTAGTTAGGGGACTTTTATAGGCACTTGTATTAGATTTTATTTGGGGGCAACAAAGTAAATGGGGAGAAGGCAAATATACACTTTTTGATAGTAGTTTTTGAATATTTGTATTACTCTAAATAGAGTAAATTAAAGACATTGGTCTAGATTTGGGATATTTTGACTTTGACTCCCTCTAGCGGTTACAAAAGGCGAGCATTTCTGCAGAATGCGTTGCTCTCAACATCGGACATCTAAATAGCTTGATATGAAACATAGGTCTTCTGTATTTAACAGCTTAATTTATTACAACATACTACTTTTATCTGAACTTAGTTATTCATAATAATCAAGATAAACTAAGAAAACAAACTCTTTGTTTTGACGCAGTTTGACTTAGTTTTCAACTTTCCTCTTTGAATCTTAACAGGACTCCCTCCTGGCCAGCCCGATCATCCTGGATCTGGTTATGTTGACTGAGCTTTGCCAGCGAGTGACGGTCAGGCCTCAGGGAGAGGAGGACTTCCAGTCCTTCCACAGTGTCCTCGCTCTGCTCTCCTTCCTGTGCAAGGCCCCTCTGGTCCCATCAGGGACTCCGGTCATCAATGCATTCTTCCGCCAGAGAGCCTGCATAGAAAACATCATGAGGTATGCATTCCTTTCAAATGAGATTGTTTTTTTTTTTTCTTCTTCTTTCTGATGAACGTAAAGGTCAATCTCACACAATCATTTTAAGTTCTAACTGATGATTTTTTTGTTCTTGTCCAGAGCGTGCCTTGGTCTTCCTCCCCAGAACCACATGCTCCTAGAGCACAAGCTGCAGAGGAACTTCCTGACGGCGCACTCACCCTACATCAACAATGACGTGGCCACACTAAAAAAAGCTGCCCTGGCCAATGGGAACCATACCCCTGCACCGCTGAAAAACGGCATCTACACACACGAGAGCGACACGGCTTGTGCTATGTAACGGCAGATGTTCCACTGAAGCCCAAAACGGACTGCTGCAAAGTTTAATGAATTGTTTGAGATGAACAAACACCCCAGTTGATCAAATTTTGATCCAAATGTAAAAAGAATAATTTGCTAAATCTGCTTGAGGGTAGAGACCACGGTTGTTTAGAAATGTGTGGAGACCACACAGTAACTGACCAAGACTTTTGTGTACTAAACCTTTTTAACACTATACTGTTTGTAAATTTTTTCATGCTGTTTTGTTGAGTTTACAATGTTTTAATTGAAGTAGCGTTTCAAGTTTAGAATGTTAAAGCACAAATGTACTGTATATATCTGAAATATAGATGTTTAATATAGGTACTGTGTTGCATCCACTTGAACAGACAGCTTATGGTGTTGAAAGAGGGAATGTTGCATTCACTGGTTTTGTGTTGACATCTTGTTTGGGATGTATTTTTAAAGGTTTTGTGTGAAATTGAGTATTTTACAATAAAGTTAGAATTTTTAGATTGAATATTAAGTTTTTGTTCAATTTATCCGGTATCTCACGTTTGGTCTTGAATTTGAAAATGTTTTAACAGACAGGCTGTACTTGATGAATAAAGAAAGCAATTTTTGCTACATTCAAACATGCATTTTTTTAGACTTTAATATGTTTTATCATTAGTAATGATGCACTATGTTTTATTGGTCCAATAACTAAATCCAAACTAATTTAAAAATAATGAGTGTTTTTATTGTGACAAATTGTTGCATATTTCCATCGTTACTGATGAGGACAGATAAAACCAGAAGGTGTGTAATTAAAAAAAATATAATTTCACAGCTACTTGACTCCAGAAATTCAAAGTCAAAAGAAAATTTTCCTTCTCTTGTCTGTATCATGAAAAGACATCCAGTTACCTGCCACTTAAATCCTTCTGTCACATGATTAAGGAAACAGCCAAATATCCAATTTAACCACCAAAATCTTTTCAAATTGAACAACAATTGAAAGCACACATACCTGGAGTGTTGCTTTAATTCTTTCATGCATATTTCAGAAATCCTTGACTCTCCCATGGCAAACATTCAACTTTATATTTCTACAAAGAAGGGCTATTGAGCATGAGCTTCTTAAAGTGACAGGGGCCAATTTCAAACAGTCAAACTATGAACTAAGATGTCTTTTAAATCATATTTGATATTTATAGTATTTTATAACAACTGGTTAGAAAATGCATGTTACCCTTCTCCCCTTTAAAAAAATTGAGATCTATAAAAGCTTAATGAAGAGCTGATGTACTATTTTTTTCCAGAATAATTATCTTAAACTGTTTTTCTAAGATTAAGACAATCATAAAGTTCAAGTTAGACTGAATCATTTTTATATTTTATAGATTCTTTATAACTCAATTTGACTTTGTGAAACCCATCTGGAGCTGAAACATACACTTTTTTCAGTCAAATACGATACCTAAATTATTATTTTATTTTTTCTATCTATCTATCTATCTATCTATCTATCTATCTATCTATCTATCTATCTATCTATCTATCTATCTATCTATCTATCTATCTATCTATCTATCTATCTATCTATCGTTTATTGTCCTTATACTGACAAATTTAAACAGTGCGCTAGTTATTGTATGACTTCCTGCTTCCCGACCCGTCCTCCATCACTTCCGCTGCCGTTGCTGCGACACGGGACGTCAACAGCGATGGCTGACAAGGAGAAGCGCCGGTCTCCGGCTCTTCCTTCGGGGATGTCCTCGGGCAAAGCCGTGAAATCGGACAGCGACAGGGAGTTCCTGGAGCAGGCCGGCGTCGGGGACCTGCTCCGCGGTGCCATCCTGAAGATGGTCGAAGCCAGGTCGGATGATCCCATCGGGTTCCTGGCCGACCACTTCTGCAACCTGGCCTCGGTTACTGACAGCGGGACGGCTGGATGCGGGGATGAGGACCAGCAGCAGCAGCAGCAGCAGCAGCAGAGCACCGGCGCAGGCGCACACGAGCAGCAGCGTCTTAACAGGGCCCTGTGGCACCTGCGGCTGGCGCATCACTCTCAGAGGTGTGGGCGGATTTTAGCGCTCAATTTTAGGCACAAGCATTTGTCAGCACGATTACTATTCGTTAGGCTACATCAGCTGATTTAGAAACACTTAAAAATGTTTAGACAATTTTACAAATGCAGATGTATTTTTTTCAAATTTATTCATTCTACAGAAACAAATTGCAAAGTATTATGTCATGATTTTATGTGATAGATCAACACAAAATATTAGTTCTCATATATATATATATATTATTTATCTGGAAGTGAAGTCATGAGTCAAGTCAAGTTTATTTGCTTACAGCACATTTTCAGCAACAAAGCAGTTTGGAGTCATTATGAGCACATCACAAAGATGATTAAATAAGATGCTGGACCTGCATGCAAATTTGGGAGAAAACAAACACTGCAGCGTAAACACCCCACCCTAGCAGTAAATATTGTGGTTGCTGCATTTTTTTAGGGATACTGTATTATCATCACAACTATTTTATGATGAAATTAGTATAATAAGTTTGTACACTGGCAGTAATATCTTTGAAAGTATATGTTTACTGAGCTCATATGATATTTTTTTCTGTTAGACATTTTAGCACTGTTGTCAGAAAGACCAAAACACTTGCTTATTTACCCGGATGTAAAAAATCTCCCTAGTCCTATTTCTCTCTAGCTCTCTAGGTTATTGATTTGCTGTAGCGGCTGGGAAAATAACAGTCAATACGCGTCATTAATAACAATAAACTAAAAAACTAACCTTTTCCACAAATTGACTACATCATTTTTCTGTATTTTAGATCAGCTTTCAGCAACAATGTTCGTGTGGCCTACGACCTCCTGATCCTCAAAGGGAGTCTAAGGCAGGCAGGTGAGAATCCTGAGGGCCCAGATGGTTCCTGCCTTGACGTCCCTAGTGACGCAGAGGGTAGCGGGGGAGTAAAAGGAGGCCTCTACACTCAGACTCTGGAGTGCCTCTGCAGCGAAGGCGGCGTCCCTGCCTCGACCTCCGCCCCGCTCCTCCGACGCCTGTGTTGCCAGGACCACGAAGCTGTCCCTTATGATGTCTTCCGTCATGGTGTGCTCACCTGTGCTGTTTTCTCGGACTACATCCGGCAGGCTCAGAGGCTTTACGCCGAGGTGTGCTGCCCCGATGAGGGGCCCGCCTCCAGGGGGCTGTGCTCCGCGGTGCTTGGGACCTTAAAGGAAGCGCTTGAGACCTCCCAGGACTGCGATGCAAACTGCTTCGCTAATGCTAATACTAAGTCCAGTGCTTGTTTGGAAGCAAATGCGAAGGCTATCCGCTACTTGGAGGCCAGCGCCAAGATCTCCCCCCACAAATTGGCGCAGGCCATGACCGGAGCCCAGACTCGGGGCCCCGGTGGCAACATGGACGCAAAGGAGTTTGAAAACGCAGCCGCAGACCTGTTCATCGCTCGTGTAAAAGTTGTATCTTAGAGGTACTTAGATGTCATGAATGTACAGCAATAAACAATCCTTAGATTGTGTTCATCTCTAACACGCAAACTCCAGAATCAAAACAATCCTTAACACTAACAATAAACTCAATAAACACAGGTGTCTGTGTGGCTCACGTTTCCACTCACATCCGATTTAGACTTTCGTTTTTAAGAAGATCTAAATCGGAACATATTTTTTGTTCCCTCCAGGTTGCTATCAGCAGTCAGGGCTACTTCTGGGATGTGTGTGCCAGCTTCCCAGGTGGGACAGATCCAGCTGAGACACTTTTGGTGACTTTTGATATTTTATTAAATCATCTCCTAAAAAGTATTCATTAGCAGAAAGTGTACTTAATAAAAAAAAACATATATATTTCTGCAAGTGTAATTATTTTTTCAGCATTTAGATCACAGATTCTTTTAGGGCAAGACATCTTGAAGTAACAGTACAAGCCCTTGACTTGGTTACATCATTAAAATCAAAAAGAAAAAAAATCTTACCTATTTCTACATCATGATTTTTTTAAAAGTATCTGATTGAATTAGACATGCAAATCATTATTTCTCAGAAGTCTTGTATTTCCAAATTGGAAAAGTAACAAAAATATCAATCAGAATTCTTATTTTTGCAGTCTGAAGTGTCCCTCCAACCTCACTATTAAAATCTAATATGGCTGCCACATAAAATTCCGTAAGAAATTCTGCTGTAAGAAATGTTGATTAGCCCTGCTGATGATTTGTCTCAAACTTTTCATGCATACACAGAACCTCCTTTAGTGAAAATGTTCATTAAAAGTGTAAGTTGCAAACTTGCACCTGATCCTCCCAAGACCACTGGCACCAACAAAGAGGGGAATCAAAACATTCTCCATTTGGGTTTTCTATCATGACTAGGTGTTTCAGAAAACCCAAATGGAGAATGTTTTGATTCCCCTCATGACTAAGTGTGTCAAAAAGTCAAAATAATAATGACATTTTAAAAACAACCCAACCAAATCATTCTGTCACTAAAAATTCAAGTCTGAGAAGAGAGTAAATTAAAATTAATTACAAGCACAGAACAATAAAATACTACCACTAGTCACGATTTGAAGAAGAGATGGATATTCAACTTAACACAAAAAACTAAATTAAAAAGAAAAAAAACTGTTAAAGCAACAGCAAACAGCATTTGGGTAGACCTCTTTCTGTAGCTACAGTGTCAGTACTGTATTTTGGAGGATCGTATAACTTTGTAAAGTCCGTTTTATTATCAATAAAAAAATTGGACTTTGCTCGATCTTTGACGTACAGACGCAGTGACTATGGATGACCACTAGATGGCAGCACCATTTAGAAACAGACATTGGATGCAAAGGCGGAAGTAAACATCACAGCTTGGTTGTTACGTCTCTAGCGGTTCAGTTAGTGTAGTATGATGCTCTCTTCACCGTAGCTTCGCCTTATCCGAGTTAACTCCCTGTTAATTTCTCCAGGATGGGAGACGAGGAGGAGCAGCAGCGCTCCTTGATGTTTCTCCTGACCTACATGTTGCTGAAGCGCAGGAGAGACCTAAACCACGCAGACATTCAGAGGCGCGATGAAATCCAGAGGCGCATCCGACATCGACAGTACTTCTTCCAGAGACAGAGGAGGATGCTCATGGTCAGTGTTTGGGGAGTCGGTTCCGTTCGGTAATAATCTATAATTATTGGCGTTTTGAACGTAAGTTTTAGTTAAAATGTCTCAAATCTAGAGCTGAACTCCAGGTGTGGGGTCCAGTACAGTTGCCTTTCGCACAAATAAGTGTGTTGTGCATTTGTACACTAGGAAAACTTCAGATAAGAGTTTTAAAGCTTTTCTCTTTACTGTGGCTTTCTTTCATTCCTTCCTTCATAAAGGTTGGTTGTACAGAAGACACTACTAATATCGTCAACATATTTTCTCACATAAGCTGTGGATGTCTGATTCTCTAACAAATCTTCACACAAAATCATTTAACCTGATACTAAATTACATTTACCATTTACTTGGTGTCTTGTGTAGAAAATAGATTTGAATACACGCAGCCCACATTTTCAGGGTTGTTTTTGTGTAAACTTGGAAACCAATGGTTCATATCCTTCCGTAGAACAATTATAAATTGCTTTTTGTTGGTTTATCTACCTCTCACACCCAATGAAATACACTAAACATTTATTTGTTTTATATGATTAAGTGGGGAAAAAGCTTAATGATGTGAATACTATTGGAATGTACTTTTAAAGCCATACTCAAATAAACAAAGAAAATACTTTCTTGTTAACTTGCAACCTGTATAGAGGGCACTAGAGCTTGTCTTTACCTTATTTAGCTGATGTACATGTTTGCGCCTTGAGAAGACCCAAACATTCTGAGGATGACAAGCAAGCTTGAAACTTCCAGCCTCTTCCAAAAGCAGTTCTTCTCATCTCTTCTGTCTCTGCCCCGACAGATGATGATAGCAGGAGGAATGCGCTCCAACGTCCGCATCCGCACCCGACCCTGGACAACCACTCCCCGCTCAGACTGGTGGGAGCGGGTTGTGATGACGGAGTTCCAGCCCTCCGATTGGCTGGACAAATTCCGGATGAGCCGGGAGACCTTCTTTTACTTGTGCGAGAAGCTGAGGCCCCGTCTGGCTCGCCAGGACACCAGCTTCCGGCTGGCGCTGCCGGTAGAGAAGCGGGTGGCCGTGGCCCTGTGGCGTCTTGCGTCCAACGTCGAGTACCGCACCATCAGCGCCCTGTTCGGTGTGGGGAAGTCCACCGTGTGCAGGTGTGTCAGAGACATGTGCCACGCCATCGTGGCTCTCCTCAGCTCCACGTACCTGCGTCCCCCCACGGAGCAGGAGCTGGAGGAATCGGCCCAGCTCTTTCACTCCTACTTGGGCTTCCCTCACTGCGTTGCTGCCATCACAACGCTTCACACAGCCATCATCACCCCATCGAGCAACGCGTCGGACTATGCCAACCCCGCTGGCTGGCTGTCTGTCCTGTCTCAGGTGTCTGTGTGGCTCACGTTTCCACTCACATCCGATTTAGACTTTCGTTTTTAAGAAGATCTAAATCGGAACATATTTTTTGTTCCCTCCAGGTTGCTATCAGCAGTCAGGGCTACTTCTGGGATGTGTGTGCCAGCTTCCCAGGTGGGACAGATCCAGCTGAGATCTTACAGAACTCTGCACTGTGGGCCACAGCTGCTGAAGGTGGACTATCTCCTGCCCAAATGCCTATCTTCATGGGGAAACCGCTTAGGTACGGTTAGTAAGAAAGTAAACATTTCTATCAAGGAACAAATAACAGGAAAACAATGGTATATAAAATATGTAAAATGAGACCGCAAGGAAATTTTGTAGCTTGTGAAAAAATATTAGATGGAAATGCTAAGCATATTAGATCGACCAGGTCAACCTCAGAAGTGGAATATATAAATCGTTTTGCTTGTTTGTGCCTGAGGGCCTTGTTTTTTCATTTTCAGCCTGAAACCCATCTACTGTCTGCAGGTATGTGTTGCTGGGGGAGGCCTGCTACCCACTCCAGAGCTGGCTCATGAAGGCCTATCCGGAGCAAAAGAGCCGACGGGGATGTCACGCGGCGATGTCGGAGCCGCAGCAGCTGTTCAACCGGCGCCTCAGCAGAGCGCTGCGTGCCTCAGAGGAGGCACTGCTGAGGCTCAGGGCACGCTGGCAGTGCCTGAGTAAGAGGAACGACTGCGGGCTGGACGTGGTGCCCACGATGATGCTGGCCTGCTGCATTCTGCACAACATGTGCGAGTCTCACGGAGACGCCTTCAAAGCAGAGTGGCAGGTGGAGGTGTGTGAGGCAGAGAACCCCCAGCCCTGTCACAAAGCCCTGGCTCCTACCAGCATGGACCAAAGTGACGCCGAGGAGGTCCGAGGCCTCTTCTGTGACTATTTCCAACAGCAAAGAATCTGAACTTAGCTGCTGAAAAAACTTTAACTGGTGCATCAGTTTTCTCTTTGCAAATACATAACGTACTGAACTTATGCATTCAACGCATAAACACTTTTTGATGTTGAACATAAAACAAGCGTGTCGTTTCATCTTCTCTTTAAGCATTAGTATGTTGACTTGTCTGTTTGTTTTCAGTGTGGCCTCCATTAAGGCCAGTTCAGTCCGGTCTGTTTTCTTACGCAAACGCAAAACCTAACCTGAAGATGACGCCTACCGCCTGATAAACGCGGGTGCATTAATGCAGTTACAATAATAATCCCTTGAACTACTGCACATTTTGCCACTTCATACATGCAGATTTCAATGGATTTTATTTGGGATTTTATGTGAAAATGTATATATTTTTTGAAATTGAAAAATTATGTAATGAGTTTGTATTCACCCTCCCAGGGCTGTTGCTCTATACAGTCACTTTTTTAAAAAAAATCTTCATTCTGGCTGTATGTTTACGGTTGTTACTGTTGTTGATGTTTTCCTTACCTAGCCTGTATGCTTGGTCGGACGACCTTCTTTTGGAACTGTAGCAGATATGGTATCGCCCTTCCCCTTTTCTCTTATTATAAAATGTGATCTAGGGCTGGGCAATACGGCTAAACTGTTTCAAGTCTTATAAGTTATTATGGTAAATTTACAAACTGTGAAGAGAAATTTTTTAAGCTGGAGATATTGTTTTATAACCTATTCCTGCTCTAAATGTCTCAACTCTATCCCCCACTTGCTGGTATGTTCCTTCGCATTTATGATGCCATTTGTTCACTAATGTTCTCCAACAAATCTCCAAGACCCTCATGTGGCAGCTGAATTTAAACTGAGAATAAATGACAGATGGCTAGATTGTGTTTACAAGTTAAGTAACTTCTGGAGGTAGATGACTGCATGGCATTTTAGTTAGTAGCACACCATGCTTTTCTGATTTTTTTTGTATTAGAAAATTATAAGTTCTATATTCCTTGCAAATTTCAGAATTTTGCAAGGAAGTTTAAGCTGTATCTGAAAGGAAGAGGAAAAATACTTGTATGTTAAAAAATGCATATTTAAAAAAATATTTTAGTTGTAATAAATTTATTCATTGCAAATAAAATAGAAGAGGTTTACACACTGTTGGGAGTTGCGTAGCCCGCAATTTTTGTGAATGAGTCTTATGCAATTCTTCCCCCTGGCCTCAAGATGTCGCTGCAGTTCCAGCACACCTTTGCCTTCTGGTTACATCGTTTTTTGTGTTTTTTTTTTTTTCATGCGGCGGTGCCTCTTTAGTGTCGTTAAAATATGGCTTTAGCTCCACTTTAAAACCGTGCTCCATGCGTACGTTCCCATTTTCGCAAACACTTTGTTTAGACCATACCATACGTGTCCTACATTCATAATATAAAAAGGTTATATATGCAGTGGACACAATTTTCGCATCTCATGGACGTAAGTTGGGGCGCTCGGATACAAATCCCACCCCGAGACCCGCCTCGCTCATTCAATTGGTCTGCCCCAAACCTGTTTCATGCAGTCCGCCGTCTGTCAGTCAACGCCGCGCTTCCCTCCTCCGCCTCGCTTGGCAGCATCCAGGAGTGTGCCCACCTTATTCCTGCGACGGGCGTTTGATGTGAACATATTTACGGCAAGGGCCGCCGGTTCGGCACGAGTTTTTTCTCCGTTATTACCAGTTTTTTGCACTAGCTTTGCCATTTACCGTCGGGATGACTCAGGATGTAACTGGGTGTTGTCCTGTTGTTTTTAGCTAGGCGGACAAATTCCTTCAACGAGCCTGCTGTTTCAATCACTGCGGGCTGTCACTACGCTAGCCGAGGCGCTGTTTAGTTGGGCGAGCTAGCGGGCTAACAGGGCGAGCACTCCCGACTGACTGTCTTCGGCCTAATTTAGGGGAGGTTGTGCTGATGTTGTTGGAATAACGCCGAAGAGACTGCAGACACATCAGCTGTCACCGGGTTGGATGCTGCAGGTTTGAACCACTCTTGACGGATGGTGAAGATTGAATTGGAAAAGGCAGTGACAGGAAAAAAAACCTAAAGGGGGCTTTGAGGTGCTGCCATTAGGAACAAAAAAAAAAAAAAAAAGCAAAAAGCTGTGTTCAGAGCGGTGCAGTCAGAGGAGCCCCCAGCTCCCCTCTCCAGTGTGAATCTCCCGTGATTTACGGTGGAACATCCGGGTGAAGTCGCGCTTCTTCCCGGCCGGGGGGACAACTTGACAGCGAGGCCCCTTGGCTACGTCTCCCCTCCCCCAGCCCCGACCATCCATCCATCCGTTAGTCCGTCCAGTCCAGTCCAGTCCGACTGACCGCCTCCTCCTCGCTTGCTTGAGAGCCAAGCGAGGGCCGGGGATTCGGGAGAAACGGAAACCGTGAGCCAGTGTTCGTCAGGTCCCGTTTGATCCGGGCTGCCACAACCAGGGGGGATGACTCTGGAGTCCATGATGGCTTGCTGCCTGAGCGAGGAGGCGAAGGAGTCGAAACGAATCAATGCAGAAATTGACAAACAACTCCGCCGAGACAAGCGGGACTCCAGGAGAGAGCTGAAGCTGCTGCTGCTCGGTATGTAGCATGAAAACGTTCAAGCACCGTTATCGCTCGCAGTGTTTTGTTTCGCTGTGTGGGCAACTTGCCGTCTTGGGCCTTTTTGGCAATGCTAACAAATATGCTACCCGGGCTGCTAACTGGAAGTCAGGTTTCACTATGAGGCTTTTAATGTGATTTCTCCGAAATGCACTGCATGGATTCTGGTTAGTTTGGGGGGGAAAAAAACATTTAGATTGACCAGGGGCGCATACGTGAAAAGCACGGACGAATAGTGAAACAATGGTTTCCTGGGCACAAACATGTAAAAAAAAAAAGAAAAAAGAAACGCCTTAATGGAACCACTAAAACACACACTTTGATCAACAAATTTACAACAATTGTAAATGCAATTTGTTTTTCAGCCACACGTTTTTCCAAATACTCGTCGTTAATCATTTCCATTGTGCTCCTGCCTCTCCTTGATGAATGACTTCATCTGCACTAGGGATCAAACTGTTGCAAGTTTTATTGGTTATTATGGTCATATTTAGAATGTACATAGCTATCTCCATTTATCCGTATGCCATTAACATTTGTGATTTTTCTTCTTTTTCATTTAGAAGTGGATGATGGTTAGAAATGCACCGAGCTGGCTTTTCCAGCCTGGTACTGATTAGTTGTTTTTGTACATTTTTTTATGCAAAGTGCTGATTTGCCTATTTGAATGACTTTTAAGTGTGCTTTCATGGTGTTGGAGACATGTTTAAAGATGTCCAAAAAGCAGTAATTACATGATTATTTATGTTTATATGTATATTCTTAAAACGTGAATTTTTTTTTCTTCCGGTAATTAAAAAAAAAGTATAAAGTTAAATATGTAGTGATGAGGGTTTTTTGGTCAGTACAGATTTTCTGAGGTCTGGCCTGTTGGATCTGAATTCTACATATTCAGAATTACATTTTTCTTTTAGGTTCTTCTTAATTTATTTGAAAACAATGTTTTGTTTTGTTTTTTTTTAAATACATACTGCACATTGCATCTAATTTTTTTCTTTTACTTGACCAGCATGTAAATAATGCATGTCTGAAGTCGGCAGGTAAACTCCTTCTTCTTCTTTTGTGACTGTGCCTGCACAGTGAATGAACTTCCTTAGCCGTAAGAACCTAAAGAATATTCAGCATGCTCTGAACGTCAAATGGCATATTCAGGGAGTTTCTAGTGTCTACAGAGCTCGTAACAAGGCAATCTCCGTGCACTGTGTGTCCATGCTGCAAACTGTAATCAGCCTGTGACACGTCTTGCCATTTATTAAAAGAAACTTGTGAAATTATTTTGTTACCATTCGTAGCAACTCTAGAAACAATGTGCCTGGTGCATTAGGAGGCACGTGTTGCTGATAGAGATTGGAGCTGTTAAGCAATTTGCTCATTTATGTACAGCAGTTGTTGGGCAGTTTGTTTTCCAGCAGTAAAAACACCAGCTACTGCACGAAGAAAGCTCTCTCCCTGCTGCTGCTGCAAGAGTAAATGCTATGAACCGATATGTAGAGAAATGGGACAAAAAGCAAAACGTTTTTTTTTTTATGCCAGTACTTTGGATCTGAAACAAATAATCATTGAATCAGTTTCAGAAATTCTGAGTGAGATTTTAATGAGATGATGTGTGAAAATCTGCCACAATATTTGGACTTTTAACACCTCTACACTAGCAAAAAATAGAAGTTATTTTGAAGCGTCCATTTATTTGGTTTCAGGTTTATTTCTACAGGTGATTTCTACAAGATACCTGTTTTTAAACAATTATTTAAATCGCAGTAATTATAGTTGACAGATTTATTGTGAAAATTAGTGTAATTATGAGAATAAAAGATTAAAATTAGCACTACTAATACTAATAATAACATGCGGACAGAGTTTTTGTTGCAGTTAAACAGCCAGACATTTTGTGCAACCACTTCACTTTTTAGTGACACATTTTCTACAAATATTTTATAGAAAGATAATGTTAACTCTGCAGAATTTGCAAACGGTAATCACTAACGCAACCAGCGGTTGTTGCTCATTTTGCATGAAATAGTTCGGTGCAGGACTCCATCTTTTTTCGCACTACAGAGATTTTTTTTGCACAAACAATATTTGGCAGATGTTTGTGAACTGTGCCACTCCTCTTGTCTGCATGTAGTTTTATACCTCTGTGTTGCACTGTGTGTTGTCAAAAATTGACTTCCTTGCACATTATTTATAGTTTCAGCAACCTTAAATATTGTAGAATTGTCTTGTGCTTTCAAATGAATCAGTTTCAAATTCTATTGAATTAAATTTCTTTACACAGTTTAAAGAAATTTTAGTTGAGTATTTCTAAAAAAAAAAAACATTTTTCTCCGTTTTGCCTCCAGCAGACAAAAGGCAAATGAGAACCAACTTTAAAAAACAGTTCAGGTGAACAATAGAGAACATTTCTGCCACATTGCACAGCTTTTTTAGTCTGGAGCTTTTCTGTTTCTACCTGTTGTAATTTCCCATCCCATAATTATTAGGACAACTTTCACTTGTCATTGTAATCATTTTTAATCTATACTTTGCTACAAGAAAATCCTTGCAAAATCATAGCAAGTTTAGGTAGAAAAAAACAATACAATAATCACTAGTAATTGTAAGATGCATCTGTATAAAAAAATAAATAACAATGAACAATGATAAGAATGAACAATGAGTATAGATCAATACGTGCATTCAAGAACCTCACTTGTTGCTAAATTAATGGGCAATAGTGATATAGTTAATTATTTTTACTCCTGTTTATTGGCAGTTCAAAAGCTGGAAAAAAAATCTAACTTTTTCTTTTTTTAAAATGCATCAAGCTTGAAACTCTGAATTTTTTTCGTTATCCTGCACCTAAATATGCTTTTTCAGCTTAACAATGAAACGGATGTGTGTCGGCAAATCTTGCACGTTTTTTTTTTTGTTTCGTTTACCCAAATACAAATTTCTGAGAATGATTCCAAAATTTGTCTCAACATATGCTTTGTTGCATCAGAGGGAATAATCTCATAATTTATTTTATGTGTTTTATAAAACTATAGATTGGGAGGCCGGGCAGGGAGCGTTAGGCAAAACTATAAATTGGTATCGGCCAATAAAAGCCCCATCAGTGGATGTCTATTGTTTATCCATGAGCGTTGTTCTGAATGGACTTCCGTTTCATGTTATATTCATTAATCTCTTTATTATTTGTGCAGCTTCCGGCCTTTACATCTCCAATGTGAGAGCTCAAGATGGATTCACATACACTTAGAAACCTAATGGAGTCTGGAGGGTAGGAAAAAAAAAACCACAGCAGCTTTGAGTTGCCTTCAACATGTTGCGTAACATTTGTATGTACTAGAAAAGGGCTTTGGCTCCCTCACTTAGACCTTGCTGGGTGTCCAGTTTGTCGCCGCTGCATTTCTTTTTATTGTTCGGTAAGCACGGTGTTGCACAGAGTTTACCCTTCTGGAGGACAAGGATTCTGATGGATTTGCCCCCTCGTCCTGGAGTCTAGCTGAGTAGGTTAGCTATTTTTATAGCTAGTGTGTGGGCAGGTGGGAGCTGCTGTTGAATAAGTTGAGCTCCACTGCATTGATTCATAGTTCTGTGGACACAGAAACATTTGGCCGCGATTTATCACAAATGCGCCTGTTTTCCTTTCTCCTTTCCGTCGGCGCACGTTGAGAGACGCGTTGCCTCTCGGCCGCTCGTCAAGCACCTTTTTGGATCGTCGAATGTGGGAAACTTGCTGGGGAGGTGGGAATGGGAAGGGCGGGTGCGGTGGGGGGATGCAGGTGTCCATTTTTAGGACAATTAGAAATTATCTAGGTTGCATCCTTAGTTTCAAAACGTTTGCTCCCATTTCTCACCCACCAAAAGCAGTCCTGGTTATCCGACATGTGTGTCTCCTTTATTTCCCCGCTGAATACCTCAGCTCAGTAAAGTAGGCCACACTAGAGCCATACCATTGATGGGGCACATTCTGCTTAATGTCGAACATTTCGACCACTGTGGCGCCCCTCTCCACCTCGCTGCCGAGGTGAGAGGATCTGGAAAGAGGTGTTTGCTTTTTCTGCTGTTCTTTTGAGGGCTTGTGTGCTGCAATCATTTTGGGTTTTGGCCAGACTGTCTGTGAGGGACGGATTTCGACACATCTACGGGTTGGAACTACTGTGCATGGGTTGGTGTGAGATTCTCATGATATGGGAACTTTGAGGAAAAATACCAGGGTTTCTCATTGTCACGTTAGATATACAAAGATCTTACACAAACTAATTACTCATCTTATGACTAAAAAGCCATAATCATTCCTATTATTATTTAATCTCCAAGGTATTTTTACGTAAAATGTCTGCTAATAAGTGTCTAGCAGTCATGATGTGTCAAGAGATTGAAACATATTTGCTGTCGAAGTGATAAATATCGTCCTTATGATGAATAGAATGCAAATAGTTTTTTAAGCTCTGGATGTGAAGGCTTTCAGCTCAACACTATTCTTTAAAACTCCTATTTTGGTATGAAAAAGGAAGTAGTTCTTGATTTGTTGCCTTGATGTTGGATAGTAGAGTTGGACCTGGACATTAAAAACTCAAGAAGCCTTTTTTAAAAATCTGGCAGCATTTTTGAGTACTTGGTAGAAGAAAATAAATGAGGGCATACCATTGATAATCATTGATATTTATATATTTTTTAATGTCCTTTTCAAGGCACCAAGTAAATATCTTGACTCACTAACCATTAGTTGCTAACAACACTGAAGCCCGTTCTACCTGCGCCAAACAGTTAACTTAGTTTTTCTGTTTTTACCCATTGCAGCAGTATTTGAGCATTTCTCAGTTTAAATCTTAATATTCTTAGACTGGTTAAACAAGAACAGGATAATTTTACACTTAACAGATTCTTTAAAACACATTTTGAGATTTCTGAAGTCTTTATAGCCTTTACTTATTGGGTAAACATGCACAAAAGGTGACATAAATCCCACAAAATGTGAACTAGTCAAACCTGGACTTGGATGACTCCACTGAGTCCAGATTTCTTCGAACAGTTTGTGACACATTTATTCTCGTGAAATTCGGGGTGGGAGGGCTCTTAGTTTTTCCAAAAGTATGTAAGATATCAATTGTTCATTGTTGCACAGCTACAAGCAGGTTTGGTGATTTTATTTTTTTAAGTACTGCATCAATAAAGGTGTAATAAAATTTGTGAAGCTAGTAGCAGATTTCAAGTTAATGTTGTTTTTTGTCAATATGCCTAACAAATATTCTCCTCTTAGTTAATCAACTATTGCTTAAAAACAGAATTACTTTTTTAGTGGGTGACGTTCTTTAGTTTTCATGTCATGATTGGAAATAATCCGATTGCTGAAAACGGCAAAAGTCAAATTTGTGTCATAGAGTAGAGACAAACTAACAACCTTCTTTCAGTTCAACCAGAGAAAGTTCTGGTCGCACCAGTACTTTCTATTGCGGCAATTTTAATTTTTTTCACTTTGAACTATGAGGATTTAATGGAGAACTTATTAAAACCTCTGTTTGCAGCTTACTCCTATAACCCATGATGCTTTGCGTGAACGACGGCATTCACGCTTTCTTACCTGAAATGACCCACTCATCAATGCCACAGTATCGAGGGGTTGATGCCTCGATTCTGTTAATCATCACCTACCTACGGCTAAATCTAAAACTCTCAATATGACTTTCTTTCGCTGGTGTTGTGCTTTGGTCTCTGCCCGTGTCTCTGAATGAACCCTGGTTTTGATGACAGGCATTAGAAGACATTTATCAAAGTGTCAGGGTGAAAGGCAGAGAGCAAGCAAGAGCTGCAATTAGTCACAGCATAAGTGGATCGTTCAGTGTGACTTAAGTCTTGTTGGTGAATGCCTGGATAAGGACGTGTAAGGCAGGATTAGTCCGGGCTCTAATAGGCTTGGTTAAATACATCTGCTGCTCAGACTTTAAGATGTCACTGACTCCTATTATCCCCCCTCTGGCATTATTCAACCCTCGGTGAGTCGCCTTCTTCACGGAGAAGACAGGACAACGTCTGTTTCCGAGTGTTTAACCACATGTGCCACACTGAGGCGATGTTTATAGTTCTTCAGAGCTGTGAATCCGCTCTGTTGTCAGCGCCCACCATTCAAGATGCGGGCCTGACCGCCGGATCGATTGGGTTTCGGCGTCTTGCCCAAGGGAAATGAGACCAGTGACCCCTCCGCTTTAGACTTGCCGTACCGAGCCACAGAGCCGTCACCAGGTGTGTTCGACTGTACTGGAGTCGAATGTTGATAACAATCGCCTTCTTGGGTAAATCTTGAGGTTTTCTGTGTTTACATTACTCGGCAAATTCAGCACAAGTACAGGAGATACAGTTTGTTGTTCATTTCAGCTGATCTTGCAAGAATGTTCCCGACAGCTTAATCTAGTTAAGTATGCACAGTTTGTACATAATGTGTTACAGCCGACTGCAGTAGCACTTGCGCATTCATTTAATTTATTAATGACTGGGGAAAGCTAAAATGGTTAATAAGTACTTATTTGCTGATAATTCATGTGCTATTACAATAATGTTGGCCATAAATGAATAAGTACTTCAGTTCTGGGTATGCCTTGTTGACTTATTAGTACATCAAAAATGGAGGACAGTCTATTTTGGACCTCACTTTGGAGGTTGAAACTGTTAATGGAGTTTTATTAACTTATTAAAGTGTTAAAAAAGGGTTTAATAAAATGATTAGTGACTAGTATACTCAGATAAGTCAACATTTTATTTTTTCATAGGGAAACATTGGAAATAATTTGTTTTTAACTGAAACAAAGGTTTCCTAAATGTCAAACCTTTTCAAACTGTTGTGTGTATGTATATCAAATATTGGTCTGACTTGCAGAAGTAGTTTAGAGTTTGATCCAAATAGAAATGCACAAATCAGAGATTACTAGCCAGTTCCTAATATCGGCGGGTTTTGTAAAATATTTTAAAATGGTATTTTACCGTTTTGAGACAAAGCAAAAAAATCACTAGTTGTTCTTTGCAAATCTCTGACATTTTGTCTCTAATTTCTGAAATCCATGTAATTTACCTGCAGCGCTGCAATGCAGACCTGTACCGCTTCTTTGCATGTAATTTAACATGTGAACATGTAAGAATTATTTCTCTAATTCAGCATGCAAAATAGCTGCTTCATGTTATTATAATTCAAATCTATCAAGTTTTAGCTTTAAACATGACGGTACACTAAAAAAGCCAACATAACAAGCAAAGCAGTGTAGTGACTAATTGAGGTTAAACATTAAATTTATAACCCAGCATAATAATAAAAGCTTTTATTTTGATAAGCAGGAAGTGGCCGTGTAGTGATTCAGTCGTCGTAACAGGGGGAAAATAATTTGTCTGAATTATGATTTGTTAATATTCTGAAATCACATGGAGTCATTTAATAGTGTTTATTGTGGGCAGTATTGATGTGGTCAGTAGCAGGAAGCTAAAGCTAACATGGACAGATTATGAGCCATTAATAGTACATGTTCTATAAATGTCCCTGGATGATAAATCAAACGCAGCTTTTCTTAACATTATTGTGTTGAGAAAAAAACAACAAACAAACATTTGCAGCATGTAACCTGTCTGTGCTTTGGTCTGCAGCTCACTAGCTTGTTTCCCCTCTATTTTACTTAAGATAATAAGATAGTTTGTTTAAAAAACTGGAGTCTAAGTCAAGTCGAAAGTTTTTTCCCTCTTCTTTCTGTAACTTAAAGGTGAATTAAGTCCCAATCCCAGTGACAAAATGATCTCCCCCTCAAAATTAATTTTAGCTTGGTTTACTTATTAGCGAAGTCACACGTTGTGAACACTGACCTAGTTTTCAAACTCCTTAAGTTGTGTCGTAGTTATGGTGCTTTTACTGACCAGAAAAAAATCAGATTTTTGAGTTTCTAACCGGCAGTCTGGGTCAGTCGAACTGAAAATCGGTCGATTCTAGTAACCAGCAAGTTTTGTCAAGTTGGACGTCTACGAAATGTGATGAATGGAGTTTGCTACCATGTCGTGGAATCAACACAAACAAAAAGTTTGATCCATTCCAGTCTTTCTATTTTTCTTATTGTACATAACCGGTAAGTAGTCAAACATGTAAATTGCGCATTGCTAACTTTTACCTCAGGGCACAAGAGTGAAATTCCTTTGACAGACCTTGGTTTGTAAAAGTTTAAATATTTTTTCAGAGCTGACGGATTCCTTATTTAGTTTTTAAGCTAACAATACCATCGTAGCCGCATATATTGAGATACCGTCTCTGTCTTGAGTGAAGCAGTGCCCGCAGTCTGGCTGCTTGTCACGGAGTGCCATATCGGGCCATACAGACAAAATCCTGCTCCACACAGCAGTAATTTGCCTCTACTTGGTCAAAACACAGCGAGCCAGAAGCTGCGGCCTTTGCTGCCTTGGGTAGATGGACTGCCGGAGCTGTCAGGAAGGTGAGATGCTTGGGCAAAAACCTTTTGAGGTTAGGCTTGTCGTGAGCTGGTGTTAGCTTCTCATCTGTGTGTTTTTAACCTGCACCGCATTACCTTTAGACATGGATGCTGCTTGAAAGGGATGCTTTGTGATCAAAGGCTTAAAAAGCACGCCGCATTGCTCAAACATTGACTCAGATGAAATGTTTTAATGCTTTTTATTGTTGCATGTGATCCTCCTTGTTACCTTGGTTAAAATGCGTTTTAGAGGAACAGTCTGGTTGAACCAGGAAGAGGATCAGATTGTAGGCTGACTTATTTTTTTTTTTGATGAACTCACTACTCTTGCCAAGCGGTCTTATTTTGATCATATATGGCAAAGGGGGGATGTTCTAACTCTTCTGCTCAGTGGTTGTGTGTGTGTGTGTACAGAGCTGCTAATGCCAGTGGATCTGGAGCCCTGCACATGGATGGGTATTGCAGAGCTCTTTACATGGCCAGAAGTAGCTCTGTGCTATAGAGAAATAATTGGCATAAGTGGTTGAATAAATGTGTCTGTAAAGATCCAGAAAGTGTTTTCAAAGTAAGCTCACTAAGTGATTGTGTCATTCTTCTATTAAGACGTGATATTTATGTTTTGGACTGGGCTATCCAGAGTCCTAACTTGGATCTGACAGAATCTGCAGAGTAGGCTAAAGATGACACATGATGCCTTGGAAAAATGCATAAAGCTGGTCTCTTAGAAGACAGGTTTAACTGGTTTTAAGCCAGAGATTTTTCCATTTTTTATGAACAGGCTATACATTTACTGCAACATAAGTTTGTTTTTTTAATAATCTGGATTTTAAAAATTGTTTTTTTTTTTTTAAATTGATGCTACCTTTACATAGTTTTTTTAAAAAATATACATTTAGATGGATGTTTGTCTCATTTTTTAAATCAAAACTAAACTTCTTGGCACTTTAATATTCAACCAAGTGCAGCAGCAGCCATTTCTGTTATTCCTGATTTTAAAAAAATCATTACTTTAATGAAAAACCACTGACCCTAACCCTAAGAAAAGCATCATGGCCTTTACAAAACTGACTGTGCGTAGAAGAATATTACTACACTGGAAGTCCACAAACCTAAATCTAAGTTTGTTGAATTTAGTTGCAGATTTTTTTATTTTACCGTCTTTTAGATGCACCCATCTTCCAATTAACTCTGACCAGCTTTCCTGTGTTAGGTTACCACAGCATGATGCTGCCATTACCATCTTCTACTGTAGAGAAAATGTTTAACACCAACCACATGACCTGTGGCTTCCTTCCACCAATAGCTTTCCTCTTGCCAAAATTCCTAAAGTCTAGATCCGTGGAGTTCAAATGTAAAAGCTGAGATTTTGCCATTTAAGCAGTGGCTTTTGGCAAAACTCAGGATATTGTTTTATAACCTAACTTTAAAAAAAAAAATCTTCTCCACAACTCTCCCCCTGACGTGTCTGTTGGGTCCGTTGTTCTTCACGATCCTGATTGTTTGCTAATGTTCTCTAGTTCACCTGTCAGGTCTTCACAGATAAGCTAATAATTGTAATGTGACTAAATTAATAATTGTGGTTGTAATGTGACTAAATTAGGAAAAGTTAATGGGTGTGAATACTTTTCCAAGACGACATATTTGTATGCCTGGATGTGCATGAGTTTGTTTTTCTGTTGCTTTTTGTTTTGTTTTTTTGCTTTGTGGTTTGAAAACCATCTACAGGCACCTGAGAGCATCAGATTCATCATGCCAAAGCTGGAGTTGAATTTCACATCTTTCTCTCTCGTTCAGTTGCTTCTTGCGAAGTTTATCTCTTCCCATCACTTCGGGAACTGAGGTCCCCGACTTTATTAGAAATATTAAAGTCAGGTTTGCACAAGCAGACATGTCGGTCCAGGTTTGCTCCAATCAGGTGATATGCAGATTTATCCGTTTTCTGTTTTTGCTCTGGAGGCAGGCAATGTGGACTTAAAGATCACGATACATTCACTATTGTGATAACCATAAAAGTGACGATCAGAAGTATTTATTACTACTTTTTTAGGTTATCTGTATCATACCCCACAAACACATATACTGTTTTTGATAAACCCATTTGTAATGCGCTTCTTTATGTGACACCAGTCACACTAACTGCTCTTAATATTTACAATTTTATTGATATTTATTGCTGCTTTTGAACAAGCAGCGAAAAAAAACAGTAAAACTAACAGTCCCGACAAAAAGGTCAGTTTTGGAGGATTTATCATCTTTATGAATGGGAATTTATCATGACGACTATAAATTGAAAATCTGATCATGACAAGAAATTCATCTCGATAAACGATATGATAAATGCCCACTCCTATTTTGAACCCTAAATTTGTTTTTGCTTTTCATAATTTTCATAATTTGAGCAATTTATGGCATAGCTGTCCCTGATGAGGTATGCATACACAGCTGCTGCACCCTCTGAACCCTGGTTTTGCTCACCCACTCCCACTTAACCAGAACGACACTCGCTCGCTCGACAGACAAGACGATACCGAGGCGATTCAATCCAAGTGTGTGAGCTTGTGATGCGTGTGTTTGTGTGTGGCACAAGCTCCAGCATGTATCTTCGACTTACAGTTCCGACACCCCACACACACCCCCCCCCTCCACCCCACACATACGCCCATGCACACACACACACACACATTCGCGTGCGTGCAGATCTCAGTAGCTGCAGAGCCGTCTGCACAAAGCAGCACATCCGCACAGTGATAAACGCAACAAGCAGCGACGGTTCTTTCTCTGCATCGTTACGTGTGCAGGTTTGTTGTTTTTGGTGCGGTCTGGATGGCCTGGGTCATGGCTGAGGAGAAGTGGGCCATCGCATCGGAGGTAACATCCATGCCTTGAGGTTGACCTCAGAGTCTGTGTGTGGTACTTTTAGCCAGGCAGGTGGTGTCTTGTGGGGCCTCAGGCTGTCTTGGCTCAGAGTCCTCTCTCTGTGTGCCACTTTCCTCAGTGGTTTAAAGATTGGGACCCACGCTGCATTTTGGTTAGCCCTCTTTTTCCTCTGACTCGCACGGTGATTTTCCAGAGAAATGCCAACACGTGCTCAAGCCCATTTTCGAGGTTTGTTAGCACTTTCCCCTCTGCCGTGTCGATGCAAATCCATTCCCCTCGCTGAGGTTGAATTGTCATGTGGCCTGCTGAGTGGACAGTTCACAACCTGCGATAAGCCACCACTGCTGAATGTGGGGTATTATATTTGTGTGTGTATTTGCATGTGGGTTTCCCATGATAATCTTTGGTGCATAGAGAGAGTTGGCAGGTGATGCAGGTAAGCAGAGGGAAAGAGTTGTAGGGGTATAATGAGATCAGGTGATATTAACTCGCCATGATATTTCTCATCAGTGAAATCTGTCTCATGTGGGATTATTCAGTTGCTGTGCCATATGAGAGAACTGTTTAATTCTCATTCTCAAAGTCTCATTCTTAAAGCTACTAACTTATTGGACTATTAGTCACTTTACATTAAAAGGAAATGGTTAAAATCAGCCACATTTGACCCCTGCCTATTTTTTTCTTTGGGACATAACTTCAAATTTACAGAAAAGTCAATTTTTCTTTTCTTTTATCTTTTTTTGCCTTGCATAGCGTCTTCTGAAGGTGGCGTAGGGTAGGCCCTTATACGGAGGCCATCCTAGAAGCAGCCGTTGCCAGTTCTACACCTAGCCCGATGACCTTTGACTTCTTGTCTGACAACTGTCAATTAAAGGCCACTAGAGCCTATTTAAGAGAAAAGAGAAATAAATCATAATAAAATACCTAAAAGACTACAGTTTGCCTACAGTGCAGCTTTGGACTACTGGTGGTTGCTCGGCAGCCAATCCAGAATCTCTATCCTTTCTGCCTTGGTGCTGATTGGCCAAGTCCTCTAGAGATGAGATGAAGACGAGCGTCAATGTTAACTTCTACTAAGACGGTTCTGTGTCCCAGAGATGGACGTGTGTTGCTGAGAAATTGTGGAAATGATTTGGCAATCCTTTCAGACGTTGAACAGAAAAAATAAATTGTCTGATTTGATATTGACATTTTTGCCCTTCATTTGAAAAAAAAGAAAGTAATTTGGCTGCCGCTGAGAACAATGACAGTCATAGTGTGAAAACCGAAGAAGCAGTAACCAATTAAATCACAAATTTTTAACATTTTTCAGGCTTAGAATATTTTTTTTTAAATTAAAATTACAAAAACTTTTTTCCCCCACACAATATTTAAATGGAACATAAAAAGTAAATTTAAAACATAATAAAAATACCATTCTGTCTCTTTTGAAAGGCCTATCAGTAAAAATTGCATGCTTGATTTTTTTTTTCTTTAATGCAAATGTGTAGTTGCATTGACCACCAACGTTGCCATGTAAAGTTTATGCAATTTTTCAATCGATTGATTCAGCAACCTATCTGTGGTTGAAACAGCCAGAAAAAAACTGTCATTAGCTTGACTTTAAAGAATAGGAATGGTACAGTGAAGTCATTTGGTGGGTTAATCTCTCTGTATTCCTTGGGCCTAAACATCATGCCCGTAGTATCTGAGGTGTGAGGGAGGAAAAAAGTTTCTCCAGACATCCACTCATCTAAAACGGCTGCATTTAATACCACTGTGCGATTTCTACCAGGTATTATCCAAAACTGACATCAGTAGTTATATAAAGACTTATGAAAGCCGGGCTCATGGTAGAGGGTCCAGGTGTTCAGAACCTGCTCCATCATGGATTACTGTAATGCAGTTCTTCTTTTGACCAACTCCTTGACATTTGAGCGAATGACAATAGAAACTTTAACTTTCGTCCATGTCTGTGTGATTGAGGAAACGCTGCAGCTCCACAAAAGACCGGTGTTGGTGTGTGGGCTGTGCAATGTACCTTGCACTGTTGCATTGGGACATAATCTCAGCTCTCTCTCTCTCTTTTTTTTTCCTCTCTTCCCTCACACTCCTGCCTGCTCGGAACAGAAGGCGTTATCAAGCCAAAGTAGTGTTTGAGCTATTAAAAGGTGACCTCCTTTTTCTGGGTCATTACCAAAAAAGAATGGATTGATTCTAGTTATGAATATCCAAAATTCTTGACAGAGAGGGATGAGAATGGAGAGGCATATTTCTTGCCTCGGGGAGGTTAGGAAGGGTTGAGATGAAATGGAGCAGGAGGTTGGGGAAGGGGTGGCGGAGGGGTTTTTGGGGGTGGCGGGGTGGGTTTGTAAGGGTAGCGAGTTGGTAAGGGCATGGAAGTGGTTGCGGTTGGCGCGGCGTGGGGAGGAAACCGGGAAGACAGAGGCGCGCAGTGTGCACTCTGGTCAAAGGGGGACACGACGGTTACGAGAACGCTGCGGAGGGAGATCTTGTGACGGGGTCACGAGAAATAAATCAGACAGTAAGTTGAGGAGTGATCTTGTTGCTCGTCTGCAGAAGCAGGATGCAGCCAATGCCGCTCTCTGTATTTGACTTGTTTTATTTTCTTTTCTTTTCCTCCATGTTTGGTTTGCAGTACTAATAAACATCAGTGGTTAGCCTGTACTGCAGTGCATTGATTGTTGGAGGAGGAGGAGTCATTTGCTGCTACAGAGAGGGACACGAAGGCCCAACTTTGAGTTGGAGGGGATAGAAAGTACGTATTCTTGCGCCAACATGGATACGGCTGACCTCGGTGCCGTACCCATCCCCCCTTTTCCTCTGCCTCTTAACATCTCATTGGATTGTAGCTCGGGCCCCTTCTTCTTCACCAGAAGATGAAGAGCACAGAGCGAGCCTGAGGGGCTTTCGGTTATATTTGCCGTCTGCAACGAAAGAGAGGAGAGAGTAGAGGCGGATGGGAGGGGTTTAAAAAAAAGAAGCAAAAAAAAAAAACAGGAACGAAAAAGCGAGGAAGACAGAGGAGGGGTTGCTATAGTAACAGAAATATGGCTGCTCTTCAAAAACCTTGAATGTAGGTGGTGGTGAGATGAGTGTGTGTGTGTTTTTTTTTCTTCCCCCAACCTTGTCTTCTCTCAGTTTTGCAGATATTATGGATGTACTGGAACCTTTCTGATCTTAGTAAGGACTGAAATGCCATCAGCTTGACTCTTTTTATTTCTTCGTTATTTGTATTATTTAAATGGCCGCAGGCTGGCGTCTCCAGGCAAAATGCAGAGTATGGTGGCTGTTAAATCTTGAGCAGCTTAAACCCATTTTTCTTGAAAGAAGAAATACACCACTTGTTTGTTTTACAACCAGATATATGTGGATAAAAGTGTAGATTTTTAGGTGAGATTATTCAAGAAATGCTTCCTCTGCTGTCACCTTTTTAGGCAGAAGTAGCTCGGTGTTGGATCCAGGAAATGAGGCTAGCTGTCTTAATTATCATAATCCAGTTAGCTCTCCAGTTTCCACTCATGTCTTCTTCCTAGAAGTATTTTTTAATTTGGTCACTTACCAAACTGTAGGACTACTTCCTGACATCAGACAAGGGTGCTTTGACATATTTGTCATCATAACCGGACTAATCAACTTGGCATTTAGCAGAAGGAATTTCCTAAAAACTAAATCCGAGTTGGTTGGACATTTTAAAGAAGAGTTTATTTGTTGCTGCCTATTTGTGCAGAATAGAAACAACTGTAATAACATGATATATATATATATATATATATATATAATATATATATATATATATATATATATATATATATATATGTTAAAGTGACCAATAATTCGGGGTGGATTAGTACCCACACCATAATGCTGCCACTGCCATATTCTATTTCACTTGCTATTTGTATAAATTTTTTTTTCACCCTCAAGTATTTACAGTTGATTTTTTTCTTTCTCGCAAGCAAATAAAAATGAATTTCCTTCTTTCAGCGACCAGAACAGGAAGCTCTGCGTTATTTTGTGCTGCCAGCTGGAGAGCTCTGGCACTGCTTCTGGTATCTCTTTGAGAGGATTTTGAACTGTAGATATCATCTGATGGAATATTTTAGTGGTTTTGAAACTGTAACTTATTAAAACTCTGTTGGACCTTGCCACCGGTAGCTGGCCCACGCCTTTCTTCATGCAATGGATTGTACCAATAGCAGCACCTCCACAAAACGTTTGATATTCTAATAATCAAATAAATATATTTTATGTCCCAGTGAGGAAATGACTGTTTATAGTTGAGATCAAAATTAGACGTATTTCTGAATATCTCGTAGGTTGAAAATCGTTCTTAAATTTTAACAAAATCTGTTTCTTTCCTGACTGGAAGTGAAAATTGACATTTTGAGCATTTTGAATTTGTGGCTAACTAAAACACAAATTTTAGTTAGCCAATTTTAGTTGTGGTGTGGGCAAAACATTAGGGTGATGGGAAAGAGGCCGTCCAACCTCAAAGGCACAAAGTTTATCACCAAACCAACAGTAGAATCATGCAAAGAAAGTCATCATTTTTAAGAAGAATGTAATGTTTTTTTTCTTTCCTTGTTTTTAATTAAATGTCAAATAAATGTTTGATACAGCTCTTACTGAGACCAACTTCTCAATTAATCGTTTGTGTCCTAAATTTAAAATGTCCCCCTGGATATTTTTGATTACTATTTTAATTGTAGGCAGTTCTTTAAATGTCCTGTGAGTACATATATATTTGCCCATTTATCCATCATAACTGGAAATTTCAATATCTAGCAAGAGTTTTTTTTTAAAATTACCATCGGTAAAGATGGTAGAGAGATTAATTTCACTCCCTGCTACGGCGCGGGTGAAATTACCGTAATAACCTATCAGCTGGAAAACGCAATGTCTCCCCTTTCAAAAACCTTTTTTTTTTTTCCAATAGCGCAAAGTCTGGCGGAGTTCAGTATTTGCAAATTTGGCTGGATCGCCGCTATGTTTAGGACGTATAGCACATGTGTCAAACTCAAGGCCCAGGGGCAAAAACTGGCCTGCCACAGCTTTTTATGTGGCCCTCTAGACTCCAAATTACATAAATAATTCCCTCCAGTTTTTCACAAATCTACAAAATTCACACAAAATCAACAAATGTCCACATTTTGACTGCAAATTTTCTTAAAATTGGTCAAAACATCGTAAAAATTCTTAAACATTTCTAAATTGGCAACACAAAACATGCGATTTTGATTTTAAAAACCCCACTAAAATAATCATGAAATCCTGAAGGAACAGCTTTTTATTGATATTTTAACAATTTAATAGGTTTTATTAATGCATTGTGGCACAACCGGCCCATTAAGAACATTCAGATATTTGCTACAGCCCAAAATGAGTTTGACACCCCTGTGTGGAAAACGTGATGGGCATCAACAAGACGCTTTGTTAGCTGTGTGGATGTTTGTCCTGTGTTGTCCTGCGATGGACTGGTGACCGTCCAGGGTTTACTCTGCCTCTCACCCAATGGCTGCTGGAAATGACCAGCAGGTTTTCACAAATGGGTTTAGATGATGGATGGGATTCAACCAGATTTACCTTGAAATTGGTAAACTTAAACAACATTAAGGACTGGGTTTGATTGAACTTCACCTATCATTTACTACGTAACAATAATGAGCAAATAAGGGATTTTATAGACACTTGCATTCAATAAAATAGAATATGTGTTCCGATAAACTTTGTCAAATTAAAATTAACTCCTCCTTTAATTGGTCTATATTCATATTCTAATGTTGTGCTTTTATTAGATTTAAGTGGACAGTCAATTTATTCAATAGAAATAAAAAGCCTGCAAACATCACTCTGTAATTAATCAATATAATGTGTTTGACTTTGAGAATTGAGTAAGTGAGAAAAATTCACTTTTCAACAATTTGCTAATTGATTGATTGGTTCTGTGTGAGGATCTGGCATGCTTAGAAGGTGAAGACATTTTATTTCCCTTTGGACTCTAAACACGTCATGAGAAACTGAACTACTTGGCCAAGAGTGTTGGAAGAAATGCTGAAAAAAAGACTTTAAATTTCTGACCCATCAAACTATAGTGTTGGAAATTGAAAAGTTGCTAAACCAAAACTTTCCTTTTTTTTAATTGGTGAGTGCAGGTTATGTGAAAAGTTGTGTTGTAATATAGATCTAATCTCAATTTATTTTAATTAATTTAGTGCCCAATACACAATATTTTAACAATTAACTCTTTATTCACGTCAATCAACTGGAATCCTGAAACATGTGGTTGAGTTTCTAGAGAAACCAATTCACTTATGGTCTCCGCTTTCATTTCTGGGCCTTTTGTGCCTCCCGTTGTAACTTTGCTTTTTGTCTTGGTCTTGTTCTGTGTTGTGTTCAGGTACGGGAGAAAGTGGCAAGAGCACCTTCATCAAGCAGATGAGGATCATCCATGGAGCCGGCTACTCGGACGAAGACAAGCGGGGCTTCATCCGGCTCGTTTACCAAAACATCTTCACCTCCATGCAGGCCATGATCCGGGCCACCGAGAACCTTAAGATCCCGTACAAATATGAACAGAACCGGGTAAATGCTGGCCTGCAGAAAGCAAAGGGAAAATCTCAACACTTTTGGCTATCCGTTTAAATTACTTTCACATTTGAGAAAAATGTATTGTCTGCAGTCTTAAAGAAGACATACTGCTGCTGGAAAAATGGATAAAAAGTCTCTTTTGATTTTTTTATATTGAGGAAAGAAGAGTAGGGTGTTTTATATATATATATATATATTTAGTTTTTTTGGGGTACTGCAAAGAATTGTCTGATTTTTTTGTTTGCTTTCTTTGTTTCCTGGATAGGAGGAATCTTAATAATTTGGTTTTTAATACTGAAAAAAAGCATATTTTTTTTTTTGGCTTGTTTTTATCTTTGTTTGAATTTGTGTGGTTCTATTTACATTACATCAATTTTGCCATTATGGGACAATAAAGTATATGTTATTATAAATATTAATTAAATAGGATGTATTCAATGTTTTATTTAAAGAATAATAAAACATAGAATTAATATCCAATAAATATCCAATTTTATTCTATAAATAAAACATTTCATCTTATTTATAGAATAAAATATTTTATGGATACATTTTTTTGCATGTATAAGAATATAAAATGTGATAGAAATTTCTTTGTACTTTTGAGTTTCTTTTGATATTGTCAAAGAAACAGCTCTACAGTTTAGAAACCTTTTAGGTTTCTTATCTTTTATATCTAAGGATATTGTATGCATTTGGAGTCAAAGAATGTATAAATATGAAACAGCATGCTTTTCTTTTGATGCAGAGGAAGTGTTTCTAAAAAGACCAAAGTTCAGAGTGTTTTTCTATACATCTACATTTAATTTAAAACCCTTATAAAACATCTTCACAGCTTTTATTTAAAACTCAATCAGCTAGCATTTTCTTCTGAATGTAATCTGTGTGGGTAGACGGCGAGTTTTAGGTCTTACCTTGAACCAACTTCTGGCACCGAAAGTTATGCTAAAATCTGTCTGACGAAAATATATTTGGAGGACATAGACCTGGTGGGTGGTTAGATTTTTCTGCTTGGTCCAGGCAGACGGTGAGGAAGGCTTTATCAGCGGTTCCTACGCAGTCTTGAAATGTGTGGAATTGGATTTTGTGTCTGGATAATAAAAAAAACAAAAAAAACTTAGTATATAGAAAAGTTAAAATTTTGAGACTTGATTTCGCTTCTTAGTATTTCAAAATGCATATTTGTTTTTTTTTTTACAAATGTATTTTATACACTTTAAAGAACATCGGTAGGCTTCTTTATCTCTTTTGCCCGTTCTTTCTTTTTTCCCTTCTTTCGTTCATTATTTCTTTCTATCTTTTTTCCTTGCTTCCATTCTTTCTTTTGTTTGTTCTTTGTTTCATCCTTTCTTCCTTTCTTTCATCCTTCCTTTATTTTTTCCTTTCCATCCTTTCTCTTCCTCCTTTCTTTTTTCCATCTTTCCTTTCTTTCTTTTGTTCTTTCTCGCTTTCCTTCGTCCCTCCCTTGTTTTGAAATCCCCAGTCCTTGTACTGGGTGCAAAGGAGTCCCAGGTTTTGTATATTTTAAATGATCCAAGTGTGTCTAGATGTCAAAAAAAGGTGACGTACCCCTACATGAGTCCAAACTCAACCATTTGGGGAAGGAAAAAAACAGATGCTTGCCCTCCAGTGTCCATTGCATCATTTTAAATAAGAAAATGTGGAGGAGCAATGTTTCATATAGTAAAAACTTCAGTTCAAATTCATGAAAGTAGTTCTATCAGACTGTTTTTATTTACTCTGCTGACTTTCTTAATAGCCTCTGTTAATGCCAGTCTCTTTGTCTTCACGTGCGTCTTTCCAGGCCAATGCCATGCTTGTGAAGGAAGTGGATATCGAGAAGATCAATGGGTTTGATCAGCACTACGTGGTAGCTATTAAAAGCCTGTGGGCTGATCCGGGAATCCAGGAGGCCTACGACCGTCGCAGAGAGTACCAGCTCTCCGACTCCACTAAATAGTACGTGTGCTCGTGTTTCTGTGCGAATGTGCATTGATGTGTTTGCTTTAAAATTCAGTCACTTTAAGTCCAGTGTTGTGATTGTGTTCAACTCGTTTACCAGTGATGCTCCGGATGCTTCCGTGTTTCTCTCTTGACGGTGACACGTTTTGTCCCAACAGGAGCTGGAGATTGTAAAACTGTGTAGGATTTTCCACGTAGAGCTAGAAGTGCTGATAATGAGGCAGGCCAACGCTAGCATGCTCGGTTTGGGCTTCTTTATAATGCAGTTTGTAAATTATTTCAGCAAAGTTGTTCACTTGTGTACGGACAAAATTTATAGAAAAAGTTGTTGGCACATAATTTCTGCTGTGAATCCCATAATGATGGGTGTTTCGGCTGCTTTCTGACATATTGGCTCCTAAATGTTTGTGATTAAGAGGAGAAAAATGTTTTGTGTGATATTGGATTTGAATCTACTTAAGTTTTATAATCTTATAGTCTAAAAACTCAAAGTTAATCCAAAAAAGCAAGATTTGGGATTTGAAGAAAGCTAAAATGTGTTTGGGAATCTTTTCCAAATTTAAAACGACAATAATTAAAGAAAGTCAGGCAGCAGCTGAAGGAGGACAGCTGTGCCTCTCTAGTTGAGCCTTTCCTACCCAAGAGCAGAAATCCAATATTTACTTTAGAGTTAAAGTAAAAGAAGCAGAATAGCTCCCGAGTAGATTAAATCTGCCTAGTGACGAAACCCAAGAATGAGTCTTTTATTATTTTATTTCCCCCAAATATAAAATGTTTGTAAGACAGAAAACTCTGAGTCAATCTCATTGGTTCTCTGTAACATACTAATCCACATTCTTCTGCTTATTTTACTCAATTTTACTAAATAATTAGAGATAAATGTATATATATTTCTAAATTTCTGAACCATGCTACTCGGTGTACTGCAGTGTAAACTTGCACTGCATGTGACCCCAGAGTTCACAACCAGGGGGAATGAAGTCACTCTATAGTGCCCCCTGGTTGTGGTTTAGCGATATTGCAGCTGATTTCATATTCAGGCTGGTTCCCATGTGTGCTTGCATTTCAAAATGTTATTTTCTCTCTCTGTGTGTGTGAGGAAGTACATGAGTCAGTCATCATATTTGTCTTGATTTCACAGTTATCCACACTGTTCATGTATATCTCCAGTTATCTTAGTGATATAGACCGTGTGACTGCGGAGGGATACGTTCCCACCCAGCAGGATGTGCTGAGGGTCCGTGTTCCCACCACGGGTATAATAGAGTACCCCTTTGACCTGGAGAACGTCATCTTCAGGTACCCCCAAAAGCACCAGGACTGCAGCATCACCAGGGCTTGAAAACATGAACCACTGATGGGAATCAGAGCAGAGACGAGAAAGCTGAAAGAGCGCATGTTTATTCTACTCTGCCAGTCAAAAATGAGAGCTGAACAAGTACACAGAGATGCACTGATCAGACTTTTGTGGCAAATATCAAAACTTTGGGATTTTGGACCCGTTAATACTGAAATTTTCCCTACATCATCAATCATGTGTATTAGGGCCAGAAGTGACTTCCTAAAAGCCAGGAGTCGGTCTAAATCCAACATTTTATTGCTACAACAGACGAAACGATTAGTCGACTCATGGAACTGTCTTTCGTATCTATTATCGGCGGTTTGTGCAGCTAGCGTTACGGAAACAGGAGTTTGTGTGTGTGAATATTTTAGGAAATTGGATGCTTTACCTCAAGCGAGTGATTTCCAAAAGGCTGCCAAAGTTTCCAAACACATGATAGATGGCGGTTTGAAGACTCAAAAGGATAAATAGAGCGACTTCACCGCACTGTGTTCTGAATGTCCTGAAAGTCTAAAAATCAGTGAATGTTGTCACTGCTCAATTTGTATAATTAACAGTGTCCATGCAAATGTAATGCACCCTGTGGGAGAGGAATAATGTCATAGGGAATAATAAATCACTATAAAAATGTTTAAAACTGCACATTTCTTTCTGTAGAGCCTTGTGATTATTTTACTTTGCTACAATCCATATCCTGCTCCTATATCTGAGCTTGTAGCCAACAAAAGTGACCCAAATTACAATTTGGCATTAGATTTCATTTTTGCAGGGTCTGGGTTAATTTCAACCCAGACCCTGGGCTCGCGCTATTATTGTAGCGCGAGCCTACAATAATGACCCAGCAAGATCAGCTTTGAGTTTTATTCGCAGTCTGGATTCGGAGGGTACGCCTCTCTTCTTCCGACTGCAGCTGGGAGGGACGGTGGGCTAATTACAGGGCAGTGTGTGATCACTTTGGGATAGAGCAGGGAACCTCAGCAGCACCCACTGCTCTTTGAGAGGAGTAAGGGTAGCATTCACTTCAATGGTTGTTTTCATTTAGTAAAAGTCGGATCTAGAAGTTAGTTTAAATATTTGAGAAGGGAATTTTTGTCAAGATTTCTTTTTCCCAGGTTACTTGCCATATGTCAATTTTTGGTTGACAAATTTTGATATCAGCTTTTTACAGGCAATGGGGAGCAAACGATCTTGTATGGCTAACTCAGAGTTTTCCTTCCTCAGTGAAGGCTTCAACACTGAAGAGTGTCAGTAGCTGCGTTTCCGTTACAGTTACGCCGATGTCTGCAAAACTCAATTTTGCATTTGTGGTTTTTCTATTTAATAAGAAATGTAATTAAAATCAAAGGTTTATAAGCTTGTACACTTGATAAGCCATTACAAATTGATGTGAACACTTTAGAGAGATTCATATTTCAGTGCTCACCATCAGCCGTCAGAGGAGACGTCTGCGTTTTATTCAGGCATTGAACAACAAGCCTCTCATACTTGGAAGTGGTTATGCATTGTCCAAAGAAGCTAATGCCTAAAAATAAATGTGTTGCTCTATACAGGCTCAGGTGATTCAAAAAAGTGTTTTTATTGCGGTTTTGCAACAAAAAAAAAAACACCACCTTCGATACTTTATCCTAATGCAAAAACGTTTTCTTGCAAAACATTCCCATGTTTCCCTTAAACAGATTTATTTTCTTTACTCCAATTTGCACAATTTTGAAGTTAACAGACCTTAAAATCAGCTAGTGGTACCTGATGCGTTCATAAGATCAGAACTGAGTGTCCCAATTGCCAGACTCCACTCAGGTTTAACCAAACATGAAGTCGTCCGTTTCCGGCCAACAACAGTTTCCTCGGTGCATCTCTTTCTGTAACGACTTTGCAACACAATTTCTAAATCTGTGAATCGACTCCAGGTTATAGATTGGAACCAACCAAGTTGTCTTATGGATGTGGATGGTAGCTGATGCAGTTTATCTGATTAGAGATCAGTGGTTTGTGTTTAGAATCGTGTTGGCCCGAGGCCAGACCTCGCTGCACTGAAGCGTGTGGGGAGCAGCCACAAAATCCTAGATGAAGATGGATTGGACAGGGATATCAAGGAAATCATGTGTGGAACTGGAAAAAAAAAAAGTCATAAATTGACATCAAAATGACACATTTCCTGTCTCTTCTTTGACTGGATCTTGTTTCCATACATGCCCAGTCCCTCTTCATGTGGTCCAAATGCTGCTGCAGTCACTGACATCATCTCACCGTCTGAGCCATAACCCATCAGTAACTTGACTCCAGATTTAGTTTTCACTTTAAAAAGTTCCTGCTGAACTTTAGGCATATTCTTGGTCTCTGGAAAGAGTACTGCTGGAGGAGTGGCACAGACGAACACCCCTTTGTTTCTGTGATGTGGTCTTTTTTTTTTCCTGTGAAGCTTTTTCTACAGGACTGATCAGCGCTTTCCTGGAATTGTAGCGGTTTGCGATAATTGCCTGTCACGCTTTATGTAACTGTTTTCCTGTCTGTCTTTTTTTTCCTCCCTCTTTGTTTTTTTGTTTTTTTTCCTCCCCCGTTTCCTGATTGGCCTTCTCGTAGTTATCTTTCGGATCTGGATCGTATTGCCGATCCCAGCTATCTTCCCACTCAGCAGGATGTACTCAGAGTGCGCATCCCCACCACAGGAATCATAGAGTACCCCTTCGACTTGCAAAGCATCATTTTCAGGTAGAAAGAGGCCCAACCTCAAGTGGGTTTTTTTTCCTCCATCATATCCATACAATCATTGGATTTTCTTTTTCCGCTGGTCCTTTAAAAACATCTTTCATCCATCTCCATTAATAAAAAAACACTTTCTTTGTCCCACTCCTATCCCGTGCTTTTCTAAATGCTTCCATGCAATCATGAAAGTGAAGTCCTTGCTAATTTAGTGTCACTTGCTGCCACCAAGAAAAATCATGCAGTGCACATAAAACACAACAGCGAATGAACACAAAGTCCTACATTTTGCCACCCGGTCTTTCTAAATGGGTCGCCTCCTCTATCTCTCTCTCTTTCGTTTTTTTTTTTTTTTTTCTTCCTCCTTTCCTCCCCGGTCGTCATAAGAAACGAGGTCGTCCTCTGCTGTGGAGGAATGTTATTTTGGGCAGCAGGTCCTGCAGGGCCTATATTGGCCCTGAGTCTCTGTGGACCACAGTGGACTGGGCCACCACCAGAGGGCGACAATGCACCTGTAAATCAGGAGGAGCACAGACTCACAAAGGGAAACGTTTAAATGCGATGCAGGTATTTTTTTCTTCTGCATTAGCGTTTTCCTGCAGGATCTGACTGGGTCCTTATTTATGCGTTTTTTTTTTCTTTTTTGTAAATTAGGGCTCCTTAAAATGAGCAGTGGGTGACACTGTCTAGGCGAGGCTTTGGGAAACCTGAAAGAAACTCATGTTTTCTGTGTGCATGGCAGTGATCTGCCACTTGTTTTCCTGCATGTTCTCGATATCAACTTTTCATGCACACCTCTGGCTCCCTCTTTCTTCCACCAGACTATTAACTCTGCCTGTCCTCTGTCTGTCCTCCATCCTTCCCGTGTCCCACTTTTCAGCTCCTCATGCCACATCTTTTACTCTCTCACTTTTCATTTAAATGCATGTTCTGAAACTTGACGATTGTTGTTGTGGGAAAAGTTAACAAACCTGGTTAGAAACTGAATCACCTTGATGTTCAAATTCCCAAGAGCTCATGGAAACTTACTCTTACTCTTGTATACATATAAGATATTCCTATGAAATTTACCTCTATTGTATGGATCTGAAGGAATGCCACTCATTTTAAGAACCCAAAATAACACAATGAAACATCCAGCTACGTTTCAATGATTAAACCATATTTGATTAACTAAATAAGAATATGCACAGTGGCGCAGCTGGTAGAGCTGTTGCCTTGCAGCAAGAAGGTTCTGGGTTCGATTCCCGGCCCCGGTCTTTCTGCATAGAGTTTGCATGTTCTCCCTGGGCATGCGTGGGTTCTCTCCGGCTACTCCGGCTCCCTCCCACAGTCCAAAAACATGACTGTCAGGTTACTTGGCCTCTCCAAATTCTCCCTAGGTGTGAGTGTGTCTGTCCTGTCTGTCTCAGTGTTGCCCTGTGACAGACTGGCGACGTGTCCAGGGTGACCCCACCTCTTGCCCGGAACGTTAGCTGGAGATACCAGCACTTCCCGACCCCACTAAGGGAAAGGGTGTAAGGAAATGGATGGATGGGAATAAGAATACCAAAGAGTTGGTATGCAATCACCTGAAAAGTAGCAGCCTCCTTACAAATTTATTTATTTTGTCCTCTAAAAAGATTTTAGATTCAAACATAACCTTAGTAAATGTAATTACTTCATGACAACAGAAATGACATCAATAGATGGCTTAAAAGAAGCTATAAGAATCAAAACGAAGGGCTTGGCCTGGCCTGGTCACAGTTTAGATATTCATCTGACTGGTATTTTTCCACAGCCACATGAAATACTTATTGCCTGTGAGTCATGCAGACACACATGCAAGTAGTCTGAATGGCTGAAGGTCATGCAAGCACATGTTCAATAAAGTCAACACACTTAAGATGCCTGCGCTAGATATCTGCTTTGCAGAGCAGATCTGCCCTGCCAGATGTAGACAGACGTTATGCCTGAAAGGCCAAACGCAGTTAGAAACAGACGTATTGCGAGTCTTTTGCAAACGGTTGATGGTAGTTACTGTCACCGAGAGCGACACGGCCAGTCACCAGGTCTAGAGGTCACTTGCTTTTTTCCAAATTGCCACACTATTTGTAATATTTGTATGATATTGAAACATGAAACAGTTTGATTTCCCCCAAAGCTACACAGTATTTTCATTCACTGATCATTTGAAACGTAGCTGTGAAATCACAATTTAGTGAAATGAATGGCATTCCTTTAACGCAGACTGGAAATTGGCATGTTGGCCTATCTTCTCAGTTACCTGATATGCTTTTTGGGTGCAGATCTGTAAGGAAATCTGCATTATATTTTAAACACTCATTAGGGTAAGATTGATTAAATTTGATTACATTTTCTCAAGGTTTTGAGTCCATCAGGTGTAATTGTCTACAACAAAAATATTCCGCATAAAATAGTTTCTTCTGATTTGCCTGCTCTCTTCCCGAAGTCTTAAAAATAAATGCCATTACATTTGAGTCCCACGAGGCTCTAATGGCGACAAATTTCTCTGACGTGTCCTCCCTCCTCGTCATCTTACCGTCAGGATGGTGGATGTCGGGGGTCAGAGGTCAGAGCGGAGGAAGTGGATTCACTGCTTTGAGAATGTCACCTCCATCATGTTTCTTGTGGCTCTGAGTGAGTACGACCAGGTCCTGGTGGAGTCCGACAACGAGGTAAGCGAGGAAGAATAAACTGATCAAACTTTGAATGCTTTTTAAGTTGTTGTTGCTCAACCATGTGGAGTTCTGTCTGCTTTTTCTCTTGGAAAAATTGTGACGCTTTTGATCCCTTTTTCTTTCCATACCAGAACCGCATGGAGGAGAGCAAGGCTCTGTTCAGGACGATCATCACCTATCCCTGGTTTCAAAACTCTTCAGTCATCCTCTTCCTCAACAAGAAGGATCTACTAGAGGAGAAGATTGCTTATTCGCACTTGGTGGACTACTTCCCTGAATTTGATGGTGCGTTAATATTTCAGACCAAACTAACAACAAAAGTGTCTCCCAAAGTCGTCCTCGCCCCAAGATTCAGACTGAGCAATGGTTTTAACGACCTGCAAATAATATCAGTGTGATGGAAACTTTAATGCTTCTATGATGATTTTTCTCAAATAAGTTTTTCCTCAAGTTCCTGGTGTACAAGATAATCCTCTGTACCATTTCCAAGTCACAGTGAGCCAGTCATACTGAACCTTTAAATCCTGTTAGGCTTCGATTTATAAAATGCCACTGCTTATGTGTTAGAAGAATCTTGGTGCAATTTGGAGCTGTGTGTGCTATTCACCAAAGCCTTTTTTTAATGCAGATTTGCATTGAAAAGCTTTTAGTTGTGTGCAGTAAAGCTTTACAAACACATTTCTATAAATTGATTGGTGCTCTAACAAACCTGTGTGGGTGTTTCAAAACCTTGACTTTTTCTACAAATAGGCAAAGAACTAACCTGAACTTGACTCCATCCATCCAGCAGTGATCGGCTTCTTTCTTCCTCCTGCAGAAAAGCATCGCCGTACTTCCCCACCACCATGTTTAACATGAGGCTTGTTCAAGGCGGTGTGCAGTGCTGAAATTCTTCCACAAATAGCGTTTGGTGTAGATCATAATGTTCAGATTTGGTCTAATTACACCAAAACACTTTTTACATGTTCTGAGGCCATTACATGGCTGGTGGTAAAATGGGACGTCTTCTAGCTTGTCCGCACATCCTTAAAATGTCTTAAATGTATTTTTAAAAAATGTAAGCTGGCCTTAATTACGGGAATCATTGGTCTTAAATTTTCTTGCTGTTTGCAGACTGAAGGATGAGGTTTATCTTAAGCAGTCACCTTGTGTGTTCATGAAAACAAAATATTCACATTACCCATCCCTCCATCTCCAGGTCCGCAGAGAGACGCCCAGGCAGCGCGGGAGTTCATCCTCAAAATGTTTGTGGACTTGAACCCAGACAGCGACAAGATCATCTACTCCCACTTCACCTGTGCCACGGACACTGAGAACATCCGCTTTGTGTTTGCGGCCGTCAAGGACACCATCCTACAGCTCAACCTGAAAGAGTACAACCTGGTGTGAGAGGGGTGGGGACAGTGCTCATGACGCACTTCTCCCCCCTCGCCCATTGCACAAAGCGCACCCCTCTTTGGGAACGTGCCGTCAACCCCACACGCATCGCACAGCGCAGCACTCCGGCTCTCACACACTCATTCACACACAAACAGAACTGTTGCTTTTTTAAATTTTGTTTTTTTTCCTGTCCAGTACGGTGTGTATTTCCAGGTGTGTATTACCTTGAATCGTGCCCCTTCTTTCACCAAAGCCGCTCCGTCCTTCTCCTCCTCCTCTCGACAGCTTGTCGCATCAGTCTTCGGCCCTTAAAAAGCTGCTCCGTGTGTCACAGCTTTGGCATACAAACCTTTCAGACGGGCTCTGCGGTGGCGACCGGAAGGGATTTTTTTTTTTCTTTGGCATTTGTATCTGGGGCAGTTTTTATTGGCAATGAATTTCGATGGAGGAAAAACTAAAACAAAATGGTAACCTTAGGACCCCGCAGTGTTTGACCCTGTCTCTTTTCCTGCCAGTGTGGAAGGCACTGACTGACTTATCCGGTGAAATCATCCGAGAACCAGCGGTGCTGAACACAGACATGCTCCAGAGCGACGCGGTCCGGATGTGAGCACCAAACAAAGGGACGGATTGGATGATTCTGTCATCGCCTCGCATCTATGAATGTACCCCAGGTGTGAGCATCGCAATCGCAAAAAAGAAATGTATATTACGAATTTAATGCATATTTATCCATTTTCAACGAGAAGCAAGGGAGCGGAGCCAGGTGCAGTTAGTGAAAATCTGTTGCTGAAATTACTTTTTTTTTTTTTTTTTTAGCAGATTTCTACTGATTTAAACACTAACACTACACAGGCTGAGTCAAGCGGACAGGAAAGCAGAAAGCGTATTAAAAAAATTTTGCAAAAATTTTTTTTAAAAGCAACATATTTGACATAAGTATCCTTTGGAGATATTCATTTTTTTTTAAGTTTTAGTTAATCACACGCTTCCCTCCTCCAAAATGTATTCTGTATGAATTTACAGGGACAATCTTCCACATGATGCAGCACATGAAACCGCTCCCTCAGTACAAAACACTAGAATCGCAGCGGGTGAAGGACCCCGCATGGGAAAGTTTGCACTCTCAATCATGGAGTTGATCTGCGAGTAGCTAAATCGGCCGGGAACGCAACATGTCCGACAACATCACACTTCCTGACGCAACGCGGCCATCACTGGCGTCAGGACGTGCTTCTTATATTTTTGTTTTTATGTTGGGTTTTGTTGAGCGATTTAAATTAAGAGGAAAGGTAGGAAGATGCGCCTTTCACAGAAAATACTCTGAAGTCTGCAAATTTTTGTGTATATTTGTAAATACATATACACAAAATTCTTCTGTACAAAACAAGTGCTCTGTGGTACACCATCTTTGGTTTTTGAAAAGAAAAAAGGAAAAAAAAGACTTTCTTTAGCATACAGTTTTCTCCTATGAATTTATGGTAGTATTGATACTGTGATTATGAATTATGTTCACTTGATTGATAGGATTTCAAAGAGCCGCATGGTGTTGAGGAAATGAAGTGGCGTGGGGGGGGCGGAGCCGGAGAAAACGACAGCCTCTGAACGCCACACTACTGCAACAGCTCTGTGTTCAGAGTAAAACTAACTAGGGCTGGTTCAACAAAAAAGAAAAAATATCTTCACGATTAAGGTGAAAGGATGATTATGAGAGTAATTAAAGATTTTTTTATTTATATAATTTATGGACCAGGATGAAGGTGTTGATAATTTGCTTGTGTTTCTGTCATGTTAAAGGGCTCCTTTTCTCATGGCAGAGCCTAACTTGAGTCTGAACTGCTGTTAAAAAAAAAAAAAAAAAAATTACAAAACAACAAAAAAAGCAAAACAAAAAAAAACCGAATGTCTGGTATAGTAAGAACTTTATCTCTGCTTTCTATTTCTTATAGACATTTCCAGATGTACTTGCCATTACATTTCCATCCATTATAATGCTGTTTGGTTTTTTTTTCTTATATCTTAGGGAGCCCTCACGTTTCTTTTTTTTTTTTTTTCATATTTTTTAATGACTAATTTTTTTTTTCCGTTGGGTTATAGATGCAGCGCTGTAATACATACCTAGAAAAATGTACAGTACGAAAATAGCTGGACTTTTTTTTTATCAGTGATTGAAGACCTCTGAGGTCCATGCTTGCTATTTGTAACTTAACAAAAGATTAAACTTTTTTTTTTTTTGTTTGTTTGCTTTTATTTCCAGTTTTTGGAGGCTTGCTTTGAATAGTGCCAGTGAAGTGCAGATATATATATATATGTATACATATATATATTTTCCTTTGGTCTCATACACGACCTTTTCTACAAGTGATTTACCCTTCATCCTCATTAAGGGCTATATCACAGTGCATCCGACAGCGGGGAGTGGAGTAAAGGACCACAGTGAACCAAGTCATCCACTATTACTACTACTACTACTTGTTTAGAAAGAGATTATTTGCTGTCTGTGCTATTAAGAAGTAAAGGCAGAGTGTTAACACAATTGTAAGGTGTGCGTATGTGTATGAGTAGAGCATTTTTACCAACACTTAAGATGCTTTCTTTAAGTATTTCCTCTGGTTTCTCACCACATTTCTGTTTGCCTCCGTATCGCAGTGTTGCTTGTAATCCATCATGGAGTGTTGAGCGCTTATCAGTACGGACACTAATACTACTACTACGACTACCAGGACAAAGTATTGCATGATTTCCCCAAGTATTTGAGTTGTAACTAGTAAGCCAAGAAATGTTATTAAGACCGTACTGGTGTTGTTGCATATTTTAACCTGTGTGCATTTCTCCTTTTATGGCAGCTAAAGGAGGTCGAATAGTTATAATAATGAAAATATTAATGTTTTTATTGCTGCAGTTTACCAACTGTCTGCCTTCTGAACAGATCAATTACAATATTCCTTCCCCACTATAACATGTATGTAATTTTGAGAAATCTCTTCGTTTTGTGTGGAAGTCAATAACATTCATGCAAACGTCCCTCTGAAAGGATAGTTTAAGATTTTTTAAAGTTGGTATCTTACAAACAGTCGAGAAACCTACAGTTAGCAAAAATCAACATTAATTGGTGAAGCAAGACCAAAGTGGACGTCTATTGTCTGAAAAGGGCACCAAAAACATAAAAGGTGTATGCAGATGTGAAGTTATAATCTTCAAATTGGACTTTTCAAAGGCAGATCAGTTTTACTATTGAACATTCATTATTGGCTTAATGTCCAGTTCAGCAATGAGGCAGCCGTAGAAAACGCACTTCCTGTTCTAGAAGATTCTGACACTTTTTATGATTCATCTGGCTGAGTTTTAATAGTAACCATCTTTAGTACCTATTAACTTCTTCCTACAATAACGAAGTCCACACTGAAGAGTGTGGTTTGCGTCGCTACCTGGTATTGGCTAAGCACAGTGCATTTGTTTAAAAAAAAAAAAAAGAAAAGAAAAAATACCAGGGTTTCTTGTTTGTCATTTTCAAGATGATGTTTTGATTTGGTTTAAATTCAGATTAGTTGTAACCAGAGTCTCAAGCTAACGGCTAAACTAGCGCTGCCAAGATTAAAGGGAATTTTTATCATTTTAGCATCAAAACAGCAGTAGCTTATTCAAACAATACTGCATTGGTTATTTATGCAGGGATTCTGGAAATGGAGCTAGGAGGCTGGCACTGATCGTATACTGAGAACAGAACAAGAAAAGTGTTTTCGCTCATAGTAGCTTTATGGTATAAATCAAGAAGCAAAAAAAAAGCAGGTCAAGTGAACACTGGTCTAATTTTTCCACTGCATTAGTTTTCTGACTGGAAATGCTTCACTTGTTTTTTTCTCAGTTCATATTTCACACAGGAAACTTATTAATGGCCCTCAAATTTCCCAAGCAAGTAATCAGCTTCTGTTTAAATGGCCAGCAAATGCTTACATGATGATGATTTAAATGTTCATAAAATAGTTTGCATTCATCACAAATACCGTAGAAGTCCACTTTGGTCTTTGTTCTTCTCAGACTGACCAATATCTCCAGATTTGCCCCCGGTTTACACTAAGTGAAGCTTCTAGGAGTTATTTTCTGCGGGTAAGATTTTAATGAATTAAAACGCTTCGACCTGATGTTTATAATCCTTGAACCATGTTTCTGTTAAAGCAACTGACAGAGGAGCTAGTTTCCAATGTAATCGGGTTTAAAATATGCAACAGTGCACCAGTGTGGCATTGCCATTTTCTCTGCTGAAAATGACACTAACCTCACGCAGAGGAGTGGCTGCTGCTGTGACTGCTGTCATTTAGAGAGGATCAGGATGCCAGTAAGCATAACCAAGTGTTTTACCCGTAGTGTTATTTCTACTTTTTGCCGGGTGCAGCTCACCCAGACGGTTTCTGACCATTGACTCTGCAGCCCTGACACGTGGCGAAGGCCCGGGTGGCTGCTGCTATGGGTCCACTCGAATTGGCTCAATTTTCCTTTCTGTTTCAGACTTGTAATTATTTCAACGTAACCAAGCAGTAAAGAGGGATGCCGTTCAGTCTCCCATCACTCGTGACCATGTTTTATTATCCTCCTTTCACACTACATTACTTATTTATTGCCTTGAGTTAAGAGAGATGGCCCTTTGTTATGTTTCTGTGAGCTTGCTGTTAAACTAAGGGAATCAGACTTATCTCTTACACATCTTTATAGAGTTGGACACTCAGCCCAAAGCTTGTTCCTCGTTCTTTTTATGTAATATAAACAATTCCTGAACACTGTTTTTTTTTTTGGACCACTTCATTTTTTTTTTGTTTCCTCACTCCAGTAAAAGCTGAATTTCAGTCATGTGGTGGTTTGTATAAAATGTGATTTTTTTTAAATTTTTTTATTTTATATCCGAACCAACATGTAAATGATGTATTATTATTCTGAGTGTGCCAACCCCACTCTCTAGAGCCAGGCTCTCTCTAAGTGCCAATGATGTGGTCGCTATCAGACGGACCGCCATTTGAGACGGGGGCTGAGGGGGCTCCCCTTTGTAAAACAAACCAGAGACTAAAGTGATAATTATGAACACACAAAGATCTTATTCTGTATTTAAGATTGATTTGAAAGATAATCTGCTCTTTTTTTTGTTCATATTTTTAAAGAAACTGTAATTATATCTGCATGTGGTGTTTGTTTTTGTGTTGAAAGTGAGGGCTTGGATGTTTTTCACTGAAGTAGAGCCCTTCTGTTGAATAGGGTTTAATCAGTTGGTTATTATTGATTTACAATAACTCTTGCCATATTTTTTTTTATTTGTTTCATGTATTTGTTTCAACCACTGTTGCCTGATCCTCATTCAAACATGAACATGACTTATGATCATTGTCGCCTTCTAAGAGAGAAACATAATGACAAGTTATCTGTTTTAAATTGAAATAAATTTGTTCCTATAATTGCTGATGGTGTGTCTGTGGGTTTTATGCTAACTGAAGGAAAGACAAGGTTTTGGCGTTCACTATAAGTTTTTTTTATTTTGCAAATACATTAAAAAAATTTATAAACTTGTGAGAAAGGGCCCAATTAGAGTGGGGAAATGATGAATTAAAGATGCTTAAGATCAAGAGTGAAGTTTAGAAAGCCAGAAATATGCAACAAGCTGAATTAATTTGAGTCTCTCCAAGAGGAAGTTGTGTTTGAGTTCAGTTTATCTTTACAGATCAATTACAAAGCTGTGTATTTTCATAATATATTGTTTTTTTCCAACCTTATAAGCCTTACGTTACAGCATCATATTAGCACCGTCTTGCAAAAAGTATCTGCAGCTGTCAAGGAGGAGTACAGAATGAATGATCAGTATTTCCCTCAGTGTACTATAAGCCTGGTGGGCCGCCAGGCTTTACTTGTATCCCCACCAGGCTTAGTATTGTTAATTTATCTTAGGTTTTTAAAAATTATTTTTAAAGACTTTATAGTTGGTGTTTAGGTATCAATCTTCTAAAAATGCATAACTATCAAATTTCCTGTCAACTTTTTAAAAAATTTAACTGAAAAACATGGCGACCAGCTGAAAAACTGCCCAAGCACCGAGTTTAGCAAGTTTTCAGAGGAAACCCTGAATATAATAAAAACCGTGAACTAAAATGAACCTACCAGGACTTCACAGACAGATAAAAGCTGGTAAAATTGGTTACAACTTCTTTTGTATCTAATTTCTAAATTAGATTTATTAAATTCCTGTTTAATGTCATTAAGTTGTTCAATGACATTAAACATGACATCCCACAAAGAAAGGAGTGCAACATACAGTTCAATAAAAAGAAAGAAAATTAATAAAAATCAGCTCAAACCTTACAAATCCAAGGATTAAGAGGTTTATTAATGTTCACAGTAGAAACATTTATTACTGCATTTGCAAAATTTCATAGTATAACATGCTGTGCAACAAAAACCATCTCCTCTCAGAGCTGAAGTTAAGCGGAAAAGCCTCCATTTGTGGTCGAACCAATAGTCATTCTAACCTTGTGAGTTTTCACATGATGCTTGGTCAAACCTCCCTTCATTATCCAACACACTTTTTCCCTCCTTCCATCCATGAGTGACACAATAGAAAACAGGAAAACAGGTAGTGTTTTCTCTTGTGACAGGAATTATTCTACAATACTCATGTACAAACCATGATTTTTTAAATATAATATAAACATTAAAAAAATCACCTCTTTGTGTAGATTTGTTTTACTAAGTGGACCTGCCACCCTCTCATTGAAGGGTGTCCATAATAATCTTTTCATGCATGAATTATGATCCTTTCCGTCAGGATTTTTTTCCAAAGCGTTTTTGATTTTCTTAAGGTATTAAAAAAAAGGTAGGAAAAAATATTTTGTAAATAAAAAAATTTTTTTTGGATTTATTTTTCTAGGTGATCAACTGTAATTTCAAAGTTTTTATTTGGAAAATACATCAGTAGTATTGTTCTTTAGGGGTTGCTTGATGTCACAATAATTGTTTATTTTTTACCTGCAAGAGTCATTTATGGTAGAAGGAGGGGCTGGGGTGGTTGGCATGCTTTTTCACTTGTCTGCCATATTTAACGAAAAATGTCTTGCTCTTGCAGTGGATAGCCATTAATGCATTATATGATGCACTAATGTCCACTTCGGTTGCATTTATAACATAAAAATCCACAAGAAAATGGTTTTTAGATAGCTGTCCAATACAGTGACCAATAGGGATGGAAGGGATAAAGAGCTTTTGTCACTGCCATTAGTTTATTTTAGATTTAGTTGCAACTAAATCTAAAATAAGAACAGATTGAATATTTAATTCTTGTTTTTTTTGGGGGGTTTTTTTTACATTAGCGTACAACAACATCCATCCATCCATCCATTTTCCTGCACCCTTTTTCCCTTACTGGAGTCGGGAGGGTTGCTGGTGCCTATCTCCAGCTGTCATTTCGGGCGAGAGGCGGGGTCACCCTGGACAGGTCGCCAGTCTGTCGCAGGGCAACACAGAGACACACAGGACAAACAAACATGCACACACACACTCACACCTAGGGACAATTTTTTTTTTTAGAGAAGCCAATTAACCTGACAGTCATGTTTTTGGACTGTGGGAGGAAGCCGGAGTACCCGGAGGGAACCCACGCATGCCCAGGGAGAACATGCAAACTCCATGGAGAAAGACCGGGGCCAGGAATCGAACCCAGAACCTTCTTGCTGCAAGGCAGCAGCTCTACCAGCTGCGCCACTGGGCAGCCCCGTACAACAACAGTGTATAAAAAAATAATTATATTATTATTTTTATTTTATTTATTTATTTATTTTTATTTTATTTATTTATTTATTTTTTTAGGGAGTCTGGCCCCGGTGATGGACCGGTTCGATCTGCGGCCCTGGTCAGTGCAGCTCGCGCTCTCCCATGGTTAATACAGCGCGTGGTCACACGGGGCGCCCGCTCCACCGCTGCTCAGTTTGTGTTCCGGGTGATGCTGTTCCTGCCTTCAAAGCGGTCGGGGTGGGGGGGGTTTCGTGTGTCAACATCCAGGGTTTTCCCCGGGGAGGCGTAGCATTAATACCTGATGTTGCCTTGAAACAGCCTTTTCTTTTCCTCAGACCGCGTTAGCGACCTGCTAAATAGCAGAAGACGCTCCTTTTCTCCCACCGCTTTGACGTTAGCTGATGTTATTTTAAAGGATGACAGAGTACGACGTACCAACAGCCTCTCCGCTAATTTAATAATATCTGGGGACGAGCTAGCTTAGCCAGCTGGCCTTGTAGTTTCGGTGAGACCAGGGAAACGCTGCGAAACGCTCCGCTGACATGATGTTTCCTCAATCCAGGCACTCGGTGAGTAAAGTTAGCCCGGGTTGAACTTGTCCCGGGTGGGAACGGAGCAAAGCCGAGCTAACGTTAGCTAGCAGCCGACAACTGATAACATGAGCGCTGCAGGTAGCTGTCAGCTGTCTGCCACAAAGCCAAACCTCTGGCCGTCTCTTCGACCGGTCTGGACCGACTAGTTAAAGCAGGTTTAAATATAAAACACCGTAGTTTATAGCTGAAAGGTGTATTTGGGTTTTTATTTTAAGCTACTAAGTGTTTGCCATTAGCTAGCTTTCCTATAAACAGCTAACCCAGGTGATACAGATGTATGTCCTGTTCAGTTCAAGTCAAGTCTGTAATAGTGGAGATAGACTATTAATATAACACAAATGCACAAGAAATAGTTAAACTACATATTTTTTTGTAACATTTGAGCACACATGCTTTATAACATTTCCCTTCTGTGACACTAAATATTATTAGCATTAGACAGACATGCCTTAATTGTTCTTTTTGTTTGACATAAATGCATATTTTCTGTTCTTGCTCCGAGTCATTTGTGAAAACAAATTAAAAACAATATGGATGGCAAAAAATAAAAAAATAAAACATGAGCTGCAGCTTTACATCTAAACTAGCTTTAACACTGACTGGCTCTCTGTAATAAACGCATGCAAAGCAACAAGCAAGGTAAGAACTGTGTGTATAATCACACAATTATGTGTTTATTATAATCAGGAGTATTTAAAGCTAGTTTTGCATACCTTTGGGTGAATTTCAGGATGTAACTGTTGCTCCCTTTTTTCCTCGTTTTTCTCTGAGTGACACCAGTTTGTTTGTTTGAGGTTTGACTATTAATTTATTTTTTTTAATCAATTCTGCTTTTTTAAGGACTAAAACAGGTAACAGATATCCAGGTTGTTTCATAGTAGTGCTAGCTTTGAATCCAGAAGCGAATGAAGAAATTACAAACTTATCGCTATGCATTAAAGCACACGTTGATCTTATTATCAAACAGCCTTTAAGCTTTATAAATTGAGTATTTCTTACATTGACCATTGCAGGAAAAAAACATCAGATTTTTCAGCATTTGAGCAATTAGAAACAGATATTGAGGCTTTGGGTTAGGGAACATTGATCATTGAGTTTTGCAGTAACATTTTTATGTCATGTCCCAATAACATTTTGGAAACCAAAATTCACAGCCACTAACTCTCATCTGTAGTTTCTGACTTTTAAAAAATTATTATTAAACAAATATGTCTAGAGGCCACCTTTTTCAGATTTCTTTATAGTGAAATCTAATGTGTATTTAGGGATGGGCTGGTTTGAAACATTCATAGTTAAGCAGAATCAAATGCCATGTTTTCACATGACTTACAAGACAAATAGTTTTTATTTAAAATCAATACAATGAATTTTTGACTTTATTTTAAGAACCAAAGCTAATCCTGCTATTTCTGCTCTGATTGATGTTGGCGTTACACATGTTGGACGGAGAGCGTTGACCTCCGTTTAACCGAATGTTTCCTTCCTCCCGTTTCAATCCCATAATCCGGCTGGAAACCTCTTGCCCTTGTGCCACTTGTTTAGAGAGTAATGAGGTTTAGGGACCCAGATAAACCCTGGATTACAGCTTTGTGGGATGGTTTAAATGTTGTCAGTTTATAACCAGACTTCTAATGCAACTCCTAAATACTTGGTGCATATGGCCCGCTCTGCTGCGCTCGGCTTTATGTAAACACGCTTCCTTTTGTCGATGCACTCCTCAAAAAGGGAGGTGGTGAGGGCGAGGGGTGCTTGTGGCCCCGACAGATGTTTCATGTCGATGTGCTTTAGCTGTGCGCTATAAATCTAACGCGCTTCAATCCAAAATGAAGCCGGAGTTTAGGCTGAACCTCGTTTAGCCTCACACAGTTAATCTCAGAGGTCAAGCTGCTGTTTCTAAACAAACTCATCCACACTTTGATTAACACACACACACAGGCGCAACCCGCTTATCTGCAGGCGACGTGTCTATCTCTTCTCTGTGCTGGCCTCAATTGTCAGATTGGAAATCAAAAGGCTGCGAATTGGAGCGGCCTTTTCAGATACGAGGGATTTTGTTTCGAAATGCGTTTCTTGTTCCGTTTTTCCTCAAGGCGTCATCCCAGTCCGGCCAACCTCTGAAGTTCACCACCTCCGACTCCTGTGACCGAATCAAGGATGAGTTCCAGTTCCTCCAAGCACAGTATCACAGGTACAGACGCGTTTGAAGCTCCCTGAAATACAGGGGTCAAATGTTTGATCCATCATTAAAGTGATCATCAACTAGCAGTCGATTAATCGTTAGCTGAGTTATGCAGACTCAAAAAAAGCCATTGACTGACAGAACAACATGCTCAGAGCAGCAATTACGCCAAAAATGTACAAAAACATATACATTTAGAAAATTTTTACAGCCTTTTTCTTTAAATATGTTCTACTCAAACCTCCTCAAGTGGCTTAAGTTTAGCTTCACCTGGTTCAAGTTCTGTAATTATTAGCTGGTTAATTGAAAAACTAACCAACAGATCATCACTGCGCTGCACTGATGTTGAGTCAAGCAGAAAGCGTTGAGCTTTTCACATGATATTAGAAATATTTTCTTAGCTGCAGATTCAACTTTTTGCTACAAGTGATCAAACATGCACCGATTCAATACTTTGTTGTTGCATTTTTTGCAAATAAATTTTTCTTGTTTATTTGCATCTTTTTATGTATTTCTAATGTATAAAAAAACATTTAAATTAAAAATCTGCACAATTTTCCCATTTTTTTCCCCCAAATTATGAGAATAATTGTTAGCTGCTTTTCATTCAAGTATCTCAACAAGCCTTAAACGTTTTTTATTCACTAATTACGCACAAAATTATATATATAGATTTAGGTTCAAGGGTTTTAATTTTACCAGCATGTTTCTTCTGACTGGATGTGTGAATATTTTGATTAATTGAAAATCATATAACAGATTGCCTACGCAGCGTTTTTTAAATTAAATCAAAATAATAACTAATATTGTTTTTGATGCTTATTTTACTTTTTCTCACATTTATTCAGTCAATTAAAATTATTTCGTAGTTTTAGGCCCACATATTTAATCGGTGAAAATTCGGGTGTCTTTAAAAAATGTTCATTGAAATGTTAATTTTTTCAGAATTGCAGGGCTTTGTATTTGTCTCTGGTCTTTGTTTTTTAAACCGCCTCTAATTTTCCCATCCAGTTTGAAGTTGGAGTGTGACAAGCTGGCCTCTGAGAAGTCGGAGATGCAGCGCCACTACATCATGGTGAGCGTCGCTAACACGATTCTCCTCAGACAAAACCGGCTCATATTAGTTCAATTCCACATAACGGCTGATCTGTGGCTAACTGTGATGCTTTATTTTTCACTTTTCTGTTTTGAAAAATGGATTTTCGTCACCTCTCATTCTTGTCTCTGTCCCTCTGTGTTGCAGTATTATGAGATGTCCTATGGGCTCAACATTGAAATGCACAAACAGGCGAGTCAGTCTATTTTATTAGAAATCCTCCTAAGGTCAAAATCCAGGCTGAGAGGTCAGGAGGTTTCTGGTTCTGGTGTTAAATTTGTTGTCTTTGCAGGCTGAAATAGTGAAAAGACTGAACGGGATCTGCGCACAGGTGCTGCCTTACCTGTCCCAGGAGGTGAGGACGCCGTCTTGTCTGAGTTAGACTCCGTCCTGCAGTGGATGAGAGTTTTTATTTACAGAGCCAAAGTCCTGGCTGAATTAGAGCGACCGGCTTTCAGAGGGATGATGTTAGTTAGATCTGAAAATTAACCCTCGTCTCATCTGACTGCTTCTGCATGAAAGCATCCCCACACCATAATACTGCCACCACCATATTGTAACTTAGCAAAAAGAGAGAAAAAAAGAGGCATTAATATTTTATTGTTCCATTTAAAATGTCTTAATTCTGTAATCAGCAGAAGAACATAAGTGGCAGGAAAAGCAGAACTTTTTCTTCATTTTTCAACTTTCTCTAGTCATCAACATGAAGGCGTTTTTAAATTACCTGCCTCCATTCATACAATTAAATCTCACCATTTCAGCACCAACAGCAAGTCATGGGTGCGATAGAGAGGGCCAAGCAGGTCACGCCTCCTGAGATGAACTCCATCATACGGGTGAGCAAACCTCATGACTGTTCATGCCTCGTTTAGCCCGGCTGCCCATCCAGGCTCGGTGTGACAGACGGAGACGATCTGCTGTCATTCCATCCACCTGATCTCCAGACGTTCTTATTCACAGCATTTATTTCTTTATCTTGCTCTGTGAGGAAGAGGTGCTTCTTTAAGGGCCTGAAGCTAAAATATTATTGTAGGGAATTTGATCTACGCACAGTGGTGCAGCTGGTAGAGTTGTTGCCTTGCAGCAAGAAGGTTCTGCGTTCGATTCCGGGCCCCTGTCTTTCTGCATGGAGTTTGCATGTTCTCCCTGTGCATGCATGGGTTCTCTCCGGGTACTCCGGCTTCCCCCCACAGTCCAAAAACATGACTGTCAGGTTAATTGGCCTCTCTAAATTCTCCTTAGGTGTGAGTGTGAGTGTGCATGTTTGTTCGTCCTGTGTGTCTCTGTGTTGCCCTGCGACAGACTGGTGACCTGTCCAGGGTGACCCTGCCTCTCGCCCGAAACGATAGCCAGAGATAGATACCAGCAATCCTCCCGACCCCACTAAGGGACAAGGGGAGTATAGAAAATGGATGGATGGAATTTGATCATTTGCTTTGGTATTGAGTCATCAGATTACAACAGAAAACTTTTATTACAGTTCTGATTTTACACCAGTATTTTTGTCTATTAAAAACACTCAAAGCAAATGTGGATGATACAAATCTACATCAGTAGATTACATAAAGTTTTTCCTACTAAATATGTAGCCAATGCTTGTAGCTAACTGTCATTAACTTGACTGTAGAGGGCGCTGTTTTCTTTCCTTTTCCAAGCGTTGACTGATGCATGAAACCCAAAGCATTGTAAACATTTAATGACGAATCGTGGGCTCTGCTAATCGCTTCTCCTTGCGTTTGCAGCAACAGCTGCAGGTGCAGCACCTGTCCCAGCTGCAGGGCCTGACCCTGCCTGTGGCCCCGCTGCCCCTGGGCCTCACCCCGCCCTCTCTGCCTGCCGTCTCCTCCAGCTCAGGCCTGCTCTCCCTCTCCTCCATCCTGGCCAACTACTCCCACAGCCAGCCGCAGGCGGCCAAGGAGGACAAGGCCAGGGACGCCGCTGAGAGGGCGCCCAGAGGAGAGGACGGAGACAAGTCCGATTAGTGAAGGGTGCCGAGGTCACCGGGCCGGGTGGGGGAGGCGGTGCGTGTGGGGATGAGGAAGGGGTTGTAAGTGTTTAACAAGAAATGGAAAAACAGACTGTAAACGGGGGTTGATGCAGGTCTGGCTGCTGCGTGTTTAGAGGAGAAACCACAGGGAGGACGGAGCTGAACCGTTTGGATCCTGAAACGCTTAAAACCCGCGAGGTAACGTTTGCTTCATTTAGTGGTCATAGACTCAGTTCAGACCTCAGACTCTCAATAGTTTCTTTGTGTGTAATCAGTTGTTATTAGGCCTAACAAATATAAATGTTCCTTTTCGGAGAGACGGCTGAGTGAGAAACGATAGCAGCAGACTTTCTTTGCTTCCTTCCCGGTGGCCTGGCAGCGACAGAAAGCAGATTTAAAATCCTCCTTTTGGGTCTTTTTGTTCGCCTCCATGTTGGTAAAACTAAAGCTCCTATCAGTTTATTTCAAATAAAACTCCAGTCGCTTGGATACGACTTTAAAAGACAAACGTCTGACTCTGGAGTTGATTGCTTATCCCAGATGAGCAAAATCTGATCCCAACTTTGATCACATTAGAGAGAACGCTTTTATTTTACTGAGCTGGAGAGAAAAGGTTAAGGACCAGACTGAAGAGTTGTGTTTTTTGTTTTTGTCATAGTCGGGTCTCTAGTTTATTCCTCTAAAATCAGTTTTTCTGGCTTGTTCGCTCCCGAACCATCATGAGACGAAGCTCCCAGTAAATCATGACCCGTTCAGCTTTCCATCAAAAACATAACGTCCTCCAGTTCACACCACGATCGGCTCCTTATCCACCTAAACCTCCAAATTCACTGACTGGGACGTTGTAGGTAAATTTGATAAATTTGTTTCTTTTCAGTTACTTTTCTCTCTCGCTGTCCAACGCAGACGTGAAGCTCAGACACCAGAATACTCTTTGTTTTATTTTTTACTCCTTTTGGACTCAGACTCCTTCCTTACTCGACGTTGAGTGAGTTGTATGCATGTCGCATCGATTCTGTGCTGAGTTTCTGTGTACAGAGAGCCGCGCTGCTGCCTGCTGGCATGTTGGATCGCTGGTGTAAAACAGTGTTTGCTCCCGTAAAGATTTCTTCTGTTTCTGCTTCTTTTTTTTTTCCTCGAAACATTTAAACGTTCCAAGTTATCTAAGCAGGTTTAATATCAGAGAGAGACAAGCTGACTAAATGTTCTTTTTAAACTAATTTCATTTATTAAACTGGGACAAAGCTATTTAAACCAACCTGTTCCTATGAAAGCAAATGATTTTCTTTTTTTTTTCTATCAAATGTTGCGATACCCGAGTCTTTAACGTCGCTTAGAAATGATTTTGTAACTGGATGCCAATGACTTCTCCTGTCTTCTTGAGTTTTCTACAGATTTGGGCATAAAGTGTCGCTTTTTGCCCACCTGTGTTCAACAGAATCTGTTTCTTCGTCCTGCTGGTGTAGCAATGATCACTTTGGGGTGTGGCTGGTGAAGTGTAACCAGAAAAATGCGACTCGGTTATTTAATTCATGATTCATCAACAGCGTCAAATGTATTTTCATCGGATCAGGTTGATTTTGTGCTTTTTTCTTTAATAGACGTAATCCTAATTTGAAAGCCATTTCTAATTGATAGTTTTGAATTTCTTCAAATAGCATCATGGTTGGACTTTAATTTTCTTTCTAGACAGCAGAGGGCAGCACTGCTCTTTATTCCTGCTCTGCATTTCCCGCTTGCTTTCACTCGTTTTACTCAAATTACAGAAACACCTGAGATCAGCATTAATAACAACTTTACCCTCTTTCTCTTAATTTGAAGCACTTAAGATTTGTATCGGTCCTGTTCTGCTTTTTTTCTGGCTGCTGGAGAAGAAAAAAGAAAAAAAAGGTCTCTATGTTTAACTTTGACACTTCTGCGATCTCGCTCTCCTAAAACCCCCTTTAGGCAAAACTCAGACATGTGAATAGTTTGTGCGTTTGTTTTGCTGTGAAGGGCCAATTTGTATACATACGGATATATCAATATACATATTTTTTAAAGCATTTTTGTATGTTTCAAAGCTGCTTTTTAATGTGTGTGTATATCATAACAAGACCTTGGTTTCTCGCGTGGGTGTGGGTGCTCGCGCGCATTACATGCATCGAGGCACAATGTTGTATAACATGTTTTTCTTTTTTGTTTAATTTCCTTCTTCTCATTGTCTTGTGACATTGATTCTAGTTTTCTAAATGTTTCTTTCTTTTTCTGCAAACAAACAAAAAAAAAACCCTGTTCAAAATGTGTTAAGAAACGCATTTTAAAAATACTCGGGATTGAAAAAAAATGATGTAAGCAAGCAGCTTGTACTTCAGAATTAAGAATGAATCAACCTTTTAGCAGTAAGGAAGCTTCTCTGGTGCCTTACAAATAAAAGATGTGATTAAGAGTGTTTACGTTTGTCATTAATTGTCTGGAGGAAACGAAGGGAAACCCCTTGAAAAGCTGTTTACTGTAAAGGTATGGTGTTGATTTCTAAGTCGTCGTGTTGTAATTCTTTTTATCAAGAGGAAATGTTTTCAGGAGTCTTTGTGTCCTTCCTTCCTTATCGTTCTTTCAACCATAAACGGGAAGGGTCATTCTCCAGACTCCACTGGATGCTGTCATCCAGGATGTGATGCTGTGGATTATTGCTCCTAGCAGCTGCTAGCACATCGGGTCAGTCTTCAGTCAGAGGCCACTTCAGAATTGCTGCAAGACTGACTGCTACCAGAGATCATTTCTGCTCCAGCGTTGCTGTCTACGACTGACGACATGAGTTGCATTTAATTTTGCTTTTTGAATTAAACTTCTTTGCTCTTTCTGCTTTTGTGACCCTCCTTGCGTCTTCTTTTCTTTCAATCCTTTCTTCTGTTTTTCTTTTTTTTGTTACTCATGTCTTATATTTCGTGTAAATACTCCTTCCTTTTGTCTATTTCCATGTTTCCTTCTCTCTGTCAATGACTGTAAAGGACTGATGCTCTGCTGAATAGTCTGAAAACGTGAACCGATTACTACAACAAGGTTTTTGTTTTATGTATGAATTAAAGTTCAACCTATATTGGTGATATAAGACAAAATTGGCCAAAGTTACAAAGAGGTCTCTCTGCATCAATGCCAAAATAGTAAAATCTCCAGGTAATGGAACGAAGGTGTATTTGATTAGAATACAGACTCTCATTCACAAGAACAGTTCTGGTTTGTCTCGGTGTAAAACGACACGGCTGTGTCCAATCTAATGTTTTTGTTTTGCATGAATTAAGAAAGCTTAAATAGCTTAGAAGGTGTTTTTTTATTCCAGGTGTTTTTTTATTTTCACAATATACAAATTAGGTCTCTGAGAAAAAAATAGTTTTATGTAATTTAATGTTTAGGCTCTTAGCTTGTTTTAAACATACAAAATATTGGTTTCAATGAAGATAAATATTTAAGACTCGTGATTCACATAGACATAAAAAAAGAGATTAAAATATACTTTTTTCACACCCAAGTACTTTGAAAAAATAAAATTGTATAGTTTGGATAAATTCCCCAACAATAGTAACAGAAAGGGATCTTAAGTGAAAGTTGGAAATCTTTGATACATTTATTTTATTTGCAAACAAAAAGAAAGAAAGAAAAAAAAAACATGCTTGTTGGGTAAGAACCATGTTTAATTGAAAGACCAAAATGTAATGAACTCATGGATTCATCTGGGGGATCCAAAAAACCATAACAATTGATAATTTTTAACAAAATTATAATTTTTTTTTTTATCATTTTCAACATGATAAAAATGATTTAAAAAATTTTTATTTTTTGTGATAAAAATTTTATCACATTTTTTATCAATTGTGATAAAAATAAAACTTTTATCCTTTCAATGTTGGAACAAGCAGTGGCGGAGCTAGACTTTTAAAGTTGAGGGAGCAAAAGGTGGGGGCAGGGTTACCTCTGGGGGGGCAAAAATTTAAATGATGTGTGTGTATACATCTATATATAGATCTATCGAGTCGATAGATCTATATGTATATATACACACACATATATACACAGCTCATGTATATATAGCAAAGAGCTCATCGCAGAGGCAACTAAAATCAATCAATAAAAAAAAACCCTTTCTGAATATCATCTCATGGACTCTGAACTAAATGCGTCTTTCTGACAGGGGGCTCCAAAGCGTCTGGTTATGAAGCTCATTGCAAAGCTTTAGTTGAAATGGCGGCTTTAACTCCAGTCTCCAGTACAGAACAGAGAAAACTAAAGAGAATGCAATGTTGTTTTAATTCATTTATAGTCTAAACAGAGGAGCCAGCAGTTTATTTTGAGCAAATAAATAAAGGTGCAAAAATTAAACTGTAACATGTAACTTAGAATTATTCCAAATAATGTATAGGAACGACCGAGGGCTGTTACATGTCAATCATCAGGGGGACAGCTTGAGAAGCCAATCAGATGTCAGTGTGGGGGGCAGCGGGCGAGGGACTGGTCCCCGGTCCCGCCAGTGGTTCCGCCACTGCGACCAAGGTGTAAAATTTAAGAAAAACATTTCCGTTCAATGTTTTCCCTTTTGATTAAGTCTTAATTTAGACTTTGAGACCACTTTGGATATTATAAAAATGATTTAAATAAAAGAGGGGGGCTGCAGAGCGCCTCACCCTTTTCTGCTCCGTTTGCTGCTGACAGTCAGTGGAAACCATTTAAACTCGTTTGCATCGACTGTGGCGTAAATAGAGCATGTCTGACATGCTTCCGTAATAATAATCCGTCTCACAGATGAGGATTACGCTTATTAAAAGGAGAGAAAAGCATTATTTGCAGCCTTTTGTTCTGCTACTTGTGATGTGGCTCCACCCGCCCGTTCTGCTCTCCGTCAGGAATCTGAACTACTTGCAGCAGGTTCAGACACGAACCCGGTCTGAGCAGGTTCTCAACGCGACCGCAGAGAACAGCAACTAAAGTATTTTCTCAGCGTGAGTCATTGTTATGCAATTTCTTTCTTCTTCCTGGTTGAAGTGGGACAGGGCAGGAATTACAGCTTTGAGTAGGTGTCAAACTCCAGTCCGCAAGGGGCGCTGTCCTGCAGTTTTTAGATGTGCCTCAGGTACAAAACACTGGAATGAAATGGCTTAATTACCCAAGAGCCTTGCTGATGACCTAATTATTGTAGTCAGGTGTGGTGCAGGTCAGCGGCCCTCCAGGACTGGAGTTTGACACCTGAGGATAGGAGCATTTATATGATGTAAAACAAAAGGAAATTTAGTAGAAATGTGCCATAAACATATAATGGTTTTTGATAGCGGCTTCGCTACATGCAGCTCTGGAAAAAACAGATCCCACTGCACTGAGCCGGACTGGAAACCTCCTGGTTATTCCACCAAATACTGATTTCTGAACTCTTCCTGAGTTAAAACATCAGTATTGTTTTCTTTGCATTATTTGAGGTCTGAAAGCACTGCATCTTTTTTATGTTGACCATTTCTCATTTCATGCAAATAAATACAAAGTGTTTGTTTGTAACTTCAGAGACATGCCAGTAGTTCATAGAATAAAACAACAATGTTCATTTTACTCAAACTTTTACCTATAAGGAGTAAAATTTAATTATTTCCAGAGCTGTATGTTGGTGATTCAAGTTGGACTTAATTATAGTTCATCGTCTGTTTTAAATTTTAATCCATTTAAAAACTAGTCCAACTTTAACCACACAAAAGTAATTTTGTAAAAAATTTAAATAATACCTGAAATGTATGAAATCTTTATTCCATTTGTTTTCCTTGCCTTTTGGCATTAGAGCCACTTCGCATTAGACAAGAATCAAAATACATACACTAGTCAAACCTGGAGATGGTTATTCTGTCAACAGATTCTTTAAAATATATAAAACTCAACCCTCTATTAGTCAACCTGCCATGAAAGCAGGAACTGCCACTGTAACGTAGAAAACATGTTAATTTTAAAATGATATATTTATACAATTGCTATAAAGAGTAGAACATGCACCTCCCTCCAAGTAGGATAAAAATACATGCATAGGAAAATTACAAAGTCATGGATGTGTAGATACATTCAGGTGCAGCGAATATAAAACCCATCTGGACTGCAGAGGTTTGTTCCCCGACCGAAGAAGAGGAACGATCTGTTGCAATCTGTTTAAAACCGTCACTTTTAATTTGGCACTATTTGAAAAGCTTAGCAATTAAGAGACAATATAAAATATAATTATTCTACTGGTGCACATTCACACACACACATACACACACACTCAAGTCAAGCACATCTTTCTGCAGCAAACACACTCACCCACAAAAAACCAAACCTGGTCACAAAGTTTCTGTTCTAACTGGTTTTGGGGGATTCATACTTGTCATAGTTCTAAAACAGCTGTGTCAAAGTTTTATGTGTGGATTATTTGTGCTTTTAAAAAACAGTCCTGTGGATAATGGGCTGGCTCACGCCAGCCCGGGGTGGCTGTAGTGGTTTCCGTGCTGCGAGTCCAAAGGTCGCGGGTCCGATTTGCAGTCGTCTTGGTCCTCCGCTTGTTCGTCGTCCTCTGTGCAGAGCGGAGGCCGCTGCTTGAAGAAATCCGACACGTATCGAACCTGAGAGCGGAGAGAAGCGAGCGAGTTTAAAATCCAGAAAGCAGAAAGGCCGTCTCTGGAAATAATGTGCATGTAAATGCTGAAACTGTTTAAATGTTTCACATTTAAACTTTTACAAGCGAACCAGAAGAGAATCAAGCCTTTGTGTTCAGTCCTCTTTAATCCACGACACATAAATACAATCCAGTGCAGCTGTGATGTGGAGGCCTCAAAGGTTCGTCAATTACATCATCGCACACTGGAGTGAAGTCGGCCCCCATCTTCTTCTGCTACATTTGTGCAGGAGAAATGTTCGTTTGCGCCGCTATAATTTTAAAGATATTAAGAAATGTTTCCAGAGGTCATGAAAGGTCAACCAGCCAGCACCCCCACCTTCTTCAACTCAGATCAAATTGGTCTCAACCAACCCAACTTGTGTTTGTTTGTGCAGCAAAAATGTTTGTTTGAGCTGCTTTGGCTTTGAAGGTATTAATGAAAGTTTAAAGGTCATTGTGGTTTAGAAAAAGTTGGGAGTTTGACCTTTAAACTTTCACTAATATCTTCAAAGCCAAAGCAGCACAAACAAAACATTTTGCTGCACAAATGCGGTCAAGTCGATTGACACTAATTTTATCTGACTTGAAGAAGGTGAAGGGGCTGGTTGACCTTTCATGACCTCTGGAAACATCTTTAAAATGAGAGTGGCACAAACAGACATGTTTTGCTGCACAAACGTTTGACACCAATTTTGTCTGTTCCTTAATGCGCCATGTCGATTCTTCAAATCAAACAGAATCGTGACGATGAAGCAACACATCCGACGGGTCAGGGAGAAAAAATTAAACGTTATATAACGTAGGAGCATGTTTTAAATAAATAAGTGTATTTTTTAAAAACATGCTCTTACAAGGTCTTGACAGTATAGTATGAAACAGATAATCTGTGCAAAGATCGAGCTCCTCCACCTCGCTGCACCGCTCCCGGTCAGAAACAACCAATCAGGAGCGTCTTGGTTTTTTCAGTCCACTCTGATTGGTTGTTTCTAGTTAGACCTGAAAGAAGAGCTCAATGTTTTCCACAGATTTACTATCTTATGTCAAACTGACAGAGTGACAGTTTAAAAAAAAATATTATAGAAATAATAATAAAAAACAAACTGCAGCTTTAAATGCATGATCTGAAACTGGAAATATTAGGACACAACAGAATAAGGCTGCAAACTAATTATGATGCTGTTGCTGGATATTTTCAATGGCTCCTTTCGCCATCATGAGGTTTTCACAACCTTTCGCCATCTTTGAGCAACTCAGCTACTCTAAATATTTATAAAGTGTGGGCAGTAAAAGTCCATCTGACTGATAGATGGTTCGTAGGAGTATGAAGGCTTTTAAAATAGTGACCCACTGTAAGATGCTAGCGTTAGCCGACTCACCGTGAGCACAGCGATGAGCGCGCCCTGCAGCAGCCCCACCACCACGTCGCTCCAGTGGTGCTTGTAGTCGGAGACGCGCGTGTATCCAACGTAGAGAGAAAACGCCACCAGGAAGAACTGGATGGTGGGCCGGACCAGCCTTGTCCACTTCCCCTGCATCCTGGCCTGGACGTAGAGCTGCACACACACACACACACACTTAATTCTGACCAAATGACACTATTGGAGGTTTTTATTTGGAAATCCATCACCCTGCTGAGAGTTATTATTATTAGATGTGTTTGCTTCCCTCCTACGGTAAAATATGAAAAATGACAACAATGGTGTTTTCAGACCGGAGACGACCGTGTCTCGACAATCTCCTCCTGTTTAGGTTCATTTCTGGGCTTCCCACTAAACATCTGTACAAAAGGTCACACGGGGTCACTCACCGACAGGAAGAGCATGCAGTACATCCCAAAGGACGAGTGACCGGAGTAAAACGACAGCCTGAGAGGGGAAACAAAAGTGACAAAAAAATTCAACCAATTCATTCCGTTACGAGATTATAACGTTTTTCTTTTATTCATAATGTTTAATATACTTTTTAATAACACTGGGGGAAAAAATAGAAAATAAATTGCAGTTTTGGTTGAGCAATAATTTAGGATGTTCACATTTGTAACTTTAGCATTGTGACGCTAAACATAAAATCTGGACAGAACTGGATTTCATGTATCTTTATATGAATTGACTCTTGAGTTTTAGTTGTAATGTAAATTAATTACGGATTAAATCCGTTTCCTCTCACCTGGACTCCGTCTGGTTGCGCAGGCTGCCTGTGCAGTTGATGTCCAGCACATACCCCTTGCAGGACGTCGGCGCGCACACGGCCAAGAAGTTCGGACGGGGGCGGCCGATGGTGAACTTCGCCAAATCGGTCAGGGACTGGCTGACCGCCGCGCCAAACAGGAAGGTGCCGACCACCTTGTAGAGCGCGGACAGGTACTGGTTGAACGTGGAGTTTGAATGCAGGCGTTTGGTGTGCACCAGGTAAGCCTCTCCAGTGGTGATCTGCAGAGAGGAAAACGTCACAAAACAACGACCTTCACGCCAAGCCGCAACCGGGAGCTCAACAATAGATACTTACAATGACCATGGAGCAGGTGATGGTGACGGCAGCCATGGTTCCATGGGAGATGGTGTCTTTCCTGTAGGGGTAGCTGATGCTCTCGTCGTCGCAGTAGATTCCTCTCCAGTAGGGTTTGAACCTCAGCGTGAGAATGGCTGAAGGCAGAGCCGCTGCAGGGGGGACGAAGGAAAATTGATTTAGAGATAAAGGCATATTCTTTTCTTTCCTTCTTAAATGATTGGGTAGGAGAAGAAGTGTTGATTCTACAATGAAAGGCGCTCATTAAATAGGAAAAGCGGGACTTTTAATATCTAAAAATACAGTCAGTCTCTTATTAAATATGATTAATATGTCTAACGATGCTGTTAAAACAGAAAAACTAACAAAATAAAATCAGCAAACTAAGTTCTGCCTTCTTTAGAAACTTCAAAAAAAAATTAAGAAAAGCTTTCCTTTATTATTCAAAAATAAATACGGTATTATGTTCAAGCTTTATATAAATTATGACTTCTGATTTATTTGAATTTCTTGTTAAATTCAGTAGCCAAGATGTAAATGGAGGAACTGCTCCACAGTCTGTCACTCCTAATGTAGTTTATTGTCAAATCACATTTTTAAAAATTCATTTCTAATCCGAGCTTTGACTAGGCCACTGCAAAACCTTCAACTTGACTTGTATTTGATGCATTTCAGGTCATTATTCTGCCGGATCATCACCATCATGCCTTACAAAGCCCATCATACCGCCGTGTCTCAATGCAGGTATGGTGTTCTTTTTAGAAAATCTTGTTAGTTTTACATCAGATGTAACAGCAAAAAAAAAAAAGTTTAATTCCCTCTCACAGGTTCAGAGAATATTTTCCCAAAAGAATTGAGAATCGTCAAGGTGAGTTTCAGCAAAGGTGAGATATTTTTTTTCTTATTTTAGTCAGCTGTGGTTTTGGCCTTGGAGCTTTTTTCCAAGTTATTACTGTTGAGACGAGACACTGCCCTGATCTGAGGCAAATAAAGCCTGTGGTGTTTTTAAATCTTGCTTTTTTTCTGGGAATCCTTCAATAAATTTTCTGATCCCTCAAGTCGGGCAGTAATTGGGCCTAAAACTATGATTTTGTAAATTCATGACTGATTTTATCTTTTTTTTTTCTGAAACATGAAAGTGTGACAAAAAGTCTAAAACAAATGCAATCTTTAACGGAGTGAGGACTTTTACAAAGCACAGTGTTTCCATGTCATTCATGCTCAATTTTACAAAACACTTTGTTAAACTTTTTTGTGAGCAAGAAAAAAACAAAAAAAACACGGCATAGCTTTGCTTTAGCCGATCAAATTGTGTCCAGCAACAGGTAAATTATTGGTTTTGTTGCACTTTTACAACCGAAACCATTAAAAAACTTTGGTCTTCCTTGACGCTGATAAACTGGAGCCAAAGCAGGCCCAGTTTGAGCGTCTGTAATGTTTTTAAAGTCCCAGTAAGAATAGTTCAAACACACTATTCACCTGAAAGGAAACAGCTAAACACACACTTCAATATTTCATCTTCAGAAAGAAGACACCACTCTTCCAAGAGCATGAATTTATCAGAGGCAACAGCTTTATCCCTGCAGGTTGCATTTTCTCTTAAAAAAGAAACGAGACACCGGTGTCCATGGAAACCGGCCGGACGCTGCAGAGGCGACCTCTGACACCGAGGTTGGCGTTCACACTGTAAAGGGCCTGGGAAGCCGAGCAACGGAGGGGAAAACACACAGAAGACGTGCTGACAAAGGTCGGAGTTTGCTGACTCGAAAAAGAGAGGCGTGCATTTATAAGGTCGTAATGAGAAAAAGCTTTTTGTTGCGGACGGTCAGGAAACGCCGGGCTCAAAACTTCCTCTCACGGCAAACAAAAGATGACATAAAGCCGTCTCTTAAATCAGAGGACAACAGTTTTATCTGACTGACGGCCTTTAAATAGCTTTCCTGTTTTCAAGAGCTTTCTGCTGAAAGCAGAAACAAAGGGGCAACTGGATGGAGTTTGAGTTTTAGACTAATAGCTGCGTATTCACTGAGTCGGCACTTCCTTCGCTTCCTCAGAGAGCGAACCGTCAGTTCATCCAGCAGAAAGACAATAATCCACCAAAAACAAGCGAAGAAGAGAACAGCACACAGGTAACGTAATCTCAGGTAGAGATGTGGTGCTGATGACAGGACAGAGAGGTATGAGCACTTAAATCGTTTCCTCCAGAGGAAACCCAGGAAAGACTTTAAAATGGCCTCAAAGTAAACCGTTACATACGTCTGCTTGTGTATGTTGTTGTGTTTTGCAAGGATAAATAAACCTCACTATTCTGCACCAGAATAATTTTCTGAATTGCTTTTAGCACAACTGCAGTGTTTCATACACCTCTGATCATTTCATGCATCTTGGAGGAGTTTTATGTGATGCTTGTTTTTTTTTTTTCTTTGCAAATGCAAATTTGAAAAGTTTATGCAGGCAAAAATAAAAAATAGTTTGCTACAAATCAATGAATTGTCAACTTGGCGCTGGCGAGCATTGCTGAAATGAATGGAGCAAGAAAATTTTTTACCTAGATGACCCTACGAGTGGTCATCTAGTTCAGCAAGGGAAATTTAAATTTCCCTGAAATGAATGCAAGAGAAAAGAGAAAGTATAAATGTTCAACTCTTAGATTGACCATCACTGGTGACTGGGTATCTAGTTAGAAAATGTCAAATCCATTGTGAAATGAATTTCAAGCAGCCCAGGAGAACCTGAAATTGACTGCTTTCAGACAAGTCCCGTCCACGGGAAACTAGCGACAGAAGTTAGAAGCCTTCACTTCTTGACGCATGCGTTTTCAGTGGCACTAAGATGAACCTATACTTCCCGGCTTTGAAATGAGCAGCAGGTTCTTTAGTCAGGAGGGAATTACTTGACAGAAGTCCCCTGATTGTTTCACCCGAGGCTCGCTCGGGCTCAATGCTAGCGGCTTTACCGGACAAATTTAAAGGAAGAAAACATTAAGATAAGCACAGGACAGATCATGAGCTACACAGCGAATTTGGAGAAAAAGGATCCGGAACGCATTGCACAAGCTAGAAGCGACATGATCCAGTCAGATCAGAGTTCCTGTTATCTGTTTTGGACAGTTTCTATCTGCTCTGTTATTCCAGAGGGCCTGGTTTTGTTTTTGAGGCCGCCTTCCTACAGGACGAGTTCTGGACGCCGCACCGACACCCGAAACCTCAAAGTATGTCAGACAGTTTGTTACTGACATTTTTACAAAACCCACACATGCATTTACTGTTCAAAGTGCATCAACAAGATCGGATTAGTCCACTTTAGGAAAAGATCTCGAAATAAATTCGCATCTCAAAGTGACCAAGAGTTTAACAAACCAAACACTAAATTCATGCCGCAGCGAAGCGAAGCATGCTATGCATCATGCTGAAGGCCTGACCGACACAGCAGAGATCCTTGATAAAAGTGAAGCATTTTTCACTTCACGCAGAAAATGTTTTGTATTTTCGAGCAGCCTAAATCTCCTCCCTTTCTGCAGCCTGATAAATTATTTTTGCCTAATTCTTTGTCTTGGAATGGCTCTCATGTAATCCGTCTTAAAAATGTTGTTTTTTTTTTTTTTAAAACTCCACGTTTTGCACACAGCTGTATAAGGAGTTTTAGGCTTGTACCAGCTCGTCTCGTCCCGATGTGACATTTTCCACGCTGCTGTCAAGTTTTGGTTCCTGCGAACAAACAATGGCTTCGTCTCGCAACATTTCCACCCAGGAGGAGGAACACACTCGTGGTTTTTACTGACGTTTTGTCCTCTGATATGAAATGTCATCTGGACAAATTTAAAAAAGGCGGAGGAAGGGGGGGCAAAGTATTGTTTCACACTTTTACAGTCCTGTCTGGTTAAAATTAAAAAAACAAACCTGAATCTACCTTGAGAAAATAAACATGATGGAATTTGGGATCAGACGCAAGTATAACTTCCCCTTGACCTATGACCCTGCAAGAAGGGGGAAGTGTTCCTGTTGTTCTGCTCAAGATGAGTGGCCGATCCTCAAGAGTTGAATATCTGAGATATTCAGATATATACCAAAAATGGGTAAAGGTAAAGAATGCTTGAAGTCTGTGAACATTTAACTTATTCAGATTCTTCTGTTTATGAGTGATGCTTTCTCAGTTCATGTTGCTTTATGTTTCTCCTGAACCACATTCCCATGAAATGAGCTCAGGAGGAGCAGCACGACAGCAACACTGTGTCCACGCCAGCTGCTTTCTGTCAGCGCAGCTCGGTTAAAATCTCATCCGTCTGCAGCGCTCGTCGTCAAGAACTCTCCGCACAGTCGCTGTAATCAAGACGAGTGTTGTTGCAGAAAAAGAGCATCGCTTCCTGTTAGGACGGGTGTTTTTCCCTGGGAAAAATAAAAAGAAACAGCACACAGCTTTGTGTTTCAGAGGAAGACAATTATCTGATTTTTACGAGGATGGAGAAGGCCACAAAGTGTGCTTTATCAAGTTTAGCCAGCGTAAGGCGCACCGTTTCCCCCCCTCGTTTCCAGCCTTTGTGTTCAGATAACCTGGCTGCTGCTGGCTGGAGCTTTACTGATACAAGAAATGCATTAAAACCTGATGCAATCCTTGGAAGGCGCTCAACAATAACCTTGAGGTTTAACTACGTCAATAAAGCTGGGAGTTATCGCAGGAGCGGCGTCCAAAAGGCCAAAGAGAACGAACTTGGTGCATGTTTGCTTTAAATCCTGACTGTAAATTTACCACATGCTGCACATTTATCAACTGTTCATGTTCTGAGAGGATTTGTTGATGAAAGACAATAAAAATTACCGCATGGCTTGATTTACTACAGAGCCCCTAAAAAAAAAGAAAAAAAAAGAAATCCCAACTTATTTTCTGGAGATCCCGAGAAAATAAGTCGAGATCCTGACTTTTTTTTTTTTTCATTTCTCGGGATCTCCAGAAAAAAATCGGAATTTCTTTTTTTCTCTCCATGTCCCCTTAAGGGCTCCGTAGTTTAGGCTACAAGACATGAAAACTTTAGAAACAAACTTTCCCAACAACTAGCTTGTTTAGTCGTAATATTTTATTTTTCTGATAAACACTAATAGATCTTTAGGTTTCTACTGCTGCTTTTTAAGCTATTTGTTGGTTTTATGAAAGCATCAGTAATTATAAATAATTATAAACATGTGAAAATGTAACAAAAGGCAATAGAAGTGCAGACCAGTTTTGTTTTCAGAGCAGCATTTTGTCTGACAACAAGAGATTAGTAGCTAAAGATTATTTTCAAATATTTCAATAAATATCAAAGTTTTGTGTCTAACAAAATGTAAGTGTGCCAAAAGAATGGGACTGAGTTTAGCAATACTTTGTGGTAAGTAACGGCTTTTCCACAAATATAATAAAGTTTTTACTAATAAGAGTTTTTTTTTTTAAATTTGAGAGTGTAGAATAACTTGGTCGAGGCTAAATTACTTTATATATTGTCTTCACCTTCAAGAAACAGTTTAAAATCATACAGTTCAGGTGTCGGTGTTTAAAATATTTCACGTTTTGATCTTGAGGTTCATATTAGTAAAGATAAGCTGCTGAAATGTTAATTTTGTTAGCAGCTAATGGGGATTTTCTCTCATCATTCACCATCGTTTTCGTCACGTTTCTCCTTTTTACTGGGAACTAAAATTGCTGCTACATAAACAACCTAAAAAATAATAAATCGGCGGTTTGGTAACCAAAAAAAGTGCAGTCATCCAGCATGACAGGGATTTGTTCTGTCTCAGACTTAAAGGATCAGCCTTCAAATCAAACCTCATGATTACACCGCCTCCGTGTCTCCTGCATGTTTTAGATTCAGTCCCTCAAGACTTTTGACTAGAGCAACAACTGAGCTTCACGAAAAAGATTTCCCTTTGACAGAAGATTTCCAAAAATTATCATTATCACAGGATTTGTATCCAGCAAGTCGCTAGATACACTTTCAGCTGAAATAACCAGATGTTTAATCAATGTTTAACCACCAAGTATGGGATTTGGGAATCCTGTTCTGCACCTGTAAACAAACCACTTCTATTTACTTATTTGCTATAATTAGTTTATTTCTCTGTACTTTTTTTTTTTTTTACGAGAATAAACATACAATAACACTAAAAGAAACCAGATACTGAAAGAATTGTACTTTCCCTTTCAAAAGGCACAAACACAAAAGAATAAAAAAGAAAAATAGTCGTCCAACCAGCAACCGCCACTTCATCATTTGCTCCATCTTCATGGATGTGAGACTCTGACCTTTTCTGCAACAAAAGAAACTGAAACAACTCCCCTCTTATGAAACCGCTACATAATAAATACATCGACACAGGAAAGTGTGTGAGCGGCACTGTCACACAGGAATGTCGGGCAGCCAGAGTCAACCGTCTCCAATCGACTCTGGTGTGGTAGAAACCGACACCAAGGCAGCCTCTCCATTAATCAAACCAACAGCAGCAACAGCCACGTCTGTCAGTACCTTCACATGGAGCTTAAATTATGTTTTCAACAAACTGCCAACGCTGTATACGGACGACTCCTGTTAAACTCTACAGGGTCGTTTCTGTCGCGCTTCAGAACAAAAGTACATGCAATTAGCATTTTCAGTTCCTCGTTAGAGATTTTCACCATCCAGTTGTATGATTTTAATTGCCTACTTGCCAAAAAAAATTGCTTGTATTAGTCAGATTAAGGGAGGTTGTGTTTCTGTTCAGCAGGCCCATATCGAGCTTCAGGACCAAAATAGACCTGCTGAGCTACGACGTGGCAACAATCGATTCTTATTTGTGGTTCTCTTCAGTCAAAGCTGCAGACACTAATCTCTAACTGTAACATAGAAGAGAAAGTAAAGTCTGAATCCAACAGAAAATCTGAGATTATTCCAGGTTTATGTGAACAAACGATTTGTGATGCATAAGGCTTTGATGGGATTGAATTCATCAGATTTTAAAAGCTGTCAGATTTGATAAATTCCCAGTCAGGAAGGAACAAGAGCAAAAACAAAAAAACCACCAGAATCCCCTGTGAAGTTGGACTTGAAACAGGAAGTTTGAGCTTACAGAGCAGGTTTTAGATTTGGTTTTTTTGGTTATGGCATGTGGTTTAAGTCAACTACACATCTACAACACTAAACGCTTAAAATTTATCTCACAACGCAGCGCTGCAAAATATGTTTATATGAACGTGTTTTTGTGTTTGGAAAAAAAACGCATAGATAGTTTCACTCTACTCGTTAACAATCCCTCTGTTTTCCAGCTTTTAACTGGAAATGATGCCATTTTACCAACTGGAAGTTTTGACTGCAGACGCTTCATGCCAGCGATGTGAAACTCGTTTTCGTTTTGGGCCAAATCAAGATCCTGGATGCTCTTAAAGGGCCAGTTGTGCCAGAACATATTGATAAAACCCGTTCACAAACTGTTAAAATATCAACAATTTCTTGAATTAAATAGTATTACTGAACATCTTCTCAGTCCCTCCAGTGATGTTTTGCAATAAAAATCAAAGTGCTTGTGGTAATAATTTGGAAATATTTGCGTTTATTTATGACGATAAATTATTACTTGCTGTATAGATTGTGGACTATGATCGGTTAAGGCTGAGGCAGCTGTTTAGTACAAGTAAGGAAAAAAATTTACAATGTTTGATAAAAATCTGCATTAAAATCCCAATTATGTATTAGAGCAAAACATTTTGAGGATTTGTAGATTTTGTGAATTTCCACAATAATTCTCAAGACACTAGAGGGACTGATTGATATAATTTGGCAGTAAACGGATAAAAACTGCATTGATTTGATCAATATAATATTTAAGCACATTTGGTGTTTAATCTAGAATCTAGAGGGCACAAAAGAAGCTACGGCGGGCCAGATTTGGCCCACAGGCCTCAAGTTTGACATGTTTTAAGACATAACACGTCTCACCATGAAAGGCGGCATATCTACGGCCATTGCTAACGTCGTTCACATTTCTCATAATTTCAATACTTGTTGTATTTGTTGTCATGGTGATTATTATAGTGCCTTCGATTAGGAGCACATAAAACCCTGAAATGTTCTTAATGTGGGCTGGGTAAATGTGTAAATGATTCTGCATTAGGAGAAAGAAAACAAAATTATATACATGCACATCTTAAAAAACTGCAGTGTGTATTCTGGGTCTGCCCAGAGTGAGGTTTGGATGCAGAAATGAGTGTGATTGTGTGTTTGAGTCAGCAGGCGTGTTATGTACACTTGTACATGTTGTGTGTATAGTTTGTTTAGGTTCTGCTTGCAGCGGCGACAGATAAGAGCCACAAGGTGGAGCTTTGTGTGCAGAACAGAAGAGGAGGAAATTAAAACACCGAAACATATTTGTCAGCTTCTTGCCACAGAAGCTGACAAATATGTCAGCTTCTGTGGCATCCAAAAAATCCATATTTTTTGGATGCCACAAAAAATATTTCCAAAAAATCCATATTTTTTGGATGGTGCTCCAAAAAATAAGATTCACATTAATATATATATATAAAAAAAAGTTCAAACTTTGTGAAAACACAATGCACTGAAACATCAGGTTTTAAAACGGCTTTAGAGATCATTGTTCTGTCACGGTAACTTTTACTAACCTAAACTGTCAAACAAAAGAATTGTTTTGTTTTGTTTTAAATTTTTTGTGTTTTTATGTTTGTAAAATGCATTTTTCCAAATTTCCACATGACTTCATAAAAACTACTGTAAATAAATAAATCCTTGACTTGAATCTTTAGCAATAACCTGGAACTACACAGATTAAACTATGACAATTATTTAACAACAAAAACAATAAAAACGCATCCAAACTCTTCAACATAAAACACAGGCACAAATCATCGTTACATGCTTTGTATTTACTTCACTGAAAAAAAGAATGACTCACATAAATACTCGATTTTTAAATGCTTAAAGCTAAAAATGACCAACATAATTAGTGCGTAAAATGACCGTGATTGCGCTTTCAGTATCTAGTCTAACCTGTTTTATTACAAACAAAACAAGTATAAAGGATAAAGTTACTTTTGACTAAACTGTTGCAGGAGTTTTAATTCTGCTTGCATTTCTTACTGGTGTAGTTAAAAAGTACCGTCATATTTACCTTTTCATAAAGCTACATGAGATGTGATGGGAAAAAAAAAAATCTGTCAGTCGAAACAAAAAATTATATTCAAATTGAGTGAGAACACTTTGTAACAGGAAATGTGAATTTAAAAAGAAACTATAAACTCAGGAATTTATGAAGAGTTCGTCAGGAGAGAAATTTGGATTTAAAGATTTAAAGCCTCAGAGTAATTAACAACACATGCAGAGAGACTGAAAACCAGAAATTAGTGGCTTGGAGGGAGAGAATATCCTTTTATTTTTTATAATTGCTGTATTACAAATGAATAGGAATGTTTGCAACATTTCTGCTGTCAGCATTCATCAGCCTATGACAAAGATTTAATCACAAATGGTTGCAAGTAAGTAAAAGAACAGAGAAATCCAGGACATTTAGGAAGCTGCGTGAACTTGTCCGATGGTAAAACTCGCCTTCATAAGTCTTCCTCATCACAACAATGACTCACCTCCGATTTCACAACAAGGTGCTACGCCAATCAGGCAGATCATTACGACCGCTTGTCTAAAAACGGGCTGGTGCCTCGTTTTGGTTGAGGTACCGACACCAGAAGACCCCTGAAGGTGTTCTGGTGTTTCAGACTCTTCAAGTCAATTTGGCTCCAGAAAAACAAACAAATCCTAATAATTATCCGTATAAACACGAAGGAGTCCCCATGGATGACTGCCGTCATATTATGACACTAAATGCAAAGTTGACAATTTTAATGCAAGTTTTAATGATACTTTGCATTAAAATGGTCATTATTGTCCAAATAAAGCAAAGTTCCCATTTTTTATGAACTTCTTGTCATTATTTACCGAATGACGCTTCAGGACAACAGTGGTAAACATTTATGAAGAGTCAATCATGTCATTAATATGAGACTTCAAATAAAGTGTTGCCGAGTTTCCTAACGAATTTATCACCAATTTACCTTCTGAAACAATTTGATGCTGCATTAAGCCAACATGGCTCATCAAATATACAATTAGCATAGAGAACCTGAGTGGATAGTGCTTATTTACCGCCATCCAGACTGTTGTCATATTGATATTGTGTAAAGTGACATTATGACTGTACAATATCTTATCCAGCCTCATTTCTGATAATGAGTCAGAGTTTTAATGCAGAAGAGACACAAGCTATTGGCTTCAGTTGCAACATTTTCTAAATCAGGGCTCAGTTTGACTGTGGGACTCAAGACTTTGCATTCAAACCGCATCAAGAACCAAGAGCTGAATTTCAAACAACCAAATGAGGTCTAGCAATAAACCTGACTGCACCGGCTCCCCGTTTGTCAAATGATCGATTTTAAATTGCAGCTGATGTTCTTGGACATTGAACACGTCCTGGTCGGGTTAGGACCATGCAGAAGAGCAGGCGACGTTTCATATCAGCCTGAAAACCTGAGATGCACAAAAATTGCTGGCTCTTTTAAATGTTTCCATTTACTGCAGCGTTTCTATAAAAAGGTCAAAGATTACTTTGTCATTTCTGTCATGTCATATGTTTATTTGCTTAGATTTGATCATTTTGTTTCTTTCAAGTGATGAACTCTCAGTGTTTTTTTACTTGTTGCTTCATTCAGCTCCACTTTGTATTTCATCTGTGAAGGATTCCTACTAACCTGTGTGTGAACAAATTGTCTTGCCATAATATTCTCTCAATCTGGCAATGGTCATAACATCACTCAGATTAGAATAACTCGGACTGACTTTATTGAGAAACTCAGTAAAAAGACTTTTTTTAAATCAAGACAGAAGAGCATTTACAGCAGAGTCTTCAGTCATTATCATTCCTCCATGTCACTCCACAAGTGGAGGAAAACATGCAAAGGCCACACATAAATCCTGTAATCTTCCAGCAGGAACTCTCTGCTCTTCTTGACCTCCTCCTCCCCGACAAGCAGCTGCAGAAAATCAAGCGAAGCGAGAATTTGACATCGGGGGTCAACACCAACGTTCGGCAGGATCGCAGTGTCAAAAACGCGAGCAGCGTGACGCAAACAGCTGGAAGATAAGCCACTAATGGCTTTGTGTGAAATCCAGGCAGCAGAGCAAGTTACGACGCGTTGCTTTGTTGCCTGTGCACGAGCAGAGCCCACCATGAGCAGAGCCCACCATGAGCAACATGCCTTTGGGTCTCTGTGAGGATGCAGGTTTGACAAGCTGTACCCCCCACTTCACACCCATACGCCTCCTGAACGGGGCCTTTAAAGTTATGAAAAAATTTTGTTTTAACAAAGACTTTTCCATGATGGACTCACACGGTTATACAATAACACACGTAATCTGTGGTTTCCAAAACAGGATCTTAACTGTCAGGAAGAATCACTGACAGGTATTTTTGTTCTTCCTGATTGTTTTAAAGCCACTAACCAGACCTTTAGGTAAAAATGTGTCATCCATCTATTTAGCAACTGTTATTTAATCAAGATAAACGTTTATTCTGCCTTTATGTGTCAGGTCACATCACAACTGCAGGGTTTCCCCCAGAAAATGTGCTCAGCCTGGTGGTGGGGCTCAGCAGTCTTTCATCCAGCGGCCCAGCGTGTTTCTTTTAGTTAAAAATGTTTAAAGTTGACAGCGAATTTGAAAAATATCACTTGATAATCATGGGTTATTGGAAGATTAATATCTGAACACCAACTATAAAGTCGTAAAAAAAAAAAAAGCTAAATTTTTTAAAAAAAAGTAATAAATGAGCAATGCTAAGCCTGGTGGGGGCACAAGTAAAGCCTGGAGACCCGCCAGGCTTATAATACACTGGGAAAAACCCAGCAGCTTATATTTATGATTTCTAAACCAAATCTCACTTTCAGATTTGGTTTAAATCTGAAAAAGACAGTTGTTTAGGACACCAAAATCAAAACTTACATTTTTGAAAAGGACCATAGAGTCAAAACTCAAAATATGGTTTGTAACCAATGAGATTTTATGTGCCTGATCTGAACAAACGTCTGTTTCTGATCCAATCCAGACATTCCTGGACCAGATATTGAGCTCAAAATTATGTTTAACTACCACAGTAGTGAAACCTCTGATGCGACAAGACATGTTCATGTTGCTTCAGCATCAACATGAACTTTGCTGTTTTTGGTTCTTTTGGACTTTTGAAACTCAGAAAACTGAAAGAATATTTATAATCTAAGACACAAATGGAAGGAAGGTCCTAAAAGTACCAAAGTTTCTTAAAAAATACTAAAATAATTAACATATTATTGTGATTTCTCCATCTCTTATAGCATCTCCTGCAATTTTGAATGTTTGGACCCAGTTCATGGCAGAAAGGCGTGTGAAATTTACAGCTGTGGTCTGATTTTGTTGTGAGCAGTGGCAACCATTTTACTAAACTTTAGCTGATATTTTTGTTTAAATTACTGTTAAAACCAATTACAAAAGTCACAGAAATATCGCTTAGAGATATTTTGGTTTTATGTGTAATATTATCTAAGGCTGAACAAGCCCAAACAGAATCATAATAATAATAATAATAAAAAACAATAGAAACAGGGTTTCCAGCTTTTTTAGTTCTGTGCATCTCCACAACTCATAAAAATATGGAAATACAGAAAAAAAAAGAAAACAAGCCGTTGTTTTCTTTTTTTAATGGCTTAAACTTATGAATGCAAATTAATTATTTACATGAATAAAATGGCAATGTGTAAGTATGAAATAGAGGCCAAAGGGCAGCTGACTGTTGTGCCTCTTATGGTGTCATTGACCCAGATTAATATAAGCAGAATTAGCCTTTTGGTCCACAAGATTCGAGAAAACTATTTTTGCAAACTTCTAAAATCAGGCTGTGCTTTTTTTTTTTTGTCCTGTCAGTGTAAATTTATTTATAGAGAAATGTACTGGATCACATTTTTTTAAAATAAAGCTTCAAAAAGTGCAGAGAGGATAGCACCAACTTCACACACCCACCTGGATACATTTACAGGTGATAGTTTCACAAGACAAGAGGAGGATAATAAATGAGATAAAAACTGAAGGTTTTTTTCAGTGAAAGACGCCATTAAGCATCAAGATCACTCAGTGTTGAGAAATTATTCCGTTTGGCATTAAAGACCCATAAATCCACATCTGTGCCACCTGATGATCAGCCTTCCTCACAGAAACAATTCCACTTTCTGCCCTTCTACCTTGTGGAGCAACAGTTATCACCTGCAATAAATCAAATGAGTGTCTGTTGAGCAACCCTGTGCGTCACAGCCGCACACAATCCCAAAAGGAAGCGCAACTTTTCTCCTTTTGTCCTGTTTCACAGCTGACTGCGCGCACACAAGGGACGCAAAGTGAAATCGATCCCAATCCCAAACACTGTCAAAAGTAAGGAAACAAACTGCGGTCACTCACCGACAAACGTGCACAGAACATCCACCAAGATCATCAAGAGCCGCTTCTTCCTGTCTTCTGGCATGTTTCCTCCAGCGCGGCGCAGCTTTCCCTAAACTAAACCGCGTCGCTGAAAACGCAGGCGGACTGAGAGGAACACCTGGTTGCGGGGGTGAGCGCGTGGAAATAAAACAACAAGGAAGAGAAAATAACTAATTGTTCTTCCGGCTCCGCTGCTGCGTACCTGACCTCCCACCCGTCTGGCAGCCTGCTTCCCGGACTGGCTGATTGTAGGAGGGCAGCTTCAGGTGCGCAGCGCGGACTGCCCCCACGGAGAGGCGCGGCTCTCCGCGCGGGAAGATTCAAACAGGTCGCGTTAGTTCATCAAAACTCTTTCTGTGGCTTAAGGTGAAAACTTCTAGCTCCTTTTTTATCCTTGATATACAATATTCTTAAAGGAGCAGTGTTATGTAAAACCGACATTTATTTTATTTTATTTTTATAATGTTCTTCCCTCATCAGAAACGTACCTGGAGTGTTGCTTTGACTCTTTCACGCATGTTTGAGAAATCCTTTAATCTCCATGGCAACCGTTCAGTTTAGCCAGCAGCAGTTAGCATGGAGCTGCGCATCCGCTGAGCTCATTACGCAAGATATTTCTCAGCGGTAAAGGGTTAATAAAGATGCATTGTTGTGATCATAAACATTGACTATTTAATATTTAAATAATCAGATAGACTAAAGACTAAAGTTATGTGGAAATGTTGGTATTTTAGAGATCGATAATGAATAACATAATAATAAAATCAGGCAACATAAATATAATTTTCCAAATCTCTTTTTTTTCATAAAAAAATCTGCAGGTATGTCTGTGTCTGTTTTTTTTCCTTAAAATTGGATTATTTTTCATTCAGTGAAGTTACTCACAGTGAGTAGAGTATCCAGAAATTTTACTCCAGCAAGAATAGTGATACTTTATAATAAAATTATAATAATAAAGGTAAAAAGTACAACTTTGTAAACGTTTTTTTCTTTTCTCTAAAAGCTGCAAGAGTAAATGTAGCTAGTAGTTATTACCCAAATATTCTCCTAGGTCTAATTAATCTTCAAAGGATGCATTTCAGACTCAAGTTAAAATGCCAAGAAAGCAAAGCGTTTCACAAATAGAATCGGGTTTTATAAATATAGAAAAATCACATTCTGTAAATAAGAATCTTTGTTTACTGCAGAATAATAATGAAGTTGTGTTCTGAGCATCTAGGAATAGTCAAATCCTGTCCAGAATCCTTCAAAACTCAACTAAACTTCAGTAATAACCTCAGAGTCAGATTCCAAAATCACCTTGAAGGAGGGCTGACAATAACTTTGTTTTGCTGTGTAGCGCCCCCTTCCTTATGTAAAACTGAGCAGAACTCAGTTTTACCAACATCAGAACTGGTTTATATTCACTAGGTTTACATTCAAAATCTCCAAGAGTTCAGGCTGTCACAGAGTGTAAAAATCATGATTCTTCATGACATTTAAGGTGATTTTTTAAACAATATTTGTTCCATGCCGAACTCATCTAAATATCTCATCTAAAATATATTTTTTCTGAATAGCTCAAATCCAGTTGAAGATCCGATAACATTCAAAGAACGGCACCTATTTTTTATGGTTCATCCAAGACCTCAACACTTTCTCTGAAGACAATTTTTCCTACTTAGGTCTCATTTTTATCATTTTAATGGAATACGTTTTCCTATTTAATCATCGGCCATACATGGAATTTGACCTGCACAAATGTATCAGCTGGTAATTTACAGCAGGTCCTGGTTCCAGTAACGTGTTCCAGTAAACATCCGCCTGTTTTTAACCCAGAACCAGCCACAGGCTGGGAGAAGAGAAAGGGTTTCAGTTTGCTTTTGAAAGTGAAAACAATTCAACAAAACTCAGCGACGTACAAAACCAAAGCTTCAACGTACTTGGAAACCACTTCCCCATAAACTCAGTAATATGATTCCAAATAAAAATCTTTACTGATTTTCTTTTCGGATCTGTTTTTGACTCGATGTGAAAGTGAGTTGATGTGAACATATGTGGCTAAAATGCCCAGGTACTTTTAACCTTGGGCACAATGTGCCGTATATACAGGGTGGGCCATAAGTTTCCATACATAAAAAAAATAAACATTTATATTGGACAACTGTTTTTATTTTTCTGGGACTCTGTGTAATCGCTGCACGTCTTGGACCACTTTGTGGTTGATATGCAACATTTCCAGTTTTCTGAAACTTGCAAATAAGTTTTTCCGCAATGTCGTGTGTGATGCTAGTTCCATGTTTTCTGTTAAAGTTTCATGAAACCACGCGACTGCTTCCAGATCCAGCCATCAGTATAAGTTCAGTTCTTTGCTCTTTTGTCAAACGCATCTTCTTGCATATCTGAAATATAAAAGAAATATATATTTTACATTCTCCTATGTATGGAAGCACCCTTAATAAACCTTGATCGTAAAAAGCATCAGACCTTATTTTAAAACCAGAAGCTTTCACAATACTGCAACACCAACTTTAGTTGCGTGATTCCTACAGCTGGCTGCTTTCTACAAGTCATTCTGTTAGCCAGATGTGATGGGAGTCTCTTCCAGAGTTTTTCCTTTTGCTACTGATGAAGAAAAGTGTGTTGCATTGCTTGAATGCTTGGCCCAAACACACAATACTCCCTGACTTCATCAAACATATCACCTGCAAACCGGCACTGAGCTGAGATGTCAGCCGAGAGACTTAAGAAAAATCTGAGGATGTGAAATAATCTTTTCTTTCTAACCTGCCAATTCAATTTTAGGGAGCGTTATTGACAGATCAGGATTATAAAGAATAAGGAACAGAGGTCAGGGTGAAAGCTATGGAGAAGTTTAAAGCACAGTCAGGTTATAAAACATTATCTTACATGTGAAATGTGTGGCACTTGTCAAAGTCCAGAACTAATAATCTCATAAAAAATTGAAAGCTGATGTTTGCAGACGCTCCTTGTCCGATCTGACTTAAACTTACGAGATTTTACAAAGAAGAGTGGGTAGAAAGTCTCCAAGCAGACGGGTCAGCGAGAAAGATTCTCCATCCTGTTAGAAGGAGCGTCTATTGAAAATGGAGACGGAGTCTGTTCCTGTGCATTTCTTTCTACTTTGACACGCTTGAGGGCAGCAGAGGCAAGCCTTTGTTTGCTTCCAGTTGAATGTTTGATGAGAAATCTAACACTTGGTGGCTGATTAGGCGAAATCTGCAAAGCCATATGCAGATGTGTTGATATGTTATTTTTTTCACATCATTTAATGAAGCAGCAAAGTTTTGTGTCAGAAAACCCAAAACTGGCATCACGCTGCAGAAAGATGCACTGAGTTCAACTCATGGTTTCTGGTGTTGGGAGTACAATTTAAATTGATTTCAAGTTTTTTCACGATTAAATATAAAGAAATCTGAGTCTAGAGCTTGAGTGAAGCATGTTGGGGCTTCATTAGGGGATTGAGTAAATGCTGAACTAACATACAAACACTGCAGGGAAAGGCTGCTCCCATAGGAGCTTCTTAGGCAAGTTTGGAGGGTGGAGAAGCCAAACAAACCAAAAACCGTTTAGTTGTGCAGGCTTGTTGCAACTGCAGTCTCCTACTGTAAAAGAAATGGAAAAGGAAACCAACCATCCTGGATGAAAATGGTGTTAAAGTGCACACATTATCCCAAAATTATTAGGAGAGTCTGAAGTTGAGTCACCTGACGGCAGCGTAAGTGGCTCTGAATTATAGGATTTAGATTAAACCTGATACTATTACTTTCAGTGAACGTCTCTCAAACCCAATCAAGCAGATAAAACCACAATCCCGTCAATGCAACTCTGATTGCCTGGTGAAAACTAAACACAATCAGTAACAATGTAAATACTTTCCGATGTGTCGCAACCCTGACCTCACAAGAATCACATGGTGTGGATTCAGGACAGCAATTTGATCTAGCTAAATGTTTAGTCGGCCGAAAATATTTCCATTTGTTTGAATCAGAATAATGAGAGAAAGTTTTAGATCATTTACATTGATTTCTTTAAATTTAGAAGTTTTAACATCACTGTGCCTTTGAACAAAGACATTCTAGACTTTCTGTCAGAGTAATTAACATCTGAGCTAAATGAAGACCCTGTTGGAGGAATTTTAAGGTAAGACCTCAAACACTCTGCCTCCATGTTTCAACATAGAAAAATCCAAAGAAATCAGCCTGGATTCTCTGGTTCTGTGTGCCACAGAAAGATGTGTTTTGATGCAAAATACATCTCAGCTGAAGAAGATGTCGGTAAATTAGACCTGAACCACCATAGAAGAAGAGATTACTCCAAAAGCAGCTGCTGGATCGAGGGCTGATGAAACTAAACTTGAAGTGACGATACTGAAGCTTTTGTCCTGATTTCATTTGTTCAATGGGAAGAACTTCATGTATAAATATTAAAGTAGCATCCAAATAAATAAGCCAGGAGATTAAAGCTTTGGCTTTAGCAAAGTCATGTGAGAAGCTTCTGGAAGGAAACACAGAAACGTTAAAAGAAAATCTAAAAAAAACATAAATAATGTTGGTAATCTTAAACTGAAATAAAAACAGGAAAAGGTTGTAATCTGAGTTCAATTGTACATGCTCTCATTTTTTAACCATTTCTTCAAAATATCCTTTATGTAAAAAATGGGCATCAATAAAGCAGAGCCAACATTTTTTATCAACATAAATCAAAGGCAAAAAAAAGCTTCACAGACAAGGTAGATGTTTAAAGATAATTTCACAGTCCCAGATCGCTTTGCAAAACGCAATAATGTTCGAGGAAACAGAAGACAAGAGAAAAAATACGCCTTCTTGCCATGCTGGAATACAGATACATCAAAAATATGTAAGATTTTAGATTCAAATCTGTTAACACAAAATCCCACCAATCCACAAAGGGAAAGCATTGATTTACAGCTGCATGCATAATAGAAATCAACGTTTTAGAAAAGCATCACCATTCTTAAACTTTCGAGTGAAAGTTAAAGGCATGACAGTTTGCTATTTAAGACATTCGGTTCATTCCCAACATAAAGTAAAACAGTAAATGGCCTATACTTGTACAGTGTTTGTCAAATTCAAAGCGCCTCCTGCTACATTCACCCACTCACACACTGGTGGTGCTGAGGTACATCGTAGCTACAGCTGCCCTGGATCAGCCTGACAGAGGCGAGGCGGGTGAAGCGTCTTCCTCAGACCGGTGACAGGATGAACTGTAAAAACTTCAAAATGGCTCAAACAATGAAAAAACACAGAATCAACTTTTTCACAGCTCTGTGATCATAAATCTAGAGAAACGACTGGAATGTTTAGTAAAACTTTGGCTCACATAAACTTAAGTTTTCACTAACACAAAGCAATATTACAACTATCAATAAGAGGATATATACAGTATATATCACTGAGATCTAGATGTATTTATACAGTAACTTTTTTTTTAACTTAAGTTGAAGTTGACTTGTTCAACTTTATTTGACAGAATCATTATTATTAGTTAGTTATTCCAGTATTTGTTAATATGTTTTGACCAAAACATATCAGGTTGCTCTCCTGTGACTGGCTGATTCTCAGGTTGCTCTCATGTGACTGGCTGATTCTCAGGTTGCTCTCTGTGACTGGCTGATTCTCAGGTTGCTCTCCTGTGACTGGCTGATTCTCAGGTTGCTCTCCTGTACTGGCTGATTCTCAGGTTGCTCTCCTGTGACTGGCTGATTCTCAGGTTGCTCTCTTGTGACTGGTGCTTTTTTAGAGTTTAAGTAAGCAGAGTTTATTTTCTTTCTAGAAAATAATCTTGAATCTACATCCAGCGATCACAGGAGATGTAAGGACCAAACTCCACAGGGGACGAGGATAAACCCACAAAGGCTGGAGAGGGAAATGATGAAAACGTTTAAGCAAAGCTGTCTGACGGAAGCTTCCTGTAAGCCGACAGCATCGAGTTTAACCTGGGCGAACCGGTCTGATGAGGCAGTGAGACAGAGGAAGGAGCAGTACTGCTGAAGTCCGGTGAAGACTGAAGGCTTTTAAGCCGCTCCAGAAAAACAGCGAAGGCTTTCTGTTTTTCCAACTCGGTAAACTCTAAGACTGATGACTCACTGACTCCATCTGCTGGCTGCTTCATGTCATTACGGCAGACATCGGATTTCTGACCGGCCTGACCAGAGGACGGCAGGTTCTGGTTGAACTGTTTGAAGAGCACAGTGGAATAGCAAGAGGGTCTGGCGGAAGGATCATTGGCAGACTGGGTCTTGGTCATGTTCGTCACATATCCTCTACCTGATGCTCCGGCGAGGAGAGAGGAGGGTTGCGGGTCGAGAAAGAGCTGCGTTGTGCAGATGGGTAGATAGCTGTGGGCCCACTCCAGATGTCGCCTCTCCATTATTTCAGGAAAGCTGACTTCTGGCTTTTCTTGTGTCATAATCAGCTTCTTACTCTGAGGTTAAAACACACAAGTTATTTTAAGTATCTGCTGCGTGACACATACAAGCATCTGGCTGCAGATCTGCAGCCTCCAAACCCACAGGAAACTACAGGGATAAAACGTCTGTAGACTGAAAGTATAAAAAGAAGATAACATTTGTCATATCACTCAATATGTTCCTTTAAATCAAGTTACTGACCTAAATTCAACTGAACTAGACTGAAAATTAAGTTTTAATGGCTTAAACTGAACCGAATCATAGCAGGCAGGACTGAATGTTAATAAATTCAATTAAATCAAATGTTAAACTAAATTGCATCCTTGAAGTGAATTTAAACAAAGTGAACTGAATGCAGCTCACCTGAATAGTTTGATTGAAATTAGTCAAACTGGGTAGTAATAAAATGCAAGATATATGTCTCATAAAGTTCTGTCATTTTCTTAAGTTAAAACAATCTGAGCATTTTCTGAGCCGCGTTACCTCGAAGCTGGTTTGATGGTTCCACTGGGACACGGTGCTGTTAGAAGGATCTGGCACTCCATTAAAGAGTTTCTTTTCTATCCTAAGAAGCAGAGAGAAAACTATTAAAATAAAAAACACACATCATAAAGAAAGGCTTCTGCTTTACTACAAAGAACCAAAACACGACATTATATCTTACACTCTCCTCTGAGCCAGAAGTAGAATCAGAATCAGCACCAGTGAAATCAGCAGCAGAGGGACGATGATGCAGATCACCATCGATATTTCCTCAGAGCCTTCACACATATAAAGCCGAGTTAAAGTCATCGGTATTGCGCTGTTTGCTGATATTGAACGCATGTTGAGCTTTACCAAGGTGAACGTTAGCCGGGTTCCCAGCTGGACCGGTACCGGCAACGGTGCTGGCGTGAATGAATATGTCATAAATACCAGGTGACATATTCTCCAGGGTGTAGCGGTGGACTTCGCCAGGCACAGTTACCCCTGAGAAAACAGTAAAAATAGCTTAAAAGATTTCATTTAATTCAACATCAAAGCATTCATTTTCCACAAACATGATTTTTACTTTGGTTTTAGACCAAGAAAGCAGGAAAACAGGTCTTGTTGCTGAAATGCGATTTACAAATAAAGTTGACTCGACAGATAAGAAAAATTATCTGAAAAGTGTGGCTTGCACATGTATTCAGCCCCATAAATCTGAAACACCTAACACCTGGTTTAGATAAAGACAAACTAGATGTGCAAACGAGGTAGAGTAAACTGCATAGCAGCTACATAAATAAATGAATAAACTAACTAACTAACTAACTAACTAACTAAATAAATAAAATAACCAACTCACTAAATAAATAACTAATTAATTAAATAAACAAACTAACTAAATTAAAAAGTAACTAACTACCTAACTAAAAATCACACCAGGTCTCATCTTGCTTCTGTTTCTATATCTCTTGGTCTATCACATAAACTCCCCTTGTAGTTTCTTTCACAGTCACTGTTGAGACAGCATTACAAAAATAAAAAGTACATTAAAAAAACACATCAAATATGACAGTGTAGACCAAAGGAAAATTCAACAGCAGTCTGAATGAATGCTCTGTGTGTAACCGTGAAGACTGTTTGCTCACTCTTTGGCAGCTGGTTTCTGGTGGTGCAAAAGAGGGTGTAGTTCCTAATGAAGCCATGACGCTGCTCCACAGGTACAGGACTCCAGCTGAGCTGCACTGAGCTCTCAGAAATTTGCTCCACCCGCACATCAGGACCAGCTGAGGGCGCTGCGGATGCAGAACGGGAGGAGAAACGTTTAAAACTTATTGTAAAAAAAAACAACATTTTTTTTCTTTAAAAACACCCGTCTGATACTGAATACATTTAAAATGCAAGTTTTGCTAAATGTAGCTCTGTCACTGTCGGTCAGTCAGTAGGAGGAGTGAAGGAGGAGTTTACAGGAAATCTGAAAATATAATTAGGTATTGTTAAGTCTTGTGTATAACTAGCAATAACCATAAAGTCTTTCAGCCATTCTTTCCATTGGATACAGATCAGAAAAGGGTTTTGAAAGAGGGTTAACGTATAAGAAGGCTTAAGCAGTCAAACATATTAAAAAAATTTGATTTCGCTAGTAATAGCGCATAACAATTCTGCAGACTAATAGTGTCCTGATAACTAAGCACATGTTTTTCAAAGAAAGTCAAACCCTCACTTTAACTTTCTTAATAAGCCATGACCCGCTCACCACTGCAGAACCATGAGTTGTTCTGTATATTGAAGGAGAAAATGTTTAAGATCATATATTTGACAGCTGAAGCAGAATTTGAGCCTCCAACATGACAGTAACTCAAAACTATTACATTGGAGGCTCCTCGCTTTCAAGAAACTGAAAGGAGTCGGGAACATTTTCAACGTCAAACACCAACGTGTTGCTACCAGAAGTGTCTGTTACTAAATCTGTCCCAGTTTTTCCTCTGATATAAAAGACATTTTCATTTTATCTCTTTAAATGCTGTGTCGATCACATACTTCCTTCCTGCGTATAAACATGGAGCGTTATAGTTTCTCCCGCTCCTTGTTGGCCGTACAGAGCCTTGACAGAGACAGCGTAACGTTCCATTGGCTTCACTCCCTCTAAAAAGATAGAAAAAAATGTCTGCCACAAAACAAACATCTAACCAAGATGGTTTCCCACTGCAGAAGAGGAGATTCAGCTGGGCTACCTGTGATGATCAGCTTTGTAGAGGAACTATTCAGCGTTTCCCAGTGCAGAACGCTGCTGGTTTCCTCTCTGACTGCAACCCACTCCACCACAAAGCCGCTCACTGACACATTTGGCGGACGCCTCCAGCGAACCTCCAAGCTGCCGTCATCCAGCGCCGTGGCCGTGAGCTTAGACGGAGGTGGCGGCTCTAGATGCACAGAGAAAACAAAGCCCATCCCAAGAATAACGGCAAAGCAATGATTCACGCTGTCGGTCGTTTATGTCATTCATGAGAGAAAATAAAAGTCTGACTCAGCTCACCTTGCCGATCATTGCATGTAATTGTTGCACTGACATATTTCTGAAGTCAACTCGATGTTCATGACAAGTAAGCACAATGGCTCAGACAGTCTCTACTTTGTGATCCATCTGGCCTGAGCCAACGGAGTTAAGAAACCAACATCAATGGCAGCGTCATGAAAAACAGAAAGTATTTCTATCTGTGGAACTTTTTCACATTTTGTGAAATATCTGTCCAATGTTGAGAACTTAATCGTGCATCGCGAGGAACTTTTCTGCAATAAAAATCTGGCATGCATTTGTTTCCCGTCTCAAATCCTCTAACAGGTTTTCTTCTTAACCCTTTATGTCCACCTGGATATTTTTGCTGATTTTAATTGTACCCAGTTATTTAAATGTCCTGTGAATAAATATATTTGTCCATTTATGCATAACAACTGGAACTTTCAATATCTAGCAAGATATTTTCGCAATTTAGCGTCTATTAAAAGAGCCTTAGATTGATTTCATTCCCTGCCGCGGAGGGGGTGAAATTACCGTAATAACCCGATATTGGCTGGAAAGCGCAACGTCTCCCCTTTCAGAAACTGTTGGACTTTTCCAACACGCTGTGTGTGGCGGAATTAAAGAAAAATTTGCCTAATTGCCAGCGCTCCGTTTAGGACTTAAAGGTTTAAATTGATCTACATTTAGTTCCTTGAGAAAGTCTTTGTTTTAACTGAAGAAACACATCCACCTAAGTCAAAGTTACCATATGCCTCCTGGTAGCATCTCTGACTAACGCTCTTTTAGTTTGTTGTCATCCCAGTAAAATAAATTGAAGCTTATGCCTTAAAGGCAACCAAACGTAGAGAAGTTCAAGGCGTTTTACTATCGCAAAGTGACGTGTCTGGCTGTAGCTCTACCTTTGTCAGAGGAGCCTGAGATCCAGACCCAGGCTTTGGGTGATGTCCCTGCAGAGGTGGACGCCGTCAGGCTACAGGAACAACGTTCGGCAGGAAGATGCAAGCTGCAGGATGTGTTTTCATGCTGCAGTTTCACACAGCTCCCATAATCGCTAAGATTCAGATCACTCTCTGCCCGACAAGTCACATTGTAGAAGGCAACTCTGCCGTTGGCCAGGAAGCGAGGCAGTAGCTAAATATCACAAATATAAAGAAAGAGGCAAAGAAAACTTCAAATTAAGTTGCTCTGACATGACGGACACTATGAGCCAACAAAAAGGAAGATCTGTACAAGTCTTTATAGAAGTCTCTGAAAAGCTCTTCAAAATCCAATAAAGAAACACAAAAGTAATTTCAGGGAGATACGAAAACAAATTAGCTGCGATTAAGAAAAGTAATCACATTCAAAGATTATTAAACTGTAAACCTCTAATGCTCAAACGGATGTGCGGGGGAAAAATTGTCATTAGAAACCATGAGTCACATGCTGAGAGGTGACAGTAACACACACACACACACACACACACACACACACGCCCACACACCTTCCAAAGCAGAGAAATGAGCCTCCATCCTTCCCTGCCAATGGGTCCCACCTCCCTCCACAGAGTCGGTGCTGCAGACGGGGCTAAAGAGGAGAAGCATGGAAATGACCAAAGTAATTACAAGAAGGCACATAAAAGCAATAACACTTTCATTCAAGAACATTCCCAGTTTTCAGGTTCAGAAAACAAAAGGAAAACACGATGCTGCAAAAACCACGAAACAGTAGTTGTAAATTATCTGTATCAGAACAATGTCATTTATTTCGACACGTCTGTTCTGACTCACCTTGATTCCTCTCAACTGTGAGAAAAGAAGCCAAAGGATAACAAATCCTGACATGCCTGGAAATACACTCTTAAAATCAGTCTCTGCCTCACATCTTCCCCATATCAATGTGTTTCTCTTTGTACATGGACCATTAAGGAAAAATTTCATTTCATCCTCTGCCCACTGTGCCAGTATGCAAAATGGCCTAGTTAAAGTCCAGATTGAAAAGAAATGCACTGCTGTCATCTGACAAGTCTTTTTACGTCAGACATGTTAAATCAAAGTGTCAAGAGACAATTGATGAATAAATTTATATCCAGCAGCCTTGACAACAGAACTGGTGGGATGTGTCGGACGCTACGTTGAAACTATAAAGAGATGATGTATGAACAGATGGAAGACTACATTCATTCATAAAAACTTGGCTGACAAACAGCAACAAGCAAGGTATTTAAGACAAATATGGGCTTCAAATGTCAGCTGACATTAAGCACATTGAAACACGTCCTCTATACTTGGACAGTGTCTGATAATTTACAGCTTCATTTGGTGGGTAGTGTCACCAAATAAGGGGGCAGCTGATCTTTCAGCTGATATGAAACTTTGGGTGAATCTTCACTACAAAGCTTCACATTATACAGCACTTTCAAATTGAAGCACTTTACTCATGGATAATACAAATAGTCTGATATGTATAAAATCATTTATATCTAACTCTGTATTTCTATATGGGACAAAGATCAGGTCAAATAGGAAAGTTGTATATGTAAAACTAACCCATAATTCAAAATAGATTGAGTTAAAATGACTCCAAACTATAATTTTTCATTGTTCGGGTAGTCTAACAACTTATAGTCCACAGAAACTTATATCTTTTTTTTTTTTTCTATTCAGGTCTCGTTTTGTGACTGATGCGATAAATGTTAATTCATACTGACAACCATGAACCAAAGATTTAACATTACGATCTGCAACCACAAAGAAAGTTAATCGCAGGCTGAAAGGAAGCTGGCCAGAGTCGGCAAAACAACTCCACAGCTGGGTACTTAAATAATGTGTTAACGCTGCAGCGAAGTCCTGATAATTGCCAATTACAAGAATATATGATTGCAGGCAGGCAGGCCTTTAAAGAATGCAATGGCTTCTCATCACTGTGGGTTACCTGCAGGCTTCTCTGCCTCCCTGCGCTGCACTGCGCACTTCGCCGGCTATTGTAGAAAAATCTGACGAGGTAGCACAGATCATCAGAACAACGGCAGAGCGGAGTCGCTCCTGACCCCCTGATTTAGAAAACGGACATAGGTGTGTCACAAACTGCCAGCAGACTTCCAAACCAAAGCAGATAGTTTCCATATGATTGCTAAAATGCAGAACCACAAAGTGTCACTGGAACCTTTCATCAACACAGACGAGGTCCCACTGATGTTCGCCAAGTTCTAAATAAATCCGACTCTAAAGCGACTTATGAAATCATACAAAAAAATTACAGTATTTTCCAGAGTACAAGTCTTTCACTTCTTTGTTGAAGAACTTTGACTAAGTCTCCTTAACACTGTTTCATATAATTTAGGCCTAAGGACATTTTTTTCTTAGGCCTAAATGTTGAAAGTGGGCTTTGCTTTAACAGGCATCAGCATGCCTGACAGCTGGTATGTGGAGTTTGAGGTAACATGCTGTTTGATTAGCCTAAATTAAAACATCCATCCATTTTCTATACTCCCCTTGTCCCTTAATGGGGTCGGGAGGGTTGCTGGTGCCTATCTCCAGCCAACGTTTCGGGCGAGAGGCGGGTCACCCTGGACAGGTCGCCAGTCTGTCGCAGGGCAACACAGAGACACACAGGACAAACAACCATGCACACATGGAGAGGCCAATTAACCTGACAGTCATGTTTTTGGACTGTGGGAGGAAGCCGGAGTACCCGGAGAGAACCCATGCATGCACAGGGAGAACATGCAAACTCCATGCAGAAAGACCGGGGCCGGGAATCGAACCCAGAACCTTCTTGCTGCAAGGCAACAGCTCTACCAGCTGTGCCACTGGGCAGCCCCTTAAATTAAAACACTCTAAGACAATACCTGAAGAGCAGCAGTGAAATTTTCAAACAAAACGGCATTTTGTGTCTTAAATAAAATTGACATATATATTTTTTCTAGCTTCCTATCCTGCTGTGATAATTATCATTGCTATAAGCTTATAGTAGTTTTATTATCAAAATAATGTTGTTTCATCTCACCAGCCTCTGCTGTCCTTCCCTGAAATGGGTTGCTCCACTCGCTCCACGGGCTGGCCTCACCCAGGTAGCGGTTTCGAATCTGGAGGGTATACGAGGTGTATGGCTTGAAGAGGCACACCTGGAAAGTGTATCCAGTTACATTGACACTCTTGACCTGAGCATTTACCTTTGTGGATGAGAAACACAAATGAACTTGTGTTAAACAGGACATTATTTGTGCTCTTTATTTTTTATTGTTTTGCCAATTGTGTGCGCTTTAGTCTTCCCAATAAAAATATTTTATATTAAAACACTTAATTTTTTTGCTGCCTTGGGTCAGTTAGAATCAGCTTTAAAAGTGTATGACTTGAGCCACGCATCTTGTATGACCCGTTCCTCCTGACAGAACTAAAAATCTTTTTCGCATTTACACCCTGATGTTGCTATATGAACAAATATTTTTGATTTTAAATTCGGTACAGCTCACCTCTCCCTCTGCTGTGAACTTTATTTGAGAATTCAGCTTTCCTTTTTCAATATCTAATGGAGACAGGGGGAAATGAGTCACATTACTTGTCCAGGACACACGCAGGCAATGAGGGGAACCGTCAACTTGTTGGACGCTGTTCAAACTCGCTGGAGCCAATTTTCCTAAGACAAATAAGAAGAGGCAAGGTCAGCGGACGACACAGGGACGACTGGTGATGCTACAAGTTGGAGAAAACACAGCCTCACCTTCTATTCTTGCAGATTGGCACCGAATTTCAGATGAGATATTTCCATTCGTGCCGTGCGATATAACACTGATGCAAAACGTGAACCTGAGTCCGGATCCATTGATTCCTAAGGTGCAGCTTAACCTGGTAGTGGTACAGCTGAATGTCCAGCTTTTTAAACTTAAAAATGACATACAGAGACAGTGGCTTTAAAAAAAGCATGCACAGCCCTTAAAGGCTAATGTGTTTTAAGTGGTGTAAGTTTGTCTTTATAAATAAACCTGTCAGTCATGTTTTTGGACTGTGGGAGGAAGCCGGAGTACCCGGAGAGAACCCACAATGCACTGGGAGAACATGCAAACTCCATGCAGAAAGACCCCTTTGCCTGGGGTCTTTCTGCATTTTTACTTTGCAGTTTAAAGACAAACTGCAAAGTAAAAATAAAACAATTTGAAAATTTTCACTGCTAAACATTTTATGTGCCCAGGCCTCCTTAGTGTGTTCAGAGAGATGTAGGCTTTGGGCCACAAATATCTTTTAGTATGAAACTTTAATTTTGACTGATTTGCTGATTAATGTACAGCTACAACTGTAACTTTCATTGGTTCATTTACGTAAGAGCTGTTCAAATTACTTTTAAAGAAAACAGGAAAAGACAAGAGGAAACTCAAACAATGTGGTCTAAGATGGATATCAACTTGAGATGATAAACTGATTGCAAAATGTAGCGTGAAAACGAGACATGCCAAGATACAAAGAGCAACAAGTGTGTAAAATACAACTGGACAGGAAGGAATCTACAAAGTCAATCCCAACAAACCAGCAACTTAGAAACTCTTAGAAAATGTCCAGCATGCAACAGATGCTCCACAGTGACTGAAAAGGGAGCTGCTGCTAATCACCTGATTTCCTTCTATTACGAGGATAATTTTTGTTAGAGCAGACTGACAGCACACGGCTCAGAGGATGTGTGTGGCAAGACCTTCCTTATTGAGTAAAAACGATCAAAGGAACATCGAAGACAACATCAGAGTCTACATCCTTCCTATCTCAGCAAAAACCTCAAAGCTGTTTTTTTTGTTGTTGAATATTTCTGTCATTTAGGACTAATTTGTCTTTCAAATTATTTTTACTAAGTGATTGATGGCCAATACATTGCAGGTGTTCTCTGCATTTGAGAGGTATTCCTCTCAAATCCAGACTGTTGAGAGGAATATTTACTGCTGGATGTAACTCGCTTTTTATGAACAATTTTTGAAGAAATTGTAATTGCCAGAGCCAATAACTTCTAACTTGGGAGTAGTTTACTACATACAAACATTTACTGTTAAATCTATTTAAAACATTGATTTTAAAGCCTCCTTAAAAATGTAAGTGTTTTACATTTAAATAAGTGTTAGATTTGCTTCTCAGGAAAAAAATTTAGATCCTATAATTGTATTTAAACAACTGCAACCCACAACGCTAAGGCCTCTGTAGTTTCCATTACAGACGTCTTAAAATAGCCAAAACAAACATAAAATATATATATATATATATATATTTAAATCACAAGATAAATAAGGCAGTAATTAATTAGTCCCTTTGTGTGTATGTTTTTTATGTTTTGCATCATTTAAAGAGATAAATTGTGAAGATGCAACAGCCCAAATTTGTGTTTGTTGCCTAATGACTACATCGTGCCAAACAGAGTTAACCGATTACTCTTAACATGCAAAGTCTTCTGAAGAGGAGCACTCAGTCTCACCTTACACGTTTTTCAGCTTTAAGGGTGTAGTACGTTGCCTGATTGTCCCCGGGCGTCCAGTGGCAGGTGACGTTACTTCGAGGTATGAAGACGCAGCCGAGGAGCCGCGGCGATTGAGGGATGGTCTTGGTCGTTGCAACAGAGAAAGCTGGAGGATTAGAGATTGAGAACAGCTGGAGTCAACAACATCACAGCGTAAATCCATCATAAAAAGAAGATTTGTGATGTTCAAAAATACAGCTAACAACTAAAACAGACATTATTTTCTTTCAGCAGGATAATGTTATTAATTTAGAGAAAAAAACAGCATAACCTCTAATTTGAACAGATTCATTCTGTTGAGCAAAAAAATAAGAAAGAATAATTACTATCAATGTAGTTTAATTTACCTGTGCTGTACTTCTTGAAACCTCTAAAATTACCCATAAAATAAATGTAAGCTGTAAATTGATCAGTTTCTATAAAGTTCTATTATGTAATCCCTAAGTTATAAGATGCCCCTTTCTGTTATCTGCTCCTCTAAATTGGAAAGACAAGAGAACCTGACATAATAGTACAGTGGATGTTGTTCATACAGAAAATAGTTTCTAGCAAAAAAAAAAAAACCCTAAACAACCCAGATCCCAAATAGGACAAATATGAAGAGAAAGTCACATGCTCACAGTATGTTTTGAACAAGAAAAGAAGAAAAGAAGCGATTGTTACCCAGAGTGAGTCCGGCTCCCAGCAGGAAGATCCAAACCACGGCTAAACTTCGCTCCATGAACACACACACGTCGTCTCACTCGGTTTGTCTCATCGTGTTGGCAGCAATTTGGCATAAACATTCCTCTGCTCAGACGGCTGAGAAGAGTCATCCTTTAGTTAGGATGAATGGGAAAAGGATGGCGATTTTTTAAAATTAGCTGAACAACAAGTTACCTGGCAGAAATGTCTTTAGGATCTGTACACAGCATTCCTCCTGAACATTGTGACATAAAGCTATACCACCGGCAATGATATGATACCATTTATTAAAATAGAAGCAAACTGAGTTCACAACCTGACTGCTTTATCAAATTAGTATGAACATGCAAAGTGTGTGTTTCTATGCAATGTGTGCCAGATATAGAATACCTCTGAGTTTAGTGTTGGTTTAGATGTTTCTTGTGTGTAGTAGAATGGACTCTTTTGCTAGACCAGCAATTTGAACACAAAATAACAAAGTTCTGGTTATAGTGAATAAATGTGATAATAAACTTATTAAATATGAGAATAATGAAAACACAAGACACTTTAAAAGTTGATATTTTTGTTTACCCAAACAACTGAAGGGCATTCCCTTAAGTCCTGGTAGATTTACAGCAATCTTCTTTTATTAAACCAAGAAGTTTAAATCCCTGGTGTGCAGGAATCAGATGTGTGACAATATGCCTAACAACATGCTCATGAATTATTGAAGTTACAACCCAAACAGTGATTGCTACATTTAGGATGAGCCAACTTAAAGCGCAGATGTGACACCTCAGTGCATTTAACTTTAACTTAATAAATTGGGGTGAAAAAGCCTAATGGAAAGTCGACTAAGTTTTGGCAAGGATTTCTGGTGTAGAGTTTCCACCATAATCACAATCTTTTCTGTAGGTTCAGCTGCCCTCGTATTCAGATTGGGAACCAATTTAATTTAATAAGATGTGCTGTTGGATTTTACAGTGCAGTTTCAACAAATGTTGCATTTTTACCAATTTTATACAAGACCAGTGCAATGTATGTAAATATGACAAAACTCAAATCATCATCTGATAGATAACTCCTCTGCTACAATAAGCCACAAGATAAAAGGTAAAGTGTGTAAGAGGGAAAAAATAATTTTGCATAATTTGTCATAGTTCATCAGAAGCCCCACTTTTTGTTTCAGGACTGTAGTTCCAGTCAAGACAGAAAGTCCTCCACCTGTCCGCCCTTTCTGGTAGGATTGTCTGGTACCATTTCATAAAATCATTTGACATTTTCCAGTTACCTGATCTCAAACCTCACCAGGGTGTGAATGTGCAGGACCAAGTGAGTTGGTGTTGCTCAATCAGAGAAGCATCAAATCATTCACTCCAGCAAAAAACTGCAAACTGGGGGAGGGTAAAATTGTGGGGGCAAATAATAAACCCAATGATAACATCATTTTTATAACATGCCCCCAGCAGCAGGGCTTAAAAGGTTTATTTTGAAGTCCATCCAACAGACATGAAGTATACCAAGCCAAGAGAAAACAACTTACAATCGCCAACAGTCTACAACCAACTCACACACTGTGACTAGTGATTGTTAAAATTGCCACCTGTAATTAACATGGCTCCCTGGCTGCGCTGGCAGTTTTGGCGGGCTTGAATCTCTGTCAGTAAGAGTCGGGGTCATCTCCAAGACAACCAACGAAATATGCCTATTTGTACAGTTTTTGTAATTTAGCTTTTTCTTGCCCTCTTATTTTCGCTTTGCCCTCCACTTTTATCCACAAAACAAAATCTGAATATTTTTCTAGAAAACTCTGGTGCTGTCCCTTAAGTTTAACTTATGATACATCCCAAATATTCAATTTCTACATATTTATATATAGAAATAAATATTTATATATTCTCAGCCATGCAGGACATGAACACCCTCCCACAAAAAAGCAACTTAAGTTGCAATAAACTGCAATAAATCAGTATTTATTAGGAATTGTATTAAGTTGAGTTACTTATTAAAACTTGTTTTTAGTCAGAGCCTTATATTTTTTGCAAAGGTGTAGCAGAGATTAGATGAACCAAGCTTACATGTAAACATTTGAATCTTAGTTTGACTTCTCCGGGTATCAACAGGTTGTTTACTGAGAAAAACACTTTTGTTATTTATTAACTGCAACGTAATCATTTTTATTGGTGCAGCTTGAACACAATAAAAAAATGTAAACCTAATTTTACGTTACTTTTGACTGTAACTTTGCCGACCCCCTCAAAATTGCTCTTAAAAGACTTCCCTCTTTGTGGTCCCCCCAATAATCAGATGGGATTTACGTCTTTGGCTACGACCTGCTTTCTCTAGTTTTGTGTCTCATACACTCTGTTCAGTTCTGTTTCCCCCACTGGGTCGGGGGCGTGCAGCCTTCCCCCTGATCGTGGGAACATTTCTAAACATCTGGAAGTATAAATCTTCCAGATACATATTCCGGATGTATACTGTCGCTGGAAAATACGATAGTTTTTTTTTGTTGTTGTTTTTTTTCCAGCATGCAGTTGAGCGGTGTTAATAGAGTGAGCAATAAAAATGTCCCAACGCAACATTATAACAGTAATACCCCTGCCCTGCAAGATTAATCATGGAAATGCATGCAAATATTTTTCTTCCAATTGTTTTGCAGTTTACTTTATATTATTCCTTTACTCTCAAGGTAAATATTCCTTCAATTAACATCTAAGAACGTCCAATCTCAGTATCTGATGTCAAATTTCTTTTTACAATTTGGCGCTATTGATGTTTTTGACAACTTCACACGCTGTCTGTTGCGTTACTCTAAATTGATTCGTACAAACACGGGACCCACTCTCTGCTTTCTGTAATTTGTGTCCCACAATGCGAAATAAAGCAGGTAGAAGTTAGATATTAAAGGCTCACTTACCAGAGGAAGCTTTATCCGGCATGTCAGTGGCCTCTTCGGCAGTGATTGTGCAACATGTGCGGTTCCTGACAACACATCTGCACCACCCCGCTGCGTGTCATTACCCGCAGAGAAGTGTAAGTAGGAGGGGTTTTTTCAGATGGTGGTTCGTGACGTCATCGGTGAGTCTCGATTGGTTTTCTTGTTCAGGTCCTTAAAAATATAGGTTTAATAATCTCTAATCTAATTGATGAAGAGCGCACATCTTCTGCATTTGGAAAGGGCAAACATCAGAGATCGTCAAAACTTTTCTAATACTAATAAAGAATTTGTTCTTCTGCATTATCAGCTCCCCGCAATAATGCAATAACGATCCACACTTTTCGCTAAAGCGGCCTCTATTGTTTCCCCAAGTTAATCATAAGAGAATTATAAATGAAGAATGGGCCCCATGCGCATGCGGGTTTCAGGATGCATCCGAGTCGTAGTTTGAAGTATTTTCCCTAACTGCATGCGTTATTTTCTGCTCTAATGAGATTTCAGTGATCAAGCAGCATGTAGCATCCGTAATGCCCCACTTGGTGACACTCCTGGCTCATAAAATCAACATCAGGCACACAGGTAGGTGTGTCAGCTCCTTCAGAGGAGAGTTTGAGGAAAACTGGGAATACTTCAACAGAAACATAATTGTTAACTTCCAGTGAGTTTTATGCACTGCAGGCCTCAGTTACCTCAGTAAGGCTCAAAGTTTATTATTCCGCAATGAGAAAGAAACAAGGATGGGACCCAACCTCAAAGTTACACCTGACAGAAAATGTTAGATTGACTCAATTTACATGGTGTTTTTATAACTATTCTGACCTTTCAAAGGAGGTTTACACTAGAGCCACATTTGCTCAGTCGCAGGACACAAATGTGCACATTCATACACCTACATGCAGACTGGCAGGTAACTTGGGATTAAATACCTTCCCGATTAAACGGTTCTTCTTGTACTTTTATTTGCAGGAGACCAGACAGAAGAGAAGGGAGGGAAGACATGCAGCAAAGGTCCCAGAGTTGTGAATTGAACCCAGGACGACTTCATCAAGGACAATTAGGCTCTGTACATAGAGAGGTTGATCTACTTTTGTACTACGCAATAGAGTATTGATGGAAGGTCATCAGTTTTCCACACGAGGCCAGTCAGGCTTGTATTTTTTTCACCTGGTAAATGAAATCATAATTTGACATTTTTTTCTATTACTCAGTTTATTGTCATTTGTTTTCAAAAGTTGTTTGAAAATTTTATATATTTAAAATGTGATACAAAATTGAATAAGTCAAATTATTTACGTATTAATTAAGCTTAGTTTTTTTTGGGGGGGGGGAGTACCAATTTTAACTGCACTAAAGAATTTTGAAAAAGGTTAAACATGGATTAAAATAGCATGATGATGCTCAGTTATATGTAAATAACCGCATCATCCATGCTGATGAACCATAGTTGGAGCTTTCCTAGATATCTATTCATTTAAATGGAAAAAAAGACATGGTCCCAAATTTAACCCCTGAGGAACGCCCAAACAGACTTTATAAAAGAAATCAAGATGTACAAGATCAAATGATTTGGATATACAGTGGTCCCTCGTTTATTGCTGGTGTTCAATTCTGAAAAAGTCCCGCAATAAACAAAATCCACGAAGTGGATACTATTTAATTTCACCCTATTCAAATACATCTTAAAGCATCTTAACCCCGCTTCGCACTCTTTATAAATCTTACCAAAACTGTCATTAACATTTTCCACATTGTCACACAGTTTACACTCTCAGAAACCTACACAATTTTAACAAAATGATGAAATTCTGAACAATTATTCACCCGGTAAAATATATTACAGTTGCTCTGATGGCGCTGCATCCCCACCCTGTTCGTTCAAAAATCCAACTTTTTGAACGAAAAAAAAAATCGCCAACACAGTTCAACACTACCGTATTAAAGTAAAAGCGATCAGGAATCGATATGAAAACTACAGTTTAAGAACACAGGCTGCAACATAAACCGACTCTCTCTTGGCCAATCAAGACACAAAACAAAGCGCTTTGATGTCCATTGACCCAATCAAGATACGAAACAAAGTGTTCTGATTCATACAGTAGAATTTTGTCACTGAATTTAAAAAATGCAGGGCTGCATAACAAAAATCTGTGAAACAGTGAGACCGCAGAAGGTGAACCGCGATATGGCGAGGGACCACTGTACGTACAAAAAGCACAGTACATCCTTTTTTTTTCATTGCAATAATGACGTTGTTTGTGACAGATGTGATGGCAGTTATTGTGCTGTGTCAAAAAACTTGTTTGTAACAACCTTAATATAAAATACCTAACCTATAGATTTAAATATTTACCTGCGATTAAACATCTTCACATGTGGTGATAACTGACTTTAAGACAACAATTGTAAAACTGAGCTAGGATTCAACCCACAAAAAACACAAAGATTAAGATCTGAGGCAATAGGCAGAGCTGCCAAATTTACTGCTGTTTGGAATGAAATGATTTCAGCGTGACGTTTGGTGATGAACCTAAGAACAACGAACGCCTCTCTACGGACTACATGTGGTGGAGTGGTGTTGCCTTTGGAGTGCATTTTCGAGCCAGAGGTACAGAGAGCTGTAATGTCCGAGGAGAGGGGTTAGCACAGAGAGCTGCATGGCTAACAATAAATGGGTCATATCCGTCAAACACATCTCTCCGTATTTTGGGGGAGGACAGTTCAAGAAGTCTCTGGGTGGGTATGTAATTTCTGGCTGCGACGGAAACTGGCCAGCATACTGAGCGCTGTCTCTCATACATCGGATGCTCTCCCTTTGGAACTACAAAGACAAATGCAATCAACAACAAGCAGAACAACGGCAATATCTGGTCAAAAACTTAGATTTACTTGCCTGCTAGCATACTTAGATGGGTTGAGGTCAAATGTGTCATAGGTCGAGGATCATGCATGTAGCCAGATTGAGGTTCCTTTGGCCGCATCTTTGGCTGGGCGAGCCTGCAAGTTCGGGGGGAGGCCACTGCATTCAGTGATGCTTTACTCACCTACAGAAAACACAACGCAGATAGAGCAGCTCTAGAAAAGGTAGGATCGTAAAGTGTTATCGCCTCGCTCCCCCCGTTAACCATAAGACAGTAAATCATGTTAATCATAGAACCTATGATTTACATTTATATTTGAGACAATTTAAATGTTATTAAGTCAATAACTACAATAGCCAAAAACATAAACATTTGTCCAATAATACCGCTATTGGAAATTACTGGTGTAGATTTAAAACGCAACAACTGCGGCGGATAATGTAATGCTAAATAAATGGTCCATTTCTTGGAAGTAAAATACTTTTTTGCAGTTTTGGGTGGTTCAATGGATATTGCATACAGTCATTCAAACATCAGTACTCTCTCCGTAAATATATTTGTCAGACCCATTTAGAGAATTATTTGTTGTACTATTCATCTGAAATGGTTTTAAGTAATGCAGCAATGTGAAGTCATAATTTTAGATAACATGATCCTTTACTTACTACATGTTGTCCATTCAAAAATTTTGCTACATCATTATATGGGGATTATATAATTTGTTTTATTACATTTAAAATGGCTAAAATGATTACACTTTTGGCTGTTATTAGTGGTTACTACCTACAGAAATTAAGATGTGAGTATCAAGCCCATTGCAATACCAGATGACTAAAACTCAGATCCTGAAGATGGTATGTATCATTAAACTCTTCCTGTTAATTTACAGCATAATATTTTGAATGCACGCAAGTATCTGAACTGATCAAGCAACTGTTTGTCCCCCTTTCCATAATCTTCTGCCTATATGAGATTGGCTTATAGAGGTAACAGACTCATGGGAAAACCCACACATCTCTCAATTATCTGAAACTATGCAGTTCCTCACAGGAAATCCCAAAGCATTTTCAGACTAGAGTGTATATGTAAATAGCTACTTCAGTGAGATCTGTGTTTATCTTCAGGATTTATTCCAGCAGGGGGTGCATGAAAATTCTTCATTTCTATACTTTTCTATCTTGTGTAGACTCTTAATCTCACTCCACCCTTCCCGTATTTACAAAGAACTAAGATCTCTAAGTTATTCAAACCCGCCTGCCCAAGGAAGAGACTGATACATAATGAGGATTCAGAAACAAAACTTTTAGATCTGTTGGTTCAGGAGGGAACAAAACAGAAGAAATCAGAATCATGTGTGTCCACAAGTGTAAAATTTAATGCACAGGTGCTCTTTAGACTTGATGTCCAGGCACAATGGGCTACCTCTGGTCTTGTCATGAGTACAGCAGTTTTTAGACATGTACACGTTGTTACTCACCGGTGTTGGTAGCGGGAGATCAGGTAGCCACCCATTTGCATAGGGCCGAGGTTGAGCCAGTTCACATACTCGTTCAGATGGGAAGGCATGGAGAGCACATTTGCTGACCTTTGATATGGGAGAAATCCTAAGGGAGGAGACACAGAAGAGGACAACGAAATAATATGAAGAAAGAAAGAGACACTTTAATCTAATCATAGTAATATAAACATGTATGAAGCAAAAATGATAGGAAAGGGAGGCTGACTAGATAAGATATAACTGTTTGATAGTAACTAGTTGATATACATAATATAACATGGAAGATGTTTAGCAACATAGCATATTTTTCAAAATGAGAGATAGGAAAGGTTCAGACAAGTTATAAATAGAACATCAGAGTGAATTTACATGGTAAAAAAACAAAAAATCAGAACATTCTTCAAACTGCTATATTTACCGTATATGAGAGAAGTAAGTTCGTGTTCTGGTCAAGTCTGCCCAAGTAGGGCCCAACTCTGTGAGAAGCAGGGAAAAAAAAAAAAACAATGCTGTAGCATCACAAAGAAATTGTAATTTCATGCCAAAAAAGTGGGGCGAAAATTGAAACTATACTTGGTGGGTTGTCGGCTTCTGACTTCATAGATGGTTTTTTTTCGAGCCACTGAACAGTTTGACTGAAAAACAAGAGGAGGGTCACTCAAAAACAAGAGCGAAACTGAACAGTAACAGCTTTTGGCGTCAGTTATTCTTACCGGTCCAGATACTTGTGGTGGTCAGACATACGGCTAGATGGTTGCTGAATTTTACTTCCCATGACAGCAGTGTTGGCTGATGACACACACTTTGGAAAAATTGTCAAGTTTCTGATATCACGCACAGTAGTTAGTAAATACGGTTAAACTTTGTGTAATTTGTTCTCAGACAGGCCCATGCTAAAGGTAGAGATAGTTTAGAAACAATATTCAAAGATTTTCGCCATTGTCAATTCATGATCAGTAAATGGAAATAGTATGGGGTGTGCAGTTAGCACTGTTGCCCTGTAGCAAGAAGATCTGGGGTTCTTTCCGATAGGCTTCAGCTTTGGGTAAGCCTAAACAGCTTCAAATAACATAGTTAGTCTCTCTCTTTGTGAAATGAAAATGCCAAGAATGAGCTATAAAGCAAACGTTAGCTAAAGTACTGCCACTAGCATGTGGGCTATCAGTAGCATGTCGTGTACCAGTACAATGCAAGCAGCAGGGTAAAGGCTAGCATTAGCTACAATGCTAAGATTCGCTAAAACGTAGTCGATAGTGTAAACAATATACAACCATGCATCTAACACAGCAAGGATTTACTCTGATTGCTTTATTAGCTATATAAATAAGGGTATATTAATATTTAAAAAAATAATAATACATTTTATTCACAAGGCATTTTACACCTTGACATCTCAAAGGGTTACAAAAGTCTAAAAACAAAACAAGTAATTGCAATGGATGAAAATTAAAACGTAAATAAATAAAATAGGTTAAAATATAAACCTCTAAGTGAACGAAAAATGGGGCTAAACAGAAATGTCTTAAAATAGTCAGTGGACTCTGGCGCCCTCTGAGTGTCAGGAAGGGCATTCCATTGATGTGGAGTGGTAGCACAGAAGACCTCGGTTTGGTTTTGGGTATGTGGAGAAGGTTTGAGAAGGTGGAGTGGCGCAAGCGAGTTGTGCTTCATGGGTTAAGCAGTTCTTTGAAATAGGTGGGGGCATTTTTGTAGATGACATGGTGTGTGAGGAGGGAAATCTTGTATTCAGTCTCGGTATAAACGGAAAGCCAGTGAGGTTTGAGGTCATGTTTGTACACTCTCAGTATCAGTATCCTCACTGCAAAGTGCTGGATGTACTGGAGTGTCCGCAGAATCTCTCTAGGACACTCGATGAAAAGTGTGTGTCCAGTCGGGAGGAGACAAAGGCGTGGACCAGTTTTTTTTTGTTTTTTTTGGCGTCTGGGGGGGAGAGAATGGGACGGATTCCGTAAATGGTGAAAAAAGAAAGTCTCGCAGAGGTGGTTGACATGAGATTCAAGTGAGCTGGGAATCAAGTTTTACACTAAAATGTGTGACTACAGATGAAAGAGGAATATTGGAACCAGAGAAGATGATACTGGTTATGGATGATGATTGGATCTGATGAGAAGCGCCCACAAGTATGGCTTCAGTTTTGGAGCTGATGAGTTGGAGAGAGTTGTGCTCCAGCCAGACCTTTATTTCCTCCAAGCAGTTGTTGAGTTTTGATGAGGTTGCTGGCGATGAATAAGGCTGGTTTGCAACTGTGGCATTTACAGAAAGTATGAAACATAAACATAAATTGTAGATGTGCAGATATTTTTTTCTGGCTGCAACACCTGTATTTGAACAAAAAAAATCTAACTTGCATTCAGTTGCTGCTTATTTATATCACATGATTTTAAACAGCTCCTGTTTAAATTAATTCGATTTTTTAAATTATTCTAGCTTAGTCACTATTTTTATGCTTCTTTTATCTCATTAATCTCTGCTGTTCGTTTCAGCTGTGGCTTTGTAAATAAAATAGGTATTGTTGCTAATGATGCTTTATTATTAACACATAGCATGCAATAGAGAAGACGGTAATTCCAGTTGATAGGCCTTCGTTTTTATATTGAGACTTTTTTGCTGTTTATGGCGATTAAACTTGCAATAGAGAGTCTTTCGGGGCACGGATCAACTTTACGCTCTTAAAATACTTTAGACTTTATTTGGAAAAGTCTAAAGTGGTTGTTGTCAACACATCATCATTCCCCTGATTAAAACTCCGTCGGCAAGCACAAATGACTAGCTGACTATTTTCATAACATGTGCTATTGCTTGATACTTAATTAGTTCTCCTGAAGCGCAGAAAAAGCCTTGAAAAGCACATTTCAAGGCTTTGTAGCGCTGTTTGTAGCGCTCCTGCTATGTAGCGCTGTTTACCGTTTGCCTACCAAGTTGGCGCATTTTTTGGGGTAACTTACTTCCGGTTCGGGCTTGTGGGAACTATTTACTCTAGACTTTATTTGGAAAGTCTAAAGTGGTTGTTGTCAGTTTAGGGCGGTCAAATCTCAGCATCTTACCTCCTTCTGTCTTCTGCCACCTTGCCTCTAAGCGGCGTTCTTGTGCCAAGCTAAGGTCTCCATTGCTAAGAACACTGGCTGCTCTAGTCAGTACTCTGTTGCTATGGCAATTAACCCCACTGCTCTGCGAGTATGACACACGGGTACGGATAGAATTCTAGAGCCAGCTAATCTGACTCAAGAAGAGCAGTCCGGAGGACATCTTCCCGTTTAGGAGCACTAAAGTGGTATCGGAACCGTTTTCGAAGCTTGGTCGAGGGCTGTCTGCCTTCATCGATTAGTCCGTGATTCTCATTTGGACCTCGTTCACAGTGAAAGCACGTTGGTGTGTTTACAGCCCGGTTGGTCATGACCAGGCTGGAAAATGGCCGCATGTCAGAAGAGCCATATTTGTAAGGGAAAATATGAGGTATATATACCTCATATACCGCGCTTTTAAACAGAGTACAGGCATGTCTCTGTGAACGGAGAGTTAAATGACGTTTCTATGACTACACCGAAAATCCTAATTATTTTTTCCGAGACCTGCCTCCATTCATTCCTATGAAGATGTAGGCAGGGGGGGGGGGGGGTTGTCGTCGCCATGGTAACGCGAAAAGCCAACAGAGGCAACAGCGCACATCGTGAGATCAACCCGCAGGTTTTGATATTGTGTTTTCATATTGCGATGGTTGAGGTGGAGAATAATCGATGTATCTTTGTATTGATATGGCAGATCCCAATAAGATCAAATAAAATAAAAAGATTTGGACGAGCATTATTCACAGCAGCAGACAAAAGGCCCATAATTACTCTGAAAGTGGCAAAGCTTCACAACTCAGTTGGGTGAATATTTTTTTAGGATGACTAATAGACAGGGATGCCTCAAATCTGACCTTAGTGAAAGAGTGGAAATAAAAATAAAATAATTTCTTGAAAGAAAGCCATAAGAAGTTGAGTCTGCTCCAAGACATTAAGGCAAAAACAAACGTGGGAGAAGGTGTTCTGGTAGATGAGACCAAGGTTCAACTACCTGGCCTGCAATCAGGACTCTGTGGTGGAAATCCAACACTGTACATTACCTTGAACAAGCCTTGACTTATGATTTACCTCAATTAACATTTAATTTGCAGCCATTAAATTCAATTACAACATGAGTCAGGTTTTTGAAAATTAACACATCTTTGCTATAGAAAAACCCCCCAGCACAAAGTGGAAAACAGAACACCTTTATTTTGACCTTACATTTAGAGTTGTATAAAATAGCACAGTAAATAACCTACCAAAGTTTCTTTGATAATCAGGACCACAAAGCCATAATCTTTCTGTATAACACTGTAGTAAATACTCTCTAAACTAATATTGCAGGAGTTTGTTGTCAAGTTAACGGGTCATGTTTACGTGACACAGCAACATGAAGAAGCAAGTACACTGCATGGCTGCAACATCGCAGGACATTCACAAGCCTTTGAAAACCAGAGTCCAAGGAAGCAAAGGAAGGCCAGGCTGACTGATACTAATGTAGTGTTTGGGTCATGTAGTAACAGAGCATTGTTTGTTGCTCTAGAAACATTTCGACTATGGTTTTAATAACCTGGCTATCTAGTGAAAACCACATGAGAGTAACGGGAGAAAAACAAAACATCTTATGGTTTATTGGCACAAATTAAAGTATCCCTTTGACTGCATGAAGGCAACACAGATCGAAGAATGCTAAATCAATTCTGCCATCTCAAAATACTTTAAAACGCCTTTCTTGATAATAAAACAAAGATTTCATGCCAACACATTGAAAACATGGCACCAAGCAACTTTTTCAGAGCAGTGTTTGGGGTGCTGCAGTAGAAAAATGTAAACATTTACTCAATCTGTAAATGTTGAGTAGACGTTGCTTTCAGGAGCACCAGGCGGAACAGGAGAGTGAGCGTCAGCGTCAGAGGGTCTGCACAATGACGGGGTACAGCAGGGACATGTGCTCAGCTCCTCTGATGGGCAGTTTGTGTGTGGTGTAGTAGTGGATGACCTCGGGGATGGTGCAGAAAGGAGGGCTGTTTTCACCGAGAACGTAGCAGCCGTCTGCGGACTGGGTGAACTTCATGTGCATGAAGCCTTTGCAACTCCTGACAGGAAGACAAACAACACAGGTGACTAATTCCACACAGACTGATGCTTTCAAGCCTTTGTTTCTTGTTAATTGAGATGGTTTTCTGCTTGCAGCTAATGAGAAACCCTTTAGGGTCTTGGGTCTGCACACACACACAAACTCTAACTCGCACATTTATAATCCAAAATAAACTCATCCAAAATGTCACTGCGCTCCGTTCTCTTCCCGTCTCCAAAACTCTCTCACCACGTCTCTCACGCTCTCGTCCCCAGCATACCGACAAAAACCGTTTCATTGGTTGTTTGAAGAAACGTGGTGCATTTGAGAAAATCAGAAAAATGGATGTCGTATTGCATTGAAGCATTCCTGGTCACAAAACGTTCACTGAATGAGCAGCAAATGCAAAAAATGTGCACAAAATTATGGTGAAAATGATCATTAACCTGGTTTTATTTAGAAGTAAATTAAAAACAAAACCACTACTTTTACAAAGATTGAAGTCCAACCGAGTTGAAATGAGCACTCGGCATGCAGCCATTTTTGTTACAGTAGCCTTTTAAATGCGTCACATCATGCCAGCTCCAGAGCAGGCACGGCCTTAGAGGGTTAAAATATTACATCAGACCAATATAATAAGCATTTTTAACACAGAAATGTTAGCCTAATGAAAAGTACTTTTCATCTGACAAACGAGCCTCACCAGAATCCATGTTCTATTTTAATAAATATGACTGTAAGTACGAATTTATGATCCCAGAAAAAATACCAGAAATCTGTAAAATCCTCCTAAAGTTAGAGATTTCTGCATGGTCAAAAAAAAAAAGAAGTGCTTTCATTTTGAATAAGCGCTGGTGTCTTTGTAAAAACAGAAAACAAAAAAAAAAACCCGAATCCACCCCTTTACTATGTAGTGCACAATGAAGACAGCTTTCCTCCTCAAACTTTGATTTTTAAGACCTGAAGGCCCTAAATCTGCAATTTGAAGTTTTAAAGAGTGAACATATTAGAAAATGATTTAAATGACATAAATAAAACAAATATGGGCTAAAAGTACTGCAACCTACACATTTATTTATTACCTTTCATGTAAACATAACCCTGCCAAATAACTATGCATTCTCACGGTACTCAGAAAAGATTAGGAGCAGCTCCAAGGGTGAATTATTTCACAACAGCTGACAGAGAGTCTACATGAAAACATTCAGAGAAAAGAAACATAAAATAGGCAGCATCTTACTCTAAAACTATGCAAAAAAAATAAAAATAAATTATACAACTCTGATCACAAAAGACAAAACACGCCTGTAAAAATGAAAAGGATTTCTTCTTTGTACAAAGACAGCAGCAGTCTTCCAGAACCAGAGCTGCTTTGTGGTAAAGGGATGACACATTAGCCACAGGTGGGACAACTTGTTAGCAGCTTTTGTTTACATTGCTAACCAGGAGCCCAAGGCTGCCTCTGATGAGGCTAGACATGAAAGGCACCAGAAGACTTCTCGACAACTCAAAAGTTGTCTCCTCAAAGCATTTCTCTGAGACTGGCACAGTTCAGATGTCTTATATAATCCAGGATAGGAAAAGCAGCTCCATCATTCAGGGTTATATTGGTGAGGAAATGCTGATGAAAACTTTGGAAAATGCATTAGTTCGATAAAACCTGAATTGCCACCCAAGCATTTTGTAGTTTAGTGTGAGTCGAGTTTGTGTTGGCTCGCCTTTTTAGTATTTTTTTGTCTCAACACAAGTTTGCACATTGATTTATGGCCCTGCTTTACAGTTCTGCTTGGCAATATGCAGACATTTGCTTAAAAAAAAAAGAACGAGATGGACGTGACAAACTTTTGTTTGCTTCATTAGTAGAAGAGCAGGTAAAGCAAAAAATTACAGAAGAGTAAAAGTTGCCTGAGGGTTTAAATTAAACATGATCTTACAAGCAGCAACCTTAATTGTACGATGAAGAAATTCCCTCGTCGGCAGCTTCCGACGCCAAAACAAGATCACGATAGTTATGAAACATTATGATAATGTGTGTTTCTGTGCTTGGATTAAAAGAATGAGTAGAGAACAACGTAAAATGCAAACTGGGAAAGAAATTAGGGTCAAAAGTGTACCTGAGCGATAAAGAGTAGTCGTTCTGGCAGGTCTGGCTTTTCCGAACCAGGTAGGAACTCTCTTTACACAGAGTCAGCAGAGACTCTGCCTCCGAGCGGCTCAGAGCTCCATGATACCACCTGCAGGAAACCACAAGGAAAAATACACAAGACCTGTAACTAAAGGCAGACCTTTAACATGCTGCAGAAGTTAGATGTAAGTGATTGTTTTTACATGGCTGATAAGACAGAATTATGAGATTCTAATCAAGTTCTTTTCCTTTCTTTGTGGCCTTAATCCTCCTTCATAGTATGCAGTCTTTTAGGTCTACTGTGTGAAAACAGAAATTCACATTGCTCATAGTAACAAAAACACTGACGTTCACATCAAACACTGTCACTGCCACAAGCAGAAATGCAGACTTCCTCTTACACTTGATTCTCCAGAGGCAGAGACGGATCCACCCTCTCACCCAGCAGAGGAGGAGTGTCGCCAACGAGACGCAGAGTCGTCGCGTCGCACGCGGACGACGCAGGTTTGGTGAACCTGGTGTGTTCCGGCTGAGCTCGGCAGCGCTCCCTTTCTGCTCCTTCGAACTGAACTGCAGCCACGTGGAAGGCAAACCGTGTTATTCTCCTTAATAAATAGATTTCCCATCCTTGCATCCCCCCTCGTTTACCTGCTAGAGCTTTAGAGATGTTGTCTTTCTTCCACTCCCATGGCTGGTCGTACTCATCAGCCGGCCTCTCGTCGTCCTGAGGCAGCCGGCTCTCCCTGCTGTCCACCAGGGCCGCTCCAGTGTCGCTTTTCTGCATCTGCTGCGCTGGTGGAGCAGCTCCATGCTGGTGGCGGCTCTTTTCCTCATAAGGGTTATCGTATAACTGGCCGCCGGTTCCGCTCGGGGTCCTGTTCGTCACTGAGGTGTTTTGCAGATCTAAACAGTAAACAGGTATGACGGAAACCCTGAGAAGTTCGTCACGTAGCTAAAACATCTCTCTAGTTAGCTTGAAACCGAAAACTAGCTTTCTTTACAAACATTCAGTAGGTTTTTGGAAAATCTTACATTAGCCAGACATAAGAAGGATCAAAATCCTTCAAAAAGGTTTAATATGGCAAGAGCAGAGCATGCTATCTCTGTTAGCCTTTTTCCGCATTATTTCAGCCCATGCGAGTCTCGTTACTAAACCTGCAATGATCCGCTGGGCTTCGAATGGCTCCATGTAGCTGCAGCAGTCTGTCAGTGCAGATTTGAGCTCCCAGTTTGGTCGGCCTCTCGGGTTTGGACGCGCATCAAAGGGATCAGAGTAATCCGTTTCACCATCTGATGCTGTCGGGGCAGAAGGAACCACCTTTGCGGGGAGCCGGTCCCCCAAAAAAACAATTGCACATATAAACACAAAGGGAAGACTTGAGTTAAGAAAGACGACGAGAGCCGTTACAGAAATGAGTGGAAACTGAAATAAAGGTCTGTGAGAAAGAGGTGAAGGGAGAAAATGTACAAAAAATATGTATAAACATTAAAAATATAATGCTTACAGGTTCTTCGTGAACAGTGACTGGACTGAGAGGAATTTTACAGCGGCCAAACTCCTGAGAGTCCACTTTAATTAGTCTGTGTTTTGGAGACACAGCTTTCACCTGAATGCGAATGAAAATAATTCAAAGAAACTAAATAACCAAACAGATTGCTGACAGAGGGTAAAAAAAAACAAAAAAACCGTTAATGCAAATAAATAAAACCTCAGGATGCATGATCGAAAGCAACGATTTAAGATGTGATGTGTTCAGAAAGGATTAGGACTGAGCCAGGCGTCAAGGCTTCGGTATCGTACCTCCACGCCGTCAGACAGCACAGAGCCAAACGCAGGGAAGGAGGGGAGGCTCACTGTTGTGGTGCAAGAGCTAAAGCCCCACATTCTGATGCTCCTTCTCCGAGTGTTGGTAGGGGTCCTCAAAGTCCAGCTCCTTCTGAGCTCTGTAGGCCCTCAGTATCTCACTCTCAGTGTAATCTGGCCTCGGTGGCTGAGGAGGATCACGCCTGCTGCCAAGGTTTAGGTAGTCCTTTAGCCACTTTGCCATGGATCTGAGGAAAACAGTGGAATGACACAGGACATAATAACTCTGAAATATTTGGACAGTGGCTCATAGTTGCTGGTAAAGTTCTCTCTTTCTCCTGAAACTGGTTTAATCATCCACGGTTTGAATAGCAGACAACCGTCGTTTTAGGAAACAGTCGACAATGTCGATAGCTCAGCAATTTACATTGCATGCATAACTGAAATCCAGTAAATACAGGATCAGGTTCAGACAAAATTGCAACTCGAATCATGGCGCTGGCAGCATTATGCTGTTGGGATGTTCTTCTTCACTAAAAACAGCAAAACAAATTAACAAATTTAATCTTTTGGAGATGAGGCGTTCATAGACGGTCTTCCTTTAAAAAAAACTTTAGGAGTCCAGCAGAAAAACAGAAAAGTCTGAAGCAATAAAACTGTTGCTGCTGCTATTACCAAAATCTGAATTTACTATCATTTATACATAATAGTAACTATGCAGGTTGTTTTTAAACGAGTATTTATTTGAGCCTCTGCAGGTGAATCAAATACAAATCACATCACATAAGGGTGTATGGAGCAACCTGGTGCAATATATTAAAACACTAACATAATTATGACAAGACGCAGAACCGTGTTAATAGTTACTACAGTAGTAGTCAGGATTATACACTTTTAATGAAAAAAAGAACTCAAAAGGTCGATAATAAAATCTAACCTTAGTCTTTCCCGTCAAGCTGAATCAATTAGTTGCTTTCAATAACTTGGATAACATTAGCCAGCTAACTCAGCTACAGAGCTAGAAAGCTTTTAGGTTTCAAAACAACAATTTAGTCCCCGACTATTTTTATCAAGATAAAAAGCAGGGAAAAAAACGTTTTTACCTCTGAAATATCAGTTGTTAAACAAATGAGCGGCGCAGCTGACGAGCATCCTTCAGTAAACACGGAGAAGCCAAGTTAGCTTAAGCTAAAATAAAAAAAAAAAAGAACTCATTCTCTTTCTTTGGAACGACGGTTCCTCCCCCTCCGGTTATCATCAGGCAATTTTCATCAATGTTGTCTCTCCAAAACATAAGACATTCTGAACAAATACTGGTTTAAAGCCGACCGGGATAGTCGGCTGGTGTTAGCTGGAGCTTTCCAGAGCGTGGAGTAGGCTGGACTGACCCCGGGACAACATTGACTGGCACGGCTGTCTGCCGTCGAGGACACGGAGGGGGGATGTTGGGATATTTTTAGTGCCGCAAATTTAAAGAAACAGATTTATTTCTGAGCATCCGAACGAACGTTTTCTCGCATGTAAAGGAGCTATGTTTAAGAAACGTATCTCTTTGGGTTTAAACAGGTCTGTGAGATGTGGAATAGATTATGCCAAAAATATTTCAACCCTCCATTGTGGTGCCATATTTGAAAAAAAAAAAAAAAAAAAAAAGATTTTAGACGCTGGCTTTTAAGATTTATGTTCGGCCCCTTTAAATTAGAGCCAAAGAATTCCGAGTTTTTTTCTCTTCTGACATGTTTTTTTTCAGTGGCCTCAATCCTCCGTTATCTTCTGTTGTTTGCTGTTTTTGTGCTGTTTATTTGTGAGCAAAAACCAATATTGAACAAAAACTCCGGGTGTTTTTTTCTGGCTGTTTTTATAATATTCCTCCAGCTCCAAGATGGACAAATGCAGACGAAATGTTTATCTCAAGTAATGTTTTAGTATATTATGCCTTGCTGAGGAACTTTGTGTAAAAATTATGTTCCATTTGATCGATTAAATAAATATAATTACACTGGATTTCATTTTAATAACACAGAGTGAAACCAGGAGTTCATCAAGCTTCTAGAAACATTGGAACAAGTGTATTTTTTAAAATAATGGCTGCAGATTTATGAAATACAGTGTAAATATTGCTTTCTTAATTCCTGTTTGAGAGTGACTGTGTTGCCTAAAGACAGAGCAGGTATAGATAACAGAGGGCAAAATTTTTAATTGCTCATGTTTTTGCAATAAATCGTGACACAGTTTAAATGTTGACATCTAAAATTACAAAGATTTTATCCTAATCCATCCCTATATCTTTCTTTCAATGACCACTGCAGTCAAATCAGTCTTTTGAAGTTTGAATAAAATATTTTAATGGAGCACTTTGTTCAAAAATATTACACAATCACCATATGTTTATTTTAACTCAAAACAAATCATAAAATTACATTTTTATGAGGGTGGATGAGAATATAACTTGCACATGATTTCATTTCTGAGCTGAACTTTCACACATCTTCCTCTCTACGTCTGCTGTCACTCGCTGTCGCTGTCTGAATAAGCCCCCAGCAGGCTGAGAGATGACGCGCCGTTTTGGGAAACACAGGATTTCGGAGCATCTGTCGAGTCACCTGTTGACGTCTTTGAATCTGCAAAACAGGCAACAATTTCAACAGACACATTTGACTAAAGCAGGCAATCTGTGCTGTTTGTAATGTGGGTGCGTTACCTGTTTTTGATACAGGAGAAACAGTTGCTTCTTCTGTGGTGGGTCTTTTATTTGTCGTTGGTTTCTTTCGCACCACCAGGGAGCTTAACGCCCCCCGACCTCCCAGGGTTCCAACACTCTTCTCCCAGCTCTCCACCTTTTCCCTCTTCACTCCACCAGATGAAGATCCCTGTGAAAACACAGCATGCCACCAACTCTTACTTCTTTCTTGCAACATGATTTTTGCTTAAGGGCTATTTAATATTTGAAAAAGCAGAAAACTGTCAAAGTTTGTGATAACAGGCTATCATTATCTAACGTATTGTGCAGTGTGAGTTCTTACACATTTTAAAGTAATTGGCTGACTTTATGGAAGAATAAAAATTGGATACTAAAAAACTATGTACATTATTTATGTGTGCAAAGCAATCACCCACAAGGAAATTGTTAAATGCAAATTGTGAAATACTAAGCATTAGCTAATAAAAAAAATAAAATAAGAACCCAAATAATGAGATTTTCTTCAAACAACTTTCTGCAACAGGGTTTCCACAAACCTGCACATCAGCTTTGTCAGTGGTGAGGATGTCTGTTGCTTTGTCTGCACAGGACTTCTTTGACTGGCTGCTGCTCTCCTCCTCTTTGTCTGAATCAGAGTCGGAGTCTCTCAGTCTTTTCACAAGAACACGCTCCAGCATCTCTCTGAAAAAAAATCACACACAAGAAAAACCATTTTAACTTTACAGACTGGTTTTGTGTGCAGATTTGATGATGATTATCAGCCTCTGTTTTGCCCTTCCTCACTCACTTTGTTTCGCGCTCATCCTCCTCTTTTTCTCGCTCCCTCTCTCTCTTTTCCAGCTCTCTATACTGATCGATCATTCCCTCGAAGTCCACCAGAGCCTGCCTCTGGTTCAGCTCCTTCAGTTCCTGGAGGTTCTCCAGAACTTCCATCTCCATCTTGGAATCCTTCGTGCGATTTTCTAACACCTAGCGATGGATCAAGCCATGCACAATCACTTCTTCCTTCTCTGTGTTAACTATACCGTAAGCAACAAACACGGTGGATAAAACAAAAGACCTTCATGGGGTTGTTTAATTCCTCATCTTCCCTCTCCAGCTGGATCCTCTTCTCCTCTTCCTCAATGAGTTTCTCAGCCTGGAAGTTACGTGTTGCGCCATGCTCCATAGCGTAGTCCGTGTTCTCTGGGTCAGTCTGTAGTATCACATTAAGTTAATAGTTTTGATTCATATTGCAAGACTTTAAATGGAAAAAAGCCAGCAGTAGTTTGTGACAATCTACACCTCACCTTAAATGTGATCTCAGCAAGACACCGAGTGCATTTGATGTAGAATCGGAAGATTGGCAGGCCCATATATAGTTCGTTCTGAACGGTCTCTTTACGAGCGTTGAATTTCTTTCCCTTGTAGATGTACTCGCCACATGTTTTACACCTGCGTATCAGAAGAGATATTAGCTTTCAGAAAATGTTTCTCACTCAAGTTATTTATTGTAGCTTCTATGTAATTTATTTAATCTTGTAATAAGGATCTTGTCTTATTCGATACAGCTGACAACAAAGCAACTAACATGTTTTCTGTTTATATCTACAAAACAGAAAGTAGTTACAGTTTTTTCCTGTAAGCCCTGAACGTTTCTTCAGAGCAATGAGTCTCTTTGTGACATCTTGTTACAAAATGAAGTTGATAACTTGTGTTTCCTTTGAGTTCCCATGGTTAACAAATGAGGAATAATTCAAGCACTCCCCTTTAAATCAACAATTCTCCTCTTTTAATACAACACAGGAATAATAGAGAAACGTCGTCTGTACAGGCATCCTTAGCATATCTGAAATGATGCGGCGACCTTTTACAGGGGTGCAAACAGAGCAAAAAAGTTAATTTCTCTCAATTTAGCTGTTAGGATAAACAGACATACCTCATATTGAACGGAGCCATCAGTCTGACCACATACTGACGATCTTTAGGGAGTTTAAGTTTTGGGATTTTGGCAGGATCGAAGTCCGGAGGGTAGTATTTCTGAGAAAAGTAGAATATTGGAGCAAGGTTTACCATTGAGTTCACGCAATAACTGACCAACAACTAACAGTTATGTGATTTAAAACCTCAACGCATACATGTTAATGATAATAAAACTACTTAAAAAGCATTAAAGTTTCAAACACAGAACTTAGCATCACAGCTAACGTTAACCCTTCTGTAGTTTTTCCACGTTGTAGCTACGTCCTTGAAGTTTTTATTACTTACATTCAAGACTTTTCTTTCGGACATTGTTGCGTTTGGTTGTAATACAACGCAAAGAGAAAGACCAACGAATGCCGAAAAGGATTAGCTCACGAAGCTAAACTGCTAGACTATAAACTTCCGGTTGTGTCGCTTGCTTCCGACTTTCAAGATATGCTGCTGCCCCCTTGTGGTGGGAGTGGCCACCTGCAACAGTTTTCTTCTCCAAGACAGATAGATAAACGAGAACATTAGAGGATTTACGCTCTAATTAAAATTTTTCATGAGCCAGTGAAGGAAGTTATGTTCCGTTTGGTGGCCTGTCAGGTGTAATGAGAGTAAAAGGTCTTTGACATGGCTTGAATGAGCAATCTCATTTGCCCACGTCCATTTCCTTTGAAGGAGCGTGGGTGGTGAGGTGAAGGTCATCTGTGAAAGAGGAAATGAAATCTTGATTATAGATTGGTGTCAGAGTAGGTTAATTCGAGGTCTGATTTAGGCTACATTGAAAAGTGAAAACATCAGAAGATGGACAGGCAGGAACAGTGTTGAATTATAGATGAAGAAAGGTCTGCGCTCACGAACAATTCATCTCTGATAGATGCAAACTGTTCAACGACTTAATTTAGAGTTGACACTTTCAGAATTAGTCGAACAATTGTTCTTTGTGATGCTATGATGGATGAGTTGACACATTCACAAGAGCCTCAAGTCTTTGGCACATCAACATGGCTCATGAGTGAGTCAGATATTTGGTTTAAACTCAGTAATCTTGTGAAATTGAGAATTTTGGAAAGAGTATTTCTTTCAGTTGACTTTTGTTTAATCTGACAATAACCAGGTGAAATTAAAAGCACATTTCCTTAGAAATCCACAAAGATGAAAAGAATCACACAATTTGAATTGGTGAATTTCAAGGACAAATCCATTTCAGCTGGTTAAATCCTTTTCAAAGGGAAAAAGTTGCAGGTCAGTGTCACACAAGCCAAAGTTTAGATTAATATTTCAGAGGCTGGCTGATGTCACCATTCCCCGTGAAGCATATATAAAAAGGGGGCTGCGTTAGTGGGACATTCTTCGCAAATATATCTCTCCACTCTCCTTTGAGAAATACTCCTCTGGCTTGTATTTCAGGACCATGGTCAGCCTCCGGACCCTCCTCTTCCTCCTCATGGCCACCTGCTGCGCCTACCTGCGGACGTCCCGAGCCGAGGAGTCCTCGCTGGAGACCCGCTCCATAGACTTCACCCTGAAAACCCAGCAGGAGAAAGACCTGGTAAGAGATATCTAACACTCATCAACATTTTAATCACAAATTAGTCATGTTTAAATACCAACCTGGAGCTTCCTTGTTTTTAAAAAAAAATCTGTTTTCCCTTTCAGATTGATGCTTTGCAAGAAGTTCTAGAAAAGCTGAGAAACAAAGAAATGCCCCTGGAGAAGAAGCTTGGCTGGTTACCCTCAGTAAGCAAACAACCTAAACAACAGATTTCATTTTATTTCACTTTATTTCATCTCCCCGCTTTCTTTTTGAAGTGTCACTCAAGCCAAAGTTTACATAGTTAGATATAAAGTAAATGTAAAACGAGTCGTGACTGTACTGTTAGGTTATGTCATTGTTTTCCTTCTTCTTCAGTTTTTGGAAAACTATAATTCATCTCTGATTTGACTCCATGCTTTTAGTTTCAAACAAACTCAACGTGTCACTCACAGTCCATACAAAGCCCCTGTGCACATCTGCAATTAACTTGCGTGTTTTATCTGTGCAGTGTGATGCAGGGGAGCCGTGCGCCTTGCGTAAAGGCGCACGCATCGGCACCCTGTGCAGCTGTCCACGTGGGACTGCCTGTAACTTCTACGTCCTCAAATGCTTGTAAAGAAGAGACAGGAGCGCAAAGGCGACAGATGACTTTGGGTCAATTTTCCCTTTTGCCATTTTCTTTTTCATACGTAGTCATTTTCATTCCTTCCACCTTCTATTTCAGCCATGTTGTACTGATGTACTGTTTGTAAGGTTTGTTTGTCTTTGTAGCTAGTATTCGGTGCATTGTGAAAATATCCACAGGAGTCACAAATTGTTCAAAATCTGCAGTTAATTCGTTTCTTTAACGTTCACCCTCTTTCCTTTTATTTTGAGCCAGCTGACCTTAGTGAGATTTGATCAGCAGAGAATAAATTCTCTGAAGCTCTAATGACTCTGAGGGTTTAATACCAATCCACCACTATTAAACAAATGTGACATTTTGATATCTGTTATTTATTATAAAAAATAAAGTGCTCTTTGGGGCCCTCTGCTGGCTTGAAGGCCTAATCCGTTAATTCCACTTATTCCTTGGGCTGGTTCTGGAGATTATAACTCTTGATCAAACCAGTTGGTTCATATATTCACTACAATTAAAATCAAATGACTGAGTCAATTGGGAAGGACAAATTTTGCACAATCAGTGAAAAAAAAAAATCATAATCTGTAGAGGTAGGGTATAAAAGGGCCACAATTGTGACGTGTTTGTTTTCATATGCCCATTTTGATGTAGGAAAACAGTTTGAATGTGTGAAAAAAAAACTTTCTGATGCTATTTTCTCCTAATATAGTCCATCGTTGTGGAACATCAAGCTTACAATCAGTTTATAAATATATTTGTAAGAGTCAAGAACAATAAACTGACTTTCAAAAATCAAAGAGACTGGTTTATTTTGCACATATGGCACAATAAATGGTATAATGCTATGGGCCTGCAATGTTATAAACAGGGGCACAAGCACTTGTCTCTTGTTTTAAAACGAATATCAATACAAAAAAAAATGTATCAGTCAATGTGCTGGACGTCACCCAAGCACTTTACAATATAAATGACATAGTGCTAAAAATTTCGGAGGTCAAAGCGTAAAGAAAAAAGAAAAAAAAGCCATTGATTTCTGAAGCATCCACAGCAGCAGCATTCCAGCACAGCAGCCGTCAGTTCCCTGTCGAAACAGGCGCTGTGCTGTCTGCTTTCCTCAATGACATCACACCCAACATGGCGTCCGGCCGGGTGTTGGAGAGGGAGGTCCAGGAGGAGCCGAAGACCGCAACCCTGGACTTCTGCCCCCACAAATACTCCCTGCTGGCTGTCATCGGACGGACGGCCCGCCACAGACAGACGGAGCACATCCGGAAGGAGATCGAGAGAGGTGGGTGCAGATACGTATGTCACCGAAGCTCAATGCGTTTTTTCCCCCTTCCCTTTCTTCTACGCTTTTTTTTAAATACAAGAAATACATAAAACCTAGTTCCGTGAATCTTCACTAGGGATGATAGCGGAACCTCTTTGCAGGGTTTCTGTAATTTCATCCACCCTGAGGACCGAGGATGCGTCATCTGGCGATCCGCCACCATCAGCATCCTCCTCTCTCCTCCGGGTGCGTTTTAATTAAAAGCAGTCAGGAGCGATGGGTTCGTCTCTTTTTGTCGTTATGTAAACACGAGCTTTAGGGGAAATGTGGCAGGGACATCCAGCCTCGTCATTAACGTGTCATTAACAGTTTATGCTCAGCATCATCTGTGATTACAGCAGATTGCAGCGCTGCATCCCGCTCAATGCTCTGTTGCTCGCTTGCAGACGCATCTGGATGAAAACGTGCTAGAGCTGGAAATAAATGATGACTGAGAGCCACTGTGGACTTTAACTGGGCCAATTAACATTTCATCAGTGCTTGGTGAAAGCAGCTTTCTCTAAAAATGCTATCAACTTTTCATGAGTTTAGTTGAAAAGATTATAAAGGACCTCAACAGTAATGCTTTAATGCAATGAGATTTTTTTTTTACTTGGGAATTATTTTCACAAAATGCATTACACTTTTTTTCAAGTGTAATGCATTTATTTTTATAAGAAGCATAAATTAATCGGTGAGCATTTTGGTATTTACTCTTCATTAGAGTAGAGTTGTAAGTTGATATTTTAAATTTTTTGGTATATTTTATTAAAATAAATATAAAATGAATCTTTCCCATAATAATCTCATTATCTTTCGAGACCATTTTAATCCTTAAAAGGATGTACAAGCTGCACTGTAAAAATAAAAAAAGTATCTAATTTACAATATAAATATGGATTTTACCATATTTATACAGTAAAATGAGACTTTTTAAAACATTTTTTGGTGTGAGCCAAGTTATTTTTTCTATGCTTTCAGGTATTCGGTCCTGGGATGTGGACCTAAAATCCTGCTACCTGGATCTCTTTCTGCAAGAGTTCCTCTCCCATCACACGGCATCGTTTAAAGGTTCAGGTAAGAAGCTTTTCTTGAAAACCAAATCAGGTCCTTCATGCCCAGATTCTCCAAATGCACTCAAATGTCGGTCGGGCATCAGCTCAGCCACTTCAGGAAGGAAGGAAGGAAGGAAGGAAAGTGAGAAGCAGCTTTAGCAATTGTTAAACGTGGGTGTAACCTCAGAATAGAAAACAATAGGAACCTGCAACCAGTTGTGCAAAATCGCCTTGTCTGTGTTTGGGTTTAGGAGCTTCTTAACATGCACAGTCCTGAACAGCTGATTGCTTGGAGTGGACGTAGTTGTGAGCAGACTTTTGTTTTTCAGAGTTGCGTCCATCTTCGGTGAAAAATGCAGCAAACGGAAAGTGCAAGGATTGCATTGTTGGAAATGCGTTCATTGGCTTTCTAGCCAAACGTTGGATGGGAGGATCAATAAGGCTCTCATGCGTTTACTGTAAATATGTAGCTGAATCCAGCCGCTTTGTTGCTCTGGAATAAAGGCTGGTGGAGATGCTTCTTTAGCTCTGATTACACTCCAGAGATGAGCCGGAGTCATGCTTACATGCAAGAGAACAGCAAAGACCAAGTTAAAATGTATGCTTAGGCATGTTGTTACAGGACATACACCTTTTATTAGTACATTTATTGAAAAAATGCAGAGTAAACCAGAGATTCACAGGTGTAATGTTATTTTCCACTAACATAGAGAAGTTAGTAGAAAAAACACACTATTTGCCTGGTTTGCAGTGTATTCTGAAAAGAAAGTAGGGAGACTAACTTTTAAAAAAGAGAAGTAGCTGACCCCCAAAAAAATTTATATATATATATATATAATATATAGCTCTGATATATATATATATATATATATTTTTTCAGCAGTTTTAGAGGACATGTGGAAAGGATGTCCAATGGAAACAATAAAAGTCCAAAAATGGCATATTATTCATGTAGATCATCTGATCTAAGATTATCACATTTTAGACCTAAAATAGAATTTTATTTGTGACAAATTTCTTTTTTTTTTTGCAAATAACTAAATACAAAAAGAAAGATTGTTTGTAAAGATGTTCTTACTTTACGTAAATTCAAGTTTGGCTTGTCTCCTGATTTAGCAATGATTTATGACTTATTAAAAATTTACAGGACAGTGCAGTGAAAACAAGAATGACTTTCCTTTGAAATGGAAACATAAGTCTCCCGGACTGGAAACGAGGGAAGACTTTTAAAGAATCAAAAGAAAAAACATCTAGTGATCAAGAACACTTTATAAGTGATTACAGAAAATCTGACTACTTAGTCAGATTTAATGACTCAAATCTCCTACACAAGTCTGTTTACCCAGACAGCGCCATAAAGCATCACCTTGGCACAAGATCAAACAGGGACATGTTCCCATTAAAGCCAGGATTTTTGTGCCAAACTCAGACTTCAGAGTCTGAGCCAGTTCCCTTCAGACTGGATTTCCACTGCTGGCACGTCGTCCTCAGACAGACATCTGACTCAGCTGTTCTCGTCCTCTTCCTTCCTCTTGTTCTGTTTCAATCACCCTTCTGATCATCACACTTCACTTTCTCTTTGATTTTGTTTTTTTTCCAGCTCCCTGCTCAGATCTATCAGCGTGTTTCCCAGTGCTCTACTCTCGTGTTTCGTGTGCTCTCTCTCTCTCTCTGCCTCTCCAGGGCAGAAGTGTCTTCGCCACTGTACCAAAGTGTTGGACACGCAAGTGCTGATCAGTCCATCTCAGGAACTGGCTCATTCAGAGGTAAAACATTTTTTTTAAAGTGCTACGTCGATTGAAAGCTCAGGATTAGGTCTGAAACGGAGCAGGACTCCCGTATTTACATTATGAAGGATAAACATATGGATCCATTTCTGACTGATGCGTTTTGAAATGAGCATGTGGATTCAGTTCCCAAGGTCTAGAATAGAAACAAATCCTCTGGATATTTAACCTTTGTTTCATACTAAACTGACCTGGAGTGCTTGTTGCAGAAAAGCTCATGTAACTTTACATTTATATGTGGATATATGACAAACATCTTTCTGCCAAAGAGCTATTGATCTCCGTTACAGGCACTCTTTCGATATTTTCTTCTTTATCTCTGGTGAGTGACCTGGCAAAAACACCAGATTTGTTCCCTCTCTGTCTCCCCGTCAGGTGTTCGCCCTGCTGTCCAGAGAGTCTGCTCATAAGCTGCTGATCTTGGCTGGCCTGAGTGTGGAGGAAAGCGGAGAGCTGCTGTTTCACAGAGGACACTTTTCTCCTGACCTCCTCAGACGATTAATAACAGAGCAGGTGCAGTGTCATGACGTCAGACTTAAGATGTCATTTATAAAAATGCCAAACTGCTTTCTTTTTTAAAAGGAGAATCAGAAATTAAATGTAGCAAGGGGGAAAAACTAAAATGTTTGTATCTTGTTAATTTTCCTGACATTCTTTGCATGAGGTGAATACTTTTTTATTTATTAAATACATTTTCTTTATTGGCTAAATATATCAGCACTTAATGAACAAAACCTTAGAATATTTTTTTTACATAAAGCATGGGTGCAGGTTTGTGTATTTCTAATATTTTTTTCTAATACAAAGCTCATGATTTCAGCTCAAGACGCTGAAAGTCCACATTCCAAAAATAAGTATTTTAGATTGGTGAGAACTATAGAAAAGCATTTCATTGCAAGAAACTGATCAAATTTGGGCAGCTCTTGTTGTGATTTATTTGATTTTGCTTGATTTTTTTCAAAAAGTAACATTTCATTTACACTAAAGAACATTCTTTCTTCAGTTCCCAGATCAGGAGATTTCAACCACCTGCCCTACCAAGATCAATTTGACCCTTAGTTGTCCCAACATCGGACACTGGAGAGAGATCCTCCTGGGAAACCCACCCCTACAGGCTCCCTTCGCACTGCGAATCAACCCCCCGGAGGTGCTGCCGGCCATGGAGTCTCTGGGGGAATTCACATCACTCATCTCTGGCACCATTTGCCCCGCATCTGCCTTCGACCTGCTGCCACCTCCCACCACCGTGGGGTTTCCTCAAGCTGTCCCGCCCCTGCTGCTACGTGTTCCCTGCCGGACGTGGCGACTGCGCTTTCTTCGCGGTTAACGGGTTCACCGTGTTGGTGGACGGAGGCTCGGACTCTCAGGCCTGTTTCTGGAAGCTAGTCCGCCACCTGGACAGAGTGGATGCGGTTTTGTTGACTCACGTGGGCACAGAGAACCTCCCCGGTGCCATCTCCTTCCTGGAAAGGAAGGTGGCTGAGAAGGAGCTGAGCCACGATGTCAAAGGTACGAGAGCCTTCTCATTTTCAGGATTAAAGTACAGTGCTGCTCAGAAGTTTGTTTATATTTTAAAAACAAGAATTAAGTGCATAAGTTTGAATGTGTTGTGCATTTCTTTTATGATTCACACAATTTCATATGTATGCAAGCCCACAGTATGGACACAGATCACCACTAATGTTAAATCAAATGTTCCTTAGCACCAAAAGTATGTAGTTTCTGAGGCATGTCTGGATACATTCGCATTTTTAACTTGTGCACCTAACTGGTGTCCGTAAATTGCATTCATGTTGTGTGAAGCATCATCATTTACCCCTAGAAAAAAAAGGAATGTAGCATGTAGCATATTTACTACATGCTAAATATGAATAGAACATTTATGCCAATAATAATTGTATGTAAACTTATGACTTCAACTGTACATACTGCATTGCATAATCCATAATCTATATCTAATATTTTAATTTCTGTTTGCACAGATGACTTGTCAAAGAGGCTTATTTCTCCAGAGCTAGGAGTTGTTTTCTTCAACGCCCCCAGCAGGTTGCAGGCAGAACAACATTCTCGTGAGTTCTATAAATAGCAAACTGCAGAATCTTTCTTAACAACAGAAAGCAAAGTAACACGAGTTGTCAATCTTTTCCTTTAAGTTGCAGACAATGTGTTGAAGAGTACACAGCAGGCCTCCATAACTTTACAGCTCTTGAAGAAGTTAGACATCAGGCCACAACCGCTGTTTCGACCACAAGGAGTCCCTGTGAAGCCGCTCACCTTGTTTCAAAAGATGGGAGTGGGACAGCTGGATTTGTACATCCTCACACCAGGCAAGAGCAGCCAGGAATACGAGACGTTCGTACAGAACTGGCCTGACGGAGTCTCGTCACTGTCACAGAGTCTCCCTCTCAGTGCGCTGGTCTCGGTCTCTGCCCTGCTTGTGTGGCATCCAGCATGTCCTCAAGAGAAGGTGGTCAGAGTGCTGTTCCCTGGTGCAACTCCACAAGCAAAACTGCTGCAGGGGCTGGAGAAGCTCAAAGGACTGGACTTCCTTCAGAAGCCGACAGTGACTTCTGGAGACCTCGAAAGACAAGGGGAGAACAGGAAGGCCAAGAGGACAGAGAGCTTGGACAGCGGCCGGTCAATAGGGAAAGAGGGAACAGCCAAGCAAGGGAAAGAACGAGGAGCTAGAGAAGAAGGAAAGGATTCATTAGTGAAAGAAAAGATAAAGACGTTAAGTGGGACTAAAGATACTAATAAAGCTAAAATCAAGGAGGCGAGCATAAAACGTAAACCATCACTATCAGAGAAGAATACTTTAAAGAAAGGGTTAGCAAAGGATGGAAGAAAAGAGGAGAAGACTGGCAACAAAGAGGAGAACAGTGTTAAAAAGTCTGAGCAGATGAAGCAAGCCATGACAAGAAATGACAAAACAGGAGAGAAGAAAACTCAAAAGTCATCAGCAAATGAAGCAAGCCATGACAAGAAAGTTCATGCAAATAATGTAACAGAACAAAAACGAGGGTCTTTGCCAAAAATCCCTGAGCCAGATTGCCCTGGTACTGATCGAGAACACGAGAAGGAGTCTGAAGCTGAGGAGAAGCAGCACGGCTCCAAGATGTCCACCCCAGAGGATATGACAGCTGATTTTCTCAAGCTCAAGGAGGAAAGCGAACTGCAAGTAGCCCAATTACAAACTGCAGCCTTTTGTGAAGGTGCACACAATACGACTGGTGAAAGGTTTATACAGGAAGCAGCAGGTGGTTTGGAAATAACAAAAGTAGAGGGTGATGACAGTTTAGTGCAAAATATCTCTGGGAAGAGTGGGAAAGCAGAAGCAGACTGCCAACGAAACCATCCAGATGAGTCTGTCAAATTTAGTAAACCCGCAAAGGTTGTAGGATTCCCATCTCCTTTGAACAAACCTTATAAAAATGATCACACAGTCCAGCATGACACAACCCCAACCGAGTACACACTGCTGGACGGGGCTTTGAAGCACTCCCCTCCCTCACGCTCCTCTCCAGCAAACCAGGCCCCCAACAGTCCTGAAGAGGAGACAGTTGAGTCCCCTGACTCACGTCCTAACAGTGCGGGCCACACTCCCTACTGCCTGTCCCCAGATGACGTGTGGTGCAACAGAGCCATGGTGAACCGACTTCAGGCCCTCCATTCAGCTGATGCTCACGAGGCAATTGGATCATCTGGCCAAAGCGAGGAGGAGGTTTGCAAAACCAAAAGTGCTACTGAAAACCGCAAAGAGAAGCATCTAAGTTTTCTTTCTTTGGGCACATGTAAAGAGGGTTCTTCGGATCCCTCGCCATCTGTAGCCACAACTACCACCACACACTCATTACCAGCCGAGGTGAGCTCACCTCAGTCGACAGAAGTAGATGAATCTTTGTCAATGTCCTTTGAGCAGGGACCAAGTGCTGGAAGCCAGAGAGAAGGAGATGACGGTGTTTATCTTTCCAACTCTAATGGAGGGTATTATGTGGGAATGTCTTTGCCAATGAAGAAGCCTCCCAGATCTTTGGGTCAGAGTTCAGAGATAGGGCGACCCGCTGCACCTAACACTCTCCATTTTGAGGCATCGGCTCATGACGTGGACCTTTGTTTGGTTTCTCCTTGCGAGTTCAAGCATTTCAAACCCCCCGACTCAAGCTCAGGCACCAGTGAAGCCTCCAGAGAAGTCAGCGGCCCAAATCATCACGGCAACAACAATAACAACCCAAAGGACAGGTCACCCAGTGAGTCAAATGCCCCCTTCTGCACAGAAGACTGCCCGTCCACCACAGCAGATGGAGTTTTGGATTCGGACTCTGATGATTCATGTAGTGACCCGTCCAACTCCCCCTGCAACCATGACGTGAGTCAGGCTTTGCCCCCGGATCCCCTGCCAGCCCCTCTCAGAGACAGTCCACCGCCGCCTCCCCATCCCGACACCTCCATGCCAGTTCCTCAGTCTGACTCTGAAGCTCATGGGAAGAGAGCAAAAAACACTGCAACCCGGGGAAAGAAGTTTCCAGGGGTGAGTGTGTCACATCAGCAAAGTCAAAAATTTATTGGACAAAGTTGAGTCTCCTAGTTTTGCTGGCTTGTGAAGGACACTGTGTAGAGTGTCTCATAAAATTATTCATACCTTCTAATATATTTTTTTGTCACATTACTACCACAAATATCATTGTATTTAATTGATTTTACTTATGATAGAACAATAAATGGTATAACTGAGGAAAGCATGGTACTCATATGTAATCAGCCTATCGGAATCGACATTTCGTAGAACCACTCGTCTTTGCATTTACATCCACAAGATTAGCACTCCTACAAATTTTAATCTTTGGTATCAAATTCCAAGTCTTGCAACAGATTCCCAATTGGATTTAGAAATACAATTTGACAGGGTAACTCTAACATATGACTGATTCTTATTCTTCTGGAAGGTGAGCCCCAATTCCAATGTCAATTATTGCACAGGTTTTAAAGGGTTTTCTTCTGAGACTCACTTGTCTCACTGTCATCAACTCTGACCAGCTTCCCTGTCCCTGCAGAAAGGATCCCCTTTGCAGGACGCTATCCTTCATACAGCTTAGGTTTTCCTTCACATAGTGCCTTTCTTTCAATAAAAGCCACTTCTAGTCATTCTTAAACTGAGATTAAATTACACCCAAGTGGACTTTATTTTCTGACCTGCTCGCATTGTATTTTATTTAAGGGAATCATAGTAAAGGAGTTGAAAAATCTGTGCCAAATGTAAATCATGTATCATTTTCCCTTGTTTGATTATGCACTATTTCATGTTGATCTTTTAAATAAAATCATAACATTCTTGCTGAGGATTTGTGGCTTGGATGTGACAAAATGTCAAAATCTCCAAGGGGTTAGAATATTAATGCAAAACACTCCATATAATCTTTTACCAAGCTTTCTGTCTTCATCTGCAGGGTTTTGAAATTTACATCACTTTGATCACTGACATGACTTTTGGAAACATCAGGAATATCCATAATCAAGGTTGTTTTTTCTTAGGCAGATAATTTAATTGATTATTTTTTTGTCGCCAGATTATCGATGCCCCCCAAAAACCAGGTTCAGGGAAAATCAAAACAGGGAGCCAAAGTGGAACCACAAAAGGGAATCTCTCCAGTGCTCGAACGCTTTCGTCCAGCACTCGCTTGGCACCAGCAAAATCATCACCAGCTCCTAGTATGTAATTTTGAATGGGACGCCTCTTTTACACCACAACTTGACCAAGCTAACGGATAGGAAAAACATTCTGACCTTCTTCTCTTTTCTCTTCTCCTTCCTGTCAGGCTCTAAGGCTCCCTCTGCTGGTGAAGTCAGTATTTATGTGGACTTAACTTATATTCCATCTGGAGCCTCTTCTCCCACAGTCACTGTGGACTTCTTCAGGTGCATCCGCTCCTCCTGCTACATTATCAGCGGAAACAGTAGGGAGCGAGAGGAACTAATGAGACAAACTCTGGATGCACTGCTGGACGGCAAGGCATCCTGGCCAGAAATCATGCAGGTAAAAACAAATTTAAAAATTAACATGACTTTCTCTTAGTCAGAGAAGCCACGAGGGAGAAGTTGTCTGTCTCTTTGTGTTTAGGTGACGGTGATCCCCACCTTTGAGTCGGTGTCGATGCAGGAGTGGTACCAGCAAACCCTGGACAGGCAGCGGGAGCTGAACATTACTGTGCTGGGATCAAACAGCACAGTCGCCATGCAGGAAGAGACTTTTCCTGCCTGCAAGATCGAATTCTGAGATGGAGAATACGAGATGGTTGATGAATGGAAATTTCAATGTAAGATTAAAATCGTGAGGCCCGAGGGATTGGTAGAAATAGAAACAGGTGTTATGGAAATATGCCCCACCCCCTTTGCATGTAAGTGGTAAATATCCACTTTATAGGCTTCTTATTGCAGCTGAAAACTGAAAAAAAGCTTATTTTGACCAATGACCCTAAGGAGAGGAGACTAAACCTACTGCAAAGGATGCACGTCGCTCTGCGCACACAGACGGTCTCAAGAAAGCTGTTGCTGTAGATTACAACATGAAAACGTGCTTTTCAGCTTGCACCATCTAAATCCACCAAAAAAAAATGAGTCCACCAAATTCAGACACATTCAAAACGGTCTTAACAGTTTGCATTGTAGGTTGGAAACGAACATTTAATCTTCGAGGAGTTCAGATGTATAGTTTGTGTCCAGGTGTTTGTTGTGAGCGCTGTAAGCAGATGTAAGACGGACTGTGCTGTGCTGTAGCTGCTTTTAAAAGTGTTTTGTCACTGCTGCCTTTTTACTGAGATCGCATTTAGAAGGAAATAGACCCTGATAAACATGTTTCTGACTCCCAGGGTCACATACCAGCCATTATTAATACTTTAATCCAAGGAGTTAGATGATTTTACTGATTTAACAGCATTGCCGCAATTGTAAAATTGAAAATTCTCCGACAATTGTATTCCAGTAAAAATTCCTATAATCACCAAAAATTATATAACTGATAAACTGCAAGTGTAAATAGGAAATAATCATGCATTATGGTTTAGAACATATATTTTGCACAGTGCTGAATGACAAATGTGTCATGGTGATACTAGGAGCTTTATAGGCTGTAAATAAGAGCAGATGTGGTGAAAGTAATTCTGAAAATAGAACTGAAAGGACAACTCTGATATTCATAATACTTTTATTTATTAGGCAGGTCTCTGGTTAGCCATTCATGCATGTTGCTTCTATACATGTTATTATTTTGTTTTCAAACTTCTACATAAACTATATAATTTAGAACAATTTCTCAGGAAAATTAAAACAGTGTTTCAACAATTTTTTAAAACACTGTTTCCCCTCAATTGGACTAAAATGCTTTTTCTTGTTAAGTAGTTGTAACATGGCCTCAATTATTGAGTAATCCCTTTCAGATAAAATAATTCAAAATGTATAGGCACCAGCACATTGTTACATTAGCATTACTTGAATTTGCAAACATACACTAGCACCATACCAGCTTCATCAGGAGAAGACACTTTTATTTTCCTGAAACTTGTAATGTAAAACCAGCTGTGTAAAAAAAAACATCTTGTTTTGGGTTATTTTGGTTGTTTTAACAATCTTAGATCAAATATTGACCAAGATGAATGTTTTATGGGTTTTGGGGGATTTAGAAAACGACGAATTAGTAAATTTACCTAAAGCGAATGCTTGTGAATGGTGGGAGGAATAAAATATGGAAAGTTAACAAAGAAAATATCCAGTGTTGTTCTGGATTTTAATTCAATTCTGCATCGCAATATATTGGAAGAAAGCAACAACAAAATCCCAAACGTCTGATAAGATTTGTGATGATAGTTAAATTGGATTACAAATGTAACACTTAGTGCATAAAACTTTTTTAAAAATAGCCTGTTTATGTTGATGTCATGACCAATTGTTTGATCAAATGTTGAGCATAGCTAGCACTAGCCTGTGCGAGCGCTATCACAGGCTAGTGCTAGCAACATAGCAGCGCTAGACTATGCCAGAACTAGCCTGTGCTAATGCTAGCCTGTGCGGTCTAGCTAGCAGATAAAAGACTAAGATTCAACAAACATCTTCTCTAGCATCAACTAATTGTATTGTAAACTGACACTAACATAATTGTACAACTTTTTTTATTTTTATTTGACCATCTTACCATTTAGTATTTCAACCCCTAGAAGAGGTTTGGTAAAGTTTGATTATGTCACCATAGAAGTCGAAATTATTGCCTGTTTAGAATTACGCACCTCCTTTTAGTCTGCTTTTGGCCCAATGTTTAGTTAAAAATGGCCAACTTTGTCCGAACCTCAACAACATAAATCCAGTATTTGAAGAAATAACCCAGTAGTTATTGCGTGTTTGTTTGTGTGTGAATGTTCACTCCTGCCCATAAAGCGTGCTGGGTTTTATTTTACCTTCTGCACATCCATTATTTTTAAGTTCTTCTCTTCTGGAAATCCTTACATCCTAGTCTGTAAATCCATGGATGTTTTTGTGAGATGTGGTTTACTGTACTCTATGTGGCTATTTTGCTTTATTTTGCACAAATATGCATGTAACATTATGGGTTTCTGAATACCAAAGCATGAAGAATCACAGAGACAGGTCATTTTTACCTATATAAAACAAAATGCTGCCACCAAATACATAGAAGCATAACATTTTTATTAAGTTTCTCTAAATGGTATTTCTACAAATGTAGATGCAATGAAAAGAAATCATCCTAAGATTGTAATAATTTATGAGAAACTTAATTTTGGATTGTGCATCTGTATCTCTGAATGTGTTTTATCAAATGATCTTGTAATTAAACACAAAGTCATTACACACTTTGTATGAACAAGACCTCAAAAACAAATATTTGAATTTCTTAGGCATCTTTCTGTAAGTCTTGCATATGTAAAACACTCAATTTATGTTATTTTTTTCATGATATTCATAAATAAGAAGAGCAAAGCACCATGGGGAAGTGTAAAATTTGAAAAAACAACTCTGATTGTAAGTAGAAGACAAAAAACAATGTCAGCAAGGATGTTGGTTGTAACATTAGTAGGAATGCAAGAATAAAACAAAAAAAATATGCACAATTAAAATGTGTCTTGAGAATCATGTAAATGCGAATGTTTTAGCGATGAGGAGCAGCAAATTCAAACTCTCCAAACTACTTGTTGAATCTTCAAATCCTTGTGTCATAAAAGAATTTCTGATTTTCTCCAACATAGGTGAATATATGACACATAAGATCAACCAGTTTTCTGACACAGATTGAACCATCTCATGAAACAGCAACTGGCAAGTATTTTGTGCCAGAGCCAGAGCACAAAACGATGTTATGTTTCTGACAATGCAAGGATGAAGATTAATACGAGGTCAAAAGCCAGAGAGAAGAAGAGGAAGTGGAGTTCGACTGTGACAGAGGAGCTGGGAAGCTAACAGAGGAGGAGGCAGAAGAAGAAGCAGAGAAATGCCAGTTTCTATCAGTCCAGCATCATCAGTTTGTGCTGACAGAGTTCCTCTCACCCTCATCCTCATTCTCCATTGAGGATTTTTTTCTCACCACAGCGATGGAAATTATAATGCCTGCCTCTACAGTTATCCTTTAGGACATCGTCCTAGGTTTCCAGTTTTATTTTTGTTTCTTTTTTCTTCGTGCTCTGTTGTTCTGTCTTTTCCTTTCTAAATCACAATGGGATGATCAGACAAATTACAGCAATATAATAAAATATAAATAGTAATATAAATAAATATAAATCCAGAGCTTCCCCCAGTACGTTATAAGCCTGGCGGGCTATCAGGCTTTACTTTCAACCCCATCAGGCTAAGCATTGTTTGTTTATTTATTTTAAGGTAAATTTTTTTTATGTTTGCCTTCTTTTAAAAATACTTTATAGTTGTTGTTAGCGATACATAAGACTTAACAATACCTAATTAGCTGGTGATATTTTCAAATTTCCTGTGAAGATGAAACTTTATTAAGTCAAAAACACAGTAGGCCATTGGATGACTACTCTAGCGCCCCCTACTACCAGGATTCGCAAGTTTTCTGGGGGGAAACGCTGTGATTCTAGTTCATTGATCTCCCACCATTACAATTCACAGTTGTTGTCATCAACACTTTAGCCATAGTTTACAACAGAACGTCCCTCCAGACTAACACTGTTGTATCGACAACATGACTAAGCAATTTGAATCTTATTCATGTGCAAGTGAAAGAAGAACTTGTCATTCTGATTCACTGACATGTTCAATGACACATGTATTTACTTTTGAGAGATTAACTAAGGGTTTTAATAAAGAAACTGGATTTTGCAGGTAATCCATGCTGCTTTGCAGTTAGTATGAATTTTTTAGAGAAATACATTTGCTGTTTTGTAAATGTCAAAAGTGATTTGAGAAATGCACCAAAGCAATTGAGGAAAACTATCAATGCATCTTAAGTTTTACTTGGAAGTAAAACTTTCAAGGAGATTACTCATAAAATCTCCTGTGTGTCACAATCAGCGTTAGTGTTGTTAGTGTTTTAGTTTTACAGCCTCACACTCTAAGGCATTGTCTCATATAAAAAGTGAAAGTAATAAAATAAAAGGAGGGGTTTTGTTTCTCCCTGGATAGAGAAACGCACAGCAGCTCACTGAGGTTTACCATTAAATCTTTTCTTACAGGTAAGTTTTCTAAAATTTCCTTTTAGAGAAACTGTACTTAGATATAGTTTTTGTGTGTAATGTAAACCACAGTGTTGATCAAGATTAAGAAGTTGCTTAAAATATTTCCAGCCATGTGTGAAGGGAATTCATCCAGTGTTCATCTCAGTTTTATACTCTTTTAAATTATATGGATATTTTTTAAATCTTCATGCGAATTTGTAAATGAGGAAATGTTTTGTCCATGTTCAAGAGCATAATGAAGTGGGAAGGTGTATATTTTATCTTTTATAGCACTTATGTACTTTTAAGTAATACTGAAAGTAAAACCAGTTCTTAAAACTTGATTCAAAAGAGCTTCTATTCTTTCAAAAGTGAAGTTGATTTTAATTATTTTAGTTTGTATTTAACGACATAAACCTATCAGACGCTCACAAACAGGTTTTACGAGTGCAAGTAGATAGATAGATAGATAGATAGATAGATAGATAGATAGATAGATAGATAGATAGATAGATAGATAGATAGATAGATAGATAGATAGATAGATAGATAGATAGATAGATAGATAGATAGATAGATATGAATTCTTCTGTAAGAAACTATATTTGTTGCTTATCTATCAACTTCTTTGGATGCAAAATTGTAAACCTCATTGAGTAACACTTGACAGCAGCTCACTCTTCTTCCACTCTGCCTTCATCTTCAGGAGACTTTGTCCAGCCTGTCCTCCATCATGTCTGCAATCACATCCAGTCTGTCCAAACGTCAGGAGAATGATCTGCTGTCTCTCTTCAGCCACGCCCGTCTCCACCTCCTTTACAAGGCCAGCATCCACGGCTTCACTGCAGCTGCCTTCCATGGCCGCTGTGACCAGCAGGGACCCACTGTCATTGTGGCCTACAACGCCGCAGGGTTTGTCTTTGGGGCGTACACGTCCAAGGACTATGCCCAGAGTGGAACGGCTGTCAATGATGGGGAGGCTTTCCTTTACAGCATCAGTGCTGAGAGAAACAAACCACTCAGAGTGGGGGGTATCAGTGGGAAGCATGCCTTCACCGATGGAGGCCCCGGTCCAAATTTTGGTGCTCTGGTTTTCTTGCATGAGGACAAGCCTGCAGTGCAATCCAATCCAGGCGACTGCTTCGTCTTCCAGGAAGCAGATATGCATGGGAATGACTTGGCACTGACAGAGTTTGAGGTGTATCGGGTTGAAGGTTCGTGAAAGAACTTTCTTTAACGAAATACAAAGGATCTCCAATGATCGAATCAATTTGTATTCATTTCTATGGGTTATTTACACATGTGCATGTAATATATTCTAAAAAATAAACATGGGTTTATCTTTTTATTACAACAGATCTAGGAGATCTCCTGGAGAAACCCTGGAGAAACATCCAGTGGACATTTGAGTATGTAACCCAAGGCAACATGTTTTTATGTGGAAACTCATAAAAGAAAAAAGTAAAAAAGTTATATTTTCAAATCCACGCTGAATTGAGCTGAGACGCTTTCTCACCATAATTCTTGCAACAGCATTTTTAGGCAGAGCATTTTTAAGCACTTCTGGAAAAGAAAAGACTGATTTGTAAATACTGGTGCTTCTTCTTATTTCTTCTAATTGTTAGAAAACAGACCTGGAGGTGGTAAATATAATAACTTATGATAACTTTGATAGCTAAATCTTAATTCTGAGAAACGTGCAGAATGTTTTTGCTATTTTAAATTTATTATGATCATGATCTTGATTATTTTATGTTCTCTTTTTTGTTTTCTTTTATGTTATTACCTTCGCAGAAGAAAGCAGCAACTAATGACAAGTATCCAGAACTATCTGCCTGAACTCAAAGTAGTCAATCAAGCCCGTGTGCTGCTGGTAGGCCCTGTTGGGGCCGGCAAGTCGAGCTTTTTTAACTCCATCAACTCCGCATTTCGGGGCAACATGACATGCCAAGCCATCACTGGTACATCAGGGACAAGTGTGACCACTCAGGTACCAATAAAACATTCACTGCTGGATTATCTTATCAGATTCAACAGAATAAATGTGCAGGATTCACTGGGAAACACATGGTGACATGATTAGATCTGACTTATTTTTAACTGATTACCGATTTATATATACTTTTTATATCTCCTGCAGTATCGCGCCTACACCATTAAGGCAGGAAGACTTGGTGGGACTCTGCCTCTGATCCTCTGTGACACAATGGGGCTGGAGGAAAACGCTGACTCCGGCTTGAACATTGAGGACATAGTCAGCATCTTCAAGGGGCACATGAAGGATCGCTACCAGGTTCTTTAAACACACGCACACTTTAGCGTCACATCATGTAAGCCATTTAACTGTTGGGATGTGGGGGTAATGAATTATTCAAAGCAAACCATTTGTTTGTTCTCTTCAGTTTAGTAGCTGTTCGTCAATCCTAGAAGATTCTCCAGGCTATCAGAAACACGCCACTCTGAACGACACGATTCACTGCATGGCGTACGTCATCGACACCTGCAAGGCCTCTCTTCTTAGCCAGAAAATGCTGGACAAGCTCACTGCCATTCGGAAAAGGGCCAACCAACTTGGTTAGTGGGAACATTTTATACTGAAGAACGTGTCAAAGTGTTCATCTTATGTTGCTATAGTAACATGGTGCTTTAAAAATGTTTGCCTCTAATTTGTCATGTCAGAACCCCAATTCACAAAGTATTTTATGTGATGGACCAACTCAAACTAGTGCACATCCGTGAAGTGCAAAATGCTAATTAACTCAGGCTCACCTGGACTGAATGGAAAATCACTTACAATCAAGTTTTGCCATCGATTTCTCAGTTGGATTTACGAAAGGACTTTGACTGGGCCATTTTAAAACGTCAATATGCTGGATGTAACGCATCCTACTTTAAGTCTGGGCGTGTCTGTAGGGTCAAGATGGAAAGTGACCCTCAGCCAATGTCTTGAATCTTTAGTTTTCTTCCAGGATTGTGAGTTTAGATTGTAATCAATCTACAAAAGCTTAAAAAATATACTGTTTCCTGCCAGGCATCCCTCAGATTTTGTTGATGACCAAAGTGGATGAAGCTTGTCCACTAGTGGCAAAGGACTTGAAAAATGTGTATCGCAGTGTTTACATCCAGAAGAAGGTAACAGTTTAAGCCAATATTTACCTTATTACAGGAAAACATCCCGAAATATCAAGGAGAACTATTAATGTCAACGTATCGTTTCAGGCCCGCCAGTTGAGTGATTCCTTGGGCATCCCTTTGTCCTATGTGCTGCCAGTGAAGAACTACAGCGAGGAGCTGGAACTGGATCAGAACACCGACATACTGCTGTTTATGGTCTTGGAGCAAATGCTCAACTATGCAGACAGCTACTTTGAAAACCAGATCACAGATGATCAGGAAGGAAGCAGTGGACCGGAGCTCTACAGATCCATCGATCCCCGCCAAGTTGTATCAAAACATGACGAGCCTAAGATCGTTTGAGATACACAGTTACTGTATGTGGGAAAGTTTGGATTGCTTATCTATCAGGAGGTTTCTGATTGACAGCTCTGCTTGCGATGAGGGGTGATTGCTGAAAAGTCAATACAGTGTGATGGGCTGGCTTTGAAAACTAATTTCAATGCAATCCGACATGGTTCCTTATTAGACTTTTACTGGATTAGATGTATTTGCTAGCAAAGCACCTTGATGTGTCATTTTATGTTGCTGCCATATAAATAAACTGAAAAGGAAATGAGCTGATCCAGTTTCAATTTGTTTATGCACAATTACAAAGTCCAATAAAACACATTCCACTCGAGCAAGTCATCCAGAAGATTTGCAATTCATACCGTCACATACAAAAAGTATGTGAAAATAATCCACACACACCCAATCCCAGCCCCTGCCTCTTTAGACTTTGTTCTAAATACACATTCTTGCAGTACATTTCACTCCTACAGTAAAAATAAAAAAATATATATATAACTTTATTTTGTGAAAAATGCTTACATGTTCACTATGGTTACTGTGATTAGAAATTAGCAGAGAGTTGCTTACTTTGATCAGCCAGTAGATGTCGGTCATAATTTCACAATTAATGTTTCGGAACATCTTTATTATGAAAAATGTGAGGGGCTTTATGTTGCACACTTGCTCTATTTAGTTTATTTCTATTGTTTTTGCAGACGTCTTTGCAATCACATGTGCGTAACGTCAACTCGAGACATTGTCAGAATAACACAGCAGTAATTTTTTTCCTTCAAAGTTATTTGCAATCACCCGCCAGTTTAATAACAAAAATAAAACCCAGGCGTCTTCGTGAGACAAGAAGAACGTCGCTTTCCCTTTCAGCCAATGGCAAAAGCCGAAGAGTTTCGGTGCCGCCCTCCTCTGATCCCGAGTATAAGAGGCGTTGTGCAACCTTGCCAAGCACCACAAACGCTGCGTCGCAAACTCTCCTGCAGAGATCTTAATTTCTCCGTCTCTCTCAAACTACTGGACTATTCAAGCTTTCACCAAACTGGGATTATTTTCTGATTTGCAAACATGATTCCCGAGGAAAGTTTCGTCTCCGTGGAGAACAGGTCAGATTTTATTTACAATGTTTGGAAACGGGATCTGTCCGTTCTGTTTCGCAGGGACGTCCTGTTCTGGACAGGAATGTCTTACGTCCTTTGACTCTGTAGCTGTTACCTGTAACTTATGCTATTCGCCTGGGCTGCAGAGTCTGTAGAAATGAAACCAAAAGCACCTCAGCACTGCAATGGACAATGTTAATATTCTACAATAAGGACTGATTGGGGTTATTTTATGCATGCATTCCGCACAAATACTTCACAGTAAAGTACAAATGGTATATTTTTTTATGCATTAGATACCTGCTGCAGTAAAGTGCCTGGCAAGTGCATGTTTTTCTCCTTTCATAGCCTCTCTTGGCATGTCTGTGGGACAATTTTGAAGTTGTTTTTGTCTCTTTCTGTGTTCAAATGAGTAATAGTTCTGTCCCAATCCTCAGGATGCAGTCTGCAAGGTTGGCACTGGAGGAGTTGCTTGTAACTGCCCAGAAACAGCACTGCCTCACGGTTGGCATATATGAATCAGCTAAGCTCCTCAATGCGTGAGTAGAAACCATTAATTATGGCTTAAGTCGGGGCATTATTGTGTTTCTCGGCTGTATTTGCTCTGCTCACTTTTCAGACACAGACATTGCCCCAGTCTGACAGCTGCAAACATGCGGGTTGCCAAGTGTTTGTTGTTTTTCCTCCCTCTCTAATGTTTCCCTCGGTTTCCCCAGAGATCCGGACAGCGTGGTCCTGTGCGTTCTGGCGGCAGACGACGAGGAGGACGTGGCGCTGCAGATCCACTTCACGCTGCTGCAGTCCTTCTGCTGCGACAGCGGCATCAACATCTTGCGGGTCTCTGGGGTTCAGAGGTTGTGGCAGCTTCTGGGAGGAGTGGATGGCAACCGAAACCAGGAGGAGAGCGGAGACCTCCACTGCATTCTGGTCACGGTGGGTTTGTTACTACAAGTGGCGGCCTGGCTACGGGTATCAAGGTGTATTCTACATGTTAAAATCCTGAAAAGAGCTGCACTACCCCTCCCCCACTTGTTACTATGCACTGAAAAGAAAGTTCCTACACATTTACTTCGCTTAGAGCCTTGTGGTCGTTTTAGTCTCAAGGTCTAGCCTAACTATAAATTTGAGAATCTCATGCCGGTTCATTCCTTAAACAGAAACTTCTTATGACCTGAAAGGCTGATGCTTTTCGCTCCACTGTAAATATTTCTTGCTATCTTCAAATGTAATTCTCCTTAATACATGATAGTGCTAATCATTAATTTTATTTTATTTTCTATGCAGAATCTCCAGGTAGACCACTGCAGGCTACAGGAAGTTGGGACTTACTGCCAAGAGAGTCGACGCCTAGACCAGTGGATTCCTGAGCTGGTTCTGCAGGAACGCTGAAGGGCCTGAATACCCCTAGAAACCCTGCAGATTCTGGGTTGACATGCAAAACAGACAAAGGAACTTGATAGTCAAGCTGCAATGGTCTTGAGTGGACTCAATCTTAGCACCCAGACTGAAGGCAGGACGAGCCTAAAACATTCTCAAAGTTGCTGTTAAACAATTGAACATTTCTGCAAGACATGAAGAGAGAAAACTGGATTGACTGATAGTTTCGTCTCTATCAGGAAAACAGTCTTATGCACCTATTTTGGGCTTGGGCTCTCCCAATGTTCAAGGACCGTTTTTTTTTATTAATCATCGAGGGGCGCAGCAAACTGTGTCTTGTCCACACCCAGTTCATACCTGGAAGATTTGTATGTCTGCTATCTGGACTGAAATGTTGTAATAGTGAAACTACTGTATAGCCAACATTCCTAAGTGTTCAGAATTGGGAGAGTCTCTGCGCAGAAAGGGTGTGCATGAAAACATGGTATGCACGCACAGTGTCTTTCTTTAGAAACGCCTGGGTGTGCTGTGTGTGCATTTTTGCAGAGAACAGCTGAACCTGTGGAGGAGTGATCGCTATGGAAACTGAAACTGCTCTGTTAGAAGACACAGGATCTGGTTGGCTTTGCAGAACAAAAAAAACTGCAACAAAACAAAACAAAAAAGGTCTCGGGACCTGATGATTTTTTTTTTTGGTCTGAATTCAAACCTCAGGGGGATACAGAATGTTCTGTGTTTCTGATCAGGACTGTAATGTAATGTGCCTTTACAAATGTTGCCTATTTTATAATATTTTGAAATGTTTAATTTATTGTTTGTATCATTTGTTCCTGGTCTATTCTTTTGTGCAATAAGTCAATAAATTATTGGATTCATTGAGAAGATTTCCTTCCATCTATTGGGCGATGGGCGGGCCACACCCTGGACAGGTCACCAGTCCATCGTAGGGCGAGAAGATTCTTACTAAAAATGCAAAAGAAAAGTCAAGTGTGCATCACGGAACCTGCTGAGTTACCCAACAGCTGCTTACAGTGGCACCGAAGTCATGGAAAAATGCATGCACTGCTAGGTCAAAGTCTTTGTTGACGATTACTTTTGTAGTGAACGTAAGCCAGCCGGAATAACACCAGGGTGGAGCCTGAAACTACGCTGAAAGAAACAGGCAAAGCCAGCTGATGCAGACAGACTCTCTCTGCAGGAAGTTTTGAGAAGATAAAAGCCTCCCTGTCATTTCTCTGATTTTTCTTGTTTTGTTACATACTTTTAACTTCTTGCAATTCAAGGCTGCACGCACATTTGCGTGGCAAACTATATCTCCATTGTGTGCCCTCTGCTTTACTCCCTGTATCTTCCTCTGCTCTCACAGAGAGCCGCCACTCGGCCAGAAGGGGAACACCCAGGCACATGGACCACACGTTTGTTTACACTCTGCTGCTCAGAGGCGTAGCGGGCGGCGGCGGACTTTTAACAGTCTGTGATTCCTCCCACAGCCCAAATCTCATGACCCACAGGAGAAGAATGGTTTGAAATTTTGAGTAACACTGCGACTGTTGAGCTACGGCTTCTAAGAGATTAAAGGAGGACTAAGAACACGATGCAAAGGTCTAGCTGGGAGACTTTCTATTTAAGCCTGGCACATTGTGATTCCATCTCTGCACACTATGTACTTATTAAACTAGAGAGCATGTGTGTGCATGTGCTTTATAAATATACGCAGTCTGCAGGAAAAAAACAATAAAAAGACAGAATGCTTTGCTGACAGAAGAAAGCAAGAAATGGGAACTCAAGCAACTATCAACACAATGGTGTCCAGTGACAGGTTGTGTTATATCATCTTTTTATTAATGTTATCTACTTCTCAATATTTTTTTAACAGCAATATCCACAAAATATTAACAGTGTGCAAGAAAACATGAGTTATGGCACATCAGAGAACAGTTACAAAAAATAGATTTTTTTTTTCAGAATCAATCAAGGCAAAAAGGATACATATACTGTATGCATACACAGGAGATCAGAACACAAAGATGAGTCTCAGATGGGACTCCGAGCCAACTGAGTGATGCTTGATATGACAGTCCGCCAGCGAAGAGCCTCAGACTTGCCTTACTGGGGCCGAAAATGAATTTTTGTTGAGCTCACTGTGAATTTGCAATGTGAGCCACATGCTCCACTTTAGGACTGTTCATTCTGTCGATCTGATAGCTCCACAACCAGCATTAACACAATATACGCCACTATAAGGCAAACTAACAACTGATCAATCAGACAAACTGTCCGCAAAATCAGCAATTCAGGCCGGCCGTCTTTGATTGTAGCCCAGGAAGAGATGGAATGATTGAGAAAAAATATAAGAATGTAAAAAAATAAAATTTGTCAGACATTTTTAGGGCAACAGTGTGCATAGTGGTATGATATGCATGCTCATTTTATTCTTTTATCCTCCTTCCCCATATCCATTTATTAAAACAACAACAAAAAAACAATCATACATCTCGATATGTTAATTAAATTTTTTTTGATCACATATTTAACTTACTTTCTGGTATTAAGCTGTATTTATTTAGTAAAATATCTCAATTCGTTTAATCTAGCATTACAGTGTAATCATCCTTTTAAACATTAACACTGCTAAATTAAAATAATTTTAATTAATAATTAGACATTTTTATAGTCAGATTTATTTTCTGTCCAAATATGAGTATACTATATATATTTTACTACAGCTATGTCCCTTCTGCTTGTCATATTAAAAGGGCTCCAAAAAGCCTTTTAATAACGCCCGAGCTGAAAGGTAGCCATTAAGCTAGCCTTCAGACCAAAAACAAATCGAAAACGGAAAACATGCAATAGAAAAAGCAGCCCACAAGCTTTCTAAAGCTTATACATTTTCTTGAACAGGAAAGTTGAAGCAAAATAAAACACTTTTTTAAAATAATGAGCAACAGAAATACTGAACGGTGGGGTTTGGTTACAGCAGTTTTTAAGCGTTAAGCTAATAGACAAACTGTTGACGTTAGCCTCAAACCGGTGGAACATGCTAGGTATGTGAATTTCACAATAATTTTAATTTGCGACATTTTTTTCCTGCTCTCCATCCTAAAATAAACACGCCTTAATAAATAAGTGGATGTCAAACATTCTAATTCTGTTTGATTTGTCTGGGAGTTAATCTGGAAAACTAGGGGGATTTGACAATAATTGCTATGTTAACTACTACAAGCAATGCAATTATTTGCGGGGAATAGAATATAAACTGTTAGGTCTGTTTATACTGTTGACCTGAGAACTCCACAACCAGCATTAACACAATATACGCCATTATAAAGCAAACTATAGTTTGCCTCTAAAGCATTTCCTTACCCCATTTCCGTTTGTTGACTGCTACCTGCAATGCTATGTTCAGACCACCAGATGGCGATATCACAGATTCAACAAGCACTTGCACTCATCTTTGTTAAGCCTGCCGGGTGCGAAGTGTAAAGCAAAATATCTGCCTTTTCACGCAGTTTATAGTTTCTATTGGCCATGTCGGTGTGAATGAAAACAGCAGAAAAAGGACAAAGGACTTCTTGAATCAGTTTAAAGTAGCAAACATCTTGTTGAAAACAATGAGAACATTTTTAAAAGTTCATTTCTCACTATTTTCAGAGAATAGGATTATGATATGTGTCAAATTGTAGATCTTTTACAAGATTATTCTCTGTTTATTTTGCTTCTGATTGGACAGCAAAAACATAGCAACCCTATTGGAACCTATAATAAATTAGGATACTGAACAGTCAAAAGTATTTCTAGATGGAAACCTTGAAAATGTAACTTCTGAGTACAAAGCAGACGCACCAAAATATCACATGTACTAGCTAAAACACATGACCTTTCCCCTGGCCAGACTAACCCTAGAACTGCAGAACCACAAGGTTGTAACACTGCCATGTTTTATGGCAGAACAAGAGGCACTCTGCTATAATAATCTTTGAAATTTTCCTACAAATTCAAACAAGTACAAGTCTTTTCCCAACTCCATCTCTGCTAAATTAGATACCACCAAGACCACATCCTTTCCCCCCCCACACACATGCATACTAGATGCCACACATCCCCAACCTGAAGTCTTATCCTTTGGAAACTGCCTGCTCTATTTGTAATGAATAAAATCTAAAGGCAGAATAAGCAAGGTCTTTTACAAAATGATGTAAAATTAGGCTAACTGGTGATTTTAGCGTTTAGTGTGAGCACTTAGCATGAAAATACACAAACATAATCCGACACAATCTGGCTTCTTTCAGCATCGTATGTTTTAAATGCTGATCTGTGCAATACTGATATGTAAATACATGCGTGTATTTACATACACGCATGTATGTAAATACACACGCATGTATTTACATACATGCGTGTGTAAATACACACGCATGTATTTACACTCATGCGTGTGTGTAAATACAACACACGCATGAGGAAGCATGGATCAGGAGAACCTCTCATAACCTTCAAAAGTCAGCGTCACTACTGAGTCCCATGGGAATCACAACAGAGGATCAACAATTAAGATAATCATGCTCTGTAACTGTATCCTACTTTCGGCTAAAAATCATAATGCCATGCAAATTAAACCACTCTTTTTTTTTTTTTTTTTTTTAATTTGCATCAAGTCTAGTTCCAATCCATTCAGTATCACTCCTCTGAAATTATAGATGTACCACATTTGTGTTGCTTGTTGCCCCAAAAATGTACCACTTAAGACACAACAAAATGGCAGCGTTGATATTAAAGGAAGGCTCAGGAGGCTGGTTTTTTTGGCCACCGCAATGAGGTCTGATGTTAATTAATTCCCCTTACAGACTCCATCTTTAACCTTGCAACATTTTTGTTTGTTTTATTTGTTAAAATCCTGACTGCTGCATTTTTAGCTATGGCTAAAACCAACCTCCGCTAACGCAAGCCTTTAAAAACTGAAAGAAAAATGAGAAGACGGACATCGTCTTTGACGGACAAAAGGGAAGCAGTGTTAAAAATTCCAACATCCACAGATGGGGGTAGTTCTGTGTTTAGATTCTGTATCTTACAAACACTGTACAGGGTAATACTCAACTGATCTGCTTTCATGGACTCCATAGAAAGAAGGTAACATAAAAAATAAAAAGCCAAAACAGCTACTCTTCAACTTATCACTTCTGCACAACTAAAAGAAAGTTTTTACACTTAGTTTGTTTCTCTTAATGCCATTTTCTTCCCTCTTCGTTTTCAGGTTTTACAATCAAGTTTGGTTTTGTTAGATTGGAGGAGTGTGGTGGAAGAGCAGAGGACACAGAAAGGGGAATCCAAGAGTCAGTCTCCAGATAGTTGTGAACTCACGTTAAATTAATTTATTCTATTTTGACTGGATTTGATTGTTCAATCAACATATATCTCTATCTTTCTAAAATACTCCCTACATGTATCTTTATGTAACAAAAATGAGCTGAAAACAGAAAATGTTAAAGTTTGAACTTTTTCCGTTGTTGCAGATGGATTCTCCGAGTCTGTGGCCTCGCTCCCACTTAAAGTAAAGCACAAGAAGGTTTGATGTACAGTAGAGACTCTAAGATCTTATGAGGTGAGACCCCTGAACCAAACCAGGTCGGCCATTGGTAACGTCTCCTTTCGTTAAGGTAAAACAACAACAGCGAAAAAAGTACAGTTATGCGATGCTTCAACAAAATACCTAAACATACATTGAGTTCACAAACAAGTATTTCTTAAGAAAAAAAAACAAGAAAATAAAACAAAAATAAAAAGTAGTAAACGTCCACGGTTAATAGCTTGAGTTCTTTGTTGAGCTGTTCGCTGAGTTCCTCTGGTTGGTCCAGATCTGAGGTCGGCTAAGACATCGACTCTGAACCAACAGCAGCAGCTATCTGGAGCCGCAGCGGAACCAGCGACAGCGGATCAGCATCTAGAGACAGGTTTTTTTTTGTACAGGTTGGCACAGCTGGAGGCTTGGCCAAAAAAGGCTGGAGGCAGCCGCAGAGAGGCCGCAGGCGGAGAAGAGGTCTGTTGATTCGGATTCAAGAGGGAACATGCTGTGGTCTGACCAAAGCAAAGACTCTGGCTAAAGACAAAGCTCTCGGATTGTCTTTTTTTTTTAATCTTAAAGTACCCGCAGAAGATTAAGCGTTTATTGAGCTTTTCGATGCGACACTGGGTCGTGTTTGGCACGGTAGGCTTTGCGCCCACCACTTATTTGTGTTGCCCACATGCTTCTTCCCACTGCCTGCCTGTGCAGCAGCTGCCAATCATTTACCCGTCACCTTGTTTCATGACCGGCGACGGAAAAGAAACGGGCTTCCTACCAATTGCTAAATGTCAGAAATCCCTTTTCAATTTAAGCGGTTGTTAATTCACCAGCAATTGGGAATAATACCAAAGCACCTTGGCCTTACTCTACGCTTAACTCATCTCAGAAGCTATGAGGACAAGATACCTGCCCCTAGTGGTGGTTCTGGATTGTGGCACGGTTTCAGAGTGGCTAAATTTGGAGCAACTGTGTGTGTGACCCCCAAACGCCAGCTGGGGTTTCTTGGCTTCTGAGGAAGCTATGGGGGCCTATTTTGTTGCAAAAGTCAACTTTTATGTGTCAGGCTATGTGGATAGGAGAATCTGTGTGTGTATGCGTGCGTGTCTGTGTGTGTGTGTGAGGGCAACAAAAGCACGTGTGAAGCTATAGGATGATGCAAGGTTTCTTGTCTTTGAAAGGGTTTTCAGAGGTGGGGACACCAACCAGCAGGGGGTCGCTTCGAGCGTGCTGCTCACAGTAACTCATCAGATCCGCCGCCGCTTTAGACACCTGGGGGGATGGACAGGAAGAGGGGTTCAGAAAAAAATAGAGACAGAGGAAAGCAAAACGACAGGAGTGAGGGAAAGAAAAAATACAAATGAAAGCTAGAAGACTCATTTTATCACCTCTAGAACATGTCACGATACTTTGTTTCTACCTGTTTTGTTATTTCGTTAAAGTCCAAAGATAATATTTACCTTTCTAAAAAGAAGTTCTCATGTCCCTATTCCTCTGATGACACCACATAATTGCACTTTTAGCTACGACTGCCTTTAGAAATTTTAAAAACCGCTAGAAAAATACAATCAAGCTTCAACAAGTAAGAAAAGCAATTACATTAAAAAAAAAAAATCAGACCACAGAGCGCAACCAGTAATTTGGAAAAGATTTAATCTCAGACCTAAACAGAGGAGTGAAAGGAGAGTATCTGATATGAAATGGGAGCTCCTCCTTTTACTCTGACTAAATCTTGAAAAATTAAGAAAAAAGTTTTTAAAGTCATTTTAAAGTTCAGAAATGAATGGGGGATTCTGCACATTTAGGGTCTTAAATCTGGTTCACAGAATCATAAAGTGCATTTTGAATTTAAGGTCAAAATTTAAGGTCATCTTTTCTCTAATCCCAGAAAAGATGCTGGGATTAGAGTGATGTATGACAGCAGTATTTAGAAAAAGATTCAGGCAGCTTCAGTCCTCTAACTGTGGAGTAAAGAAGGCAGAACTTACTACATCATTACTTCTCAGGAAAACGTTCTCAATCAATCCTCTCCCAACTTTTGAAAAGGCAATAACGAGGGTCAACAATTATGTAGACTGCTGGTTAGGGTGTTGGATGAATCATTTGAACCAAAAAATAAGCTTTGTCGTTTTGGCAGTTTAATCATTATTCAGTTTATTGAAGGTTTTACCCATCTATGTTCTTACTTATGTGATTGAGGTTGAATGGATTTTGTAAATGGAGTTACAGCTAGTCATCATCGGCATAAAAATGAAAAGAAAGCAAGAGATTATTTTTGTTTTTCCTCGTTTTATTTGCACATTTCACTCAAGCTTAGTATTTCATGGAAATCTAAACTTTATTAACAGAAAAAAGTATAGAGTGAAAAAAAAACACAACTAAGCATTAACATTAAAGCTCAATTGCAGCGGGGGCGCATTTAGAAAAAAAAAAAGGAATACGAGAAAGGAAATATATGTTCCACACACAAAGCAGATGACCAATATTCTTACCTTGATGCGTTCAATTCCTGCCTCGATCCTCAGCTGCTCCACCAGTTTCCTGGCCTGGGCGATATTATTAGTAGTGGACATATTCATCCATCAGAAGACACCAACACAGGAGAAAACTGCAGGAAGAAGAAGAAGAGACAGAAACTTTCAAAAGGAAGCTATCGTCATGCCCTGGCGTATTTGTCTCGAAGCAAAAGGCTATTAAAGAAGTTCTGTGAGTTTATAGTTTTCCAGGAATCGTGCATTCATACCCTTGACAGATTTTTAGCGATTCACCAGAACAAATGTTGAACAACACTAGTTATGGAGCCACAGCACCACATTGTGGTTTTAACGTTGTAGTGCGACACAAACGTTGACTGAGAAACCTGTGGATATGCAACACAGAACATACCAAATAAACATGGAGGGACCCCGGGGCTTCAAAGGGAAACAGGCCCACGTTTATGTTGGTAATGTTTGAGACAGGAATGCTTTTCCTGCCTCTAGGACCACACAACAAAAAATCAAGTTGTTCTGCTGATGCCATACTCCCGAGAACATGGATCATGATAAATTAGCCTCTACAAACGGAGCCTTACCTGACCGGCGGTGTGCAGACAGGACTCTCTCTGAACACTAATGTGAGAGGACGGAGGGGACGAGCTGAGGGAAAGCAGGCGCTGCAGGACAACAGTAGGCGGGTAATGAGAACAGAGCTGGGAGGCAGCTGAGTTTACATTGGCTTCTCTCTGTGCAAAAGAAAGAGCAAGTTACACAAACGTTTGCCGCTTTTTTTACAGTCCGACCACTCTAATCAGCAATAATCAATAATTATTTCATATTCAGCATGTAACGTTTTCCACATTTTGCCATGTTACACCCACAACTTTCAATTTATTTTAATTCTTTTTGGATCCTTATGTTACACAAGAGCACAAAATATTGACTAATTATCAAGGGAAAAGGAACTGATGCATGTTTATTTTAATATTATTTGTATTAAAAATCTTTTACCCCAACACCCTCAAATAAAAGTGCAACATGTTGCTTTCAGAAACCAACCAAGTCGTAAATAGTCCTAAACTGTCAATAGGGTGTCATTTAATATCGATATAAAAAGTTCAGGATAAGTTTAGGTTATGAAACTTTCTCCAAATAAAACGGTGCCTCTGGAGGAGCTGCAGAGATCCGCAGTGGAGGACAGGTTAACTAATCTTTACAGAAAGGCAATCATTAGAGCAGCAATGTCTCCATTGCTGGAAGTTGCTTTGCAGTTTGCAATAAGATGATACAGCAAACATGTGAACAAAGTGCTTTGGCAAGATGAGATAGGAATTGTTGTTTTTTTCCGCACATGCAAAATGCTACAGTGTACTGAGCTGAGCAGTATTTTTACTTTAATGTCAAATGTGACTAACGGGAATCACATTTCACTCTAAGTTGCAGCAAATCACAATGAGGTGTTAGGAAATTGCTGGAATCCTCTGCAAATCATTTTATAGTTACAAACGAGCAACAAGTATTGGTTTAAAATATTTTCCCAACTTAAAAAAGGAGGCAAAATGATAGAGATGAAATGATGGGCGGCGCTAAGTATAGGGCTTAATGGAGGATGGAGCAAATAGAGCACAGTTCACCATCCAGCAGGACAGCGATTGTAAAACAACAATCATCATCATCATGAGCTGGCAAGGGTTGAGTCAAACTACAGATCTAAATCATTTTGAGGATTTCTGTCTCTGACTTGTTTTCACGGTTGTTCTTCCTCCAAACTGGCAATCTGAGTTATTTTGTAAAAAAAAAAAAAAAAAAGCACACCCAAAAAAGACATATTAACCATAATTACTGCTGTAAAGCCTGGTTTTAAAACGACTGACTAGAAATGTCTGCCACACTTTTCAGGTCCAAAATAACCACTACTTTTGCATACACTAAATACAGTAAATTGACAGTTGCTGCAACATGACCAAATGTGAGCAACATGTTAAGGACTAAATGTGACTAAATGTGAAAACCAAGTGAACCGTTTGCTCTTTTGTGCACATTGTTTCCAAAACGCTTTCACAAACTTTCTGGCATCTTTTGTTTGTTTACCCAACTCTGAGCTCAACAAGAACGGCTCATTGTTCAGCACTTACAATCACAACCACACCTCGCGCCTCACCTACAGCGCTATCAGAGAGCTGCCACCCAGCACCTCGGTGTGCTGCTCTGTCTGCCGCCCGCCAGCGCTCTCAGGAGGAGAGTCCTGCTTTAATTACTACAACCACAGAGCAGATCAGAGAACCGCGTATGTAATTAGGGCTCCTGTGTGTGAGCGTGAGTGTGCAAGTGTAAGAGACAGAAAGAAATAAACATTTAGGAATAATACAAAATATATGTTTCCTCTTGTTCTTTAAATTGTGAATATGACAGTAGATTTTTTTGGCCTACAAATATTAGGAGTAAGTCTTGTGTTTTGGTCAGAAAGAGATTTCCAAAGCTGCCAAGCTACATTAAATAAATTAAAATAAAGTAGCTTTTCTGGCTTTTGTTTACATCTGATTTACTGTTGGCAGACGATGGCTTTAATCATCAGCCAACAGTGGCAAGCAATACAGCTTTTTCTGTATTGCTTGCCACATCAGGACAATGCTATTTTCCACATTACTTTAAGCTTTAAGAAGTTGTACTTTTTTGTAAGAGCAAAGTTATATTTATCATTCTGAGCTTGATATTTTGCCAAAATAAGGTTCAAAGGGATATTCAAGGAATGTTTGAGCCTTGACAAGATGCATCTTCAGTTTCCTGTTCTCAGCTAACATTGATGAGGTAATCGGTGTGGTCTTCTGCTTCTGTAGCCCAACCAGGTGACAACCTTCTGTGATTATTCAGCATATTTAAAACTTGGTTGTTTTGGAAATACTCATGCTAACTCATCTGTGCTCAGTTTAAACTTCAACAAGTTATCTTCACCACTGCATGCATCTATGCTGCCAAGTGAAAACTAAAAACGATACTTGTGGTCTCAAGCAATGAATTAGACAAAGAAGCTGGGAGTGTATTTTCATGTGCAAATCAATAACAGCTTCACTTACACTGCATGGCTTCCTATGTTATGCAAAAACGGCAACTGCTGTCTCTCTGCATACACTTTTATTATATTTAAAAATGATAATTTGGTATAGTGTGTACCTCTTGCTAATGTTTTGTTGACTCAATGGAAGCTTACTGTATAAAGGTGGAAAAACAACAAATGTTTGCTGTTATAACATGTGCAGCCTGTTGATTTTTTTAAACTTTCTGAGAGCTGAAATAAACATCCCCCTCATCCCCCCACACTCCCACTGAAGTCACGTCAATCTCCGCTTCCAAAACATGAGAGAAATACACAGCACAGCATCCCAACAAAATATCGGAGCAGAAAACCACAGCCCCGCCGGATCTGGGCAGGTCCCGCTGTCAGCAGCCAGCCAGCGGAGCCCACGGCGGCTCTCAGGACGCGCAGGGCCCCCCGCATCAACCCCTTATTGATCCCAGCAGCTGCCTGGCGCTGATCGGGCCTACATGTCCTCTGCTTTACAGGCCCTGCTCGCTGCTCCGCCGTGTGAAAACACAATGCGGGCATTTTGATGGATAGAACAGCGTGTCCTCTCTCCCGTGGCTATCCACGCACCAAAGACACACCCGCACGCCAAGCAATGCACACGCGTATACACACAATCACCCAGACCTTGTGCACACATCAAAGCCAAAGATTACCACCCCCCTCCTCCTCCAGTCCGCCTCCTCCTCCTGTGAAGACCAGACAAGATCGCTTGGAACCCCCCCCCCCCCCCCCCCACGCATCCCCCATCACCCCCCACGATCGCCAGCCGTGGCAGTGGGGTGGTGACATGCTCCAGCAGACCACTAGAAACTCATCCAGCGACCACACAAGACCGGAGCGCACGCCAAAAATATGTTCCGCTATTATGCAAAAAAATACGCAGGCCTACTTCGACAAATAACATCCAGCTTCTGCTGCTTGCGCTTCCTCGGAGGGTCCCAAGCCCCCCAGGCTGTAAGAAATCTTCCACTGACCCTGTCCCCGGTCCTCCCCACCCTCTCTGCCGGCTAAAAAAAAAAAAAGGGTTGGGGAGGTGTGTGTGTGTGTCTCTCTCTCTGTGTGTGTGGAGAGGGGGGGCGGGGGGGGGGGGGATATCCGGATTCGTGACACGATGGAGCCCCCCTCTCCTGCTGCTGCAGCCGAACCTCGGTGACAAGAATCCGGGGGGGTTCGCAGAAAGCGCACAGTGTTATTATAAAACAGGAAGGGAGGAAAATAGCGGAATATCACCAAACTCACCTCCGAATGCGCTGGATTGGTGATTTAAAGGGCCAGATCCGCTCGCTCGCTCCTCGTCTCCACCGAGCCAAACGCCTCCCCCACCGCTACAGTGTCTGTCCACTCCTCTACCTCCACCCCCAACCCCCGCCACCATCACCCCCCAACTCTCTCTCTCCCTCTCTTTCCCTTCCCCTCCGATAAGCAGCTTTAACCCAGGTGTTGGTAAAACATCATCAAACGGAGCGACAGCCATAATCCTTCTCGCAGAGGGGCTTATTTTGTAATTTCCCAATTATATTCTTATCAATAAACACGCAGGGAAATATGAAAGAATGTACCAAATTTAACAATGGTTATTTTATTTTTTATCCACAAATACCTGCTACCTATACTATTTATACTATTTTCAATATCCTAGCAACCATTAAAAAAAAAAAAGAGGCATCTTATTTTGGGGGACCGTCACGTGTTTCCTAACTCTTTTTTTCTGTGCATTATGAACTCTTTGGTTCAGAAGTTCATCTGGTGGACTTTTGAACGGTTTTAGATGAGAAACGGGAGGAAGGGAGAAAGAATGAAAGGAAAGAAAGAACGGAAAAATGGAAAGAGAGATGGAAGAACGGATCAAGGAGAACACTGAAACACTTCCAGTCGCAGGAACCCCGCTTTTATACTCTGTAAACAACATTTATATACAAAAAACAACAAAAAAGCTTCACTCAGTTTCTCTTACTGAATTGTGCTCAGTGACATATCATGTAACCACGCCATTAAACCGGCCATCTTAGAGTTTTGTCTTGGTCTTTAGTTTTCACATTTGGCATCAGGATCTGAAACGGTGACAGTGGGAATCTTAGCCACGCCCACTCCTGTTTGCATCTGGACCTGGTTTAGTTGTACTGTAAAAACAACTGTATTGCGCTACAGTGCAGCGCCAGTTTAAACCACGCGATGGCGCCATTTACCAACTTCTCTAGCTCTAGTGGAGGAAGGGGAGGGGGAGTGGGTTTCTTGCTCATTGGCTCTGCGCGCGCATACACACACACGCATCCCCCCCCCCCCCCCACACACACACACACAGCCTCTGTTCTCACCTAACTGAGCTCCACTCCTCCTCACACATAAAGACGCGGCTGCATGTACCGCTAGTTTTGGCTGAATGCAGGGATGCGAGTTAAATGTGTTGGATCCTGTTTCCAAGCACAGATTTCTTGTTCCTTTGCTTGTTCTGAAAAAAGCCACTAGCTCAAACTAGTGGCTTTTTTCCAATAGAGACTGACATGCGTAGTCTCTATTGGTTTCCATTTTACTCCCCTTGACCCCACCCTTGTTGTTTTGAGCGACAGAAAGAAGTGAGCGGTGGAAGCCCATGAGTCACCATGACAGAAGTAGCATCCACCCCCATTTTTTTATGTATTATTTTTTTGCAGGCACAGCATTGTGCATCTATATGCGTGTGCAACCACAGGAGCACGTGTGGAGACGATGGGTAACTAATTAGGGTCCCACCGGAAGTGGGAGGTGGGGGTCGGGAGTAAAGGGGGGTTGTGGTTTTAGCCTGAGGGCGTAAAGTCTTTGTTGGACACCCCAGCAGCAGCAGCAGAAGGCTTGAAGACCTCTAGCTGTCAAAAGGCATCTCTGTCTCCACCGGAACCACTCCAGGCTGAGGCCACGTCCATGTCAACGTCACACCGTCTCCATGGCGACCGTGCTGGGGACAGCATCCCCCCTGGCAGATGTCAGAGAGTTAAGAAGTGTGAGTAGATGAGAGACCGAGGGGCTGGCACCTCTGTGTGACTTTCTGACAGTGCGTCAGGGAGTTAATGGAGGTTATCCGAAACGTTTTCATGTGACGACTTGTGAAATTATTCACACGCCTTCTAGTTTTCCGCTGCGTCATGTTCCATGCGCAAACAGCGGTGTGTTGTTGAGATTTTACGCTGCAGGACGAGACAAGTGGAGATGAAATCTGAAGCGTAAGATGGGTTTTCAATTCTACACTGAAAACTACAGAACGTGACATTTAATAATACAAATCTGAAAAGTGGTGTGTGCGTTTATACCCATCATCCATGTCCATGGTTGTGGTCTGGAGCCACGTTTGTTTCACCTACAGCTGCGTGTAAATCTAGAGACTGGAATGTCAGCCTATTTCTTTATCTTTGCAAAATAACTGTAGCTCACCCAGATTTGACCACATTTAAAGTTCTCCAGAAGTTCTCACAAAACAGTGTCAGAATTATCCTCAAGTGTTTGGCAGTTTTTCATAATAAATACAAAAACCTTATAGTTCTGCTTAAAAGAGAGCTTATATCAAATGTATGCTAGCTAAAATGTTAACATGCAAATTCAAATAAATATATAAATTAAAACACCTAAATAAATTGCTAGCAATACACAGCTTATACATATAGAGTCTCCGACCTGAGCAGCAGATCTCTGCAGCTCCTCCAGAGTTACCACAGGCCTCTTGGCAGCTTCTTTGGTGATTTGTTTTCCTTGACTTAGTAGGTTGGTGTCAAAGTGTTTCCATGTTTAGCAAATGGGAAGACATTTATCTGACTTTTATTCAAACCCTAATCCTTATCTAAACTTCTGCGGTTTTCTCTCTGCTGTGTTTCTTCATCGTTGTGTTTCTTCATCGTTGTGTTTGCTGTTTGTTCTCTAATATTCTCTAATAAACCTCTGATGCTTCACAGAGCAGCTGTATAAGAACTGAGGCATTTGGGCTTCATTTGCTGCATAGGTGACTTTAAAAGGCAGCTGGTTGCACTTGATTTTATTTCTGGGTTCTTGAGTCTACATTTTTTTTTCAGGCAACACAGATCACACAGATTGACCTTGTTTCCCCCCTCCACCGAAAAATCCAATAAAACAGATCGAGCTTTAAACCACAAATAACCACAAATAACCATAAATAACAACAGTATACACTGCTCAGTTCAAATTTTATTATGAAAATCATTTTGCAGATTTGATTATTATCATCTGTGTATATAAATACATACATAGCTATATGTATGTATTTATATTTATTTATATATGCTAGTTTCCATTATTCAGAGGATGCATCAGCACAGTATATCTTAATAGGAAGACTATTGCTAGAGTAAATATCTATACATTAAAACTGGCTGAATGAAAAAAAGTTCCAAAACCAGAAAAGAAAAAGTCATTACAAAAGCAAAAAGTGCTAAAAAGAAATGAACAATTTGCCTAAATTAAACCCAAAATTGCTGATAAAAGATTCTTTTTTTTTTGGCTAAAATTACAAAGATGTTTTTCACAGTTTGTGTCTTTGTTCTCATGCTGGCTGGAACACCAATAGGGACCATGCAGGAACAAAGGGCCAGAGCGACAGGATGCTAACAAACCACCTGATCCGCTATTTCACTCCTACTGCCCCACCAAAAAGCAGCCCTCAAGGATCTGACCTGATCCGATAAGGTCACGGAGAGGTCAGCAGGGGTCGGTGGACGTACTTCTTCCTCTTTGTTTTTTTTTTTTGTTTTTTATCTCTGTGGTTTATAGTTTGAAACACAGACTACGAACAGAGCTGAACAGAGCCAGAAACCTTTCTACTCTTGGAAGAAAGGGGACTCAATAAATCGTTTTTACCGCAATCAAACATTTCCGTGCTGCTTTAGGAGACCACATGTGAAAATGTTTAAACCTTTCAGGAGCAGAAATGACCCTGTGACATGTGAGAATCTGTTAGCTCAAATTGTTAATAGAAAAATCTAAAAATGTATATAATGTTAAGAGCTTATTGTACTAAATTTAATTTAATCAAAACCACAAAATAAACTTCACAAGATTGCTGAATGTTTATTCTTTAATTTTATAAAAATCTATTACTATTAGCTGCTGTGTGTAATCTCCTCGTCCATTTTGAACATTTTATGTGTCTGTAGATTTTTTCTTTTTAAAGATGAGGAGTTAATTGTCTAGTGGGAACATTAAATCCACGATTGGACAGCAAAAAGAAAATTCAGGTGGTCTACTTTCCCATTCAAATAAAATCCACCTCACTCTTCTCTACCATCTTAGAAATATGATATTGTTTAAACATTATTTATAGATAATCTACAATCAGATTTGAGTGGGGTTAGTTTTTATCACAAACACACAAAACAAGTGGGACGAGTGTGAGAGGAGTTCCTGGTTCAGCAGGGCAAGTTTTTATGAACAGGGGATGTTGGGCAAAGCAAGGAAATAATGCAAAAAAAAATAAATGTTCCCAATAGTGTGAAAGTTTATGTTTTTGCTTCTTTGCACCTGTTTTTTAGTCCTGGTCAAAAGTTTAATCATAATCTCTAAGTAAACGAGCCAGTTTTGTATTGTTAGTGAAAAGGCACCCACACACAGAGCTGTGGGTGATGGTGTTTTGCCAGGAACCATTTTAGCGTCACACTCCTGTCTGCAAGATGGCGACTCGCAGGGCTCTGCAGACTTTATGAAATTTTCATGATCAATTTTGCCTGGGTTTTTGGAGTTTATAGTTTTTCACACAAATCCACTCAAGAGCTGATATAAATGCTCTTGCTTTTTTCTGTTGTTTTTGTTTACACTGTGAAGCTACAACAAATAGATCTGAGTTAATTCAATTGCTTTGCAAATATCTCGTTGCATGATATCACCTCCGCCATGCTTTCCTGTTGTTGGGTTTTAATTTTATTTCTCGAACCTCATCTTATATGAACAAACTTGAGCCTCCCTTTCAAAAAGAACTAAACAGAGTTTGTCTTTAAAAATATTTAGCTAAATGTTAGGATGTGAAACTAAAGTGGATCTCAGACTCCTTGACTGTGTGATGATCTTCCTTTATTTTTATGTTGTCTTGACAGTTTTGACTCATTTGAAAAAAACATCTAAAACCTTTTATTCATTCCTATTGTGTAAGATATTTTTAGATGTTAGATTTAATTAACTAATACCTATCATCATAACCTTTTTATTGAAACTAATTTAAATGTACAGGTCCAATAAGTCCTATTTAAGCCTTTTGGAAGCCAGAACAGTGGCATAAAGTATAACAATGATACAAAACTGGTTTGCTTGCATTTATTTCCAAAGATATTTCCTACTGAGGGGAGACAACGTTTTTAACCAGGACCAAACTTCCTGTATGGCTGTCGTGTGTCTGTGTGGGTGAACTTGTGTTGCACCGGAAGTCCCATGCAGAACCAACAGGCGGTAAGCGAAGTCCAACACGTCTTCAGTTAGAACAGCAATCACAACACTCAGGTGTGCATCTGCACAACTCATGCAGGCCAAAATGTGCAAATGCAAACGCAAAAAAAATAAATAAATAAAAATACAAATGTGACTAGTGCACATACCCGGATGCTTTTCACTGCTACACACAGACATGTAAACATATAAATGAGATGAGGGAAGCCATGATTGGACCGGGGGCCGATTCTTTAACTCGTTCCGTCCACAGATGCTCCACACTAGCGCCACTTTTGTTTCCTTCTCCCCACGCGGGAGTTCAAATAAACCCACGGAGAGCACAGCTGAATTTCAGATTTTCACGCCGTGTCTATTTATAGCCCGGCTGCCTCCCTTTGCTCCCCCGTTTTGCGGCCCATCCAGCTCTCACATGCTGCCTCATTGTTCCCCTTTCCTTCCCCGCTGTATCATATTCCATGCAGGGACGAGTACAATGCCAGTCTCCTGTTAACGTCAGCAGAATAGCAGATTGCACAAACATGCGCACGCAATCTGGCGTTTGCGTAAAGCAACCAGGCGTGTCGAGTTGATTTCTTTTTTTTTTCTTTTTTATGCAGCGTGTGCTGCGATTAGATTAGATCAACCGCCGGAGATGGGCCTGAAAAATCACTGTAGGTCTTTTTGTTTATTCTGATTTTATATATATTTAGAGAACCACATGCCCTGTCGGCTGCACCCCATCTATTTGGCATCCGAACAATTTTACAAGTCAAAATTAAGATATTGAAAACATAATTTAAATCAAATGTGTTCTTTAGATATATATTTAAATATATGTATATATAAAAAACAATAAAGCATCCCTGGCCTCTAACATGTAAAGGGTACGTTTACAAGGTAATTTTGGAGTTTCAGAGGACCTCACATTAGTGCAAAGTACAACACAGCAATAACAACAAATACATTCAGAAAAAAAAATTAATAATAATAATAATAATAAGTAGTAACAGCCGTGAAGTGAAATCTTTAGTTACATATTCACATTTGGATCTAACTGATAAATCTGAAGAGCTAATGCATCAATATTGAGATGATATGATGAGCAATATTATTGGATGGAAAATTACAGTACATTGCAACGACAGTAACCGCACTTCCTGCTTACAGAGAGTGTCCTTCCAGAAAGACAGTGTTAAAGCATTTCTGTACACGGGCGACATCTTACTTGAAGAGCTCTTCAGTCCACTAGGGCAACGCGAATTTATTATAGCTACGCATCCGGAGCATGTTTTGGGTCGTTTCACTAAAATGAGCAGGTCTTCAAGTAAAATGCCCCCTAAAATGCCCGATCTTTGATAACGCTGCACACAAACACAAGAGGTGGAGACGGACGTGGAACAGTTGCTGTGCTTTTTTTTTTCTTGTTTTTTTTCTGGTTGTTGTTTTGCTTCTCCCCAAAGAGGAGGGAACACAGTTAACATGGGTTGTCGTCTTTGTCTTTGGGTTTAAAAAGTACACAAGCAGATTATCCTCCACTCTAATTGTTTCTAAGAGCCTAACCTGAGAAAATGGAGAGAAAGTGAACAAATGATGTGGCTCACCCAGCTCAGATTACGCTCTGCAAACACAGCCAGCCGATACCCTGTTGCTCAGCAGAACCACGACTTTGTTGTGCTAATGTACTGGAGAAATAAGACAATGGGACTGAGAGCAACCATTGATGACGTTACACAAATAAGACAAAAGATACTTAAAACAAAATAAATAAAAATGCACATAAAGATATGTTGGTAAAAGGTATTGTGCTTTTGGCTGTCCTGTGTACAACATTAAGAGCTCCTGCATGAAAAGGTTGTGTGTGTATTTCTGTCTTATGCACTTTGGACTTACAGTGGAGCTATTAGATGGAACAACATGGGAAATTAAATGTGTGTGTGATATAAAGTGCAATGTGAGGGCATTTAAGCTGAATGAGCCCTGTTTGTCTCCATGTAGTTAGTAAACAGTGACTGTCGGAGCCATGCATGTTTTCTCTCTACCGACTGCATGCATGACTCCTACATGCGTGTGTGTTTATCCTGTCCCTCACTTCCTGTTTGTGGATAAATGGATGATGTCACACAAATGGCAGACAAATCTCTGGCAAAGATATATAAAGAGCCTTAGATTAAATTAATCTTTTATTTCAGTAGCTAATCTGTATAAATAGATTTTTACAAATATTCTCTTTTCTTTTTTGAAATTTTTTTTTTAGAAGGAACAATTCTTCTGCCGTTCCAACATACACTACAGTGCAGGTGGTAAACAATGTAAATTTTGTCGAATTTTCCAATTGGGAAGAATTACTTTTGTGTGTGTCGCCCCCCCCTCCCCACTAATGCTACCCTGGGCTACAGCCCGACACCGTCTCTGAGTAAAAATAGGACATGACAAGAGATCAATTTTCTTTAGCTATCACCAAAAAACCTTAGAAAATAACATTTTATTGTAGTAGGATCGTCTTATACGAAAAAAATATTTAGTTTAAATGAATTAGTTGAGTAGGAAAAAAATTCAGTGCTGAGGAATTTAAGTTTTTGCAAAATGACTTGGCATGTCCAAGAGTCTTTAGTTCGTAATCAACGACTTCCTGTCTCTTTCATAGGTAAGATTTTATCAGATGATGCTGGGAAATAGCAACATCTCTTAATCTACAGACAGAGGAATCTGTAAAATCTTCCAAAACAAACTGGATCTGCGGCGCTTTAATGTCACCAAACCTCCACATGATCATGGACACATGGAAGCTGCTAAACTGTGTTTGGTTCATTGATCAGGTGAGAAAATGAACAAGAAGTTCTCAAACCTGAAACAGAAGATGAATATGACAGAGGAGTTGTGATCCTGCGGGCTTGTTCCCTGCAAAGCTTCTAAAAGTAGACGAACCGTGAAATTCTTGAAGATTTGAAATAAAAATGTAAACTGAAAATCTGATTTTCCAAGACTTTCAACAGGATAAAGATTCACAACACAAGGTCAAATCAACATCTTAATCCCCACTTCTTAATTCTGCTTTTACTGCAAGTCTTTTACTGTATCTTTACCAGAGGTTCAAATTTGTCTACTGCGTATTTATAATCAATCCATCAAAATAGAAACAGAACTAGCAGTGGACCGTGTTTTCTTTTCACCTCCTGTTTTTTTCCTCCGTCAATGTGCTTTAAATTTAAGGATTTCCTTCCCATTCAGCATGGGTTTTAAAGGTCATTACAAAGTAAACAGACTAGGAAAAAAAAGGCATAAAGAGAAACTTTCACATGAAAAGTGTCAAAGCGAGCTGATAATCTTGACCTCTTCCGTTCGTCTCTCTGCTCCGTCTCGGCATTGATTATCCATCCTGGTCAAACAAGGCAGCCTTGTTTCTCCTTGTCCATCCTCCGGTTATTCTACACTTTATGTATGTTTTAAAAGGATTGTTGCGCGTGACAAGCTAGATATCTCCTCATTTACGGTGATGATCTTCTGAGGTTTTGTTCCTGAAGGTTTTTTTTTTTTTACAAGACCAGAAGAGAAATGAATCGTATATATTTTTTTCCCTCTCCATCTCCAAGGAGGAGCGATGAGGTGAATCGTTAATGCTGTCAGACTTGAGTTGCTCCTCTTCTGTGACTGAGTGATTAGTTGAGGCTAAAGATGTTTAGGCTAGATGGAAGATATTTACACACCCCTGTGGTTATATACACCAGAGCCCAGTGCTGTGGCTCCTGGACCTGCCTGGGTTGTACGTCCGGCTGAGTGCTGCTCATGCTGGCAGTCTCAGATGTGTGACTCCCACAGTTATTAGCGAAACGGACCAATTTCAGCAGATGACTGATCTTCAGGAAAGTAAAAACCGGTTATTTCTAAAAGATGTTGGAATAGTGGGAAATGGAGAAGGGCACATGAAGAGGCCAGATGAAAAGATAAATGATTTGAACTCATCAGGGACCTTTATTCTGCTTCGACGTCGGCTCCGTTGTGCGCGATGTTTTGATGCACGCAAATCTCCGCAGCCTCCACGGTTCCGTTCCTCGCTCGTCTTCTCCGCAGTTCCCAGATGCTGCGCCACCTTCTCACCTCCACCCACTCAGACAAACACTTCTGAAGAGCTGCTTCTTTCCGGTGCGCAGCTGTGGTTTTGAAATCCCAACTCAAACAAATGGAGGATGTGGATAATAAGATTCCCATTGCCATTGCAACATTTTTGCTTTGATTAGATAGACAGAGAGTCTCTCCTTTGTCCAGTCTTTCTCATTTATCTCTCCCAATCAGCATATCCTCCCTTCTTTCTCCTCCCCTCTTCTCCTCTCCTTCCATCTCCTCACCTCTTTCTTGATCTACATCACGCTGCATTTGCCCTTCAGTCTCTCTGCGCGGGACTGCTTCCCGGAGCGCTTGCCGTCGATGTTCAGGCTCATGTTCCTCTTCTTGTCCAGGTTGAGCAGCTCCTGGAAGAGCTCCGTGACGTTGTGGTTGGTCTTAGCCGACGTCTCCATGAAGGCGCACTTCCAGCGGTTGGCCTGGTCCTCCCCGTCCTTAGTCTCCACCTCACGGTGGGTTTCATCACTCTTGTTTCCCACCAGCATGATGGGGATGGCCTCGACGTTGCCTTTTATGGCCAAAATCTGTAGAAGAGAAGAAAAGTGAACGTGGAAGGTTCCTGTTTTGAATTTGCATTTTGACGGGATTTCATGGAATAGTGGCACATAGGTGCTTGCAATTTCCTTTTTTTTTAACATGTAAAATTAGAAATAAGTTTTCTGTATTGGTAGTTTCATCTGCAAGTCTTTTGAAGTATGCCTCTGCCCGCTTTGCACATTTACAGGATGCAAACTTTATTCATTCTACTTTGTGACACAGCTCAAACTGGGTCACAATGGTCAGAGAACTTCCTTACTTGAACTGGACCGTTCTAAATCATGATCATGCAATCATCTAAACACCTTCACTGTTGCCCTCTGACAAGTTTTCTTCTTTGATTGCCTTGTCTTGTAGACTGAATATCTTTGGAAAGCTCTGCATACCAAACTAGTTAAGTCACAGTGAGTCATTCATACATTATTAACCAGAATACATCTCTGTCGATATTAACTTCATTCCTTGTTGTTATACATACATACACTCAGAGAAGAAGGCCTTTCATAAACACATGCAGACACCCACCTGTTGATAAATGGGTTTCAGCTCCTCCAGAGACTGTTTGCTTGTGATGGAGTAGACCAGGATGAAGGCGTGGCCCTTGGAGATGGAGAGACGCTGCATGGCTGGGAACTGGTGGCTGCCCGTGGTGTCTGTGATCTGCAGGGTGCACACGCTTTTATCGCAGCTGATCACTTGCCGGTAGGTGTCCTCCACCGTGGGAATGTAGGTGTCCCTGAACGTGCCCTTAACGAAGCGCAGGACCAGGGAGCTCTTCCCCACCCCTCCTGCGCCGAACACCACCACACGGTAGTCGTTGCTCTGCTCCGGCATTCTGCCTCTGCAGGCTTAAGACAGTGCTGCACCTGAAACAGCAAAGGGAGGAGAAAGACAATGTAATGAGGCGGATGAAAGGGAATTTTACTTGATTGTTATTTATTTCTGACAAACTTATCAGTGGTGTTGGCAGTTTTTCATATTTTGAACCTCAACCATAGTAACTGTAGTACTTAAAAATATCTATGAAACTGAACTCAAATACCAGGTAGATTTTTTTTCCTTTGCTTTCTCGGACAAGTATGTAATCAGCAAATAGTGGACCTACAGATAAAATATTACTGGAATAGGCTTTCCAGAAAAAAAAAGCTTATAGGGAATTATATAATGTTTAACACTATTGTGCAAATTTACTATAATAATTTAAAATTTTCTACATTTTGCTCAAAGTTCAAAGTCACTTCTGAGAATATTGTCCAACATTCACAATTCTGTCATTTCTCAGATTTTGTAGGCCTACATAACTCAAAAATTGATGGAGTTACTTATGGAGCACCGACAGACACATGACTGGGCATCAATAAAGAACAATAAAGGAAAATACTCATCCTGAAAGGCGTAATTCTCCACCAGCGTCACACCAACCAACCAATAAACCAAACAACCAAATCATTTCAACCAACCCCAATCGACCAAAGAAAAGAGCTGCCAATCAAACAAGCAACCTGCAGAAGAAATAACTAACCATCCAATCAATCAGAACGGTTGATGGAAATTACCCAAACAATAAAACAAACAGGAAACCAAAAGAAAGCAGCAAACAAAGCAAGCAGTCCTCTACAGAGAAAAGCCAGCAGGAGTGTAAACAAAGAAACAAGCAACCAGGCAAACAGAAAAGTAATCAACTAAAGCAAATAAGTAACCAGAGAAGTAATCTGCCCACCGACAACTTTGATGAAGTGACCTGCAGGTGACATACTGTTAGTGTCGCTTTAGTTCTTTGTTTAGCCAGTGATTATAATCAGTGCAAAAATATGTTGTGAGTCAAGAAATAAACAAGCTTCCTCATTCAGTAGGAGAGATTTCAGGTTTTAAAAAAATCTGTGAAATGACACCAGCTGCACTACAAGTTGAACCTGCCCCACTTGTACCATCTCCTCACAGTCTGTGGCGATCTTCATGAGTCCTTGTATTTGTTGTGCGCCGCCGTCTGAATGCGCCATCCTTCATCTTCCGCAGTTCAGCACTCCGCTTTAAGTTCTCGTAATAAGAAACTCCCTCGGATGTGATTATGCGGCTCTGCTACCTTCTGCTGTAATAAAACTGCAAATTGGCATCAATATAATATGAAATGAGTGGATTTCTGTCATGCTTGCACCGCAGGAACCAACAATTGATGTGCAGGGCATCCGTAATTGGATTGCTGGATTCTAAATGATATCAGTAAAAGGAGTTCAAAATAAACGGAGAATCTGCGGGCGCCTCTTGAGCTTTAACCAGACTCCCTCTCTCTTTGGATGCGGGTCGTGTGACAACTACGCTTAAAACATGAGCACAGATTGATTTACAGGAGTGGCTGCAGCGTAGAAACTGTTCTCTGGTCAGGAGTAAAAAGCCTTGCTTTCTAAGTTGATGATAAAAACTTGTTTTGATGGACTCTCCTGCCAGAATCAGTTCTGACTAATCCTTAACCTTCCTGGACTTCTGGTTGATCGAAGCGTTTCTCCTTTAAATCTTGGCAGATTGTCTTCACGGCTGTGCTAATGGGAGTGTGTGCTGCCTGATGCCGTTTAGTTGTTTGCAACATTGCTCTGACGCAAGTCTGAGTAAACAGGCAACGCTGCCAGGAACGATGATCATCTGCGTGTTTCCTCAAACTCTTGGATTCAACGTGGCCTTCCGTCAGACTAAAGCATCGCACTCCGAGCTGCTGGATCTGCTCAGCGAGCTCTGCTTTATGTCACACAGGAACACACACACACATCCCCCCTCCCCACACCCACACACACAGACGAGTCTGAGCATTATGAGAAATGAATATGACTGAAGAGGGTTTTTTGCTACATTTAATTATATTATGTATCAAAGTCTGGTGCCTGCCTTTGCTTTGAGAGATCAAAGTTGATTGGTCTCAGAATATTTTATAAACTAAAGTATAATATAAAATAATCACAATAATCTGTCCTCAAATCTGCCTACATTAAAAAAAAAGATTTATTATGTAGACTTGACTTCAGATAAATGATACAGCAGTGATATTTGGCATCCAGTCCACCAGTTCTGGGACAAATCAATTCACATTTTCCATAAAATGAAGAGATAGGAAATTCAAAAGATCGTAATAAATTAGGACCATCTTCGTCTTAGCCGCACTCTTAAGAGCATGTACATTTTTATAATTTTGCTAGATTTTCTAACGTTGTATTTTCAGGTTTAGAAATATTTCATTTAATAAAAATGAAATGGCACTAATAAACTCGAACGAGTTCCTCGAAGGGAAACACTGAAGGCTTAGAGTACTTTTAGTTAAGAGATATTGATGCAGATTCTCAGTCAACCAGGACACAAAGAGCTTAAACTGAAGAGAACTTTGTGGAAACATTGAAGTCAAATCAGCTTTTGTTGATAAATCTTCATCTTTTTCAAATTTTCATCACCAGCCTATAAACTACATGTTGGTTTAACTGGGTTACATTAAATTACCTTTGGATGTGACTGTGTCTAGGTGTGTGTTGTCTCTTGTCATGAACATGTAGACCAGTTCTCACAAACTTAGAATCCAGAAAAACTCCTGTTAGCTTATAAATCATGGACTAATTGTTCTTAAACATGGGTTTTTTGTTTTCTTTTTTCAGCTTTTTCTCTTTCCCTTGGTTTGTTGTTTTGTCGTATTTTGAATTGCCTTGTTGCTGAAATTGTGCCACATGAATAAAATGACCTTCCCTTAGTTTAAGGTCATTTCGCTACAGCGAACTGATCAGTGGTTAAAGTCGAATCCCTTACACACAGCAAACGTTGCTTTCTCATGCTTTAACAGTGGCGGTGAAACTGTGAATATGAATATGCATTTCACCATAATTGAATTTTTTATTTATTTATTATAAAACTACAAACAGGCTCTAGGAACTACAAAGCTGAGCTGCTTTCAGTCCAGCTGGCAGCATCCTGGTTTTCAGACTTATTTAAAAAAAAAAACAATGTAATGAACAAAATGTAAGAAATCTGGGACAGTATTTTCATTTTACATAATGCTTAAATTCTACTACTACTTTTAAATGCCATTCTTTTTTCTTATTATAGTTTGATCCTTTGCTTTCTGATAAAAGCCGATTGAATTAGTTTACACTTGAACGCCTCGCTGGGGATCTCAAAAATGTTCACATGTTCCTTTGCATCCTTGACTTTCTCCTGCTACGTGAGCATCCTCTTTCTTTTTCCACGCTTTGCTCTCCCTCCCCTGGTCTCCATGCTGTTGGATCAATGACCTCGGGGCCCCCGTGGTTTTAATCGATGAAGCGTGCTTCTCCAAGCCCCGGCGGTCTGTCATCCTGCCTCTCTAGTTTTATTTTGAGCCACAGACTTCAGCTTCAGCTCATCAAAACCATCCTCTCCGCTCTCCTACCCTCCTCTTCCACCTGAGCTAAAATTAGCCGCCTCTCTTCTCTTCCGTCAGCAGCCGTGGCTGCACACACACACAGACAGGTGCGCCTCACGGGTGACACACATACTGTACTTCCACTCGTTCACCGTTTGTCCTTGACATGGAGCCGCCGAGATTGATGGCACTCCTCCCTGACTCGAGCCCGTCTCGCCGCATTTCGCCTCCTCTCCTCTTGTTTTATTTGAAACGAGAGGACTGCAGTTCCCTAATGAATTAATGGTACGCTTTAAAATGCATCTGTGGCGGCGCAGCCAGACTCCATTAGGGGATAACATTGGCACAGAGCGAGCGGGTCCCTCTTCACTGCAGATGCAGTGCAGGCTTCTCTGATTTACTTTACAGAGAGCGCAAAGAAATGTCACCTTTGGCAAAAAAAGAAAAAAAAATATGCACATAATTTTCCTCAGTAGAGCCACTTCCACCGCAGCATGAAAGAGGCGCATTAACCAACATCAAACACAATGCCATTCAACAGATCAAGAGCGTGATTAAATAGACACCCACAAAGCGGTCCCACGTTTCTGTCAGTGAAAGGGTTTTAATCAGGGAGCTCATAGTGGAATGCTGTGGATACATGGCTATTTGGTGATGAGTGTTTTACAGGATCAGCAGATTATCAGCTGAAACGTTAGGTCCTCTTCTGATGTGTGTGTGTGTGTGTGTGTGGGTGTGTGTGTGTGTGTATGTATGGCATGTCCAGAGAAGAAATTGCTAGGCACCATGTCCAAAAGCTGCAAAAAGTTTTGATCTGTGTGCATCTGTGCAGTGAAGCAGCAAACTCCCTATTCCCCGTTCAGTCTGGCTCGGTTTTTATTTAAGTGTGTGTGTGTGACTCTCTTTGGGTGGGGGTGTGCGTGTGTGTGCATTCGATTGCAATCAGCATTTTTTAGCGTGGTAATTTTAAGACTCAGGGCTTTTTTGATTTGGTTTGAACAGCCTGTGGAGATTCATTTCATAAAATAAATTTTGATTTAAGACGCAGTTATGCCTCACTGCTCTCGCTCGCTTATCATTTATATTGGCTTTAAAATTAGGTTGATATATATATATATTTTTATGTTTCATGCAACAACAATAGACATGTTTCTCTCCATTTTCAGGTTATCTGTATATGAAAAAAGTGGATTTATTTTTTTGTTTTTCTTATGTGGAGCTACTTCGGACAACCATGACTGTTGTCTTTCTTTCTGAGGAAAATATAGAACGTTGTTCAAAACAGAAAGACCTTCAGGCCATTTAAATACATGTAAACTGAGCCTTAATACAAGTAGAAAGGTTTCAGACATGAATTGTGCCTCGGGCAAGACGCTCCTTTGCCCCCCCCACCAAAAAACATTATATATGCATAAACACAGCCTGAGTAGATAATCTACATGTCCTTTATTATTTCTGGCCTATTTTACTGACTGTATAACATGATCACATAGAGTAATGACAATTTGCTTCTTCATATTTTTTTGTAGCCATTAACTCTAATAGTTGCTGTTTTCAACAAAGACATTTCTGAAAATATTATTTACAATAAACTTTCCAGAAAGGACAAATACAAACAGTTTCTTAAAAACCTCCATTTTTAGATGGACAAGAATGAAAAACAGAGACGTTATTGTCTACTGAACACTCAGTCTACTCCAAATTCATAAATGTTTTCCAGGATAAGGAAATTCTTTGCTAGTCTGGCTGCAAACAGGAAGCTCTGATCAGACGCCAACCTCAGCGTCATTAACCAGAACCAATGAGCGGCCATATTTTCCTTCAGTGCTTACACATTGCCCACCACCAGGGGACATCCCTTCCCTCTCATATGCAGATAAACAAGTGAAAACTCATTCCAGGGTGCAGATATATAAATGATGTAGCTTTCCTACCATCCTCCGTTAAAATGGCACCTGGTTTTCATCCACCAACACGCCGTCTAGACAAGCGAAGCGCAGCTACTAAGTTATTCCACATATAAACCTTGTCAAAGCACTTTTAGCACAGTTATAAATACACTTGTGCTAAATGCCACGTTAAGTGTAGCATTTAAACCACTGCATGCACTGAACAGCCCTTTCTGCAGCACTCTATAATCATCACTGCTCCTAAAAAACGTAACAAGTGTTTACAGGAATCCTGATATTTGCACTGCTTTACAAGTTTCTGCTGGTATCTGCACATCTTGTGCTGTTTTTGTGGTCACTTATTGCAAATAGTCTGTCTTTGGATGTTTTTGCACATTCCTTTTCACCGGAGTGCACTATTTTTTTTATAACAACATTTATGTTGACGTGTTGAAAAGCGTCCGATATGTTCCTCTCATGTAAACCTACTTTCTTCACTGCTGTCGCACAGAAAGTTCCTGAATGCGGGACAATAAAACTACATTTTTGTTCCGTTCTACACTGAGTTAGTCACTGCATTACATAATAACACTGCATTGCATTACTGAAATGACCCAACTGATGTGAAGCCAGATGCAAATTGTGAGTAAGACCTTGGCTTTCATCTGTGTCAATCCACTGCAAAGTCTGACATTTTCATGGAGCATATCCGCCTCACAATATAAGACACTGAGGCGCTGTTGGCTTAGGAGCTAATTACTGAGCTTAACCTGCTCTGCTCTGCTTGGAGTTGACCCAATTCCCAGGAATTAAGTTACCAACAGTCTTTGGGTTATGGGCCATCTGGATCCAAAACTTTCTGACACGGAACCAGTCAGTAAAAGTCACATTATTACTGACAAAATCAGTTTTAAGTGATTATCGAAGATCTGACAAGTAATGCGCTGCAGCATCACATAAGGTGTTAGGATTCCCTCTCTTAACTGTGCCCTGGATGGATGTTTATATCCATTTTCAGCTGAAAACTGAAAATACATGCAATTTTCACCTCATCTATCAGACTCCTGCTCTGACTACATTTGTTCTAAATAAAACTGGAGGCACCGTTGGGCCTTCTGTATAAAACTTTATTAGGAAATGTTTGACAGATTGATACCTGGGATGCTGTAACCTTAATCATGCTGGTTCTGTGCAGCAGTCGTTGGTGTCAGAGTGTGTATTAGTTTGGGGTATTAGTGATAGCTCGGGATCCCCGGGCTGCTCCTTCTGCTCTCTCCACATGACCCTGCTAATCCCTCAGCCTGTCTGGGATGCACACAGACAGAGGTCTGGCTAATAGAGATGGCAAAATATGCTTGATTTATCCACTTAGGCTTTTTTAAAATAGTTATTTTCCATCATTTTTCTATGCAAGTCCAAGACTGCGTACTCTTGAGGCTCTGGCACAAGCAACGCTGCTTGTGGGTGCAGGGGAAACACCCATGGAGTGCCAGATGAAAAGAAGGTTTGAAAGTCTGGATTGATCCTATTGATCTGCTAAACAAAGATCAGTGGACAACAGAAAGCCAGTTGATCTCTGTAAGGTTGAATAGGGTCAGGAAATGGAAATCCCACAGCTTCCAGTCCAAATACAAGCCAGCTGGTGCAGCTATGTTTTATTTACTCATATTTCACAGGTGCTGGATCAGAAAATTAGACGATGGTGTGGATAATTACAAACTCAAGGGTTTGTAATTTCTCATGCATAGGATCAAGAAACCCCCACATAAAACCATATGATTGTTTAAAATAAACTGAAAAACTTTGTTATTGATAATCTCTACAGTATTTTTACAGGATACATTTAGCAGAATGCAAGACATGGATGGTCACAGTAGAGCTTTACTAGATCTGGTCCCTCAGGAACACTAAGAACATGGACATATGCTTTAAATCATTATTACTGGTCGTATTATCATAAACAATTTAAAATTTAAAGTATAAAGCAACGATGGCTGTAGCATTTTGAAGGGTCAGATTTACAGTTTGGCAATTTTAATGACAGTTCATATCAACTGGCTGATAAAACATGACGTCAGATACCAGTTCCTGGATTTTGGAAGAACATGAACAAACTTCTAAGGCAAGTTGTGGATATTTTTATGTGGTCTAGAAAATTTTGAATCGATTCCCAGAAAAAAAAAAATCCCACATCAGAAAAAAAAGTTTAATAGAAGAACTAATGTGCTCTAGTTATTTTTATTATAGTTTTTTTTTTTAAAGTAAGACATCACTGGATTTTTATTGCACTGATTACAATAAAATTACAATAAAAATAAAAATATATGGTGCTTCTCTGGAAGCACAATATATAGTATATAGGATTACATTTCTCATTGAAATTCTCATTCTAAAAAATTACAAACGTGTCCACTGGAGGGCCAAATTTGCACCAACTCCCACACAAAATTGTTCAAAGGGCCACACTTTGGACATCCCTGAAATAAAATATATAAAATACAAGTTATTGATTATGACCTACCCTAGCAAAAAAAAAAAAAAAGAAGTTCAAGGGACAAAGCACTTATGTGACAAAATGTCCCACCTTATATCAGTGTCATATTAGCTAAATTATGGAAAAGATCCAAATAACATCATCATCTAAAATCAGCCCACAACCAATCCCATCTTCAGCAGCATGATTTCCTCCTGCCTGTTACCACGTATTGAGTCATTTCTTCATCCAGCTTTAGCAGTAGAGGTGTATGTTGTTATGCAACTGTGCCGTGACTATTCCTCACACACGCAGACCTAAAACACTGTCCCATCACTTATCCTCCATCACATGCACGTTAAATAGAGTCTGTATATCCGCACTGTGCTCTGCACAACACTCTGCAAAGCTTCACTCCCGGGATTTACTGCCATAAGTCTCCTCTCCATGTATGGATCCACTCGACTGGATCCATACATGGAGCTTACAGTTGAGTCACATATATGCGCACACATAGAGAGAGAGATGTGTGCGCATATATGCACACATCTCTCTCTGTGTGCATATGTGCGCACAGAGAGAGACAGAGAGAGATGGGGCTAAATGATTCATAATTTCTTATTCTGCATGTCCCGACGGCGCATGAAAACAAGCAGCCCATCGACTGTCGGAGGAGACACTTTAAAAAAGCCCAGATCCAGATGGAGGATTAACCGTGACATTTGACACACACGCACGCACACACCCACTAAAAAGGACGACTTTATGCGTCACGTCAGCGTCATATTTAGTGTATAGTCGTGCAAATCGTGGTGCATCTTTCGCTGTGCTGTAGACAGGAAAGGGTGGCGGAAGAGGGCTTGCCGTCAGTCCGCAGATTGGTGCGCAACGCCATTACAGACCACCCTACGCTGCTCGGTTCATTCATAAATACCGGAGAATCGCCATCTCGCAGCGGTGCATCATTTGGAAGTCGCAGAAGCCCCCCGGCTCCCTCCCTACCCCTTCCTCCTCTGCCTCACTTTACTTCTCAAAGCATTGAAATGTTTCTAACCCCCCCTCCCCAACCCTCCACCATCCTCTCCCCTCCAATATGGCTGTGCGGGCATATGGGCAGCGGCGGCTATAGAATAAACACGATCGAGCTTTCCGAATGGAATCGGGACTCGTAATAGGAAGTCGATGTGGAGGAGACTAAAAACGACGGCTCTGGCACAAGCGACGGTGTGAATACACCGGAGGGGAGAGCCGCGGGAATCCTGGTGCGCACAAGCAGAAAGCAGAAAGCTGTAACAGCCACCAAATACCAGCATCTAATATCTGCGCGTAAAAAAAAAAAAATAAATAAGAGGCGGCGAAGAACGAGCGGCTCCCATACCTGGTCGTGATGGATCTTCAATGCGCACTGCTCCGCTTCAGGCTCGTCCTCGGTTCGGAGGAGTCAAACACAAACGCCGAGAGCGTCTTAAAGCATTTTTTTACACGACTCATGTAGAGCTCATGTCGTCCGATTCCCAGCACCACCGACACACTCACACTCTCTCTCTCACACACACTCACGCACACACGGAGGAGAGCACGCACACGCAATCTCAGTCTCTCTGCCCCCCTCTCTCTTTCTCCAGCAGATCGGACGAGGGAGGTGCTATCCCCTCTCCCTTGTCTGTAGGCAAAAAAAAGGCAGTCAAGCAGAGGATTCATTCATATTCGTTGCAGATTTACGTTTAAAGTGTTATTATTACAGATATTCTCTACTTACATCTGATATTTCACCTGACTGAGAATCTGTAGAGAGAGTTAAAGATGAGGGTGATGGCAAGGAGGAATTAAAAGTGTCAAAAGCTTGGAGATCATCACCAAAAATGTATTAGCAAAAAAAATAAACAGGTAAAAAAAATTTTTTTTAATGGTAAAAAATTATAAGAAGTAGCTTAAGCCAGACACACACAAAGTACATTTGTGTTTTTCTTTAAAAACTCAAACATTTACTGTGATGTTGACGTGTTCTGGCACTAGTGTCCAGGGATTCTGGTCCAGACCGGACAACATAAAGCCAAAACACACCGATATGTGACCACAACATCACAATTATGTTCATTTGAGTCATCATCTTCTCAGAGCACCATTTTAACGAGTAGGCTGCATTACATCATTAAGTACTTTGCTGTATTTCAAATATATTCATAACTTCTGATATGATGCAATTAAGTCTGACGCTATAGAAACAGCCTTTTTTTTATCAATTGGAAATGAATTAGCTTTCCGTTTGAAACCATATATGATCTTTCCAAAGTGGAATATTCAGAACAATCTGTCACTCAGATTTCAAGAGAGCAATACTCTACAGCATTGTTCTATAACATTCTGTTTTTGGCATTGTAGAAATGTAATTTCTTTCTAAAACAGTCACTGATCTGGTTGGTGATGCTGGTCCAGTTGTTTCTGAACAACACTGTAATTACTGTATAGCTTAGGAAATTCTACTGGACCACTGGTGGGCATTTTAATTTAACGCCTCTTATTCAAACTCAATGTTGTGTCTTGAAAAAGGATCTTTAGCACTCAACAAAGTTTCTCTGGTACAAGAAACTCAGAAATTGAGTAGAAAGCTTTTAGATCAAATGGTGAAAGAAAGTGTCTATTGTATCAAAATATGATTGGAACTGCATGAAAATAAAATATCTAGAGATTTTATTAAATATATCCACAAAACTGCCATGAAAGCAGATCAGCACCATGGATAGCGACATTCATCTCCTCGGAAGGCTCAAGGACTTCATGAATGCAGCACATTATACATATTAATAAGGCGAGAAAACACGCAATGGAAAGAATTAATGATGTGATGACAGATCCAAACAGGATGTACCAGGAAGTGAGCTGTCGGCCGAGTAATGACGCCCAAACGCGTCCAGAACACAAATTATTTGCCCTGTCGTGTCCAGACTCTCCCGCCCGCCATCTGACAGATTTAAATGTTCCCCATCGTCTCGCTGGTGCTGAAACAAGTCCACGGACCTGTCCTCCCAGACCCGGTTCTCTGGTCGTCCCGGTGGACGGAACAGCCTCCCTGTATGACTCACCAGCTGCATCTACAACGCACAGTTTGTCTCCCTCTGTCGGTGAGAAGGGGAACTTCACGGGGTGTAGACTTTTTGCTACATCTTCCACACTTAATTTAATGATTTTAGGTCTTCAGTAAAGCTGGGTGACTTCACAGCTTTTCAGACACCTTAAAGTTGACAGAGAGGAAATCTCTGAAATCAGAAAGTTTGTTCTTTTTTGGTCATTTTCTAATAAGAGGCTGAGTTCTGTGTACGGTTAGAGGATCAATATGTGCATTGGGATTTATCAGATGGAGAAGGTTGACAAGTAGAAAAAAAAAAACATTTAAGTTAAACACTTCAATCATTTGTGTCAAATGTTGATTCTCAGTCGTGTTTAGACATATTTTTATATAAATAAGTTTAATAACATTACTGCAGCTATTCCTAGAGTAGTCTAGCTATAAATATAGAACCTGCAAAAACAAGCGAATAGAAACAAGCTGGACTGGATAGACAAATGGATGGCCAGGCTGATAGCTGGACAGACCGATGTGTGGACATGGAAATGGATGAATAAATGCATAAACAGATTGAACTGCTTGATTTCTTGAAGTACAAACTGTTATTCACAGTCTCAACGTTTCTGAAAAAAACAAAAAAAAAAAAACTGGAAAATATTTCAAATACCCTCGTTTTCCAGAAAGTGTCAAATGACCAAGTAATTATTTGTTTCTGGGTATTTTTTCCCTCCACTAAATCAACTACAAGACTGAAAGCAAACACAAAGACATCCTCACAGACAACTTCCAGATGGGTTCCCTCATTCCCTCTGGTGCTGACCGACCGTCCACCATTTCTCAACATATTACAGCCAGCGCACAAACACTAACCGTCTTTCTTTTGAGGCCTCTCAACCATGAACGCAGAGCAAAGCAGACATTAATGCATGGGCAGTTAGGTGGACTGAATGATAGGATTCTAGATTTCCCACAGCAACATGAGGGAAAAACACTCACTGGGGGGAAGAGTGGAATACCCAACACCCACCGCTGCTTCAAAAAAGAAAAACGATTATAGGAAAGCAGTGGAGCATGAACTTTGTGAAATGGGATTTTATTAGGTCCAAATTACACACAGTGTGGTGCAGACATAGAATGAGGCAGGCGGAGTGTGAAAGTAAAACCACACGCAGACAGAGTTTCAGCTCATCAGTGTTCTAGTTTTATTTCTTTAAATCATTATGAGAAAATAAATTAAGACATTTTAAAAGACAGAAGGTTTCCAGTTAATGTCAAAGCTTGGGAACGTTCCCAATAAATCAAACTAAGATCAGTCTGGCACATGAAGGAGAGAAAGGAGACAGATGACATGATCATCAGCGCAACAGAAGGCGGTCTATGAATATATTTTAAGGCAACAAGCCTTTACACCAACAAGCAGAGAAGATCTTCAAAAGTTCCTGAGACGGTATTGATTTACCTCTGGATTTATTTCCTAACCAAACCTCAATACGAAAGTTGAGCTAGATCTATTTTAATTCAAAGCTTGAGTGTAGCATAATTTATTAGTCTTCTTCCAAAATAAAGGATTATAATCACAGAACCCACAAATAAACAAATGATTCTTCAATAAACTTCTCCCAGTCGTCTTCATAGCGGATCACAAAAAAGGTCACAGCTTCATTGATCGTCTTCAACGTACCGATAGCAGTAAACTGATGTTGATGCGCAATCTTTTATTTGTTTTCAGAGGAAAGGCACAGACTCCATGGAGAGCAGGGCAGTTAGTCATCCATCTTCACAAGAGGACCACAGAACAAGGTGACGTTCACACACACTCGCATGCACACTAGGTTATCCTCTGGGTCTCACTCATCTTTGTCATGGCTGAGAGCATGGTGGACAGCTAGAACAAAACAGAAAAATCGCAAGAGATTACAGTCCACTGTGTCACATGTTACAGCTTAATGTGCACACATAAAAACATACAGGTAAATAAAAAAAATTTAAAAAGTCAGATTTCTTTTCAAGAGTTTATTTCTCTTCATTTTCATTGTTATGGATTACATCTTCTACGTAAAAAAACCCAAAGAAATTCAGTTTCAGAAAATCAGAACTTTACACAAGACCAATATGAAAAAAAAAACATATATATATAAAATGTTGGCCTACTGGAAAGTAGGTCAAGGTACTGTGCTTCAGGGGCGCCGCCAGGAATCTTTGGCACCGTGGCAAAATATTAAATTGGCCCCCCCTCCCGTGCAGCCGCTGGTACAATTTGAGTCTCTGACCCATCAGAAGCGTAACAATTTTAAAACCTCTTTGGTCCAATACTGACACTAACAATACTGCTAGTGAATTTTACATGCAGTATGCATACTGTATGCAAATGGGTTGCTTAATTTCTTTTTCTTAGCTTTAGCTTACTGAAAGGTCTCTCCCCACCAGCAACACTCTCAGGCAATGTGCAAAATATACATGAAGCAATCAAGACTTCTAAAAAAAAAAAGCTTTGTAGATGCATTTTGATCAAGCTGCCATACACAACTCCAACAAAAAAAAAAAAAGAAAAAAAAAAAGTTTTTTCCATATTTGTTAAAGCCGTCACCATGTCATGACAGTTTGCTATGAAAAAGTTAATCTGTTAAAAGACCGATTTCCTCCACCTCCTTCCAGGGCTACTGTTGCTGTCTGCAGAAAAGCACCGTTCATCCCAAAAACAACCAATCAGAACCAGGAGGAGGGTCCTAGCGCTGTCAATCATCCTCATTCACTCACTGCTAAATGTATTAATGGCAGAGAAACAACGTATCATTACAGGATAACCGTTTGTCTCCCATCATTGGTAGCTACTCTACCTAAACTGAGCATTCAAAAGGCTAACTGAGGCTATGTTTGCACAGAGCAAGGGGTGAGCAGCCACATGAGATTGTGATTGACAGCGCTAAAACCCACCTCCAGTTGTTTCTAGATAGCACTGGGAGAAGGCAGAGGAAATAAAATTTCTCTCGTACAAATACGGTCACAACATATTAAGAGTTTTAACAAATATGTAAAAAAAATATTTTTTTATTTAAGTTGCATCCTGCAGCTTTAATTTCACTTAAACGTGGCAGCCAATATCTGTAAGGTAAGCGCAAGCTAAGGCAGGTCTGTCTGGACTGGCTCCAGTTCCAACAGGAGGCTGATTATTATCATTTTATTTGATAAATATTGTCTGAATTTCTGTCGGTAATAAGTATATTGTTTTTGTTGTGCAATTGTAAATAAAGCAAAGAGACAGAGAAATCCCTATAGATTCTCTGGAATGATGCCAACTAGCTTGTCATTGATCACAGTGTTGCTCACCTTCTTCACAGAGGGAGGAAGAGGGTTTATGCTGGTATCAGGGCTGCTGCTGACTGACTCATCTGTTGCCACGTGTGGTAAAAGGTACAAGGACAAGGTAAATATATGAATATGTTATTTTTTTCCCCTTCATTCATTAAATGTTAGTGACAAACACTAGTCTGTAGCTAAGCTAACTATGCTAATTGGTTGATAATCTCACAGTCTACCCACCTCTCTTGGAGAAAAACTGGGTTACAAATTTAAATTTTTTTTCCCCACCCCCCGTCTATCTCATTTTTGAAAACCTGACTATAATTTTTCTTGGCAGCATAGTAACTACCACAGTCGTTCTTGTCTTCTACTGACTGCTGCTGAACACCGTCAAATGCGCTAAGCAGGAACGAACCATGTCATGCAGATCCAGGGAGAGTTCAGTACAAATATGGATGTGTGCTTTTTGGTCTGGGAGTGGTAATATTTAGTGTTTACTACTAAAAACAATAAAAAAAGTAAAAAAAATAATTAATTTAAAAAAAGCACAATAGGATTAATTTGTTACTGACTGTTTCTTTTCCTATTTCTATTTATAAATAAAACTATTTTGTGGGGGGCCCTTGGAATTGTCCTAACTTTTACCTCCTGTATGGGGCCCCTGCTGTGCAATATATGTATATAATGTTAGGTCTGTTCCTTTTGAATGATCTACTGCATTAATGCAGAGCAGCATGGAGGTGATCTGTCTCTGAGGTGTTAAGGAAGCCCCACTCGGTGTAACAGCAACTTTCAGGTCGTCCACATTTCTGCCTCTGGTCTCTCCATTTCCCTCTCGATACGCCATAGATTCTCTTTGGGGTTCGGGTCAGGCAAGGCAAGTTTGCTGGCCAATCAAGCATTGACACCATGGTCATTAAACCAGGTATGGGTCTTTATGGCTGATGGGCCAGGTGCCACGTTCTGCAGAAAAATGAAATCCGCATCATAAAAGTGGTTAGCAGGGCGAGGCATGAAGCTCTAAAAAGTTCCCGCAAGACGGCTGCGTTGCTGTTGGACTTGATAAAGACACGGCGGACCAACACGATTCCTGGAATCGTCTCCGACTGGGGAAACGTCACAATGGACCTCAAGCAACTTGAATTTCGAGCCTCTCCACTGTTCCTCCAGAAACTGTTAGTTTGGCTTCCAAATGAAATGTAAACATTTTCTTCAACTTGAAAAGAAGACTTTGGACCATTGAGAAACAGTCCTGTCCCTTTTTCTCCATAGCCAAAGTTCAGACTTCGTCAATCTCCCAAAGGCTCTCAAACATGCTTTTCTTCAGTCTTAAACTGTGGTTATCACTTCTGCTTTAAACCGCATTCCTTCCACTCAAGTTTCTTTTAATATGTTTGGATACAGTACTCTGAACAGGAAGCTTCTTCCTGTGGTTTATTCTGCCATCAACGAATGCTTGCTGGAAAGGTATCAAATGTCTTTTTATTGGTCTTAATATAATTTTCTGAGAAACTGAAATATGGGTTCTGTTTTAACTACAACAATCTTAACAGACAAACTCACTGTGTAAAGCTCTATACAACAACTATTAAAATAAATCACCGTTGATGGCATTATAATTTATTAAGATGTCTTACAGCAATTAGTAACTCACCCTCCTTTGTCACGGTGTCCTTGAGGTGATTGGCCTTGGAAGTTAGATCACTGACGATGTTGTCCATGGTGCTCTGGTGTTTCAGGAAGTAAGGCCGGATCACTCGCGTGTACAAAATGTCGGAGCCGTTCCACTTCACTGGAGACATACACCAGATCAGGAACGTACACTGTGGAGTCAGCAGAACAGATCTCAGATAAACAGTAGCCTTTCATCTGTCTGCTTCTTTTCCTCCACCACAACACATTTGGTTCCTGAAAATGCTATTATGCAAATTGTCCACAAGAGGGCAGTGTTAGCAAACTTTGTGTCTTCACCAATCTCAACAGCAGATTTTCAGACTTGTATATTCAGGAAGTTGGTGTGTGTTTAGTTTTGAACTATGTAGGAAGTCCTGAAGCAGTTCTCTCCGAGATGAAAGTAGATAGTTGTTTCAAGAAATTAATAAATTGGAATATATTTAAAAGACTAAGACCATTCAAATCAGAATATTTCAATTACACAAGTATAGTAAAAATGATAAATGTTTGAACTTTGTGGTGTATTAAAAGCACGTCTTCACCACATTACTGCTGTCTTGTGTTCATCAACTAGAAAAAGCAGACCATGCTTCACTCAGAAATTCATATGCCTAGACTGACAAGACTGTGACTCTTGACCGATGACAACCACATTAGCCTGGAATCAGCACCTTGAATTAAAGGAGTATTTTCATGTAGTTGGTAACGGTTTTGCCATTCTCTCGTTATATGATGCAAACAGGTTTTAGCTCTGAAGGTAGAGTTGGACCTCTGAGCAGCCACATCTCACTTCTCATTACCAGAAAATCCAACACACCTCCAAATGGCGTTTTTGAAGTTACAGTTTCCATAGCGACATGGGATTAAGAGTCTTAGAAATTCCAGAACAAGAAGGAATTACCTTTAATTTGTGAAAATTAAAAGGAGTTCTGCAAAGTAATCCTTTCAATGAGCTCAAGAGCTAAAAGTAAAGCATTAGTCTGTACTGTAAAAACTGAATATAACCCTGAATTTCACACACAAAAAATGCTGTTGGAACATGTGCCCAAGGATTAGTTCACCTTTTAAGGTTTATTAAACTTTATTGTCTGTTTGGAATATACCATCTCTCTGTTTATTGATCCCAGAAATTAGACGATTTTCTCAACCATAAGGGCTCAAAAATAGCTAATGCTCTACACTTTCTAACAGAACGAAGGTTTTGACCTCAAGAGCATTTTATGCGAGAGACATGACATGTGTCAACTTACTTTTCCAGCATAGTAAAAGGGGAACCAGGAGAGGAAGATGTCAGAGAAGGCCTCTAAGATGCTGAAAACGCCATAAACAACCCAGTAGGTGAGCCACTGGGTGTCGTCGTCCTTGTTGGAGCTCTCAATGGCCTTGATCCTGAGGAAACAGGAGGAAAATGGAGAGATGCTTCTAACCCAGTGGGTGGTACTTTTTATACAAACCCATTGGATGTATATGGTGAAAAGCTTAGTGAGGTGTTGCAAATGAAAAGAAAAAAAGAAGAATGTTTTTAATGTAACTTTCAGCTGTAGACCCAGGCGGTCTATTGTCAGGAAGTGCTATTGTTCTGTTGCGAGCTGAATTTATTCTTACATTTCTAGTCATTTTGATGCTTCTAACACTTTGACCTTTGGGATTTTGAGTACCATCATGTGTCTCAGTTGTGGGCGTCTACTGCAGTGAAACTCGACAAACAGGCTGAATATGTTATTGAATGAATTCATGAAAATGGAATTAAAAAGTCAACAGGTGATGCATTTCTTACAGTTCTTTCAGATACAAACACTGCGCAAAGATATAATGTGAGCCAAACAGTAAAGGCCCGTTTAACAACCAAAAAATTTGGATGGACTTTATTTACAAAGAGAAGAATGAGTGAAAGCTTGTGGTGCACTGTTCTGACACAAACGGGAAGCCGACAATATACATACGATAAATATGCTGGGTAGATGAATCCAACCAGGTTGCAGAGCAGAGAGGCTCCGTATCCAAACAGGAGGTAGAGCACGATGAAAACAAAAGCAACTGCTAAATGAGAAAGATGAGAGCATAGGGCGGGGCATGAGGGAGGAGAGGATATCCAGTTATAATACAAACAGTGTATAAAGTATCATCACGGGACGTGGGACCAACAGCAACCAGGACCAAACTGACGCCAAAACCCAAACAAAACATCTAAACTCTTTTCAAAACTCACCAATATCCGACTCTGCATGCAAAATATAAGAAAAACATGTTCGAAGAAAATTTCAAGGTTTTACCAGTAATTCAAATTCTAATCATTTTAGAAGCAAATGCCGTATTCTTCTGGACTGATTTATAGTTTCATGATTATACAATGCGGCATGTAAAATTAAACATCTTATGATGGGCTGGTACAACAGTAACATATTCAAACCTAAACCTTGTGTCTAAATATAAACGTCAAGCTAAAACTGTCATTAAAAGTGCAATTATATATAAAAACCTAGAAGATACTTCTCTATCATAAATGACTGGTTTCTCCATTGGCGCCTCATCTTATGTTTGTGACTGTTATGATTTAAAATAAAGTTTTCTTTTGATACTTAGAAATAAATCTAGAACTTAAACTCCCTGGTCTTTTGAAAAACAACCCAACATGTTCGTAACGCAACACATCTCATGTTGATGGCTTAGGATGACATAAACATGACAGCATCCTAGTTATCAACGGCTCTGCTGCGATTGGCTGCCCTTTACATCTCATTTGTTTGTTGCAGTTCACAAACAAATAGCTGCACAAATGCCAAGATGAACATCTTTTTGTGATAAAGATGAAACCCAAAACAAACGGGTGGAAAGTCAGAACTCCGGCCTGTGGGAACCAAACGGATTTGTTGAGTGAAATAAAAGCAGCTGGAGTTTTTTTTGTTGTTGATGTTCATTAGAAAAAGCAGAAACATTTACACAGCTGCCTGGAATGAGTCAATTCAGCTGGATTGTATCTCGGTTTATTCATACGGCATTGGATGACAGTAAATGTCATCTCCAAATATTTTCTTGCAGGGATGTCAGGGATGTGTAATTTTTAGCGTGTCTCTCCTTTGCTTTTTTGTACTTTTGGTTGTGCCGTACCTCACTGTTTCAGCAATGGAAAGTCCAACTACAACAAAAAGTAATTTGTGCCAGCTTTGAGGCATTTCATCAAATTGGCAAAGGACTTAGTTTTACTCTGAGCCGTTTTTAGCAGACACCGGGAAGGAATGTGTCTGCAGTCAAGCAAAGCAGCTCCATTTTACTGCTCTGACTTTTCTAACTGCGTCTGGAATGGAACGTCCTGGACTCAGCAATAATGGCAGCCTTTCAGAAATTATCTAGTTAAGCAAGTCTGGAGTTTCAGGGCACAAATGAAAAAGCTATGGTGTCGTGCAGTTGTTTACAAATGTGTATCTGAACAAAACAATTGAGTTATTTGTGGGTCTTTGAGAAACACCTTTGTTCTAGAGAACACACACTGATGTTTAAAATGGCGAACTGGACTGCTGTATTTTTCTTACCAAAATTAGTGTTAAGAAATATGATGTGCCAATTTGCTTACATTCTGGTGTTTCCAATAGTCTGGAAACTATGGCATCAAGACATATTTTTGATGTCAATTCCAAGATTATGGATCTTAGAATTTGGAAATGGGTCACATATTTACAAAAACTTGTAGATCAGATATCGCACAAAGTGGTGCGTCTTTCATAAACCCTGCATTTAGATTAAGATCTTAAATGGCAGACAAATTTGCAGCTCAGCAAAGCAGCAACAAAAAAGGCCCAACACCAAAATGACAGTTTAAAACAAGCTATAAAAACATGAAGTTTGAAAACAAAGGGTACCAACTATCAGGCTGCAGACACAGTAGAGAAGAAGACCATCCGTGCATTTACCTTCACACCTCTAATTACTAAAGTGATGAAGCAAGAAGCAATGCTTCACTGCTTTCTAATATCTTTTCTTCTGACTGGACATGATAAAGGGGAAAATACTATAGCAGGACAGAAGCCAAGATGATATCAGTCCTTATCAGGGTCCATGTCATAAGTCCAAAGTGTCCTCAGTGTATTGAATGAAAGATCTCACAGCTCAACAGGGAAGCAAATGAGGCATTTCTGCTAGCAGGACAAAACACAGAGCCACTCAGCTGTACTTTATCCTTTTCCAAACACAGATTAGTGACAAGCCGAGAGTACGACAACGACTGTTTTATAAGCAAGTTAGGAGCGAGGTGTGGAAGAAACGCATGTGAATTTATATCTTTATCAGGAACACATTCCCAATATTATAATGCTAAAACCAACTATTATAATGCTAAAACCACCAAGTTGGAGTAAAAAGGCCATGAAGGACTGAATATAATCTGAAATAGATGAACAGGTAAAGAATGTGAAATAATAAAAATGAGCCTGACGGAGAGCAGCACTGTGGCTCTAGCTTAGCACGTTTGTCACAGAAGGCTTCCTAAAAGCTATTTAGCTTTTGCTCAGACACAATATAAAGTCTGCCACTTAGCAACTAACCTGAAAAAAATAAATCCTCTTGCACATTCTGTGTGTTAGGATTACAGAATAATTGTACTATAACGGTTTCCTGAACTTCCACAAAAATCATCCAACGTCATTTTAAGTATTTAGGTAAAGTTTGTACTAAATGAAGCGTTTGAATATTACTGCCATGTTTTACCATAATGGTTTGCTTTAGATAAGAAGCAGCAGTGACAGGTGATCTACAAGCTTTTGCAGACATTTAATTAATGGAAAAGCATTTGTTGCCCAAGGGCAAACTGTGAAAATGAAGAGATACAAAATGCAGCTGGCAGCCTGCCATCACCAGGCCTAAACCAGGTCCATTTCTTTCCATTTTAACTCTAACTTCACTATTGGCTAACTTTATAAATCCTTAAAAAGGATGTTCGCAACTTCCTGTCAAATATTATGAAACATTTTACTTCCAATGACAAAAAAGTGCTTTAAATTAGGCACAATTAGATGTTTAGAAACTCTTTATTTTTACTGTAAAGCTTGGTCTAGACAAATTTAACATAAAAAATGCAATAAGTAGCTGGTTTTGAACAGCAGATGACTTGGTTCTTCGTTATTAGGCAACAAAAAGCAGCTCTGATAACCAACAAAGTGATTCAGTTGGCGTGTGGTTTGATTCTCACTTCCTGCTTCTTTGTGGCTACACGCGCACCAATACAGACATAAAGTTCTTAAGATGGCAAAAAATACATTTATGTGCCCAATATGGCTTTCAAAAACAGATCATTGCCAACAGGCGAGGTAATTGGGAAACTATTTTCTGAACATGTGTAGCTTCTTATGTAATTTTAATATCCTAGGAGGGGTGTTGCTCCAGTTTTTACAATTACAAAACTAAATTTGCCAACATGCTTTAGACCCTTGTAGGAAATAATGCAACCCCTCACATGTAACCTCCATAATTCAGGAACGTCAAATCTTGCTATTGTGAATGCATACCTGTACAGTTTTGTGAACTCCTACCTTATTTGATTATATTTGAATAAAAATGGTGGCTCTGAATGTAGGTCACCCTGGTTGACACGCTTGCTGCAGCTGCAGACAAAGAACTCCTATGGCGTCTGGTTGGCATAATATATTGACTTCTGCTGTGCATATTGATTCAATGGAGCCCTGTCAAAACACAACTCCCAGAAAGCTAATGGGTGGAGGAGCTTGTAGCTGAATGTCATCCCAGGATATCTCCTTCCATTTCTGCCCTGCAGTTGGTATTTTAGGATGGATAAAAATACCCCTGCGGCCAGCTGTTAGTGCACACAAGGGATATTACCAGCAGTTTAAAAGCAATATTTAGATTGAAAAGTCTTAGAAACTTAATTATATGGTATGATTAAAAGATTGAACTTTGGAATAAAAGACTGAGAGGGGCAATAAATCAAGTTAGTCACTGTTGCAGCTGGAGTGGCTAATTATCAGCTGAATTAGATAACAGTGGCCTTTACTGGGCAGTGCTGCTCGAAAAGCAAACTCATTTACATCTTAGGTGTGTTAAAAGGCGTCAATAAAGCTCAGACGTGAGTTTTCTTCAGTAGGAAAACGTACCCAAAGCGATATGCTCCCTCTTCACTCCCGTTTTTCGCTCCAGCACCGCCAACTGGTCCGTGACAAAGTTTTTCTCGTGGAGCAGCGACACAAAGCGATCTTTGAGCTCAGTCATTTTTGCCTTCCCTCGAGCCTGTGCAACAACGCCGCAAACAAAACAAATGTCACCAGGACCGACACTTGGCACTTTCTAAAACAGGAAAAGAAAGCGTTTTCACTGACCTTTGTTTGTTAACTTGCTCGGAAAGTGGCAGAAAAACGCCAACCGCCCGCTGGCTCCCCAGAGTGTTGCGAGGACGCAGAGGAGGGCGGAGTTTGAAATCGGCCCGCTGACCAATCAGAACGCAGCGCCGAGTAACGTTCGGCGTATCAGTTGATGAGACCCAACGGCTTTTTTGTGTGTCTGCTGCCTCCGGAGGCAGGTAATTAACCCTGCGGGATGCCGTCGGCCCCGTCACGCAGATGTGCTGAATTATTTAATAAAGTAAGCACTCTAAGATAGATTAGAGATATATCATTGTCTAAAACACACTTGAATGGTAAAAGCATGAATACATTTCACAAAACTCGACATTTATTAACAAAGGTAGTTTTTGACATGCCTACAATGGCTCACTGCCCAGGGCGCCATTCTCGCAGGGGGCGGCAAACATTTCAGCGTGAGAAGTTGTTTTTTTTTTGTTTTGTTTTTTTTGTCTCTAACCTTATCAGTGAGTATAATGTAAATGCTGAACTGTTCTGAATTAAGGAGTGGACAATTAAATTGTTTTTTTTTTCATGCAGGAAAATAACATTAATTTATGTCAGGGGTGGGCAACTCCAGGCCTCGAGAGCCGGTGTCTTGCAACTTTTAGATGCGTCTCTACTTCAACATACCTGGATCAAATAATGAGGTCTTTAGCAGGACTCTGGTGAACCTGACTGCACTTAGGAGGTGATTCAGCTGTTTGATTGAAGCGCGTTGGACCAGGGAGACATCTAAGAGCTGCAGGACACCGGCTCTCGAGGCCTGGAGTTGCTCACCCCTGATTTATGTATTTATATAATTGCTGGATTTTTTTTATTATTAGGCCCGAGCAGCTAAGCGCTGTGAAGGCCTATTGTTTTCATTTAATTTGTCCTGTTGCTAGAGTTACATCACAATCTTTTATTCCCTTCTTTCCAAAATGTTTGTAACCATTTTTTGTTAGCACAGGAGTTCATCTGGGATGTAAGTTTTTTAATGGTTGGATCATTAAAATAAAGAACAATTTCTTGTTATACAATTGAACAATTGGGTAAACAGTTGACGAGAAAATTGAGTTTTAAAGTTTCTAATGGATCACTTTAAAACTTTCAAAATGCCATGAAAACTTTAGTTTTTTTTATAACAATGCATTCCATCTTTCACGCAGCCACAGGTTTTTCCAAAGAAGTGGCTGCTAGAAGCTTATTGTGAAATAAAGATGTTATCTAGAAATGACGCACGTTTACTGTTTCCAGTCATCATGCACAACTAAAAAAATAACTTATTTAAAGCATTAGCAGGATGTTTTCTTTCATAACATTTGCAATTTGTCTATTTCTTTTCACTTCTCTGTATATTTGATAATCATGAAGACACTTTATTTTTACCTTTGCTCCATTTCTTTTCCTTTTTGTAAATGGATCTGACGTTTTCAAAAATGGCCGACTAGAGTTTTTCCTTCTTGGTTTCCCAAAGCTGGGCCATAACCACTCTATGTGTGGCAGTGTGACAACACTGTTTAAAGATCCTTCTTTTTTTTTAAGACTGACAACTGAATGACAGTTTCTAATGCGTTCAGCCGTGCTTAAAAAGCCAAACATTTCTCTGGAATAATGAATCTGTTTTATGATTGACTGCAGAAGATGGAAGCCATGGTGTTTGGAAACTTTAAGGCTTTTCTTTTTACCAGACCCTGACACACTCATTCATTAACATTTGTGCTATTTGATATTATTTTATTACCTCTTTCAGTTTTATTGGCTCTTTGTCTCTAAACCAACCTTATTTTGCTTGTGGCGAGCTAGCTGGCTAATTGCATGCTAAATAGCACTTGGATCAGTTCTGCTGAAGCAAACAAAGATCCAAATGTACTTTTTGCTACATTTTGAAAAGGTTTTACAGAGACGTTGTAATTTGCCTGCATTAAGACATTCAGCCTTTATAAGAAATAAATCAAACCAAGTCACATGACTTTTTTTTTATGTTGAGGGATATGTTTTCACAATTTGGAAATTGGCAATACAAACAAAGTGCTTATTGCGATCCGTCAGCAGGGGGCAGTGTACCACAATTTATGAAAATAAACTCTTACTTTTTTGTTTTTTTACATAGGCCTAGGTGAGTTTCAATTTGTTTTGTTTTTTTGTTTTCCTGTATAAAAAAAAAACTAAGAAAAGAAACATTTATAAATAATTTAAAACCTGAATTTTGTATTTACTGAAGTTATCTTTGTCGGATATCAAAATTTCTTTGACGATTCGAAACATTTAAGTGTTTCAAAGAATAAAAACAGACGAAACATTTGAGGTAAATACTATTTTTAATAACTTGTAGGATTATTTACATGTTATGATGGCAGCACAGCATTATTGTTCCAAGATCAAATTTCCTGGGACAGAAAAATCACTTGAATAGTTGTACTTACTTCATATTAAAACTATTTTTTATCAAATCTCAAATCAAGGACTTAGTTGCTGTCAGAAACCATTTGTCTGATAAAATTTTTTTTAGCTCTTATTGAGTCATTTATGTCAATTATTAAATTTATCCTAAAGAGTATACTCAAACATATGCTGACACAATGAGCAGCTCATTGTGTCAGCATAAATTAGCTTACCCAATTTGGTTAAACTGAATTTCAATAAAAACTGTGTTTCATGTAGACTGCCAGCAAGATCATCATAGCTCAGGTTTTGAAACTGTACTCTGATTCCAGACTAACTCATTCAGTCCTCAGGGAGTTAAAATATTTTCTTTACTAACTATAGCTCTCTCAGTTTCACATGGACAGGTGCTGAAACAAAAGCTTGCATGATTTTTATGCATCACAGCTTGACTGAGTTCTGAATTCTGATAGATTCTTATCCTGCACAGAGTTATCTGAAGTTGAAACTTTAAGAGTTTAAACCTACTATATGCTAGCTTTAAATTGAGTCAATCCGTCAGAGGCTGATCAGCAGCACTCCGAGACCTTCATCATCAATAAAGATAATAGAGATCAAATAAACTCGGCAACCATGATGTAGTGTTCACAGAGTTGTTAAGAGATGTACAAAACAGCAGTTGGTAATAAGACCAGAGGTGAAAATCTGTCATGAGCGTGCAGAGAGCAGAGAAATGATTTCCATAGAGTGGAGGCTTTGCATGGTCAGCTGATCCTCCAGTGAACTCAGAAGGTTTATAGTCCTGTGAGTTCAACAATGCAGGACTCAGATCTGTCAGTCAAGCCAGCAGAAGCAACAAGCACCATGACCCTCATCACCATCCTCATCTGGACGCTGACCTGCTGCTGTTTTACAGGTTCATTCACTCAGCAACATTTCTAACATGATGTGCTGCCTTTTCTCTCCTTTCTTTCTGCTGACAAATGAAGGATTTGTTTCTGTCTGCAGGATGCAGCGCTCAGATCACTGTGACTCAACCTGCAGTGGAGACGGTTACACCAGGATCCACTGTCACTATCAGATGTACAACAAACCAGGCTGTTTACAAATGGAGTGATGGCGACGAGGGTATGTTCTGGTATCAGCAGAAACCAGGACAGCCTCCAAAGAATCTAATATATAATGTAAAATAGCTTCAGACAGGAACTCCACCTCGGTTTAGTGGCAGTGGAAGCGGCTCTGACTTCACTTTGACCATCAGTGGAGTTGAGGCTGGAGATGCTGCAGTTTACTACTGTCAGAGTTTACATGAAGTAAATGGTGCCGAAGTGATCACACAGTGATTAGCAGCCGTACAAAAACCTCCCTCAGTCAGACTGCAGACACTCTGAGCTGTTAGAGCAGAAACTGAACAGACTCTGATACAGACCACTGAACACAGAGATGAAACCTCACCAAGGCCTGAAGCTCTGCAGTAAACCTTCAACATTCACTACAACCAATATTAATTACAATTAATATTTCCTCTATCTATGGTCTTTCCTCACATTAAAGCCTCGAACTATCACAATAAAGCAAAACACTTGATGCCAATTTTATACAAATTTTGATTTTTGACAGAGACAAAAGTGAGTTGAGTAAAATAATTTATTTTCGGCTTTAGTCAATTTAAGGGTAATGGTTGTTTTCAAATCAACTCTTTCACACAAACTTTCCTCTTCGTATGTTATTCACAGCAGCCTGCAGTTCTGATATCTTTTCAGCACCAACAGAGAGACGCTGCTTCTCTCTCTTGGTGCTGAAACTGCACTTTGTTGTCTTTGTCATAAATATCAAATATCTGTGTGTGAAAGATTTGTTGTTTCACGTCACTTATCGTCCTGCTACCAGCGGCAGAGTAAATACAGGCAGACGTCCACCCCGGGTTTCTGTCTTTTTATTCCTTATTTTATTCCTTATTGTTTCACATTAATTCAGACCAAATGTTCCAAAATTCATTTCAATCAAAAACAAATATCTTTACTGTGGGTTTGCTACACTAAATTGTCTTTCGTGACAGATTGTGTTACTGCAATAAAATGTAATTTTTTTAGATTGTGTAGAAATCTTTACAATAATTGCCATTAACCCTTAAACCCGTACAGAACCTCTGTGCCATAGGGAAATTTGAGTCCATTTTTTTGAAGTTGCCAAACAGAATCAAGAGTAAAATAATTTTTGGTGCAATTCTTAAGGTTGACTGAGAAAATGGGCCCTTTTTTCTACAGATAAACAGGGCAGCTATGCTAATTTGTGCTAGCAGCTGTTGAACTGACCACACTTTAGAAGGCTTTAGATTACATCTTTTGAATCAGCATCCACTTGGTCAGTGGAAGGGGGTAAATAAACATATTCCAACAAAGACTGATGTATTTAAAGGACATCATTCTGGTTTGTACCATGTCATGTTCCACCAAAGCACAGATTAGGTTTTATTGGATTGTTCACAGTTGACGTGGGCGGCCATTGTTAGGCAGGGAAGGCTGATGTTGGAATCCTTTCGTGGATCAGCGCGCAGCCAGAGACGTCAGCGGACGCTGGTTGACTGCAGAATTAAGAAGTCATGCAAACAGGTCAGAAATAGACCGATAATTGGGACAGCTGAGAACAAAGACAAGCATTTGGACTCCACTCTCAATCCTACTTTATGATGACAGACATGTAGAAAAACGCGCATTTCTTCGTTTCCTAAAGATTAATTCTACACATATAATCATTCACTATATATCGTGTATTATTAAAATAAATGTAATTTCTGAAGCTTAAGAGTATTAGTAAGTCACACTAAATTAAGTGAAACTTTGGGTTTTCTTAAAGACAACAAAGGCGTCATGGAGTTGGATGTGTGTGTGCTCAGGTTTCATGAATGGGAAAGCTTGTAGGTGGGTACCAATAATCTGTGAAGGGCTATGAATGGGGCCACTAATTGGTGCTGCTGTCTTTCCTTTAACCTCTCCAGTAAGCCTCTGTGGCTGTGAAGGAGCCTCTATTAGAGGGAGATAGGGATAATCCTTTTAGGCAACGCTTTACCGGGAATCAGTCTGCCAACACTTCCTCTCTCAGACTGAATGAGCTCTTCAGCGTTTAGCAGGACCCACATCAGGTCAGGTTCACATTCTGTCCCCTGACTCACTTTCCTATTGGGATACATTCAGACCCGGGAGGCCCTCGGTGAGCGCTCGGACGTCAGTGGACTGTAATCGGGGCGGTTGGCCCGCGGCTGGGCTGAGGACGGATCCTAAAGCAGGGATGGAGACGTGGAAGAAGCTGTTTAAACGCGTGGTGTCTGTGAAAGTCAGGGAGTACGTGAAGGACTACTGTAAAAGGAACGGGCTGCTGACTCTGTCCGTGTTCGCCGTCATTACCGGCTGCGTTCTTGGATTTGCACTGAGGACGTTCAACCTCTCCACGCAGGTATGAACGGGGAAGACAAGGGAAAACTGACACCGATGAGCAAAAAGTATCAGATGTTAGAAATAAAAATAAATAAAAGTACTCTGTTAGATTGTGTGAAAGAAGAGCACAAATGCCTGTAAAACTGTGCTGAGGAATTGGTGAAAGTCAGTTATGTAAGTGAGCGCAACAAGATCAGGTCAGAGCTCAAAGCGCACACAGACACAGTTCAAATGGTTATAAATATAAGCAAACATTAAATTATACAAATACATGCAAGTCATTAACTCATAATCAGTTATCCAAAAGAATTTCTAATCTTAAACTCCTCAAAAAATTTGGTTTAGTTTCATCACTTTTATTGCAAATAATGGGTGAGTATTAAATCCCTTGTTTCCTGCTTCATATCAGCTTTGAAGAGTAGTTTTTATTTTCATTTTGATGCTGTTTTAATTGTTCTTTAATGTCATTATTTTTGTTATTTACCTGATATACAACTAGAAATTCATTTTGTATTCAAAAACTAAGCAAATTTTCATTGCCTGGTTTGTGCCGTATTTCTTATTCTGAACTGCTGGTCACGGTGAGGTGAGATATTCTTAGGAGCTTAATGCTTTTGGACAGGAACTGACTTATTGACGCACACCCAGAGCAATTCTGCAAGGAAATCCTTCAGGCTGCAGGAAGCTTACTTACTGTACAAATAATTACATAACACAATTAGAACACAATTACCTCTATCCTTATTCTTCCCCAGTCCCTGTGTCTCCAGCTATTTTACAAAGAGGTTTCAGAATCACCCTGCAGATTGTGGATCAGAGGGTCCACAGGTTGGACATAATGCACTAAAAAACCCCTCAAAAATGCATTTATTATGAGCTTTATTTACATATCTCTGTTTGACCTGTTTGCAGGCAAAGATCTATTTCTCTTTCCCTGGAGAACTATTGATGAGGATGTTGAAGATGTTAATCCTGCCACTCATCACTTCCAGGTAAGAACCTGTTAAACTCGTTGGACCAAATCAACACGATCATTTTGATATCAGATGTCGTTGGTCAACATTGTCTGAAAATCGTAGTAGTGGTATTTTGGCTGCCGAAATTACAGCTGCGGTCTTTGGTTGCTAGTAATAACAGGTAGTGATCTTGATTTTAACTTAAAAATATTCACAAAGTTAAATCTGTCATGAACCGAACGCTCAACCGATTTGATTTAACGGTTGAGCTTCTAAAGGACAGCATGCCAAGAAAACCCAAAAAAACCCTGAACCTTACAATGATCAACAAACCAGTTCAGATAAATAGAAAGTAGTTAAAGCTAAAAGAATGTGACAAGTTTGACCTTATTGCTTGTAATTTCCCATCCAGTCTCATGTCTGGCCTCTCGGCCATGGACACGAAGGCCAGCGGCCGCCTGGGCGTCCTGACGATAACGTACTACCTGTGGACAACCTTCATCGCCGTGATCGTGGGCATCGTCCTGGTGTTGATCATTCACCCGGGGACGGGACAAGAGAAAGACGGTCACCATGGAAGCACGGGCCCCGTCATGACCTCCGCCGACGCTTTGCTCGACCTTATCAGGTCAGCACTCACACATTCACAAGAAGCTGCACAGAATTAAAACGACGTTGCTGTGAGGAGCAAGACATGAGCGCAAATTAGTAGTTGGCAAAGTTTTACAAATTTGTTCAAGCAAGCAGTGAAGTCACTGATCCTAGTGCTTTGCAAAACGACTCATTACTCAATAACTCAAGTGTTTAATCACGTTAAATTAATATATTGAACTGGGATAATGCAGTGGAGCACAGTGTACCGCTCCAGTATGAAGTGGAAGGAAAATTATATGGTTTCCAGATGGTTTCTCTTTCATTTTTTTTTTTTTTTTTTACAAAAAATCCAACTGTCTTGTGAATGTGAACTTGTTAACTGATTTAAAGTTGGCAATAAGGTGTGAAGACAACAATCAGGTCAGAGAAATAACACTTAAACATCTTGAAACGTGATGTTGGCAGCATCATGATGTGGGTATCTATCTTGTTTCCTGAGCAAAGACAAGATGGTCAGTTTTGATGGGAAGATAGATGATATACAATCACTGTAAAGGAAAAATAAAGCTGTAGACGGATGCAAAACCATCCAGAGAGGTGAGGAGTTCAAAACACTCAGCCACAGCTGCAATGGGAGATTTTAAACCAGAGCCTTAGAGTGACCTAGTCAAAGTCAATGCCCAAATACAATTGATAATCTGTAGCCAGACTTGAAAATTTGCTGTTCACAGAATCTGTAATCAAACTATGCATTTTTTTGTTGCATTTCCGTACATGCAGTAGGTACACTGAGGCTAATGGCTATAATGCAAGGCAATGTGAAAATGTTAATGGATATGAAGAAGAGACACACAAGACAAACAACCTGCACACAGGTTAAACTAGCAGTGAAGATTTTGAGTTGCAATAGGAAGCTGGAGTACCCAGAGAGAAGCCAGCATGCACAGGAAGAACTCCATTCAGAAAAACACAAGAACGCGATTCAAATTCACCTCCCATTACAGTTTACCGAATCGTGAGGTTAAAGGAAAGCAGAGAACGGGATTTCCCCAAAAACATCTACAAGTGCCACCTTCAAAGGTGGTACGACAAAAACAACGTGGTGGAGCACATTTGAACTGAAACTAAATGAAAATCCAGTGAAATGTTTTGATGAAGTGATCGTCTTAGCACAGTGTCATTAAAGGAGTGAGACATAATTCCTGAGGAATAATTGCAGCATCACTTCTGCGCTGCAGTTGGCCTAAAAATAGGGCAATTATTTGAGAGCTGCTAAGCCTGAACCTTCCCAGAAGCTCTTCGCGCAGTTTCACTACGGGAGGAAGAAGTCACAGTGTGCTCCGGCTTACAGCACGGCTCGACTAATACCCTCGTCTTAAAACTAATTATACTGCAGAGATGTGCGGTTTGTACTTTTCAGCCGTGTTACGTGTCCGATGACGTAGCTGCAGGGGCCTCTGACGTCTGCTGTATAAATAAATGCAGTCCCAGGACAGGCTGCTATAAACCTCTTACTTCTGTTTAGCACAATTTAAGTGGATCCTTTGTTCTGCTATTGTCAGGAAAAAAAAATAGGGGAAGAAAACAGTGGTAAAAAGAGGAACATGGTCTGCTGCAGATGTACGTCTGTGAGGACAAAATGCAGCTCTTTAATATGAGGAATTGTTTCTTTTCTGGGGTTTCACAGGTTGTTCCACAATTGGTTACGTTTTCAGAATACACAAAATGTGGTTCTCCCTTAAACATTTTAGTCTTACTAAGTTGGGCTCGGTTCAAGCTAAGCGGGAGGATCCTCAGCAAAATGAAGCCATCACAGGAATTGGGCCTTATAAACATATTCATACCCACTGTTTTTTAAAAATTTTTTTATTAAAATTAGTAGCTTGTATTTTTTCCTTTTAGCCCGTATGAAACTACCAAAATAAAACCCAGTGCAACTATTTGGCTTCAGAAGTCAGTCAGCCATGAGGTTTGTAGGGGACACAGAAAACGAGGGTCAAGATGCTAATAAGACCAAAATCAAACCATTTGAGATGCAAAACTCTGCAAACGGAGAAAAACCCCACACTGCACCTCACCTAGAACACGATAAACATGGTCAGCTCATAACCAGACCAACTCTGTCCAGAAAGACAGTGGAATGGATTGGATCAAAAAACTCAGACATGATGCAAAATATTAATCTAGAAAAACTCGACTTCAAGAAGGATGCCACTTCTTTTTGGACTTGAAAAAGTCTGCATCTTTTTTACTTTCTTTTAATATTTATGGTACATTGTAGTTTCATGAAGAAATGTGTTTTTCACATGAACATCTCTATACACCTGCACACAGCATTCGCAGAAAAAACAGCCATTTAAGTCATTAATGTGCATTTCTAATGCAGATTCAGAATCTTAATCTCACACACAAAAAGAAAATGCAACAGACTCATGTTTTGCCAGCAATTTTAATCTGATTTTGCAAGTGTACTAAAACAATTTTCAATTATTTTTACAGTTTTTTAACAAGTGATTTTATGTTTGCTGCTTTTTCCAGGAACATGATCCCATCAAATCTAATTGAAGCTACATTTCAGCAGGTGAGAGCAAATAACATAAGACACCTTACACACGAATGTCAGATGATGTCCGCCAGCTTAAATCTTAAATCCTTTGATTTATTTTGTTTCAGTACCGGACGGACCTGGTGCCAAGTGTGCAGAGCTCCAACGAGAAAGAGTCCCAGGCTAACTTTGTCTACGTCATGCCCGATTATCACAACCCTCGACTCGGCCACCCTGTTTTCTTGGAGATCACTCCAGCGCCTGACATCAAGTATAAAATCGTCCCCAGCACAAGTAAAGGCATGAACGTGTTGGGGATTGTCATCTTCTCAGCCACCATGGGTAAGAAAATAGTCTCCAAACTAAAACCAAAACAAAGAGGAACAAAGTGACCAGAAACAATGGTGTAGCTTATAAATGCAGTCTTACTAGAAATATATTGTTTTCTGGCATTTCCTTTTAACTATTTGATATCTGGTCTGTTACTTCCTCACTATTTGCTAAATAGAAGAGCAACAAAAGAGCTTTGCGGAGATTTTATTATTCGTATTATAAATGACTTCCACAAGCATTGTTTCTGGAGTTTTAGCCAGGAGACTGCTGCCTTGTCTCTATTTTTGATTTGATTAGAGACGATGTCCATTTGGAAGATCCATTTACACCAGGCATTATTTTTCTGGTGTATTCTATCATGACTTTCTGTTCTTGCGATGCAATTTGTAAAATGTCCTGCTGCAGTAAATCACATGATGCTGCCTCCCCTGTACTTCTCTGCTGTGTTGCTTTTTGGCATCATGGCTTCTTCTCTGCTGAGTGACCTTTTCTCCAGTGTCAGTGAAAGACTGGTTTCCCTGAGGATAATGACTACTTCACCAGCTTCAGTCAGCATCTTTATAAGGTCTTTTGTCCGCATGTGGGACACAGAGAGAGTGTCTTCTTCCTGAATAGTTAGACTTCTTTTGAACATTCTCGTTGTGTCTATAATGGGACATAATTGGGACAGATAAATGTGGGTTTTTTGGGCTTTTGGAAATGGTCCAGACTTGTCGGGGATCCACAACGCTCTTCTGGAGAGCCCAGCTTTTTATCTTCCCAGTGTCACACTGGGAAGCCGTGTGTTGGAGATGCCGCCTCAAGATTCACATGCGTGGCCACATTAAAGTTAAATCAAGTGACTTAACCTTTAAGTAGCTTACTAAGCACGACATCATCATCTGGGATATCCCAAACTCTCAATCTTGATTTATAGAAACGTTTGAATTTGAGGAGAGGAATAAAAAATTCTTTCAGAGTAAAAGCTCAAAATGTTTTTATACACTTATGAAACCGTAGAAACATCTGCTGACTCCAACAAATGCATCTTTGTTGTGTCTGATCTCAGGTCTGCTGCTGGGGAAGATGGGCGAACGCGGATTGCCGCTGGTCAACGTGTGCCAGTGCATAAACGAGTGCGTGATGAAGATCATTAATGCGGCCATGTGGTGAGTTTGTACTTTCACTCGCGTGCATTCTCTTAAAAAAGAGAGATTACTGACAATCTAATGCATCTAAAAACATCCCACTGATCACGCGGCAGAGCCAGATTAGATCGAGAAACAAATCTTATCAAAGAAATGGCTGACGGGTGAGCAGAGGTGTCTGAGGAGTCCTCATGGCTTCACACATAATCCCGTTAGAAATGCGACAATGGCGAAGACAGACTTCTAGAAACAAGATTAGTTTCAATTTACCTAAATGGATGCGGCTGGGATTGTGATCAGCAGAGATCCCCAATGCAGAACATCACATTCCACCTGTGCACCACATCCATGTGTGATTACGAGCATCTAATTCCAAAGCCACGAGCATTAATCTGCTATTACAGCCTCTGCTCTTCTGAGACCTGGCAGCGGCCGCAGGAGCATTAGCGAGGTCAGCCACCTCTGCTGGATGAAAAGGTTCGGTTCAGTCTATGTCGCAGTTAATCCCAGAGGTGTTCCATGAGGTTGAGGTCGGACCGGTCAGATTGTTTCAAGGCAAACTCAGTAATCCGCCTTCTTTAAGTATCTGCTTTTGGGGAAAAACCTTTCTTGATGATACTCTTTGCAGATGATGCCGTGGTATTTTAGTAGTTAAAAGGCTGAATACTTTGGTGTGCTGGGATTAAAACGGTACTGATGGATTGACATATTTTGTTCACATCATCCTAAATTATTTCCAGGCAACGTCCCAGGGACTCTCTTCGCTGACATTTCTTTCAGAAATGTTGTTGTGCTAAACCGTCATAGACAGTGATTTGAAAAGGATTCTAGCAAAAAAATAAAATTCTGTTTTTATTATTTCTTTATACTTCAGAGCATCAACCCGATTTTAAAATCAGGAAAAGACAACCTGAGTAAATACAAAAAGGGCGTATGTCTGAAAAAAAAAGTTCAGATGTGTCAGCTTGAAGTAGCCTAATCGTCCAAAATCGTCCATTTGACAAATGAACTGACCTCCGGATTCTGCCATGTTTCAGTCACTGTCGCAAACAAATATGCATTTGAATCTGCATCAGTAAAATAATGTCAGACACAATTCATTAGTTGTATGTTGCATAAAATGTCTCATTACCTGTTACATTTTTCAGCTCTATTTTTAAGTGACATACAAATAGGCAAACTGACATGAAGCCAAGGCAGAATACAATTTATTAAATGTCCAGCAGGGGGAGACAAAATTTAATTTGACCCCTAGTGAACTGTCACAAAGCAAGAAATAAATGTGTTGAAAAGCAGGTGACAGATAAAATGGCAACTTTGTGTCTGATATTCTCAGCAAGATCTTTAGGGACTTTAAGACTGAAAAAGAAATATTGAGCATAAACTAGCACTTTTTTTCAGAATTATTAAACCAGGACAGTACAATTATGTAGTTTGTGATCTTCCAAACAGTAGAAGAAGAAAGCAAGAAAACTGTATCATACTTTTGTTCTGCACCATTATATACTGGTAAGGGCACTGTCTGAGAAAACATAAGCATTTAGATGATGAAAAGATCTAAAGGAGAGAGCAGTTCTCTGTAATACCAGAGGGGACTTGGCACTTAAACAGCATTTAATTGTTTTGTATTCAGTGGAGGCTTTCTTGTGTAGATCTTTAGATTGAGCAATGCAAAACATTTCCTCTCTCCTCTTTACAGGTACTTCCCCTTTGGCATCGTGTTCCTGGTCGCAGGAAAGATCCTGGACATGCACGACCCAGCCCACCTGGGGGAGAAGCTGGGCATGTACTTCATCACCGTCCTGGCTGGTCTGTTCGTGCATGGCCTCATCCTGCTGCCTCTCTTCTACTTCTTCTTCACCCGCAAAAACCCCTTTACATACATCCGAGGCCTGTTGCAAGCCCTTGTCATTGCTCTGGCGACTTCATCCAGGTGAGAGAATCGTTATTGATGTATTCCTTATTCTTAGTGAAGTAGTTCAATCTAATTTATGACTATTTTTCTGCAGCTCTGCCACGCTACCGATCACAATGAAGTGTCTCCTAGAGAACTGCGGGGTGAACCGGCAGATCGCCCGCTTCGTCCTGCCGGTAGGAGCCACCATCAACATGGACGGGACGGCCCTGTATGAGGCTGTAGCAGCTATATTTATTGCTCAGGTCAATGAGTATGACTTGGACTTTGGCCAGCTGGTAACCATTAGGTGAGAACCGACGCTGAGGATGCTATCCTGTCAATTGTTCTGTGTTTAGAACCAATTTACATCTTCCATCTGTTTTCTTGTCCTCTCTATCAGCATAACAGCAACAGCAGCTAGCATTGGGGCAGCTGGCATACCTCAAGCAGGTCTGGTTACCATGGTGATAGTCCTGACCTCTGTGGGGTTACCGCCTGCTGACATCTCCCTGATCGTGGCTATCGACTGGGTTCTGTAAGTCTGACCTAAGATTTGAGAAAAAAAAAACAAGTGGCGTTAGCTTGGGCAGTGAGTAAAGATTTTTCTCGATTGGCGTTGCAGCGATCGGTTTCGGACGATGATCAACGTTCTGGGCGATGCATTAGCAGCTGGGATTATGGCGCACTTGTGCAAAAAGGATTTTGACATAGCAACTGCTGCTGCAGCCGGTTCTTCTGCTGGTTCTTCTGTCAGTAAGGAAAGGGTAAGATTTGTTTCTGTACATCACAGGGACGACATTATGGACTCCTCTGTAGATCTTGATTAGAAAAGTAACTCAGTATCTATAAAACTGTTGTCTTCTTCCCTCCAGAGAGACACCGTAATCTCGTTTGGCAATCAGAGTGTGGCCATGTCCGACACGCCTCTGATCACACACCGCTGCGACTATGTGTTCGAGGTGGATGGGGACAACGTGCTGGAGAGGCCTGTGCCCTGCTATAATCTCTGCCAAGTCTGAGCCCCCTTGTTACAGAGGGAACTGAAAGGGATTCATGAGATTTATTAATCTCAAGAGGACATACTTGAAGCACAGGGAGCTTAGTTTTGGGAAGGAATACAGTAAGTACATCTTCTTAGTCAAGCAAACTGAGGTGTCAAGGGGAGTGGATTAACGTATATTTTGCCAGTGCCATGCTGAATTAAGAAAACCTCCTTTACTGTATACACTGGATGAGGGGAGCATATAATGTGTAACCGGAAGTATGGGTTACTGAGCAGAAAGGAAGTACGAATAAACCAAATGAGTGAATACCGATCGACAAGCAGATACAAACAGTCCTTATGAAGTTGACTCCAAGTTTGATTGTAAGGTTTTAAGCTGCCTTAATATGAAGCTAATAAATGGGACGACTTGAATGTTAATAGAAACCATTTAGAAAAACTAAACAGGAAGTTTAGACATTGTATGTTTTAAAAAAGAAAACTATGAATGGGCACAAAATCAATGCAGAAACGTTGATTTAAATGTTGAATGTACAGAATAATTTCTGTTTTTATACGTGTACTTTGTGTTTGTTTTGTAATAAAATTCTGTAATACTCCAAAAGAATATATATTTTTTTACCCACATTAAATTTTTCTAAAGATCTCTGCGTTATCCTCCAGGAAGTTTAAAAGAAAACCACTTTTTTGTTTAGTTCTTTTAAAACATGGCATTTTTTTAACCTCTGACAAAATACTACAGATATTCAACAACCACTAAACAAAATTCACAGTAGGCTTCTGAAGCATTTTAGTAATTCTGTCATTTTTGCACATTTTAATGAAGTTAATCAAGGTTAGCAGACATTAATGAACTTGAACGTAGTGTTAAACATGTTCATAACAAAAAGAACAAGTCAATAACCCATTAAAAACACTAGAGTATGTATCAAGTATAATGGCGTACACTCAAATAAATAAATGCCACTTCCTGTATTTTACACTATTTTACCATATAAATTAAGGCAGACTGCAGAATATTTTGACTGCCTCTGAAACAAACCTCAACATTTCATACATATCAAACAAGACTGCAGAAAGAAAAGCACTAACATGTCAGTAAAAAAACAGAACTTGTAAAAAAAAAAAAAAAGACTACCACTTGCTTTAAGCAAGTTTTAAATATTGCACTGAGGTAAGGACGGTGACATAAATATGACAATTGGAAGGAAAAGGTTTTATTTTTAAGACTAAATATGAATTTTGTAAATCAGATTACTTAAAACAGGGCGGAAGCTTACTATTTGAATTCACATAAGTGTCGGATTTAAAAAGTGGCTTTAAATATAAACCAAACATCTCCAGTTTCTGTTGAACTTGAATAAAACAGTATTACAGCAGAGTAATGCTGAACTTTTTACGCCAAGAGTGTTCCTCAATTTGACGTTAGCAGAAACATTTAAACACAATTCAAATTTCACGGGATAAAAGCAAAATCTGCTCAAAGTAGCCGTTTCACATATGAGATCATTAAAATATTTTCATGAAATAAAACTTGCCACTTTACCTAACTACAGCCTAGAAAATATTCAATATGCATCACTCTAAAAAAAGCAGTCAGATTCTTGGAAATGGTTCTTGTGTCTAATATATTGACTATATTTTTTAAACCTGCCTGACAGAGGTTTAACTTTTTTATTATTAATATTATTTCTTATGTACCGGAAACTCACTTAACTCTTGAAATAGGTTGTCTATATAGTCTGAACATTTTCCCAAAATTATCTGAATTAGTTTTGGTCCACTTAATTTTGAATATTTTAATATGATCTTGTTCAAAATTATCAGCAAAGTTGGGACGTTTTTTGTAAGTCCCACTGAAGAATCTCTGCTTCGGAAAAAAATATAGATAAAAAAAATTAATATTTATAATGAAACAATCAAAAATCAAAGAAAGAAACAAAAGCAAACCTAAACTTAAATCGTTAACAAAGGCCGTTAGTTTTTCTGACAAACTGAAGATGAGCTCTCCTTTGCAAACGTTTGTAAGTTATACTGGAACAAAACTGTAGCTCTCTATCTACAAAGAAAAATAACTAAAACAAAAGAAAATAACTGAAATGAAAGCAAACAAAAAGAAAACAGGAGAACTAAACAGGGGGTTGATGTCAGTCAGCATCAGAGACGTCAGTACCGCTTGGAAAGAAATAGATCCAAAATATTAATTTACTAAATCACATTAGAAAAATCTTGATTTGTTATATCTCTCCCTGGCTTTGGTCCGTTTTTAGTCTTATTTATTGTATTTTTAATTAACATTTTTTTAAACAAGACTCGTGTTATACAACAAAGAATAAAATACACTTTTAGGGGAACCAAAGCAAAAAGGATTTTGCTTCTAAGCTCTTCATAGTTAAAATGTTGGTCAGAGGATGAACTAATGTTTTACGTTAGCATCAAAAAGTTTGATAACCAGAGCAACTTCAAACGATCACTGGTTAAAAGTGCTTTGCTCTTTTACGCCCAACAGATTGGTTTTCAATTTATAACAATTTAAGGGATCCATTTATATGAACAGATCAAATTGTTTTTTGTTGCTCTATATTCACCACTGAATTGTCTATACTTTGAACAACTCACAGGTTTCCTGTTTAAATCATCTTTGCCCAGTAATGAGCCCGCTGTCGTCCTCATGCTTTCCTAAACGAGAATCATGCAACATATAAAACAAAACAGTATTTTAGCTTCAGAGAACAATTTCAAAAGTCTGTTTGTGGGATGACGTCTATACGCACTCAAAATAAACTGGAAGTGAGTGACAGTAATAGTAATACCCTCCAAAGAGAGTAGAATGATACAGGAAAAACAACAAAGACACAAAAGAAAAATAGACACTGTTTGTAGACGAGTACAAAGGTGCAGAAGACCGAAATTCTCAGTTTACTCTGAATATGATTAAACCAAAAATGTGCCAGCCTTTGGCATTTTAAATTCACCTTTCTACAAAGAAGAAGAAGAAGAAAAAAAAAAAGCCTGACACAGCACATTTACGGCACCTCTCTACACCCATTGTCCAAAGCACTCTACTTGTGGCCCTTGCTAGTCTTAAAGGACACTTGCAGTATCTTATCTCCGAGCCGGTACCCGTTCAGGCTGGTGATGGCCATGGCCGCCTCCTCGTAGTTTGTCATGGTAACGAAGCCAAAGCCCTTGCACTTGTTGGTGTTGAAGTCGCGGATCACCTTGACGTTTGTGACTGCGCCGAAAGGGCCGAACATTTGCCACAGGATGCTCTCGTCCGCGTCCTGGCCCAAGTTGTAGATGAAGATGCACCAGCCGGAGGAGGAGTTCCCGGGAACGTTCACGCCTCCCATGCCCCCCATGTGGTCAACACCCATCGGAGAAAACCTGGCGAGGGTTTGCATATACTTAGAAAAACTCCTGGAGGGGGATACACTTTGTAACGTTGCAACAGTTAATTAACTAACTGGATTTTGTTTACTGGACCAACGGAAAGCAAGACATTATTTTGAGATTTTTGCCAACCTATAAAAACAATATGTGCTTAAAAGAAATTGCACATCACATCAACTCTGAATGCTGCTTACCCACCCACAAAACATGGTGGTGGCATCATTATGATGGGGGGATCAGAGTGGAGCTAAAAACTGTAAAACACAGTTAAGACTGGATTATAACTTAAAACATTCAGTCTTAAGATGCTCCATCAGACACTAAAACTGAATCTGTGGCTGCAGTCCAGGTGATCTCGACATCAAAAAGCATGCCACACTTTTCAGATTTTAAACAGCAAACAAAATGTGTGACTTTATTCGATCACATAAAGTCCCAATGAAATAATTAAATGTTAAGTTTAATGGAGTAACATATTCCAGCACTAGTTGATCCGTACAAGGACGAGCTTCAGCACATTGTTATAAATTGTATTGATTCCAACGTTGCTCACCTAAACCTCTGTGCCTGGTGGTGGAGGGGCCCCCCGAAGCGCCGCGACTGATTGTGGTAGAGCTGAGAGATGAGCTGTGTGTTCTTCACCTGGTTCGGATTGGCCGCAAACTTCACTGTGATCGGCTCGGAGGCGCCGGGCGGTTTCTGGCCGTTCAGGCTCTTGACGGCTTCTTCGGCCTCGGCTCGCTTATCAAATCGGATAAAAGCCACGCCGCGGGACACACCTGGGAACAACCGAGCAAATCGTTACAGCATCAGAAGCACACTTCGCCCGCGCTCTGGTGGCTTAGGTTTGTAGAAGAGAATAAATGTTTACAATTTTTGAGAAGCAAGGAAGTCATTCACCTGTCGTACCTGAAGACTGATCAACAAGTACTCTGGAATTTATGATACGTCCGAAGCGGGAAAACATTTCTTCCACATCCTTCTGAGTCATGGCCTTGGGCAGACCGCTGATATACAAGTTTGCATCCTTTATTGTGTCAGAGCTGGGCCGTGCATAAGAAACCTGGCAGAAGGAATAAATACTAAATCAGCCTAAATTTTGGGGGGATCTGAACGAAATTAAAAAAATTAACCAAAAGAGGCAACATTTGACCAAAACACTTTGCTGATTATCTAAAGTGTTTTAAAATGTTAACTTCACTAGATATGTAAAAAGAATAAAATAAAATCTTATATCCGAAAAAAGAAATTAAAGCAACTTGATAAATATAATAGTTTTTCTCTGCCTCCGATTTCCCATATTTTCGCTCAGACCATATCAAAGAAATCCAACTTTTAAATAACTACAAAAATAAATGAATATATTAAAAGGTTAAAAGAAATCTACATAAAAGGCCAGTCAAAATCAGACATGTCAGAAAGGGAAGCAAGTGAGTTGTGATGTCACAATCCCTTCGTCAGGCTGACATGTACTAGCTAGTTAGCGAACAGCACAGGAACCACAGGAGAGTGAAAAGAAAATAACATCCTTGCTTTGAGAATTGTAGAACACCTTATTGCACGTTACCTTGATAGTTTTGGACTGTAGCCTTAGTCCATTCAGAGTACTGATAGCTCTTTCTGCATCACTAGGGTTAAGATAGTTAACAAATCCGTACCCTAAACTGTGGCCTAGAGAAAAAAAAAGGAAAACAATAAAATAAAACAAAAAAAAACGTTGAATAGTTCAAAATAATCTGCAAACAAATATCAAAAACCAAAACAAATCTTAAACATTGCATGGTGTGCGAAGTAAACAGACCGTCAAAAGTTAAGAGAGAATTGGATTCCTTCCAATAGCAAACTCTTACGGTGGGTCAAAAACTACGAGCAAATTAAGCAGAGAGTAAATCTGAAACAGTTTAAAAGAACAGAGAACAGGCAAGGAAAGAGAACCCAGGAAAGAGGTCAGAAACTAAACTTCACACAGATAAGGTCCTAAATACTCAATAGAAATCTGACGTAGCTAATGAGACGTTTTGGTAAAATAAATAAAGTCTAAACCACTGACACTATAGAAAGTGAGTATAACGCAGGTATCGTCATTCATTGGTTCGTGAAGGTTACGGGGTCTAGATTAGGCCTTTAGGAATCACATGGTATTTTGTGGGTTTCCTTTGACAAATAAAATATATTTTCTTGTTGCTGTTAAATCTACATACTCTATGGTTTATTCCTGGCTTGTTTGTGTTTTTTCCTTCACAGCTGTGCCTACCTGCCATTTTGTCTCGCACCAGCTTGGCCGACTCGACCTCTCCAATGCTGTTGAAGAGGCTTCGCAGCTCATCTTGAGTCATGCTCTGAGGCAGGTAGTTCACTATCAGGTTAGTCTTTGCATCCTTCGCCTCATCCCCTCCCATGTGATCTTCATAACCGTTCGACATCTCATACACGTCCTGCAAGTCAGCCAGTTGGCACCAAAGACAAACCGTGATAAGCACACAGGGGTAAACAGAACAGGGAATTGACAACATTATGCACATATTGTTTTCCTGTATTGTGACAATATGCAGGTTTTTAAGACAAAAGAACAAATCGATCCCCCACAATTTAACACAAGGTGGTTTGAAAATTAACTTCCAATACAAATATCTTAAGTGAATATTTTAAAATGATAACATCAAACTGAAATAGACAAATAGCAAAGAGTTGAGTGCTTTTGAACATGTTTGCCATCATCTGACAATCAAAATGTTTTACGCAACTCTAATAATAACAACAACAATAATAATAATAATAATCTATGCTTCTGTAAATGTCAGTAAAACTTTTTTCTTAAAGATAAAGATGCATGTAAGGCACCCTTATAATTTTAATCTGCCTTGTTGCTCATGATGATTGTATGATTTTTATTAGGGAACCACATATATAAAAACTTTAATCATCACTTTATGCACAAAATTAAAACTCATAAAAAGGCCAGACGCATGGTAGTATAAGTTACTGCACTATATGCAGTTAAATCATTGATTCAATGTAATTTGTTTCAATATTTTTTTTACATTTTATTCAACATAAAAATCTGTGACAATCAGTACAACTAAAAAACAATTAAATAAATCAACTTCCTATTTTTTTCTGAGCGAATTTTACCAAACTTTATTCCTCTTATTCAGTCTTTATATATGAGGTAGGAAATAAAGAGTTGGTGGCATCTTTTCTGATAATACAAAAAGAGCAAAAAACGCATTGAAATCAATTTTAATATAACATTTTTAAGCACTGAACTTGATTTACACTAAGTGGGCCTCCCTGCTACCAAAGCAAACAAAAATTGAATAAATGAAATAAAATTTCAGCTATACGAGGCGCAAAACGTTCAGTTTTCTGTCAAGTCACAGGAAGGAAGCAGACAACTGGAAATACTTTGTGCAACCAGAATATTGTAGGAAGAATGTGTAGAATTGCACGAGTTGTTCTTCTCACAATGACATCACGACACTGATCCCATCACAGAGTCAGTCTATTTATTAGTTCATTTCTTTCTTTCTTTTTTGCTAAATGGGTCAAATCTAGTTTGGAAAGTTCTCTGGGATTTATTAAAAATCCACAGCAGGACTAAAAAGGGAATGGCAACAGTTTATTTTAAGTCAGCTGAATTAAAATCCAGTCTGAAATGGAAACTGATCCACTGAGGACCATTGAAATCAGTAAGGGACTGTGATTGTGTATTCCAGTGAGCGAGACTCACAGGATGAAAGAAAGTCCTGTATCAAACCAGTGAGGGTGGGAGGAGCTGAGCAGCAGAGCTGTGTGTGCGATTCACATTCACCATAAAGTAGACCCACTTTTACGGAATAACTAAACGCAAGATCGCAAAACAGAAATCAGCGACTGCAATTTGCATTCAACTTTTTTTTAATATATATTTCGCAAATAGGTTAAGGACTACTACGCTGCTTGCAATGAGAGCAGGGGATTAATACTCACTTTAAAGTACTTATTGTGTCCTCGACGAACTGCCATGAAGACACTTCACTGCTCCTGAGGCTGAGCGAAAATAAGACAGAAGTCAGAGAACGTGACTGCCACGAAACATGTTGGGCTACATTAGAAAGGACAGCACACAACACGGGAAATACTCTGAGAACTAAAAACCTGCTCATCTGCTGTAGATTGAAAATAAAATGGTGGTTCTGAACGGATATCCAGGGAAGTTATTCTACAAAGACTAGTAAATGGAATGGTTCATTTCAATCAGACTCAACTGGAAATAACCAAAGACTTAATTGTGGAGCAATTCGTATCAATGTTTGAACATGATGTGAATAGTGAAGATGTGGCTTGTTTGGTAAAAGGAGGATCATGAAATAAGATGAAGAGTGAAAGGAAGCAAAATACAGAAACTTGACTAGAAAGATCACAAACTCAGTAGAATGATTGTTAAACCAAATGGCTGGACAAGTCCCATTCATACAACCATTGAATGATGGGCCAAAGTAATGATAGAACCAAGCAAGGTTTCCCCCAGAAAACTGGGGTCGGTGGGTGGGCGCTAGGGCAGTCATTCTTCAAGCGGCCCGTCGTGTTTTTGAGTTAAAAAAATATTTAAAGTTGACAGGAAATTTTAAAATATCACTTGCTAATCATACGTTATTAGAAGATTAATGCCTGACAATCAGCTATAAAGTCTTAAAAAAATGCAAACATAAAAAAAAAGACTTAAACAAATAAGCAATGCTAAGCCTGGTGGCCCGCCAGGCTTATAATACACTTGGGGAAACCCTGACCAAGGATTCATGTATTAATATTTGCTAAAAATAAACAACACTTCATTGAAGTAGAAAGCCCTCTTTCATTATTGCTATTAAAACATCATTGCAGGCCAACTATGACACTCCTAAACCACTATAAAATATTTAACCAAATCAGAACACTGGTGTTCATAAAGATTTTTCTGGTTAATCACACATGCGATAACCATTTCTATTCAAATAGCCATGATTCATCATGATTTCCTAATATTGTACGGTCTTAATCAGAGGTTTTTTTTGATAAAAACCAATGAGGTCAAAAAAACAATTTGACCAGCAACCAATCGAAATAAGGCGTAACATAAAATCTTTACAAAAATACACAAATATAAGTAAAGCATTTTTATGATTAATGTTCATTAATTATCAAACTACTTAATCACTAGGATAAGCAAACTACAACAAAATGGTTAAATACGTAGCCACTAAAAGATATGTATGCAGGTAGAGGCAGGTTTGGTTAAATGACAATTGGTGGGTAGAAAAACAGAGGTAGAAATTCAAACAATCATCCATTAGTAAATCAAGTAGGATTCGATCTATAAACAAATTATGGTTATGGAATTAGACTGGTACAATATTAGAAAAGATTCAATATGTGATTATATCTAACAGTATAACTTGCAATAAATTAGAGAAAAAGTAAATATCAATGCTAATACAGAAGAATCATACAAGTAATGAGTCTTTCCAACTACTAGAAAAGGGATGCAATTATTTCCATCACAATAAGGTTTTCTTGAAAAAGTAGCTTTTTGGTGCACTCTGTTCTTTTAGCATTAAAACAATGTAGTTGTTATTTCTTACTTGACCACCTTTAAAGTTTCAACACGTGACGCAGTAAACAAGTGTCTACAAATATATTGCAGGAACAGATAGGTAATTAAGTACCTTGGTGTTTAAGCTAACATTTAGGGAAACTCAAGCAGTTTGTTGTGATACAGTGACAGATGTTTAATTGATACTTCAGGTAGTGGTTTTAAGAATATAGACTAACAATTTAAACATAGCTAAAAATGTATGTGCAATCCCCTTTTTTAAATATAACTGAGCTTGATGTTACGAGTTTTGCTTTGACCAAACTATATCTAAGTAAAATTTTAAGAAATTAAAAAAAATAAATAAAAAAATCAACCAGATATTCTGAAAATTTGCCCCCATCAAATACCTACTAAACATAAAAAATAAACCCATTTGATCCACAAAGGCTACAAAAAGTCCGTATGAACTTTGAAAATGCGCTTATCTTGTTTAGAAATGTACCTTTAACATTTACAATTGAAAAAGATGCATGAAGAAAAAAATGTTTTTTATTTTATTTTATTGCTCAATATATAGAGAAACAAAACCCAAGGTTTACTTATTTAAAAAAAAGATAACTAATCAAATATAGTTTCACTATATTTGTTCAATATTCCATTATATTATCTAAAGAAAATGTTTTAATATCAAGAATATCAATTTATTCACAAAATCCCAGAATTTTTGCTTTCCCAAATGCTGTAAACTCTATTTTTAACCTATACACATGATGTGGATTTAGACATTTTATAGATACATTTGTTTTAATGAATAAAACATAACGCCAATATCTACCATAAGATTAGATTCTAAGTGATATAATAGTTTTACAATGGGAAAGTATGGAATATTAAAAACAAAAATTCTGGAGGAATAACACAGATTTAATGGAGCACTGGGCTTTAATAACATCATTGTCCCAATAAATTGAATTATTCCAAAACAAACATTTATGCTAGATTTCCAAATCCGACTTTGATGCAAAATTGAATCGGTTGTCTTAATAACTGTGCCGTTGCCATGGTGTAAAGCAACATCCTTTAAGACCAACAGTTCCCAACTGGCCCGTAGCAAGACGTGTTTTTCTATTCTCTGCAGCTTTACAGAGGGGCCAACAAACTAATACGGATGTCTACTTGAGTTTGTTGTTATTATATTCCTAGCCACTGCGGTTTTCTTCGACTCAGTAGTGCGCAAAGGCCTGAGTAGCATTACAATGAATTACTGACTAGCATGCTAGTAAGCTGCATGCGTTCATTCCCGCTCAGAGAGATAAAAGGCTTTGCGTTGAGATTACACTAAAGCTAAAGTCAATAGAATTTGTAATTTCACATGCAACAATGACCACAAACATCACAAATATTAGAGGAAACGTGTCTATCTGATGGAGATTTGCTCGGTTAACGCGAAGCACCGCGTCCCCATTTTAGAGAGCGTGTTGTTAACGTTCGTCTGTCGCGGCGCCGAAACCCCAGCGGCCTGCTAACAGGCCTCACATGCTAACACCGCTAGCCGTCGGCTACATGGGCCCAAAAACCAGCATGGCGCTCACTCGCGTTTTATAACCTTTAAGAACCCCCAAACCTAGAAATAGACCAGTAATGCGTTTCGATAAAAAAAAACAAAAAAACAAAGTGAACATTGCAAATTCTTACCAGCTGTATGGGGTACTTGCAGTTTGTACTCCCCGCTCCTATTTCTATTCCTTCTCGAGAACGTTCCCTTCAAGTCGGCCTCACGTCGAGAAGAAGCAGAGGAAGGAGGACGTGACGACGTGACGCCTCTGCAGGACACACTCGGCATGGTCCTAACGTGGCCGGTCTCCAGAATCTCCGGTCAATGCTAAACTAATTTAAAATCCACACCAGAAAACTACTATTTATTCTGCATTTTTATATGTTCATTGCAAGATAGAAAAAAACATTGCGAATGTAATTACATCAGTAATAATGCTTGAAAATATAAAACAATTAACATGCCCTGTTATCTTTTATAGAACGCTATAAAGAATGTTGGGTGTGAAGCATAATTACATTTTCAGTTTTAAAAAGGGTACAACTTTAAATAAATTAATTAATAAAATGCATAGTATTGCACTTATCACTTATGGTGGATGGATGACAGTGTGCATTGTGCAAAAAGCAGAGAACAACTATAAACAACAAGAGATGTACATTTAGAGCACAAAGTGGACATAGTGCAACAAAAGCTAACAGGTTTGTTCAGTTGTATTTATTCACCATTCACAAGTCAAAAATCAGCATTAGGCACTTTTGTAAAAAACATACAAATACATTTACCCAGAAACAAACAATAGATCCACAGGAAGATAATTCATCTTTTTAGTGTAAAATGATCCATGTGATTTTGATTGCAATAACATTTAATTCCTGAAACAGTGGTAGACAAATGGGAAGTATTTTTGAATTGAAGTGAAAAGCTATTTTATATTCGTCTAGGGGTTAGTGCTTGATATTTAAAACGTTCTTCCATCGTTATCATCCGTACCATCGTGTAAAGCAAAACCACCTGCATAATAGAAAAGGGAAAGCAAGGCTTAGTTATCTGTCCAAATATAGATCATTACAAAAAAAATAAAATCTATAATGAAATAATAAGGAATAAATTGCGTTACGCTTCAGGGTTGTTCCTGAAAGGAAAATGAAATACTTTGGATATTCTTTTTGTGATCCTGCATGTCACCTATTTTTTGTTTGTTTAGTTTTTTTTAATCATCAAAGTTTGTTGTTGTATAATAATTCCACTTCGGGAAAAAAAACATGTTATAGTTCCTGAAAGTCCATGATGAGTGCAAATCTTATCCTTATCCATTATCCTGTGAGAAGCTGTTGTAATTATCAGAGGGCAGGTAGATGACTCCATTACACACTTGAGTTTATAACCACAGTACAATTGTTCTTTCACCTTCTGATACTATAAAGGTAATAAACTGATGTCATGCTGTGGAAACTCTTTTGTCACTCGAGATGCAGTTAGATGATAAAAAAAACCTCACGGTCAAAGTATTTTACTCCTTACAGATTTTTTTTCTCTTTGTTTCGAGTCACATGTGAATGTTTCATCTCCAACAATTTTGAAATCAAAGATAGATTAAACAAAAAATTTAATTTCGAACAATGATTTCTTAAAAAACTATTTAAACCAAAATTGCCTATATGTAAAAATGTAATTGCTTTACTTGTTAAATCATGAATGTTTGGACCAAGCCACACCCAGGCCTCATTATAATGCCTGACATGTAGAAACAAACAACCTCTTTCTTAAAACCTGGCTGACAACATGAAGTAGGCAGAAATGCATTACATCAAGCCGCAATCTAAAGACGTCCCAGAACAGGTGAGAAACAAAGTATTTTAACTTCTTAAATCTGAAACTGCTGAAAAGCAAGAGAAAAAATTTAAGATCTTGGAGCCGTCTACTTCAATCTGAGGCACAAATCTGATTGGGAGCTTGTGATATGACCATAAAAAGCTGGAAAATCCTTCTGTCATGACTGAATTAAAATCATCCTGCAAAGAACAGCGTGCCACAACTCCTCCACGGAGATGTAAGAGACTCAGTTTCAGATTGTCAGTGTCTTATTTTTTATTACATATATACGTCAAATTAAATACACACAGATTAAAAGCTTGAAAACTGTTATTAAATGCTTTGCACTCACCTCAGTCATAAACCCCAGGAGGGAGGTCCATATGATAAACCTTAGGATGAACTGAAAAGCCATCTCCAGCTTCACCTGGCAGCCCTGGGAAAGAAAAAAAAGACACATTGAGTAGGAAAGTTACAGAAATACAAGTGAGAAAGTGGCTTTTATGGCCTGCATGATTGATGCAGTTTTATCTACCTGATGGTAAAGCTGCCATGGCTGGTACACACTGCCTTTGCATAAGAGGAACGTAGTGTTGCAGCAGCTGCGAGGAACCGCATCTCCGCCAGTTTTATTGAACCAAGAGGTGTTCAGCCAGTCAGTGTAGTTTCTGACCCCGCAGCAATGGAGCTGATGCAGATCAATTCATTAAGTTAGTAAAAACCTTTCAGTAAAGGTTGTGATTATGATGGCTCCCTTTGCTGCATGTCTGGAATGGAGCTATTGTGTTTCTGAACAGAAAATCATTTAAAATGCTAACCCAACGTTAAGAAAGCATAATGGATTTTACTTCTTGTGTTCTGACAACTTAAGAGCCTCACCTCCTCTTGAGCAACATCAACAATCCGAGAGTTTCTGTCCTGACTGCTGCCTGTGTATTTCTGAAACACCTCGCTGAGAGACGCTGTGTCAGAATCCAACTGAACAAGAAAGTAAGCAGAGAAAAACTGAGCTTACACCTTCAGTTCAAGACGTTTCAAAAAGGATGAGCGTTTGTGCAGGTGGAGTACCTGTCTGGAGTGGGTGTAGGCCAGCGCAGAGGCCGTGCTTCCCAGACAAAAGATCACAACCAGCAGATAAACAAACTGGAGAAGACAATGTCTCAGTACAATGCAGACAAACCTCCCATCGTACATGCATTTACCCACGCTGACGGGGATAAACCTCACCAGTCCTTGCAGACAGCGGGAGTCTCTGAGGCTCAGCCACGTACCGAGGAAACCGGTGAAGAGCAAGAATGAAGCGCTACATGTGGTGAAGATTACTGGGAGGAGGATGTAGGTCTGAGAAAAAAACAAGCTGTAGTGTCTGTACTTCATCAGGAGGGAGACGCCACTCATGGCCATAACCATCCCCACAACCTTGCAAAGAAAAAAAAAAAGGATGAATGATGTATTAATTAACATTTTGGGGAATATATTTACAAGCTGAGCATTTCTTCCATTCTTTAGCTGACGGCCAGTTGTTTCCATAGGTGACCAGTTTTCATGCTGTAGATTGAGTGAAATGTTGATTTCTTTGTAGTTCCATAAAAATCGCTTTTGTTCATGGGAAATAAAATTTGCTAACATTTGAATTTCAATATTTGTTTTTTTTTATCCTATGCTTTCTAATGCTTAAAGTTTTATTTCCTGTAAAGCACGTTGGAACTGCCTTATCCAGTAAAAATACGCTTTCTCCAACATTCACAAACATAACAGTAAAAGGTTAGTTGTTAACCTTCTAATATTTTTATCATATTATGACCATGAACTTATTATGAATCTGATTAGCATACATTAGGTAGACAGGGTTGTGCATTGTTATTAATTAGAAGAAAAGAAATGTCTTCAAAATCTCTTACCAAAACAAAACATCTGAAAAAGTGAGATGTGAGATTTTATCCAGCCATTACTCTTAAGACTTCAAGCAGAAATGATTGGAATCAGTAATTTAACCAAATTGTTATTTATCTTTTGTAGGATCCTGAGTAGTTTTGAGGTTTATCATTCTGTGTCCCTTAGACTCTTCCTTTGATTAGATCAGCCTGTTTAACTTTATTTCAGTTATTTCAATTTGTAAGTTTTTCATTGTTTTTTTTTTTTTGTAAATTAAAATGCAAAATCTATTTGCCACCTTTGCCATTTGGGTTCACCACCAAACACACATATCATGACAATCTTAGTATAAACATATCTTCTTAGAAGAAACATTGGTGACTGTTTCTTCATCATCAACTGTGTTCATGATGCCACTTGCTCACTGAAACATGAGTGAACAAGCGGCATCGTGAACACGGGCAGAATTAGGTCATAAAACAAAACATTAAACTCTGAATATCTCATGAGGTACTCGTCGCACGAAGCAGGGAGAGACAATCAAATTACCTAAGCTAATACAGGCAGGAAGCAATCAAATCAATCAAGTTTATATGTACAGCACATTTCGGCAGCAAGGCAGTTCAAAGTGCTTAAAACAAAAATACAATGTCATAAAAGACGCCAGTAAAACTGTAAATGTTCCATTTTGTAAAGTGCCATCGTTACACATCAAAATGTTGGTCAATGATTCATTTATAACGATTCTAAAGTAAATGTAAACAGGTAATCAAAATGCAAAAAGCTGGCAGAATCCATGGAGAGGACCGGTGGGGCATTCCCCAAATCTGAGTTTTGGATATTGAAATACGAGTTAAACAGAAAGACTGCCTCAAGCCAGCGTGACTCAGCAGGAGCCGAGATGTCAGTCTGGATGTTTAATGGTACACCGGGAAAGATGTGCTACTGCAACTGACAGGAAAGGGTGCTCCAGTATTTTTTCAGAAGGACTAAATACAAATACAAATTGCTTTTTTTTCCCCCCCCAGATTTTCATTTGCTGAATTTTTTTAAACATGTACAAATGAAACCTGATATTGACCTAGACTCTTTGAAATACAATAATGTTTTTGCCTGGTTGTCTTCGTCCATGAGGATTAACTATATTATTTTCACTTAATAAAAAGTGATTTTGTCAAAAAAACAAAAAAACAATCACCACCTCATTTTTTTTTTTTTGCCAAAAGATGACTTAGTAATAAATAAATAACAGTAAAAAAATTTTATTTCAGGAAGCTTATGATGTTTATTTTGGTAATAAGAAATATTTTCAACGTGGCGATTTTGCAAGTGACAAAAAGTTTGTAGGCCACTGGCTTTTAGTCTGATTTCATGTGAGACAATATGTGAGAAAAATAAAATATCATGCCAACAGGTGACCTGTGTTCTTCCGCTGCACAATTCTGCTCTACTTTGTGTCGCTTTATCACATACAATCGCAATAAAAAGCGTGTAAGTTTGTCGTTTTAGCATAATTACTTTTATGTTGACGTCCTTAAGACAGGCACATTCAATTTGAATATCATACGTATCCTTTCCACATGAACTGAAACTGTGTATAGAAACTATATAAACAGTTCACCCCACGTTGCGCTCACATGATGCGTCACATGACAAAAGAGTCAAACGAGAAAGCTGTGAATGTAACACCAGTATAAATAGTAAGAAAGAAGAACTGAGCCTCTTGTTATTTTTTGGAAACTTCGCCTTTAGTTTCACTATAGGAACAAATCGGGGGAAAAAAGAAAATCAGTGTAAATATAGCTGAAAGTATAAAGGCAGAGGTAGGTAGTACCTTTAAATAGAAAGACTGAAAAGACAAAATCTTACCCACAGAAGTTGACACATCAGCTGAAATATTGTTTTAAGCGGGTTTTCTCTCCAGTCACACATTTTTAATCTCTATGGTCACCGACCATCAACAGACGTGACGTGACCTGCCGATGCCAGGATGACAGGAAGATCTCTACAGCATAGCGCTCCTGTACAGAGAAAACACCTGCTATTGAGAGGGAGTGGAGACTTTGATGGCGCTGCTGTCAATCCGTGCAAACTTCCTTTCTTGCAACTAATAAAAAAAAAAAAAAAAAAAAAAAAAAAAAAATCCTTCCCCTGAAATGCGGAAAAGCCCTTCTAGGTTTGATTTAGACCCAACCCAGCTTGGCATTCGTTTTTCGGACTTAATAAAAGAGGTCAAGTCAGTTCTCCGACAGGTGATGCTTCCGTTTTTTTTCACGTTCATATGAAAAATATAAATGATTTTCTCTCTTTTTCTTTTTGCACTGCTATAATTTCTCTGAACATGTTACTATTGACTCCATTGTTTAATCAAGAGCGCCCTCTAGGGGAATAAGTGAGCAATAATAACAAAAGAGGGCTGCACAGTGCGCATTTGGCAGTAGGGTTGCAGCAGGAAGGGCCAGGGTTCGATTCCCAGCCCGGGGTCTTGAATGCATGGAGTTTGCATGTTCTCCCTCTGGATGTGTGGGCTCTCTCCCACAGTCCCCAAACCCCCCAAAAAGACTGGTAGGTCACACCTAAATTCTCCATAGGTGTGAGTGTGTCCATGCATGGTTGTTTGTCCTGACTGTCTCTGTGTTGCCCTGCGATGGACTGGAGACCTGTCCTTGGTGTACCCCGCCCCTCGCCTGTTGATTGCTGGAGAAAGGCAGCAGCACTCCTCCCAACAACAGTAGGGATAAGTGTGTGTGGATGGAGGCCAAAGAGACAAATGAATGCCTTACTGTATATGTTCACTGACCTAAAGAATTGATAGAGCCTTAGAGAAACACAGTAATGGTTAAAATTGTTCCTGTGTTGTTCTAATTGATGCTTGATAAATGATCAAAGTTCTAAAATAATTCTAACAATAATAATAAATATCTAATATAATGAGGTGCAGTGGTCTGTATCAGAGTCTGTTCAGTTTCTGCTCTAACAGCTCAGAGTGTCTGCAGTCTGACTGAGGGAGGTTTTTGTACGGCTGCTAATCACTGTGTGAACACGACGGCATCATTTACTTCATGTAAACTCTGACAGTAATAAACTGCAACATCTCCAGCCTCAACTCCACTGATGCTCAAAGTGAAGTCAGAGCCGCTTCCACTGCCACTAAACCGAGGTGGAGTGTCTGACTGGCGTCTGTTCGCCCAATATATCAGGAGCTTTGGAGACTGTCCTGGTTTCTGCTGATACCAGGACAAAACCTCGTTGCCATCACCCCTTTTGTAAACAGCCTGGTTTGTTGTACATCTGATAGTGACAGTGGATCCTGGTGTAACCGTCTCCACTGCAGGTTGAGTCCCAGTGACCTGAGCGCTGCATCCTGCAGACAGAAACAAATCCTTCATTTGTCAGCAGAAAGAAAGGAGAGAAAAGGCAGCACATCATGTTAGAAATGTTGCTGAGTGAATGAACCTGTAAAACAGCAGCAGGTCAGCGTCCAGATGAGGATGGTGATGAGGGTCATGGTGCTTGTTGCTTCTGCTGGCTTGACTGACAGATCTGAGTCCTGCAGTGTTGAACTCACAGGACTATAAACCTTCTGAGTTCACTGGAGGATCAGCTGACCATGCAAAGCCTCCACTCTATGGAAATCATTTCTCTGCTCTCTGCACTCTCAAAGTGAAAATCTTGTGATCAGAAGTGAAACATAAATACCTTTTAACAGAGTTTTTGCATCTTTACTTATATTAAAAATAATGTATCCAAGTGGATACTGTATCTGCTGCAGATTTTCTTAAATTATTAATACAGTCTTAATAATAATTAGAACAGAGTAATAAAAGGTCCAGATGGTGATCAGCACTAGTATGTAGAATGGAAAGTGGTTATGAGAATGTACAGCAGATCTGACATTTATGCTTTTATGCAATTTTCTAATAGGCAACAATATGTTATTTTTTGCAGGATAAAGAAAATAATTGATGCATTAAATAAAATGAACAGAGTGTTATCTTGTTGCTGTGAGTCATGTTAAATAAGCTTTATCTGTACCACCGTATTTGGATAAAGTTGTTGCCTGTTTATTAATAAAACTGTCTGAATAAAAACCACATAAAGGACTAAATATACACTCTCTCATCTTGACCATTTTTTGGTATGATGGGGGTTTTAATCAATTAAAAATATGATGCTTTTTTTTTGTTTTTTGTTTGTTTAGTTTTTTTTTCTAGTGAGATTGGAGATGCAAAAGGGAATTAAATGTGAATGTTTAGTTCATGAAAGAGGTTTATTTCCCATTCCTGTAAGTCAAAGCTCTGTGTGTGTTTGCATGTGTGTGTGAGACTGTTTCTGTAATCAGTGGTGCATCATGTCAGTCTCCTTCAGCCCAGATGTCGGATCTGAGGGAGGTTTTTGTACGGCTCTGAATCACTGTGTGAACACGGCGGCATAATTTACTGAATGCACTCCCATACAGTAATAATCTCCAGCATCAGCAGCCTGAACTCCACTGATGGTCAGAGTGAACTGAGGCTCTGATCCACTGCTGCTGAAATGACTCGGAGCAGAATGATTGTTACTGATTTTATAAAACAGCAGTTTGGGAGGCTGTCCGGGTTTCTGCATGTACCAACTCAGATCATCATCAACTCCTTTACTGGCTGAGCAGCTCAGAGAGACCGTCTCCCCCAACGCAGCTGGCTTCACTGCTGGAGACTGAGTCACAGAGGGATCACCATCTGATCCTGCAGGATGGAAAAAGTAGAAAACATGTGATTGTGTTTCATCTGAGAACGAGTGAAAACAGAAGCTCGTCGTTCCTCACCTTGCAGCTGGAGCAGCAGCGTGATCAGCAGTGGACTCAGTAACATCATAGCTGAGAAAAATGTGACCGTCAGACTGCAGAAGAGCTTCTCTGAGTTTCACTTTAAACTGATTCAGGAGCAGCGAAGCACAGCAATCATTCAAAGCAGCAAACAGTCAAACAGACACCTGGTGTGTGTGAGGTGAGGAAAGGTGAGTCAGATGCAAAATGGGAGAATTGAATATTTATTTATCTATTCAGCACATTTGAATTATAAAGAAAAAAGTTTAGTTTTACAAACTATTTTGCCTCATTGCATAAAAAAATAAATTCTGTCCATTGTGACCAAAAGGAAAAGGATGTGGATCAATGCTTGGTTGAAAAGGTTTGCAGCTTTATTCAAGTGACACAGTTTGCTTTTGAGGAAAAGTCATTGGATAAATATGGTTCAGTTCACTAAGAAATAAAAAAATAAATACTTGTTTATTAAAAGATGTACATAACATGTTAGAAGATGTTTTGGTAGTAATTTTCCAGTATCAAATAATCATCAAGTGTCCACTAAAGGCCCCTGAACCTCCATTTGGACACCATGCCTCACGTTGTCAGTAATTATTTGTGTTTCATGAAACATTTGAATCAATGCTGACACTGTTTCTTTTACCAGAACACATTTAAAAGAAAATAACAATTTGCTGGTGAAACCTCAGAGAAACCAAAACACTGTCCAGATAAATTCAACCTCATTTAGCTTTTGAACTTGATGCTGCAAACATGAAGGGGATATTGATACATGTTTCATTTAATTTAGCTTCAAAATTAAAATTATGCTGGTAATATAAGGTGAAACAGAACTTTTTGTTTTCTGAAACAATTAAACAATATGTAATGTTGCACAACAATCTGACATCTGAATTTAATAAATATGTCTTCTTAATGGACTTTTTCTATGTTTGATTGTTAGAAACCTTTCATAAAAACAGATAATATTAATTGTAGTGAATGTTGAAGGTTTACTGCAGAGCTTCAGGCCTTGGTGAGGTTTCATCTCTGTGTTCAGTGGTCTGTATCAGAGTCTGTTCAGTTTCTGCTCTAACAGCTCAGAGTGTCTGCAGTCTGACTGAGGGAGGTTTTTGTACGGCTGCTAATCACTGTGTGAACATGTAGGCATCATTTACTTCATGTAAACTCTGACAGTAGTAAACTGCAGCATCTTCAGCCTCAACTCCACTGATGGTCAAAGTGAAGTCAGAGCCGCTTCCACTGCCACTAAACCGAGGTGGAGTTCCTGTCTCAAGATCATCCGCCTCATATATCAGGAGCTTTGGAGACTGTCCTGGTTTCTGCTGATACCAGGACAAACTATCATCTAAAAAAACATCCTGGTTTGTTGTACATCTGATAGTGACAGTGGATCCTGGTGTAACCGTCTCCACTGCAGGTTGAGTCACAGTGACCTGAGCGCTGCATCCTGCAGACAGAAACAAATCCTTCATTTGTCAGCAGAAAGAAAGGAGAGAAAAGGCAGCACATCATGTTAGAAATGTTGCTGAGTGAATGAACCTGTAAAACAGCAGCAGGTCAGCGTCCAGATGAGGATGGTGATGAGGGTCATGGTGCTTGTTGCTTCTGCTGGCTTGACTGACAGATCTGAGTCCTGCAGTGTTGAACTCACAGGACTATAAACCTTCTGAGTTCACTGGAGGATCAGCTGACCATGCAAAGCCTCCACTCTATGGAAATCATTTCTCTGCTCTCTGCACCAGACAAACAGAGACACTGAACCAACACTAATAGATACCGGATTTAAAACTCATCATCTTATTGGAACAGAAGAAAATAAAACAGAAACAGCATGAAGGATTTTCACTTCTTGGCTTCAAATTAAATCTCTGTTGGACATAAAAGGATAATTTGCCTCTTTTTCTAAAAGTCAAAGGTAAAAATTTTATATATCAGTGTAATCTGATATTTTTAAAATGTTTTTTGTGCATTAAATTACATTGGAAAATGATTTTAGCATTTAAACATAATAGAAGCTGAACTGTTGAACATGTTGCTCAGGATGGGAATTAACTTTTGATTCTCATTGGTGATCAAATGAAAATATTCTCCTAAATTATGAAGAAATTTAAAGCTGAATTAATGTTGGATGATTTGCAGATTAAAAACAGTTTAATCTGGGATTTTCTTCACTTTCAAAGCATAATTTCAGCAGCTAGATGTCTCCTGACAGTGCAGGAGGTTTTTGTACGGCCTCTCAATGAGTTTCTATCACTGTGGTGGACTTTTGGTGGAGGAACCAAACTCGTCGTTAACCGTAAGTACCAGAAAGTTTCTCTTTGTAGCAAAATTTACACAATTTACATTTTTTAGCTTTACTAATTCAATTCTGGGCAAAGTTTGTAGATTTTATTAGATTTAAAGATGTAAATGTTGAAGTTTATGACTGAGCTTCACAGAAGTTTGTGTCGCTCCACAACAGTGAAAAGTCTAAAACAAACAACCAGTAAAACGGATCTTGAGAAACAATAAAATGTACAGTTCAAAGTTATTTTATCAATGCTTTGGATAACTTAAGCTTTAATTTTTCTAACATCAAAACTGAAATTTTCTACTGTCTTTTGTCTTTTCTGGGTCTTTTGCACCTGTTAATTAAACATGTTTGTGGTTATTTCTTCATTTTTTAACTTTCAACCTGATTTCCTGTCAAACTGAACTCATATTTAGTGAGTAAACTCAGAGCAGCTTTATGTTCACGGTTCATTTGTTTTCCATGGAGTTTAAAGGAAGTGAAAGAAACAGATGTCGACGTTTGAACCGTTTCCACTCCAATGTTTCATCTCTCAGTTGAACCATCAGAAAATCATCTCAGCGATTCATTATTCAGAGTCTCCTGTGATGAAGACATGATGAAGGGTGAAGCTCTGAAGGTTTGTTCAGCAGCCTTGGTTCTCACTGCTGCGCCTTTCTCCCCTCTCTCCTCCAGTGGGTGTGTTGCGGCCCACCCTGACCGTCCTCCCACCCTCCAAAGAGCAGCAGCAGCAGCAGAGCAGCGTCACACTGGTGTGTCTGGCCAGCGGGGGCTTCCCCTCCACCTGGAGGCTGGGCTGGAAGGTGGGGGGCAGCAGCAGGTCCTCAGGGGTGTCCAGCAGCCTGGAGGTGCTGGGGGGGGACGGCCGCTACAGCTGGAGCAGCACTCTGAGCCTCCCTGCAGACCAGTGGAGGGAGGCGGGCTCAGTGAGCTGTGAGGCCAATCAGAGTGGACAGAGTCCTGTCACTCAAACCCTGGAGCCTGACCTCTGCCCAGAGTAGAGCTGCAGCTTCATGGCTGGAAAGCATCATGTTGTCATGTTTTATCCACAAACATTACTTTTCATGTTTCATTCGTCTTCCTTATGTTCTCTCAAATCACTTGAAGTCAATGGATTGTTTCAATAAAATGCAGATTGATGTGAATCGCTGTCTCTGTGTTTATTGTTGTGTTTCAACATTAATGTTCTTGATCAAACGTCATCTCATCTTCATTCCTGTAAAGTTGATCAGATGTTTTAAAAACCTGCACATGTAAAATCCTTCAGGTAAAAACTAAAGACTCTTTAGTGTTTGTGAGGCAAAGCATCAGAAAACTTATTGAGAATCCATATTTATAAACTAATTTCAACATCTGTGTTTATAAAATAATCTATAGTTGGTGATTTCAACCTGAGATATTTGATGGTTTTACTTGCTAACTTCTGTGATGTGTTCACTGAACCAGTTCTCATCATTTCTCTGCACCTGCAGCCTTCAGTCAGACTGAAGGAGGTTTTTGTACGACTCTGAATCACTGTGTGAACACGCCGCCACCATGGGCACCCAGACAGTAATAATCTCCAGTATCGTCAGCCTGAAAACCACTGATGGTTAAAGTGTAATCAGAACCAGATCTGCTGCCGCTGAATCTAGATTCAGTTCCTGAGAACCGATTAGAAACTGTGTATATAAGAAGTTTGGGAGGCTGTCCAGGTTTCTGCAGGTACCAGCTGAGATCAGGACCGATATTAGAACTTCCTGTGGCGCTGATGGTCACAGTCGCTCCAACTCCAACCGACTTTGATCGTTCAGACTGAGTCAGAAAATTATTGGCAGATGATGCTGAAAAGAGAAATGAGCATTGATGAGGAAAAACAATAATAGGTATGAGTTCAAACAGAACATGATAGCTAAATTTAAAAGTCAGTCTGACCCTGAGTGAGAAAACCCAACACAACCATCAGAGCCACTGGACACGTCATCCTGATGCAGCTTTCAGTGTCGGAGCACAAACACACCTTGGACTTTCTGCAGCAGAAGAACTTAAAGCTTGAGGAGCAGCGATGCATTGAGGTCATGCAAATCCACACCTGCTGTGATGAAACAGAAAACACAGAGCTGATTCAGCCAACACTTCGTCTCCAGGGAATGTTCAGGTTTATCTTCAGATCAAATAAATTATTTGTTCATGTTTTCTTTATTCAACACATTTATAATGTTTCTATGTCCCCTAAATGTGATGTGATGAACTCTATTTGTTATTAGACGGCTGATCAGATTCACTTCATTGATGTTCTTAAATAACCACTAAATAAATAGATTCTCATCATTTTTCATCAAAAAGCAACAGGTTCCACCACATATTATATTATATTGTAATATAATACTCGTGCAAATAATTGGCCATTCTAGTATAGAAATAATCCGTATTTAGGAGAAACTTGTCTACCTTTGTGTTTCTACTTTCCTGGATATTTTTAAGCATAATTTTTATTACGTTCATCGTGTTTAATGGAATCCAGAAAGTTTGTAAAGTTTTTGTTTACATGGACATCTAAGTCAGAAACATGTAGATTAGAAAGTGGCAGTAATGTTGTAATAAAATAATAATAATAATAATAATAAAGACCTGAACTGTCAATAAAGAAATAATGAGAAAGTCATTTACTTATTTTTTTAAAACTTTTCCACTCCTGAACTTAAACAAAATAAAAAGATACAAATTAAGGAGAAGAAGTAAAATAATAACTAACTTTAATATTTGCTGGTTGGTTTCTTGGATCTTAAAGGTGACGCATGAAAATTCAAAACAATAAGTCACATTTTTAATTTTGCAGACATCATGAGTAAGAGGTTTGAAACCATCAGAGTTTTACAGCTGCTCTGAAGATAAATAGAGATATTGAGAGAGATAAAACTGATGGAGAAGCCTGGTCACTGGATTGATTGGAGGTAGAAAATGTGTTGATCTGTATCAGTGAAGAAAGATGGTGATGGAAAATATGACCAGATTTATTTACTGTGCCAGTAAAAATGATTTGTCAATTGTCAGATTCAAGATGTTTCTTTTACTTTCTGTATTTATGTCTTTATATATTTTTCATGCATTTGAATCTTTTTAGATACGTTAGAGTTTCCAGTCATCTCTGTGTTCAGTGGTCTGTATCAGAGTCTGTTCAGTTTCTGCTCTAACAGCTCAGAGTGTCTGCAGTCTGACTGAGGGAGGTTTTTGTACGGCTGCTAATCACTGTGTGAACACACCGTCACTATGGTAACTCTGGCAGTAATAAACTGCAGCATCTCCAGCCTCAACTCCACTGATGCTCAAAGTGAAGTCAGAGCCGCTTCCACTGCCACTAAACCGAGGTGGAGTTCCTGTCTGAAGCTTTTTTACATAATATATTAGATTCTTTGGAGGCTGTCCTGGTTTCTGCTGATACCAGAACATACCCTCGTCGCCATCACTCCATTTGTAAACAGCCTGGTTTGTTGTACATCTGATAGTGACAGTGGATCCTGGTGTAACCGTCTCCACTGCAGGTTGAGTCACAGTGACCTGAGCGCTGCATCCTGCAGACAGAAACAAATCCTTCATTTGTCAGCAGAAAGAAAGGAGAGAAAAGGCAGCACAGCATGTTAGAAATGTTGCTGAGTGAATGAACCTGTAAAACAGCAGCAGGTCAGCGTCCAGATGAGGATGGTGATGAGGGTCATGGTGCTTGTTGCTTCTGCTGGCTTGACTGACAGATCTGAGTCCTGCAGTGTTGAACTCACAGGACTATAAACCTTCTGAGTTCACTGGAGGATCAGCTGACCATGCAAAGCCTCCACTCTATGGAAATCATTTCTCTGCTCTCAGCACCAGACAAACAGAGACACTGAACCAACACTGATAGATACCGGATTTAAAACTCATCATCTTATTTGAACAGAGGAAGATCGAATTAAAAATAATACTTAAAATGTAATACTAATGGAATATCTGTTTCTCTTCAATCTTGGAGGTAGATATATTGATCTTTGCAACTTTTACTGAAATCTCAATTCTCTTACATATACTTGATATTTTATGTTTTTCTACAAATTGATCAAAAGTTTAGTTTGTTTTTTTATATTATTGAAACTGAGCTTCTAGAGAGAATGTTTTTATGACTTTGCAGCAGCAGAAATTGTATTTCTTCAGTGGAAAATCGTTTGCTGACAGTGCAGGAGGTTTTTGTACGGCGTCTTAATGAGTTTGTATCACTGTGGTACACATTTGGTGGAGGAACCAAACTCATCGTTCACTGTGAGTATCACCACTTCATTCTATTTAAATCAAAAATATGTTTTAATTATTCTTTATGTAATCAAACCTTATTATTTTTGTGAGGATTTTATGTTTTTTTATATGTTGTGACTCTGTTAAAAGATGCAACATGTCACCATTAGATCAAACAGTTCAGATACATTTTCATGTATTTTATTCTGTTTAGCACATTATGTGATTATTTAAAAAACATAACACCAGTGCTGTATTTCTTTTATTAAATAGATTATTTTTAGACTTTATGTTCCAAATTCTGAAACCACAAATATATCCTTAAATTTAAAAAAATGTATATATTCTTTAAAATCTGTTGCTTGTAATAAAAATTTAATAAATATAAACTTTATTTTAGCGGTTTAAGTTTACAGTCTGTTAGTTTGATGCAGTAAAGAGGAAGTGAAACAAACAGATGGAAAAGTTTTTCACTGTGTTCAGTCATTTTTTTAAACATATTTTTACAGTAAAATGTGGTTTTATTCACATTTATATTTCCCATCTTGTTGCTCCTTTTATTCTGAGTCCTGACGAGTCGAGGTCAGAACATTTCAGCTCTGACGTGTTTTTATCTCGAAGCTCCAGAAGATTTTGACGTTAAATAAAAACCTGACACTGAAGTAAACATGGATTAATGAAACCCAGCCTCCTCAGTGTTATTATATTATAATCCACTATGATATCTGTGTGTCCTGACCAGCAGACGTTGATCTGCTCCTTGTGTCTCTGCTCTCCCCTCCAGCCGGCCCCGCGGTCCCACCCTCAGTCTCTCTGCTGCCCCCCTCCTCTGAGCAGCTCTCTGGGGGCTCGGCCACGCTGCTCTGCCTGCTGAGCGGCTACTCTCCTCAGGGAGCCCAGGTGAGCTGGGAGGTGGACGGCACGGCGGTGACAGAGGGGGTCCTGAGCAGCTCAGAGGAGGAGAAGAGTGGACGCTACGGCAGCAGCAGCGCCTTAAGCCTGAGCCGGGAGAAGTGGATGAAAGGAGAGCTGTACTCCTGCAGGGTGGTCCATCAGGGCCACAGCCAAGTCCAGAGCATCCGAAGGAGCCAGTGTGAGGGCCAGAGAGGCTGACCGAGGCCCAGAGCAGGAGCTGTTAGAGGGAGAGCAGCAGGAAAAACACATGCTGCTCTCATCAATAGGAGTCTGGATGAAGACAAACCAAAGCTTATGTGACGCTGAACTAAACTGCTGAGAAATGTTCAACAACTTAGACTAATGTGTGAAGCTCAGCAGCTGGATGTGAGTGGGATTCATTTGCTGTGTGTTTTAATAAAGCTTGCTCTGATTACAATGGAGAGTGTTTCATTACCGTCATGATAAAGAAGAAGAAACTTGGTTTTATCAAGAGCGACACTTTAAATAATGGTCATTAAGGTCATTTAATAACGTGAAATCAAAGGAGACAGTTTATACTCTTTATGCAATATTTGAAATATATATTTATTACTAAATGTATAGATTTCTGCAGCTATGAAAATCAGCTCTGGATTGTTCGGGTGAGAACAGACAATCATTTCTGACATTACAAATTATTCAAGATAAAAATTCTATTGAATTTTAAAGTTTTCATCAACATCTTTTATTTAAATAAAAATTGCTGTCAAAAAATAGTGTTTGACTTTAGTTTTAGTACCAGATGTTTCTCACTGAGTGAATTAAATGCATTGCATTAATTGAATAAAGACATCGGTGATTGTCCTTGGATCAGTTCAGGACAATTACATCACACGTGTTGATGATATTAATTTTGAAAAACAATTTACACTTTAATTAATCAAATCAATATTCAATCAGTTTGATTACTGCTGTTTAATGAATGTTTTGTTCACCTCAAACTCTATGCTGCACCAAGCAGAGTTTAGATATCAATCAAATATATTAAATTTTCTATGAGATTTTACACTCATGAGCTGTAAAATATTTCTGATGAACATAAGTGATGTCATTGAAACATATTTTATACTCTGAGTTTATTTAAAACTCCCTCAAATGTGGATCTTTATTGTCAACAAATAGATATGTTGTTAGTTTCTTCCATTAACACTACAAAGTGAACTCCACTGGACCGTAGATCCATGTTCCAGTCTGCAGCAGAAACTCACAGCTGCTGCACAGCCAACAGTCTGTGGTCAGACTGAGAGGTTTTAGTTCGATTATGAATCACTGTGTGAATGCAACATCACCATGGTAACACAGACAGTAATATAATAATCTCCAGCATCTTCAGCCCTTTCTGAATTTTTTTATATTTTCTAATCATAAAATGTATTGCTAAACTCAGTACATTTTAGATACTCTAAGGTTTAAAATCAAACTTAAATTTTCTTCGAACTCTTAATTATTATTACAGTCTTTTCATTATAAGGTAATTTGCATTCCTCATTTTAAAATACGTTTGTGGTCATTTATTGATTATGATGTTCTGATTTCATCAGGAAGATGATGCTTTATGTCAAGATATTTTTTATAATCATCACCATTGTCCTATTTGACAACTTCAAGTGAAAATCTAAAAATCATCCCATAGAAAATTACATATTAAATCATATCATTGCATTACTTGGTGGATTTTTTGCTTGAAGGTCTTTGAGTCTCTATGAATTCCCAACAACTAATAAACATACTAATAAACGTAATGCTCTGAGATTAAATAAAAGCATTATTTATTAAAGTAATCTCCTCAGGGACAGTAGTTTATTTTTTATTTGTTTTAAACCTTGTGTTCAGTTCTGAGTTTTAAAGAAAATTCTCTTTTTCTACAAAAGATTCATTCATTTGAAAACGGAAAGGTTTACAGTATATAAATGAACACAAGGCACTTATGAATATGGCCAAATTTAACTTAAAGCTAATTTACTTCTGCAGCATAGCTGTACATGTGTTAATTATTCCGTTTATAGCCATGGTTTCATATATATTTTTATGTGGTTCTGAAATGAGGTGCAGTGGTCTGTATCAGAGTCTGTTCCTCCTCAGCAGCTGCAGTCCGTTTCTGTGTGTCTGCAGTCTGACTGACGGAGGTTTTTGTGCAGCTACAAATCAAAATCACTGTGTGAACACGCCGCCACTATGTGCAATCTGAGTAATAAACTGCAGCATCTTCAGCCTGAGCTCCACTGACGGTCAAAGTGGTTGTTCCTGAATCAGATTATTATTGGCTGTTGTATGGATAATAAGATTTGTTTGCTTATTTTGGACTTTAAATTTACAAATAAATGTTTTAGTTTGTTTTCATTTATGAATACTTGGTTGTTCTTGAGTTACTGTTGCTCTCTTTTTAAATTGAATCTGCTTGGAAACTGTTTATCATATACAGGTACTCACGCTGCCTCCATTTCAACATATCATGACTTCACCTGTTTCTTTCTGACACTGAAACACACTTTTAAACAGGTCCAATCCTGAGTTTAATTGTAATCAACAGCATTAATGAGACACAAATCCTTTCAGATCCAAGTTTATTAATAATTTAACTCTTAGGATTTCATTTAGGCCCAAACGTTGCTTAATTCATAAATCACAAAGTTCTTCCTTTTGGTCATAGATGTGAAACATCATTGGATTGTTGAATTTACTCTTGGTTCTCTGGTAATTTAATGTAAGGTAGCGTAGCGTAGATAAACAGTGTCTTGAGTCAAAGGCTTTTCCAAATTCACTCTAATACTGACTGCTACAAGAAATCCTTCTTCCCCACAGCCGTCATCGTCTACAATAAATCTCTGAAGAATCTTGAATTAATATGAGTTACAACAATATTTAATTTCTCTTTGGGGTCAGTAGAATATTTCTGAATTGAACTGAACCACAACACAGATTTCCTGAATATCAATTTAAAAATATCCCAGGCTGTTAGCTAGAACAATGCAGTAACAATGTGTGTATGTGTATGTGTATATATATATGTATACATATATATGTATATATATAATTAGTTGCTAAAAATACAAGACATTACATAATATACAGACAATATATATATATATATATATATATATATATTTTAAAAAAACTCCTCCAGTGTAACATTTAATATACTACAGACGATAATTGAGTTGTACAAAGTTCAGGTGGTGAACAGCAAAGAAGATAAACATGCAGAAGAACCATCATAGTAAGAAACACATTTGGCTTTAAGGCTTTGTAGAATGTAAAAAAAAAACACTTTTTATGAAATAACCTGCATTCAGATGAGATTGCATAGATTGTGTCCGCATAAAGTAATGTAATTACTCAGTTTTACTGGCATTTAGGGTTAGAAAAAGGACACTGACATGGTTTTTTCCACTGCACAAAGAGAACTCTGTCCCATTCTGGGCCCCAGCACAGAGGAGGTTTTAAGTTTCAGGTCCTATCATATAACCACAGATCACCACCAAATGTAGCTGCAGAGATCAAATAACAGAGTTCTGAATGTTTTCTTGCTTTACGTTCCCCAATAAACACTCTAGGATCAAACTTGTGCTGCATAATTAAGTGGATTTTAGTAGCTCTCCCTTTGCACGATGAAATTCTTAATATGTAAAGATTCTCAAGCCAGACCGATGTTGTATTTTGGACATGCTTCAAGAAACACAAGGCAACTAACAGTGAACTTCCTTTGGCTTCGCACAGCTCTGGAGCAAGGCACAAATGTTAAATTAGTAGATTATCAGTCCAGAAACACGAGGAAAGTGGAGCAGCATTTTATGACAACTAGAAAAACCAAACATCGGCAGACTTCTCATGATCACATACGCAGACCACTGGGAGACAGTTGGTGGTTCATTTTTTGTTTTAAAGTCTCTGAATTCAAGGAGGAGGGTTAGCGATTGCTCTTCATTGCCTCCTTGGCTGCCAAGATGAGAGGGGTTAGACTGGACAGAGGTTTTGCCTGCTTCAGGAATGGATGCTGCAGAGAAACACACAAACAGATGCAAGAAATTAACTCAGATTAAATAATAATAATAATAATATACTCAAACTGTTCATTTTTCACAATTGCATGAGTTTCTCCTACAAAAGGTAATCGTAATTTTTATATTTATCAGTTCTGACTGAAGTCTTGTTAAAGATGTCGTCTTGGATTCATCTACATCTACAGTACATATTCAATTATATGTCACGAATAAACAATTATGAGGCAATGGTTGCAGGAGAATGCACATAAAACTTTCAACCACCTGCTGTGCCAATATGAAATCACTGAACAATATTTTTATGCCATTCAGTTCAGGAATTGGTTAAACATAAACAACTCTAACAGTCTGTTGCAAACATCCTGATTCATATCATGTCTCTGAATTAAGCAAAGCTCCTCATCAAGCTCCTGCAGTAGCCATGGTTGAGAAAACCGTACGGTTTTTTGTTTTTGAGAAAGAGGCTAAAACCCATAAGAACAGATTCTCCTACATACATGAAATACCTACTAAACTTTCGCAAACATTGAACATTTGTTTTACCTGCAGCAACTCTTTGCCAGACCCTCGTTTTTCCACGTCCATCTCCAGAGAGCTGGACAGGAAGGACTTGAAGATGGGAGACAACTTCTCTGGGTTCTGCAACTCAGGAGTCCCGTTGGTGGCGATTAAATACAACGCCTGGAAACCAGAGCAATAGAGAGCTTAGAAAATATAACATTATATTTCTTTAACAGCACATTTTTACAATTATATCAGATCATCTAACTAAAACGTCCAAAAATATTTTCTATTTATAATTTTAATTCCTGATCCAGATGTTTATAGAAATGACTAAGTCCATGCTGGAAGCTTTGCGTCTTTTTTTCTAAATGTTGAGCCCTTTACTCGCGCATTCAACTGTCAGCCACATGGGGGCGCAAGAGACCAGCCTGCAGCACATCTGCAGGCTGCACTACAGCCTGCAGATGTGGTGAAAGTCTCTGTGATAATGAGAAGAAAAGCTAAAAAAAAATCCTAAAAGCATTGATGATTTGTTCACTAACTATAAATTATGTCCAATAATTAATTTCAGAGATATCTCAGCATCTTGTAAATGCTGCAATAAAGAATGCAAATATTTTGACTCTGCATTTAGACATAAAGAATGATAGTGACAGGAACATGCTGTGGGGCTTTTTAAATGCTAGTGATCATGCTGATTTGCACATACTGAAAGGTAAATAGAATTAAGGATGAAGAACTGGCTGATTATTTGGCCTGCACCCACCCTGAGAGGATTCTCATTGAGATATGGAGGCTCTCCCTCCACCATTTCTATGGCCATGATCCCCAGAGACCAAATGTCCACTTTGGGTCCGTAAGCCTTCCTGGTCACCACCTCTGGAGCCATCCAGTATGGCGTTCCCACCATGGTGCTGCGCTTGCTCTGCTCTGGGGTGATCTGAGCGCAGAAGCCGAAGTCGGCTGCAGTAACACAAAAAGTGAGTTGAGGTCCATGACTTTATGACAGGGACGACTGTCGACATAAATTAGTTTTTCAGTCTGCCGAGAGCAATATATGACTGCGGATGAACAGATCCCTCCTTACTCAGTTTGACTGATCCGTCCATCCCGAGAAGTACGTTGTCGCTCTTGATGTCTCTGTGAATGACCTGGTTGGCATGAAGAAACTCCAAAGCCTGAAGGACCTACGCAGAGAAAAAGTTAGGAAATGAAGCGAGTTGCCAAATGTACAATGCTTACAAACGCAGCGCCTTGCAAAAGTATCAACACCTCTTGAATTTCCCCATATTTTGTGATATTACAACCAGAACGTTGAGTGTTTTTTCGGAGGACTTTTTTGTAACAGGCCAACACAAGGTAGTGCATACTGAGAACTGGAATTTTTGGATACTTTTGTAACAATTTTGCACGTATATTAGTGAAAAATGACAAAACTCACTCATATGCTGACTGCAAACATTCAGTTCTTGCTACAGAATCTTAACTGCATTCATCCTTGGACTTTGACTGGACCATTCTAACATGAATAAATCGATCTAAATCATTGCCCTCAGGCAGTTTTAGTGTCGGCTTTCCCTGGCATTTTGTAGGCAGGGCAAAAAATTTATTTCCTCTCATCAGTCCAGAGCACCTTCTTCCACATGCTCGTTTTCTCCCTTAAGAGGGGTTAAATTCAAATACACACCACACCGTTCAGGTTTGTATTTAATACAAAACCCCAACAAAGATTAAAACCATGAATCAAAAAAAAAAATAAAATCACAATAGGTCACATTGAGGTTTGTGGCTGTAGCATGAAAAAAATGTGGGTATGAGTGCTTTTACAGAGCAGCGTCTCAAAACAATCTGAAAAACGCTTAATGCTTCCCAGTTAAAAATGTCTGATTGAGCCTGTTTTCCGCAATCTAAGTTACGCAGCGTCACTGTTTTGACAAGTTTCATGCAGGTTCTCTTATCGGCGTGAGTGGAGCTTTACCTCCCTGCAGACGGCAGCGATTTGAGCCTCATCCATGCACGTCTCCGTCACAACATCGGTTAGAGAGCCGCCGGCCAGATACTCCATCACCACGAAAAGCTCGTCCCCAACCAGGAAACTACTCAGAGAGTCAAAGCAAAGCTGCAAACTGTGCACTCAATGTTCACTTCTACTGTATGTGTAGCAGGCGTTACCTGTCTACGAAGTTGACAATGTTGGGGTTCTTCAGCTCTTTCATGACCAGGATTTCATTGATGATAAGCTCTTTCTTTGGCTGCTTCTGCAGGTTGATCTGTTTGATGGCCACCTGCAAATCACAGCGTTTCGTAAATGTTAGTAGATTAGCATTCTGATTCTGATTTAAGATCAGACAATTGCATATTTAAAAATCACAAAGTTTTTTGGTTTTTTTTTACTGAGTTGCTCCTTGAAAAAGTCAAATAAACAATCAGAAGCAGAGGAGAAAAATCAAGACAGTCTTTGTTTGGGCAGAGAAAAGACAGGACAAGCTAACCTCTTGTCCTGTGGCAACATCTATGGCTGTGTAAACTGTACCAGAGGCCCTGAAAGAAAAAGAAATCAAAATGTAAATCAAAAGTCTTCAGTTGTTTTTGTCCCGTTTGGCACGTGTAGGTCCAGTCAGAGATTTACACCCACTCATCATAGGCACCACTCCTGTCAATTTTGACCTTTTGATGAATCATTTGAACTATCCAACTTTAATTAATCAAGTAAAGCATAGGTGCACGAGTTTGAATTTATTGCGGACTATCTGTTCGGCAAAATAAAAAATATATTTCATGCTCAAATAAGTGCATACACTCTCAACAAAACTGAGACAATAAAGCTACACATTTTTTTTGTTGCCATCAACGTCTTCTAGTGTGGCTCTAGACGTACGTTTGAACAAAGTTAAATTGCTTGGTTTACTGTTAGGTTTTGTCCATAAATCCTCAGATAATGCTAGCCTGCTTTTTCCTATTCCCAGCAGGTGTTGATGTGTGTTTTTAATTATTATCCGGCTGCAACTCTCACTTCTGCTGACGTTTTCAACCATCCAGCTGTTAATTAAAGGACAAACTATTTTCTTGTTAATGCAACCAAATAGTCCAATCTTTGTCACGTCTGACTATAAATTGTTTCTCCAGAAGATGTGACCAGCTGTGAATTTTGAGCAGGGGATTACGAAGGACCTTCTCCATGGACATTAAAGTCGCTCTACTGTTTTAGCAATCTCAAGTTCATAATAGGCTTGAGTCGTTATACATCCTAAGTAAATTAATTAAATTCTAGTCCTGGAAAAAGAGCAGCTCAAATGCTTTGCTAAAAAGCCAAAAATAACATGATATTTATGCATTAGATGAGTTTATGTAACTCTCTGTCTAAAACTGTGTAACTTCCTCTCTGGTAGACACCTTCTTTCAAAGTTTTGACATATCCTTTGTGTGTTTTCAGCTTAAATCCTGACTCACCCCTGGCCGATCTTTTCATAGCGAGTATATTTCTTTTTAGGGTCTCCCACACTGACAATACTTCCTAAAATGTCACAAAGACAAAAAAAGATATTAAGGAGGCAGAAACGAATGCAGATGTGTTTTTTTTATATGTCTGAATTTTTATTTGTGTGTGTTGAACTTACTTAGCTTCTCCATTATTTCTTCATCAGTCATCTTGCCTCCCTTTGCTTTCTGTCGGTCAGCCGCCTTGGGACTTTCTGTTTCTTGGGCCGGCCTGGTGTACATCTTAAAAAAAAAACAAAAAAACAAGCAGGAAAAAGTAAACTTGCGTTGTTTTAAAGGAACTGTGAATTGTGGGACTAAGTTCTACTTATTCCAGGTTGGTAATCCTAAAAGTAGAATCATTTATAGCCAAATTATGCTCACAGATTTTGTGTGCTCTGGTCGTGCCGCGACCGGAGGCGGTGTATCATCCTCCTCATCTTCATCGCCGTCTCTGGCTAACGGAGAAGTAGCCGTACCTTTCTTGCCCGGCTGCAACAGTAACAAAATACAAAGAGAAATACAAAATGAAGCTCAAGAACTGCTTAGAGAAAAGAAATTACCGTATTTTCCGGACTATAGAGCGCAACATACAATAAGCCGCTCCTACACATTTTTTGGAAAAAACAAACTGGAAACGCACAAATAAAAGCCGCACCGGGTTATAAGCCGCTCTCGGTTTTCCATAAGGAGGCAGCAGAGGGCAGTAGAGGGCAGCGTCCCAATACATCTGCTGGATTTATTAAGGCAGCCCTACGTCTCCTAACCTGGTTTCGTTCATGCCGAGTTTACGTGCAGCGGCTCTATTTCCCTCCTGAACTGTCAGCTAGCCCTCAACTTAAAAGCTGCATCATATGAGTTTGAAGAATTTTCTCCGTCGTGCCTGCTGCTAGCATGTGCTAAATGAAAGCGCTAAATGAAAACTAGCGCTTTCTTCTTTGATTTCCAATTTTCATTTCAAATGATTCACTTCCTGCTGAAGAGACCCCTGGTGGTTGAAGAAAAATCTACAGAAAAGCCGCACCGGGTTATAAGCCGCCTGCAAGCGTGGGGGACAAAAAGTAGCGGCTTATAGTCCGAAAAATAGTGTAATTACTTTATTAAAATAATGAAAAATGCTACTTACCAACTGAGAATCTTTATCTAAAGGAGCAAAAAAGGGGGAAAGAAAAGTTTAAAGTACAGCTACAAAAAAACTAGTCTCTAAGTTGTTTGCTGGATGGGAAACTGACCTGAAGCAGAAACACTCAGGTATTTCTGTTTTCCGCTGGTGGAGTCGTAGAACTTGAGAACATCGAGGACGGCCTGCGGATTCTGTTTCTGCTCCGATGGACTGATGTTGGAGTTCTGAAGGAGCCGGGCCCACTGCTCCGGCATTCCCTGCACAAACAAACAGGGAGGTAAAACGTTTACTGATCTGTATCTCCTCTCTAGAGATAAAAACACATCGTTACACAGAGTTAAAACAGCCCACGACCCAGAATCATAAGCGATCAGTTACATAACATGATAGTTTGTGAGTCTGATTTAACTTTAAGTTTGTAAAGCAGGAAATTCATGGGAAGATATCCAAAAGAGATCAAGTTCTCTGCAATCTTGAGTCCACCTCCCCTTACAGATACACTTTAAAGTTGCTCAAATGTTAAAAAAAAAAAAAAAAAAAAAGCCAGCATTTTAGCATAATTATATTAAGCTCTCTTTTAAGATAAAAACTTAAGAGCTCCACAGTGAAACCAAAATTAAAATATGATGAGATTCTGGGTCTCATCCTTGATTAAAATCAAAATGATAACATAAATATTCAGTTCAGTTAATTTATGTAGCATCAACTTACATCAAGTATCATCTCAAAGCAAAGGAAAAAGCTATATGTAACGTTATGTTCACTACAATAATCAATATGCTGATTTATGTTACAGTAATAATAATAATTGTTGCTTTTCTCTTTTAAATATATAATTTTTAGTCATTTTTGTTTTAAATTCTGTCGCCTTTTTTCAGGTTTTTACACCCAAAGAATTTCATACCAGCCTGTGCCAGCGGCAGACATGGATAGGTTTAGACTAGTTAAACCACTTCATGATTTATGAAACAAACACATATCTGCCATAATTAACTGGCATGTTCTCTAGTCTTTCCCATTTTAAAAAGTGACTAAGAGAAATGGGTCTGTGTGCCACAACATACCACAGCAAAACGTGGATTACTTATTAAAATGTTCTGAACATTTTTATCAAATTTTTTTTTAAAAAGGAGAGCAAAATGTTTAATTTTTTAAAAAGTAGCAGTAGTATTTTTTTAATACATAATTATACAAATATCTTTTTTTTTTTTACAAAATGGTTCCTGTAAAGCTGACTGCGCACAAAATTTTTTTTAATTTTCAAAGGCTGCAGTTAATGTTTACACGGAAATTAATGACAATATCTGCAGCACACAAGGCTAATTTTAAAATGTTGAGTGGGGGCATGGAAACTGTTAAATTACTGAAAATTAAAGTAATCTAACTTTAACTTGCATTTGTGTGACCATTCTGTTAGGAAGAATGAAGAAGATGAGCTTAAAAAAACTAATTATTCATCATGTAAATTAAGAACGTCATAAGTAACATAATTAAAAATAAAGGAACTATACTTTGAAAAATAAACATTAAACTTAATAATCAGAGTGAGACAAAAGTGTGAGGTTAAGCATGTGGCAGAACCAGTACCACAATTGAGTTGCAGTTTGAGTTGATACTAAAGGAGAACATGAGCATTTAAATGAGATTTAATGCAGACAATGAAATCTAAAATATATCACAGAACTAGAAACCAAACGCTTCCTATTTTACAGCTTTTGTTTCCTGCATCCACAAATAAATTACAGACAACACTGCAGAATCACCATGGTAATGCAGGTGAGAGAGGAGCTAGTTACACACGTAAGTGGATGGTTTTGAGCAAACGATTACTTCTCATCTCAAAATAATTTCATCCTTTCACATCGATGATCATTTATGCTCTGCAAACAGTAAAGATCCTGTAGCTGCTAGCTCAAAATAACAGATGGCTCACATGTGCTTATTCTAAGATTAAGATTTTTTTGTAATAGTTACTCTTTTACAAGGAGAGACTATTAAAATTTCGATATGATATTTTTGCCGTATTGACTTCCCACAATTTATAGAGACCTTAACTTATAAACAAATAAATTGTACTAATCAGACATCTTGTGAAGGTGCTGGCAGAAGTGGATTTGATGAAAGGATACCAGAGTAAGGGGATTTTAATACCAAAGCACGCCACATTTTTTAGGTTTTTAAAAGTTTTGAAGATTCGCTACGCATCTTTTCTCGCCCTCCTTTAAGTTTAATCTGGTAGTTTTGATTGCTGCACTTGACTTTTAAGTTGGTATTTTATTCTAAATTGCAAAATCAAAGGCAGCAAGAGGAACCCACTTCAACACTTTGGCTCTTCGTGAACACAGCAAAAAGGTCTCACAAATGTGCTAGTTGAACTTCCTATCACCTGAAGGTGTGTAAGCAAAGACACCCTGCACTCGCATTGAGGGAAAATGCCAGTCATTTTTGTGTGAAAAATCCAGAGTTTGCCTGTGAAAAAGCACAGGGTGAATCTTTTGTCCAACCCCAGAAAAGAGAGATGTTAAATTGTGTCAATAAGCTTCCCTCATTTTAATTTTGTCACACAAAACTGTCTTTTTTCCTTCCTTTCAAAGAGAAAGTTTGTATTGATTCCTAATAAAAATACGTTGAAGTTTGTGGTTGTAATACAGCAAATTGAGAAACAGTTCAAGGGGTGTGAATTCATTTGCATGTTACTGTAATGAGCCATAAAATACTTACAGTGAATTCACCAGTGACAGAGTCAAAACCAACATGGATGGTGTGTTCAAAGTCTGACGGGGAAGAGATTTCAGGTCTGTTCTCCTTCTCCTTCTTCTTAGATCCTGCTGAGATAAGGTCAAAGGTCATTCTTCATCCCCTCTTATACCTTTCAAATGTCACACAAAGTTTTTTAATGCATGGAGATATGCTTAATATGTGTGTCTTCCCCAACTTCCTCGCCTTTATCAAACATGGAGATGATTTTGTTCCTGGACTTCTTCTCCTCCGGGGCAGACGGAAGCGGCCGAGAGTTGTGACTGGCCGACTGGGGGTCCTTGGCTCCTCCTCCTTGGCTACTCATTCTGACAGGGGGGGCGGGGGGCTTGTCCTCACACACTCCACTGTCACACATCTACACCTACGTTCAACCTGCAGAGTCAGAAAGAGAGGCAACAAATGTAGGATCAAACAGCAGGCTCACTGAACGTCAAAAACAAAACAAAAAAACCCAGAGCTCAGTGCTTCCTGTTTTTCGTTCATGTTTCACAATGCAAAGCCAACTGTTGCACACCAGCCCCTGCTGCTACAGAAAGACAGCTGCAAATCAGTGAAAACAGATAGAAAGCAAAGGCAAGAACTTACAGAGATATAGCCAGTCCATCCATGCTGTAACTGGAGGTAAAAGCTGATATGAAGGGAGCAGAGTTTGAGCAGGAAGCAACGCAGACTGGATAAAGTAGCGTGCCGAGTCTCGTTCGAAGTTGCAAATGAATGAGGAAGGAAAGAAGGCAAGAGAGAGAGAGAGAAAGCGAGAGAGAGAGAGAGAGCGAGGAGTGTGTGCAGATGAGTGGCAGACAGTGAAGTGGTGTGAACAGTTATGTAAAATAAAAGTTTTCCTCTGTAGCAACAGGCATGGTTCAATATTAGATTCTCACAATATAATGTTTAGTAAAAATGACCACAGCATTGTTCAATTTAAAACTAAATGTACAGCATGGTTTTATTAAACCCACAAGCTATCAGTATCACTTTAGTCAGGTGAGGAAGGGGCCAGGGCCTTTTTCATTCATGTTTGATTTTCCTGAAGACTGGCTCAGTTGTTAGGACTGATGACTTGTACCAGGAAGGTCCTGGGCTCAAATTCTCAACGAGTTTCTGCTTGAAGATGTTCTCTATGTGGGTGGATTGGTTTTCAGGCACTCTGGTTTCCTCCAAAGTCCAAAAACACACATAAATGGCAATTGGCCAATCTTAATCTGTGTCTGAGAGAGTTTGAACAAAGCTGTGTGTCTCTGTGTTTCTAGAATCCTTATATAGTAACCTGTTGAGAGCTGACTTCACATACCACTAATTGACTGCTGCAGACAGGTAGACTCTGCAAAGCTTAAGTGGGAACAGAAAATGTGTGGCTACGTACTGGGGAATAGTCTTGCAAAAAATATGAAAGAGACAGTATTATGTGTTTTCCAGCCACATAGAACAATTTAAAGCACAAGCCAGTAAATATATTACAAAAATGCTGTATATGTCAAATATAACTTAAAAGAAATTTTACTTTGTGATTTAACGCCTTGAAATCAGGCCTCTGTCTCTTTAAGAAACTCCTGCTCTTGCTGAAACTTTGCCTTCAGGAAGTCATCACAACATTGCTCCTCTATTAACCCTTTAACAACATTTTACTGGCGTTTCATTGAGAAGTAGCTCGTATGATGTGCTCAGCAGATGTGCAGCTCCACCAGGTGTTTGCTAATTGTTGCAGGCTAGTCTGAAGGAGCTGAGTGGGGGAGTCACAGGGTAGGGCTGCTCTGTGAAGCGGAAGCTTGGAAACTTCAAAACTGCAGCTCCAAAGAGGAGCTGCGCCTCAAAGAGGGCATTTGGTGAACCCAGACACATTTAATCTCCCATGGTAACCAAGATTTCTCACACAAGCATGAACATACTCCAGGTATTTTTTATGAGGAAAAAATGTTTAAGATTAAAAATATGTATATTTTTACATAATGCGGGCCCTTTAAAACCTCTGCAGCGCAGACTTTTTCAAAATATCTTTCTAAAAACTTAAAGGCAAATTTGGGGTGGATTTTTATCCTTTGGTCAATGCTTAGCTCATATCTCTTTTGCTTTTGTTCAGATGATTGAGTGGTGTAGCCGAATGGCTGAAACGCCACAATGCACTTTAGCTGACAGAGTTAAATCTAATTAAAATTTCCATAGTGATTTTCCAAGCAATTTTACATTTTCCAGTACTGATAAAGCTAATGCACACAGTGCATTAGTTTGATTCTGTAAAAGTCCTTTGGGAGCCATGATTGATTTCCCTCTGCTACCCTAATATGGTAAAAACTGAGATTGCAGGCTTCACTCATACAGACGCACACACTAAAAAAACCATCAACCTCATAAACACCTCTTCCAGTCTTGCAGAGCAAGCGGTTCAATCAAGTGTAAGCTACAACTTGCGCTCCGGGTGACATCACAGACAGGAAACAGGAAGCAAACAAAGGTTTCCTCACTTCCTGCATCTGACCGCCAATGACAGAGCTCGCACAGGAACAAAAGTGACAAACGTTGCTCGGGTGGGTATGACCTCTTCTCAACACACAAACCCTCCTTCTGCAGGTTCTTTACACACCTGACCCACTTCAGATGCTACATCCGAAACAAAACTCTACCACTCTAAATGTCTGAATCTAGACTCAATTCTTTACAACAATAAACACCATGCAATTATCGATCAGTTGCACATGGAACAACTTGGGGAAATAATTCACAAGCTGAAATAAACTTCAGAAATAATTTCTGTTCAGGCATACATTGCTTTCTTCTTTGAGACATTTTAGAACAGGTTGTCTGATCTCACGTCTTAGTCTTTATCCTGGGCAGCAAGACTCAATCAGCTACTAATAAAGATCTTCTCCATTGAAGATCATCTAAACCCTCCACAGAAATCTCGCACAAAATGACTCACTCAGCTTGTTCCGTTTATGGTCCAAGTCGTCAAGCTCTCACCTGTTTGCAGCCTCCTCCGTGTCCTACAGAGGATATAGCAAGTAATGAATGAAGCGTTGTGTCCCAACTGAATGTGCGCACTTCTTTCTTCGACACTAGTATACTTATTTCACTCTCTCGGTTCCACTCTTCCTCTCTTTTGCACCCCGATCAGGGCAGGTCTTTGCAGGCTGCCTCATTCCTCAGCTTACTTACACGGAGCAAGCACCTTCTTGTCCAGACAAGATAAAATTATACCCAGCTGGGAGACCTAACGTGAGCCTCCAGTGGCCGTAAATGTGCGTGGGGCACTGATTGTTGGGTGGGTGCAGGCGGCCAGGTTGGGACATGTTATTCTTAAGTCGGAATTCCATAGCTCCAGGACTGTGCGATGTTTGGAGGAGGGTGTGTTCGCACTTCACCTTACCAAAACACAAACACCACACACACACACTGCAGTCTCATGCATGTCTGTCCTTCACAGTAGCAGCTCGAATCACACATTCCCCAAGTCAAGAGAGGCTCCATAATGAGCAGCTGAAGATTTTCATATCGCTTCCAGGTAGGGTCGGAGAGTTAAGCAGCGAGACTTTTATTAGGACAGACGGGTGCAGACTCAAGCAGTGCGAGCTTTTATGAATACTTTAATACCACTTCATCATGTCAGCAGTTCCTCACTGAAAATTTAGGTTTAAAGTTCTTTTTTTTTTTTATAATATGATTTGCTTTTATCAAAAGGAGACAGATTTGTACTTCCAAACAATCCAGCCCAAGATACTCTTACAAACTGCTCCCACTTTTCTCTATTTCCTCTAAACTTGGTGCAGCATTTCAATTCTTGCTATCAAACCGCTTTGTTCATAATATTAGCTTATCTTTATGAATAGTCTCTTTGTGTTTCGCTTTCATTCTTTCAATTGATTTTCATGCTTAGTGTTTATCTCTAAAGGCTACTCTCTATTTTCTATACATTTCTGGAGCCTTTTTCACAATATTTCCTTGTCTTTGCTTTGGTTTTATCCTGCAATCCTATTTGTTAGTTTTCTTGCAATATTTGATCATTTTTACAAGTGTTAGTCAGACGTTGCTTGTCTGTTTTAAAGATATACGTCACCAATTTAACTATCAAGTGTGATCTTTAAAAAAAAAAAAGAGGTTGATCTTAGACTTCCTGATCTTGAGTCTTGCTGTCTTGGACAAAAATAAGAAATACTGAGAGATTGTGGAAAATTTGTTTAAAGTTGATTAAATATTTCTGGTATTATGTCTGCTAGCCTCATTATGGGAAAACTAGAAATAATACATGTGATGATCAGACATTTCAAAAACTAGGCTGCCCAGTGGTGCAGCTGGTAGAGCTGTTGCCTTGCAGCAAGAAGGTTCTGGGTTCGATTCCTGGCCCCGGTCTTTCTGCATGGAGTTTGCATTTTCTCCCTGTGCATGTGTGGGTTCTCTCCGGGTACTCCGGCTTCCTCCCACAGTCCAAAAACATGACTGTCAGGTTAATTGGCCTCTCTAAATTGTCCCTAGGTGTGAGTGTGTGTGTGCATGTTTGTTTGTCCTGTGTGTCTCTGTGTTGCCCTGCGACAGACTGGCGACCTGTCCAGGGTGACCCCGCCTCTAGCCCGAAACGATAGCTGGAGATAGGCACCAGCACCTCCCGACCCCAGTAAGGGACAAGGGTGCAGGAAAATGGATGGATGGATTTCAAAAACTATTCACGTTGCACATCATCTGTCTTCTAACAAGAGCGTGGATGAGAGTTTGATGCAAGGGTTTGCAATAGCTAATGTTTTGGGGCTTTTAAAGTATTTAAAATCTTTGATTCAGCATGTTGCGTAAATACACATTAATATATGTCAATGAGGGAAAAATGTAGTAGGAGATAAACAGGTAGATTGGTACTGCGTCTGTGGTGATGCAGTCGGTGTACCAGAACCGAATTAATGAGAGGAAGATGATGATTGGATGGACGGACGGACATTAAAAAAAATGGGACACACGTGACAATGTCACATCAATTAATATGACTATTTTATGACTTCAACCAAACAAACCGAAAGTTATAGTATTTACATTTTCATAAAAATATTTGGAGAACTAACCCGGTGATATGATCAACTTTTAAAATAGAAGTTGATAAAAGACATTCATACAATAAACTAATGTGGGTGGTGCGCTTTTTGCCAACTGAGTAAAAATTTCAGCTCCACTCATGTTAACATTTTTTAAAAGCCTGGCATTTGCACAGCCCAGGCTTTTGTTTGTTTCATCTGTGCTCTCAATTCTTCATAGCCAGTAAAGCCTTTGCCTCCATTCCCCATCTGCTCTCAGTTTACAGAAGCTCTTTTCATGCATGTCCCTCACAGTCTGTTACATCCCTCTGCCGATTCATAATTTCTGTTCCCTATTTTCCACCCTCTCGGTGCATCAAGAGTACTTTCTATTCCCTGTGGCTGGCAGCCGTCAAGAGAAGCCCACTTCCTCATCCTGGAACTCCCCCGAGTACCAAAGAGTCACAGGATCCAGGCCGACCAACCAGAGAGCTGCAAATGCAGCCGCCGAGCTGTTTACAGGAAGTGGACAACAAGCCTTTTGTGTTCGACTTCTATAAAAGGATATTCAGAGGAGGACTTCCTGAAAGGAGTCCTGGAGCTGACACACTCTTCACTTCTACCCTCACTAATTAACGAGCACAGAACCATCTCATCCCCATGGCCAGATATTAAACCATCCGGTATGGTGTACGGTCCATGTGAACTTTGGCAATGCTTTTCACCGCACTGCTCTGGTTAAAACTGAAGCATAAACTCAGAGTGCAGCTGTACACCTTATCCTGTTATTCAAGCAGCTGCCTCATCCCTCTGTCAATATTTTGAGGGCTGAGAATCATAAATCTGACAACCAGGGAGTGTGAAGCAGGTAGAAACGCGACCTAAGGTCACACAGGCAAGGTGTGTACGCTATTTTGGTTAGTTGAGCAGAGGAATGGTTAGGGCTAGAAGTCTAAAAGGAAAAATCACAGGTTCAGATTTTAGACATGATGCATTACTCTGTTGACAGAAGGTCCCACCTAGTTCCAGTCTCTTTTTATTAAGATCAGAAGCATGACTGGAATGAAATCACACATGAACATTTTACTATTTCCATTAAGAGATGAAAAACTTATACCTGTTATTCTTAAAATAATAGTTTACTTCAATTCTGTTTACTTCAGGTTGGATCTTTCTGATCTTTTTGAGTGATTGTTCAACTATTACATTGTCCAAGTGTAGCATTGTTACTCTTCTTTTACCTCTAGTATAGTCCAAGGGTAGCACTGTCACTGTGTAGCAAGAATAACGTGGAACTCCTCAATGGTAACATTACACTGTATGACATAATTACACTTTACATGGTACTACACTTGGAAAGCAACATAACACAAATTCGTCTGAAGAAAATTATCTTAAAATTGTAAAATGAAGAGTAACTTTTTGGGTTGTTTTAATTAAAACGAGGCTGGGTTGTGTACAATTCCTGATTGACGCTCTACTGAGCTTTAGTTCGTTTTGGTTTATATGTATGTAATAGATGCTTTTATATAAGAAAACAAAAATACTCTGTAGTGTTGCAGAAACAACAAGAGGGGGATAGATTTTACATACCCGCACCAGTCGGCCTGAGAAGTAGGCATTCAATTCAATGAGGCTCGTCCAGTCCCACCCTAGTTTTAGTTTAAATAAAGTTCAATTATGAAGCTAAAGTACTGAAATAAAATATTCCAACATGTGCAAAGAAAAAACAAACACTAATACCGTCTCCCGACACACAGCTCCTGAGTTGTGTGTTTCGCCGGGAGCTCCCAGCTGAGTTTTTTTTTTTTTCCTTTCTGTTGCTCAGCCTGGAGAGGAACTGGGCTGAGAGGAAGCGAAATGGCGCAGGCGCACACTGGCAACGCGTAACCTCGCGGCTTCCGTAGCACTCACAATTTAGTTCGCGGGAACAACCATGGGAAGAAGATGTTTGCTTTTCAGAATAAAAAAGTGCGTGAAAAATATTTTCACATTAATAAAAATTCTGACCGTAACATATTAGGATAAACATCACACCATCAAAATGTAAATATACTTTAAATAGTTAGTTTGTAAGCAATTTCGAAGTGTTTTTTAAACATTTTCTTAAACTAAATTGGTCATTTTTATGTTAGTAAGTCTACAAATTTTTTAATGCATAATGAAAAAAAATACATTTTATTTCTATTCACACATGCTTTCTATATTAAACAACGTACTCTCTATTAACTGTAATCAATGCTGCCACATACTTGGACTTAATTCTGAAATATCCATACAGTCTCTGCATGATCGATAACAAAACATGTGATAAATCCAGTGTAAATAGAAATCTATCTCCGCTGTTCAGTTTGGATTAGCTGAAAAGTCAACAAAACTCTCGACTACAGAGTGTTTATTTTGAAAGTATACGCCGGAAGTGCTACGTTTAACGTGCAGTTTATACTGTAAGTGAATTACAACTCAAACATCAACAGCGCTGGGCTTCTGATTTTTGAAAACTCGGAGAGGGAACTGAAAGTATGAATAAAACACACTAAAACTCCTGTTAAAATAGCAAAAATCAATGCAGCCCTTAAATGAAGCGTTGTTCGGTTATTATTGTCTTGCTAATGTTACTCAGTGTAAGCTAGCTGAAGTGTGACGAAGTTGTAATTGCTGGGACAGAGAGGCTGACTGAATTACGATGCCTGGTTAGAGTCGTGACTTTATCAGCTCTGTTCCTCATGCAGATACATTTCAAAAGCGTTTTGTTCTCTTTTATGTGCAGCAGGCATGTTTTCCCACTGGTGGAAGTTTGGAAGAGACAGATTCTCCGATGTGGACCTATTCTCGGACGGCTCTGAGTCCGCTGCAGAGACTCTGTCCCAGGCCATCAGAGCTGCTACCTCCCAGGAGCCGGGTGCAGATGGCAGCGTGTTGTTTGGCCAGCTGCGGGGCACGGTGGTCGGGCTCAGATATTACACTGGTGTGGTGAGCATCGGTTCTTCAATCTTTATATTCATTATATGTTCGTTACTGCACTTCTCTGACTGGCTGGTCTGGTTTAAATAGTAAGTAAAGTTTATTTATAAAACATTTTCACAGACACAAAGTCACAAGATTACTCATGTATGCTTTACATTGGATGTGGTTACTGGGCAAAAAGAAGCAAATGCCTAATTTTAGGTTGCAGGTGAGTTGGAGCTATTATCGAGGTCTGAGATAAATGTTGGACAATGGTGTGGTTTGAAAGATGAACGCAATTTGATATATTTTACTTAGATGTGATCAGAAAAGTGAAGAGTAATGCTTGTGGAAGAAAATCCAATTAAAATAATCTTGGGCCCAGAACTGACCCTTGTGGAACCTCGCAGATTGAAGGAGTTTTCTAAATAGGACTGCTTCCTGCGTCTGTTGTTCCAGGGGCCTTTAAGTAGGTACTTGACCACATTATTTAGTTGGAATGTTGTCACAATTTCCAAGAAGTTATTTGGTAAATCAAAATTTCATTTGAAATAACATTAAAAACCTTTTCAAATGTTCTCAGGATTATGCAAACCTGAAATTTTGGTGCATGGCTACAATCCAGTACATGGCTACCATCGGCGTGTGTGTATGTGTATGAATAGGGGAATTCATACACACGCATACCATCCATATTTCCCATTAAAAATATAATTAACCTTTGTGTTAAAAAAACGTCTGGATCTGATCTCTGCAGGAGCAGCACTTATGAAGAGAAAGAAAAATTATTTTCTTAAACAAACGACTGCTTTTGCTCTCTGGACAGGTGAACCGAGGGGAGATGGTGGGTTTAGTACGCGAGCCTCATAACCCGTACGACAAGAACGCGGTGATGGTCACTAATGTATTAGGCAGACAGGTGGGACACATCAGGAAGGAGCTGGCTGCAGCCATGGCGCATGTTATGGATAACGACTTGGCTAAAGTAGAGGGGTGAGTTGTGATTGTCTGAATAATTTTAGTCAAAGATCGTCAGTCGGTTTAAGCTGAATGTGCATGTCATTGTTAGGGTGGTTTACTCAGGGACCAACAACAGCTTCTCCATGCCGGTCACGCTGTCGTTCCTGGGCAGCGAGGAGAACAAGGATGCTGTGGTGAAGCACATGGCGAGTCGAGGGTTCAAACTGGACGCGGACGGAGGCGGAGCCGCAGGTACGCATTCTCCTCTCGGATCTCATCTTCTGTATTCTGACTTCTGGTGAGCGTCGTTGACCCGACCGCTTATGATTTCAGGTGCAAAGGGGAGATCTTTTGGCAGTCCGGGTTCTTCGTTTTCCTTCAAGAAAGGCGTGACCATCCCACTGACTGCAGAGGAGGTGATGAAAAGTGTGTTTTCAGTGTGAGAAAGATCTCTTTGGATGCCATATTTGGTAGAAGTTATTGCTTTAAGTTTTGTGAATGCAAATTCTGCAAACTGATAATATGTCTTCCTTGTTGGATGGCCTTTCACTGCCCATTTTGGATGTACATTTTAACTCTTTAGAGTGGTAAATGCTTGATAATGAAGGAACAAGGAAATCCCCGTTAATCATAGCTGATATCACCATGGCAACATGCAGCATTTCATATTTCTCTTTTTGTCTTCCAGTTAAAGAATGCCTTCGATAACTTGTTTGAGGGTTTGATGCAGAGCAAAGATGGGGAGAAAGAAGCAGCTGAGGTGAGTTGTGTTGTTGAAGGCTGACCTGCCCTATTACACAAAATGGAGGATTATCATTGTATCCAGCAAAACATGCTTAACTTTATGAATGTTACATTCCTTGATTTTTGTTTTGTGTGGAAGTTTTACATTTTTCTTCTCTGCATTATATTACCATCTACAATATTTCGTCGAAGTCTCTTGCAGCCCAGATTTCTTTAGCTTTTGGTAACTAGCTGATACTTGCATGTGAAACCTAAATCTCACGACAATTTATTGGTATTTTAAGTTCTTTTGATGACCTTAAACATTGTAGTTTTGCCAAATCAAAAGACAGCGTTGCTGTTTATTTTTGGTAAGAGGCTCAAAATAAGTATGCAGGCGAACCTGTTCTGCAAGGTTTGTTTGTTTGTAATATGTGCAGTTAAAACAAGTTTGTATCGGTTCTCCAGTATTGCTTAGTGCTATTCAATAAAATCCGATTGGAGTATTGGAGGTTAATTGTGACCTTATAACAGGGGACAGTGTCAGCTATCCAACAAACTGAAATGGCCCGAAGTGGGATTGGCACATTGGGCTTTTTAAAGATCTGTGATTGTTCAGAAACCTGTAACTGATGCGCTTAACTTTTACTGACTTCACACAGAAGTGATTTATTAGTTTTAAGCAACTTTTGATTTCATGGGGATCTGAATAAATGGGGCTGACTGCAAATGCACAACATGCATTTTACATTTTTTATGAAAAAAAAAAAAAAAACATGCACCATTTTCACTTCAAAATTATGTATTTTTTGCGTTTATCTGTCTCGCAAATTTTCCAGAACAACACATGTTGCTGCGACTTGTCTAAGTTTCTGGGAGTTTTTTCCCTTTTGGCTTTTTCCCTACCTCTCTTCCTTTCTTTTTTCTTTTTTTTCTCTTTCTATTCCATCCCCCAGTCTGCCCACTGCATTTGAAACAAATACAAAATTATTTCAAAACCCAAACCAATCAGAACATCTACACCAAGTGGAGTGTTTTAGCGACAGCAACAATGCTCTACTTGTGAAAGTAAATCCGTCGGACTTCTTCAACTATTCTGATAGTCCGCTGCTGCGAAGGACTAGTTTAAAAAAAACAAAGAGAGGTATTGTAAGTTAATCTGGGGACATAATGGCTGTCTGTACGTATCTGCAGACTGTGGCCACTCCGCTGCTGCCTCACCAGAAGCAGGCGCTGTCCTGGATGTGCGCTCGGGAAAACGAAGACGTGCTGCCGCCGTTCTGGGAGAAGCGAGGCGACCTGTACTACAACAGCCTCACGTGTTTCTCTGCCAGAGAAATACCAGAGAGAGTTCGGGGGGGAATACTGGCTGACGACATGGGGCTGGTGAGTGATGAGCGTTGATGCACGTATGCATAATTTAGTCCTCATTCTAGGTGATTATTTTGTTCTGTTTCAGGGTAAAACTCTAACCACCATCGCTCTGATCCTTACCAACTTCCACAATGGGAAGCCCTTGCCTGTGGAGAGATGTGTAAGCTGCCATGTTGTATCGCCAGCTCACTTTATTCTGCAGGACAGGTAAAGTCAGTGATTATAGCAGGTTTGCCTTTGTGTGTGCAGGATGGACCATTTTCACCTACCAAAGCAAAGAATAAGTTTCTGGACGGCTTTAAACTGCAAGGTACTGGAAGGCTATTGCTCTGCTTTTTACAATTAGAGATAAATAAAAAAAATAGAATGATACAATTTTTTTATTTTTATTTCAGGGAGCAGCAGTGTAGTTAATTCAGCAGGGGAAAGTTCCCAGCGCTCTGCCATGTAAGCATGCTTTTCCATTTGTTTAATTCATTTCTGTTTCACTTTGTAGTTTCAGCTTTTTCATTCAAACTCACCAGAGTTATTTTTCAGCTTCTGCTAACTCACACTCGATTTTTTTGAATGTGGTTCAGTCCAAAGAAGGACGTGATTGACGCAGCAGACGTGGTGCCAGTAGAAGACGAGCCTCCGACAAGTAAGAACCGATTTACAATCTGGTCATTTTTCACTTAACTATATGTATTCTCCTTTTCTACTCGTTTTCCTTCCTTTGAACGGGCTCATTTTTTTTGTTTCTCGCACATCCTACATCCAGGAACCGGCAAAGAGAAGCACAAACCCACTAAGCGGAAACCCAGCAAAGGTGCGAGCTCCCTTAAATTCGCTGCTCTCATCAAACAGCGACAAGTCTACAGACTTTCATTTGTAGACTTGAGAAAGTCTACAAATCGACGAACGTGGCCTTACGGGAGTATTCCTGTTATCGAAAACATTTACTACTGTTTACACAGAGGGTCCGGTGTTACTTGAGGATCTGGACTTTGCTGCTGCCTTGAGCTGCTCAACGTCGGACGCCACGCCAAAAAAGAAGAAAACAGCCGAGAAAAGCAAACTTACACAGAGTGAGTTCAACCTGTGGTGGTTGTTTCTGCCTCCTCTCAAGTCTGTGCTTGGATTCAGTCGAAAGAAAACGTGAAATTTCTTATCAACACTGGCCATTCTGTATATGCAGGTGTGGAGGGGTTTACCTCTGAAAACACAGACGACTTCTCAGCGAAGGCAACTCTCATCGTCTGTCCTCTCTCTGTGCTCAGCAACTGGCTGGTAAGAACACAAAACTTTCTATTTTCTTTTTTAGATTTTTTTTTTAACAAGCTGCATTTTAATGGGATTTCACGCAACAGACCCATTCAGATTAGTACATAGCGACCAGGTCGAAGTAAAAGAACCATTGTTTCACCCCCTACAAGAAAATCTGAAAATTGTGATGGGCATTTGTATTCAACCCCTTTTGCTCTGACACCCTTAAAGAAAAATCCAGTTCAATAGTCTGCCAGGCCTGATTTGGATGTTTAGCGTTTCGTACCGTGTTTCATTTCTCTGTGCAGGACCAGTTCGAGCAGCACCTCCGGCCCAACATGAAGCTCAACATCTATCTGTACTACGGTTCTGAGCGCAACCGGAGCAAGACCTTTCTGTCCTCTCAAGATGTGGTGATCACCACCTACAACGTCCTCTCGACCGACTTTGGGGTGAGTGGGGACAGGCCGGAAGAAAGAAAACTTTTATTAAAGTACTCTAAGTCTCAGAGCTAAGGTTCAAATGTAGGCTTTGATTGGTTAATAGCAAACATTATATGTTTCCTTTCAGAATAAGAGTCCTTTACATGGGATCAACTGGCTGAGGGTGGTTCTGGACGAAGGACACATCATCAGAAACCCAAACGCACAGATGAGCAAGGCCGCGCTCAAACTGAAAGCTCAGAGACGTTGGATTCTTTCAGGTATGGTGAGACCCAGACACAGTCTGGAATAAGAAAAATTAATACTTTTGCTACGATTGAAGGTTTTGTAACAGAACATGTTTGTTTTTTTTTTCAGGCACTCCCGTCCAGAACAGCGTGAAGGACTTGTGGATGCTGCTTGCCTTCCTGCGGCTGAAGCCCTTCGATGTGAGGGAGTGGTGGAACCGGGTCATCCAGAGGCCCGTCATGCAAGGAGACAGAACCGGCCTGCAGTGAGTGCCCACAGCGCACTGACACACTTCTGCAAAAAATACACTAGAGGGAGCAGTTTGATCAGGCAGATTCAGTGCGAGTGGAAATAGTTTTGAATCTTGCATGCAGCAGTTTGCTGATTCCTTCGTGCCTTAAAAGGGAGATTTTGGTTTAAGTAGCTTTTGGATGCAGACTTGTGTGGAAAATGACCTACTAGGTTTTCCATATGATATGGAAAAACATTTGTATAATCAGGCTTTTATTTGTATCACACTGTCTGCATGATAAATACCAGAATTTCGCAATGATTAAAAAAAAGAAAGAAAAAAGATACAAATAAAAGTGATATTTATGTCCACCAATCAGTCGGTCTGTTTTTCTTTTCATCTATCCATCCTTCTGAATATCCTGCAGGTTTTCTATTTAAATCTCAAAATCACAAATTGACTAACTCTGAAATTTGAGATTATAAAGCATGTAGAAAGCTTGACTCCCATTTATTTCTCCTAAAATTATCCTTTGACCCCCGAGTTACAACTTTGATGGCAAGTTCTAAAGTTTCACCAGGCATTTCTCATTGCACCGTCTTTACTGGGGGATGTGAAGGTGTTGATTATGCGTTGCAGGAACCTCCAGAACCTGGTGAAGTGCATCACCCTGAGACGGACCAAGAACAGCGAGGTGAACGGGCGCCGCCTGGTATCGCTGCCCGAGAAGACTGTTTACGTGGAACAGGTGGAGCTCAGCCCGCAGGAGAGGGAGGAGTACGAGCTGGCCCGCAACGAGGGACGACGCACCATCGGCAGGTAGGAACTCGGATGCGGAGCTGCGGTTTCAAACTAGCAACGAGTAGCTATTCATATAACATTTAGCTGGGCGTCAAAGTTGGTGTCTGTGTTTGCATTTTGCAGATATGTAGCCGAAGGGTCCGTGTTGAAGAATTACGCCGACGTGCTGGCCATCTTGATGCGGCTCAGGCAATACTGCTGCCACCCTGATCTGATCGGGAAAATAGCTGCAGATTTAGGTGAGCTGTCTGGTTTCTGTCACTCAGAGAGTCAAAAGGTTTCTGAACCGCTCTGATTTGGGATTTTTAAAATCTTTTTTTCTCCCTGCCTTGCAGCCACTGCAGACACTCCAGCGGAGCTGCGGCAGCGGCTGATGGAGAAAGTGCGGCTGGTGTTGGCCAGCGGATCGGACGAGGAATGCTCCGTGTGTCTGGACTCCATCCGAATGCCTGTCATCACTCACTGCGCCCACGTTTACTGCCGGCCGTGCATCGCACAAGTCATCAGCAGTGAGCAGGTACTCGGAGTCAGGCGGTTGGGGAAGATGCTGCCTCTAGATACCAGATGTTCACTCACATTGTGTTTTCTTTTTGTCTGGCTTGGTGGGATTTCATAACAGAAGGCCCGATGTCCTCTCTGTCGAAGCGAAATCAGGACGAGTGAGCTGGTGGAATTTCCTCCAGAGGAGATGGAAGATGGGAAAAGCGTGAACTCTGACAGGTGGAGGACAAGCTCAAAGGTAAAAGCGAAATACGGAGGCTGAAATTCAGCTGGAGGAGAGATTCTGACTCTAAAATGTAGAGTTCTCATGTCACACGCTATTTTAAATCAGACAAGCATACATTGACAGTTCCTGAAAAGTCGACGGGTTTCCTCCTCCGTGTCTGCAGGTTCAGGCGCTGATGGGAAACCTGCTGAGGCTGCGGTCTGAGGACGACACTCTCAAGTGTCTGGTCGTCTCTCAGTTTACGCGCTTCCTCACCGTCTTCAGACGCCGCTCAGGTAAACGCAGAGCACCCGTCACTCGGTTTACCGCCAGACCAGGCTTCTCACTCGCTCTTCCTCTCTGTCAGAGAACACGGCTTCAGCTTCGTGCGTCTGGACGGCACGATGAGCCAGAAGAAGAGAACTCAGATCATCCAGGAGTTCCAGAGCGCCGCGGCGGACAGCCCCAAAGTCATGCTTCTGTCGCTGAAAGCCGGAGGGGTGGGACTGAACCTGACGGCAGCGTCTCGTGTTTTCCTCATGGATCCTGTAAGAGCACGCCTCTCTCTGCAGCGAACACGTGGATTCAGACCTAAAAACGCCTCGTGCCTTTTGATTTCAGTAAATCATTCTGAGAAAAGAAACAAAGGAAGAGCCACCAAAGGCTTTAAGACCCCACTGCTGGTCACAGGACTGCAGTGTGACGTGTTTATGTAATAAATAAATGAAGTGAGGGTGATCTCTATCAGCGTGGCTGGAGATGATCAAGTTTAGTAGACTAAAAAGGGAATCATGCAGATCCAAAGTGATCTGCATGATCCTTGTATCCAATCACACAAGGATTTCTTTTAATCTGTTGTTTGTGTCCGTTTCAGGCCTGGAACCCGGCTACTGAAGAGCAGTGTATTGACCGCTGCCACCGTTTAGGCCAGGAGAGAAATGTTGTCGTCACCAAGGTCAGAACTCTGTTCATGAATGGATGTTTGCACTGCAGCATCATGACTGTGTTTTTCACTGAAACCCCCTTTTACGTTACTGTCTCAACGTCTTTTCCTTCACTTAATCCTCGCTGCGTGTGAATAGTTTATTTAGCTAATTACCGCTTCTGCTCCTGCAGTTCATTGTGAAGGATTCAGTGGAGGAGAACATGGTGAAGATCCAGAAGAAGAAGCAGGACTTGGTGGAGAAGGCGTTTGGCTCGACCGACACCGACAGGAAAACATCTCGGATCGATGACATCAGAGCTCTGTTGGAGGTGTAGACGTCCGGCAGCCAACAGAGGGCGCCGACACTCATTTCTTCTGCTTCACTTGTTTACATTTGACGTGTCCAGGTAAAGAGCATTTGATCTGGACGTGTGATTTGCATAAAACGACAGTAAAAACGGAAAGCGCTGAAGTTCATACCTTGCTTTACTAAGAGACTAAATGCATTTCTATGGTATGAGGTTTACGCTTGAGTTGATTTAACGAAACTCACCAGTTGTCGCAATGATTGGATGTAATCCAATTTAGCAATGCAACATTCAATTTCTTTCTGCATAACTTTCAGAAAATAAAAATGAAAAACAGAAGAATGGCAGTGCACTTTTTCCACAGGTTTATTCATTTTTAAAGGTGAACAGTTAACAGCCGCATCAAAAGATGTCACGACAACAATCGTCCACTTCCACACACCTCTAAGCTGCTTTTGGACTTACCATTGCCTCTTAACACATTTCCTTTTGGGAGTGTGTGCAATGGACGGAGGAGTGAATCATCAGGTTACACTTTGACCAGCAAGCAGGTAGAAGTAAAGTGGCTGTCTACAGAAGGAGGGATTCACAGAAATGTGTCACTAGCAGCAGTTACAGTCAGAGAGGTTTTGTAAACGGTGAGCAGGCAATAAGGCAGCTGGTTACACTGCAGACAGGAAGTGATGAAACGCCGGGCACGGCCACGAACACCGAAACGTTCCCAATGGAGACGGAAGAGCGGAGCAGTAGAGGAGTGCACACAAACATACATATAAACCTCCATTTTTAAAAAGTGGAAGCACTTTTTAAAAATCACAGACTCGCTCGTCAGCTCTGTGCCATGCAAGTACAAGCCAACACTACAGCAGATGATACACAGCTGAAGTTACATGGAGCTGGTGAGAGACAGAGACGCTGCTGCTGATGCTGCTCTACGCACTCCTGAGGTGAACACTGTTGCGTTAAAGTCATGGCTGAGGGAAGACGGGAACGAGCCTGTTGCATATGTGCTTTGTAGTCTCGGCAGAGACTTATTGCAAGTATAGTGAGGAGCGGTGGAGGTGAATGCATTTTTATTGAGCAAAATGCTCAGTTTTGCACTCTTGTGGCAGAGATTTATAATTCTCATAAAAGGTTGAGGACGAGGGGGAACAGGGCATCCAAGAAAGCGGAGAACCCAACAGTTTAGACCAACAAAAGGAGCAAAACAAAATAATCCAACAGAAGTTTTGAAATTAGAAATCCACACTAACTACCAAAAAGGGGAAAAAACAATAATAATTGGCAATGAACAGATTTTGTACAAAGATTTTACACACTTCAGGTGCAGCAGATTTCCCTTTCCAAGATGCTTGTCTTTGGTGCTTTTGGGTTGAGCCTGAAAGGCTGTTTTCCTGAACCTCAGCACTGCACGACAATTGGCAAAAGTGAGTTGGAAGAAAGAAATGCACCGATCGATTTTATAACATTTGAGGGGTGTGTTTAGCCTCTTGTTTTACTAGAGATGCACATTTAAATTATTCTAACATTCACAGTGTTTTAGATTTAACATATTCGATTAATCGCTTCTGGTCTTCATTCTACACTGGATGCTGGCAGCTAATTCACTCTCTAAGTATCTAAACTTTAGTAAGATTAAGCTCCCCAAATCATGTCAAACTGCTTAAAGGGAGGAAAAAAACAACAACTAAGTTTCATATTGGAGTGCATGGAGGATCTGCTAAACAAACCAAGTCAGAAGAACGAAAGCCACAACCCCCCCATGTTTGGCTGAGCGGTGCCGAATCCCTCCCTTCCCCCCTCTTAATCCCAGAGCTCGAACCGATGTCCGTCACTCTCCCTCAGACACGCGCTACTTGAGGAAAGAGTTGAGTTTTTGTTCGATGTTTGTGAAGGAATCGTCGCCCAAGTAGTCGATCTGGCCCGCTTCCCAGCGCTGCTTCCTCTCTTCTGACGAAAGCCTCTGGGAGGGTGGGGGAGGAAACTCGGGCTGCTCTCGCGCGTCTTGGTGAAGTTCCCCCTGAAACGCAGACAAAAGTGAGAGCGAGTCGTTTAAAGAAACTTGACCAATACTTTAAAAGGAGTGTTTTTCTCTGCCGCTTTGCTTCCCCTCAGCACAGCTTAACACCCCTCCTCCTGCTCCTTCAAGATATTTGAGCCCAAATGCCAAAATACAGAAAACAGATGATGATGATGATGATGATGAGGTAAAGAATTCAAGACATTTGGCTCAAATTGCCAAATATTTTCCAATTAAATACAATGAGTTCCATATGAAGCTTATTCTAACAAAATGTCATTTTAAAAAGTAAGATTGAATAAAAAAAAAGTCAGAGAAAGAAAAATGAGTAAAACAATGACTATCGCTTTAATATGATATATTGTGATCAGTTCATGGGGCTGCCCAGTGGCGCAGCTGGTAGAGCTGCTGCCTTGCAGCAAGAAGGTTCTGGGTTCGATTCCCGGCCCCGGTCTTTCTGCATGGAGTTTGCATGTTCTCCCTGTGCATGCGTGGGTTCTCTCCGGGTACTCCGGCTTCCTCCCACAGTCCAAAAACATGACTGTCAGGTTAATTGGCCTCTCTAAATTCCCCCTAGGTGTGTGTGTGTGCATGTTTGTTTGTCCTGTGTGTCTCTGTGTTGCCCTGCGACAGACTGGCCACCTGTCCAGGGTGTACCCCGCCTCTCGCCCGAAATGACAGCTGGAGATAGGCACCAGCAACCCTCCCGACCCCAGTAAGGGAAAAAGGGTGCAGGAAAATGGATGGATGGATGGGTGATCAGTTCATGCAAACCTCTAACAGCTCATCTAATTACAATTTTCTTTCTAGCTAAAGTCATTGACCTCCAGTAAATTAGAAGAAGCTCATCATAGCGGTTTCTTCAAATAATCTGCCTGATCCCATTACGGATAGGACATAAGATACATGTTTAGATGCATCTTTACAAAGAAATTAATTATTCTATCCCCAGGCGCACCATTTTCTGTGGGAAAAAAAACAACAACATCAGGAACATCAAAACATGAAGAAAAAACAGACACGAAGGCTTCCTTATAACTTGGAAAATGTTAAAAAGTGCAAAGTTCATCGCCGCTTTCACTGCAAAGGATCTGTGACTCTGTTCATCAACAGCTCGACAAAAATCCCCACTTTCTAAACCGAAATGTGAAGTTCGTCACCAAAACTCGCCGTCATCTTGTGTCATCGGATCTGCTTATTTTCTGATATGTGGCAACTGGTTGCAAGAGCAGCAAATGAGTCAAATAGGTGCAAATATGACTGACCTGTTAAAGAATGTAGCAGGTGAATGGCAGATCATGAAGACAGATTTGGTTTTAGCTACTGAAGCGAGGGGGTTGTTGTGCATCAATAATCCAGCTATATTCAAATCTTAGATTTCTGAGTTGTAAACAATCTGTGACTTGATTCAAGAACCAAAGGACAAAACGGGTCACCATATGTTAACAAAATGGCATCATAGTTCCCGTTCTGTTGCGTTGCCGTCATGGTTACGTTAATTGAATTCTAACTGTGGTCCAAAAAATATTAAAAACATTTTCTTGTTGCTTAACAATTGCAAAAGGATGAATAATTTAAAATTTTATCAAAAAATGTTGAAGGAAGCCAACATGACATTGAAAATATTTGGTTAAAGTAATATTAAAAAACCATTTTATCCCTGAGAAAGCGCAGAGTCACTTTCTTCTTCTGTTCTCCTGCGTGGACTTGCCTAGTCTTGACACAATCGGGCCCAGCTCCAGACGAACAGAAATGCCTCTGTGTTTTGGCAGTCCCCCTTCATCTGACTAGCAAGTATTTCACTGTAGGGCCGTTGCCACACACTGCCTGGAAACTTCCTACCTCGCCTGCTCGGCACTGAACAGAGCAACACCAGCAGCAACAAACTTGACTGTAGGCAACAGACAATGCTGAGGAATGTGGGCCCATACAGTTAGTCTGCTCATGCTTTTTTTCTTTTTTTTAATTCAACTACATTTACAACTACACTTTTATAAAAATGCAGCCTTAAAGAAAGCATGAGAAAAAAACGGCATCCAGTAATTTGAGTGTTTCGACATGAGACGATTTTGTAACGTGCTACGACAAATTTGATACATGACACATTTATAGGCATCTGTATCATTGCTTCACTCCAAGCATACACACACACACCGCGCCCCGCCCGACACCGTTCTGTTTCTCATTCACACCGACACGGTGGGCACGTACAGGACTGCTCTGGGTCACGAAGCCGCTGCTGAACGGGGCGTCGCCGTACGCCTTCTGCAGCAACGGCAGGACGGAGGCGGCGTACAGCTGCCACCACTGGAGCAGGTAGTTGGGGTGCATCTGGCACGGGTCAGGAGACACCGAGTGGCCCCTGACCTCGCCTCTCTGGGCGTCGTAGGAGTAGTTCCATGGCTTCACTTTGCCCAGGAAGTGCACCACCTTCGCGTCGCGGCCGTACCTGTTCATGATCACAAAGGGAAAGACGACGCGTCAGTGGTTAGTTAAACATTATGCAGTGATGCAGTTTGCCAAGTTTTTGTGTAAATTTCAAAATTTACACAAAAATGCGTTTGTTTCTGGCAACGCCTTTTTACATTTGTTTACATTTTTAAAAGCCAGAAAAACAATCAGAAAATTGAGCTACAGTTGACTTTTTCTTTTCTTTTTTTTTTTTAAATATAGACCAATATTAACACCCATTGTCGCATTGTTTCATTTAACCATTTCTCCATGGACAAGTCAGATTCTAGGGTTTCTTACATCTGTGTAATTTCTACAATAACAGCAATTTCTCAAAAAAATAAATAAATAAACTCGTGGCTTTGGTGCGTGCAGCTTCTTAGGAAGCAAGATACTCTTAAAGTGTAAGAATAGAAACAACCAAAAATGGCCAACCCCCTTTTGGTTTATTTTCAGAGATCACAAAAAAAAACAAAACACATAGTCCATTAACCTATTCACTTTGATAACTGAATGTGTTGATATTTGACCAACAAAAATATTACAGTACAGATAAAACTAAGCTAACTTCTTGTGTTTGACCCTCCTAGTTCTTTCACAGCTGCCACATTGTCATATTTTATCTTCTCCAGAGCCTCTAAGGCAGCGTTTCCCATGTGTGTCTGCATGTTTTAGATAGTTCCTTCTCCAGCCCAGCTGATTTCAATCAATGACTGATTAACAGGTGTTTGCTGAACTGCAATCAGTTGAATGAGGCACATTAAATCAGGGAAACCTGTAAAACATGTAGGACAGTGAGCCTTGAGGACCAGGCCTTGGAAACACCGCTCTAAGGTAAGCAGGTTAATAATGTCATGGTACTTTTACCATTTATAAATATCCAGTTATCAGCTGATCAGCACAGTTCGGTCATGTTTGAGTTGTCATGGTTACAGTTATTTTTTAGTGGGGGTCGGCATATTCTTCGCCTCCACATGGGGATAACTTGCCAGGTTTAGCAGCAGTTCTGATCATTTCTGCAGCCAACAGAAACAAAACAACCAAACTTTTCCAAGTGGAAAAGACGCGTTTTATGTCGAGTTTACGCTGCGATCCCAAAGCTCTGTTCTGTAAAATGGAGTTAATGTTTGCCGTAAAACAAACAGTTTTGGTGATAATTTTACCGCCTGCCTCTAATCTCTTAAATAATTTTTTTTTTTTTTTTAGACAGTGCAAAGGTCACAGCCGTTAAAGCTGCCTGAGCAGAAATATTATTCATGATGCAGAAGAATGGACTTGGCTGAACAGGTCCACATTTAGCACCGTATCAGACGGTCTTCACTTCAACACCCACAATAAGGATCTGCATGAGGAAGCTGCAGAAAAGGGACGGCCTTTGTGTGGAGTTCCACATAACCTCATGTAATTAAAACCCGAACCACAGACGCACAACTATGCATGAAGAGCTGAACCGAACTGACCTTGGCCAGGCTTAAAATCTCCAAACAGACAGTGCAGTTTCACAGTAATGGCTCCAAAAAGAGCTAATTATATATCAAAATAAAAACTGGAGCCAGCACTCAGGCTGCTCTTGATTTTCTTTCCTTCTTACATTGTTCAGGTGAATACTTTTACTCTGCTTCAAAAACTATAGTCCCCTGTAAAAATGATCCATACCACTTTGTTTTTTCACATTGCAACCACAAACCTGAAGGCATTTTACTCAATAGATCACATTTCAAGTTCAATACACCTGAACATACTCAAGTTTTATAGTGCTCTTCTGCTAATGACCGAATTATGCAATTCAGGCGCGTTAACAGCACAGCTTTATGTTGCAGCACACCTGCCTTCGAGGACTAGAATTAATAAAAAAATTATTTTAACAAGTGCAGTTGACAAAACAAAGCAGAAATTCATTGTAAAGTGAAAGCAACAAGATCTAATGTTTCTTCTTTACACAAATCTGAGAAGTGTGGCATCAAAACGTAAAGGGTGCTGTTCAGTTTTAGTTGTGCTACATATGTAGCAAAAAGTTACAACTTGGCCTCATCTGACCAGAGATCTCCCTTTTCCATATTTGAGTGCCTCCTACATGGATCGTGGCAAAAATGAAGACAATGTTTTTCCTGCCTGTCTACATTTGTCAACCAACAGGAGATTCTCCAGCTTGAAAGACTGAAATCTCCACAGCTCCTGCAGGTCGAGGGTGTAAACAGTTTTGCGAGACACCGTGTCTCAGTGTGTGTGTGTGACTGAACCGTGTGGCGGTGAGTACTGACTGCTTGAACGCTGGCAGGTAGGAATAGATGGCGATGCTGCTGAGGTTGTAGATAAACGGGAGGTGTTTGGAAATGTCCGCCGTCGCCCAGGTGTTAAAGTAACTGTTGAGAACGCCCTGATCTCCACCTGCAGACACACCAAACCCAGAAGAGGTCCAATTGACACGCACATACATAGCATGTGCATAAGAGAGCACATGTTGTACATGAATTATTAGCAGCACAAATATACATTCTGTAAATTCCCACATTCTGGCCGTCATGTAAAAATGAAAGCAGAAAAGAAGCACCGTCGACGCATCCGCCATTACTGTCGGAGGCAACATCCAGCGAACATATCAGGTGGGAATCGTCTCAAACAATTGCATACAAAGCGCTAATGTTTGCAATTAAACTATTCATTTATACTGTGAGCTCATTTCTTCAGCTTGTAAAGAATATCGGATTATATTTTCATATCTAGGACATTTCTGCAGAGGATTAAAAAAAAAAAAAGTATTGTAGCAGTCCTATAAAGCTTCTGCAAACCCAATGAGGCAATGTTTACTTTCTCATGTTGAACGCTCGTTAGAACAAAGATTTCTCCCTTTTTAAATTAAGAGTTAAATAGCCATCATCCACAAAGCATTTTCCTCTGTGAACAAGAGTATTTTATTATCCATATCTGTTGATGTTCTCTAGAGCCAATAGCTGGATAAGCAAGCACAAAGAAGCCTGTCGCTTTGCCCTGCTGTCCACATCTTTGTTATATAGGAGGAAGAAACACAGAGCTTAAAAACCCGAGTGGACCGTCTGCTCATGCCACCAGCAGAACCTGCCAGGAGAAATAAAACTGAAAAAAATACTGACAATTGAGGCGAGTGTCCGCTGTGCGCAAGCATGAAGCATCCGCTGTACGAAAATATGCTGTTAGTTTTCATGCACCCTATTAATAATAACTGGCTGTCCCAAGTGTTTAATTTCTTCAGTGACTGAGCCAAGTAAATGAACAAGTGTTTTGGTGCAGCTGTTGTTGGATTGTACATCTGTGTTTTAGCTCCTCCAGTTCTCTCTATATTGGATTGAAGGGACTTTTAAGGCTCTAACATGTGAGGAAAAACTGCTGACTTAGAATATTAGTAGAATGACAGACCCTGCCTTCAGAACATTTTGAGATCTTCATTGATGTTCTGAACTTCTGAGAAGGACACAAAGTGATGAAATTGAGACTTTTAGCCGTTTCTATCGACTACATTTCGAACAGTATCGAGAAGAAGCATTGGATTTATTTTTAAACTAAAAAGAATAAGTTCTGCTACTGTGACACAATAGCTTGCTTTCCCCCCCCCCCAAACGCTCACCATCAAAGCTGCCTTTTTCAGCGCAGAATTTCAGCAGCTCTTCATGCGTCTCTTTGGACGGCCTGAAGACAAAAACCCCAGAGTTGAAACAGTCCGGCCAGCCAGGATCTGGAGCTGCGGACAACTCTTCCCTCTCAAAAAGTTCATCTATGTTGGACAGCACCTGCAGACAACAACAAAACAACTTCCTCAAATGTGTTTAAAATGACATATCAAGAACAGTAGAAGTCTAAGAAGAAAATGCATATAAAGTCACTTTAAGCTTAGCCCAGATTATTCATCTTTAATGTATTGTTTTTCTTACCAGTGTGTCGGCATCCATGAACACACATTTGCTGTACTGCACCAGGGTCCAGCAGTGAAGTTTGGTGATTGTTACACCCAAGTCCGGCCGCTTCATCAGAGCCAGATTAGCTGCGTCGCACGAGTCCATGACATCCACCATGATCACCTCGTCAAAAACGGAGTGCAGCGCATCCCTGAAGCACAAGCAAAGGGAATCGCGCTAATATGCAAAGGTGAGATGGAGAAACAGCACACCATCGTGCCGTCTGTTACCTGCAAGGTTCAGCAACATGCGGTCCTATAAGTGCCACCAGTTTCCGGGTTGTGCTGTGGTTCCGTAATGACTGGCCAAGAACCATCGCTCCCTTGGCATAGTTATCGTTTGTGGCCAACGTCACAAAAGCTTGGTCTGCATCGGAGACAAACTAGGATTAGTTCAAGTTCTGCCAACCCGTCTGGCATGCCAATTTTTCAAAGTCACTCCATCTAGATGCCTAAATGCATCGAGCTGCCATCAAGGTATTGGGCGATTTGCCAGATGTGTTAACAAGCAGCCCAACAGGTGTACCTCATAAAGTTTGCAGTGAGAGTGTAGCATTACATGACAACATTGTCATTTTAAATAATGAGCAGCAAGTTCAGATCTGCAGTCCCACCCCATTTTGCCTCAGTTCCACTGAAATCAGCAATTTTAGTGGAACTGAATGGTAAAGTTATGGATTGATCATTGAACATGCATGATTATAAACAAAAGGAAATCATATTATTTAAACTATATGGTTTTTTCAAATTTTAAAAATCCTTATTGTACTGTGCATCATAGACTAGCAAGTAAATCATCTGCTTCCCCCTATAGAAATAAACCGAGATTCATTTTTGTCTTTTATTCTTCCTCTGAAGGATATAAATCAGCTCCTTAACCCTGGTTTTATGTTTTATTCACATTTAGTTCACATTTTATCCCATAAACACCACGGGGGGTATTCTGTGTTGCTGCTGGAATCGAAGCTGTCCCGAGGCCAGCATGCAGGAATCATCAAGACGAATGCTTTGGTTGATGGGGGCTTTTGAGAAACCCGATCTGTGTAGCCTTGTCGCACGGTTGCTAAGGTCCGATCCAAGGAACTATAAATCAACGATCAAAAGGCCAGAGTGTAAGAGCGGGAGCTGCTTCAGAAAGGAGGGAAAAAAGGAAAGAAAACAAGCAGGAAGCATGTGCTGCATTCCCATAGCGTTATCTGTGCCTACAGTAAACCCCCTGACCCTCTAAGAACTTAAAACTGGCTAAAAAGCTTAATACTGAATTTAAACTGGGTTTATAATTCAGTTTAACCAAGTAATGGATACTTTGTCCAAAAACTACTTTTTCACACATTAAAGATATTTTATTATAATAATTTCACAACTTATACTCCACAGGATGCCGACAGATCTTCCCTGATTGGGAAAAAAAACATTAAAGCCACACTGTGCTGCACATCCACACCATGAAGCAATTACATCAAGTTTATTGAAACAGGCTGAAAAACAGGAAGTTACTGATGCTCTCTAGAAATAAAAGCATGCAAATGACACCTCAAGGTGTTCAAGTAATGCATTGGTGTGGCATTACACACCAATGCAACCTGGTGTGTAGACCAGGTTGCATTTTGAAATCAGGATCAATGAACCGATCGACCTCCATTCTTGGTTTTCTCACCACCAGAAACGTTACAACATGAGAGATGACATCTTGTCTCCAATTTGTGGTTTGGTGATTAAAGAATTATAGAAACCATGCATGATGAGAATTGAAACCAACTCCCCAATGTTGCATGCTGCAGGCCAATTAGAGGTGAGGACCAAGAGAAAGGGATTGTTTAAACACATCGATTTGATAGCAGTGTGGGAAGTTTTTGAACCTGGCAAAGCCTTCGTTCTCTGAACAGTACCGTGAAACATCAATCTGCAATTGTTTCCATCATCTACAAGAAGTGGCCTGCAGGTGTACAGGCGCCAGCTTGCAGCAACAGTTTTTACATGGAGCCACGGGGAGAAGCTGTCTTTCAGACCGAGTTAAGCTGACTCATGTTTACAAAGTGAAATACTCAGCTTTTGGTGACATGGATAAGCAAAATGTCCTTTCACATTCAAAGGTTAATTTATGTAAGGTTTCTTGTGTAGCTTTGAAGAAAATATGAAGTATTTGCAAATTTATTTCAATCATGGGCTTGCAGGACAGTATTTTGGTATTTACTTTGAGCAAAATAAATCATACAGGGATTTTTTATTTTTTATTTTTTGTCATCCAAAACCACCGAAATGGTTTCTTTGTCGGAGCCATCTGATAGGCAGTGCTAAGCAACATGTGCTGAAAGAGCAATGCTCAGTTATGGAGGAAACCCTGGAAAAATATCAGGAAAAGTACCAACTAGTTCTTGATTTTAGTAGCAGTTCACAGAGTCAATAGTCCAGAGTCTCAAGGGTTTGAGTTGCACAATTTTACTTTGTGCTTACACTGATGAATATAGACTATACTCTAATTGTTTTCAAAGAAAACATCAGACCTTATTAAGAGAGTGTGCAACCAAATACTTCTAACCCTCCACTCCATTAACGTCGGACATAGCAGCAAACTGCAGGAATAGTTAAGTTTGTTTTCCACTATAAGTTTGTAGAAATGCAAGTAAATTATCAATTGTGCTGTGGGTTCACTATTTCTAGTAATAAAATAGACTCTGTTTGAGAATTCCTATATTTCTCTATGAATAACAAGGCCTATAAACCCTGGACTTGATCTGTATTTAGTGCAAATGTGAAATATTTTATTCTCCTTCCAGCACATCTGAAAATCAGATTAGATAATTTTACAGCTTTTGTTTTTTTTCGTTTTTTTCCACAACTAGTGTAACAATCTGTTGATAAAAGCATTTCAATAAGCTATTCATAACACAAAAACTTTCCAAACCGGAAGTGCTGCCTTAGAGTGAATCTAACTTGACTTTGGTCCAAATCGTTGCAGCAACTCATCGATTTCAAGCATCAAAAATCTTTGGGAGGATCTAAAAATATTTACGACATTATGAATCGAAACGAAACGCTTCATCGACGCCCTCGCGAGAGCAGCAGCAGGTGTTTTATCATGACGCTTCCGAAATTCGCGATATTTCAGGGGTTAAAAAAAAAAGGAAAGCAGTTCGCGCAGCTCCGGTCCGGCCCGGAGAGAGGCCGTGGTCCAGATGCGATGTTCCGTACAAGAGAGCATCCCGAGCCGCTGGTCGTCTCTTACCCGACATGGTGCGCTGAGGAGAGTCCACCGGAGGGTCGGTGGTCGGGATGAGGCGGACGGCGGGTTTGCACTGCGAAGGGCAAAGGAGCAGCAGCTGAGAGCAGTCAAACACAGGAATTAAGCCCCACATTTTCCGGCCCATGTGACCGCTGACATCTGCCACGCCCCCTGCGTTTGTTTCTTTCAGCGTAAGACCGTAGTTAATTTTAGTTTTCTATATGCAGGCTAATATCTGCCGATCATATAGGGAAAAAAAATACATATTAATTTGAATAACTCTGTGACTCGGAAAAACATGTGTTGATTTATTTTGAAGTAGATTATCACTTTCAGCTACTCAATATTCACGTTCAGGCAGTTCATATATTACATAAGGCCAATTTAAAAAATAGCGATTGATAATATATACGATATAGATTGTTACCGTGTGATTGCTTACAAAACCGTCAAGAAGGAAGTTAAGCCACAAAACGTTGCTCTATGTTTACAGTCATTGTCTGCAGGCATATTTATGGAAAGTTGAGTGAAAGAAAAAAGTTTGGGAGGGGAACAAAAAGTTACCAAAGAAACATTGATCGCCCGCACCACATGCATACCCCACCAGGAAGATTGTTTCTTGTTTAAATAAACAGCTTAAAAACATATCTTTATATATTTGACTTTGACTTTTTTCTTTTTTTTTAGAACAGAAGATCAATTATTTTCCAATTCTATTCTAATTTGTTAAGCTGATAGAAATTGGCTGTTATTGCTAAATGCATTTTTGCACTAATATATGGCCCAGAAATGTAACAATAAAAAAAAACAATTATATGACTTTGATCATATAATTTGTGACCAAGTGTGTAGGTTTTAGAAGGTTGTAGAAGCTCCATGCATAAAAGCTGAAGTAACTCCAAAATGGCAGACAAAACAGGGGGATCGTATAGGGATGAGAACCAGGATTACTGAGAGAAGTGATTAGGGAGTGAATGGCTGGAGGCTAATTGGAAATAAGCTGAGAGACTTACGACAAAATGAAAAACACAACCTCGCAGCAGGACACAGCATCCAATCCCTCTGAGTGCTTCTATTTTGAAGAGAAAGTTGTGGTTTTAATAGGCAAATCTCTCAATTGTTGTTTTAACTTGCTTTAAAATGCCACAATCTGCTCTATAAGAAATCTGCATTTCAAGTCTTATTCCAGGATGGATTTGGCTCTAGCCGTATGTCAAGCTCTGATTTGTTTAACAAATACCTCAGATAATTCCCACAAATGAAGAAAAAATGTTTCCACTTTGTCAGCAATAAGCAGATCATTTGTTTGTGTCTCAGCAGCGCCTCTAGGTGGTTCTGTGTCCACATTGCAGCTGGATGAGGCGTCAACCACTCAAATTGCAACCTGTTTAGTCTTTTTCACTCAGGTTTAATCAATTGAATCGTGATAAAATGATTGATGTATCCTCGTTGCTATTCCTCAATCAGTTCTGTGAAATGAATGACAATGTCATCGGTGTGGTAGTTTTGTAGCACGACCTCCTGAAGATAATTTATTCAGTGCACAGATATTCAACCAATCTTTGCAGGCTGCAGTCTGGATGACACTGGCCACTGAGATCTGGAATTTGGCACCCCTGATGTAAGAAACTGGGCTGTTTTGAAAAAGAAAAGACGAACATAGTACAGGATGTACCTGGGTTGGACTCAACCAGTGGTTGCTTTATTTATGTGTGGGGTTGCTTCTTTTCCAAGGAAACATTTAGTTTAAAACCCTGTTTTGAAAAGACTTTGAGATCAAAACATCCTCAAAGAGTCTCAGCAATCCAGGAGAAATTTGGTGGTAATCGGTGGCTTCTGACCCAAAAACAGGATGTGTTGATGCTTTGCATAAATGCAATATATTTCTCAATAAACTCATATAAATCCATTGTTGAACTACAGTGAATGTGACAAACAGATCTAACAACTCTAAAGCAGGAAAGGGGATGGAAACCCTAATTTTCTGTCTGTTTCTCAATAGTATTTCGTATTTTCCTCCACATGTGGTCTTGGGTTGCTGAATAATGCAGGAGGCTTATGGGAAGTCTCAGCAGCTAAGAACTGATCTGGGTTCAGGACAACCCACCAGAAGTTCACTTTGCACATGAACAGACCGAAGGGGATCTTACCCGAGATCACCGAAGAGGATGGGACGGTAACCGGAGATCACCTCAGAGTCATGGAGTGAAACAAGGCCGATCCGGTGTCAGAGGAAAAGAGAGCTGAGGGGAACGAGGAGGAGGCAGCGTTCGCTCAACGTGAAGGGTTAAATGCAGACTTAATTTTAAACCAACTTTTTTAATCTGCTGCTCTTAGATAAGATGGAATATTTTGTTCAGAGTGTGGTTGATTGTGGTTTTGTGTGTCGTTTCCAGCAGATTGGTTAAAAACCTAAAAGCAAAGAACAGGAGGAAACACTGGAACTGAGGGAAAGGGCTAATCAACATCTTTAAAAAAAAAGTCTTTAGAAGGAGGGGCAAGAAAGAAAAACACCAAAACTGCAAGCTGTTTTCTTCTCTGGACTGATCTACTGTGGACTCTCTGAACTTTCATCCCGCCTGAGATTGGATGTAAGCTCCTTATTCTTGCTTCACCCTTTGTGCTCTAAATGTGGTGAAACTTGGTGCATAATATTGGTGACTATATCTACAGAAAACCTGCAGGTGTTCAGATCCAAACTTTCAGGTTCATGTTATAGAAACGGGGTTAACTCTCCTAAGATTTAGCAAATACGTGACTAAATCATGCTTTAGCAAAGTTGCGAAAGGAGGCTTATGAAGAAAGGGTTCTTAATTATTTTTGACATAAAAAGACATTAAAAAAATGTTTAAGTGTTTAAATTTCACAAACCACTGTGATCCGAACACAGATTGGAAGAGCATGTGTAAGATTATTATTGGGTTAGCAAACAGAGGTTTAGTGCGTCATGTCGTCCTAAGGTGACTTCCTGGTTAGGATCTTTGCAAATGAATCTGTCTTGGAAATTATTTGTGCAAGACGTTTTATAAATGTGTTTGTAGAAGTTAGGAAGTGCATCAAAAGACAAAAGAGGCGTCACAAGAATTACAGTTTACTATGTAAAACATGTGGATGTGTTGGAGAAGAGACTCACTTTAGTATTCATATGCAGTTTTTCAAAGTTTCCAGAAATGACAACCATCTGACACATTCATATCCCTAAAGTTTTCCTTATTTGACTTTTACTGAAAGGTGAAAATACTGTTTAAAAACACTTTTAAAAAATCTAGCAGAAATAATTTAGTTTTTTTTTTTTTGTATTAAAAAAGAAAAATAGAACCAAGCACTTATATCTGAGTGTGGCAACTTCGACTGGAAAAACCAACATGCTACAAATACAAACCTTAGTATATTTTATAGTAATTTTATAGGACAGACCAGCACCAGCACCCTAATGTGAAGCGGAACAAAAATCAGCAATGGTTTTAAAAAAAAAAAGGAAAACCTATAGTGTGGATCTTGTATGCACCCTGCAATAATTATGTTACTTTTGAATATAATTAGTTAAAGTAGATTTTATTTAGTGTATCAGTAAATAAGGCTTGTGTAAAAAATAAAATAACATTTTTAGGAAAATAGTTTATGATTCTTACTTATTTACGTCCACTTTCACTTTGTCCACTTTGTCTTTTGGAAATTAAAGATTTGTTTTTGTACTTTGGTGTTTTGTGATATTTCAGATTACTTCCTAGATATTTCAAAAAAATGTTGTTGTTTTTTTACTTGTCTGTTGATCTCAAGTGATTGATAAAACATGTTTGAACAATTTTTACTCCCTTGTTGCAGGCATTGTTGTAGATGAATTTCCTTTTATGGATAATGGCACGATGACATGGTTAAATGTTAACTGTCCAACTACGCCCGTCCTAGGTCCAGGCGGACCAAAGGTCCACTGTGAGCCTTCTTCCAGTGACTCCACCTGGGAGTGGTAATCAGCTGTCCACCTTCTCCTCTGTCCACCTACTCTTCTGCACCAGCGTGAAGCTGCAGAGCTCAGAAAGACACGACTCCTGCAGCGAGACCTTAAAACAAGGTACAAGTCTCTTCCTCTTCTTCGTTTTTACTTTACTTTCTTTAAGAAGGCCTGGGAAGGGTTAATGGTAAATGCTGACGCTTCAGAAAAGGTGCAAAACCTCTGAGGCGTGTCTAAAAAGTTAGTGAATGCTTCATGATTGTTTGTTCCATTTATAATCTTCTGTAAATTTGTGCAGTGCCTTCGCCAGGATTTATCTCCTTTGTAAAAATAAAAATTGGAAATTTCTGTGTGATTTTTTTTTTTTTTTTGTGTGTGTGTGTGTGTTTAGGTTGAAGAAAACAGGAGCCGCCATGGAAAACCGCTTCACACAGATTTCCAAAGAGGATCTGGAAGACCTTAAAGAGGCCTTTAAGAAAATTGGTCAGTTTCATTCCTCTTTTTCTTTTCTTTTTTTCATCACACTTGCATGCACAATCTCAACTTGCAACTTTATTGCTGCCACCTGTAGTTAGACTTTTACGGCCTGCTGTAAAGCACATAACAGTACAAGTCTTACAAAAAAATTTTACTGCCTGAATTGTCGCATGTGGGGAATTAGTGAATTATGTTTGCATTTCATATAGTGACATTTTGTAGGTTTTATCACTTGAAGGTCATAGTCTTTCATTTTAAAATGTTAACAGTGTATTAATGGATATTATGCTGTAAATAAAAATCAGTTGGAGTTAGCGGATTAGGTTTGCTAGCATGGCTTACTGCCCAGGGTGGCAAGGATTGAGGGGAAAGATGGATACTTTAAGAAAAAAGTTTTTTATTATTTATTTGCATGTCCACTCAATGGGAAGTGAGTGTGTGTGTGCGTGTGGGGGGGTGTGCGTGTGTGTGTGTGTGCTGTTTCCTGTGTAATCTCTATAGGGAAATATTCACAGCTGATGCTGCTGAAGTTAGTATGTGATTTGAAGTTCTGGTTCTGGTTCAACTAAAGGATTGTTTCACTGTTTTCAAGGAGTCTGGACTCCATTTGATCACCTCAAACCTGAAACAAAATGACCTCATCTGAACCAGAGCCTTTAAGAAAAATAACAGGAGATATTTGGTTTCTTTTCATTTAATAATAAAAGCTTTGTGTGCATGATGGTTGTATGTGGGGAAGTAGCTGAAGCGAGTTGGGCGGGTGATACTGAAGCTGTTTGAATCATACTATAACTGCAGTAAAACCTTAAATCAAGGTCATATTGTTGGGATGCAGTAAAGGTACGGAGGCATGAAGAAGCTCAGCTTATGGTTTGGGATTCTTGTGGGGCCGGATTGAAGGAATTTGACTAAAATGGACGATGTGAGCGATTAACGCATAAAGCTGATGTTTTTTTTTTTTTTAAATCTGGGAGTGATTTGTGTGTGGCTAAATATACACACTGTATCTCGTTTTTCATTTTGACCTTTGACTTTGACTGTCTTTTAGTGAAAACATTGTCAAAATCAGGAAGGATTTAACAAATTAAAAAATAAATGATCATTAATAACCAGGAAAGACATTTTACATTCACGGTAAAATAAAAGTAAAACCTGAAGAACTTCATGTAATTTTCACTGACTTTTTTTCTTTTCTTCTGTTGACAAATAAGCAGACACACTAATATACTCACATAATCACACTCTCAGACACAACATGATTCAATCAATTCAACAGAATAGTTTATCTTTGTATTTTTTTTTAGACAAGTGTTTATTGCTTTGAGTCTTTTCTTCTGGACTTTTTTTATCCATTGTTGCATATTATTTGTTTTAAAAATATATCTGAACTTATTAATGAAGTTGTGATTAAGTGAAACCAGGTCTTGGTTGGAGGATAAACATTCAGTCATGTTAGAAGAAAGTTTTAGACAGTGAGAAATTTCATGGATGTGCTGATGTAAGACTTTAGATTATCATGGTTTTCTAGTGATTAGCAGCTGGGCATTGAACCCTGAAGCAATTAATCCACTCTTTGCTGCATCATCACATATGAGTTTCTGGTTTCATGTGCCTCTGACGGTGAGTTAGCACTCTAACGTGTGCAGTGGTGCACAAAATACAAGAAATGCTTGGATTTTAATTAGATTTGTAGGTACCTAATTGCCTCATATCAAGTGAGTAATGATGAATACATAATTAACTTAGTGAATAGTACCAAACATTCTTTATAATTGTGTCATTTCTATTTGTGGAGTCAGTAGGAAATTAGAACTCAAGACCCGTAAACCCGTAGACCTGGTTGTGATGTTTGTATAAGTATTTTTTTTTTCCTTCTGTTTCTTTGTCTAGATATTGACAACAGTGGCTATGTGAGCGACTTCGAGCTTCAGGAGCTGTTCAGGGAAGCCAGCCTCCACCTGCCCGGCTACAAAGTGCGAGAAATCGTGGAGACCTTCATCGCCGGAGACACGAACAAAGACGAAAAAATCAGCTTCAATGAATTTGTTTCTGTAGGTCTGGAACTGACAAAAATCCGACTTCCTCTCCTCTATGTGGAGTAACACCGTTTGTTTGTGATCAGATTTACCAAGAGCTGAAGAGTAAGGAGTTCGGTGAGACATTCAGAAAGGTCCTTACCAAGAAAGAAGGGATCAATTCCTTCGGAGGCAAGTCAGGAGTTTCCTGTGAAGGAACGCAGCACTCCTATTCAGGTGAGGCAAACGTCAGACATGCTGTCTCAACCTTTTATGATGTGATACCAGGATAGTCAATTAATTGAGACGTTGTGTGTGTGTGTGAGAAAGTGTGTGCATAAACAAATGGAGGTCAAAGGATCCATGGTCTGGACCATTTTTACCAAATTATTTGCATTTTTGTTTTATACCTTTACGCTGATGACCCAAGTCCATCCTGCGGCAATAATTTGCATTCTGAAATCAGCTAATTAGTAAACAGAATTTATTTACGTGTAATTTAATCATAATATAGAAACAACTGACCTGTTCATTCCTCATGTGCTCGAGGACATGGAGAACATGTGGACCAATGTACTCCAGGACATATTTCAATTTTCTGGCCTACATGCAGAAACACTATTTGTGATGGAAAACTAACACGGCACATCACCCTGAAAACATAACTGGTGTAACTTAGTGTTGGCAGCATCATGCTGTGGGAAGGCCTTTCTTTTCTTCACCAAGGAAAGAGAATTTGGGCAGAGTTGAAGGGAAGATGGATGGAGATAAATAAGGGGCAATGCAAGAAGAAAGATTTCATAAGCTGCAAGATATTAAGACTAAATCAGAGATTCACCTTCCAGCGAGATGAATGAAAAAAAAAAATCTTAGATCAAAGCAGAATGGCCCAGTCAAAGTCCATACTTTGATTTAATTTAGGATTTGCGAAAAGAGCTGAAAATGTGTTCATAACTACATTTTACAAGCTATTTTACAAAAAGGAATGGGTCAATGTGTTTGTCTGCAATTGTGCAAAGCTGGAAAAAACATAACCACCAAAAAACCTGCAGGTTATTTCAGCAAAAGGTTGTTCTAGTCCTTTTGCTATAATAAAGGACTATTATTAAAGCAAATAATAATAGTTGAAATGCATAGTTGTTTCGCCAATACAGCATGATTGTGGCAGGAAACAAGCAGCCACTGCATGCCATAGTGGAATGCTTTGTATGAATTTAATGTTTCCGATTAAGTTTTTGTTTTTACTGTCTTTTCTACTTTTTAAATGACTAAAATGCAAAAAAAAAAACCAAACAAAAAACTTAAAACTTATGAAGGGTGCACCTTCTTTTAACTGTGACTCTGTCAAGCCAACGTTTTGCTTGTGTCGACAGCGACGATTAAAATGTTGTCCTGTTTGTTTCAGATGAGGAGAAAGTGGCTTTTGCCAAATGGATCAACAAATCTTTGGGCAAAGATCCAGACTGCAACCATCTGCTGCCCATAAATCCAGAAGACGAGAGCCTTTTCGCCTCCCTCCGTGACGGCATCGTGTTATGGTACAGCACACGTCTACACTGCATAACACTGCAAACTTTAAAAAAATCTGTTTTTTGATGGAATTTTTCTATTTTTATTTTGTCATCCAATTTTGTTTTACTTTTTTGTGAATTTTTTTCACAAAAATAAATTGCAAAAATATTTTGCTCACCAAAAAAAATCACAAAAACAAAAATGTGCACTCATCCAAAAATCCTGTCACATTATAGTCGTTATCTTAATTCACAATTCAGACACAGACCAAAATTCAAAATAAATTTTCTTGATCAGAACCAAAAATTAAATTGAAATTTTTGTGAATTGAGTGTGAAGATTCTCATGAGAACGATGTGAGTAAACATGTTTTTATAATTTTTGGTAAAATCCATTTCAGTGTCTAATCAGACATGCTGTGGCAGATTATAGCTACAACCTTGACAACATTGTAGGTGGATTAAAATTCTCACCTCAGTCTATAACTCTGTGAAATATTATACAGTATTTGTGCTGAAATGGAGCTAAACCTGCTTAAATTAAATGGTATTTTAAAAAGGGAAGCTGAATTTTTTTCACAAGAGCACAATAGACTTAAGTGAAATAAAGGCCCACTAAGAAAATATGTTGTGGTTTTATGCATTTGTGATTTCGCAATCTTAGTAGACCTGAGATAGAATCATTGACGGTTTGCAACAAACACTCGGAACATGGCGACAATGTTTTATGTTGCTGCAAAGGTTGGTGGAGGACCGCAGTGATAACATGTTATATTGCTTTATAGTGCCTCCTCGTTCATTTCAATTCAGCATGATTGTCTTACTACATGATGGACTTTTGCACCGGCATAGGCTCTTTAAAAATGGACAATTGCACGGCTGCTACAGTGCGCTCAGTGACACACAAGCCTCCCCTTGCTTTTTCCTCTTCCAGTAAGCTCATCAACATCTCCCAGCCTGACACGATCGATGAGAGAGTCATCAACACGAAGAAACTCACCACCTTCACCAGGAGAGTGAGTAGATTTTTTTTTCAGGATTTGTAAATTCCCACCGTACACAAACATCCCATGTTGAATAACCATCATGAGCACTGAAGTAATTAAATGCCGGACATAAACTATGTCATGATTAACTTTACTGATAAGAGTTTGCAGATAAGATTCGTTATCTGCAAATGTGCAAACTCACAACTGCTGCTTCTATTCTTTCTAAATACATTATGTCTAATAGGGACTGATATTTTTTTCACAGTTGGATACAGTGATATAAATGAAAAATGTGAATAGTTGGTAAAAGTGACTGATGCCCTTTAGCGTTTCTGGTAGACAAATGCTTGTGCAAAGCTGAAGCTCTTACAAACTGTTGTCTAATAAACATTTAAAAAATGCCAGAAGCATCTGTACCAATCGTTGTTTAGCTCCGGTTTTCCAGACAGATTATTTTTATTTTTATTTTCTTTTTTAATGTAAACTACCAATGGTACTTCTTTAATCAAATATGCTAATCCTTCAATTTTGGGGATTCAGTCATTCTATGTGTAAATCCAATTTCCCTCTAAGTTAGTTAAAGAGCTCGCCTGACGAAAAACTGACCAAAATGTTGAAGCAGGTTGAGGAAAGTGACTGTAATGACCCCATTTTTGATCCCAAGACCCCTCTGAGGGTGTTCATATTTTTTGATGGCCCATTTATGCTCAATATTAAACACACAGGCACATAAGGACAATGTCTTCGGTCCATTCTCAAGGAGCTTACGGATGCATACCCAAATTGGATTACACCACTTATAGTCATGGGGCAGTGTGGCCCAGTTCAGATATAAGCAAAATGGACATGACAATGTATTTAATGGCTGGAATGAGAAGTGAAAAAACTTAGAAGAAGAGGATTTGCCTTTGGTTTCAGCTCTTGGAAAACATGCTAAGCATTCTTTCTGTTATTTTTACTTCAGCTTACCTCCTTCTTTTTGTAGTTTGCATAATCTTTGCTACGTGATCACAGTGTGAAATCCAGCTCAACAAAATTTTATCAAAGCTGGAAAACATTAAATTTTCCTCAAATCTGAATGTGAAACTTTATCAAACCACAGGCCGAGTGCGTTGTTAACCTTTACAGCTTACGATAAAATTCTTGCCTATCAATATGTAAAGAAAGAATCTGTGATGGGTTTTAGGTTTGCAATTATTATTATTATTATTTGCTTCTTTTCAACAAACACGTTTACATGCTTTCATAGGACAACATTGTCTTGGCCCTGAACTCGGCCTCAGCCATCGGCTGCACAGTGGTGAGCATCGACGCCCATGACCTGATGGCTGGGAAACCCCACCTGGTCCTGGGACTGCTCTGGCAGATCATCAAGGTCGGCCTCTTTGCTGATATAGAAATCACCAGGAACGAAGGTCAGTACTCACTCGCTTGTTAATTAAATAATATAAGCGTTTGAAATTGCAGAGAACTGATTGTCTCTGTGTGTCTGCGCTCATTTTAAAAATGAAATTATTTTTAGAACATTTACAAGAAGTTGGGTCAGAGGTTACTGTTGCGCCAAACCGATGCAGTAGAAAAAATAACTAAACGCTCGCTAGGCAATTATTTTCCAGCGATAACCGAGGTCATGATGCAACATTTTTATTTTCACTTTTCCAAAGGCTTTGAATAATTTTCTTCTTTTATTACTTGAGAAAGAGAAGCAAAGAGAACCAAAGAGAAGAGACACTCTCCTCTTTGGTTGGGCAACTCATTCATTCAGGATTTTTTTTTAGTGATTTTAATCAACAAATGAGTTTCTCATCAGGAAATGTTGGACATGTTTCCTCTTTTTCTTCTTCGAAAATGTCTGTCCCGTTTGTCTCCAGGCTTGATTGCCCTCCTGATGGAAGGAGAAGAGCTGGACCACCTCATGTCTCTGTCTCCGGAGGAGCTGCTTCTACGATGGGTCAACTATCACCTAATCAATGCAGGAACAGAGACAATCAGCAACTTCAGTGCTGATATCAAGGTGATTAGTGGAACTTTTACAGCTGCTTTTCTTTAAATAGCTACCAGGGGTCATGTAAGGAATGTTTTGTTCTCTGACTTTGAAGGACTCTAGGGCTTACTTCTACCTGCTGGACCAGATTTCCCCTCGGGACGAAGATGAATTCCACATGGGGATCAAAATCAACATGGCTGGCCTTAGTGTGAGTTGGTTTGCTTCAGTGAAATCAGTTTAACAACTTAACAATGAGCATCCATGTTATGTGTGTGAACATGAAGGAGTGGGATTTGGAGCAAAGGGCCGAGCTGATGCTGCAGGAGGCAGCCAAGTTGGACTGCCGACAGTTTGTCTCTCCTCGCGATGTCACGTCTGGAAACAGCAAACTCAACACGGCCTTTGTGGCCAACTTGTTTAACATGCATCCTGGTCTGCAGAAGGCAAAGCTCAACCTAGATGGGGAGCACATAGAGGGTAAGTGATGTTTACCGTACAACAGGAAACTAGAAAGTCATTGATGCCAAAGGCACGTTTGAAAATATTTAGCGTGTGGAAAGTGAGGCATGTGGCCATTGTGGAGAACGATAACCTGTATTTATATCTTGCCAGCGGAAACCAGGGAGGAGAAAACATTTCGCAACTGGATGAACTCTCTGGGTGTTTCTCCACGTGTAAACCATCTTTATCGGTAGGTTCAGTTGTACATGAGGGTAATTATTCTTATCTGAGGTGGAGATAGCTAACATGCAGTTCAACAGGGAAGCAATAGAAACAGAGAGATGAAAATAAAATGCAGAACATATAAGGTTTGATTTGCACTATAATTGTGAAGTATATTTAATTGGCTCATGGTTTTCCTTTTTGGTAACACTTTATTTGGCAGGATGTGTGTATAAGACTGACATAAGACTGTCACAAACGTGACATAACACCTGTCATAAAGATGAAAGAGTTTTTCATGAATGTCTATAACTATTGTCATGAAGTGTTGTTTGGTAAATAATGACACTTTTAATGCACAGTTGCATTAAAATTAGCATTAAAATTGTCAACTTTGCATTAAAAGTGTCATTATTTACCGAATGACACTTCATAACAACAGTTGATTTTATGTTAATATCAATCATATTTACCCTAATTTTTTGCAGGGATCTTTGTGATGGCGTGGTGATCCTGCAACTTCTAGAAAAAGTCAAAGTGGTAGTGAACTGGAAGAAAGTCAACAATCCTCCTTATCCTCAAATGGGGGGAAATATGAAGAAGGTGCCACATATAACACAGCAGAAATATGTTAAATATGAGCACAAACAGTTTTCTGTGTGTTTAATATCAGTTTTCCACGATGTGTTCTAGCTGGAGAACTGCAACTACGCTATAAAGTTGAGCAAGGACGAAGCTAAGTTCTCACTGGTCGGAGTAGGAGGAGAAAACCTAAATGAGGGGAGCCGCACACACACCCTGGCTCTGGTCTGGCAGCTGATGAGAAGGTAGACACCCCAGAAAGTGTTGCTTTTTTAGCTGTTGTGTGTTTTTGTCCATTTAGCTGCTCTCTTAACCTCTTGGTTTTCTTTCCTGTTTGTTCTTCTTCAGGTACTCTGTTATGGTTCTTTCCGATTTGGGCAACGGAGAGAAAGTTGTGGATCAGTTTATTCTGGACTGGGTCAACTCCACCCTGAAGGAGAAGCGAAAGGAAACAAAAATCAGCAGCTTTAAGGTGAGGAGGACAAGATTATGTGTTCAAGAACAGTGACTCTCAAAAGTGTACAAATGTTAGGAGGCTTCCGAAAAAGACTGAAAGCTGAAATGTAATGAAAATATGCCATGAGAAAGTTGTTTTTTAAAAGTTTTGCACATTTATTTAACTATGTTATTCTCTTTTTTTCATATTTCTGTGCTTCTAACATATTTGCTTTTAACTGTGTTGCACTAAATAAATGTCAATGTATTTTTCACACTCTTGTTTGATTTACTTAAAAAGAAAACCTGGCATTTTGACTGGGTGGTGTCCACTTTTGGTGACCATCGTAATTTCATGTTGCACTTGAACGTATTCCTGTTTTACGTTCTGTGCAGGACAAACTGATCAGCACCAGTTTGCCAGTGATTGACCTGATTGACGCCATCGCCCCTTCAATGGTCAAGTGGGACATGGTAAAGAGAGGAGAAAAGGGAGTCCTGAAGAACGACGAGAAACTCAACAATGCCAAGTAAAGAGCAATTCTTCCCATCCCTTCATTTTTTTCCCCCCGAATCCTTTAATTTCCCGACTGACTTCTCTCCCTTTTGTCTCTCAGGTATGCAATCTCATTGGCCCGTAAGATCGGCGCCCGTGTCTACGCCCTGCCTGATGACTTGATGGAGGTGAAACCTAAAATGGTGATGACCGTGTTTGCCTGTCTCATGGGGCACGACATGAAAAGAGGCAAACGCTAAAGAGAAAACCAGGGTTTTAAAAAATACTAATAAAACATCCAATTGTATTTTTTTTTTGCATTTTTATTATTGTCATTTTTTTTCTTTGAGCTTTACCTTAGCTGCAATCACCAGCCAGAACAAATCTATTGGTTATTCTTTATTTTGCTTTCTAATAGCCCTGATTATTTGCCTGTTTTTAAAGCTGTTGTATTTGCTTATGTATGATTTATAACTTTTTAGCTCTTATTTGCTTACGACTTGTTAAACCATTCCTATTATAAAGTATTCACTGCCTCTGCAATTTAAGATGAACCAGAGGGGTAAACAAAATGACACGGAAATGCCTTCTTGTAAAACCTGTGAATGTCATGCATTGAATGTTGCTATTGAATTACTGAAAATGACATCTATTAAATATAAAAGTTGAAAATTTGTGTGTTTGCTGTCTTTGTACATTTTTGTTCCAATGAATAGTCTACAGGATAAATCTGATTGTTTTTTTTAAATGTATAATGTTAGTAAGGCTACTGCTAAAAATCCATAAAGTGCACACACACTGTCTCTGTAAACTTTCAGGTTTAAAAAATATTGCAGGAAGAAAAGTGATTGCTCCAAATCCATTTAACTTTAGTGTTAGCACAAATAAATGGATGCAAACATTCATTGCACTCACTGGATGACATAACCTCCCGTCAGATTGTTAAAATTACGGATACATACGAACGTTTTCAATAACTGTCTGCTGATTTTGGGCTCTCTAATATTTCATTTTTGTTAATTTTATAACCCCCTCCTAACCCCCAAAAAATGAACGTTAAAAATAATACGTAATGTGGCTGTGCTTGAGTATTTTGAGCCTCGGCGGATACCGTATCAAAACAAATGACGTCACTTTGGAGCGAAAGTTTTCGAAACTCGTGGAGCGACGTAGAGCTGCTGGGAGACTTTCTTCGTTAAAATGACTTAATTGATACTTTTACACTTAATAACAATAACAAAGCCGAACAAGACGGCAGCGTAAACATGGATGGACTTGAAATGTCTGCAATGATACCGGCTCTTCAAGAGCTAGCTAAGTGAGTTAAAAGTTGACTACTAGCTAACCTGCTAACAGTTTCCTACTGAGCTCCGTCACCTATTTTTTTTTGTTATTATTATTTCATTCAGTCACTATCTATTGAAATGTTTAATGACTCGGTTAGTGAGGTTAATGCCGTGTTTGTTGTTTGCAGTGCCAGTGCTGCTGAGTACGAATCAGCGGTGCAGAAACCCAGGCAGATCCTCTGCCAGTTCATTGACAGGATACTGACAGATGTAGATGTTGGTAAGTCAACAACAATAGCAGCGCACACAGAAAACAGCTGGAAATACAGTTTATCATCAAAGCTAATAATCAGTGAATAAATACTGGTTAGGATCATTTAATTATCCTAACCAAAAGACTAGTTTTTATAAGTGCTAGAAGAACACATATAAAGAGACAATTCTGCAATTTTTCGTAGAATGTGGAAGATAAGTTTCCCAACATATTTACTCATTACCACAGGTATTTCAGAGTGATCAGAAATGCTTATTTGTTTGACAGTTGAAATATTTGTGTAAATTGACCAATAATGGACTCAGAAGTCTAAAAATGGGATTGCAGAAAAGTACTAAATTGCATATGAGAACATTTTACCCTTCAATCACTTTTGGTGATTATGGATTCATTCATTTATTTATTTTACATGTTTAAGATTTAGCAATTTTTATTAATTTGTGAAGCACTTCAACCAATGAATAATCTTCTTTTTTTCAGTTGCTCTAGGGTTAAATAAAAAGTCCAGTTCGGAGCCGGCCTGTGTGATGCTGCTGGATTTTGTGCAACATATAGTCAAATCTTCATCCCTGATGTTCGCTAATCCTGCCTGTCAGCCTGCTGAGTATCCAGACACCATACAGAGCTGCCTTGGTACGGATCACCTATAAAACAAAAACAACAGCAGTGACCAACTTATCCATTGTTTTCTTTATTCATCTATTTTTTTTCTTCAGACTTCAGTAAGTGGGTGGCGGTACGTTTGCTCCGCGTCGGAGCGTCTCCGGGCTGCGATGTCATCCACGGCCGGGTCTCTGCTGTGCTGTGCTCCTTGCTTCACTCTCTTCGGGTCCGGGTGCCCTTCATCTTCAGCTGCCTCGTTCGAGAGTTCATTTTAATGGCTCAAGACCTCAGCAACGTCCTGTTCGCTCACATAGCCACGGTGTGTGGGTCGGACGTTTACACGCAGCACCAGTGGCCCGTGAAGCTCGAGCGCTTCCTCTTCTCCGCCACGTGTGCCTCCTACCTTACCCAGACTCCCCTCGTCCTCCGGTCGCCTGCCGCCTTGGAGTCGCTGACCGCTGTGGCTATCGGCATCATAACCGACTCTCTGAGGGGAGTTGTTTCCTGCCGCGATCTGAGCGCAGCCTGGGAGACGGCCTGCTCCGTCTTGGCGAACGGCAACACCAGGCTGAGGAAGATTTCCATGGCGATGTTGAGAAAACTGGTGGAGCTGAGAAAGTTCAATGAGCTCCAGAGCCACAATTTCTTCGCTGCCTTTTTTCACCTGCTCGAAACGCATGATTTCTCGGATGAGAAGGAGCCCTACGAAGGGGAGCTGCTGAAGCTCACCCGCTGTTTGTTTCAGTCGGGTCACATCTCTCACTCGGACTTTGAGACCGTCTACCTCTCGCGGATGTTCGAGTGCGTTTGTGCTCTCGGAGGGGCAGGAGTCAAGTTGGGAACAGAGCTTACTGAATCCCTCTGCGTGCTCTTCAGCTTCTCGTTGTCTGTTGCCCCGAGTTACGAAGGTGCCGCTCTGCTGAGGAGGCAGCAGGTGGCGGACGTCTGCAGGATGCTGGCGCGCACTGTCGGCACAGAAAATCAATCTGAAGTACTCAAGTTTTTCTCTTATTTACCCTTTGCAGTGCTTGCCGTGTTTACATCTCATTTTCTGCATGCGTTGTGTGCTTTGCAGTGTGCAGAAGGGTTCCTTCAAGCTGCACTTAAGGCTGAGAAAGCTACCGTGATGCAGAAGACCGGAGATGGAGAGACTCCTTCCAAGAGATCCTGCAAATCTGCCAACAGGTTGGGTCACCAAAACAACAAAAACATCATCGATATGAGTTGAGAAAAAACATAATTTTAGTCGATTTCCGCTACCGATTCTTGAACATATTTTCTCTGGAACTGAACTTTCTGGATTAATTTTAACCAGCCTGTTTGTGTGAGACCTTCACATTTCATCCCTGGATGCTGAGCAGATCCTCCTCTTGCAGTGTGGACACAGATTGCTCATTGCAGCAACATGATAAAAAAAAAGCCAAAATCAGACCAAAACAACATTAATTTGAGGTTGTTTTAGAGCAGATATGGTTTAAAAGACACAAACTGTCACTCCGAGTGTGTGGAAATGTGTTGGCAAAGTAAATTTAAAGCGAACTGCAGCAAACATGACTCCTGGAAAGAAATCCCGTCAGGATTACAGCCTCCTAACTTAAGACATTGTTTATGATAATTAAGCGGCGTTTAAGCTGACCTGAAATTTAATTAAGTTCAGTTTTAACTCATTAAAGACATAACTTCAAAACCATTTATTTCAAAGATATCTCTTTTGAGTGCAAAGTTTTTTTGTTTGTGTGTGCAGCGGGCCGGACATGCGCGTCAGCAGTGAGGTCTGGGCCGCATTAAATCAGCGCCTTGAAGACCTGCTGACTCTTTTGAGCTCCTGCTCTGCAGAAGCAGAGAGCCTGCAGACCCTGTCTGCCCTGCAGGGTCTGGCCCTCATCCTGCACCTGGCAGCGCTCTGCTCCTCGCCCATCAGGTACCAACCCGTTCAAACAGACCGAGATCTACTGGTGAGGACTCATAGCAGAAAGAAATACAGTCACTTTTGTTTTTGTTGGTTTGTTTTTTGTCAACAGTTCCTGTCCTCTGGTCTGGGTTTCCACTGAGACTCTGGGCCGGGTGCTGAAGACCTGCCAGTCGGTGTTAGAAGGAGCGTCTCGGCCCGTCTCTCAGCAGGAATACTTTAAGTCTGCTTTTCAATCGACGATCAGAGTTCTCGACTCTGTTCTCTACCTGACATGTAAGAAGACAAAAAAATTATCTTGTTTAGGGGTTTAATTTACATTTCATGGAAAGGTCAAGTGTCCGCGCACACGTAAAAAAAATTAAATTCATGCATATAAAATCAAGGATTTAAAATGTCTTGAATATATTTAAAGAATGAATTCAAGACATAAAATTTTGTAGCAGCAGGACTGTTTAATCGCATGTTTTTTCCTAGCAGGACTTTCCATCAGGCAGCGACCAACATCTTCATTACATTCTATGAATCCAGGTGGTTCAGGCTACCGCTAACTACCTGCTAACATACATTTGCTAGCTAGCTAGCCAGTCTGCTCGCTTTTTTCCATCTATTTTCTTCTGTACATTTCTGTCATGATGCCCGTCTTGAATTTCATTCATAATGATCTTAAAATAGAATTTGTGAAACCTGCGGAAACCCTGGTGTTCCCTCAGGTTTTTCTGTCTTATGTTCACTAAAACGTCTCATTTAATGTCGTTTTAGTGACTTTATTTTTTTGTTGTAACAGATTTTTGGTGCTCATGTTTTGTTATCATGTGTGTAGTGAACAGCCAAATTGAAAATGGGCTCCAGCGGCGTATGTGTGCCCTGCTCTCTCTTCCTTGGGTGTGTGACAGCAAATCTGCCTCGGCCTTTAAGAGCTCAGGATTTCCTTCCTGGCTCTCCACTTTGGCTCAGAGACTCAGCTTCTGCTATTGTAAGTAATCTTGTCACATCGCAAGCCAGCAGATAAAACGTCCCATTTCAGCTTGTAAAATGTGCAAAAATATTCCTGCAATTGTGGAGTGTCTTTCAAAATCTTTGAAATTATTGCATCTTTTTTTTTTGTGGAATTATAATCTGACACTGACAAATTCTCAAATCATATATTTATTTAATTAGAGGGAAAAAACATTTAAAAAGCGTTTGTTTTTAAGAAAACACAGGTGCTACAGTGATTACATGTCTACAAATTACACTTATGCATTTTGGAAAAATCTGGATAGGTTTAGAAATTATTGTAAGCATAATGCCGTTAGGATGCGCAATGGATAATTTTACACAACTGAAAAATTATCCATTGCCTATACATGCTAAGTTTGACAACCAGAAACATCAAAACAACTCCTCCAACATGCAGCCCACTGTAGAAATATCTGAAATATTATGCGTTTTGTATTTTCTACCTCCAAAAAAACAAGCGTAAAAATTTTTCGACTTATGAAAATTGAAAGACAAGCAGGACTCCAGAATAAATTTAAGTAGTTCTTTTTATTTTAATCTGAGTTTGCAGGAAGTCTCAGTTCTATGTCTTACTTTTCAGCTCAAGGCTTTTTGCACACGTAATTATTAGAGCCGCTCTACGTTTATCTGCAACTGCAACCATGTATTTCAGTTTAACATCATTCCATAATCCGACGTGTGATTCCAGCACATGAAGCCCAGGCGGACTGTGTGTCGCTGCTGGCCTTTCTGCGCCGGGGCGTGTGCGACAGCTGGCGTGTCTGCGTCTTCGGCAACGCGCTGCGGAGCCAGGGCGAGGCGGTGAGAGCCACGGCCGTCGAAGTCTTCCCCATTCTGCTTCATCACCTGGGCCCCTCACACCACGACCTCGTCAGCACCGCTCTGCTGTGCGTAGACTCCCACCTGTGAACGGGACATCCCCGTTCTCGTTGTTGTTACCACTGTGGTTTTTTGCTTCTGTTGGTGTTTTACGTCGTGGCTTTTTAAAAACATTTTTGTAGGTCTCTGCTGGAGGACGTGTCAGAGCGGGTGAAGGTGGCGCTCGCCAGGATTGTCGGGCATCTGAGCTGCGTCCAGTCGGAGCTTTCCAAGCTTTGCGACTCAAACGTGGAGGCCGGGTGTCGTCCCAAAGTCCTCTGCCTTCGCTGGAGTCTTGCAGCGCAGCATGCTGGGAATAAAGCGCCGTCCCTCAGAGCAGCCGAAGTGAAACCGTTCATAGCTTTACTCAGACCTCAAGCTGCCAGCTGTGTTAAACTAGGTAACTAAAAGTTTTATTTTGCTTTCTAAACGAGCTTTTCACAGCGTTTGTAAATTGCAATTTTAAAAATTGACTTGGCTTATTTCAGCATTCCTGGACGCCCTACCTCACCTCTGCCAGCATGTGAACCTGCTCGGCGCGGACAGCGACTCCCGCACCGTTCTCTGCGCCCTGATTGGCCTGATCGAGGACGCCGATTCTGCCGTTAGGATGCGTTTCAGCCAATCCGTGGGCTTCCTGCTGACGGAGTCCTCGAGGCACTCGGAGCAGGGCGCGCTCAGCGAGGTGAGACATTTCAGTGATCAGTGATTAATCGCAGCGTCTTTAAAGTTCGCGCGGAGGCTGACGACGTGTCGGGGGTTCTTGTTGCCGCCTCAGCTGCTGGTTGCACGTCTTAAGGAGGCGTTCAGCAACGCCAAGACCAGCAGAGACGACGACCTGCGGAACACACTCATCCTCACCACAGGAGAGATCGGCAGGTAAAACAATCATTTATATTATTAGCAGCTATATAACTTTTACTTCAGGGTTATAATGTTTTTTTTAATGACTGAATATATTTAGTGTAACTACAGCAACCTCCAGATGATTTGGAGTAAAGATGTGCTAAAAAGCTTTAAAATAAGTTTGTTGTGGAGTCTTTGTTGATCACAAGTTATTTCTAAATAATTTGAGGGTTTTTTTCCTGAATAAATAAACAGCCTGAAATTAAACATTTAGTCTTTCTTCAGGATACAGTGTGAGACTTTGCTTCTGGACCTAAACTTTTTGCTACACGCCCCGGAAAGTTGAATGTTAATTTTTCCAACGAAAAATGCAAAATCACTTTCTTGGACTTTTGTTTTAATCAATAGATGAAATACATAGTATATGAATTAAACAAGGTGCCATTTTTTGTCTTAATAAAGGGATTTTTATCATTTTTAATTTGTTCCCAAGTTTAATTGAAGAGTTAATGTGCTCCAGTTTTTTTTGTTGTTGTTTTTGGTTTTTTTTGAGTCGCTGGATTATTTTAGCCCTGCTTATGCCGAAAGTCGAGTTAAAAGAATAATACTTCAAACCATTGAAATTCTAAAAAAAAAAGCGATTAAAAAAAACTCACCAGACAGAGATGTATCCAGAAATTTGTTGCATTCTTGTACTGCAGTCACCGGGCCGCTTAAAATAGCTCCAGGGGCCACAAACTTTTCCTCAGCCACACTTTTTAAACCCCTGTTCTGTAACAAATAGATGAATTTAATTTAAAGACGTTTTCATTCATGAAAAATCGCCTCTTCCTTTTCTCATTAGGGCTTCTCAGGGCAGCCTGGTGTCCTTCTCCCTGCTGCGTCTGCTCCACTGTCTCCTGTCCAAGTCGTCCACAGTGTCCGTTGCTGCTTACGCTCAGATCAGAGCGCTGGCAGTTGCCAAAGAGCTGAAGCTGCAGACCCTGTTCAGCCAGTATAAGAACCCCATTTGCCAGGTAGATAATTTGCCAGTCTGCGTCTGCTATGTTTGATATTTTTATTTGACCTTTTTAGTACAGATTACTTATAACAATAATAAAATAGTAAACTAATCTAGATATAAACCAACTTGTTTTGGTTTTGATGTATCCAGAAAGGTAGCTCTTTCCATTTGTGGCTCTTGCTTACAGTTTCTGGTGGAGTCGCTGCATTCGCGCCACGCCTCTGCCTTGCGGAGCACGCCAGACCAGACCAGCGAATCGGCCAATCAGAGAGAGCTGGCGTTGGACATTCTGGCTCAAATCGCGCACGCTTTCGACTTCCCGGACCTCCACCGCTTCCTCACCGTACGCCCAGACAGAACCTCTCTTTTTCCCCCAGAAACTGCATCTTTTTCACGCTACTGTCTCGCATATCTGTTCACGCAGCGGACGCTCCAGGTGCTGCTGCCATACCTGGCGGCGAAGGCGAGCTCCACGGGATCCGCCCTCATCCGCGCGCTGGCCATCGAGCTGAAGGCGAACAGGAGAGAGATCCTGATCAACAATTTCAAGTACATCTTCAGTCACCTGGTTTGCTCATGCACCAAGGAGGAGCTGGAGAGAGCTTTTCACTACCTGCAGGTTTTTGTTAATATTAATCAACTAATCGCATTATGAAGCAAAAGGAACTCAATCATTTCCATTCTGATGAGGGATATTTTATTGATGCATCATCATCTGTTTTGTTCATGGTTTCAGTTGTGTGTGGTTCTTATTATTCTGTCTCATTCATTGTTTCTGGTCGTCGTGTTTCATTTTGGACGTATGAGATATCTTCCAGATCTAGTGTGAAATGTCAGTATATATCGCGATACACCTGTGAACATTATCGATGGATAACACATCTGAGCGGCACAACATTCTGGGAGATGAAGGCGAGGAAAAGCTTTAGCTGCTCAACCTCTCACAGGGTTAAATTACAAACTGATTTAAAGTCATATTTTATATGTATGTTACACAGTTACTTAATTGTGCTATAAAATGGTCATATTTAGCTGTAAAACACTTCATGCTCAGCTTCGTGTGTCGTAGAGTGAGACAGAGATTGAGCTGGGCTCCCTGCTCAGGCAGGACTTCCAGGGTCTCCACAACGAGCTGCTGCTTCGTTTGGGGGAACATTACCAGCAGGTGGGTAGAAAACCTAAATCACCTTTTTTTGTAATTTCTTTGATGTTTATTGACTTATTCACCTATGTAGGTTTTCAACGGTTTGGCCATCTTGGCCTCCTTTGCATCCAACGATGATCCATACCAAGGTCCTAGAGACATCACCACCCCGGAGCACATGGTCCACCATCTTTTTCTCCTCAGTTTATGGTGTGATCGACATTTCACCTTTTTCTAAATGTTACACTGCTGTGTTTCAGGCCGACTACCTGCAGCCCAAGCTGCTGGGGATTCTGGCTTTCTTCAACATGCAGCTGCTCAGCTCCAGCGCAGGAGAGAAGGACCGCAAGAAAATGGTGAGTCGTCCGCGGCTGAGTGCCAGTCGCAGCCAAAAGCGTTCCAGCCCCGTTCGCTTCGACGCACATCTGCTTTTGCGTGTCTCCTGCGGCCAGGCTTTGACGAGTGTGATGGCTCTGATGCGCCTGATGGGCTCCAAGCACATCAGCTCCGTCAGGGTGAAGATGATGACGACGCTTCGCACTGGTCTGCGTTACAGAGAGGACTTTCCTCTGCTCTGCTGCCAGTCAGTACCTGCCACTTCCTCGTCAAGTTTTGACACACACACACACACACACACACACAAAAAACAAAAAAAGTTGAAAGATTGCGCTTCGTTGTTCCAGGACGTGGGAGTGTTTTGTGAGGAGTGTGGAGCCCTCCCACCTCGGGCCTCTTCTGAGTCATGTTATTGTTGCCCTGCTGCCCCTGATCCCCCTGCGGCCCAGAGAGACCGCCGCTATCATTCGTTTCCTCATCCTGGATAACAGGTAATGTCAACTGAACTGTTCTTAAAGCATCTTTTTGGGTTTTCACATTTTTATCAGATTATGGCCACAAGCTGCAGATGGAAGTGGAGGGAAAAACTACACGTCATTTTGAAGAAGGAAACCTGAAAAGTGCGGCATGCCCCCTGAATCGGTGCTTGGTAAAGTTTGCTTGGGACTAGATGTTTCTACCAGTTTTGCATATCCAGAGACAGAAATTTGGCCCACATCTCTTAAAAGTCCTGATGTTCATCCGGACTGCATGGAATGTGTCTGTAAAGCTTTTTGGATTTAGATCTGTGCTTTAACTGGGCCGTTTTAACTAAATCATTCTACTGCATCTCTGTGTGTTTAGTCATTTTTTTGCTGGAAGATGAAAATCCGTCACAACCTTATGTCTTTTAAAAGGGTTTCCTCTAAAATCCTAATAAGATACGATAAAGTTAGTGGCTGTAATCTGACAAAATGTGAAAAGTGAAACCTTTTGGGACAGCATTAGATGATTGCAGAACGATCCTTACAGAGACCGTGCCTCTCTCAATCTCTCACAGGGACGAAGTAAGCGACTACCTTCACGAGATTTACTTTCTGCCCGAGCATCCGGAGCTCAAAGACATCCACACGGTTCTGCAAAATTACAAAAAGGTTTGTGCAAATTCACGATGACGATGATGAAGGGCCGGGAGAGAAAGATACTCCTAGCGACTGGAAATGACTTGCTGATTTGTTTTCGGTCTGTTCAGCTGACGGCCAGCAGCAGCGACCTGGCCTCCGCTCTGCAGCTGTCGATGAGAGCCGTCCAGCATGAGAACGTCGATGTGAGGATCCACGCTCTGACCAGCCTCAGGGACATGATGCACAGCGAGCAGGTACTATAAAACACCCAGCAAGAGCTGATGGACGACATTAGTGTTTGGGAATCTCTGCAAAGAAAAGTGAACTAATATGATAATCCTGACAGTGTTTTTAATGCCGTTTGTAGCATTAATACAGTCAAATTTGTTGTAATGTTGTTATTTATGAATGGTAATTTTTCTATGTTGTGTGCAGAGGTGGGTGGTAGGTAACAAGTTACATTTATTCAATTACGTTTTACTTCAGTAAGTTTTTCTTTAAAAATGTAGTAAAAAGTAGTTTTTACTTTTACTTGAATAATCTTATTATGAAGTATCCAGGGTTTCCCCCGGAAAACTTGCTAAGTCCGGTCATTCATCCAGCGGTCCGCTGTGTTTTTTTTAGTTAAAAAAATGACTAAAGTTGACAGGAAATTTGAAAATAGCACTTGATAATTATGTGGTATCGGAAAACTGGAAGATTAATACCTAAACACCAACGACAAAGTCTTATAAAAAAGGCAGTCGTTAAAAATAAATAAACAATACTTGGCTTCGTGGGGGCACAAGAAAAGCCTGGTGGCCCGCCAGGCTTAAGAGGGGAAACCCTGAGTGTTGCTACGGTTACTTGAGTCAAATTTCTGGATTCTTTACCCATTGTGAGTAAATTCACTCAATGAAAAACAAGTTTGTTTTAACCAAAAATTCATCAGACGCATACCTACAGTTTTTGTTAAAGTTTCCTAAGTTTTTTTTTTTATTGGTTTGTAAAAAATTTCTTTTGTCTGATTTTGTTATTTTTTGCTACCTGAATATGAATTATTGTCATTTCTTTTCCTTTATATACCAACATTTCCACTTCACCTTATATCTTTGTATGTCTGGTTATGTCATTTTTAAATATGAATTGATTGAAAGTTACTCAGTACTTGAGTGTAGATTTTTTTTTTTTTTTTTACCAAATGCTTTTTTTTACTCTTTCTTGAATAATTTCTTGGATGGCTACTTTTTACTTTTGAGTCGAAGCAATGCTGCTGTTCCTTGAGTAAAATGCTGAGTGTCGTTGCGTTTCAGGAGTGGCTCCTGCAGCAGGTGTGTGCCAGCGAGGCGGTGGAGCCCGTCATCTCCAGCCTGGTGTCGGTGCTGCTGAAGGGCTGCCAGGATTCGTCCCCCGAGGCCAGGCTCCTCTGCGGGGAGTGTCTGGGCGAGCTGGGGGCCGTGGACCCGGGACGTCTGGACCTGTCCCACTCACACTCCAAGGGCGACCGCAACACCTTCGTGGCAAGTTAAAGCTGAACTCTTGTTGTCTTTTTTTTTTGTTCTGAACTAGTTGCAGATACTTAATTATTTTGCAAACATTTCTAAAAGTAAAATGTTGCTTCATGTTTTCACCCATTTTTACTTGCAGGAATCTTGCAGTAGGAATAAACCTCCCCTAATCTCTTGTATACTACTGTAGAAAAAGCATTTCCTAATAAATTTCTGATAACTAATTTCTGAAAACACAACATTTCTGTATTTCTGTGAACAGAGCGGAGTAGATGACCCCAATTTTGCACATGATCTTTTGACTGAGCTCACCAGGACATTCCTGGCCTACGCTGATAACGTGCGAGCTCAGGACTCTGCTGCGTACGCCATACAGGTTTGCAGAATGTGTTTAAATGCACAAAACACCGTAAAAATTCCCATGATTGTTGTGTTTTATTCATTTGAGTTTTCTAATTCGATGGTCTGTCGTTCGCCTCCAGGAGCTGCTGTCCATTTTTGAGTGTCGCGAGGGGAGAAGCGATTCACCGGGCCGTCGCTTGTGGAGGAGATTCCCAGAACAGATCCAGGAAATCCTAGAGCCTCACCTGAACAGCAGGTGGAAATCCCTGAGCTGGAAAAACAAATTTTATTATAATCATTATGTCGCCTACAGTACTTTGATGACTCTTCTTATGCTTTCTTGCAGATATAAGAGCAGTCAAAAGGAGGTGAACTGGTCCAAAGTGAAGAAGCCAGTGTACCTTAGCAACCGAGGCAGCAAGTTTTCTGAATGGTCAGCCACCTGGGCTGGATACCTCATCAGCAAGGTCAGCCGGCTCCTCCACACAGTCAAACTTTCCCTCTTCCTAAAATGCACGCAGGTGTTTTTTGGGAAGTTTCAGTGTTTGGTTCTCCATCCAGGTGAGACACGAGCTGGCCAGCAAGGTCTTCAAGTGCTGCAGCTTCATCATCAAACACGACTACAAAGTCACCATCTACCTGCTGCCTCAGATCCTGCTCTACATGCTGCTGGGCTGCACGCCTGCAGAGCAGCAGGAGGTCAGGATTTCGCTACCAATCCTCTCCACCACAGTTTGGTGCAGCGCCGCTTCATTTTTCACTCGTGTACTGGTCGTCTCGTCTTAAAGGTGACCGAGGAGATGCTGGCCGTGCTGACCGAGGGTGACGGACGAAGAGGGGGCGGAGTCCAGGAGGCGGCCTCCAGCCTATCACAGCTCAGCACTCAGACTGTGTTCAGCATGCTGTCACACCTCACACAGTGGAGCCGCCACATCCTTTACGCCAAACCCAAAGTCACAGGTAATGGTCTTGGTTCGGGAGGGTGCTTGAAATCCTTGAAAATGCTTGAATTTCAGGTAAGTGTTTTTCAAGGTTTGGGAAGTGCTTGGATATCTGTATGAAGGCCTTGAAGGTATTAGATTGCACAGTTTTGTAATAAAATGTAATCGTAGCTTTTGATCTAAACCTAAATGTGAAAAATATTATTTACAGTTGGGAAAAGATATTTTCATGCACTTAATGAACAAACATTTTTGTTCTCAGGTTTAGTCAGAATCACCAAAATTATTTCTGCTTGCTAAATTCTTCTTGCAAAGAAAACTTTGCAAGAATATTTTTTGTTTGATTTGTTTGTAACTGTATTTTGTCTTCAAACATTGAATTTAAGCAAAAAGGTTATTTATCTTAATGTGTTTGGATTGTTTTGATGTAATGCATATTTTTTACTCATAATGTCTCAATGACTTATTGATCTGGTTTATATTCTATACCATTTATATACATAAAATTTTATTACATCGTAATTTACGTTGTCCTGTGGTAAGATGCAGAATACGGCAATAACATATTGGGAATGTCAGTAATATATGACATCATATAATAGTGAATTTAAACTGTGTTTTTTAGTTCATTTGTATTGTTTTTATCTCCTAAGTTTGGTGCTTGACAAGTTTGAAAACTTATCTTGAACATTTTTGAAAAGTACTTGAATTTTACTGAGGGAAAAGTGTGTGAACCCTGAATAGTGGAAGCTACTTAACTTAAATCATTCATTACGCTATTAAATAATATAAAATATGAACCTTTTGTCCTGCAGAAAGGGGTGATTATGACCGTGTGGTGGCCTTCCTGAAGGGCATCCCACAGGATGTGCTGGCTAAGGCCTCCCTGCGGTCCAAGGCGTACACTCGAGCCCTCATGCACTTCGAAGCGTACATCCTGGAGAACAAGGAGAACATCCAGGACCACCTCAGCTTCCTGCAGGTCAGGCCGGCTCTGTGAGATCGGTTTCAGCCGGTGTTCGATGTGAATCTCAGCGTTGTGATGATTCCCTGGCCGTTCCAGACGCTGTACGCAGCGATGCACGAGCCCGACGGAGTGAGGGGAGTCAACGCTCTGAGGAGGGAAGAGCCGTCGCTACGGGAACAGATACTCGAACATGAAAGCATTGGTTTGCTGCGAGATGCGACGGCTTGCTACGACCGGGCCATACAGCTGGAGTCAGACCAGGTTCCCACATTCAGATTCTTTATTCACATTGACTCACTCTACAACAGCAGACTTCAATGTTTTTCATTGGGATTTTATGTGATAGACCAAAGAAAATGTGGCGTTGGTGAATAAAGAGCATCGTAAAGATCAAGAGATGCAGCAGCCTGGTCAGAAATGAAGTTGTTTAGAGGTTTATTGAAGTCTAATTTAGGCTTGTCACAATGACAGATTTTGCTGGACGATAAATTGTTGCGATCAATGATAATATTGTTGTTTTGTGATAATTTTCAGTTGATATATTGATAACACAGTAATGCAGGTTCGCTCTGTCAAAGACCAATAAATTTAAATTTAGTAAAGAACTCTTTTACCACTTGCAGTGGGCGATATTGACTTAAAACGTTATCACCATATTTTGAAGCTGTACCATGATATTTTGTGGTGCTATTGTGATAACGATAAAAGTGACAATAAAAACATTTTTTTCCTTTTTAGACTATATGACAGCAGCAACTTGCTATGAGAAGTTTTGTGGGAATTTATCATGACAGCAAGTGAATCAGAATTTTTATCGTGATAAGACGTAAGCACAGTAAATGACAAACGTTGTGATAAATGCCCACCCCTACTTACCACTCGAACGCGGAGATATTTTCAATGTCCAAAAGAAAACTCAACCAAAAACAATACAGAAAAGAAAACCACGTCTAAATAAAATCGAACATGAAGTCTCAATAATCAGAATTTAAATGATCAAGCTCATTTTAATTTATCATCCAATTAATTTATTGCTTATAGATGCTTAGTCTAATTCCAGTTCTAAAACAATTTCCTCAGCTTCGAGCATTTTACATAACGAGACATTTTGCGACTCTGGAGGAGCTGCAGTCATTGTGTCGTTAGGCAAGATGCCGGATAAACCCTTCACAGGTTGCCAGGGCAACACAAAAACATGCGTGCATTCATAACTTTTCTTTTTATTTAAAAAGCTCTAAATGATTATTTTTTTAGATGTACTACAACACATCTGTAATGGTAAAAATTCATCCATCTTTTATAGATCGGTCACTATCACGGCGTGATGACCTCTATGCTCGGCCTGGGGCAGCTGTCCACCGTCATCACGCAGGTTAACGGTGTACTAGCCAATAAGTAAGTCATTGCATCCTGCTCTGCTCTCGTCTTTATTGACTCCTCATTTAAGATCAACTCGCTTCCCTTTTTATACGTTCAGGCAGCAGTGGAAGTCAGAGCTGAACACCTACAGAGTGGAGGCCGCCTGGAAGCTTGGAAAGTGGGATTTGCTAGAAGATTATTTGAGTTCAGGTTAGCAAAAAATGTATAAAGATCTTTCCACTTTAGTAAAAATGAACCAGCTCTAATTGCATCTGTTAAATCTGCTAATAACAACGCGCCCCTCCAGACCAGCAGTCGTGCACCTGGGGCATGCGGCTCGGCCAGCTGCTGCTGTCGGCGAAGAAGCAGGACGCAGAGAGTTTCTACGGGAAACTGAAGCTGGTGCGGAAAGAGCAGGTGGTCCCGCTGTCCGCCGCCAGCTACGAGTGTGGGACCTACCAGCGGGGATACGAGTACATCGTCAGGTCTGGCCTTCAGATTCAGCAACGGCTTTTTGGTTTTTTCCTCGTGACGCTAAAATGCATCCACCTGTCTGTGTAGGCTCCACATGCTCAGCGAGCTGGAGCACGCGTTCACCGAGCTGCGGGGCGCTGGAGACGGCTCCGCCCCTACCCTCACCAAGCTGCCTCCACATTGGTCAGAACGACTGGAGATGACCCAGAATTCGTTCAGGGCCCAGGAGCCGATCCTGGCCGTGCGGCGGGCCCTGCTCAGCCTTAGACCACAGTAAGAAGATAGAAGTTCACACTCTGTTGTTGTGATGGTCGCTTATAATTACTCAGTTATGAAAGAAGACACACCCTTCAAAGTTAGATTATGATAAAAACAGCTTTTCTTAGACATAATATGCTTAAACCAATCTCTTTGTGTTGCATCGTCAATACAGTTTTTTTTTAATTCAGCTCATTAAATGCCACCTTGGTCAAAACGCTTCCTGAGCTAATTGATTTGAGTTTACTGATGGCTCTGACGAGCAGCGATCACTGTGGTTTTGTCCTCCAGGCCCATTTGTCAGGAGCTGGTGGGCGAGTGCTGGCTGCAGAGCGCCCGGGTCGCCAGGAAGGCCGGACACCACCAGACGGCCTTCAACGCTCTGCTCAACGCAGACAACACCAACCTGGCCGAGCTGGTCACGGAGAAGGCCAAGTGGCTCTGGTCCAAGGTACTGCAGCGCTGACCCGCGAAAACAACAAGCAGACTGATTTGGAAAAAAATAGCTGATTCCAGTCAGGCTGCAAGTTTTCCCAGACATTAATATTCTTTGGTCCAAACCAGTTGAGTCCAAACCAGTCCACTGCAGCTCTGACTATTTTTAAGTCAGGTTGTTCTCCTGATAGAAAAGGAGTCTCAAGTCTTTTGAGGTTCTGACTTTTAGATACACCAGAGTTCAGGTCGTATCTTGGAAGTTTTAAAGCTCTTCCTATTTTCAGAGAAGGTTCCAGAATCTCCTGCACAACCATATCCCTGACCTTCTGATGTTTTTGTTTTGTTGCAACCAAAAAACCCTTCTGTGTGTGCCTGTGATCAGGGCGACGTGCACCAGGCGCTGATCGTCCTCCAGAAGGGCGTGGCCCAGTGTTTTCCAGACGACCAGCTGCTGACCGACCCTCGCAGCCTGCAGATCAAAGGGAAGGCCATGTTGCTGGTCGGACGCTTCATGGAGGAGACGGCAAACTTTGAGTCCAACGCCATCATGAAGGCGTACAAGGTTTTACCCCATGTCTTTTATTTGTGGTATTTATTATATCCACAAACGGATAAACAGATTATTAGCGACTATAACGATAGTCGATTTCACTTATTAATCTGTTGTTTTTCACCTTAACCTGGCTTATTTGTTTGGTCTGTAGGATGTGACCAACCTTCTTCCAGAATGGGAGGATGGTAACTTCTATCTAGCAAAGTACTATGACAAAGTGATGCCAATGGTGACGGATAACAAGCTGGAGAAACAGGGGAACCTCATCCGATACATTGTCACCTTCTTCGGAAAGTAGGTTCTCGTTCTTCCTGCGTATTTATATCCCTGAAAATGGCTTCCAATGGTGAAACTCGTTTTCTGTCAGAGCCCTGCAGTTTGGGAACCAGTACATCTACCAGGCGATGCCTCGCATGCTCTCCCTCTGGCTGGATTTTGGAGCTAAAGTGTGCGACTGTGAGAAAGGTGAGTTGGTAAGGAGACTGGGAGATCACAGGGCTGGTCGGACCGGAAATGGTTCCTCACATGTTGCGTCCGTCCTCCACAGCTGGACGAGCCGACCGATTGATGCGACAGGAGCTGGGGAAAATCAACGCGGTGGTGGAGGAGCATTGCTCCAACTTGGCGCCCTACCAGTTCCTCACCGCCTTCTCCCAACTCATCTCCAGGGTGTGCCACTCCAGCGACGAGGTCTTCAAGGTTCTCATGAAAATCGTGGCCAAAGTGTTCCTCGCGTACCCCCAGCAGGCCATGTGGCTGATGACCGCTGTCTCCAAGGTTCGCTTGCGTTTTGTGTGTTTTCCTTTTTTTCTACTCTATTTAATTACCTACCTGAGAAAAATCCCATGTGTGCTTTTTGTGTTTCAGTCTTCTTACCCCATGCGCATGAACCGCTGCAATCAGATTCTTAAGAACGCCATCGGTCTTAAAAAGCCTCTGGAGAAATTCATTGGAGACGCGAACAGACTCACCGATAAGCTGCTGGAGCTCTGCAACAAGCCGGTAAACGTGTCCTCACGGGACGTAGAGCATTAGGGGCAATGAGATTACATCTGGACGTGATGATGTGCAATTTTAAATTAGAGTTTATGTATTCATAAAATTAACTCCAAGATTAGGCAGCTGTCCAAAGGGATTGCTGAACATAAGAGAAAAATTGAGACGATTTGATTAACCGCTTGTTTTTATTACCCTAAAAGAGGTAAAAGAGGGGGAAAAATGTATTATTTTATAGAATAAAGACGTGTTTGAACATGTCGCTCATTCAGGTGGACGGTAACAGCACCAGCCTCAGCATGGGCGTTCACTTCAAGCAGCTGAAGCGCCTGGTGGAGGAGTCCACCTTCAGCCAGATCCTCATCCCGCTGCAGTCCGTCCTCATCCCAACGCTGCCCTCTACTGGCGGGGCGAACACGAAGCACGACGCCTTCCCCGGACACTGGGCGTACCTGGACGGCTTTGAAGACAGCGTAAGTTGGAGAGATGGGGTCTGAATTTCGCGATCCGTTCATAGATATCCGATATAGATAGATTCCAGTTGGAATGGTTTGGTGATGGGTATTTTCTCAGCCTACAACATATATTGGGTTCAACCAAGCTTTTGCTCAGCAAACTGCTTCTCCAAACTGCTCACTGTGTGTCCTGAAAACTTGAAGTTACAGTTTGTCTTTTATTAGCAGGGAAAGAAAAAGAGGGAAAGGGAATTTTAAGAAGGCAGTGGAAGCAAGTTTTTATCTTTGCACAGAGTTCACCTAGTTCTTTCTCACGAGGGCGGGAGGAAGATGGTTCCTCCTGTTAGAGGTAACATGCTACAGAGACATTCTTGTAAGATACAAGTTTCAACCTAGTATCAGCTCACACACACTCTGTAAAAAGCTACAACGTTTAAGTGAGAAAACAACTAGTACTGTAAAACTACTAATGTAAGAGTGAAAACGACACATAATACTTCTAAATTAAATTGTGTAAAAGTTGCATCCCGAAACGTTTAGATTTTGGGCAGTTGAGTCTGGAATAATTTTCTTTTGTTTGTTTTTTTATGTTTTATCCTAACTGTGTGTGTTCATATAAGGTGGAGATTTTAGCCTCATTGCAGAAGCCTAAGAAGATAAGTCTGAAGGGCTCAGATGGACGGAGCTACACCATGATGTGCAAGCCTAAAGACGATCTAAGAAAAGACTGCCGCCTCATGGAGTTCAATTGTCTCATCAACAAGGTTGTGTGTCTGACCGATAAACACAGTTTCTGGTAATAAGCTGAGAGGTAATAATCTGGACCCCACTACCGTTGTACTTTTTGCGAGCAGTGTCTCCGTAAGGATGCCGAGTCGAGGCGCAGGGAGCTGCACATCCGCACCTACGCCGTGATTCCACTCAATGAGGAGTGTGGCATCATCGAGTGGGTCAACAACACCGCAGGGCTGCGACACATCCTCAATAAGCTGTACAAAGAGAGAGGTGTTTATGTTTATGTCAACTGCTGTTCAAGGGCATTCTTGTTTACATTTTATCGTGGTGCAACTGCAAGCTTCATCGGATGTTATCTGAGTTTTATGTGTTAAACCAGCATGAAGTAGAGCATAAAAGTGAAGTTGAAGGAAAACTGAGGGATTTAGGACCAAATTTATGTGTGATTTCACTTTGGTTGTTGTTTTAATGGCTATTGAATGTTTTCTGTGAATAATTTGGAGTTACATTCCACAGTTCCTTTTCAACCAATTGTTGAAAAGGTGAAACTGTGCATACCAAACACTTTATTGACTTATGGGTGATGATTGCAAATCCTCCCCACAGTTGAAAGGGATTGTAAGGCCTTGTAGAGTTTGTGAAACCAAGTGTGAAAGATTTTCTAGATTGGAATAGCTGAAAAGATTTTGACGATGTATTTCTCTAGGCGTCCACCTGTCGGGTAAAGAGCTGAGGAAGCTTATTTTACCCAAAACGGCTGCTTTTGAGGAAAAGCTACGAATCCACAAGGAGGTGCTTTGCGCTCAGCATCCGCCCGTGTTCTATGAGTGGTTCCTCCGAACGTTTCCTGACCCTGAATCGTGGTATGCTGTAACTCTGCTGCATGAGCATGGAGGACAATATTACAAGCAGTATTGATGATCAGATTGAAATTTATACATGTGTTCACTTTTTGTTGTTCTGTTTTTTTCTCCATGTCTGCACATGTTCATACCCAGGTACAGCAGTCGCTCTGCATACTGCCGCTCCACTGCAGTGATGTCCATGGTCGGCTACATCCTGGGACTTGGCGATCGGCATGGAGAAAACATCCTCTTTGACTCTTTCACTGGGGAATGTGTCCATGTTGACTTCAACTGCCTCTTTAACAAGGTTAGTCACTCAAATTAGAAGCATCGACACTTCTTTGAGGAACTGTGTCTGCTGTGTGTTTTGGTCCCTTTTCCCTCCCATTTGCTTTATATGTGCCATTCTTTTTGCTCTTTCTGTCCACTAGGGGGAGACATTTGACGTGCCCGAGGTAGTTCCATTCCGACTTACCCAAAACATGGTCCATGCTATGGGGCCAATGGGTACTGAGGGCTTGTTTAGACAGGCCTGTGAGGTCACACTTAGACTGATGCGAGACCAGAGAGAGCCACTCATGAGGTACACACAGTTTAATACATCGTGATTGTCAAAAACTTGTTTTTCTTTAGTGTTCATATTCAAAAATAACTTTCATCATATAATTGTTTGGTATTACTCCTTAAGTGTGCTGAAGACCTTCCTTCATGACCCGCTGGTGGAGTGGAGCAAACCATCCAAAGGCCTGGTGAAAACCCAGGCCAATGAGACGGGCGAGATAGTTAATGAAAAGGTTTGTTTTGCTTTTTTAAATTGGATATCATTTATAGGTCTTATACGAATGACAGTGGTGCATTTGGTAGAGCTGTTGCCTTGCAACAAAAAGGTTCTGGGTTCGATTCCCAGCCCTGGTCTTTCTGCATGGAGTTTGCATGTTCTCCTTGTGCATGCGTGGGTTCTCTCTGGGTACTCCGGCTTCCTCCCACAGTCCAAAAACATGATTGTCAGGTTAATTGGCCTCTCTAAATTCTCCCTAGGTGTGTGTGTGCATGGTTGTTTGTCCTGAACCCTCCTGACCCCACTAAGGGACAAGGGTGTATAGAAATTGATGGATGAATGTATACAAATGATTTGTTTCTGCTTCAAGATGTTGATTTATACCATCTCTGTCACTGCCAGGCCAAAACACACGTGTGTGACATCGAGCAGCGTCTCCAGGGGGTGATAAAGAGCAGAAATAAAGTGCTTGGCCTCCCTCTGTCAATAGAGGGACATGTGCACTACCTCATCCAGGAATCCACAGATGACAAAATGCTCTGTCAGATGTATTTGGGTTGGGGTCCCTACCTGTAGAAAGACAGTTAAGTTAATTGTCATAAAACACTTTTTGAGTAAAGTTCCGGTTTTGTTGAAGTTCTCAATTTTTTATAAACTGTCATACGTTTGGATTTTATGTGCTGTATTGTTTGTTTGTAATAAAGAGATCTTCTGTTGGTAAGTGTGATTGAGTGCGTCTTTTAATCTTTTAACCCTCCTTTGATCCTCTGATGCACCTCAGACTGTCAGCTGATTGAGCTAATCCTTCCTTCTCTCTGTTTCTGTCCTGCTGGCATTCAGAGGTTCAAGAAAACACGGTACGACTACCGCTGCGGAGTACGGTTGCATGCTGAAATTTTGTTTCCAGAGCAGCCTCCATTATGGATTCAGACATTCAGAGAGTCGCTGTATTTGTTATTATGGTATTTCTTCTTTTAGTTAACTCCTGGCTGTTTTTGCAGCTTTCTTTGAGATAGAACCCATAAAGTATTTTTGTGTTTAAGAGCTGTTGACTGGATACTTAATTTTTTTTCTATACCTTTTTCTTTTAGAGGTTAACATTTTTTCAAATGTATGTTTTTTTTTTATTTTATATTTCATGTGTAATTTTATATGTATAAGCAACTGCAACATATTTGGAGAGATTATGCTTTTATTGTGAACTTGAACAGGAAGTCTAATTTAATCTTTCACGTCATTACATTTTCTCAGGACTTTCGTCATGTTTACGTCGGCGTAAACAGTTTAGCGCATGCTAATGTCCTCCACCGTACATCATTTGACATTTTAATGGCTGTCCGAAGCATTTATTTAAGTTATCCTGGACATTAATGAAACAATAGCGTCCTTTAGAGACACAAATTAAAAGCCTGACCTTATAGCGACGACAATTATTTTTCTGAGCGTCCTTTATTGACCCTTAGAAGACAAGTAAATACTGACGGCGGTAAACAGGTGCGTGCGGAGTTGCTTAATGTCTCCGACGTCACTCCGTCAGCCTCTATGTATGGCAAGCCGTTAGAATCAATAATATTCCTTATATTGACGCTGCACGAGACGTGTTTTTCTCGCAGCCAGGCTTAGTATCTCAACGGCTTGCCGTGTTTGCAAAGGTGTTAGCGGGCTGGGGCGATGCGTGGGTCAGCTGGTGGCTCTTGGAGGTGAACATTTGGTTTAGTAGCTGGGGTTAACTCGGTGCCCCCCGCTGCCACGCCTCCCCCGGAGACAACGGCGGACCTTGAGGACTCCGTCATGGACCTGACGCGGCTGGCTGTGGATGCTGGCCAGTTCATTAACCGAGCTGTTCAGGTAAATAGGGAAAGACAGCGCTCTACATGTCCACCTGCTTTATTAAAATAAACTTGAGTCTCGCGTTGCTGTCGAAAATAAGGTTGTTTTGTCATATTGCTCCAGTACACCGGAGAGAGCCTCGGCCAGGCGGATAAGACCGAGCTGGAACCCGGGCTGGAGGAACTCCTGGCTCAGGCGGACGCCACCAAGACCTGGACGGACTCAATAATTTCTCAAACCGAGGTGCTACTGCAACCTAGTCTAGGTGAGAACTTTTACAGTTATTGTGTATATATTGATATTATTTGGGATAGTTAGAGCAGTGGCGGTCCTATCAAGAAGGGCGCTCAGGGCCAACCTCTCTGTTTTGGTACTTCCACCAACTTCCACTCAACTAAAGAGATACCCCTTCTCACAATGAGCCTAAAAAAACAATTCTCCTGTATATGTAAGTAAGCTCAGCAACATAAATCAGGAGATGAAAAAGTGTTGGATAAATCAGGGTTTCTCCCAGAAATCCTGATTTATCGGTGGCCCATCGGTGGCCCATCGGTGGCCCATCGGTGGCCCATCGGTTTTTGTATTAAAAGATGTTATGTTGGCAGGAAATGTAAAACTATTACTGGATAATAAGATGTTACGGGAAAATATCATCAGTGAAATGCTATTTAAACCCACAACTATAAAATCTTAAAAACAACAAAGACAGTTTAAATGAATGTCAGTTATTTGCACTTTTGTTTAATCCAAATTAAGCCGGCAGCTCCATCAGGTCCTCCAGAGCTTCAGGGCCCCGCAGATTAAACAGCTAATACCAATATATTTACTTGATGAAAAATAAGACTGGAATTAAATGACCCACCTTTTCTTTGATAATGTGTCAGGAAAAGAAAACATATATGTATATACAAAACATTGAGTCCTTAAATGAATAATCATAAGTATAATTAGGATCTGTGTAAACCTCCTGCAGGGCTGTGAATCAGTGTTTGCCCTCTACCACATGCATCTTCTTTGAATTAGCAAGTTTGTTCTGACTGTAATTGAGTCATATAGATGAATAGAGATTTTTTTTTTTTTTGCTTTCAATTTCTTCAGCTAATAGAGTTATAAGTGGACGTGGTCTGCTTTCTATCAGTAAAGTGGCCTGCTGGGCTGCCAGGGGCATTAAGGACAAAGCTTCATAAAATATCAATTCTAATTCTGAGATAGCCCTTGGCTCCACTGCAGATCTTTATTGTTTTTATGGAGAAACAGAAAAGCAGGCGTATGCCAATCAGGTTATTTATAGTTATGTTTTCCTATAGTTCTTTTTCTTGTATAAAAAGAACTATACGAATAAATTATTTCTAATGTTTGTTTTCTTTTAACCTCTGACATGCAGGAGCTCGATTAGAGGACCGGCTGTACGAGCATCTGGAGTGGAGCGCCCCGCCTCGACCCCGTGCACACGAGTTACTGGGGGATCAAATGACCCAGGCTGGGCTGGAGATCGGATCGAACACACCCTATGGTGAGTCTGCGTCTGTTTGCACCATTTGCCTTCTTGGCTTTTGCCCTTTTTAGAGTGGATTTGATATGTTATCAGATTTCTTTTTTTTTACAGTTGATAATAAGTTAAAATGTCAGGTTTTGGCATTTGAGAGCAGAACAATTTCAATCACTTGGAAAGGTGAAAGAATATAAAAAATAAATGAATAAATCTGCAGCATCCTTGTTGCACGAGCGTACAAACTTATAAAAGTTGAAGCAAGCTTTGATTCAATTTCAGCACTCAGTCTGATTTGGCAGGAATTTATCAGCTTCCTGTATCTTGATTTGGCTGCATTTCCCCAACTTGCCTTTCAAAGGTTTTCCCAGATCTAACAGACTGTGAGGAAATCTATTCCTCATCAGGTGATGCCTCAGGTTTTCTGTCAGGTTTAGTTCAGAGCTCTGTCTAGGCTGTTCTGAACCTGAACTGTACCTCTGCTGAAGTCGTTCTCCAATTAGATAGAGATATTTACTGTTGCTTTTGTACCAAATTTCCCATTTGGAATTGTGATCAAAAAGCTAACTGTTGTTTTATCAAACCACAACTAATTTTTTCTCAGAGTTTTGGGAGATTTTAGATGTTTTCTTTGAGAAAAAATCCCTTTATCTCCATCAGTGCTGATGTCAGACTCTGACCAATTTCTCTCTTACTTTTTTCACCACTAATGTAGTAAAAAGGCATTTTTTATTAACATTGGTAAAGTCTGCACACTTGTTCAAACAACTATTGCAGCTTTTTTGCTTGTTTTTTTTTGTTGTAGTTTTCCTTCAAAAACATTTTTTGCTTACTAAATTAATTATGAAAGATGTTTTTAAAGTCCAAAAAGGTCAATACCATCGGCAGATGGACATTTTTTTTTCTGTCTTGAAGTAGTAATACAATTTTGGAAAAGCAAACTACTTCTGCCAGAGGTATAAATATGAGCTTATTGTCTGTAACACTAAAGGTTGCAAAAATTCTGAGATTGTGTATCTTGATCTCACACTGACATCAACCTGGTGTTTTTTATCCACCGTATGTTTGCGTACAGGAACAGCTCTGATAAGGTGTGGAGAGGCCCAGAAGCAGCTGGGAGAAGCCGAGAGGAAGTTTGCAGAATGCACAAACATTCACTTTCTCACCCCGCTGAAGAGTTTCACAGAGGGCGAATACGGAGCCATGCAGGTGAAACATATCTCTCATCTCTTACTGCCTGCACTTTGCTATGAGCCATGTAAGGCGTTTAGCTTCTGACCCGGTTTTATTGTAAACGGTTCAACAGAATGAGCGTAAGATGTTGGTGAACAAGCGCTTGGACTTGGATATAGCCAAGACCAGGCTGAGGAAAGCCCATGAAGCAGACAGAGAGGCAACGGTGAGCTGCAGCTATAGTGTGTCAGACACTAAAAGTCAAAACATGACAGTTTTCTTGTAACATTACAACATCCTGTTTGACCTCTATCCTTCTTTTTTCTTTTTTTTTTGCCAGAACCTGAATGCAAACCCGTTGGATGACGACTACCTGTCTCACGTTTCCTACATGTTCAGCTTCCTGCGTGTTAAATGGCTAAAGGTTCGATTCTTTTTGAAGAAACGTGATCAACAAAAGAGACGAATGTTACAATTTGGGCTTTTAACATATTTTGATGCTTTCTCCAAACAGGTATGGGCTCAGGAAATCTCTCAGGTACAAACATCTCTATCTTTAAGCTCATTCAGGTACTTTGCTTCTGCCACGTCTGACAGATTGGTTGATGGAAAATAGACCCACACCAACACAGTTCATTGGGATTTCTAAAGTCATAGAGAAACGAAAAGTGGTGCATTGTTATAAAATGGAAAGAGAAGAACAAATAGTTTTCACATTTTTACAAAGAAGGATCTGAATGTATTTGTACAAAGCCACCTTTACTCTGATGAGTAAAAATATAATCCGGTTCAACCAACTACCATAAAAGCTTTCCTATTCAAGCTGAAATTACTCAATATGATAGCACCGATCAGATGAGTCATTTCTACATATTGTTGCAGAACCAAAGTAATTAATTTCAAGTGTGTGCAATGCCGTCTAACGAGTTGTGTTTGTGTGGGCAGGCCGAGATGGAGCTGAGGATTTGTCAGAGTCTTTTCGATCGGCAGTCAGAAATCACAAGACGGGCTCTTGAAGGGATCGGCGACACACACGTATGCTAAAACAAATCCTAGACAGAGTAAATCCTAGACACGTGACCACGTAAGGTTCTGTGTCAAATGCCGCGCTGCCCGTTTCTTTCCTCAGATCAACCACATGCGGAGCCTGGCTGACTTTGTGGATGGTCAGGCGTCATTTTTCGCTCAGTGCAACCAACACGCTCAGGAACTGCAGAGACAGATGTCCAGGTCTGCATTTATAATTCACAACCTCAAAAGAAGCAGTTTCACCATGTAAATTACTCAATGTGACAACTGTTGTATTTTAATAACTACAATGAAAACAAAGGGAGGAAAAATTATTTTTGAAGCCTGTTCAACTTCTTAGTCATGTGCAAAAGCTTTGGACCACCTCAAATTTAATTTTACTTTATTTCTACTGAGTCAAACCTCCTCGTAAGCTTCTGACGTGACAACAGTACTTCAGGATTTCTAAAGCTTAACGTGCCTTTTACACATTTATAGTCCAGTACATGACTATTTTCATATTAATTTATTAGTTTTAGGTGTTTTTGCATAACTTACAGTCTAAAGAAATATTATATGTACATTGAGACAAATTGCTAGTTGCTTGAAAATGTTGTACTAAATTTGGATGTATCTTTCCATGACTATGCTTGAATTTCCAAACTTTACCACAAATATCAATTTGTAAGACTCTCATATCAGGTGACCAGCGACATTGTTTTATGACCTTTCTATTCACCGTTTTCTCATTTTACTTTCAGGATTCCAGCCGTCTTTTGCTCTAATAACTGGCAATCAGCAGTTAATAACCAGGCACCAATCAGCAGCCATGTTGCTGGTGAGCCTGTCGGGTTGGATCAGGTAGCTCCGGTTCACAAAGTCGCTTGCCAGCTGCCAGACTTTGACCAGGACTCGTGGACTCTTGCTGTCAATCCTAAAACTGAAACAAATCTCTCTTCATCTGATCACACAAACAACAACAACAGCGCCTTCAGTACTCCCGGTCAATCATACGGTCACCAACCAGCTGCTAAAAATCAATCATTTACAGACCAAACATTTGATCTTGTATTTACATCCAACCAATCAGATGAGATTCCTTCACCCAGCAGGATAAATCAGGGGACAAACGGTTTGCCTTCTGCTGTGAGAGACTCTACCCAGACTTCCAATGCAACTCTAACCAATCGTGCCGCTAGTTTCACAACAGCAGTCGCGTCGCTTCCTCCTCAGGGAAGTGGGATCCAAAATGAGACTCGGATGGGAAAAGCCGTAGATACTGACATCGCAGCATCCACTGATGTGGTTCCTGATTCCCAAACAGCCAATGAAGCTCATGAGCGGCCAGTCACCAATGGAGAAGATGTCTAGTCGGGGTTGTGACAATTTGGAGCACTTCACATTCGGTTCTCACAATATCTGGATCATCTGCCAAGCTGGATTAATTATCCTTATGGAGACTCCATAGTAATTTTAAAAGTGCTTGTTTTAGAGGGCTCATGCTATCATTTTTACAACTTATTTTCTTCTCAGTTGTGTTTTAGATAGTTATATTCATTTCAATGTCAAAGAAAACGAGCACAAAGCAGCAGAATTTGCAGGAGGGTGATGATGTTGCGGAGGGAACACATAATTGACACACGTGCCACCAAGAAGATCAGAGTGACACCAAAGTCTTTTGCTAAAATGTAAGTTCATAAAGCAAATATTTATTTATGGATTTGTCCAGTGAGGAGGTGGAAGTCAGCAGAAATATTGACAGAGAGTATTAAGTTGAAAACCTAATTGACCGGCTCCTCCCTCCAGGAGTTAAAAGTGCTCTTTGGCAAGCGTATACATTTCTGCTCCAACTTTGACCGACATTGTTACTATGATGCAAATGGGTGTCAGCAATTACAAATTTCACCACTGTGTCTAGGTAATGAATGAAATTAGCTGAGGATCTCAGTTTGCTACACATAATTAGCCTCTGTTTTAAAGGGGGCTTCCCATCTGTCCTGGAACTGAAATTATGTAAGTCTGCCTGCAGCTAGTTAGTTTACAACATGTGTGGTCATAAAAAGTCACTTTAATCCAGTTCCACAAATGGTGGCTGAAGGGGAAGTTTAAAATGCTGATAGAGAATCTGTCACTCATTTGGCTCAGGCACTGAGAAAAGTTGCTGCTCCAAATAAGTTTTGTGGAGAACTTAAAAGGAATTTATTAAGATTGGAGACATCAGCAAAAATTTCATACTTTCATCTGAAGTAAAACAACTCTTTATTACATGACAAACTTTGTGCTCACAAACGACAGCTGCTGTCACCGTGATGGTCAGCCTATGACTCCAGTAGAGCAATCTCTGGTAGAGACAGCTTACACAGGTTTTTTTGTGCAAGTGCATAACCATTTCAGACACAGATGTTTTCAAAGGCTTTTGTTGTGTCATTTTTTTAAATATCCGTTTTGACGAGCAATAGAAAAGCTGATGATCATTTTCATATATTTAACAATGTTGAGATTTTGAGCTTTCTGGCTCTACGTTGATGATGATATTTGCCCTTTAACCTTGATTTAGTGCCAGAATAAATGCCTTTAGATGTAGCCATGTAAAAGATATTTAAGAGACAAAAAAAACTGGGTTGACTGTTACAGATGTTCAGTGTAAAGTCTGTATTTTCACAATCACCAAACGTATCAAGTGTTGTGCCAATTGCATACGTGTGTAAATGTAGTTGTAGAGATTGTATCACCTTCAAAAAGCACTGCTTATATCTCTTCTTTACTCGTGTTTCTCTGAGGTGAGATCATTTTCCATATGAAATGCTCACTTGTGTTCATGCATGTTCATGTTGTGGAGCCCAAGAGGTGAAAACACTACAGCCTCAAATGGATCTTTATGCTTCTTTACACACAAACTTGGCTCTTTCTTCATATATTTGCTCAGTCATTTCTTTTTACCACTTTAACTTTCTTAAAGCCCCTTTTATTGTGAAATGGATAAAAGTTTCCATATTCAGATGTTGACTTTTTTTCTGCTTTTCTGTTTTGTTAGGCCAATTTTGGGACCCTAAATGATGTAATCCCCTATACAAAAAGCAACACTTTTGTCCCGATGCATAAATACATTCAACATTCAGGGCTGGATAGTAATAAAATTTCTCCTCTAATGTCCGCCTGGTTGTGAGCCTGTGATTTAGTTGTTTTGTCGAGCTGATGTCGGTGCCAGCTTGGAGTTCGATTGGATTTTGGGAGAGATGAAGAAACGCAAACCTTTGGTGATGTCATACCAGAGCAAATCAAGTGTGAAATGAATCTTTCTTCACCAACAAGGTTTGTTTCTGAGAACCCCTTGTTAAAAACCAGTTGCACCGCCTGGGTTCACACAATGCACTAATGAGGTCTGTTAGAGTGTGACACGCACTGGCTCACATATAGAAACGCCTAAATACTATCCAAAAAGTTCAGTGTTTGTTTCTCCTCTTCTTCGTCTTCTTTTTCTTCTTCGCTTTTGGCTCCTTTGCCGTCCAAACAGATTGGCTGGATCAGATGCAGAACGTGTGGCATCAATCTGTCATGAGCCTCTTGGCTCTCAAACATCAATGCTTATATCACACCAGTGAATAAGCTTTCGGAGGCCCAAATGTCCTGCCCCCGCTTGGAGTCACGTGGAATAATGTCGCTTTCTCTCAAGTGACTCGCTGAACAAGAATAGAAGCTCCTCAATCTGTCCACGCTTGGGTGTATTTCCCACTACCCTGAAGCAACAAGTCCCTGTCGCTCTTCCAACTACTTTTAAAGCTTCCTTAATGTAACGCTTTCCATCAACAGATATCGGAGCCGTCCTTTGGCGTGGTCTCCCACAGCGTCATACAGGAAGAGAAAGGGAACTACGAAGATAACTCACTCATCTGGTGAGCTGGTCATTGGCTCAGACAAAGGAGATTGCTTGAACTTGGCCACGTTTCAAGTCTATTCCTATGTATTTCTGCCAAGTCCCAAAGTTCTGCACGCTGACGTGATCTTTGTGTTACATCTATAACTATTGCATTTTATTGGGATTTTATGTTGTAAACAATCTTAGAAAATAACAAATTGTGAAATGGAAGCAAATGGATGGGATTTTCCACAATAGACATTCTTCTGTTTGAGTTTGCTCATAAAGAGCCAATCTACAACAAATAAAGTCTCAAGGTGTTGCAAAAACTAAAAAAGGTTTCAAAGTTATCCTTGTGATCCTATATAGCTATTTAACAGCTCAGTAAAGTCCAGTTTATTCTTCAAACTGTTGAAGTTTTATAAATAAGGAAACCTAGCGGACGACATTTAGTCACTGACTTATATTGGACAGTCCATTGCATGAAGTCGATTATTGAAGAACTTTGCAAAAAAAACTGGATATGTCTCTCAAATTATATAAGCTGAGTTAGAGATCGGTCAGGAGGGCCAAAGCAGCATTAAGCAGAAGAATAATTGTGTTCTTCATGTGGCTGCAGTCATTGGATTTGTGTCGCCTTCCAATTAACACAATTTGTTATTTAGGTGAATTATATAAATAAGACATCATATTTGGAAACATTCTTCACATATACATATGCTCTTTTTTTTATAACAGGAAAGAGTGAAGCTGTGTTAATGCAGTCCGAAAGTTTTGGTCTCCATAACGTGTATGAATTGTATTCCAGCCTGTTTGAAATGATTGATTTCTGCATTACAGAAAATTGAGAAAATGCTCCCTCTACTTCTTCAACAGAACATCAAAGGCAAAATGGTTGGGGAAAACCCATGAGCAAAAAAAAAAAAATCTATCGATAAAGATGTACTTTTTTTTATATAAAAGTCATATTTGGACTCCCATTCAGTCGTGCCTGACTGCTTTGTTGTAACAGTTACAATCATTAGGTCAAGAACTGAGTCATTTCAGCAGATTTAGACCTTGCTTACCCCACTTTCCGTTAGCAGGCTGCGTTTTAACAGTATCTTTATTGTTTCCGTCCCTCCCCATCCTACACACAGCAGGACGAGCGGGGAAACACCCAAAAGTACCGCACAGTAAACGGCCTGTGCTGGCTCAGTTTGTCGTGTCAGCGCGCGGTTTTGTTCGCCAGTGAGGTCCTGTTGATAGTTTACATCTGCAGCTAATGTGAGCTCTGCCTGACAACTCCTATTGTCCTACTTTGTCAGAAAAAGCCACATCTGTTTTCTTCCAACTCCCCTCCTGCTCTGAAAAGTAAAAACCAAGGAGGTGCTTAATGTAAACATTGACTGTTGTTGCATCTTTTAATTGTTCCCTCTTTTCTTTTTTCCCCTGTCTCCTTCACTTGTCTCTTTTTAATGCTGGTTGCTCTGTGGGAAGAGTTTCCAGCTGAACGGTAGGTGTGGCACGCAGGTGGAGGGCGGTAAGCGGCGTCTGGCGGTTGAGGATAAATGTGACTCTTGTGGCTCAGAATAATTTGCTAGTCTGGTAGAAAACAGCCCATACGAACACTTATGTACAAATTACAGCGGTATGTAATTGTGAACCGGAAGACAGTCAAATGGTTTCATGGTTTTCCACAAATAAAGATCAGTCAGACTGGATGATGGATGTGCACTTTGACTAGGCCATGAATCTGAATTGACCCAAATTGTTTCACTATAAATCTTGAGTGTGTGTAATCTTGTTAACTGATTAGACTCCCTGTTGCTGCTGAAGCATCACAGTAACAAGAGCTGTATGTATGTAACAGCAGGAGGTTAGGAAAATTCACATTTTTATCATGTCGTGCCATGGAAAATGTTCTTGTTTTTCCATCCTGTCTCGTCCGCCTCTTCCTGCAGGTTGTCCGTTTTCCTCAGATAAATCTGCCAGCGTCGCCCCGGGTTTCTCCCTCTACCCAGCCGGGCCAGATCGAGGCGATCAGACGCGTGCTGACGTGTGCGGCGTGAGGAACCGGCTGCAGGGTCTGCTGGGAGAGAAAGGTCAGGTTCATTTCCCTTTGGCACAGCGCATCCTGCTGCTGCAGCTGAACAACGCAGCACCTGCTGAACCGCAAGATCAAGGCCGGCGGGTCTCACAGAGAATGCAGTAAATAATCGCCTGTTGGCTCTCAGGGTTGATCACCGTGGTCACCAGGCAACCGACCTGAATGTAACAGAAACCAGGAATAACGTTTTGCTTAGCAACAATATTTAATTTAAAGAAGCAAAGACAAAGTTTCTGAAAGCTTAGAATAACGAAACCGTGAAGATGACCTGCTGCAGTTTTCAGTTTGAGGAGCTTCTGCTGTGAATTCTCACTTCCTGTTGGAGAAGCTTCTTTTTTTCATTTTTTTTTTTTGGACGAGAAAAATAAGATGAGTTTTAAATCAGTTGAGCTTTTAAGTTTACTGTTTTTTTTCTCTTTAAAGCAGAGAAATCCACTTTCCTGTGGCTTTAGATTGAAATTAATTTTGTTTCAAATTTTTATCAATTTGAAATAAAAACAAACTATCCTAATTGAGGTATGATAATATCAGATTTTTAAAACACTTTTAACAGGGTTACTCAGTGAGAACAACAGCAACACTTCAAAACTGGACAGAAAATGAATAACATTAACAATGCATTGCTGAGTGAGGTTAACTTTGGATTTATTTATTCGTTGGTTCATTTATTTATTTATTAATGTAAAAACAAAGTTTGCAGTTTTGTTAGAAATTTATTTGAACAAAATCAAACCAAAAGTTATCAGACTGATTTATATTAAAAATTATTTCTCACTTTACAAAATAGCTTGTTATCGATGAAATGGGCGTCTCTTTAAAGAAAATAAAGCAACGTTTTAAAAAAAAAAAGAATAGCAAAGAAAAAAAGAGTTGCAAATGTAAACATTTGGTGGGATTTACATTTTCTTTTGAAAGATTGCATGGAAATCATTAATGCTCTACTCAGAAATCAGCAGAAAATATTTGATCCACTATTCAGAAACTAAACCCTATTTATAATTTAGCAATCTCACTTTGCTGATGAGGGCCTCCTTGCCATCACCCTCATTTTTAGCTTCTTCCAGAGATTCTCTACCAGATTCAGGTCATGTATTTGGCGGGAGAAACAAGTTACTTTTTTCTGCTAATCTTCCCGTTTTCTTTTGCAAGTATAAAAAGTTGGAATTGTTCCTGTTGCTTTACTTCCCTCCGTCTCGTTTAGTTTCCTCCGGGTTGCCTATGTGCCCTCTCATGTCCACGCCCGGCCCTTATTCTCCACAATGCCCACATTTCCATGTCAGCGTGACTTTTGCCTTTACCTCCATGCAGCTTTATTGCACCCACTCTCCACACACCCTCCTCAGGGTTCTCCCTCCTTCTTCCCTCTTGCTGAGTTTATAAGTCAGAAACGGCAACGTTTGGCTCACTGAGCAGAGCTTTACACAAAGGGAGGGGGCTAAATGAGAAAACAAGAGCAGCTCGAGTAAATCTAAACGAAATTCACACAAAAAAAAAATCAACACAGTAGAACAAGAGAAGATAGAGCCCTGTCATGCATGTGTTTCGGGTCTGGGTTGTGCTCTGTGTGCTTAGTGCCGCTGGTTCATCTTTATGTGTGAATGAGATTGAGGACGATGACGACGGCTTTGCAGACAGCTACGGCAACGAGATTTCCCTGGACCGACAGCAGGGTGAGTTTTGCTTTGATTATTCCACCTGCTAGCTGTTTTGACTGGACAGAGTCAGGATTATTGTGTCTCTTTGATAATCGGGTGCCACCGATTTGGATTGAATTAAGATACAAATGCTTTAGTTGATTTCTGAGCATGCACTTAAAAAAACTGTAGAGTTTACTCGTATCTTTTAAACTTTTCAATTCACTTCATAATAACTTCAGTCTTCAGGAGTCTGGTAGGTGATGTTACATTTTAGATTTTTGCTCTAATGTGTTGAAATTTGACAAATATATTGCTTTTTCTTTCTTCTAAATATTTCAATATATTGTGTTTTTTATTTAAATAGAAAGACAAGGTTTAAATATGTGTGGTTTTTATTTGGGCAGTCTGACCGTTAAGTGTTTATCAGAGAGACAACTTATTTTTGTGGTCGTTTTGTTTTGCAAATAGTGCTGCCCCAAAGGTAAAAGTCTAAATGGTTTGGGTCCAGGATGTGTGGGGTCTGCGGATATGCTAGCTGCCCTTTTCCTGACCTGAGACCCGTACAAGCCCTGACCTGGATGGAGGAAAGATCAGCCATGACCTTCCATCCACTCTAGTTAGTGACAACGTTAAAGTTTGTGGTTGAGATCAGACGAAATATGAGAGATTTCAAGAAAATCAACAAGTTCAGAAGCCAATTACTGTTCAGAGTTTCATCCATGTGCACCAACAAATCACTGTTGTCGTGGCGATGGTGTGGTAGGTTTGGGAGGAGCCCACCAAGGAAATAACACTTTACAAGAATCTTTTTCTAAAAGGAAGTTTCTCTTTAAATATACCTTCCCTCTTCTAAGATGCATCTCAACCTATTAATACATGTTTATTTTGGCACATGGTACAAATAAACATACAACCTTTACTGACCTGCACAATTAAATCCTCCTGTGTTTTTCCAGAGTCACCAAACACACCGTACCATGCAGACTTCTCCCACTGGGACAAGCTTTTCATCGCACTGGAGGACTCCCACATGAGGCAGAACATGCTGCTGGAGTCGGTGGAGCGATGCTGCGGAGGAATGGCGTCTCTGAGGAGCCAGATGGACAAGCTCCTCCGGGGGGCGTCGCAGCAGAGCTCGCCCGGCATGTTGGGGTCAGCGACGTGCAGGACACAGGCGGAACGCGAGGCTCTCGGGCTGCACCGCAGCCTGGCAGAACTGCGCCGGGACGGGGCAGAGATGGAGAGGAGAATAAACGCCACCCTGCAGGCGATCCTGCGCGGCAGACACGAGGAGGCCGCGGCAGAAAGCAGCAGCAGGAGGAGGAGTGGACACCAGCTGACCCAGAGGCCTGGAGCGTTTCCCTCGGGTGTGAATTCATTCCCATCTGAGCAGGAAGAGCAGGAATTGTCCTCACGGGTGGACCTGGATATGATAAGAGGCTCTCTGGTTGTCATAGCGAGAGACGTGCAGAGGGTTTACCTGCAGCTGAGCACGGTGATCGAGCAAGCGGGAACTCTGAGGAAGGGCAGAGGAGACACATGAAGTGCCTGCAAAATAACAACATGCACAGCAAAAAAGAAAAAAGAATGAACTGGGTTTATATATATATATATAAACAAAGAGGTTGTTTTATTGTATGTGAGCTTGTATGTTTCCGCTGAGTACAACCCTATTGTGCCATTAAGAATCATGTGGTTTGCTACAATGAATAAAAACAATCAATTAAAAAGTAGATCGCCCTCGTGGAAAATGTTTCCTCCCTTCTTCCCGTCTAATTTCCAACAACAGCTCACGTACTCGTGTTTTTTCATGTGTCTGATTGCAGCGTTTGCTGTTGTGATGACCACTAATACACTCAACCGCAAGCAGAACAGAAGAGCCAGAGGTTTTGGCCTGCGTGTCATTTTTAAGGCGTGTTTCTCCTGCTCATTAGTTGCTTTAATGCAAAGAGGCCATTGCTTGTAGGACTCAGTGTTTATGATTCACGCAGCCAAGCTAAAAGTAGATTTTACACTGACGCCCATCCCTCCTCCAGCCTCACACTAATACACACACACACACACACACGTGCCTGCGGGCTTGTTTATTGGAACCAGTCAGTTTGCTGGAGGTACTTTCCTCTTTTTTTTCTTTTTTTTTTTTTGTTTCAAAACCTTCGTGTCCTGTCACTGGATCAGTAATTTTTTATGTATTTTATGCTGAGAAAAACATTAAATGTATTTTGATTTTGTTTAACAGGGGAAACAAAAAAAAATTGGATTAAAAAAATTGGCATACTTTCACAACATTAACAGAAAGGAGGATAGTTCAGGGTTTTTGAAGTGAGGTTCTGTCAGCTGCAGTAGTTTACTCAACTGGCATCTTCTGCTTGCAAAGATCCAAACAGGTCGGAGGTTAAAGCCATTCTGAGAGAGGCCTCAACCGAAGCGATAGACGCTAATGGCTAAACTGAGAAAGGTCAAGAACAAACCAAATTTCTGCAATCTTAAAACAAGGTTCCTTCCTTCCTAGACATTAAACATGTCGCGATCACATTGGACGAGTGTCTACGGATAAATCAATGAATATTGTCACTGAAGGAGGCTGGAGGGGATGGACCATCAGTTGTCTTCTTGAGTGAAATGCGTACTGAGAAACCTTCTCAGTAATTTGTCTTGTTTGTTTTTTAATGGTTATTTTTATTAATTTGATCAGCACAGGTGTCAACATCTGTTTTGTGCTCCACATTTGATTTATTTGAGGGAAAAGTGTTTCTCGTATATTTTACAAAGGAACAGTGTTGGTGCCACGCTGCCTCCTACCTGCATTTTCTGCATAAATAATCATTGGCTTGTGTACGAACTTTGATACAAGCATGGCAATTGTCTGACGGTTCTTAAAATTGTATTTGCAAAAGCTCGGATTGATCTTCCAGAATCAACTAATCTGCACTTACACTAAACAGAGATGATTTGGGCGATGCAAGTGAAATTTTAACTCTGTTGGGATCTATAAACAAGCATGGGAACAGGCAGAATTATGAGACAAGTGAAGATTTGAAGAAATCTAAAAAAAAAACTAAAAAAACTGGAGCAATGACCATGGAAACCAACAAATGAATCAAGCAAATAATGAACACAAATGAGTGTAAATACTAGGAGGACTGGTTGGTGGAACAATGAACAGGTGAGTCTGATTAACTGAATAAGATGCAACTTTGTCAATCACAAACTGAAGCTTTCAAGAGAGAAGAGTTATAAATGTTTGTATTCCTTAACACCAGCCAGCAGATCACATGGGAAAATGTCACAATGAGGAGATTATTTCCTAAAAGCATGGTTGGGTTTGCAGGCAGAGCAAAATTGGCAGTGATGTGTCGGAGTAATGTTTCATTATTATGTCATCAACTGCTGTCATCGTCAATTTACACGAAGAAATAAATCAGCAGGGTTCACACACTAGCCATTTATCACACATTTATCATGTTCAGCCAATTTTTTTGGATGATTCAACATTTAAGACAGAGTTTTTTGTTTTGTTTTTATCTTTGGACCCAAAAACCTGTTATGTTAACATCGGTTGAGGTGGGCGTACACCACTCTTGTTGGTGGAAGTGAACAGGTCATCTGGAGTTCTTCAAAAACGTTGTGCAAACATCACCTACCCATTGCACCAGTTCCACCTTTGGCCAACAAATGCTGTGCACCCAAATAAACAGAAAATGTGTAAAAACCACAAATGAACACTGGAGAAAATCACTACATGAGCAAAGGGATAAGTAAAAACAGACACTAAGCATGAATGAACCCAAAAAGAAAATGGCGCACCATCACTAAGAACACACCTCGGAAATCCCAAAGTATATTTTTGAGGAGATATACTTTCAAAGTATCTTTAAGATGATGCATTTTCACTGATGACAACATTACAACCAGCGTACATTTCTTCCCACCCCTTTTTTTGTACCTTCATCTAGAATTTGACAGGTGAGTTAAAAACCACTGACTGCAATGTTTTCTTCTGGCCTATTTCCCCATAAACATCACGCCCAACAAAACTCAAAGGTGTGAAGTGGTGGAGTATTGTGTCACTACCAGACCTTACACCACACCTGTTCCACAGTCTCCCTGGACATTTGCACCAATAATTTACATTATGTAGACACAATGATCTGTTCAATATGGTGATACTTGACTTCCATTAAAGGTCTCCATCTGTGCAGTGGATGTGGTGGGGGATTTTAAGAATGGCTCCATTGTTGTGTGTTGTTTATTCATGTATTTTTTTCTTTTTTTTTTACCAGCATATGGAAGATGGAATTATGAGAGTAGGAGGCTAACAATGGGGAAAATAGAAGAGGAGAAACCCAGAGAACAGCGCTGATGTGCTGGGAAAAAAAAAAGAGAGATAATAACTGTTCTCCATGCATAAGACAACTACTTTATGAGCCAGCTGGCCACACAGAGAGACAATAATCAGTCGACATTTTCTTTGTTCTCCAACCTGACTTCCTTTTGATGTGCCCGCTTTCTTTCATCTATTTTATGCCATCTTTAACAAGTTCTTAACCTTCCTATTTTCTTATCTATGAGCCGATCACATTGGATGCTCTTATCTATGTTGTCCTGGTAATATCTGTTTGCCATCTCTTGCTTTTTTCAGCCTCTTGTCATCAATGGTCAAATCAAAGGCAGCAACCAATCTTTGGCAAACATGGTGGTGTGATGGTGTGGGAATGGGTGCATACTCTCTACATCTATCTGCATAAGACAGAAAACCTCTGGAGGCTGATTAAAAGACAACAATACTCTGAGAGAGATTTTATTTTCACATCATGTAGTCACTTGACAGACAACACAATATTGGCACTTCCTTCTAAGCAAAAACAACAATACAAAATAGATCAAGCTCTGATGAACATCTAGCAGTCTCTTATGTACATTGGAACCACCCTCCTGCAGGGGAGCGTGTGGGGGAAGGGAGAAGAGAATGTGTCTGTTTATTTGATGGGCGAGTCCAGAATCTCCTCATACTCCTCCCTCTGGCGCCGCCCCGCACCCCGAGAGGGCAGCAACTTCATTGCCACCAGCCACCCGACACTCAGCATAATCATCATGTTCCCCACAACTTCCGGAGCGGTGGGAGCCAGAGGGAGTAGGGCCAAATGCAGGAGCATGGCTACAGGCACCTCCAAGCTCTGTGAGGCGGAGACCAGAGCTGGGTGGAGTCGGGTGAGGGCATGCATCATTCCCAGGAAGGCCGCTATAGAGCAGGCGACTAAGCCAAGGACAAGGCCCCATGCGGGTAAACTCATGGGCCAAGACCAGCCCTCCTGGAGCAGGATCATAGTAGCTGGGGTGAGCAGGCAACCTGTCCAACTAACAGTGAACAAGGCAGTGCCAACTCCCACTCTGTCTTTCATTGAGCGATACCCAACCAGCGCCAGCGCCATCCACAATCCCGCCAGTGCCGAAAGAGACCATCCGAAGGCGCCTCTCCAGAATGTGACCGGGTCGACTGGTGCGTCTTCATAGCTCTCATCTGCCGTGGGAAGCAACACAAGACCCAATCCGCACAGCCCAGCGGCTAAAGTTATTCCATCAGCCAGTCCCAGCTTTTCCTCCAGAAGCAGGAAGGCAAGAGTTGCTGACAGAGCGGTGGTTGCCAGTCGCCAAGTTGTTGAACCATTTTGGGAGGAGACGAAAGTTAAGGAGGAGTAAGCACAACAGAGGGAGAGTGAGTACGCAATGCCGTAACAGAACAGACGTAGCCGATATCCTTCTGGCCCAAACGGATTCTCCGCCCTGTGCAGTGGGACCGCCACTGACAGAAGCTGGATGACGGACCTCACCAAGAGAAGAAATAGGGGTCCGAGGCTAAAGCGTTCAGAGGCCAGGCGGGTCAGGGCAATCAGGCAGCCATGTGTAAGCGCCGCACCGAGTAGCCCCAACCAGGTGAGGCGAGACGCAGACACAGATGCCTCACCAAAACTGGCCAGCTGTTCTCCAACCCCTTTCCCAGATCCCTTCACTGCTTTGGTTCCCAGCTCACTCCCCTCTCCTTCCCCCAGTGGCCTGAAGTTTATGGGCTGTGTCCTTGTCTTTGGAGCCAAACAACATCAAGGGCCATTTCTTGCCCTCCGTGAGCCGTTTCCTGTCGGATGTCTCCTCCAAGAAGGAGCCAAAGTCCTCGAATGATGGGGCATCGTCATAGCCCTCGTCGCCTGGTTGGGGGAAATGGGTGTGTATTCCAGGTTGGGGGTTGTAGGGTGCCTGCGTGGCATACTTGGCTGTGACTGTGTGCGGGTGGATCTTCACTCTCTTCTTGGAGCCACTCAGAAGGTGAGCTGACTCCATTTTAAAAAAATAAAACCTCAGAGATGACGTGCACCTGCGGGAAAAGCAGAAACGTTTTAGTACCCCACACACTAACTTCTTTTTTTTTTAAACATAGACCCCTGCAAATCCTCCCACTCCTTTCTTCGTCATGTTGCTTCTCCCTGGGATTCAGCCTGATATCTCATATATCTTTAATATCCGTGATAATAATAGCAGTGACTCATGTCTCGCAATGTTTCCCTGCAGTTTGCTACCAAATGCAAGTAGGCTTTACACAAATCCCCAGCTTAACCACGTTTCCCATTCAATCAGACACATTACGTCCACAGTAACGGAATTAAGAGGAACAGTAATTGTCTTATCAAGATGATTTCTCTTCTTGGGTAACATAACCTTCAAATATCTGCTAGTAATGGGAGTTATATAAGCAAGGCTTTCCCGCCTCATTTGTCTCCTGTCTTTTGATCTCTTTGTAATACTTTTTCTCCCTCTTTTTTTTTTTTACCACTGATTTCTAACACATTGATTGTAAAATAAAAACACATATACTCACTGAAGTCATACAACCAGCGCTACAGAAAACCTTATTTCTTTCCTATCTAGTTTCGGTGTCTGTCTGATGCTGTAATGCCTTGCAGATGTCGGACTCACAATGGCCTTGCAAATATTATGTGGCACTTCTTCGCTGCCGCATTTCAGGCAGAAAAACACTCAGGAACCCTCAGGTCGGTCGTGGCGTTTTAAACAGTTTCTTATAATAGCAAAACATTTAATCCTACTGACAAAAAATGGGCGTGTAGTGTTTCTTTTTTGTGATTTCTACATACAAAATACATCTTCCAATCTACGACTTTCTTTAAATGAAGAAGTGGAAAAACATTGGGGGAAGCATGTAAAGGGCAGACTACTAACAATTGAACAGACTCAGCCTGAGCTCGATCAGGCAGACAGAGAAAACATGACAGAGCGCATCTTAACAATTAAAGGTTTTGCAAAATTGTGCCACATGTGCTTTCTCTCCACATAAAGCTGAAACAATTGTTTCGATATCTTACAATATTTTATACGATGCATAAAGAGACATAAAGTCTTTTTTCTTAAAGGCTGATATTAAATCAAAGTAAACTTTTAAAGTTTTTCATGAGTTAGTAGGACAATGTTATTTCTATTTCATTGTTGCCTTGCAGAGCTTTGTTCTCTCTGCATGTAACTTGTATGTCCTCAGTGGACGCGTGGGTTTCCTCCAAGTACTTTGGCTTCCTCCCACGGTCCAAACACATACCTGTTACATCAACTGATCACTCTGAATTGCCCTTTGGCATGATTATGCCCGTGCAAGGTTGTTTGTGCAGAACGTACTCCGCCTCTAGCTGAATGACCACAGATGTACACCAGACTCGTCCATCCCTCCCTTCTATTTATGAAATGCAATATAAATAATATAAATCCTGTCTTACGTTCCTCAAATTCAAAGTTGAAATTCCTATGCCGAAGAATTGTATTTGAAACTGGGTCAAACATGTTTAGTATCTCCACAGTCTTCTTGTGGTCCACCCCTCCAGACAGAAACGCTGTAATTTGGTTAAATTCTTATGATCACTGTCCATATGGAAGACCAAATTGTGCGCAGGTTTTAATTTGCAGGCTAATGTCTTTATACACTAGTTCAGTGGTGCCCAAAGTTGGTCCTCGAGGGCCAGCATCCTGCATGCTTTAGTTCTCACCTTGGTTTAACAGACCTGGAACAAATGATTGGCTCATTAGAAGGTTTAAGAAGAACATTGACAAGCTGAAAAGGTTCTTACTACTACTAAAACATGCAGGATGCCGGCCCTCGAGGACCAACTTTGGGCACCCCTGCACTAGTTTAACAATGTCCTTTTCTCATGATATCTGTTTTGGGAAGTGCACTACAGTCTCTCCAGCAGCAGTACATTCACACAGCATGGTATGGCCACCTCCTAACTAGTTTGGATGGTGTTCTCAGCTTTACAAGCCCCTTCCTTTTCTCCTCTAAACATGATGTAGTTAAGGCCAAACGTTTACATTTTGGTTACATCAGAACAAAATGAGTGTCTCCAAAAGGGAATCATTTGTCTAGTGTGGCTTTTTCAGTCAATTTTATAGTAATGACTTCTCCCTCTCTGAACGGCATTTCAGGCCTCGCAGGTGCAGGACGCATTTCACTGTGGATAGTAAATCTCTGTCACCAGCTTCACTGAACATTCTCACAAGATTATTCACTTTTCTTCTGGGGTTGATGTGAGCATTTCATTCTGAAACCACATTAATGTTTGCCACCTTCTGACATCTGATTTATTTTTGTTTCTGCAACCCCCCCCCCCCGATCATGTTACAACAGAAAGTTTTGGTCTTTCTTTAAAATACATTCACCAGTTTATCTCAATTTAAGACAAATGTAATGAGTTGATAAAAAGCATCATCCAAATGTTCCTGTATTGCTTAAAAAGCATAATAATCGTAATCTTTGCAAACGTCTGAATTTGAAAGAAGGATATATGTACAGGGGCTGCACAGGGGCTGCACAGGGGCGCAGTTGAGAGAGCTGTTACCTTGCAGCAAGAAGGTTCTGGGTTCGAGTCCCGGCCCCGCTCTTTCTCCCTGTGCATGCGTGGGTTCTCTCTGGGTACTCGGGCTTCCTCCCCACAGTCCAAAAACATGACTGTCAGGTTAATTGGCCTCTCTAAATTCTCCCTAGGTGTGAGTGTGTGTGTGCATGGTTGTTTGTCCTGTCTGTCTCTGTGTTGACTGGCGACCTGTCCAGGTGACACTGCCTCTCCCCCTGAGCATTGGCTGGAGAGGCACTAACACCTCTCAACCCCACTAAGGGAAAAAGGGAGTATGGAAAATGGATGGATGGATGGGATATATGTACAATTCCCCATTTATTCTGTCAATTAGGAAATAAATAGAACGTTTAGAAATCATATGTTTCTGCCTTGTTTTTATGCAGTGAGCAAGAAAAAAAGAGAAAAAAAAATCATATGTCCTTTTTATCTGGTTCCATCCTATTATAAATAAAGCTATTGATAACAGATTGAGATTGACATCTGCTAATGGATGAAATGCATACTCATTGGTATTTGTTGTAAGCTATTTCTACAAACTGATAAAAAAAGAGAGGTTCCTATTTCAGAACACACTCGAAGCACTCAGTCTGTGACAACTGAGAAAGTTTTTTTTCTTTTCCCTGTATTTCTTAAAAACGTGCTCTGGGATCCCAACATGTCAGTCAGCCCCAGCTGATTATTTCATGTATTCAATCTAATCTCCAACGCAGCGCAGGGGCGAGGCATCAACGTGAATTGCGCGTAAAAAGCTCAGCTCTTTGACAGACGTGGATTTTCCTATACGAGGTGCAGTGAACGGCATCCCCACAAAATCACCCTCTCACCTGTTTTCACTGGTGGCGACGTGAAACCTGATCGGCTGCAGCGCGAAAAACACACATTGTGCAGGAGGAGATCAGGATGTTCCTGTCTGACTATTCTCTTCACAGTTAGTTACTGTGCTGGGTGATGCAGTGTGCCTCTGCAGTGCCGCTGTTTTCTATTCGCAAAGCTTGTTTTTTGCGCCTCTCTCACACAAACCACATCGTAGGTGAGGTTCTTGGCGTCAGCAGCACCTTTTACAAACTGAGAGCGCACATCCGATGTCTGTACATGCCATTAAAAGCAACATCCTGTGGACTATTAATTGTCAAGTCAATTTATTTTTTGTGCTTTTATGAATAATTGAGCATTATAGAAGAATAATGTTTAGAATGAAGTATTGGTGGAGTTAAATAAGGCTGATGAAAACGTGTGTGCGTTTTTTTTCTTCCTTCTCCCTTTGGCATTGGATGTTTGCTCTCATCTTTATAATTTACTGCTGACCTCAAATAACATCTCATCGATTTCAGCTTCCTGATTTCGCTTTGCATTGACCGTCTGGCGTGTGTGTGCGCACCTGTTATTATTCTGCTGTAAACTACAGTGACAGCCCGCGTCGTAAACCATGACGCGGGGCCGGGGGGAAGCGCGCCTCTGCATCGCTCCGGGCGCGCGCCCTGATCCGTAAAGGGCAGCCAGAATCAATCAAGCAGTCCCGGTGACCTGCCGTGGTTTTTATTACAGCATCCCAGATGCGCTGCGAGTGTTATATAAAACGCAACTGCATCATTTTAACATAAATGAATAAACAAATAAACGCTTCCCAGCTTTCACTCACCTGCTGTCGCGCGAACCAGGGCTGAACTTCACAAGCGATCCACCTCAGTCATTTACTGAACATCTCCCAACGCTTCATCACCTCCTTCTGGCCATTTCTTCTTCTTCTTCTTCTCGCTCTTTTCTCCCCTCTCTCTCTCCTCTCTTATTTTTCCGCAGCAGTGATTGTCCTCAGGGTCAGAGCGGTGCGCTTCAGCACCTATACTCACACCTCACTGCACTCCACAGAGAGAAAAACGTGTTTTATGGGAACCTGCTGGCCACTTTCATCACTGCCTGAACACACACACATATAGGCGCTCCTGGTCTGGGAGGAAGAGAGCGAGAGGGAGAGACAGACGGAGGAGGGGAAGAGAGATCTAATCAAAACCTCTGAGCATGCGTCATAGCAGTTGTACCTTGCGTATTTGTGCGTCACCCATTGTGTTTGAATTAATGTGCCTTTCTTTCTGAAAATGTGAATGATTTTTTTTATTTGTTGGGAGCAAAATCGGATTTGAAAATAAAGAGCCTTGTAACAGTATTGCGATTAGCTGAAGTGGTAAGACTTTATATGAGGGGATGTGCATAAGACCGACATGACGCTGTCATAAGCATGACATAACATCTTCATGAATGTTTTTGACTGTTGTCATGAAGTGTATTTTGGTAAATAGTGCAACACTTAATGCATTAAAAGTAACTTTGAAAATGTCAGCTCAGCACTTTTTGGGAAAAATTTTTAAAATTAAAAATCTATATTAAAAGTCAATTTAAAGAGTCAACTTTGCATTAAAAGAGTCAGTATCTTCCACATGATTCTTCATGACAACAGTAATAAACATTCATGAAGGCTCCTTCCTACTCAGGTGTTATGTCATGCTTATGACAGTATCATGTTGGTCTTATGCACATCCCTTCCACTAAAGTGTCTTTGTAAATATATTTATTAAACTCTACCACATTTTTCTTTCACTTCACAATTATGCTCATCTTGCACTGCTCTGTTGCAGCATGGTCACTAGATACAACTTAATGAAACAGAAACCGAATTTCGCAACAGGGGGAGCTCAGTTCCCTCTTCGTCTTCTTAGCCACCTTGATCCAACACCATTCAATAGTATCCAACCCCCCAGAAGTCCCATTTGTCTGCTGTATGGTAGTAATTGCTTTGACATTTTGTTGCTATAAGTCTTTTGCTCCCTGCTTCATCTTCAGCTGCATTAACCTTTGCAGACTGCAGCCAGGTTGGCTGTAAGGTGGAAGCCTCTCGCTGTTTCACAAGAAGCCTCCAGTTCTCCACCTCGAGAAGTCGATGTTTAAATCAAATCCTGCGTGTGAGCAGAAGCAAAGCACATGGTCCCATTTTCACTTATTGATATTTAGATTATGGAGACGGCATAAGTAATATGTGTTTTTTTGGAGCTTACTTTGTGATGGGGCGTTAGCATGAACCACACCAGCTGCAGCTGTACTCCAGTTCTTTTTTGTTTGTTGGTCTGGCAGCAGGTGTTTGAAATGTGAGAAAGACCACCTTGTGTTCTTTAAAAAGGGACTTCCATCCCATCCATTTTCTGTACACACTTGTCCCTACTGGGGTCAGGAGGAGGGGGTGCAACCTGGATAGGTTGCCAGTCTGTCGCAGGGCAACATGGAGACACACAACCATGCACACACACCAATTAGAGAAACCAATTAACCTGACAGTCATGTTTTTGGACTGTTGGAGGAAGCCAGAGTATCCAGAGAGAACCACACGCATGCACAGAGAGAACATGCAAACTCCATGCAGAAAGACCAGGGCTGGGAATCGAAACCAGAACCTTATTGCTGCAAGGGAACGGCTCTACCAACTGTACCACTGTGCAGCCCTAAGAAGAGACATTTAATGAAAAACAAAAGTAAAATGGTAAAACTCAGTCATAAAATACGGTGTTGCTTCCAGCATAATCTGACTTTTCAACAAGCTCTTGCGCGGACAAAAAAAATAAAATAAAAATTACAGTGCGCAGAAGCCCAAAATGCCAGAATGTACTCATTTTTTCTTACTCTAACATGTATTCGAAATCAGAGATTTACTTGCACTGCAGGACATTAAATCAGACTACACTGTAAAAAAAAAAAGATTCCCTAATTTCAGGTAAAATATGTATGGAGCCCTAGGATATGGAAGTTTTTTGCCTCTAAAGGTTTGCGTTCTCTCAAGCTGACTGATCAGTTCATGCCATAATGAATACTGTAGCCCTATTGTTTCAAGGCTCTGAGTGTTCCTTTATATCAATGAATACTGAAGATTTTCAATGACTTTCAGGACCCTATTCCCCCCATATCAATAATGAACAGCGCTTTGAAAAACAACACTGTTAGAGCCACGAATGCGCGCCGTTTATTTATTCAACACAGCCAGGCCCGTGTTTCCCATAATTACCCCAGAAATACAACCCGAGCTGCATGTTTGGTCGAGTTCTGCTTGGGCAAATGGAAGACGGAGAGAAAGTTCATTTCCTGCCGTTTTGCTGCTTTGTACAGTTTTGTAATGGTCCTTGTCCCTGGAGCTGTTTCTGCAGTTTTCTTTCTCCCTGCTACATCTGGTTTAGGCATTAGGCTGAGGATGAGGAGGGATATCAGGTGTTTCCATGGTTACGGCAGATGAGAGCGCTTTAAGCCCAGCTATTCAGTGGGGGGCTGTTTAAATCCCATCGACTGCTCTGCAGGTCTTGGGAGCAAGATTAGTCACATTTGAACTGAGAGAAGCCACTTCTGATGAGGAGTTATTGGCTGGATGTGATGAAGATATGCAGGGAGGAAGTGGAAAGCAGCTGAAAGCAGAGAAGTGACGACACCATAAAGGTGGACAGTGGGCGAGAGTCGTAGAATTTCTGTTCCGACTCTCTTGCCCTGTCTCTGGTCAGGACGAAATTATTTATAGAGAGTAGAAGAAAAAAAGCAGCTGCCAAATGGGAAAAACTTCATCTGCAGTTTTTCCTGTACTCTGGTCTGCTTTCACATGCGCTCCATACCAGTGCTTTTCACACAGAATAAACACAAATAAGAACAATAGGAAGTAATCAGTATTCCTATCTCAGGGTATTGCTGGATTACTGGGTGTTGGCTGTTCATGAACTATAATCAGGATATCATTATTCAGAGCTGGATCCCCCCCTCCATCCACCTGGTGTGTCTGAATGCCTGTTCTCATTTCGGCGGCAGCTGATGGCAGCAAAACTCACCCGACTGTGGCCGCAGACAAGTCTCATACATCATGTCACCGATGCGGCGAGGACAGATTAGTTAGAAAAAACAAGGATGGAGAAAAGTAAGTATTTTGTAGTGTCTGATTGATTTTTCTTCCAGGATCGCCCTGCATTTACCTCCATCCTTCTTCCAGATCGGCAATGCTGTATTGCTCTGTATTTACATCCATGTCTGCTCTGAGCAGCTACTCTCACCCTCCTGAAGAAAAGCATCCCGCCAGGATGATGCTGCCACCATGAGGGTGGTGTGTTCAGATGGATGTATGATTAAAATTTTTGTGCCAAAGGTAGAGTTTGGATTGTTGGCTGACAGTATTTCAGTGTGTTTCCTTCACCAAACACCTCTGCTTCTGCATCCCCTCTAGGAAAAACAACCCCACATCATGATGCTGCCACCACCATGTCCCAACTGACTCTGCATAAACTCTCTTTACTTCCCAAATAAGCACTATGCTTCACATTTGGTTCGTTGTTTTTAGCCAGCTGGAATGATCCCACCACTGCCATGTTTGTTTTCGTGGAATCTAATTTCTACACCCCGTTCTCGTGTCTTCTCCATTCTTCAACAAGTTCCCTCAAGGTTGTTCTGATTTTACAGCTCAAACTTCCCATTGACCCCTGCCGACTTTCCTGTCCTGAGCAGGACAAAGAGATCCTCACCAGAAGGGTGCTGCCACCACCGTGTTTGCAGTGACTGTATGTTCACGGTGAGTTAGCCATAGCAGCACACTAGATTAATACAGAACCACGTTACAAAAGGAAAGCTGTAGAAAGAAACACTCCTGGTATGATTAAGAGCTGGACGAACACACTGCACACACACAAACAAAAAAATCCCTGGCTCTGTCCACTGCCATCTGTGTGAGTGTTTCAGTAATGGAGGTGGAAATGACGGACGATGACTGCCTGGCACACAAGTGGGGTTATGATAGGCTGTAATGTCTTTTTTTTTTCTTTCCCTCTCCAGCTTACCCTGCGTCTCATACATTTTGCATCGCCACAGCTGCAGAAAGAGAGAACGAGTGGCAGGTGGTGAGGAAGAGATAAATGTTGGGAAGAGAGGCAGGGTTGTCAAATAGGAAGAGCGGCCTCTGGAGTAAAATAACTGTTAGCAAGGTCAGTGCAGAGCTGAAATAGAACTTATCTGCAGGCGAGGGACAGCCATGTAAAGCCTTTTTTTTTGTTAGTCAACAGTCCCAGAGGTTAGATGCACTGAGCGCGTTCCTTCACAAACCCCCTGCAGAAGATTGAGAAGTTTGTCTTTCCATTGGCTGCAGCGAGTCATGACCAGCCACCTTTGTTACCACAAAAAAGGGAGATTTTTCTCCACGGAAGCAGAACCGCCGTCTGTTTCCACAGATCTGGCCTCAGGAAAAGTTCTCAGATGATGGTGGAGGCTGTGATTGGGAGTGTTCCTGCTTTCAAAAACAGGCTATGTATGTATGCCTAAACACACACACACACACACACACACCACAGAATCTGATCAAAAATGCAAAAACTGGGGCAGTGGAAAGCAGAGCCAGACGTCTGTCGGTTATGCAACAAAAACGCAACGCGTGCGCATGTCTCCGAGTCCCTTAACAAAATGAGAATGCTGCAGATTTGAAATGGTTTGTCGGCAGATCGTGTGGAAGGGATGAGATAGTTGTTGAGAATTTAGTATGAGATTGAGAAAGGCAGATAGAAGCCACTGCAGTAGATTGCATCACCAAGCGCTTGCTTTCAACATTTGCTTTTCCACTGACTTTACCTGAAAAGAGCAGAAAAAACAGATATTACACCAGGAACTATTCATTCAGAAGGCCTTTGGATGACAATTACAATTGCTCAGAGTATGGAAGAAATAATAGTTATGAACTTTTAAAGTAATAGAAGTCAAAAAAATAGCTTAGCATGAATAAAAAGAAACAAAACAAGCAAGAAATCTAAGGAATAAGATAGTTGGTAAATGAGAAATGCTATCTTTCTGTTTCAGCTATAAGTGCAGCATACAAATTGTGGATGGTGTCTGTACGTCAGACTGAAGCGACCTTCAATGAGGCCCTGCATGACATGTGATTACAGTACATGTCAGTGCATGACATATTAAACTAATTCACTTTCTTCAAACACAGCCATCCGATTACACCTTTTCAAACTTTTATTGTGCTGATCGCACAAGAAACACAAAAAGTGCTTTTTAAGAAAACCTGGAAATGGGGCAAAATTTCAACCAGCGCATTTAAACGGCCTAATTACACCAGGTTGATAACATGTAGATTCATGTATGTCTCTTTATATCGAAGCAAGGCTTTGTTAGTTTTAAACGCAAGACGTGCTGTTGCTATAGCAAACAGAGTCTCTACGAGGCGATGAGTTGCTCAAGACGTTTAATTCCTTCTGCAAATGCATAGAAATAAAAATGTTAGGCCTGTAGAGTTCCTCTTCTTTTTTTGTAAAATATATACATATATAAAAGCATTTAAATCAGGACTTTGATACTTGTTCAATGACTCTGAGGTTGGGGTAATATAATTAAGTAAAGATGTTACTTTACCTGTCTGCTCCAGTGCCTCTCCTCCCATTAGGTCAGAGCGAGCTGCTGGGGTGAGTAATGTGAGCACATCCAGGCTTTATAATTGGGTTTATAACTCATCCAGCTCCTCGCCAAGAGGCCTGGCAAAGGTATTTTGCCAGGCCTCTCGTTTTTTTTTATTTAATTTAATTTTATTTTTTTAGTCTCCTCCAATTCAGGATGAGAGGGAGCGGAAGCACGGTGCAAAATGTGGAGGTAAATGTCATTAATTCCCTGCCATTCATGTACGATGCACACACTTTAGCTCTCTCTTGGAATGTTGTTTTCTTCAGTTATATCCTGTCCTTTTTTGAAAATGGATAAGAAACACCAAACTAAATATTCAATTTTGTTTCACATCTGCATTTGTTGTTGTCACTATAATCAAATATATTTAAAATTGTATTTTTGTGTAAGTTTTTTTTTAATTGTTGTGTAGGAATGTTGGGTGAGAGAAAATCAGTTTAAAATTACCTTTCAATTCAACAAGGTTTATGATATAATAAAGGATTGATTAAGCTTATTTTCAGCCTTATGAGTACACAAACTGTTCAAGGGCCACTAAAATTCAAAAACACAGGGGAAAAAAAATACTCCAACTAGTAATTGCTGCTATTATTAGTATTTTTATGATGAGTTTTGTTAACATGATGTAATAAGTGTGTGGTCTCTGAGACCAAGAAGATTCATAAAATAAAGTGTTCTAGATCATTTTAACCCCAATAACCCCAAGGTGTCAAAGAAGACACATCTTTAAGACATGTTAAATATATATCTTTAAGCAGAATGCATATGCAGAAAAAAAAGGGATTACTATAATAATTACCATACGAGCTTATAAAGTAAAGAAAAGCTGCCAAAGGAGGATAGCACATAAAAAGAGATTAATTATTTAAAAAAGATGAAAAAAAAAAAAACTGCATCGTGAACAAAAGAAGGACATTAAAAATTAATAAAGAGTGGTTCAAGATAGACATTGCAAAAAATTAGCTGCGTATCTATTTTAGTCAAGGTGTCTTAGTTTGCGGCTGCATTATTGTATATGCATTAAAATTGAATATGAATAGTGTGTGAATGAATAGTGAATGATAATGAATAGTATTAATAGTGTGAGAGACGGGGGAGTCTCTGTTCCTGTGCGCGTCCACGTCACTGTTTTGCTGGTGGGGTCATCTCTCCCTGTTCCCTCCCTCCTTTCCTTTCCCAGGCTCGCCCCCCGGAAGCGCGTGTCCGCCGCGGCACGGTGTGTCCGCCAGGGGGCAGCTGTGTCTCGGTCTGAGCCTGCGCCGCTCCCGCTGCATCACAGAGAGGAAAATACCACCAGATGGCGGTTTAGGATTGCTGCTCTTATCTCAAGGCGCGGTTCCGCTCGCTCGGCCAATTTTCAATATAAATATACCAACTATATTCAAACTAAAATCGTTTGCACGTTCCGGAAGGCGATAACCAGTCCGGCGATGGTCGTTAAAGGTGAGTGTCTTGTGTTTTTGTCGTGTTTTGTGCGGTGGTAACGGAGACGGGGCACGGAATAAAGATGGTGGACACAGACAGGGAAGGCTGGGCGGTTGGGGGATGGGCGCTAGCGGCTAACGGAGGTGAATGTGCTTTCTCTCCCCTCAGTTACATTATATAGCCTAGCGCTGCTATTAGCCTGCGAGCTAGCCGCAATTTTTTTTTTTTTTTTTGGCAAGACAACTTGTTAGAAGAGCGAGTGTTTGCAGCGGCGCTGCTGTGATTGCCACCAATTGTCACTCGGCGTTATGAGTTTGTCTTGTCAACAAATAAAGAGCTGGGCAATGTGACGTGTTTTTTAGCTGTTTGCAGGCAGGATTCAGAGCATCACCTTCTCTCGTTTACACAGCGTTGTATGAATGGACAGTACTGGCTTCCTCCTTGTTGTGATTAGCTTTATCGTCAGCTTTCACGCTATTTCCCACACTGTTGTCATCATACTACAGGCAGGTTGTTTGTGCAAACAGAAATACACACACACGCACATATAGTTAGTACTTTTTCGTGCACCTTCTTGCCTTCAAGTTGGGTGACTTTTCATATAACATAACAAAACGTGTTGCTGTTTGTACATCAGTAAAAAGCACGTGGGTGTTTCCAGCTATAAAACTACAGACTGGAGTCCTGCATGTTTTGCAGGATTATTATGGCGCTCTTTCCCCTTCCCGCCCCCTTCCGTGCGGGAAATAGGCAAACATTGAGCGGGGAAACATGAGTCACATTAGTGGGGGGATGGGCTCCATCAGCCAGCCCCCCTAATGGGGCTTTGGTCCTGACTCCCCTCCACAGCTGACCCCTGCTCTGCTCAGCCTTTGCAGTGTTGATAGCAGAGTACCTACTGGCAGCTTCATGAATCTGAGATTGTTGCATAACTGCTTTGTTTACAGTCAGCCATGTGATTTCTCATGCAGGCTTTCCTGGACTACTGTTTGCAACCTGTATGCCTGCCAAATGGTCTTACATTCCTCCTCCAGTCTGCACACAACGCGCTTAATTTAGGTTGTGGTACAAGTTGCACATATTGTTTTTTTCTTTTTTTTCTGATTTTTATCAGCTTTTTCTATGCTAAATTTCTGGTTACTAGCTGTATAAAGTTTCAATTGGCTTATATGGTTACTGGCTGATTCAGATACTAGTACATTTTTCTGTTTTCTGAATTGATGTCCATCAGTTCTGAACTGATGGACACTAAAAGACATAGTTTTTTAGTAAACTATGTCTTGCTAAAGAAACACTAGAGTAACAGTATTGTCTATTTGCATCACTTGCAATCATCTAATTCCTGACCTCGCTATATCTTTAATTTTGTCCTTTAGAGAGATTTTTCTTTTATGTTTGCTGTGTGATGTACACATTTAAATCACAATGAATTCCGGTGCCAAAACTTGGGGACTTTGAGACTGAATGCGATTCGAAATTGCATTCAGTACACATGTTGTACACATACAGCATGTGCTGTATCCTCAGGTACAACATGTACCATGTCCATACAGCACATGCTGTATCCTCAGTTTGTATGCTTGGAGGTCTTGCCAAACCTAAAAAGAAGCAAAAAACAAATATAAAATAGTTTTATGAACAGTTTTTCTTTTGGATTCTTATTCATGAAATCCAAGTAAACTTTTTTTTTTTATTAGAACGTCATCCTCATCTTATGTCATGATGGATTCTTGATGCCTAATAGCATTTTTGTATCTTTTAATTTAATAATTTTTATTTTAACACATTTGCCTCAATTGGAATGGTGCATTAACTTACATCTGTGTACGCTAGAGAACCTCAGTTAGGCTACGACTCAGTTCAGGCAAGTTGGTACACTTCACCAACTAAGCTGAAACAGCCATTGATTCTTGATTGAATCATTTGAATACGTTTGTGGTGTCATATTCATTTGGATCTGGCGATCTTAATAAGTCAAGCAATGTGCTGTAGTCATTAATGAAGCACAAAAGTCAGCATGAAAACAATTTCACCAGAAAATTCTAGTTTCAGAAAATAAATCTATTTGATGTGGAAACTTCAGGATTAAGCCTGTCGATGCTTTTTTTTAAAATGAATATGTTTTTTCCTTTCTCATTCAATACTTTGGACAAATTATGGTGGCAAATAATAGCAAACTACTAAAATTTCATATACATTCAATTTAAATGTATGTGGGGGGTTTTTTTGTCGTTATTTCACAATAAGCCGTGTTCATTATGTAGCAAGGGGTATGAGTCCCTGTTTGGTCAAGATATCGTGACCCTTTGATCAAATTAAAACAACTGAATTACTCTTAGCTATTATTCACTGGAGTCATTTACCTAGAATCATGAAAATAGTGAAGAGATTGCTGCAAAGTGAGCAACTTGATTCAGTCGATTTGAGTTTCCTTTGATAGGAAGTATATTACTGGGGAAGCACTGATGTGAAAATATGGACTGATACCAATATTAATATTGCAGATAACAGATGTTTACTGAAGTTCTAAGTAGGCATATATATATATATATATAAAACTTTTTTGACACCTTGAAAAAACGACCGCTGACCACACTTCTTCAGTTAATCCTGCGCTGCATTGCTGCCACTGTCACATGATCAACCTCCTCCACCTCCCTTCAGAAGCAAACGGCAACAAGATAGAAATAAATATCAGTTATTAATATCAACCCAGTTTTATTTATCAAACCGATATGTTAAAAAAAAAAAAAGACTACTATTCCCCAATACCGATGTCATTGCCGATATACCGTGTACCCTACGCTCTACCTTTTGGCGATGTACAAATAAACTGGATTGAATTGATCCCTGATTGGTAACGTTACATGTATTAAACGATGAAGGGGACAAATGACCTGTTTTCACTCCGTATTAGTTAAAGTAGCACAACAGAAAGCCTTGGAGGCTGACCAGACTAACATTGAGATTCAGTCCTTGGATCTCAGCTGGATGTGTCGCCAAAGAGCTTGGCAGTGGATCACAGAGGTCGAGGAAATGAAAGTTATGCTGGTGTGATGATTCAAAGTTTACATGTTCATCTCGCTGATGGGGGCTAGCTCTGTTGTGCCAGAAAGTGCTTTTTTTTTTTTTCTTCCCAAGCTCGTAATGACACAACTTAAAAATGCATCTAGTTTGGGTTTCAGCCCCATTCCTGCTGTACCCACACGGTGGTTGACTGTTTTATGGCATGTAGTGAAGAATGTTTAGTTATGCACCACTGTTGTCTCTGCCTCAGGCTGTTAAACAGAACAGTTTGAAGCAGATGTTTATTGCATAACGTATGAAAGGTAGTTGATGTGAAGAGTGCCTTGGCGTTTAAACCTTTGGACGGTGCACAGGTAGCAGAAATAGTGAATATTTCCCAAGTCGTTCGGCTCCCTGCCCGGATGATTTCCACAGACCAACAATCACATGGCAAGATTCATTAGAACAGACACATCAGGAAGTGGGTAATGTTGAATAATAACCTGCACTGAATAAATTAGATGTGTTTTTAAAGTTGAATATATTGAGACGGCAAAGATAAGCTGCTTAATGAACAGTACTTAAGTTGGAGTTGGAGTAATAATTTAGCCCAGGGGTTTTTGTAATGGGGTTGACATTTGTCAGAGCGTATCAAATGGTAACCTTGATTCAACATGCTGGCTAAAAGAAGGAAAAAGTCTTTCCTGCTTGTTCCTTCGGCCACAGCCCGTGTTGACTGTGAACACAGTCACAGAAATGACAGAAATGCTGTCATCACTGGTTTGTTCCTGCATGAGTCAAATGTTGGTTTAAGAAATACAAAAGCAGTTTATAATGCATTCTCTTTCAATTATGCTTCCTTTAGACATAAGGATAAGGAATTGACTTAATGTTCAATAGAGCTTTATGAGACTAATTGTCATAAGTTTTTTTGCAAAACTTTGTAAACAGTAGGTTGGATTTATTTGATGATGTATAATCTTTTTTAATAAAAAGATAATGATTTGCATCAAAATTGACACTTCGCAGCATAAGGAAAACATGTAACTGTGACAGCATTTGCAAAATACAGTGAAATTGATTACAATTAACCTACCTTTTCCACACATGTCACTCTTCATTGCAGCTCATTTTAGCCATTTTCATCTTCCCAAACTGGAACAATAATAACCAAATTCCAGGTCTTCCCCTTCCTTACAGCGAATTACATCATCAATACAAATCAAAACAGTGATGGTTTAAAATTCGAGCGACATGGCAAGTCTGCCAGGAACAAAACCCTGTTTGACTCACTTCATTTGAAAAGGCAGAAGTGCTGTTTGGAAGTATTTGCTCATAAGTCACAGGAAATGCCTGATGATGTCGATAAGGCCTTTTGCCTCTGCTCTACGGCGAGGTGACTACAAGCTCAAACACCGACACTCTGATTTTTTATGAGGTATTCAGAAATGATAGTAAACGTTCCAAGCATTAAACTGGCTGAATAGCACAAATTCACTTGATGTGTTTCATTATTAGTAAGTTGTTGAAGGCCTCATTTGGGCTCTTGCTCCCCTGGTGGGTAAATGACTCGTGGTCGGGACGAAACGTCCTGTTGCTCAGGCAATCTGAAGTAGAAAAGGATGACGAGGCGAAATGACCGGCACTGCCCAGTCTGCCTCTGTTGAGTCATAAAGGAATTGATGTGTGGCTAATAGTAAAACTAAGAACTTCAGCAGTTTGATGTGACAAACCTTTTGATTTTAATAATGTTTAATCAGGAATTTTATCTTCAAACTTTTCTTTTTTTTTAATTACTCAGACTGTGGCAAACAGTCTGGCCATAATTTAAAAATCCTTCCCTGTCTGCTTTAATTGATCATCAAAGAAAATATGTTTCAGAATTACCATAAATAAAAGCATTTGATAGGACTGTGGTGCAAGTCATTGTTTAGTCTGTTAAGAAACCAGTTTTCATGTTGTGAGATGGATCATTAAAAAGATATCACACTTAAAGCAATTGTTGGCTTGTTTGCTTTTTTTTTGCACCATGAAAGAAACATTTTTATTTAAACTGCTGCTGACTACTTAAAGGATTTTCACTAATTAAGACAATAAACTAGATATACTATCATTCATTGATTGGAAAGAACATGGGCTGCATGATATTTGGACAGCATAAAGGGTTATTATTTAAAATACTTTTTGATGACTACACAGTGGACTCCGCCTATTCACAGTTCTGTTTTTGTGGATTATTCTGTGATGTGTGTATATTTATATGTATATATATATAAATATATATATATATATATTTTTAAATATTTGACAGAAAATGCATGTTGGAAAGCTGAAAATCTTAAGCGTGATTGTACTTGACATGCTATTGGCTTGCATTTGCAAAGCAGCCAATCCAGAAGTGGCATAAATTTTTTCTTGTGTCGCTGATTGGCTGTAACCAGATAAGGAAGATGTCGGATGCTAGCTTTGGAGGTGATAAGACTGTTTCCACTGTGCATCTTAAAGCATATTAAGGTATATTTGGTGTTTAAACTATTGAAATAGGAAGTTATAATCATTTTAGCTATTCCCATTCAGCTCTGGTACCTACCTCTAATGAATACTAAGGGTCTATTGCATTGATGAGTTGATCTAGATCTTATGTGCTTCTTTTCCATCATCACCATACCCTAACCCTTTCATCTTCGTAATTAAGGTTAGACACAAAACAAGTCTAAGTCTAAAACAGAGTTTGAATGCTTGACACATCAGGTGCAGTACATCTGTATTCTTTTTACTTATTTCTGCCTCTTTTGTACCAATATGCAATCACTTGATGCTTGCTAAAATAATTCTTTCCTCTCTTGGCTTTCCTTGCTCTGTGGTTTCCTGCACCGTAATCAGGTGTTGACTAGAAATGAGCAATATTGCTGCAAAGCCACCTCATTACATCATTCTGCATAAAGAGTCAGGCTAAAAGACTCCAGGGGATTGAATTGTATCGGAGGGTTGATGAATGTGTCCACTTGCTTAGTTTCTTTTGCAACGTGAAAGGCGTACACTTTGGATTTGAACAAAGTAGTGGTGTGTGTTCCAGGGTTTTCTGATGCTTCAGTTGTGTATCATGTGGTTGCAACCTTGCAGGTTGTCATAGCTTCTAAAATCTAAAGAGTAATTAGCCTTGGATCGGAGCTGTTGCAGCACTGCGAGGTCGTCCTGAACGGCAACAGAGCCTGATTATTTCTTTCAGTTTTGAACTTTCATTCCCTGAGATGAAGAGAGATGGAACAGCACACTGCGCAGGATAAAGTGCAGGGAGATTATGAAGAAAACCGAAGAAATACTGCTGATGCAAAACGTAAAAAAAAAAAAGAACTAATGCCACTTTATCAGTTAATGACCATGCTTGTGCTAGCTTCTCTTCACACAGCATTTGTTTCTTATTTCCACAGGATTATTTGCATGTCAGACAGCGCTGTGTGGTTTTGCTGAACTAAGCCCTGTGATTGTTTTTGTCAAACAGCCAGCGATGTGAGAGTAGTAAGAGATTACTTAGATTAGTGTGGTAGAAATTGGCAGCCCGCTTGAAAAGGAAAACTGCCTGTCGTAACGTAACGGCGGTTATGTTGACATAATGATGGGTCAGATTACATGATTGCACCAGATAATAACACGGTTACTAGCATTATTCAAGCAAATCTTGCAATCAGAGAACTTGCTGAAGGAGTGCTCCTGAGCTGCCGAGTGGAGCACTAATCATTTAAGGTGTCGCTTCTCTTTGTGAGCTTTACAGACGTGTGAGCTCTCGCCTGTATCGCCGTGTGGTTCTGTGGTTGCTAAGTTAAGCGGGGTGCTTTTACCTGTTTGCTTGAGAAAACCAAGCGGATTCTGATTCGAAATGTAAAACTATTCATTTCATTATCCAAAGAGACTTTTTTTTTTAAAGCATAATTACCAGAGATGAAGAGATTTCCCTGTGTTGTTTTTGTGTTTATCAGAAACGTAATAGTTTTGGCAGACAGAGGAGTAAATTGGATCAGCATTAACAGCTATAACGGCCGATATTAACATTAATTTTTTGCCGTCTCGATATCAACAACTGATGTTCATGTGCAGTGGAGCAATTTCAGATAATGTAAACATCGCAAATTTTCATATTGATATAAAGATCTGCCCCTTTTTGCCTGAAACGAGAAATTTTATATTTTATAAACTATTTTTTATTTTATAAGTTTCTGAGTAAGTAGACACTTAAGTATTTATAGGCTCATATACATTTCCAAAGTTTTGGTCTTGCTGGTCACCACAAATCTCATCACTGTACTTTTTCTGTTCAAGATAAAAAGAAAACCCATGAAATTTAAATTTATAAAGCACGTCAACATCAGTTGGAAGAGGTTTGCAATTTACGTTTTGAAGTACCTGGTCCAGTCAACACCAAATATGTCTTGGGTTGATTATAAAGAAAAATGGTGGCGTATTTGGGTCTGATTCTTTGCAGATTCTATCGTCGCTGTCTGATGTCTAATTAGCTTGCAAGCACATGGTGGAGAACAGCAGTATATTGCTGCAGTAAAGGTTTTCTGTCTGTGGACATTTTATAGCGGGATGACAGGAAGCAACTGAAGGATTCCCCTTTCCTACAGCTGCCTTACTACGTTATGTTACATGTCTTTAAAATAAGCTATTCAATTGTGACCACCAACAGATGGGCATAAAACATTATTGTCTTGTTACAATGGACAGTGGGTGACTTATATTGCACAGCAATTTTTTTTTGTTTGGTTAGGGAAACATTTAAAGCTAAAAGGCAAAATTGCAACGAAACAACTTTGTTGTTTCAACTCTGACATGTCAGTTTATGTGGGATGTTTTTGTTCTGCAGTGGTCAGCGCCAACCGACATGGCTTAGTGAGGAAAACCCTGCAGCTGTCGAAATGTGCCCACAGTGGGTACGAGAGCATAAGATCTGGACCACAGAGTAGGGGAAGAAAAGAGCTCCTGGTGGCTGGAATTGGACAGTTTTCAGCTCTTCTGGCCTCAAAAACATAATCTGGTCCCCGATCAGCGAACACATCATACTTAAAGTCTAGCAGGTCGCAGCAACAGCAGCGCTTTTTGTTGTAAAAGTTGTTACTGCAGGGATAACGCTCCCTCCCCAGTTATCTGTTTTCATTGTCAGTGAGGTGTTTTCAGATGAAGCACAAAAGCTGTAGGAACCCATTTAAAAGCAAACTGTGTTTTCTACTCGGGCATATTGCCTTTTAATTCTACAGGAGGAAAAATAGTATTTCCTATTTTTCCAGTTCAGGTTGGTTTTTACCTGGAAAAATAGATAAGGAAATATTTATTCTTTGTGCTTTCATCCTCGCCGTTATGGAACATGTCGGCCTTCTCAAAACGACTTTGGATGGCAGAAATATTTTTGAATGCTGTTAAGATGTTTAAGAGAAATCTGAATGGTCTAAATCATTATTTAGAGGTCACAAATCTATAAAAAGTGGAGATCAAATATTTAGCAAAAATCTCTGATTGGATTAGAAGAAATAACTACAAGCTTAATTAACTTCATATATCGAATTTTACATAATTGTTAACATGAAAGGGACAACTAGCATGTGCTATAGGTGACTGACCAATGATTGTAAGTCAGTAAGACACATGGATTCAATAACGGTCTGAAATTGTTGCACATGAAACCAAAAATATCAGTTTAAAGATCATGCAAAAAAGACCAGCATCTGTTCCGTGTTGGTAATATTCCTGATCTCTTGATGAAAAGAGTTTTCCTTTCTGTTTGGGAGAAAGAAACTTGCTTTAACATTGATTGCAAAGTTTGAATTTCTACCTGTGGTACCTAAAGAACTGCCCAGTATTAAATCGATAAAAGAAGGGCTGTGATACATTTTTAATCTCTTTTTGATCTGTTAAAGTTTAAAGGCAGAGATTTGTATTCTGCTAGTAGAGAATCAAGGGTTTCACACCTGAGGGAAGAATAAATCCATTTGTTGGCTTGGGAGGGATTTAATTTGTTTTCTCATCTCTTATGGCATCCAGATCTAACCTTGGCCCCTGACGGGATCTTTAAATCCAAAAGATGTCATTTACACAGTCGAGGTTAACAACCAGTGTCAAGCAGCGGCCTACAATGTGGCACCGTTTGTCTTGCCAGTCGGTATTATTTGTGAACAATCTTACCAAGTATTGATTCGCTTGCTTGTGCCAAGTCAATTCTCAGGCTATTGGAGAGAAAATGCAGTGGTTACAAAAGGATAAGTACTGCAGCAGAGTGTTGATGTAGATGAGACTCTCAGAGATCTCCATGGTTTCTTTAGCAGTACTATAGTTATTAAAAAGAAAAAATATATATTTGAAAAAAAAACTTTAGGGAAATGAAAGAATATGCTATAAGTTATTGGGTATGGTATATGCATAAATTCCATTAAGGTTGTGTAAAAGTGGAGAAGAGATGGTTTGAATTTGTTGACTAAAGTTTTTCTTTTTGTCTGCCTCCATTGATTTATCTAATTGTAAGGATGGTTTTTGACACTTCATGTAATTATCTGATGCACAGTGGCGGGTGAGAGAGCTGTTGTAGTTCAATAAATATATGTGTGAATCAAGTAAACGAGTGTTAAATGCATTTATGTTGGAGATTTGCACGCCGGTACTTGTAATACTGCAAATATTTGATGAAGAGCATATTGAAAGACTGCTTAATTGTGCAACACAAGCTGCGGCGTTGAGGTCATGTTCTTCTGGCGTGTAGAGAAAAATGTATTTAAAAAAAAAAACTTTCCATATCTCAAAATGTAATTTGCAGAAATCTCACTTCTCTATTTCTTCTGAAAGAAGAAATGGGATCAAATCGGCACTGAGCACTAAGGCTGCTACAATCAAGTATTAGTAATCAATAATTATGTTCATTAATTAAGTATTCATAGATGTTAGCAAAACAGACATTCATATTTGTTTTATTATTCCTTTTAACTGCGCTTCTTGGCAACGCATCTTATACGATTAAAGTCTGTTCATTAATGCTCGCCACATTTGGAAAGAAAATGCATTTGTCTGTCGAGTATGTGGGTTGCACCCATCATAACTTGCAAAGTCCTCCCTGCCAGTGCCAAACAGCTTTCGGTGTCACAGTGCGATGGTGTTGGGTGACATCATCATAAGTGGGGAAAAAAACAAGGCTTGCCATTGTTGGATGGCAATCTCAGAGACATATCAATAAGATTCCTCAAGTATTGGCAATCCTGTTATTCCACTGTCTGGTTGGATTTGGTGAGTTGAGAGGAAGAAATGTGACCTCAGTTCCATCGATCCAACAGATTACGGCGTTTGTGCCAAAGTGACCAACACCACCACATTGCAGCAAATTTCAACAAATGCTGATCGGCAAAAATCTCCAAATAAGAGTCAATAGCAGGAATAAGCTATTTGGCAATAAATGAATTTTGACAAGTTTTTCAGGACTACAGCCCACAAACTCAAATCTCCTGCTTAACTTACAATTGCTTTTACCTCATGAATGCGGTACCAGTAGGAGCACTAATAGATGTTACCACAATATAAGATTTACTACATGGAACCACCTAATTCATGACTGTATAGTCAGGAAAACTCGCTTAGGAAACCATACATTCGTTTGAGTTGCTCATGTTGTTCAACCTTAATCTAAAGCTTTGACCTTTCAATAGCAGATTTAGCCAATTTCATTTAATCAATAAAGCCTGTAGATGACACAATTCAAAATGTTTTGAGTTTCCCTCTCTACCACATCACAGTGTGGTAGAGAGGGAACAGGCCCAGTAAAACAGCTTTTACACAAGACACAATCGCACAAAATTTTGTGACACAATCGGAAGTTTGAGTTGAGATTTTTTTCTTTTAAGCATCTAATTATGCCACTTGCTTGTGTTTAGCTTTGCTAACTTTAAACATTAGTCTGTGTGTGTTCCTTCAAGCACATAAACTCCCTACCACAACTGTGCAATTTGGAAAAACCCATCTGGTTTCGCAGCAGTGCGCGTTGATCGTCATTTCTGTGAAGTGTCGAAGTGGGATGTTATGTTAAAAGGCTGTGAAATGCCTTAAAAAACACGAGATTCTCTACAACAGCAAACCCTTTGTGGTAATAGTTGGAATGAACTTTGTCATTATTGACCCATTCTCTGAGTTTGAAGGGAATCTTTAGATTCACCAGCTTGATGAGTGTAGATAACATGGTGGCAGAAAAGATCAGGCATTTCACCTCCAAACGATGGGTCAAATGATGTCATACAGTAACTCTTGCTTCTTGAGTTAAAAAGGCTGGCCAGTCACAACCTGATTTCTTGTTTCACCACCAATGAAGATGATCCAGATCCAGATAAATGTATCTCGGCAGCATTTGCCGGTCATTCCTTTTCTTTTTACTTCAAATGGTCCTCAGGCTGACATGCTTTTTACTTCTTAAACCTTTTTTTTTAACCTCATCTTGTAATTTTCATAACTGCACTCTGTAACAGAGCAGTCATCCCCCCCCCCCTTTCACTGCCAGAACATCATTGCCAGTCAATTGTATTTCTCCCCCCAACCCCTCTTTGCCCTGACATCTGCCTGCACACATTAGCAGGCTTGTCCCCGCTCCGGTGAAATAGTCCACATTCCGTCAGATGATTGGGAAGTAATAAAGGGTGTGAGGGTTTTAATGGCCTTCACAGCGAACATGTCAGCCTGTGTGTTTGTGTTTGTGCTCCCATCTTGCTTGTTTCTCACATTCTGTTAGAATTTGTCATGAAGAAGATTGAAAATTGGGCCAAGGTGACAGGAAGAGAGAGAGAGACAGAAAGCTGATGTCTTTCTACTCCATTGGCTCTCCGGCTGCTTCTTCCTCATTTGCCTTACTGTTAGACTTTTCATGAGTTAACCTTTAGATCTGTTTACATCTCCTATCATTTTAATTCATTCTCCATCCCTCATCTACTTTTGTTTAATCTGTTTTGCTAGAATTTTGTGATCCGTGTCTTGTTCTGAAGTGGTTCTTAAAATTGTTTTTTTTTTTTTTCCCCCCTAGCAGATTTTCATCAGCCTTCATTCACTTCCCCTCTCCTCCGCTAACATTGTGTGCTGCCGAATCCGAGTAGACAGTAGTTTGTGGCTGTAGCAGATGGATCTGTGTGTTTTTTGTGCGAGCACACAGCAACACGGCTGTGCGTCTGACAGCCTTTCCGTGTCAAACGGGTAATCTCCCGTGTGACATAATCATAATCTGGTTAAACCAGGCGTCTACAGTCGGGACCCTAAGGCTGTTCGGTCTCCGCGTGTAAAGAGGCTGCAGACGCGATAAAGTTCATCCATTTGTCTCGACGGTTCAGCTCCTAACTGGGCCGCAGCGGGACCCGGTTACTGCAAGTCACTGTGGTCGACTTTAATTGTTGGGGGGCTTTTAAAGGGCTAAAAGACTGCTGATTTGCTTTACTTTTTTAGTGTTGTAGTTGAGTTGTGTGAAATTCCTTCCTCTTGGATGGGAGTACTTGTACACTAACATCTAATTTATAGAATAAACCAGCTTCACTTGACTGTAGGTCAGTTCTCCTTTGTGTATCCTCATTTTATTTCTGTTTCATTTACTTAAACCTTGCGTGGTCAAATATTTTCATCAATAATCAAGAAATCCAGAGTGGAACCACTTCTGGTGGCAGATGCCATTAAAATAGTCTTGAGTTCCTCCATCTTATACTCCTGGTTGCATGTGCACAGCTAAAATTAGTTTAGTTTAACTCATACCAATTACTGTCTCAGTTGGGTTACATACAGTGCTGACCGGTGTATAATCTTATATACACTGTCAACATTTATCATAAAAACTGTATGTTTTTGCTTGCGTCCAGTCAAAGCCTGGACCTTAGCTGGCCTTTGTTGTCTGAAGACCAGCGTATTGGACAATCAAGACATTAAAAATGTGTCTTCAGCTTCTTATTTCCAGCAGAACTGGGAAACTCCTACACAGTTGGGGTTAAATAGCTTTTAATGGTGTCAGTTCAAAATGTTTTGCTATAAAATAATCATTTGCAGCTTTATTTTTGGGGCATATTCATAAAGTAAGCACAATTGAAAAGCACTACTGTTGCAGTTATTCTTAACATTTCTGTTTAAGAAATGACAAATAAATTTCTTTTAGAAATGTTTCTGGTTAAACTTTTTAATTCCTGTAGTGATCCAACCTTTTTGAAAGTATCATTACAGTCCTAGTTATATAAGAGTAATAATAAAACTGTGGGAAAACTTGGGGCAACTAAAATTAGATGAAGAAAGGCCGTCCAATGCAAGCAGTGCAAAAAGGTAGCATTTAATTTTCCTTTTTTAAATGAGAAAATGAAAGTTTCTTTACTAAAATGCAATAACATTAAATAATAATAAACATCTGCCAGGCTTATAAAACACTCGGGGAAACCCTGCAGTCTATTAGGGGTGGACATTTATTGCATCACTTATCATTTATCGTGAACATTTTCTTGTAAGACCTTGAATTGTCTTGATAGATCAATTGTTAAAAACAAACAAAACAGACTGGATTATCAGAAATGTTATTTCTACCATTTTCTCCACTGTTTGTCCAACAACAGCATCTATAAATATCAGTAAATTCTAAAATATGGTCAAATACAGTTACTGTGTAAAGTTAAACAATATTTGTTTGTGGCACTATGAATATCTGAGCCACAACGAAGCAATAAATAGTGTTTTATTGGCATTTTTATAACAGCACCACAAAATACAAGTCTATATAAGTCATCCCTACTCTCTGTTTCCATTTCTATTGGTATGAATGTTTGTTTGGGTCAGTGCAGTCTCCTGAAATATGAGATCAGAACCCCTGATCAAACCAGAGAACCTCGTCTTACCAAACTGTCCCAATGGGAGTTAAATGTGGATTTTCCAAAAGTGAAGTACGTCTCTTCCTGGAGTGTCAGGCCATTCTTTCCGACTCTGGGAGAGCTGGCAGACGTTTTAATCCATCATTTGAGTTAACACAGCTGTGCTTCCACACATTATTATTTTTTTGCCAATAGGTCTGAAAGCATAAAATTGTATCTGCTTGGAAGCAGCTAAGTTTTTTTTTTTTTGCCACATCATAGTCCTAAAAGTTATTGCTTGCTTTAAAATTTGTACTTTCATCATCAGAAACGTTGCTTTTTTCGCAGCGGGGTCGTTTGAACCGCGTGTACTCACTGCTTAGCTTGCTGCCTGCTGTTTTGCTCTGTTTCTGTTCCCCCTTTTCCCACAAAAAGCATCAGTGATGGTTGTATTTCTCGTGGTTTTCCTCACAGCTGTAGAGTATCTGGCTTAGATCTCTATTCTCTTTTTTGTTGACTTACTTCCTCTGACTAAAATGTTACACCTTGTCTGACTGGCTGGCTGAAATATGAACGAAAGTCGATGCGTTGTACATAAGAGGAAGTAAATGTTTACTTTGTGGAAGGACATTAGCCAGGTTCGTACTGCTTGCTGCAGTTTTTTGTGATGCACACAGAGGGATTGGTGGACAAAATTATTGAACTCGGGACTCAGTGGTCGGTGAATTAATGAATCAAAGGCCATTATAGTGAAAATAACTTAAAATAGAAGCGGCGTTAGTAAACCCCCCGCAACCCGCCAAAAAAAATGGCCAGTATTTTATTTTTTAAAAATCCAATTTTTTTTCTGTATAACAGAACAACTGCACTACTTTGTATAATGAGGGTTGTGAAATTTCATGTTCAAAGAGGAACATTATGATGTCACTGTGTGCAGTGATAGATTTACAACCAAAGAGAATTAGGAATTAATTTCGAGAGATGAGAAAATGCTGCACTTAAATGTTTATTTTAAGTTCATTAAAATTGACCAATGATTAAAACGAGACAATTTTCTTTTTCTTGACTTTGTCTATTGATCAGTAAGTCATCTGATTAATTTATTCATTGTTTTCAGGATACAGAGGACAGAATTTCTTATATGATTGTGGCTGCAGGTTTGTAGGTAGATAAACGAACTGGTCTTGACTATGAATAGCAAATATGATATTCTGTTATGCACAAGACTGACAGGACTCTCTTTTGTTCAAGTAATACAGTTTTGAACCTGGACAGTTACGTGTAGCGTATCACCGTTAGTTTTTTAATCTGTATCAGATTTCAGCCGTAGGAGCAGGGATGTCTGACAGGAAGACCGAACTGTTCTAGTTTTATTATATTCAGAACTGCATATACTGTGCAGCTAAACTGAGTTATTAAAGTACAGAGTGTCGCGCAGAACTACTGATTTGCTTTCAGGTTTTTCCTGCAACGTTTGTCAGTGAGAGATTTTTTTTTTTTTTTTTTACTGCGGTTCTCAACTCTTTCTCTTCTGACCTTGATGCGTTTTGTCCACAGTTTAAGTACACTGGGTGACACATTTGCTTTAAAACAAATTCTAGGCATCGCCATCTAATTTTGTTCGTTTTCTGCCGAGACACACTTGGACGTGTTCCTGCTGCCTGTCGGTGAAATCCCCTGTAAATCCCAAGACTCGTCTTGCATAGAGCTGGGCAAAGTGACACGATCACATTAAACTGCATGTAACAAGGTGGTGGATGGGTATGAAATGACAAATGTCGGTGTTGGTTGCAGTATCTGTTCATACATCTATTGAGAGTGGAACAATCGCTACCACGTTCAATCAGGACATTTGCTTTAATTTGTTCATTTGCAGCACGACTCAAATTGTTATTGACTTGTTGGACTGAGTTTTTTTTTTTCACCCCGTTCAGTTTTGAGGAAGTTACATTGTCTTACAAATGTTTTTAGCTGCAGTGTTACAGACGTTATGTTTTCTACCCACGCTTTGTCATTCCATTTTGCACTAATCCTCAGACTTTGTGTCAAAGCACCGTGTTGTTACAAATGACTGTTTAATCAAGTATCTGCACTTCTGATTCTGAAACAAGGCTGAGGCGAAGCTTCTTCAGAGTCCTTTCAAATTCATTTTTATCTTTCAATTGTACGTTTAAGCTACGCAGTTCAAAAGCAAAATATCTCAAATTGAATCAATAATATGTTTGATTCAACATTACATAATGTTAAGCATTTTTATTGTTAAATCTTATAAAAATCAGTTTTTTAAATTTTAGGCTTCTCAAATTTGTCTCACATGAATTTGAACGATCAGTGCTTTATGTAAAATCTGTGAATCAGATATAAATTTTGGTGCTCTGACTCGCTGCAGACGTTCAAAACCCCTCAGTTGTTTTTATCCCCAAAATACCAGGACTTATTTTTGCAAATTAACCATCTTTCATCCAATCTAGAATTAAATGGGTTTGTGAAAGTAGCAGTAATAAAGTAACAATTCTTTTTCTAAAAATATACATAATATTATTATTTATTTGCAAAAACAACATATCTCATATCTTCTGAGGACTTCCTCAGGTAGAGGAATCGCTGAAGTGGTTTGCTAGGCCAACACTGCCTCTGTTTTGATAGGACTCTTTGATAATGCCGGTCATAGCATGTTTTGTTGTGGTTCCAGTAAATTCTGAGCTGACTAAACTTTCAGGAAAATATTTTTTCCTGTTTGTTTTAGAACTCGTATAGCCATTCAAAAAAAATTATATAATTTTAGTCAAACACTATTGTTTTTTTTTAATGTATTTATTTATTTATTTTGATAGCTGCACCAATCAAAGACAAAACAGGATTTACTAGGTTTTAGCTAGGGGAGGGGCGATATAGACTTAAATGTTTATCATGACCTCTTTTGGTGTTTATTGAGACAACAGTAAGTGATAATAAAAGTATCCCATAAGTCCCATAAACACGAATTCTGCTTCTACAAAGAAAACAAACAAGAAAAGGACGAATTTAGCAAATATTAAGGACTCCGGATACATTAGGTGGTTCAGAGGTGTTTCTAAACAGCATTTAATCATATTTTTAAAACATCTGTTTTTAGTGATGATGACAGTGCCACTGATGGTGAAACAAATAGTAAAATTCTAATTTACAAAATGCTTCTTTTTTTTTTAATGATTTGCAAACATCATCCAGCAGTGTTTACCACTGTTATGATAGATTAGAGTCCTCATGCATTTAACAGTAACAATGAACTGCATTGGAGATGCTACATGTACCGCTAACGAGCAATCTGAGGGTGAACGCTCTCACTCTCCACTAATGGGATGATCCCTCAGTCCAAACGCTCCACAAAGATTCAACTTAATTAAATCCTCTTAAATCCGCTCAGGCTAAAGTATTTCTTGAGCTGCCTGTGTTTACCTCTCTGACACTGCAGCATTAATCTTTAGAAGTAAATCTCTTGCTCACCGATGCACTCGATCCTGACACCTTTTTTTTTCTCTCTCTCTCTCTTGCTGCATCTTCACACACAAGGCAGTGTGTTGTTAACAGTGCAGACAGTTCACATCCTGGTAGGTGAGAGCAGATGCAGAGCGAGGTTTACAGTTACAGATCAACGGCTGATGTGGGTCAGATTCTCCCAAAGCTTGAACTGTCTGGATAAATTAGTTGGGGTTTTTTTAGGATGGGCGGAAATTTATGTGTTCAATTTCCTGGTGAGCTGAAAATTACTGTTTGAGAAATGTAGTGAGTTTGTTGCTGTGGAAACTGTCGTCTAAGGTGATGGGTGTCAATTTGCGCAGCCAGGTTTTCATGCCTCGTATCTCAAATCCCACAAAACTATCAAGGTAATACCCCTTAGCTTGAGATTGATTTAGCATCTGCTTAGCAAGTCTCGTTTCTACCAGCACTGAGTAAAGACGAGACTGTAAGCTGGTTTATCATGCGGCCAGTCACATCCCTGCTTAGTTCATATCTACAGTGTAAAGTAAATACCCTGCTTCTGTTTTCAATTTTTTGTATCACTATTAAATATTTCAGCTCTCCAAACAAATTCTAATTTGAAAGGTAATCTGAGTAAACACAAAATGTAACTTTGAAATGATTATTTCATTTCATAAGGGGAACAACAACTACCATCAAACATTTGCAATAACTGGTAATGAGTTTTTTACACCACTGAGTAGAGATTTTGGCCCACTTTTTTTCACAGCGTTGTTTTTAGGAACATTGAAAGATTTCCACTGTGAACAGGATGTCTCGGTCCTTCCACTGCATCTCTATTGAGTTAAATATCCAGCTTTGACTTGGACACTCCAAAGTCTTCATGCAGTTTACTTTGAGCCACCCAGAGGTAGGCTTGCTGGTGTCTTACCCAATAACATAACTCAGCTTAGGAAAACAAACTGAACTCTCTCCTTCAGGGTTTTATGGTTGAGAAAAGTTTCCAACAAGTACAGTAAGTCGTTCAAGTTCTGAGGCAGCAATGCAGCTGCCACCATGTTTGACTTTAGACGTAATATTTTTTCTATGAAGCCTCATCAGGACACACAATATTTGACCAAAAGTCCTCTCTTTATTTACAATTACCTAATAAATTAACTTACTAGAAATAAGATTTTCCATGATCCCCCTGCCATGTTTACATCCATTTTTGGCTAGTTCTGGTGTCTCTTTAGGAATTATAACACAAGAATATACAAAAGTATCATTCAAAAAACATTTTCTAACAGTCATTTATTATTTATATCTTGAGCAGAGGCAATGTCCCACCGTGATGTTGCTGTGTGAGTGCGTATCCAATTTTAAAAGACAAAATATGACAGTTCACTTTAAGTGTTTTTAGTATCTTAAATAAGCGATTAAATGTGGTTTGTATTACAAAAACAGCTCTGTTTGAATTCCCTATAGAGCAATGACTCCTAACCTGAGGGTCTCTGAAAGCCATATTAAAAATAATGCACTAAGATGAAGAACTAAAGGGGCGCATAAAACAAACAATGAATCTTAATTGCATAATGTGCTTTCTACATATCTGCCCATTATAGTGTGTTTAAAAATAATACGCTTTTAGACTTGTTTAATACATTAAAATGAGGAATTACCTGCACATGTTCACTCTTCACTATAAGATTAACAGATAGATGTGATAGTGTGACTCAAACACGGCGGATCAAGTGGAGTAAAAGGTTCTAAACATATGTAATGTGTGTGTTTTAGCACATATTCGCAACCTGAGATGTGAGGAAATTTAATCTTGTCTTACTGAGCTTACACAATTCATGTTTCTCAAAGGAAGTGGGCTAATAAGACACTGTTAACTTGAATGGTTTTCAAGTTTTATTCAGAGAGAAAAGTATATGAACCATAAATTACTGATTTTTGTCACATTAAAAGCAAAGTCTGCAAAATACTACACAAAGGTATCAAAGAACGTGGTAGCTGTTTTTGAGAATAAAAAAACTTAGTAGCCCTAAATTATGTGTCTCTGCATGCATGCTCTTCCTATTGCCTTGCAGTTTCCCTGAGCAATTGAAAACTTAAATAACGGAGTAAAGATCTTGTACTATTCTGCTTGCTGTTATCTATTGAAAGTCTTGCTCTCACCCACTGTCTCGCAGCGCGAAGGAACCACATCTTTCAAGTTAAGGACTTAATATTAAAACCTAATATTTTGTGCTATTGTCATAATTTAATTTTAAGAACAGTATTACTTCTTTCCAGTCTGTTTGGGCAACAGATCAACTTCAATTGTGTGTCACAGCAATCATAACACGTCAAGCAGTGCGTGAAAAACATACCAATATGAAGTAGGGGTTGTCTTCTTAGATAAAACAAGTGACTCTTATCACTAAACTGCATACAGTAATTGCATTTGTCGACACTTTAATGGAACCAAAAGTGGAGAAAATATTAAAAATAACAATTGGTAGTTTTTGTAGTTTTCAAAAATCATTAATTGAAGCTTAAAATTCTGATAAGTCAAAAAATTTTTTCACGATGCGTTTAAAGGCATCGGTTGAATATCATCCAATTCCAGTTATCTCCAGCCATATTTCCTGTCCATCTCCATTCTTTACTTTGCTTTTATTCCACCTTTGCCTCAGTTCCTGTAATGTTGACCTTATTGAGTCACTTCCTCATCTACTTATTCTTCAGACAGAGTCATTGAAGCAAGCATCTGCATCCTCAAGGACTTAAAACTACTGTTCTGTTCTCATAATTATGCTGCTCTGTTGACTCTGAAGATGGAAATAGCGTGCGTCTCTGAGTGGTATGCATTAATGGCAATGCATAAGACATACACAGAATGTGTGAACCACTTCTTGACTCCTTTTCCCTGATATCATTAGTTAAAGAATCCACTCTTGTTCTTTTTTCCCTCTGCACTCCCACAAAATACAGTAATAGCCCTCGGCGCACATCACACCACGTCTCAAGAGATATCAGCCAATTATAGCTGATGCAGTACAGGTTAAGACTGCAAGAAGAAGAGGCCGACTGGCTGCAGCAGAAAGTCATGTGGTCCAGCGTATGTGATGCTAGCTGATTTTTACAAAATCACTCGGCACAAACTGTAAGTGAATAATAGAAAGTATAGTCAGTTGTGTTGTCACGTATCAGTATGTCCACACTTAAATTTGGGGATTCACCGATATGAAAATTTGGGCTTATGTCGATATCCAATATTAATATTTTTGATAATGCTGATAACCAATATTTATCGATATTGTATAAATATAATAGAAATATTTCACTACTGTTTCAACACCTTTAGGGAAAAAAACAACCAGATATAGATTAAAATAACTATCAGTTTTTCATATCGGTCCACCAATACCAATATATGAAAAAATTACAAATATTGGCCGATGTTGGTGCCGATATATTGTGCATCCCTAGTTAAAATCATAGGGAAAAAAATCACCGAAACATTTCGTAAAGCTTTTGTTTGTCCTATCTTAATGATAGGATTGTTGGATTTTAATAATAAAAGTTTGACTTTCTTTAGGGTTTCCTTTGCTCCGCTCAAGTTTGGAAGTGTGGACAGTATCGTGTGTCAAGTATGAGCAACCTGCTGTCACACTTGCCATGTTTCACTTTCTCATGTGATGCTGCGTTATTACCAGCTGGTGGGACACTGAGTTGGTGTTTGTGCTCTGATTTGCTGCGGACATGAAAGGCTAAAATTATTTTGTCAGACAGTTAAATCATTTGAGTCCATCCGCACATTTTTATTTGGAGTCCAAATTTTTTGGTTTTTCAAATTTGTGAAAGTCTCTGATGTCTTAGTTTATAAGTTAATTTTTTTTTGGGCGAAGTGGGAACCAGCATTATTCAAAATCGTGTTAGATGCAAGTTATCATTTTTCGGCACTACTTTTTGAAAAATGGGGAAAAGCCCATTTGTGGAAAGGTATTGTGTGATGCATCAGCTGGATTTATTTTTTTTTTTAGTTTGCTTTTAACAGATAATTAGGATGGAAAGAAATTGTCACTAACGTCACATGAACTTGAAGCGGCTGATTATTTAAGCGGTTAACTTTTAACTTTTCTCGTGGTGAGGAAAATTAGTTTTTTTGTTGTTGTTTTTTTTTTTTCTTAGCCAGCTGAGTGGCAGTGTGCAGGACGCTGCTCTCCATACTGCCTCAGAAAAATGCAGCCACAATTGCATTTTCTCAGCCAACACATTCAAAGAACTGAAACAGTAGGAATAGTGTGAAAATTATAGGTTATCCTTGACATACTAACTGGTCTATGCTTGTTTTATAATTACGCTTTTCTATGATTTTCCCAGAACCATCTTTCTCCTCTTAGTTCTTACTCAATCCCTGCAGTGAAAGGAGCAGGACATAACACATTTCTTGCTATTTCAATGTTACAACTCGTTTCCACGGCAGCATATATGAACACATTCTAGTATCAACTCCTTAAGTTATTAGTTAATAAAGTCAAGTATGTTTAATGACAGAGTTTTTAAATTAAATTAGTTGCAACTCTACCATTTAGGTTGGCTTTCTGTATTCTAACTGTTAATGCAAGTACTGAAGTCTTACAATAGCAAGGCCTCAGAAAGTATTAGTTTTCAGCAATAGCTTAGAAAAAAATAACTGGATGTGGACGAAATGGCAGGTTACGCAATTGAACTGCAGAGCTGCCTGGTCAATAGGTGGTCTGTTATGCGCTAAAATAATTTTTTATTGTTAATTCGTAGTTTCACAATTTCAACAAATGTAAGCATGTGTGTCATTAAAATAACAAAGTCCAAATATTTTAGAAACACAAAAGGGTTGAATTGGATGGTGTAGCAATAATACATCACAGGTCTTTTTATTTTGAATATTATTTAATGGCATCAATAAATTGATACCTTTGAACTTCCTTTTTGATATTTAAGGATCACATCTGTTCTGTTTTATACCAATTGCAACTCTTTAAAACCTTTCTAAATCTCTGCTCTCATTTTGGTTAAGCAGATAAACCCTCCGGTTCTTAATAGTCCATCTGAAATTATGACCTTTCAGAGTTCATTCACCATTATAGATATTTGAAAACAATTCTAAACAGCAGAGGAGATTCCAAAGGGTGTCTTTAAGTCACATTTAATGAAACACTGAATAGGTCTTTAATAAGCTTGTTCTGTTCTGCTCTCCCCCTCTTTGTGGTCCCTCCTGTTTCCACTCAGCCAATCAAATGTGCCTTCACTGCCAGGCTTATGACCCACACCAGTTTCTATAGCAACACCAGTCTGCCTCCTGCAGAACATGTCATGCATGTTAAGTGACTCTGAGATGCTCACTCGTTGTCTCTTGCGCTTGCTCATAAGTAGACACTCAAACGTAGACTGTTTTTAATGCACACACACACACACACACACACACACACTACATGAAGCCTAAAGTCTAAATTCTCTTAAATATAATTTTTTACCTTTAGCAATAAGTCATTCATACTTAGGGATGGCAACAGTGAATCAAGTTGAGATACTTAATTGAAATCAGTGCCATATGTATGCTTACGTCTCATAACCTGAAGTGCGTTACTTATATGCTAGCATGCTTATGCAGCTGTTTCAGTGTTCGTCCAGTTATTATTGTGCAGACAAAACCCACAGAAACATTTGTTTTCTTGCTTCATAAACTTGGCGCTTTGCTTTGAACATCATAAAATGTAACTGCCAGAATGGTTCACACAGCTTCACCTCACATCAGGCACCCGATCAAATAAGAGACTCTGATGATTCTGATTTAAAAGCGCATTGATTGGGACCTTGGTCTTATGTTTGGAACTAGATCAGGGCTTCCTTAATAATAGTCAAAAAGTCTTTGAGACAGCTGCCGAAGATATCAAATCTCTGTTGAGAATATGTGGGTTCGTCATAATAATTATCTGAATATTTAGCAGCAGCATTGCAATAAATGCTGGTATGTTCATTTAAACTGGATACAACTGGTTTAGACTGTGCTCAATAAAACCATTGCATGAAATAATGAAAATAAAGTGAAATGTGTTGCAGACGTTTCAGATTACAATTCTCCCGATGAACTAAAAGTCAGCTGCCTCAGGCTTTGTTTTTCAGGCAGCTTTAGAAAGTTTGACAGCAAATCAGTATTTTTTGGAATGAAATGTGTGTGTGAAATAATTGCTAGTGTTCGGCTTTAGGCTGTTTTCCAGTATTTCAGTAAACTGTAAAGTCAAAAATAATTTGACAGCAAACAGCTACTATCAATACGACACAGCATTTCTATTGGTAGAAATAAAATCCATTCTAGGACTTGATTGAATATGTACAGTTCTCTGACCTGCCGCAATCTGTGTTCACCTTTAGCAGCTATGCAAATAAAATTCAAACTTTTAAAAGCTGACTGCTTTAAAGTGAATGCTGTCGATGATGTCTGCTTTGTCTTCCAAAAGCCGGAGAGAAGTCCGGGAGACCGGCTGCAAATTATTAATAGCCCGCGGTCAAAGCTGCTACATTCTTCTGTGTGTTTATGTGCAGGTGTGAGAAAGCCACAGAGAGCTCAAGTGTCGCAAAAATTAAAGCAAACAAGCGCGCTTCTGGGATTATGTAGTTGTTGGTCGGTAATGAGTCAGGCTGGCTCCTGACTCACTCACTCGCACACACGGAAACACTAACACATTCTCATGCAGATTCTTTTCCTGTTCACTCTTATTCAGACTTTTTTTGTTTGTTTTTAATGAAGTCATATTGTGAGAATCCGTTCAGTTAAACTCGGCTTATCAGTGACGAATAGAAAGCTGAAATACGATACGGTAAATAAGAGCCAGCAGCTTATGTAGATCACCCTGTGAGCTGCAGCCTGTGGAGGTGGGTTTGTTGGCATCTCTAGTAGTGAAGGGAAAAGTGCTAAGCAAATCAAACATTAAACCTGTCGCTTCAGGCTGTATAGATATGCCAAAAATTCTGTATGTTTTCTTCTTATTTCTTTTATTTTTTGACAGTTCAGTGTTCTGCTCCTCAAGCAAAAAAAAAAAGCATGCAAAGACTCATCTGTAAGTTCCTCATGTGGTGCCTCATCAAAGTATTCATATCCTTAAACTATTTTTTTCCCACTTTCCATGTTATGACTGCAGTTTTAGCTGTATTTTATTGGGATTTTATGCCTTAGGAAGTAGTGCATAATTGTGAGGAGGAAGAGGATCACACTAGTTACAGATTTGCTCACTTTTGAAAACTTTTTTTTTTTTCAAGAAGTTGAAAACAAAAGCATGCCACACTTCAGATTTTTATTTGAGTCAACAACAACAACAAAAAAAATCAAAATTCATTGACTACTTTGAGTTGGCCTCTTGCATAAAATCCTCAAGTTTGTGATTATCATGTGATATGAAAAGATTCATATTATGAACACTTTTGCAAAGAATGTACAGCAATGAATGATCTGCACGTGTCACACAATTGTCATATTTAGATGGGCGCTGTTATAAACAAGTGGGGTAAATGTGTTTATAATGCAATTTAACACCTGTGTTTGTGCTTATGCAAGAGTTTGGAGTGATATTATTGCACATTTTCTCATTCTTTGCTGATCACAATTATTGACAATAATAAAAGACAAGTGTCTGTATCTTTATGTCTGTGCAGCAAAAGTGTCACAATCCAGTAAAAGAGGATATCAGCTCCTAACCTGGCAATGTTACAGCGAAACAAACGTCTTGCTGGATTGCTAACCTAATAAATAAAAGTCCTCCAGGGTTTTGTCTGAACTCATTTACTCGGCTAAGGCCAGTCTCTCCCGGCCAGAGGACAGCCCCCCTGTCTAACCTCTGCCTGCTTCTGTTGAAACAAGGCGCTCTCCTTGCCATGCTGCTCCTCACTACAAACACTGCGTGGAAAGCAGCATTTAAATACACACTCTCTTAGCCTGCCCCCTACTGTTGCCTAGATCTACTTTCAAACACACATGTATGCACTTTGACACACTCTGAGGGAAATCTTGCGCTAAAATTCTCTGTAGGTGAACAGAATGACGACAGATGCTGTTTGTAGCCTGAATTGGTCTTGGTTTGTATTTTTTTCAGGCTTTTTCTCCTCGTATTAAAGCCCAATTAAGCAATGTGGAGATGCGGGGTGGAGGACTTTGTGGCGCATGCTGCCTCTTGTGGTTGAGTGGGGTATTGCTCCTCCCAGTGGAGTTATTACTTTTAGTGGATTTGTTTAAAAAGTTTAGTTTTTATCTTTGATTCTACTTTTTTTTGAGTGACAGTCTACATATTTTTTTTTATGGTTTAAATGTTTTGTATTCATGCCTTTTTATTTATTTATTTTTTTCACGTTCTTATTTTGCTGGACTTTTTAAGTTGCTTTTCCAACTAAAAAATATTCTTTTCAAAGTGTATCTTTAGAACATATACCTGTAATCAAGTTGTTAATTTTCTTCAAGTTTATTTTAATCTTTGTCCTACTGTAAAACCATGAAAGCCTAATTATGCAGTTTTAATTCATTACATTTGTTTACTAAATAGCTTAAACTATTTAGTAAACAAATAGTTTACTAAAGTTGATAAGTTGATTTTTTTATAAATTCTGTAAGGTGGGTTACTTCAAATTTCTTTTTACAAATTCTCCCCAACCATGCAATATTTTGAGCTTGTAGTTCTCAAATTGACCAGTTGGTGTCCTCCTTTCCACATTTACATGTCTACATCTGTCAGCAGACAGACTGAATGGCCTCTCTTTGGTCATTTGATTGTTCTGTAAAAGTCACGTGCGCTACTGTGCCGCTCTGACTGCGACCTCTGACCTCATGCAAACTGTGACAGTTGTTACAAGTTTCCAGATGTGTATAAATGGCATGTAAATTCATCTTTCACTGCCACATAACCAGTTTTAATATTCCATATTTCTTTTTTTCTTCTTTCCTACAGTTGATGAGAGTTAAGTGCCGGCAAGTTGAGCGCTGTCCATCCAAAAGCCTCTCTCCTCCCCGCCCTTCTAGACCTTTTCCCCCTTGTACCAGCAATCCCTTACCAGAGTGTTCGCACCTCGACTTCACTCATTGCTGAAGACGCTCACAAGCAGCGCTGCAGAGGTCAACAGCTCCCCCTCTAACCAAGATGATCACCTCGGAGCTTCCTGTCCTACAGTAAGAGAAATGCCACAAGAATTATTTGTAAATCTTTTTTTCACAGTTTTAGGTTTGATCTCCAAAAACGTGTGAAGTTTTTTTTTTATTTTTTATTTTAAAAGGTTTGCAGGCTTGTTTTTATTTATAACAGGAGATGTGTTTGTGTGTTCAGAATGAGATTTTCTGAAGAAGTGGAATACTAAAATGTCGTGTTTTTTTCTTTAAGGGACTCGTCTAATGAGTCCGGGGCAACGGATACCGTGAGCTTAAGCATGAACATGACTGAGATGGAAGACCCAGAGATGAAAGGCAAGAAGAAGCGAGGGAGGCCCGGAAAACAGACACAGGTAAAAGTTTTTGTCTCCTCAGAAACAGGATCTGCATGAGAAATGACGAGAGTGGTTTTTAGCATGCGTGTGCACATCTTTTTGCTTCCTTTTTTTTTTTTTTTTCACGAGTATGTTTTTCTTTCTTTGTTGTTGATGTTTTGCTCTCTAAGACATCCAATAAGAAGCCCCGGAAGTCTCCGACAGACAAGTCACTGAGCATGACCAGAGGGAGGGGTAAAGCAAACGGCGTGGCTCAACAGAATGGAAACGGAGGGGAGCCCGTCACCCTGTTTGAAGTCGTCAAGCTGGGAAAGAGTGCAATGCAGGTGATCTTTTCCTGCTTTTTCTTTCTTTTTTTTTAAATCAACGACTTATGTTAGGCTTTCTGTCAGTATGGAACTAGCTTCTTGTGCTTTGCAGACTTTACAGACTTTCTCTTGTTCCTCAGCCCTTAATTTGTGTTCAAACATCAGTCAATCATCCTGTTTTCCTTCGACTTTGTTCATCTGTCCCTCTACCCATTCATCCTGCATTCATGTTTTCTTTTGTGTGTCCATCATCAACCCCTCCTGCATCCCTCCACCTATTTATTTGGCAACCCATTATCCGTTTGCTCCTCTATTTATGCATATGTCAGTTTGCCACCCAATATTTCATCCTTCCATCTGCAAAACTGGCCATATTTTCATGCTTTTTCAGCAAAGATTCAAAGTATAACTGCTACAGAAATATCAGCCATGTAGGCCTATTTCACATGTGCAGCTATACAGTGATTCTTCTTTTAAAAGTTTATAATTTCACCAACACAACCAAGTTATAATCCATTAAAGAAATATTTATAGTTTCCTTCATACATTGCACAGTTTTTGGCTGTATATTGTTTTAAATGTTCCTTGTTGCAAATTGCAATATGTGACATAAGCATTTATTTATTTTTTTTTAAATTAGTTACACATGTCAAAGCCTTATTTTGTATAGAACGTGAACATTTGTCTCTTTTTGTGTATTTGCAGTCTGTGGTTGATGAGTGGATTGAAGCATACAAGCAAGACAGAGACTTAGCTCTGCTGGACCTCATCAACTTTTTCATCCAGTGCTCAGGTTGCAAAGGTGCGACTTAGTTTTTTGCTTTTTTTATCTCTATGAAGATTTTATCTCGTTATAATAAGTTACATTTCTAATTTAGCTTCTTTTACATCACCTCTTTTCTCACCTGAGCGAAGCAAGAAATCAGAATGTGTCCCATGCTGTTGTGATTGCAGGCACTGTGAGGATAGAGATGTTCAGGAACATGCAGAACGCCGAGATCATCCGTAAGATGACGGAGGAGTTTGATGAGGTACAGGTGTTTTTTTGTTTTTTCTCCCAGAAAATCCGTATGACACGTAATTATCTAAAACAATATAAGTATTTGAAACGGATTAATACAAAATATGAGTCCAGATGTTAAAATCTCTCACTTTGTGCCAACAGGACAGCGGGGATTATCCTCTTACTATGCCCGGCCCAATGTGGAAAAAGTTTCGCTACAACTTCTGCGAGTTCATCGGCGTTTTGATCCGTCAGTGTCAGTACAGCATCATCTACGACGAGTACATGATGGACACAGTAATTTCGCTCCTCACCGGACTGTCGGACTCCCAAGTGCGAGCCTTCAGACACACGTCCACACTAGCAGGTATTCACAGAGGAAATTAGAAATCCGTTTGTTTATAAGAAAGTATTGAATATTTAATATAATATATGTTGTCTCTGTGCAGCGATGAAGCTGATGACAGCGCTAGTGAATGTTGCGTTGAACCTGAGCATACATCAGGACAACACGCAGAGGCAATACGAGACGGAGAGGAACAAGATAGCCGGCAAACGAGCCAATGAGAAGCTGGAACTGCTGCTACAGAAGAGGAAGGAGGTTGGTTGATGCTAAATCTGCCGTTTCACCTGTTTTCTCTGTGTCAAGCTTATTGGTAGAGTACATTAATTTTGGTCTTTTTCCACATAAGGAAATACGAGGAATAAAGGAATAACACTGAATGTGACCTTTGGGTATTTTTGTGTTTAGCTTCAGGAAAATCAAGATGAAATAGAAAATATGATGAACTCCATCTTTAAAGGCATCTTTGTGCATCGCTACAGGTAAACGTTCATCTCATCGCCTTTCTAATTTATTTGATATTTTATAGAAGATTTTTACATAACTCGTAACCGTGGTGTTGTCTGTATTTCCTAGGGATGCTATCGCTGAGATCCGAGCCATTTGCATTGAGGAGATCGGCGTGTGGATGAAGATGTACAGTGATGCGTTTCTCAATGACAGCTACCTAAAATATGTTGGCTGGACACTACATGACCGGGTGAGCCTCTTCCTCACGACCACTTTTCATAGAGTGAGATTAGATTTACACAACGGCAGGAGAGGAGGGTTTAATCCATATTTCTATCTGCTTTGTTTTCAGCAAGGAGAAGTGCGTCTGAAATGCCTGAAGGCTCTGCAGAACCTTTACACAAACAGAGAGCTGTTCCCCAAGCTGGAGCTCTTCACCAACCGCTTCAAGGTAATAGAATCAGAGCCGCTTTCATGGCAGACGGCAGCTCAGCTGGTTTCCATTCAGTTCTTTTGCAATTTCTCCTCTGCCTAAAATGTGCCTGTCTTGGCAGGACCGGATTGTATCGATGACACTGGATAAGGAGTACGACGTGGCTGTAGAGGCCATTAGACTGGTCACACTCATTCTGCAGTGAGTAGTTTGGTGTGTTTCAACATGCCAGCACTTCCAGTGGCTTGCAAAGTTATTCAATCCCCACGTCTTTTATCGCTTAAAATGAGTCCACAGACTATCACTGATTCTACATCGTCATACATGTTTGCTTATTCTAAATTCACATATGGTATGTTAAGGATTTTACGGGATTTTCTTCAGGAAGCGGGATGTTCATGACTGGAATCAGTTTGTGTGTGGTGTGTTGCTCCTGGCTTGTGGCCGGACACACAAACCGATCAAACCTCTTGTACACCAGATCGTGTGTGGTCACAGAGGTTTGGAGGTTTCTTGACGCTGCTGAGGAAAGAAAGAAAATAGGGGTAGAAGCAGAATGTAACAAGCAGAGTGCATTGGACAATGCACCTACCAACACACATCCCAGATGATTCACACTTGACTCACCCTTCTGTTACAACAAGCGACAAGATGAAGCTGGAAGATGTTGAACAAAAGCTAAAAACAGGAGAAGTTGTGCTACTTACTTGCACGGTGGTCAAAGCAGTAAAATCGTAATTAAAACTTTGTTGGGTTTACTTCGGGCTGGAGCCTGTGATTAAAGTTAATTAGTAGGATTGGATCGGGCACAGATGTAATCTAGGGGTTGGATTTTTTTAGGCCCAGTCTAAACTAAGAAGGATCATAAGATTAGATCTAAACTGAGGTTGAATGCAAAATGCTGTATGGAGGAATACTTTTATTACACCTTCCTCACTTTGAAACATGTAGGGACACTTTTCTTCAGCACAAAGAGTGGAGCTGATGGATGGGGTTAAAAACAAGGCAACCCTAGAAAGAATTGAACAATCCAAGAAGAATACATTGATGTTTTTGGTTGTAACGTGATAAAATTTGACAAGTGTTGATAAATTTGAGTTATTTTAAATTTTGGGTACTCTGGATGAGTTGCTCACCCAAAACGCATGTTTTTAAGCCGCTGTTGTCTGCTTCAGGGGCAGTGAAGACGCGTTGTCAAACGAGGACTGCGAGAACGTGTACCACCTGGTTTACTCTGCTCACCGACCCGTTGCAGTTGCCGCAGGAGAGTTCCTTCACAGAAAGCAAGTCCAACCCTGCCATTCTTGAGATAAAGCTTAACTTTGATCTACTGTCAAACGGCTCTCCTCTTTACTTTCCACCTCAAACTCTTCGTCGATGTCAGATTGTTCAGTCGCCACGACCCACAGGCTGAAGAAGCTCTGGCGAAGCGGAGAGGGAGGAGCAGTCCCAATGGGAATCTCATCCGGATGCTGGTTCTCTTCTTCCTGGAGAGCGAGGTAAGACGCAGCTCAGTGCGAACTCCTTGGAAGTCATAGATCCGCATTATGTTTGCTAGCTTTGTTTTTGATAGAAATGTGTAACCCTAGATTACTGCAGTCACCAGGTGATTCCAAAAAGAAGTCTGTTTCGCAGCGTGTTCCCCTCACGCCTTCGAAGCCAGTCTCTATCAATGTTTAATGTGCCTTTGTGTCCAGCTTCATGAGCATGCAGCGTACCTGGTCGACTCGCTGTGGGAAAGTTCTCAGGAGCTGCTGAAAGACTGGGAATGCATGACAGAGCTGCTGCTCGAGGAGCCCGTTCAGGGAGAAGAGAGTAAGGCCGGCTCTTTGACTCTCTGTTCTTGTTCTCTGTGGATGCCTGTGAAATGCCTCCCAGCTACTTCACATCAAGCCCATCGCAGCTTGAGAAGCAGCAGGAAGAGCAGTGATGTAATAAAATCCCGTTCCATGAAACTCTAGCCCTGCTTTATTTCTCTTTGTTTCTGACTTTTGATGATAATTGTCTCCATGTTAGTTTTGTTTTTTTTCTCACTGACTTTTTTTTTTTGGCTCTTCCTCTCTGTAGTGTTGTCAGACAGACAGGAGAGCGCGTTGATAGAGCTGACTGTGTGCACCATCCGACAGGCGGCCGAGGCGCACCCACCTGTTGGCAGAGGCACTGGCAAACGAGTGGGTTATCTATTTTACAATATATATTCACCAATGACAAAAACAAGAACAAAAAACATTTTCACTTTTCTCCAAAATTCTTAATAGTAAGTAGTATTTCAAAAGAGCAGAAGAATTTTCATATTTTTGAACAATAACGATATTTCTTGTTAATCTGTTGCTAAGAGACGAGCGCGTTTTCTGGTAACCAAGTGCCACGAAGTAAACATCTGATTTTTACTTTTGCAAAATTTACCAACTGTAAATTTCTAAGCAGATAAGCAGTATTTCAAAAGAGCTTATGTTTTATAAACAATATTACTTGTTGTTAATTTGGTATTAAGAGATGAGCATTTTTTCTGGTAATGAACTGCCACAAAGTATAAATCAGAGCTTTACCTTTGTGTTAAATGTCCGTTTTTATAATATATTTGCCACCAATGGCAAAAAAACATTTTCACTTTTGTGAAAAATTCACCAACTGCACAATTCTTAAGTAGCAAGTAGTGTAAGATAATTGTATTTCAAAAGAGCAGAAGAAATGTTATATTTTTGAACAATAACAATATTTGTTGTTAATCTGTTGCTAAGAGACGAGCATGTTTTCTGGTAACCAAGTGCCACAAAGTAAACATCTGATTTTCACTTTTGCTAAATTTACCAACTGTAAATTTCCTGTCTAAGCAGATAAGAAGTATTTCAAAAGAGCTTATGTTTTATAAACAATAATATTACTTGTTAAGTAGCAAGTAGTGTAAGACAAGAAGTATTTCAAAAGAGCAGAAAAAATGTTATATTTTTGAACAATAACAATATTTGTTGTTAACCTGTTGCTAAGAGATGAGCGTGTTTTCTGGTAACCAAGTGCCATGAAGTAAAAATCTGATTTTCACTTTTGCAAAAGTAAATATCTGAACGCCGTGCATTAACATTAGCACAAACGTTAGCAGTAGCCTTTTATGTAAAATAAGCTTTTTAGCTATTTTTTTATTTCTTAGCCATGTTTCTTACACTAAATGGAGGAAGTCAATGTTAGTGATACCCCACATGCCACTGACAGCATGTAGGCTAACATTAGCATTTTGGCTAATTTTAGCTTATACAGTAATTTTAACATACTGAATGGACCAAATTTATGTTACTCAACATGCTTGTGACACTCTCCTCATGCTATCAAGTACATTTCAATTAAGTTAGCATTGATGCTAATTTTTAGCATCAGAGTGCACTTTGGCAGGCCCTGTTTAAATTTCTTCAGAAATGTTCTAGTCGTCACTGCAGTTTCACTTTTTGTTGCTTTTAGGATGAAAATGAAAAATGAGACCAGTTAATTAAGAGAAAATAAAAGTTTTTGCAGCCCTAAGTGTTTTGTTTTTTTTCCTGTCCAGGTGCTGACAGCGAAAGAGAGGAAGACCCAAATAGACGACAAGAACAAACTTACTGAACACTTCATCATGGCCCTTCCAATGCTGCTATCCAAGGTAAGCTTTCACAGTGGCAAGCAGTGACTAAAGACTCAGATTAATCTGTTAGTCACATGAATTGCTCCATGTTTGATTTCCTATACACCAGCTAATCCGTCGGTGTAGTCCACTGAGAAAGTGCACATTATTTTACCCAGTGTCAAGCATGAGGTGGTAGAGCTGTTTTTATTTACATTTTAAATACTTAAAACTCTTTTTCACTGTGTCCCTCTCAGTACCAGGCAGACGCAGAGAAAGTGGCCAACCTGCTGCAGATCCCACAGTTCTTTGACCTGGACGTTTACAGCGCCGGGCGCATGGAGAAGCACCTGGACGCCTTGCTGAAGCAGATCCGGTTGGTGGTGGAGAAACACATCGAGACGGACGTCCTGGAGGCCTGCAGTAAAACCTACAGCATCCTCTGCTCCGAGGAGTACACCATCATGAACCGCGTGGACATCGCCCGGTCGCAGCTCATCGACGAGATGACCGACCGCTTTGCACACTCTGTGGAAGAGCTGCTGCAGGAGGTACAATTAGTGACCGAACGTCATCTTTGTGTCATCTGTAAAATCAAGGATGCTTTGTTGAAATACGGGTTTCTACTGCCGGATTCTGGCAGAAAATGTGCGGTGTAATGTGTCAAATATGTAAAGTGAAAATGATAGATTTGGTGTTTGGTGATACAGTTAAGAAAAAAAAAGTTTCTTTCCGTCAGAATGTAGACTCTTAACTGATTTCTAAGAAGCTGGCAGCATTGTCAAACAAGGCTTCTGCAGACACTGGAAAGCTATTTTTACTATCATTTTAAAGTCTGGATAAGAAGGAAGAAAATTCAAATTTAGTGGAAAAGAAAAAAATGTATTTTGGGCCTCTAGATTCTTTTGTATTCAAGTTTAAAACTGAACACCATCTGTGTAAATGCAAAGCAAAGCTTTAAAATCCTGTTTTTCGGTGGGAGTTTTATAAAATCAAGTTAACAAAACTGTGATTTGATATAATTTGCTCCGGATTATCAGACTGATCTAAGGTCCAGTTCCAGTGTCAAAAAAGGTAAATATCTCTTTACGTTAAGCAACGTGAGCAAGATGTTGAATTTATTGAATTTAAAGATGGAAAACTTGTACGACTAAACAGAACAACTTCTTCTGATGAATTCAGCCGTCATCATATCTGCTGAAACTTTGTCTTTTTTAAGGGATTCTTTTTTTTCTTTTTTTTTTTGTCGCTTGGAAGGTGTAGTAAATATATATTTGTCACGCAGGGTGAAGAGGCCGACGATGACGACATCTACAACGTTCTGTCAACTCTGAAACGACTTACAGCTTTCCACAAGTAAGATCTGCTTGGATCGAAATCGAGAATGTCTTTACGATTGAATCGCATAAAGATCAGATGAAACCTCCACGGTTCCCCACCGAAATCGACGATCTCTTTGACATCAACTGCTTCCTGTGTTGCTTCCTTCTCAGCGCTCACGATCTGACAAGGTGGGATTTGTTTGGGAATTGCTACCGGCTGCTGAAGGCGGGCATCGAGCAGGGCTCCATGCCGGAGCAGATCGCTGTGCAGGCCCTGCAGTGCTCTCACTACTCCATCCTGTGGCAGCTGGTGAAGATCACCGAGGGCGTTCCCAGCAAGGTGCTCAACTCACCTTGGAAAGCATTTTCACTCGCTTTAGCTTAAGATATCAGCTTCATGTTTAGTCAGAGACGAAAGAATATTGATACTAGTTGTATATGAACTCTATCTTTTCTTTTTAATATCTTTAAATTCATTGTTAATATTTAATTAGTGCTGTGTTATTTGTTTGAGGACTATAAAGAGATCACTCATGTTTTGTGAGCTGCTGAAACTCAATTCAGCCTTTCATTGCATCGGTCGTGTTGTTACAGAAAAGCAGAAAGTTTCCCGAAGTGCTCTTAGCGTTCGATTCCTGTTGAAGCGCTTAGTATTTCTGACACTTCCAAAGCGGTGTCCATCTCTGCTGCTTGTAGGACGACCTCTTGGCTCTCAGGAGAGTGGTGAAGTCTTTTCTCGCCGTCTGCCAGCAGTGTCTCTCCAATGTCAACACGCCGGTTAAAGAACAGGTGGGCGAAGGCGCTTCGAGCCGCGGCACGCACGTTCCTCTCGTTTTGGTTTCATTCAAGGCAGATTTTTTTTTCCGTCTCTCGTTCAGGCGTTCATGCTTCTCTGCGACCTGCTGATGATCTTCAGCCACCAGCTGGTCACCGGGGGGAGGGAGGGCCTCCAGCCGCTGGTGTTCAACCCAGACGGGACCCTGCAAAACGAGCTGCTAAACTTTGTCCTGGATCACGTCTTTATTGACCAGGACGACGAGAACCAGAGCATGGGTGAGGCTGTCCGCAGCATGCCGGTGTGAGGAGGGGAGCGGGAGATGGTCTCGTCTCTTGGCGTTTCTGCTAATTAGTTTTTTTTCCCCCCCACATTTGTTTTCGTGAAGAGGGAGACGAGGAGGACGAGGCCAACAAGATCGAGGCGCTCCATAAGAGGAGGAATTTGCTCGCGGCTTTCTGCAAACTCATCATCTACGACATCGTAGACATGCCTGCTGCTGCTGATATCTTTAAACACTACATGAAGGTGTGTGGAGATTTTTTTGTTGTTGTTTTTTATGCAAGATTAGAAATACATGCAGTGTTGCAAGTTTTTAAAATGGGGAAAAAAGGCTGACAGTTTTTCTTTTATGTGACTCACTAAATTGTCTTTTTTCCTCACGTTTGCGTCCGTTTCCCCTCTGTGCCTCAGTACTACAACGATTACGGAGACATCATCAAGGAAACACTCAGCAAAACGAGACAGACGGATAAAATTCTCTGCGCTAAGACACTCATACTCAGTCTGCAGCAGGTGAGGCACCGCCAGCATCTCTGCTTCCAGATGTCCAGCCGTCCTCTTGTGCCCACGCGCAAACCCGATCGTTCTCCTTTGTGCCGCAGCTGTTCAACGAGCTTCTGCAGGATCAGGGTCCCAATCTGGATCGAACGTCGTCTCACGTGAGCGGCATCAAGGAGCTGGCCCGCCGCTTCGCTCTGACCTTCGGCCTGGACCAGATCAAGACCAGAGAGGCCGTTGCGACGCTACATAAGTACGATTTCGGCTGCCTTACTGCTCCCTCTCTTTGTTTCTTCTCAATGCTTACCTTTTTTCTCCTCTCTGCTCATGTCAGGGATGGAATAGAGTTTGCATTTAAGTATCAAAATCCTCGAGGGTCAGAGTTTCCTCCCATCAATCTGGCCTTCCTGGAGGTCCTGAGTGAATTCTCCTCCAAGCTAATACGACAAGACAAAAAGACAGTGTAAGTTTCCCCCTTTTCTTTTTAAAAAAATAAATAAATTCAATACATTTCTTGCTGAACTAAAGTTGTAAAACTTAAATCGTCAAACGATGCCCTTTCCTCAGGCACTCCTACCTGGAGAAGTTCATGTCGGAGTCGATGTCGGAGCGTCGGGAGGACGTGTGGCTGCCGCTCATCTCCTACAGGAACAGCCTGCTGACGGGCGGCGACGAGGACCACATGTCCGTCACGTCGGGCTCCAGCAGCAAGACCGGCTCGGTGCGCAGCAAGAAGGGACGGCCGCCGCTGCACAAGAAGCGCATCGAGGGTGAGCTCGCTTTAGATGAGGGGCGACTCTGCTGCCGAAGCGGAGCACAGGGCTTCGTCCTCACCACGAAGCCCTGTGCTCGTTTTCAGAGGAGAGCAGCGTGGAGGGATCGTGGATGATGAGAAACGACACGCTTCAGACGCCGAGCGCGCTCCAGACTCCTCAGCTCACCTCGACAGTCCTCAGAGAGAACAGGCCCGCAGAACACATGCCTGACCCGGACTCGGAACCAGGATCGGAGAACGACTACGTCCACAAGTGCGTTCGCCTCCGTACTTTCCATGCAGAATGCAGAGAGCAGTGCAACGTTACTTATTCACAAGACGGAGCTTCTTTATTGTGTTTACAATTCAGTTTTTGTTTTAATAATGTTGAGCAGGGCTGAAACGATTAATCGGATTAATCGTGATGAATCACTTATGGAAATAATCATCAACCAGTTTGGTAATCAATTAATTGTTAGCTGAATTTTTAAACATACTGAGAGCAGAATTAAACCAAAATTGTACAAAATATTAAATTAATATACATTTTTTAAAATTAAAAAAAAATTAAATATGTTCTACCCAAAACTTCTTAAGTAGGATCTTTAGCCTCAAATGATTAAAATTGTGTAAAAAAAAAAACTCTCCCTTTTAGTACCTTTTGCTCTCCAATTATTTCAGTTAATAAAAAAATAATCAACTATCAGCCTTTCTGCTCCACTGTATTGAGTAGAAAGGACTGAGCTTTTCGCATGTTGATGTGGTTTTGGTTTTAATTGATTAATTGTCAGAATAATGAATCAATAACTCAAATAATTCAGTTGCAGTCCTAACGTCGCATCTCCTGTCCTCCAGTCCTCAGATACAGATGTCGTGGCTCGGCCAGCAGAAGATGGAGGAGGTGAACAGAAAAGACCGAACGGGCATGAACTACATCAAGTCGCGCAGCAGTCAGGGAGTCCGGCAGACTGTGTAAGTGTTCGCTCAGCTTTTGTGCCAAACTCAAACGGCGTTCCTGGTTGTAAGCAGCGTTTTCTCCTCCAGCCGCGGGCTGATGGAGGACGACGCAGAGCCCATCTTCGAAGACGTGATGATGTCGTCGCGGGGCCAGCTGGAGGACATGAACGAGGAGTTCGAAGACACCATGGTGATCGACCTGGTCAGTAAACGCAGCCCGACCCGTTCAGGTTTTATCGAGGGGCGGGGTGATGTCGAGGTTTGAGTTGTAAGCTGGTTATTGGGAATTAAATGGTGTCATTTGAGTCACAAATGCATCATGTTGTAGGACGTTCCTGGTGTCGCTGTATAACCTTTAAACAATTTCTGGGGGGAAAAATTTATTTTACTATCCTGCAGTGATGTAAACCTTTTTTTTCTTCACAGCCGCCATCAAGGAACAGACGTGAAAGAGCAGAATTAAGACCAGACTTCTTTGACTCTGCAGCAATGATAGAAGATGAGTCGGTACGTGTTGCTTTAAAATAAATACTAAAAGTAACTTGTGCATTTAACATTTACTTTGTGAAAGGTAACGGTGATTTTTGTTTTTGAGTCAAAATTAGCTAAAAAGCTAATGTTAGCTTAAATGCTATTATCATGTCTGCTTACATTAGCATGCAGGCTAAATTTAATGCTAACATTGACCTTCTTTACTGAAGTTGGTCAGTAGCTCAGCATTTTGTTTTCAAAAACTATTTCATGTGAAGTTACAAGTTTCTGATTTTTATGATACATAATTTAAGAACATGTAGGGAAATATAATATTGTAATTTCCTTTTTCTCTACTTTGGAAGCTACAATTGTTGGTAATTGCTGTAAATTATCCTCTTTTATGTTACATTTACTCTTTATAGTTGGCATAATGAGGAAGAAAATGCATGGAAAAATAATAAAATAGTTAAAGTTTATTGGCAGTTAATAAAAAAATTAACTGCCAATAAATGGAACAAAAAATAAGAACAGTAACTTTATCAAAGGTCATAAAATGTGCAATAAATTTCTAATTTAATTTTACATTTTTCAAACTGAGGTATTTATGTACTCATTTATGTTTTTCACATAAGTTTATGTGAAAATGTGTATATTATACATTCACATATCACTGTCCACTAATATTTTTTTAGTCAATTTATAGATATTGAATTAGAATTCCTGGTAATAATTAAGAGCTGTAAATGAGAGAGAATACAATAAATCAATTTTGAAAATAATTGTACATAATGATAGTGATAAATAATTTTAGAAAATTGAAAAGGGGAAATGATTAAAAGAATGAAATTGAAATGAAGCTCAATTGAAAAATATATGTTGCTCAAATCTGAAGGGCAAATTTAAAAAAGAGGCATCTGCTCTAAAATAAATTCTACTTATGTCAACTTGTAACATGTTTTACAGATCTGGAGTTATTTTAATTCATTGTTTTTGTTTCATTTATTGGGGTAGAATTCATTATTGCCAGGGCTTTTATTTATTTAGAGCAGCTTTGATCTTGAGTAATCTTAATGTTTTGTAAATTTTGCTCTCTGTCCATATTTCCAGGGATTCAGCATGCCCATGTTCTGATCTGGAAAGCGTTAACATCACGAGTTCAGCATTGTAACGAGGAGTAATCTGAAAAGAGGGCGTGGTCCGGGCCGGCTAACCCTGGACCACCTAACAATCAAACTCTTTACGAAGCAGAGTATACTGTGTTAAAGTACGTCTACGTTTCTCCAAGACACAATGGAAGGATGTTCGTCTAGTGGATCGGCACCGACCGGAACCAGCCTGGAAGAGCGGATCCACTCCGTTCCCTCTCCGTCTCTGGTGCGGAACGGAGGTCCTGCAGTCAGAATTATTCAAGAACTTCGTCCCATTCGTGTTCTTCCTCCTCTTCCTCCGCAGCCTGTCGGTCTAGCTCTTGTTAGTGGTGGTCCCGATGGTGCTCTGGCTTTTAAACCCAGTTTTTACAGTTCCTGTTACCGGCGATGCACAGATTTTAGCTCATGGTCACAGAGCGCCATGGTTCTCTGTACAGCTCCCTTCCCAAAAAAACCTTCCTTCCTTCTCTTGGTGTTGCACTCCAGTCCTTCTGGTTGAATCAAACGTGAACAGGATGTCCCTACTACATGTTCCACTTCTTTTGCTGTCCCCCTGCTGTCTGTTCGCCATCTCTTGTATGTGGTGCTTGATGTGTGTGTGAAGTGTATCGGTGGCGACAATGGCCGACTAGCGACACACCTAGACAAGAGATCAACAGCTCTCAGCTGACCCAGAGGAAGTTTTAGGCGCCGACCAAGCATATCGAGGTTTGTTCGACTCTGAGGGAGCAAAGAAAACCCCGCCCCCTGCTGTCTCACACTCTCTAGATAACAGCTTTTTAAAGTAAAAACGTTTTAAAAAATATAATAAACATATTTTCAACTCTGTAGCTTTAGTACTAAAGTTTTAAATCAAGTGTGTTTTTGTCTGTTTGTACAGGTTTTTTTTTTTTCTTTCTCTTGAATACGTATCATGTTTGTTGCCAAATTGTGGCCTACATACTTAAAGTATATTCCATCCCTCCCTCCCCTCACCTCTTAAGGCGGTTACCATAGATACCAGCTTCTAGGCGTTGTATCGTCCGATTGTAATTAACACTCAAGTACCGAATATCCGTGCCATTCTATCATATAACAGGTCAAAAACGAGCCGCTTACATTTTTGCACCCGCATTCAGTGTTAATGGATCGAAGGAGTTCTAGATTTTGTTGTTGATCATTGTTCATATCCAGTGCAGTGATGGATCTTTGTCTGGCAGATGTGTTTGAATGTGTTCTGAATGTTCTCAGCCATACCTTTTCCTCGTCCCTCTTTTGGGTCAACAATCACGTTTCCACCCTTCCCGTTCGCTGTAAATATCAGAGATGATCGGATCTTTTTTCTGCCGTGAAGTCGACATCAGTCATCCTAACATACTCTAAAAAAGCCTGTTTTTTTTTTCTGTGACCTTAAATTCTTTTTAATAAAATCAAATCTGTAATCAGTTTATGAATGAATGTTTTCCTCTTGGTTAGTTTTTTTTAGAGCAATTTTAATTTTTTTATTTTATTTTAAATTTTTATGCGCCAGTTTTACCAGCACGTCAGAAAGAGTACTTGCGAAATTAGGCACATTTTGAACTCTGAGGTATTAATACAACATGGTGTCGACGCATCCTTAAAACGTAAGATTCATACGTCTAAAATTTAGGCCTGAAATGTCTTTTATTTTTATTGAATTAAATTAAAAAGAAATGGCGTATTAAGTTTAGGTGGCACAGAATATGTTAATTACAGGTCTTAAATTGTATCGTGGCAGGACTATTTAATCTTATATTATATGTAGCTTATTTTTCTCGAGGGACTTTAATGTGAAGCAAACGTTGAGTCGCGCGCCGACATCTTGAAACGGTTGAGGCTACAGCTAACTAGCTGCTAGCATACCCTTGCTAGCTAGTTTATTTGCTGCTATCGCGGATAAGTTTATCGCGTTCGACCTCGCGACTGAATTATGCTGCTGCCAACCCTACAGTACATACATTTTGTGCAAAACGCTCGGCATTACTACAATGTAAAATACAAAATTTCTGTCGTGATACAGGTCTTAAATTTCTTTGGTGTAGAATTTTGAGTTGGGCATACAGTATATTTCGATTCCACACCACTCAATCCAACCATTTCAAAATCTACATCTGCCAACTGGAAATGTTTCGCAAATAAAATCTCTGGTTATTTATGTTCACCAATCATCTTGGAAAACATGATAAAATAGGCCATTTTGATACATTGAGATGATTTATTTTACAGTGGGCGCCAGAGAGAGAAGGCACAGTTTGGACTTTAGTGTCCTGAATGAAAGAAACATACATGTGTTTTAAAGACAAACCAAACTAAATACAGTACACTGAAACTCAGAGGACAAAAAAAATAGATGCTTTTATAATTATTGCAAAAACCAACTTTTTATCCGGCTAGTTTAGTTTGAAAACATACTTGACGGCCAATATGGCTACTGCTTGAGTGTTCGATTATTTACTTTTATCCAAAACTTGTGTATCACAAACTTCCTGATCTTAGTCATATAGGTGGCACCAAATTGAATGACATTTGATTTCTTTGAAAGATGAGTGAGGCGAAAAAGAACAGAATTTGGGATCTTGATGCTTCCAGTGGAGTGGTAAACGAATATGACTACCATCTGCTTGACAGGCTTCCCGAGGAACCACCCCCGCAGTTCATCTGAGCGGAGTAAAAACGGCTGCTTTTCCCATTGCATTGCCGTGCAGCCGGGTTGGAAGTCGTTCACAGAGGAATGTTGGCATGCTTCTTCCACGGATTGACCTGCTTCTTGCTGGCCAGCACCTCCAGGTCGCTGCAGATCTTCTTCCGGGTGGTTGCGGGCTCGATGATGTCGTCAACGAAACCTAAAGAGGACAGAGTTCAGGTGGAGATGTTTGAGGTTTAAACACAAGTAGCTGGCGGTAAAGACCGCATTGTGTTTTGCAGACAGTAGATTTACCTCTGACAGCAGCTGGGAAGGGGTTGGCAAACTTGTCCACGTATTCAGCCTCAGCTTCGGCCTGGTTTTCCTTTCCTCTGAAGATGATCTGAACTGCGCCCTGAGCAAACAGAAAGCAGTGAGTGGGTTCAAGAAATGCATTAAAGACAAATGGACAGAGATGATGAATGTGTTTGTACCTTGGCACCCATGACGGCAACTTCAGCCGTTGGCCAAGCATAATTCACGTCTCCTCTCAAGTGTTTGGAGCTCATTACATCATAGGCACCACCGTACGCCTGAAAGGGAAACCAAAACAATGCTAAGGTGGCAATTTGGATTATCAACCGCACTGGTTTTATTTCCGTCAGAACTATTCTCTACACACTCATGAGAGATTCTGTAAACACACACCTTTCTGGTGATGACAGTTATTTTTGGCACCGTGGCCTCTGCGTAGGCATACAGCAGTTTGGCTCCGTGTCGGATGATGCCACCATACTCCTGAGCGGTACCTGGTGGGAGTCATCGCCACAAATTAAAGGGATGCAAAACTGCCATTCACCTCTCCCGAAGGACTAAGCAAACACATCTGGTCCACTTCCAATATAATTTTCCAGAATACCTGGCAGAAAACCTGGGACATCCACAAAAGTGATGATGGGAATGTTGAAAGCGTCACAGAAGCGAACGAAACGGGCTCCTTTTACAGAGGAGTTGATGTCCAAACAACCTAATGAACAAGACAAATGCGTTATAGACCAAAGAATCAAACTTTCACATCAACTTTCAGCTTTTTCGCTTACGTTTAGCTTACCAGATGCTACTTTGGGCTGGTTACCCACAATCCCCACGGTGCGGCCATTCATTCTGGCAAAACCCACCACAATGTTTTTGGCATAGTTGGGCATGATCTCAAAGAAGTCTCTCTCATCTACGATCTGGACAGATGTGTTTCGGATTGCTTTTTAAGTTTTGCATAAGTAACATGTCGCATGTTTACGTGTCAATGTGTGTTTTGTTTGTGGTCGTACCGTGTGAATGATGTCCAGCATGTCGTAGGCTTTCGTCGACTCAAACGGGACGATGGTGTCCAGTGACTTCACCAGACGATCGCTGTAAAGAAAGATATACATAAAAAGCAACCCTGCAGTATAATGATGGCAATTGGCGTATCTGAAACCAAGGCCTTAAAATGTCTTAAATTCATTAAAGAAAATGTAAGTTGGCCTTAAATACACTAATCGCAGGTCTTAAACTGTGTTATGAAAGGACTATTTCATCTCCGATAGAGGTTTAGAGGTTTCATGTGCCATAAATGAGACCATTTACCTGGGATCATGGCACTCCCTGATGGGAGCTGGATCCTGATTACTAAGTGGAAGAAAGTTGAAGAACTCCCGCAGGTTTAGCAAAGCCTCAACGTCATTCTCAAACGCACGATGAGCCACACCTGACAACAGAAAAACAACACAAAGGGAACGTTTTTATTCGCTTTTGAGGCATTCAAAACTATGATCACGATTGTGAGGACAACATGTAAGGAACCGACCAGAAACGGTGGTGTGAGTTTTGGCTCCGCCCAGCTCCTCCTGTGTCACGTCTTCGTTGGTCACAGACTTGACGACATCCGGACCCGTGATGAATAGGTATGATGTATCCTACTCGCACACACACACGAACACATAAAAGAAAACAGTCTGGTCAGATTTAACAGTACCCCAAAAGATAAGATTCAAGTGCATAATAAATAACCCCAAATTTCTATGACACTCCTGATGAATGTGTGTAATCTTTCACCAGATCTGGCCTGGGCCTGAGTAGCCTCATACCTTAACCATGAAGGTGAAATCTGTCAGGGCAGGGGAGTACACAGCCCCTCCGGCACAGGGGCCCATGATGAGGGAGATCTGAGGGATGACTCCTGAAGCCAACACATTCCTCTGGGAAAGGAAAACAGCTGATTTTTATCTCTAAACCACAGGAAGACGAGGAGGTCCGTCTGCTGCCGAGAACGAGTTCAAAGCTGGACTCCAGAATTCGGTGCAAAGAGAAAATGTTTCTAAAGGTAATTTTGAATTTTTACATTCCATTATTAACTCAGATGTTGACTATGAATCAAAAGATGCATAAAGATGCATTTCTGACGATTAAACACACCAGGAATATATCTGCGTATCCAGCCAGGGACTCCACTCCCTCCTGGATGCGAGCGCCTCCAGAGTCATTCAGCCCGATTACGGGAGCGCCGACCGTCATGGCCTGATCCATGATCTGAGCACGCAAAGACAACAAAGCTAGTATTACAATGTCAACGCTGGGAAAATAGTGTCTAATGGTGCAAAATGGACGTTTGGTTACCTTGCAAATTTTCTGCGCGTGAGCTCCAGACAAGCTGCCACCGAACACCGTAAAGTCCTGGAACAAGCAAGAGAGGAGCAAATGATGGAGGGTCCAACAAACCTTGTGCTGCGGCCCAACAAAGACTGTAGTCTGTACCTGACTGAACACATAAACCAGCCGGCCGTTGATTCTGCCTCGGCCAGTCACAACGCTGTCACCGGGAAACTGAAACAGAAAACAAAAGATGCGCGCACACGGTAAAAAAAAAAAAGAATCCTTTCTTCGTGTGCGTTGCAGCTTTGTGAATATTACCTTGTTGCCATTCTGCTCCATGCCAAAGTCCGAGCAGCGGTGTTCCACAAACATGTCCGTCTCCATGAAGGACTCGGGGTCCAGTAAGAGTTCCACTCGTTCCCTGGCGGTCAGCTTACCCTGCAGCACATGATTGACAACATCAGCACAAATTACCTAAATCTTTTGTCGTTTTTTCATCTCAGGTAACAAATGACACTACAGTCATAGAGTAGAAAAAAAGAAGATAGAGTAAGAAATTTAAGTGGTCAGTCAGTTTTGTTTGGATTTTATATGATCAACAAAAAGAGACTAAAATGTCTCTTTTTGTTAATCATTTCTCTCTTATTCAGTTAGAGAGGAATAAGAGCATCTGTGAACAGCAATTTTCCCCATCAACACTTCTGAAGAAAAACATCCCCAATGCATAATGCTGCCACCCCCATGTTTCACCATGGAGACTGTTTGTTCACCGTCCAGATGGGCATTGTTAGTTTTCCTCCACACACAGCATTATGCATGTGGGTTTGCACACACTGAAGACTGGAATGCGATCTATTGTGCATCTCTGACTTATAATCACATTAAATTACACACGTTGCGTCTGGATATCACTTTAGGACAGTGATCAGCATGCAAACAGATGAATACTTCTACTTATAATACTGCAATAACTTTTTATGATCATGCTTTATAAAGGCATGCATTACAAATATGCTTTGTTAACAACACCAAAAAGGGATTTCAGCTAATTCAGCCTTTCTTTTAAGTGTAAGCCATAACGTAAACCACTGAATCCAGAGGTAGAATATATGCCAAATATCATAATCTCAAAACGTCTGTTTGTAAGTGACCCAGATAGGGAGTATGGAAATTATCCTTTGGTGTGTGTTTGCTGTCTTTACCCTTTTGTGTTGTGCATCTATTCTCTTCTGACCTCCCCCGATTAGCGCCGCCTTCCGTTTCTGTTCGATCCTCTCCTTTACGGACAGGTGGCTGACCGAGTACCAGCGACAGTCCGGCTGGGGAGGGATCTGTGGTGAGGACGCCGCTGCTGCTGCGCCATACTTTATCTGCGCTAAACTCCTCAAGGAGACCCTCAATCCGCTAAACAGCCCACAACTCCGACGAGCCACAGTGAAGGCCGCCATCATGCCTGTGCGTGGTCTGTGACGACAGCAGGAGAAGAGGGAGAGACAGCCACTTCAGCCAATCGCGTATTGAGGGGTGGGTTCCGACAGCCAATCAGAAAGCGCAATGTCCCAGCTGTCGTGAATGGGCGGGAATATACCAAGGAAAACTTTGGAAAACCTTTTCGGTGAAAGCAGCAGTCTATTAAATACATATTTAGGCAGAAACTAAACAAATTAATAAAAACGTCAGAACAACAGTTTTTTAAAATAAAAAATAAACTGAGCTTTTATTAGTAAAGATTAATTATGGTTTATTCATCTTTATAAAATGTAAAAAATATATATGTGTGTTAATTTAGTTGTATATTAACCTAATATAACTAAAACTGGTGAATTTATCAGTGGAGTGAAAGTAAAAGCTGTTTTACTAAAATTTCAGGGTCAGTTCATGTTGGAGTTTCTCATAAAAAACTATTCACTAAAAAAACAATTAGCATTAAAACATTTTTATAAAATTAGTTTATGATTTTTTTACATTTTTCTTTTTAGCATTTCTCACTATACTTTATTATCTGAATCTTTAATCTCAACATTTCAACTGTTAAAACAGCCTAATTTCTTCTTTCTCTTAATATGTATACATTTTTATTTCAATATATTACTTGGACGCTATGAAATATAAACTAGCATATTGTTGTAATTTTGACTAAACATTTTTAGAAAAGAAGAAAAGAAAAGTGAACAAGGAGAAGGAGATGAGAAATGCTTTGAGCAAAACGACACACATAAAAAACGTGACTGTAACCAGGGTAACAGCAAGTCTCGCGTGAGGTGCATGTCTATCGAGAGGGGCTGGTGTGAGGGAAAAAGTGGTAAATCGTACGATTGATACCCTTATGATATTACAGCAAATTGGCTTTGGTTAGAATCACAGCTCGCCAAGTATTTTTGAAAAACCTACATGGATTGCAGGGCTTCGGGTTGCAGCTTGGATTTTTCTTCTCTGCGTGACGTGTAAGACGGCCCAAGTGGGCAAGTGATACGGTTAAATCTCCGAGGGGGCTATGCTAATGCTAGCTCCTTAGCTTTGTTTACATCTAGTGCGCGCCTGGTGGATAATTTCCGACCTCACAAATTGGGGATTTTAACTTTAGTTCTTCATATTATCTGATAATCCATGCGAAAAAAATGCGTCGGATAGTTTGTAGACTCTATGGGTGCTAGTAAGTATATGCTGTTCGAGCATTTTGCTGATTATCAAGCTAACATTAGCTACGTAATGCTAACCTTTTGATCTTGGCTAGTTCGATCATGCTGTTAGATCGTAGCCCATAGGTTTCTTTAGACGTGCATTTTATTGTGACATATGGTGTAATTATTCCGACTTTATAATATTACTCAATTATGACCTTAAAGAACTTCTCGACTAAAAAGCAACCACTGCGAAACAAACCGGGGATGCTAACTTAAGCTAGCCACCTGCTGAGCTAGCTAACGTTATTCGCGTTCAATGAGACGACTACACAATGTATTGTGTCCGTAATTAATTTATATTTTATTCTGCGTTCACGTGGTGCAGTGGGCGCCTGTTGCAACACCGGGCTGCTTTTATTTTCGGACCCAAGTTGGCTGTCTGTGGATACTCTCCCTCGGACGGTGTTCTCCAAGGAGCTGGGTAGTGCACCGCTATGAATCCCGTGGATGCAACCGCTCTTTATGTGTCTGCCACCCGGGCAGTGCTGCGGTGCGACCCGCTGCAACCTCAGACCTTCGCAGAGATGTACAAGCAGCTACCCTTCTTCCGACAGTCCCTCGCGTGTCTTGTCTGTGGTAAGTGTCCTGAATATTTCTGACAGGAAGATATATTTGAATAACGTATCTTTCTGTGGATTGGTTTTATGGTAAAAGTACAAATCGAAGTCTCTTTAATCATAATGTTATGGGCTGAAATTTCTGTGGGCTGCAGGAGTTTCCACTACTTCTCTCGCGCTCACTACTGCGGTCTCCTTAGCAACCAAGGCTGAGATAAGCTCACCGTCCTCTTGACAGGAGGGATGACTCTGTTGTGGTTGCTGCATAGCCATGTGGTTTCTATTCATGCTGTATTTGATCACTAAGTTTTAGTGAGGCAGGCTGCGTTTAATCGAAAGCAACACAAGAGAAAAACTAAATGACAGATTCTTGCAAGTCTTGTTTGTGATTTTGTTTAGCATCTAAATCTCAGATATAAACGGAAATTGACAGGTGATCGCCGCATCTCTGGATTTTGAAGCATTTCATCGGATTTGCTTGGTGAAAAGTTGACACTCTGAAGGGTTGAATGTATTGATGTACTGATCAATTGCACTGAGTCCGGTTCTGCTGCAGGTGTTTTCCTGTAAAAGGGGAGTTTTTCCTCCCCGCTGTCACTACATGGTCATCCAGGAGGAGTGAATGCTGCAACTTGCGAAGTTTCCTCAAATAGAAAAGTTTTATTTATTTATTTATTTTACCAATTTTAATAATCAACTGAATTTTTGGCTCTCTGGTTTCTCCTTACAACTAAAAAATAAGTATAAGATTTATGCTAAATCGACCAATTATTTTGTTGTGGTTCATTTGCTGAATGTAGGGGGGAAAAAACATCTGATTTGTAGTTTTTTCAGTCATTAGTGGATTTCTATGTAGCTTAATGTGTTAAATCTGAATAACAGTAAACATTGCTGGTGTTTCTGTTTTTTTTTTTTTATCTTCAGGCAAACTCCTGGAGAACCCCATCTCCCCAACACACCCAGAGTGTCAGCATTACGTCTGCTTGGGCTGCAAAGGCCAGAAGATGAAGATCAGGTCGTCGTGCAACCGCTGCAAGGACTACTCCTGCTTCCAGGAGAACAAGCAGCTCTCTTTACTGGTGCAGTGCTACCGACGGCTCTGCCTCTACATAACTCATTCGCCACTGCTCAAGTCGATCAGCAGCCACGTGGGAGGCTCTCCGGAGGTCATGACCTTGTTGGAGGAGGTGCTCGTGTCGCACAAAGAGGAGACTGAGTATCCGGGCTTAGCCGAAGAGGATGCAAATCTATCTGCTCCCGAGTCCCTCACGCCCACGGAGGCACCGCCCGCTCCTGCCGAACTCTCCGCCGTTCCTCAGAGCTCCTCCTCGGAGCCTCCGTGTTTCAACGGACCGCCAGATTGTAACGGACAGGCGCTGGAGGACCCGTCTTCCCCCGAGCTGGAAGTGTGTGAGGTGGTAGAGGAGCAGCAGCAGCATCATCATCTAGGTCTGTCTGTGTCTGAAACCGCCTGCAGCGGTCTAGAACTGGGTCTGAGCACTGGACCTTTAACCCCAACAATAGGCACTGTGTGCTCACTCAGGGAGGGGGAACCTAGTACCAGGGAGCTGGAGGAGGGGGCGGTATTGCTGCTCAGCGTAGAGGAGGTTTTACAAACACTGGATCCCCTGCAGCCCGACCGAGACGCTCTTCACACACACCCGGAAAGGACGCACATCGCCACAGACAAAACACACACTCACATGTACATACAGCTGGACGCAGCCCACAACTACACCCAGATCCACACGGGCAGGACTCACACGGGCAGGACTCACACGGTGGCGCACCACGCCACTCACACGCACCCTTCTTCCTTTGACCCGTCTCCCGCCTCCAAACCCCAGCAGGCCCGGCCCAACCGGAAGCGATCGCGCTCCGAGAGCGACAGGGAAAAGGTGAACCCCGTCCCCATCACCTCCATCCTCCACGACTCGTCGCCACAGTCGCACACTCCGACCCCTGTTCACACTCAGCACTCGAAGCTACCCATGGCTCCCCTCGCCGTTCCGGCGCACACGTACTCGTCATTTCCCAACGGCGCGTTCCCCAAGCACAGCCGCCCTGCACAGAACCACAACAAAGGCGCCAGGAAACACGTGGACCCGAGCTCCAAGAAGCCCCACGCCAAGGCGCGCAGCGGCGGAGGCTCCAAGACGAAGGACCGGAGCAAAGACCAGCGGCCGATGTCGGGCTGCGTCTTGCCCACTCCGCCCGTCAGACCTCCGTACAAGAAGCCGGTGGAGAAGAAGGGCTGCAAGTGTGGCAGGGCCACTCAGAACCCGTCTGTTTTAACCTGCAGGGGGCAGCGATGTCCCTGTTACTCAAACCGCAAGGTGAGACCACTTTTTCAGAGTGGAGGTGTTTTGGTTTTTAAATCTTTGGAGGGTTTTGTTTGTGGAGCCACTGAGATTGCACATCTGTCCAGTTATGCAACAATGTTGCGCTGCTTTGTCCAAATGATTTGTGTTATCTCCTGCAGACGGGAACCTTTGGTAATAATTCAGCAGCAGTAATCTGTTCTGCTGAACAAATTACTAAATAAATAAATAAGAGTTTAATTAAATTATTTTTCTTTGCAATGTAATTTTAAAAAATTCTACTCATTTTGATGTAGGTTCATTACACACAGAGTGACATGCTTCACATGGTTGTGGTTTACAGCTAATAAAGAAACATTGATATTCACTGAGACGCAACAGCGGTGTTTATCTTCAATAATCAGTCGATACGTAGTCGTACGAAGCTCCGTAGTCTTTGTGCAGCGCTCGTGCGTATTGTCCGAATTGCGTCATCTCTCTCATCTTCCCCAGGCGTGCTTGGACTGTATCTGCCGGGGCTGCCAGAACTCCTACATGGCCAACGGCGAGAAGAAACTGGAGGCCTTTGCCGTGCCCGAGAAGGCCCTGGAGCAGACGCGGCTGACCCTCGGCATCAACTTGACCAGCATCACGGCGGCCGCGGCTCTACGCAACCCGGCGACCACCAGCATCCGTGCCAACACTCTGCTCAACGTCGCCACGGCGACGGGGACTCCAGTGACCACGGCCTTCCTGTCCCCCAGTCCACCACAGGATGCGAACTTTGACGACAGCTTGGAGCTGCTGATTGGCTGAAATGCAGAAAATCGAAAAAAACAAAAAAAAAAACGATAACAAGTGTGGTGCTGATTGAATGTGACGGCTGATTATCCACCTGTTACCACCGGCTCCCCCTTACCGTCTTAAGGGGAGGACTCGACTCATGGCAGCTATGTGTCTGTCCTGTTCTGTAACCTGCTGGTTTTCTGTACTGGAAAACGCTGACTAGTGAGATTAGCATGGGTGTGCCAAAGCCTCCTGTATCGTGCCTGTGCACTGGTGTGTATTGTTGCCAGTCTGTAGGTATATACTCTATTCCAAGGATGTTCTGTTCTTCAGAGGTGCTTTTTTCAGCTTATAGACCACAGATTTACTGTAAGAGGCAATAGAAACCCATTCCAAGTTTTGTTCATTTGCACACAAATGTGTGCAGATTTTTACTTTTTAAAAAAAAAAAAAACATTTGTCTGTCAATAGCATCGTTTTTGTAAATTAAGATTTCATCTTCACCATTCTGAGTGTTATTCCAAAAAATATGAAATGCGTCATGTTATCAGGACCCTAAACCCGAACACAAGCGTACTTTAATTTTGAAATCAGACTAAGCATTACACAAGACATCCTGTCTAAATGCTCTCAGCTGTTTGGGAGTTTGTTTTAAACATGCTTTTTACTTTTAATGAGATCATCCTGAGGCACTTGTGTTGGAAGCGAACAGTGGGGTTGAAACGGCCGTTTTCATCGTCATAGCAATATCAACACCCAATGGGGAGGCTCGCTGCTCCTGTCCGGTTACAGTTTTGTGACTGCACCGTCAATCGTCAGTCCTCAAAAACTAACACACTTGTACATGACTGTATGTGTACAGAGGTAAACTGAAGCCATAGTTCTATCGGAAAGTTTCCTTTTAAAAAAATAATAAAAAAATTCCCCCGCTTCCTCAACGTACTCACATGTAGAGTCCTGAGTAATAAGAGATTATACCAGATTTATTTTTGATACTGTTGGAGGTTTGGTATCCAAGTGTTTTTGGTTATATCACAAAGAAACGTTTCACGAGGCTGTGTGTTGTCTGTGTTTGCCTTCTCGGCTGTAACTCCAATATGTCCGTCGGTCCGGTATTGGTGACCAAAAGAAAAAGAAAACAACAAAAAAAACGACTGAACAGAGAGAAAACAACTTCTCTACTCATGGACCAGGAAAATAGCAGATGGACTTTAAGTTTGATCAGCAGACGTGTCCCATCTTCCTGTGTGTGTGTGTGTGGGTTGCAAAGATGTATTTGTTTTGGGCATTACTTGAACCCTTAATTTTGTTTTTCCTATGTCTTTTTTTTTGTATTGTAAAAGTCTTGTTTGAGGAGTGACAGTCATTTGCTGAAACATTCACTGCCATATTATGGAGAAATGTAACAACATGAATTAAAAGATAGTTTTTTACTTTTTCAGCTTTGTGTCTTATTGTGTGGACAGATGTGATTGAGGGAGGAGTTTTCCTCAATTGTTTCATATCACGTAGGTCAGAACCTGTTTAGTCGCTTAGTTTCAAGGCATAGCTTTCGTCTACATACATTCATCTTAGTCAGAAAAGTTTCATAATGGATTTGTACTAATTGTTCTGGATGCGTTTTCAGTCCACCCTAAAAAAAGAACAGTTCAATGTATCAACCAATATAATATAATACTTGTATTTAAAAATACAAGTATTATACTTAAGTATTATACATGCATCTTTAATACAGGTATTAAAGATACTTGCAGAGAAAATAGAGCCAAAGTACACTAAGCGCAACATAATATCTACAGTTTTACTTCTTTTTACACCCTGAGAAAAAAACATCTCAAATCTATCCATTTATCGCTACAAATACATTTGTAAACAATACCATATGTGAGAAAACTAGTTTGTGTCCATCGCTGGAAAATGTTGAAAAATTATACAGTGACGTCCATTTGGTCAGTTCTCTCCATGGAGAGTAATCCCAATGTTTGCAATTCAGTTTCTCCAACTTAACCCACATGTGTTCTTGTTTCCAGCCACTGCTACATATGATCTGTGCTCACAGGTCACTGCTGGAATATATGCACAGCATAAACAGCTCATCTTTGTTCCTTTCTGAGCACTCAGAGTTTTCCTCTGCAGCTTAGAGCGATCCCAGCTCCACTCTCCGTAAGAAGATCTTCTTGTCTTCCAGTCCCGTTTCTTCACACGATGACTGATGCAGTCTACTGACGACTCTGGAAAGCCTCAGTTAACGCGGTTAGTCCACCAGGAAAGCCCCAAAGTAGCTCGCCCTCCCGTCCATCTCCATGGCGCTGGCGTTGCTGACGGTGACGAAAAGGCGGTCGGCCGGCTGCAGGAAGGCAGTGCCGGCCTGATGCAAGGAGAAGAGGCCTGGCTCCTGACCCCGAGGCCAGCACACGCTGCGGGACGATTTCATCAACAGGATGGGTCCTGTGTAGGAGCTCATCTGCAGGGGATTAAACGGTAATTTAAACATCGTTGCTGCCGCCTCGGTATTTCATTATCTACCGATACAAAAGCTGAACCTTTTTATAAATGTACTGGACGAGTTCTGCTCCCTCGTCGTCTGCTGCTTCCCCGTCTGTCGCCCCAACAGACGGGAGCCTGAAGTAGGTCTGGGAGTAGACATAGTACAGGCCTGCACTTGGTACAAGCAGCTCCCCTCCTTTAAGCTCCATGTTCTGCAGGAAGGACAGACCCCTCTGGCCCTCCCACGCTCGGATGCGCTCGCCAGAGTACCCCCTGCTGCTCCGCGGGCCTGCAACAGCACCAACCATGGTTATTTGGAGGCCCGTCCCTGTCATCGCAGATCATTTGCAAGAGCCAACGGTAAGTGTAAACAGTCACCATTGGAGGAAAGTACAAAGCAATTTGCAAAGACCTCTTCACAGAGTACACAATGTTACCAGATGTGCCCACAGACCAGTATGTATCTTTAAAGAAATCACTGAACTGAAATAGGAACAAAGATGTCATCAGTTATAATGCCGCCAATAATTAAAAGCATTGTAGCATCTAAAGACAAGCCAGACTAAGAAGTTATGCCTCACGTTATTGTCATCAAAAATGAAGTGTAAAATTTAAAATCCAGAGCCAGGTGTAGACATTTTAAACGTTTTGAAAATGACTCGTCTCACCATCAGTCCTACCATATATAGGCAATGATGTCACGAGTTTACTTTGATAGCAAAATGTGAGATAAATTAAAGCTTACTTTAAATTAAAGTAAGCTTTAATTTTATACTTTTAAATTATAGATTAAAAGTAAGCGTTACTTTTAATCTATAATTTAATAAATGTACAAACATTAATAATACAAAAAATATATAGTGTTTTTTTTGTTTGATTTTTTTGGGGCATTTTGCAAAGCAGCCCGTTTTTATTTTTTGTACCAAGGATCGAGTTAATTACTTTATTCATTCAATTTCACAGTAATATTAGAACACCCCATATTTTGAATCTGTTTCATAAAATGTATGTACTTAGTAAAATGTATTATGCTTCAAAAATCCCAACATATACTTTACCCTCTCCAGAAATGAAAGAAAGATCTACACAGTAAAGTCATTTCCTGTTACAGATTAAGCATCCCATAAATATATCTTTAAGCTTTACTTTTAATCTATAATTTAATAAATGTACAAACATTAATAAGACAAAAAATGTAAAAAAGATAATTAAAGGAGAATTCAATTAGATTTCTAAATATATATATTTCAATAAATTAGCATGTACTTCAATGAAGACAGGCCGACTTGATTTTTGCCCCATGACTTCAAGGTTTTTCAAAATAACACTGTCAATCAATAAAAAAAAGTTACATTGTGTTATTATTGAAATTATTTGCAATGACATCAAGCCACTCACAAAACAACATTAGCTTATGCCATGCTTTTATTGTGTTAAACACATCAAAAGTAAAATTCAGTGCCACTCAAACTGGAGGACTTACTTTACCCCAAAAGGGGCCGTGAATGTTGTGCAAGGGAAAGCATGGGAGATGTCTTGAATCCATTATGTATTCTAACAGTTAGCAGATACGAGCGAAATAAAGGAAAATAAATAACGTGTGAACTTAAAAAGCAGCGTGTCATCACCAAGACATGAAAGAGTTCTTCAATTGCTGTGCATGTAAGGAGGAACATTTTGCGTTGTGTTTGTCAGACAGCGATTTTGCATATTGTGGTAAAAGCTCTCAAGTTCAGGCCTTAAAAATGTCAGGATTCCCTTGAAAATTAAGGGCAGATAAAAAGATTTTAGAACTTGATCAAAATGGAGATATTGGAAAAAATACCACAAGTTCCAAAGTTGGCTGCAACCTTCAGATAGCAGGGTCAGAAATTGGCATGAACAACCCCCCACCCAACGAATCAGGCAGGTGGTGGCGGTGTGATGATTTGGGGGGAAAATTTATGAGCACACCTTGAGCCTGTTGGTGGCAACTGAGTATTATTCCATGCATTATTTTTTTAATGTGCTGGACAAAAAGAAGGCTGAATACTAGCGTAACATTTTCTAAAATCCTAACATTTTTCTGGTGTTTCAAGCTGCAGGTTCTGACAGACCCAGGTATGAGGAGGTAACCGAGTCTGAGCACCTCGGATTCCCCCCGGGGGCCAATTCCTCACCTTTTGCCCCGGAAAGGAAGGCTGAGCATTGTCAAGATTTGCACTGAAAAAGAAGCCTCTCTTACAAACCCTCAGTTGGGCTGTCAGTGGCTCAATTTGTGCAAAATGCTTTTGCCTAAAGCCACAATAAACTGAATCTTACTTTCTGGTGCTGCTGGAGCCTTTGACGATGAGGCAACACCGGTCACATGGGCAGCAACTTTAGGAAGAGGGACCCCACGGACCCCAGGGCCCAAGATAGGCAGCACTCCCGTCAACTTATCTGTAGGAAACCCAAACAGACAGAAACAAAACACTCACCGCAGGGCATTTTTAGTGGGAAAAGTCACACACAAGCCTGTTATTAGTCAATGGGGGGATTGTTCTTACTTCTCATAGCAGTGGATATCTCCCTCTGGAATCTGTCAGCAATCTTCTGCAGGGAAAACAAGAGAAAGGCAGAGGAAAGAGCAAATGAATTGGCTAACAAGTTATCTATTATCCCAAACACAATGGCATTTTTAACTAACTAAGTCATATTCAGAATCTAGTAATTCACCAGAACTGATAAGGATCCCGCAGTCATCTGCATAGTTGATAAAACATGTCAGATTATGGTCTAAATATTGGATGTTCCAAAAAGTAACACTAAAATGTATATTTTCAATTGGGTTTATAGCATTCAGTATCACAGAGACATTTTCCCCATTATGTTCCCTTATAAAGATGCAAAATGAGGTTAAAAATAGAGCTATAAATGGTTAGGAATGTTGGCAAGATGGTTTAAACAAAAAAAGTCAGACCTTCTCGATGTGGTAGTGGAGCTGCTGCGTGACCTGCCAACAGGGATCACTGCTTTTCCTGCCCTCGGCTGCTGGGTCCTGGAACTCTGACTGCAGCTTCGCATTTGTCAGGCAGGAAACGCTGCTCCGGGAAAAACTGTCCTGCATCTGGTAAATTTTAAATAACTCAGTTAATGAAACTTAAAAAAAAAAAAAGTGGGGGAGAGTGGAGAAACATGTTGAGCCGCATTATTACTCAGAGCGAAGTGACAGCATGCTAACAACTGAGTATGCCAGCAGGGGTACACGAGAGGTTACACACTGCAGCTTTTAAACCATTTGCAGTGCTGGGCAAAAGTATTTTTTATTATTTAGTCATGTGCAATAAATGTCCCTATTATTTCACATGACAGGCTAGCACAAAGTAGAGAAAACTAGTTAAGATCTAAATCTTCCACATTTCTTTCATAACTTATATTTTTAAAGATTGGCATCCAATTTTCTGTACAGACAAATTTGTTAGTTATTGTTGTCATGAAGAACAAAGGAACACAGCAGGTTGAGAATAAAGTTGTGAAGAAGCTTAATAGAGGGATAATAATAATTAATTCCCAATATTTTCAGGTCTAACACCCAAAGTAAACATTTTTGAAGGCGTTTAAATTGTTGGGAAGATAACTAGCTTTACCTGTTATTTATTAATTTATTTTTTCAGTCGTTTCTTTCTATACCATGCATTAGTAACTTGCTAATAAAAGTAAATGCACCACATGAAACTGGCTGCCATCTTTAGACGCAGCCAGCCAAACACATTAAGCATCCCGTAAACAAAAAAACGTAATTAACTCATAAGTGGTCCCAGGTGTGATCGATGAGAGGCGGGATTTTATTACCAAATCCAGCCAATGAGCGCCCAGAACAAGGAGCCGTCAGACTTCACAAGCAGCGTTTCAACACTTGTCACAAGCGCAACACCGACCTATTCAAGCTTGCGATACGTGTTGCTTTTGTGTGCCACAGCCCATTCAATGCGAACAAATCCCATTTCCTCCCATTGTTTCAGGTTATACACTCGCCCTACTGTCTGCTTTTTTATTATCCGGTGTTGAGCAGAAACTCCCACAGGATTGTGTGGAACCTAAACACGTCGCCACACTCCTTAACGGGGAATAAAGTAATTCTGGTGCGTTTTTGTAAGTGAGATAACATAGTCCACGTTATGTTTGTTTGCTAAGTGACGTTTTTTTTTGTTAATCAACGCGATATGTACGTGCCCGTATTGATACGTCTATGTCAAAAGTTCGCTGTTTTAATGCAGCCATTAAACGTCGCAGGAAAAGCTGGTCCACTAACCTCGAACACAACGCAGCCAAACGCATATCTTACCGTGTTCAGGACTTTGTGGAAGTACATGAAGCTTATGGCCACCGCGACCGTCTGCAGGAGGATAGCTGCGAGTATCGTGAGGCCGAGGCACTGGAGGGAGATAGAGATGGCCATATCACAGAGCGCGCAGACACCTTGAAGTCCGGCGAAGTGGGAAATCACCTCCAGCCACTGAACGGCAAGTTTGATCAGACACCTCTGCGTTTCTGCTGGGAAGCATGAGGGTGGGAGGAACAGTGCAACAGAGTCTGGAGGTGGAGCAGCGAGGAGGCTTGAAGAGTTTCAGCTTCCTCAAGTTGTCACTGTTATTGAACATATCCAAGCGTGGAGCATTAAACCTGCTGCGTTTCAAGCTCCAGGTGGTGTTGGAAATTGGAACGATTTGCATCATGGAGCAATACAGCAAACGACCTCAATACAGGCTCTGCATCAGGGTTGTTTGCTGTAGAAAATACTAACTAAAGCAAGTTCTTATGTTTGGATAAAGATAGCCAATTACCAAATTTATCTATAGGCACGCAATTTATTTTTTGTAATTCAGGTTGAAAAGGGAATAATAAGAAGAAGGATTTTAAAAATAATAATAATGTGAGTTTCTTGAAAAGTATGTCCATTAGTTGGCATGGAGGTGATCAGTCTTTGATTCTTTTTAAGGTTCAGGTCAGGCTGTTGCACCAGGCAGTTAAGTACAGTGATACCAAAGCAAATTGCTCTTCTAAAAATTTTTGGCAGATATGCGAGCTGACTTTAGATTGAAAGAAAAACAAAACACTGGACCAGCATTAAGAGATGACATAGCTCCCCATATTATCACAGACTATGCAGACATCAAAATCAATCTGGTTGTCTTTGTTGTAGGGTTGACTTAATAAGAAGAAGGCAAAAGTTGCAGCCCATTTCCTGCATGGGCCTGTGTTTGGCGGCTCCTGAAGTACTGACTCCAGCTGAAGTCAAGACCTTGTGATTCTCAGGTAGACTTTGTTTCTCAGTCCTCCTTGGATTGAAATGAACATAGTTCCTTGTGCAATTTGGTCTAAATTTTTTCCTTCCACTTAACTTTATCTAGCAAGATCTAACTTATGGTCCAGGTGTGTCACTCCAAGTGGTAGTAGTGAGAAAATGTTATTTATTAAAGTCATAAATAAGAATATGCAATCCTGAAAACGCATTCATTTCAAAAGCTTAAAAGATCCGGCACTTTAAAATGTTTTCACAGTTTTGATCATAACAGTTCATAAACTGCATGGTTGGAACGTTTTCAGGAACATCGCCTCCTCCGAATAACTCGCTTTAATCTCACGATGAAAGTGTCCTGCGAAAATCCTGGTCAGAGTGTGAAATGTGTGCATAAATGCACAAATTTTTTTTTTTGTTTAGATTTTTAAATGAATGACCCAATGCACATTTTAGACATTTTACGTGCAACCGTGTGACTTTTGTGGCATCGATCCAGCTCATGTAGTCGTTCAAAAGCATCTAAATTAAAAATGGCAAAGAAAAATAAACTTCCTCTTTCTACCGTATCCAGCCATTGTGAGGCAATTTAACTGATCGGAGCCGAACGACTTGCGATTGTTATGACTTCAGTTCAGCTCTGGGTTGAGCTCGTCACATGGGAACCATTCGCTCTGCGCGGCTTAACCTTGAGTGATTCCTGAGCTTTCATTCCTTCACCTCTAGCCTCTTCTCCATTGTTGGAGCGGGGAAGTGGGAGTGGAGCTCACAGAATGCACAGAGCTCCTGGATGTGGAGGACCCACCAAAAACAATCAAAACTGGCGTGGAAGCGTCTAAAATGCTCCCACATCAGCATGCAAGCATCAGCAATGCTCAGGCAGTATATAAATACTGTATATATAGACGCTGAGGTAACTCAGACAGGTGTAGATGGGCGACTAGTCTGCTTCACTTTGATAAGTCAAACAAACACAGAGGAGCTTGTTGTCTTCACTTATTGAGAATTTTTGAAAAAAGTGGAAGAGGAGGTGGTAAATCCCTCTCGAGTTCCATGAAACAAATCAGTTCCCAGGCTTGCAAGAGCAGAGGAATGAGGGAGGAAAGTGATACTTGAAGGCTTTCTAGCCCCGGGCATGGAAGATGACACGATGAGAGACATGCCTGTCTTCTGAACCTACAAGCAAACAGGCCTCCGAATGTTGATTTTCATTCATCTGCTCCAGATCGATGTTATTTTCTGCAACATCATCAAATTCAAGGTAAATATTTTTCTGAGGCATGTCGATGCTGAGCACAAGAATGTGCAATCATGTGCATGGTTTGCACATGTCAGAGTTATAGAAAAGAGGGGGGGGGGGAGGACTCCAGCTTGAGAAATAAACACAGGTGAGATGTCACAAGTGATCTGGTGGCTCTGTTCCTGGATGGGGGCCGGTATCAAGGAGTTTTGTGGTCAGACTTCCTTTCTTTAATCTTTCAAGTGAGTACTTGCACATATCAGCGCAAGCATGTGTTTGTGCTCAAAATAGCAGCAGCGCAACATCAGTAGCCAGATCAATGTCTTTGATGTGCAGCAGAGTAACAGGAAACCAACAGATCCAACAGCCATGATCTGGATATTGCTGATGCTGTGTGATTGAGTCATAGGTTAATAAACAGGTGGTCCAGAGGAGCAGACGCTCACCATGACCCCCCAATCCAGAGGTCAGGATTACCAGGTTTTAAGAGTTTTAGTCCAACTTTTATATTTCTAATAGGCGTTTAGCTTCTTTTCGGACATTTAATTTTGTTCGTTATTCCTGTCTTCTAGTTATTTGTGATGTTATTTAGTGCAAGACACTTTCCTTTAGTTTCCAATTTTGCCTGCTTCGCCTTGTTCCGAGATGAACTTCCTCACCCTCGCGTTGCGCTGGAGGCCGCCTACTTCCTGTGCGACTGTAGCTCTAGTACTTTGTCCTGATTTTCCTGACTCGACACAACGGATTTGTAGCCTGCTTGAAAAATGGAGACAGTTAACCAGCTTTTTTTCCCAAAGTGGATTCTAATACCTCGAAGACAATCACGGACGCTCTGTCCACCCTCTTCTGACCTCCACTCCTCTTTTTTTCCTGCCCCAAAGGCTTCCCCTCCCTTAGTCCCTCTCGGTGTGGAATCTCCCTAAATTCCTGAATGAGGACAACAGCTGCCCGTCGTCTCACACTCAAAACAAACAGTAGAAAAGCAGCGTACGGGGTGTGCCGATAATTGTTAAAGAGGTGATTATATCAGTGACAGGAGCCGCCCCACAGGAAGAAGCAATGCAATGTTGCAGTGAAGAGTGATAATGTTTATTCATTTTAACTGAATTCATTCTGGTTCGCAAGAAATTCAAATGCATATTGTCCAATTTTTTTATTAGTAAAAGCAGATGACTGGTTTCTGTAGGAGTTCAGACAAATGCGACCATTCTTTATTATAATTTTGTCTGTTTCTTCCAATTTTTATTTATTTATTTTTGGTTTTGAGGTTATAAATTGCACACCTAAAAGTTTCTGATCAGTGAATTTAAGTAAAAAACAAAACACTTTGTCACTCAAGTACACTCAAATACCCTTGTGAAATATACAAGTCCATGCTTGGTTGTGTTTTTAGTTGTAAATGACCCAATGAGGTACAAAAAGTAGAAGGCGTCGGTTTTCTTTATATCCAACAAGGGGCGCTGTTGCATTCTCTTTTAAATGAATTTTTTTTTTAATGGACTCATTATTTGAACAAAAAAAATCCACATAAATATCATTCATGTATTCATTCCTTTAATTCAATCATTCATTATGGAAAACCAGGCAAACACACAAAGCATAAACTTGTAATAAAAACCCCCAAAATCCTAATGTCAGTCTATTGATGAAGTCTTTCTGCGTAGCATTTCACACAGATTTCCCCCAAAATATTCACGTTCATTGGTATGTATGCGGATTAAAAAGTTTAATTTACTTACTCATAAATCTTAAGACATTTCTTATTTTCAGACTTGGAAAAATACAATACTGTTAAAAGACATTGAAATTATTCTACTTAGAGAAATACCTGTTAAAAAATTACCTTAAAGCACCTTTGGTAATTGCAGGAGTGTTTGCAAAAGGCAAAAATCCCTGTCAAATGCAGTTTCTTTTTACTTTCTATACATTTACAGTGCTTTGCAAAACTATTCATACCATTGACCCTTTTTCATGTTTTCTCCCATTTTATATCCAACACAGTGCAGCACATACATGTGAAATGGGGGTAAAAATTAGATTTTTAAATATTTTCTTACAAATAAAAATCTGAAAGGCGTTGTATTTAATCCTGATACCCCTAAATGAAATCCATTACAAGTTGCCTTGAGAAGTCAACTAATTTGTAAAAAAAAAAAAAAAAAACTACGTCATTTTATTTATAAGTGCAGTCGTTGTGTGAAGGACTCAGCACCATGAAGACCAATAAACAACAACTCTTAAACATCCATCCAGCCTGAGCTACAATGGAAAGGGTTAGAATGGCCCAGTCAAAGCCCAGACCTATGTTCACTGTGCAGTAACTATTTTGTAAGAGAAAAAAAAAATCTTACGAGCAAAGTTGGTAGAAACAGACCCACAAAAGACGCCATAAAAGTTCAAGGGATGTGAATACTATTGCAAGGCACGGCTTAGCCGATCAAAGAAAACACAAACCGATTCAAACCAAGTGCAACACACGTAAAAGGTAAAGTGCAATCTGCTTGTGATTGTTGAGAGTCAAGATAATTTGCCTTAAAGAAGACATAGTATTGTTTACACAGATTACAGCTAAGGCAAACAACAATGTTTTAATTTTTCTTTAGATATGAACAATAAAGTAAAGTTTTGGTCATATTTGAGATTTGGTGATGATGGCAATAGCTGCAAATGTCAGAGATCAGGTGTTGCATAGCACTCAGACAAACAACATCCAAAGGAATTAATATTATTTACTGCTTGGAATCAGATATCTTAAAGTAATTCATTCATTTATTTATTCTAAGTGTTTTGCAGCTACAGCTGATTAATTTATGGAAAAGTTCTTTATTCATTAGCTGATTACAGTGTTGGATTGCTGATGGTGACTACAATCTGCAGACTATAAATTTCACTTGTACAAAGTTTGGATTTCCATTCCTGTCCAGGCCCTGAGCTTAGATTGTACATTTTTGAACAAAGAGAAAACGTGCAAGACCAATTTTACATAGCAAGGGCATTTTGGAAGCAGAAAGCTTCATGTATACTTTTTGCCAATGGTTTTCTCGAGATAACGAGTTATCTTCAAATGTTGCATACATTTGAGGGATGGAATCATATTTAACACACACAAATCATCTTGCCATCTTGCGAAAACTAGGTGTATTTTTCTCGAGATTAACTTATCTAGAGAAAATCATTGGGAAATTAAGTCCCTATCTTGAGAAAAAGTTTAAAACGTCCACTCTCATCTTTCGTGAGTGTGTATGTTCAAGCTACAAATTGTTCTGCAGCCAGGTCATGTAGCTCCTCAGTGCCCTCTTCCCCACATCAAAGTCCAACGGCCAGCTGATGAAGCTCACACATCCATGGAAGCCGTCCTCATAGTAATCGCTGGTGACCGACACTCCGGCGTCCTTCAAACGCTGGGCGTACATCAGCCCGTCGTCCCTCAGCACGTCAAACTCGCACGTTAAAATGTACGCACGAGGACATTTGGCCAGCACCTCTGATCCGGCCAGCAGAGGCGACGATCGTACGTCCAGCAACCCCGGTATCTTCTTCAGAAGCCCGTGAGAGCCTCTCTCCATGACGACAGGCTTGTAGCTTTTCTTGAACTTCTGAGAAAGCAGCGAGGTCCAGTCCAGTCGAGACCTCAGCTCTGGGGTGAGGGCCGAGTGTTGCAGGGCGCTGTGGTTGTTCGCTATGAGCTCGGGCTGCAGGGAGATGTCGGCGCCGAGGTACTGCAGCCAGAACTGGACCATGACTTGGCGAGGAAGGATGGCCATATTCCGGTTCTGCACGTAGGAGGGTGTGTTGAAATCCAGAGCCTGGAGCACTGGGTAAATCAAAGCCTGGACACTGAATTTCACAGACACACTGTCATCCGTAGCAACCTGGAGAAACACAGACACTCAGAAATGTAAATTTCACATCAGCTTGCAGCTGGGGTGTCACATGAATCCAAGATCCTGGGTACTTCTGCGAGTACCTCCTGAGCTACGGCGGCGGCCAGATTTCCTCCAGCGCTGTCTCCTGACACAGCAACACGCTCGGGGTCGATGGCGTACTTGTCCAGAACCTCTGGAGATAAGAAGTGTTTGGCAGCAGCGACGCAGTCTAAAAACGGCTCTGGGAAGAGGACCTCTGGAAACAGACGATATCTACACACGTTCAGTGAAAGTTTTAAGAGTTAGCGTCACTGAACCTCACTGAATACCAGTGACAAACCTGCTTGTAAAAAGTTCATAACTCTTTAATGTTAGAAATCTACACAAGATCTACACAAGAAATCTACACAGAACTAAAGAGTAAAACATTTCTTCTGACATTCATGTGAATTTCTAAAAAAAATAAAATTAAGTAAAATATTTGAGATACCCAGTTATGGTGTCAGTTGAGCAGTGAAAATTTTTCTCGAGATATGATGCCTGGATTTCAGGCCATGGACGCCGCCGCTGTTTTTGGGGAAGTCTGTGTCGATTTTCAGCAAACAGGTTGCCATAGTTATTAGTTATGGCCTGCTGCAAATACGCTGCAGGAGTATTACGTTCCAATTTATTGTATGCTTAGTGATATTGATAAGCTCTGGTATAATTGTTCTTTTTTAAAAATCTTGTGGCAAGATCTACCATGATAAGCTAAGATGTTTATTATAACATCTATGCTAATGTGATTTATCCATCTGATGGAGGTAAAGATGGAGGCACACAAACACTATAGAGTATACCTGCTCTTTAAGGCAAGCTTTAAAGAGTAGCTTAAAGGTCCAGACTTTGACTGGGCCATTTGAACAGAAGAACATTGTTTGATTCCAACCACTGCATTGTTGCTCCTTAACAATTTTGAAAAGCACGTGTCATTTTTTCTTCCCCTTCACAAACAAATATGTGCTTTTTTGAGTTCATCTTTCAGGTAAAAATCAATAAAATACGGTCATTTTTTTTGTAGCATGACAAAATGGGAAAAACATCAAGGGATTTAGATGCTTTTGCAATGCGCTGCACCTCCAATCGGAGGTCCTGCAGTGCATCGCCTACAAGGTACACAGTGTAGAGACAAAAGAAGAGAAACTTACTCAACAGAGACGACCACGGTGTTGAGCTCATCAGAAATCATGCGGCTCACTTTATCGTATGCACCCATCTCTGAGGAAAGACAGGACAATATTTTCCAGGTAAAGCATTTTTTTATGTATAAAAGTAAACCTTTCTAACTGATTTGTGGCGATTGTTGAGATGCTGTAAATCTATATATAAATATAAAAAAAATTCTCACTGCCACTGCCAAGGGCCCAGCCACCTCCGTGGAGATACATCAGGCCTCTCCTCAGATGACCCTCCCCTCCGGCTGGCGGCTCGTAAACCCTCACCGGGATGCCGGCAAAGGCAATGTCGCTGATCTTCACGCCTGGGACGACCCCCGCAGGAGACGGGGAGCCCACGAGCGCCACTATCTTTGAGTCGAAGCCCTCCATCGTGTGTCTGAATGATGTGATGTAATGGTCGATACCCAGGCGGTGTTTCAAAGCAGCCTGAAGACAGTGATGCACAGACATAAAAACATCTCGGACGGACTCAATGAAGAGGACAGATGATGGAGGCCAATAATGGGAAAAGACATCCAACCCAGTGACCTCTGTTGTCCTGTACCGTCTGCCTTCTGTCCTACACTGACTGTCTCAATACTCGTGCTGAATAAATGCCAGAAAGTGCCTGTTTTGGCAGGCGAGTTAAGAATCAGTACATGACGTGCTTGTTCTTAAACAACTATCTTTGCTTTATTTTATTCAAAAGGACATACTTTCTCTTTTTTTCACATTTTATTTCACAGTATCTGGGTAAAAATGGTTGAACACATAATAGCAATCCATGTGACACTGGATTATTATTATTTTTTCAAAAAGGGAAATAACTAAAAATAATTTCCCATCAATTTCCTAATCATGCACTACTTTCTGTTTGTCTAGGAAACAAGATGGCTGGAATTTTGCTGCTTGTTGACAGGAAAAAATTGCAGAAAAAGTTCCAAGGAACATTGAAGCATTTTACCAATGCAACGTAAAACAATCTAATTTTCTTATCTCCTCTCCAAAGCCTTAACTTTTGCCTCACTTATTGACACCAGGTGAAGTGCAACACTAAACGCTTCTGCAAAAGACCGACGTGTGTTTCTTTGATAGCAACACATTAACCTCAACTAATTAGGCAATCCAATGTTCCTCTGACCTGTGAATTTCCCAATATGGAGCAAAGGTGAAGTTCAGGAGCGTTTCCTCATGGCACCATCAGAGTGACTTTGCATCTTTGCACTGTGACAAATATGGCTAAAGTTCAAAACTGCACTATTCCTGCATAAACATTGCATTTATTAGTACACACTGCAGTGAATTTGTTGACAATGCTTCTAACTAAAGATCACTCTGAAAATAGGTTGCAGTAAATAAAACATGCAAGTACAACTTAACTGTGCAACAGCCTTTAGGTGAAAAATATGGCTTCATGCCTACTCTCAGGCAGGTGAAAGTGCAGCTGATACCGTTATCAATACCAGGGAAAAGTTCAGTGGCTGAGCATGTTTTTAAAAATTGTAATACCATTTAATTAAAGCATATAAAAAAAATGTAGTGACAATATATATATAAATGAATGGAAGCCTCACATTTCTGCTTGCAGCCTCAGAAGGCAGCGAACGCATCTTCTCTTACCAGGTTCATGCCGGTCCTGAACGCAGCATCCACAGCCATCAGCTTCCAAGGCTCCTGGATGGCATCAGGCATCGGAGTGTAGATGTAATAGGAGAGTGCTGCGGCTAGCAGCACCGTAACAACCACTGCCTTCACACCCATCTTGCTCTGTCCCTCGGCGCCAATGTCCTCTGTGTCCCACAGGCTGCTGGGACCCAGACGTAAGACCCACACGCTTCATTTGTTTGGGGCTGAAGGAGGCACAGGTACTTCCGGCTCGAAGCCTTTCACATGTAAGGTTTTATTTCGGGAGAAAATACATTCGGGTAAGTTTTTTTACATTTATTTTTATACATGTATATAAAAAAGCAATATATGTAAATTTTTTTGTAATTGTGTTAACACGTAGTGATGATTCAGTAGGTAAGAAAACACTACATCTTTGAGACTTTTACTTTGAAGAGACGGTGTAGAAACACGTTTGTTTCTGCGATATTTGTAATGAAAGCTTTATGAAACTGAAAAGAGACATAAATATTATTTGCAATTTTGGTAGTGATCGTCCAGAAACTTTGACGACGCATTTTTTTTGGCACTTCAATTTCATACGTAGTTTTTTATTTTTATTTTTTTGAAAGATTTTTACATGTTTATTAATAATATTTTTATGAGTGTTTCATGCAAATGCTTTAATTAATTGTGCTAAATTTGCTCATACATGTCTTTAAATTAAAACACCTTCTTTTTCTTAAGGATGTGAACCTAGGTTAAATCAACTACAAACAAAAAGGCACTCAGAGTATTTGCCACATTAACACCAATGATTGTTATTATTCGTGGAAATGCTTCGTTCTTCTATATACTTAATTCGTTTGTTCGTTGCCAATTGTTTAAATAACGTTTCTTGGAAAAAGACGTGAGAAATGAAAAAGTGTAATATCGTTTTTGACCACAGAGAGGGGCTGTTGGGCTGCAGATAAAGTGAGGGACGAGCTCAGCCTTTATTTCAGTTTTAAATGTAATTTGAGTTTTTGACGCATCATTGAGTAGTATTTAAATTAAAAAGCTATTGGACAGATATATCTTAACCTAATCTTCATAAATTTGTGAAGATTTGAATGATTTTTTCTTTTAATCAAATGTCTATTTTTAAATTCAACTTAATGTTATTTTCTAGCTTTAAGAGAAAACCGAAAGTGCTTCCTAGGCAAAGTCAAGCAGACATTACAATAAAATAATTCTAAAATTGGTTGTACGTATTGATGAAAAGGGATAAAGTACAATTGACTCTTTAAGAACTGTTTACAATGTAAATAATAGTTAGCATTGTCTTGAACTTGATCTAAAATGAAGCTCCCATAAGAACTCTAACTGCAATGGCATCAAGATAAAATTATGCCAAACTTCAGGCTAGCTCTGTAAATTTTTTTTAGTTTTTCGTGAGTCAGTGTTGGATCACATTGTCTTTGTAAGTTTTCTTTACTGTAAATCGGTCGCAGTGACAATCTGACACAGGAAAGCATCGAAGGAGAAAGAACGTTGCACTAAAACGGCGCCTGACCCGAGTTTAAATGAAGGATGTTGCAGATAGGGAGGATGAATGACAGCCTCATTAAAACGTGCTGTAACACTCACCAGCTCGTTTTCAAAAAATTTGTTCTAAATCTGTTCCGCAGTCCCAGAAAGAAATGGATCTGCGCAGCGAAGCAATACTGATGATAACAGTGGGGACAGTGCAGAAGAGTTTCAGTGTCATTTGTCTGGCAGTCTGTCTCCATGTCCTATTTATCTCCCTATTTTCTCCCACGGCTCAGCGATGTAGCCACGGCCGGTCCCTGGGGGCCTCGTGTCAAAATAAGCACGGCACTGGATGAGGATCTGACCCTCTGGGTTGAGATGGTTTTCCAAAACAAAGCCGCTAGACTTCCAGACCACTTCAGAGTAGTAGACAGTAGAGAAATCAGAGTGGAGCTGTCAGAAAGTCATAAATAAATGAAAAAAAAAAAGTTAAACTAAGTAAAAATTCTCACCAAGCTTTCCCTGAAACAGAACAATTAAAGTCACTTCAACGCTGAAATGCAAAAATGGCTTTGTTTTATTTTTAAAAACTCTGATTCTGATGTAACTCGGTCTCATTTCTTGTTCTGAATGACTCCGATTATGGAGAAGCAGATGTTCGGCGAAGGATACCATCATGAAACCCAACATCCTGCAGAATCGGTTGATCTTTTTCCGGTGACCTCTTCTGCAATTATCGCATTGGTAACGCATAAAACTCCAAACCTTATTTGTTTGCAGCCATCTCCACGTTTAAAATTATATCACAAACGCCATACTTTATCGCTGTCAACGAGCCACTCTGAATCAGAGTCAGCAGGAAAGCTTGGAATGCAAACTTGATATAGATCATTTTCTAGAGTATCTGCATTTGTGGGGGAGGGGGGAATGTGTGCATTAAAATATTCCCTTTCCTGCCACCCTCCTCCCTCCTGTGTGTTAGCTTGGCATCTCCTCACGGTCTGCGGTATGGAGGGCAGAGACAGGGCCCCTCTCTTGTGACGCTGACTGGAATTACACTTATGGTCACTGAACTTGACTGAACACATGAGGCAGAAACGGAGGTTTTGCATTTCAGGCGGTCCCCGTTTTGCTGCAAGGCCCCTTTGCTCTGACTCTGCCTTCAGATGCCTCCAAGAGTTACAGTGCAGTGCTGCTCTGCTCTGCTCTGCTATTCTGATTTTAAAGGCATTCCAAGAGGAAACGGGACCCAACCAGAATGCAAATTAGCTTTTATAACAGACTTCTGCAAGGGAGAAATTACAAGCTAACTAAATATACTCCGGCGCAGACACTCCTGGGAGGATAATTTACACACACACAAAAAATTATGTGGCTGATGTGAAATCAAGGATGTCCTCAAGTGCGTCGAGAGAGAAAGATTTTCAGGCAGCTCCCAATAGGAATCAGACGGTTGTTGTGTGTACAGCTGCAGGGATGACAGATGGATGAATCAAAGATTTACTGTGCATCATCACAGTGTGTCACAGGGATAATGAGAGAATATTTTCCCTCTCGAGCACATCACTAAGACAAAATGCACATTGGATATGGAGAGTAGTCCAGGGAGCCATTAGAAAATGGGGTGCACATAAAAAAAATGACCAGTCAGCTGCTCCTCAATGACGTTTTTCCTTTTCTTGTATGCATGTGCAGTCAATGGGAGTTGCCCCTGTTTGCTGCTAACAATAGGGAGACAATCTTAAATGCTTTTTAGCCCACCACAGGACTTAAGTGAAGAGCCCATCCATGCAAAAACAGCCACTGATTACAAATAGTTATGTTCATTCCAAAGTGCAGCAGATATTAGCTTTTACTGACTATTTGAGCTCCTGAGAAACAATAAAACAAACGAAGCAATGGGTGAGAATACTTCTGTTTTCATGTTCCAGTACGAAAGCCAAGTAAAAGACGGGGGGTTTTCATTCAAGTTTCTTTTTGATGCAATGACACAAAAAGAGAGAGTGACGGGTGACGCACTGGCGCGAGAGACGAAAGATTCCACGTCTCCCAATTTTCTCCATTTTGTCCTGTTACAACCAGATTTTTAACACTGCATTTTATCATAAAAACATCGTACAATAAACAAGCAATAAACATTTTAAAATTTTTTTTAAAAAATGTAAAAAAAATTTTTAAATTTTTTTTAAAATTAAAAAAAATTTTTTTTTTGTCAAAAGCATCTAACAAATAGGCAGCAAATGTGTTCCACTTAATGCTAATCAAAAGCAGCTCTAAACAGGCGGGATGTTTTCGCCTTGATTTACAGGAACTCAGCGTTCCAGCTGTTTTGCTGTTTTCTGGAAGATTCTTCCAGATTAGAGGAACATGGAAACTGAAAGCTGCCTCTCTGGTTCCAGTTCTGTTGCACTCTGATTACTAATGACTTTTGAAAAGAAACTAGTCACACAGAACTTTATTTTTGGTTAAAAGAGTTAAAGAAGCATGTCACACTTTAGATATTGTAAACACTTTTCCACGTTCTTAATTTCCTTAAATGTTACAAATATGCACTACCTTGGATTGCCTTGTACTGAATTCCAGTGAGGATGAAGAAATTTGTGGCTTTAATGTGACAAATAGGATTGCTTGCAGGATTGCTTTAATATTTAGCACCATTCCAGATGATGACATTTCAGTTGGGTAGTAAATGAACATAGGATGTCACACTTTTTTCTTTTCTTTTTTTTTGCAAGGGAGGAAACCAGTCATCATCTTTCTAGTTAACTTATAAAAACTCTACTTATAAAATTAGACAGCAAGATAAGAGGTTCCGTTTTTCTCATTTATGTCAAGAAGCAGCTATTTTTTTTTTTTAGAAAACTGACAAAAGTAGCTTGGACACGGCAATATTACATTATATTACAAATTGTCTTTTTTGCTGCTGCATTTCTCCACCTGTGGGTATTTAGAAAGAATCTGCAGGAGTCTATATTTGGTCTTTGAAGGCAGAGTGTTTTGTGAGGTGATTGTATTTCTGCACCACTTTTCTGAATAGAGCTCAGCAGGCGTAAACCGAGCTGCACAAAATGCAAAAGTCAACAAAGTACTTAAAATGAAAACAATTCTTGTCACGAGGGAGTGGCATCATTTGTATTTGTCAGACTTTGAACAAATAACATCTTATATTAATGATTTAAAAAAAAATTTTTTTGCACACACTTCATACAAAAGATATGATGCATGTAATAGTAACTACCCAAAGTATTGAGACACTCAGGAACATCACAAACAAGTGGTGCTTACTTCGTTCAAGCAACACCACGGGCGCCATTTTGGAAGAGGCAACCTGTTGTTATTTTATTTCAAAAGCAAAACAAGGTTTTATATCTGAAAGAACCATCTGTTTTTGTGCAAGGTGTTTACTATGAATTATATAACTCGTCTTCAGAATGTGTGATTTATCTTCTTTCTCACTACAATTTGTGATCTAATTACATAAATCGATGGTTTGCCATAAACTCATGTAATGTCGTGTGCAGAGAATAAAAGAAAAGACACATTAGATTTTCTGAATCTCCTCTACTGGACTAAATGCATGCAGATAACTGCCAGGGGTAAAAGTGAACTCCGACTAATACTCTTAACACTAGGAGTCAGTTAAAACCTTGTTTTTCATGTGAACCTGAGAATCAGCACCGGTCTGCTGCATGCCAGGTAAAAGCTTTGAATATGTCATCAGATTCAGTCTTTCCTCTCCATTTACTGGTAAACTCCTCCCTTCCTTTTATAACTAAATCTTTCCATGACAGCTGAGAACCAGCTTACAGAGTAGGAAAATAAAAAATAAAAAAAGCATGAAAGTCACACCGGATGCCTGTAACAACAGTTGCATACAACAAAATCGATAGAAAAGTGAGCTAGGCATCATAAAGTGGACCGGTACTGAAAAATATGTCAGCACTTGGAAAACAATCACCAGTTCCAATTAAAACTGGCTGCTTTACTTGTTTGCTGGCTTCTACAAATATGTTCTTATCAAACTGTTGCTCCTTACGATGTATAAAAGCAAACAGTTTGTTTCAAGACGCAACTTTTTGTTGCAAAAGATGCTGACGGCTTCGGCCCCAGACGGGTTTCTAGTCTTCTGCGTGAAGACATAACATGACCAGCAGATGTTACCTTAAGGTAAAATTTCCCACCAAATAATCTGTGTTGATTTCTTTGCATGCTTGGATGTTAGACACATATTTACTGAGGAAAAAGCAAACATTCACAGTCTACTTTCTCCCTGCTGCATCGTCTTTTTCTGTTCCTCACTGGTCAGCTGGGGATCCTGAGGCAGCAGAACCTGCATCAGTTTAACCACCCAGAAGATTAGAAAAGGCATCACGCCGGCAGATGGCCCCGGGCAGAGAGGGTTCAAAGGTTACGTGTCACATCGATGTAGACAACTGCATGCCTCTGTTTTGACCTTTACCCCCCAGGCATGCACCTCCTTTGCAGGCTTCCCAAAAGAAAAAAAAAAAAAAGAAAAAATTACAAACAAGCTATGTTTCCCACCAGCCTGGCGGTGGACACACAGGAGGATGAACGCAGATGAACAAGCACGCTCCGGTGACCTCCTACTTCCAGCCACCGCCCTCGGCCCACTCCCACGAGCCCTTCTCTCTGGTTCCAAATGCAATCCTGATGTTCTGTTCACCAACTCTCCCACCCCCACACTCCCACTTCCAGCCCCCTCAGCCAGAACCGGGGCTGTTAAACGTGCTCTCTGCACCCCTCCCTGTACGTCCTCAGCTGCTGTGCGGCGACACTGACAAGAGACAGCTGTTGCGGCGGTGAGAGGGTGAGAGTGATGCAGTCGGCGGCAATCAGAGAAGACGCACGCACACACACACATCCCCAGATAGTCAGACATGTGGTGTTTGTGTGTATGTAGAACGAAGGGGAGGAGAGGAGGGCGGGGGTCACTTCTTGTGAACCCACGTCTACTTTCAAATTACACGAACGCAGCTTTTTTAAATCCATGGTTCCAGTGTGTGGGATTTTGTTTTTGCAAATTAGGATCAGAGCATTCGGACATGAATGAAGCACACACGCTGAAGGACATGCCTGGAAGACAGGAAGAGGGGTGTCTTCTTCTGGAGAAGGGAAGCATTTAAACAGCTGGTGTCATGCAGGCTGTAATAAAGCTCTCCCCCACTTTTTTTTTCTTTTTACTGACATTTCCCTGAGGAGGAAGAAGAAAGAAAAGAGAAAAGAAAGCCCAAATTCACAAATGCACAGAGAAGCTCAGATCATCAAACCTGCTGATGGCTGCAGCGCAAACAGTCGGATGCAGGAAAGCCGGGCCTGTGAAAAGAGCACATGCAGTCAAGGGTTTCATTAACTTCGGTCTAGCAATAAGCTCAGCCCTGCCTGCCGAATATGCGGTGCTTCGCAAAAAAAAATAATAAAAAATGTTCACAGCTCTTGAAGTTTTTCACACTCTGCTGAGTTGCAGCCTGTGGTTATTTTATGGCGATTTCATCTGCGAGAACAATGGAAAGTAGTGAATAGGTGCGGGAAAGGAAGGGACTGAATTGTCCCCAGTCTGACTGGATGGACAGCAACTGTGAACATTACATTTGAACTTCGCCCACAAATTCTCAACAGCTTTTGGACTTTTGACTGGGCCACTCTCAAAATAAACTTCATGTATCTACCCGCCCAAAAAAAAAACTAAGGCCACTAAGGCATGTTGCTGCCACCAACGTGCTTCTCCATGTGTGTTTAATCTCAGATGGATCTGAGATTAAAATACACACAGATGCTTTTTGTCAGGAGATAGCTGTCAATGTAAACGTCAAATAAAAATCCAATACATCTCTGTTTCAAATTTTATTTGTAAAAATAATCATCTGAAACCCATGTATCCTTTTAGTGCATGACATGACAAAGTGAAATGGATACAAATACTCTTCCCAGGCACCAAATATTTATGCCTGGGTGTGGGCACGCAAGTGTTTGACCCTCTTGTCCTCTTGCCTATATGTGTGATGTTACATTTTTGGCGCCTGTTGCTTTCAGCAGAAGCTCCGGTCCAGGTGCCTGGTCTTCGGAGCGGGTTCTCACATGCTTGCTCTCGCAGTTCGTCCACGCTGGCGTCCGGGGTGCCGAGTGACACACCCTGTTCCTTTTTGTCAGGGATGTGTCAGCACTTTCACAGCCTTTTCTTTCATCCCACCCACTCCGCTTCTCCACCGTTCCATGCCTTTCTGTTCCCTGTGAGCTTGACTTATAAGTTCCACTTAAGATATGATCTGTTTTGTTGTCAGGTACTCTGTTCCTCACTTTACATTTTTCTATGAATTTCAATGAATTGCTGCCTGCTTACATGCAGCTTTTAGGCTTTGATTTTTATGAAACGTGACAAAGATGAAACACTCCTGCGAGCGAAAGGCGATTAAAAATGTGGAATTCAAACGTCATTTACATTTTGTGCGGAGTGTTTCTGCAGACACCTGCATCTTAAAGGAGGATTTTCATATTACGACCTTTCATCATGACATGGCCACTTGCTGTTTTAACTGGACGTTCAATTCTAAGAGTTCATGGTAAGCTGTAGGTTGACAGGTTCCACAGGAAATATCGATATAAAATCGTACTCCTCAACAATCATAAAAAAAACAACATAGTAGATACAATATAAAAAGACAGACTGATTTTTACTTCAGTTTTGAGTCGTGTGATGATATTTATCACTTTCCTTCCTCTTGTTCCACAAATATAGTTCTGCACAAATCCTTGCTTTATAAGCAGAAAATGGTTTCAGGACCAGGAATGAATAACAGAAACTTTAAATCAGAAAACACAAAACAGCTGATCAAGATTTGAGGTAAAATTCATGTAAGTCGTTTAGAAACCATCAAGTATCATTTCATAGCGCCGAAGAGGATACACTAAATTACCACAACAATGGCTGATCGTGCAGCTGCTCTTAAACCACCAGCCTCAGATTGATGAGCTCGATTGGTGTCAGGTGCGCCAACTGCAATCAGAGCAGCCTCGCTCTCACACACTGGATCAGCTGCACCGAGAGAAGGAGGAAAAAATAAAAGTACACAGAACACCAAACAAACAACCCAGATTCATGACAGTTTAATAGTTTTTCTGTTTACAGAATCCCTGCAATCATCAGTCGAAATTATTTTTGCTGCAGCAAGAAAGTCCTAGCTGGGTCTCTTCCTGCAGCTCCATATGCTCTTCCTTTTGCCTGTGTTGTGCTCAGTCTTCCTCCCACACTCTAAAACCTGCATGTTAGGTGAAGTGCTCTCTCTATATTTCCCTCAGGGGTGAGTGTGCGCGTGCACGGATGTTTGTCCTTTGTGCCTCTGTGTTGCTCTGACGGTGTGGTGGAAACGAAATGAATGTCAGAATGACAATAGCAGAGGGGGAGTTCATTTTACTCCAGCCCTAATCTAACTTTTACTCATGTTAAAGTTTTTTCATGTTTCTTGTTGTAAATTATGAATATATTCTTTTGTTGATATGGATTCATCCTTGGACTCGAAGTGATGCAGAAAAAGTAGAGGCTTGAAGGAAGAAAACTGACAGATATTTTTGAGCTACTCATAACAATCATTAGACATTTTTTTTTAGTTTTTGTTATTTTGCTCTCGTTCAAATAGCTGAACAGTTTCTCCAATAATGGGTGGTTGATTTCACTGTGTCATGATCCATTTCTAATCGTGAAGGATTTTTTTTTCTCCTGACTGATACCTTTACTCTCAAACCATTTTGCTCTTTTGTAAGCTGCAGGTAAACCATGACTTCAGCTCCATGATGTTGATGAGCAAGTATCAAGAAAATCATATAAGTTGAACTTTATTTTAGTTTAATCAGATTTCTAAAAATTAATGGCAGGGGTAAAATTATAAAACGACAAAGCTTTAGTACGAGAGTGTGGATATTTATGGAACCACTTTATTGCAGTGTCGTATGTTTTAATATGTTTTTTCAGTTTTCTTCCTTTCATAAACTGGTTTGTTTTGCACTTGATTCACACACACATAAAAAGCAACAAACAATGAAGCAAACACCTTATGCTTTAACAGAGGGTATGCACACCTTAAGGTCCTAAGAAAGACCGCTGAGACATTGAGGTCTCTGCAATGTTTTCCGTTCTTTCACTGCTTGGCCGACATCTTCTTCTTGGTTGTCTTCCTGTAAAGTTCAGCAGACTCTACTTCTGATTAACTTTGAGTTTTTATTTTTAACCTGTGGGAAGCATGCACACAGAAACCATCACAAGTCTCAAACAGTCTCGATGCGACTGTTTGTGCCATGTGATGCGAACCTTGTGACGGTTGATGTTGTTACTGGAGACACATTCCAGCGAGGTTTAAAGGGAGATCGTAGATGTGAGTGTGCATTAAAACAACAAAAACACCTCAGAGAGTCATACTCTCATTCATCTGTAACTTCACACTGTCTGCAACACAACCACAGACCCTCGTTTTCAGACCCGTTCCTCCTCCTCCTTCTCCTCCTCCCGGGTCACCGGCTAAAACTGGGTATGTTACGGTCGAATGGAGCCTGCAGCCTCACTGTCTCTTCAAACAGAGATAGGAGACGTGGACGGGGAATGCAGAACAGAGACGCACATGACGAGTCAGAGAAGGGTTAGATCGAGAGTATTTCTGTCACTTCCTGTCAACAAAACAGAGGATCCCTAAAAAAGATAAAAAATAAATAAAAGCATGTCATAGAGGAGGATGCTTGGCTGGAGGCCTTGGTTGATGTGTCACTCTTAGCCCAATTTTTGACAAGAACAAATGCTTTCCTTGTCTACATTAACAGTGAAAACCAGAATGGCATCAGAATCTGTAGTCAATGGAGATGCTGGCCACCTGGTCTCCATAGAAACACCAGTTTTAAGCACACAAGTATTGCAGTCCTCCCAATTAATTGTGCAGTGCAGTTACAACCGATTCCTCGAGTCAACAGCATATTTCTATTTACTGGCTTATTACGAAAACCTCAGCCATGAATCTCACTCAAAATAAATCTGTTAGATTGTTATTCAGGAATGACTATGTCCTCATAGGCTACAGCTTCACCCAAATTATTCATAGCATAGAGACTACTCATTACAGTTCATGCTCTGTAATAAGAAGATGTTTGCTGCTGATTTGGTGGAAAGCTGTCTACATGCTGTTTCAGATGCGCTCTAGCAGTCGGACACTTTTAATCTAATTAGAAAAGTCCGATTAAATTAAAGGTGCGACGATAATGATCCAGAGTGTTATTTCTGCCAAAACTTTGCCCTGTTGAGGACATTGTTTCGGCAGATGTAATTAGCGCTATACGCTCCCATTTGGACAAAAATACATTGTTTTACATTCCAGAGTTCAGATAAGAAATTACATTTTAATACTTTTAATAATATATTTTTATAATATATATTATAATCTATTTTTTAAATATAGATTTTTAAATATATATTTTAATAATATTTTTATCAAAATATGGGTAAAAAGAATGTTTGCATAAATGTCATATTGTGCAAATGTTTAAGACATTTCTGTTTAGGGCTTGAAGGATGATCCAACTATGTTAGTCATTTTTAGTTCTAAATGTTGGATTCACAAGGTGGCATACATTGTGGATCGTCTCTTTGGTCAACAGGCTTACAGTCTGATATTTGTATAAACATGATGCAGAGGAGCAACATGCTTTTTGTCTGGCATTATTCTGTTTTAAAGTTTGACCACTGTTCTTATAAATAATTGGCCTCCTTTGAAAGTGTTGTTTTTCTTCCCTTGAATCTTGATAAAAACATAATCTGGACATTTTGGAAAGGAGCTAATTTTTAATTGACTCGATTAACAGTCGAGTCGATTTGTGTTGCATGACGTATGAGAGCAAAGTGTGTTTTTCGACAGTTTGGTCCAGTTAATAGGGATGTATGTGAAGTATCTTTGCATCTATATAATTAAAAACACAACAAGCTATCTATCTATCTATCTATCTATCTATCTATCTATCTATCTATCTATCTATCTATCTATCTATCTATCTATCTATCTATCTATCTATCTATCTATCTATCTATCTATCTATCTATCTATCTATCTATCTATCTATCTATCTATCTATCGCATGTTTTTACAGTGTGAATGTAGCACTTAGAGCATCACAAACGATTTGTAAACGTAAAAAAACCGAGCGGGACGTCAGTCTCCTGAAGCCCCCGCCCCGCCGGTCTGTTGACGGGAACTCCCCCCCCTAAGTTCCCTGGTTGTCCTCTCACTGCTCATTCTCTCCATGAGCTGTCACACACACACACGCACGCGCGCCCCCACACACACAAACGCGCCCCCCCCACGCACACGCGCACACAGACGCGCACACACGCGGAGCTCCTGCGTGTTGGAGCAAACCTCTGCTCCGTCTAGTCTCTCGGCTGCGGAGCCGCAGCTGGTTTGATTCTGCGGGCAGCGCGGAGCCTCGTCGTGACAAGAGTTTTCGGGGAATCGGCTGAAGGAGGAGTGAGCCGCGGAGAAGGAAGGTAAGACGATGGTGTCAAGAGTGAGTGCTTCCTCTGCTCTCTGTTCAAGGAAACTTGCTTGCTTCCCTCGCTGTGTTGTGCCCCGTAGGAACAACAGTTCGGCTGGCTTCATGTGTGAAATTTCCAGGATGAGTTGGGCGTATTTTTTAAATGTTTTTTTGGACTCATTTGTGTCCTCGCGCGCTGAGCGGTATGTGCACATATCGCGGGCGCTCGTGCGCTCTCACATCAGTTGGGAAGCTCCAGTTGTGTGAAAGGAAGTTGGGATATCTAACGCCAAGACTCCTGTAGTGAGGCACCTGAAGGGCTCTAACAAGTGGTGTAGTTCTAGTTACTGTGCTCAAAGCTTAAGAGGGAAACTAACTTCATTTTGGAAACGCAAATCAGCTGAGATGCAGTATTTACATTTTTCTTTTCTGTGGATGTCCAGAAAATTGGTTGTCAGTGCGCATGGGTCAGTCAGCAGTATTAATCTATGCAAAATCCAAAAAAAAGAACCATTTGTGGTTCTATATCCATATGCTACGTCCTGCAGTTTAAAGGCCTTTTCATGCATTGCCAGTCACAGTGTTGGTGTGATTTGGAGTTTTTTCCATTGAGTATTGCAGGGCTAACCCTACTTCTTCCTGCACACTGTTGATCAGCTGGCTGACACAAGCCTACTACAGTTAGACATGAAACTATAGGTTTGGGCTGGGATGAAATTATCATGGTGTGATAACTGTGAGGAAAATAATTCACATCGCAGTGCAATCTCTTTTTCTCAAAAAAAGAAGTTGGAATTTCAGTCAGAAAAGTTGACTGTGTGCATATAAAAATGTGGTGAACTATTTGTTTGCACTTCAGATAGTTTATTTCTTTAAACCAGACACACTTAGTGCAGTAAACACGTTGCCATGGTTTTAGATTAGAAAAATAAGAGAAATATGTTATTGTCAGCTTGCATTGCTAACAACAGTTAGCCACCACAGCAGTTAACAATCCCACAGTTTTCTGATTTGCATTTACAATACTCCCCTCTAAGGTGTGAAGTCATTCAAACTCTAATTTTGGAGAATATTATCCTTTTTTTGTTCTATTCTTTCCATACAGGTGTAACTAGGTGGCTATGTTGTTGGATAGCTAGCTTAATAGACAGGCCACTTAGTGTGAGTATCAAACTGTAATATGTTTAGTATTTTGGTTGTTTGTTTAGAAGTCAGAATAGATTTCCAAAGCTCTGCGGTTGCATTAATAAATAAATTTTTAAGTTTTGCAGCAATCTTTGAGCAGAACGGATATAAAAAAGCTTTACCAGAGACAAATGTAAATATTCAGAAACCAAGCAGAAATCAGAACATTTTCTTCTGTTTTGAATAATGCTGTGCTGAAATGCAACTCATTTGGCTCCTCTGTGACCTTCAGCCCTCCTATAAGGTGAGCGTTTGTGTATGCGCGCACACATTCACATGTGTAAGTGCGCCTGCTGTTTGGCGATATCCTGTCAGGTCCTGGAAGGTGGGGGTCAGTCACAGGGTCTCCCCTCTGGAATTCTCCTAGAATAGATGTGTCTCACACACACACACACACACACACACTGAGAGAGACCTGCAGTCCTTTTTCAAACTTTGATTCCATTCCCCCCACATCCACCCATCTCAGCAATGTGGCTCATTTTTATGTTATTCTGGACCAGTCTTTCTCTTCACCAGCTCTGATTCAAAAACTAAATAGCTTAAGCAGAAAAGCCTGTTTTTCATTATGTGACCAATTGTCAAATACTTTTTTTTAGCTTTTTTATTGTCAGGAAATTTTATTATGTTCACATTCTACAACGTGCGCCCAACTACCACTCTTGACAAGGCAGTTCAGTATTAGCAAATATTTGCTATGTGGACTCTATTCACCTTAGAGGAAAGTGGGTCAGAAGACAGAGACAATACAGCTGTGCTTTATTGTTACTCCCTGGCAGGTCCACTGTATTTTTGTCAAGATGATAAATGCTTGAATGTGTGTGTGTGTGTTTGTGTGTCAGTGTGTCAGTGACTGAAAGAGAAGGAATTAGAAGAACTCGCCTGCTGAAACTTGAACCTCTTTGGACACACGGACTTTTGCAGGGCCACAAAGAGTGTTCTTCATGAACTCTGAGGAATCTGGAAGCTTCTATGCGTATGTGCAAGCCTGTGTGTCGCATCAAAAAATAGACATCTTCTTTCATCTGACACGGATACTCACAGATATTCTTATTGTTGACATGATGCGTAGTTAAGTTAGTGACTGTCTTCCTGAAAGACCCAACAGGTGATTGTTTCTTGCAGGAAATTACAACTTGCACTTTGATAGAATGTGCAGCTTGCAGTGAGACTGTGGAAGAAAGCTTCATGTGAAATGTCTAAAAATAATAAAACCAGGAAGCAACAGAGTATTTGCAATAACATGTCATCGTCTTAGCAGCCGTTTGTTTGGATTTTACCAAAGAAACAAAAAAAAAAAAATGCAACTGTTATTGCAATGGCAAAAAAGCTAGCAAACAAACAAACAAAAAAAAAAACATGTTTAAGCCCAACACCTAGCTTTTTTTTATCCTTCTTACTCTGGTATCTAGTGGTTTAAAATTTGATTTACAAGCAAATTAGAGAAGTACAAAAACATAAGTTAATTAAATTTTTGTGAAACAACAAAAATTACAAATAACAAATCAAAACAACTATTTCAAGTCTACTCCCAAGACTTGCATCTTAAGAAATGCCAAATCCTTGAGGCAATTTAACAAACTCTTCCCAACATGGTACTTTAGTTATTGCAGTACCTGTTGAGGTAGTAGTTTTCTCCAAGTACCAATTATGATTAAGAATGTGAAGTTCAATCTCTCTATGTACTACATTGGGATGTAGAGAAGAACCGTTTTCCAACTATGTGGCCAATTTCTGATCTCTGATTTTATTAAACTTTGACCTGCTGACACCAGTACAGCCTTATAGCCTTCTGTAATGTTAACAATCACACAGGGTATTTGTTGACCCTCTGTTGTGATGTTTGCTTCCATTCTGAATTTGCTGCAAGTAACCTTACTGCTCTTCATGCCTAAATCCTTGATTTTTAGTTAAGTAAGTAAGTAAACGATGCAAAGCAAATCTATTAAAAGGTACAAATCCTGACCTGCAAATACATGTGTAACGCTACTGGAGAGCGTTTTTATTCTGTTTCCTAGGTATTGCATCAATGTGAGAATTTCAAGTTTTTCAAGCAGGCACAGCAGGAACCTTCTGACCCATTGGTATGGTTTGTATGCAGCATTCAGAACCGCTGAACAAAACTAACAAATACGAGGCAGAAACAGGAACCCAAATGCAACGTAAAAAACTTTAAACTGTGACTGTGAAAGGTCTTTGAATGTGGAGCCTTCTTTTCAACCTGTGTTGACATGGTTTCAAGATGTCAACACAGGTTGACATCTTGAATCTGTGATTCTGTGTCTGTGAAAGTTTTCTCTTATTATGTGCCAGTGTGCAAAATGTATGCATTAGATAATAAATTCAGGAGCATGTTTGCTTGATGCACAGTGTTGTGAAAAAGTTTTGCTTTTGTGTAGATTTCTTCGGTTTCCTCCTTTTTTTTCCACACTTAAATCAATGTTTCGGGGCAGCAGGAAGTTTCTGGGTTCGTTTCCCGGCCCCGGTCTTTCTGCATGGAGTTTGCATGTTCTCCCTGGGCATGTGTGGGTTCCCTCCGGGTACTCCGGCTTCCTCCCACAGTCCAAAAACATGACTGTCAGGTTAATTGGCCTCTCTAAATTGTCCCTAGGTGTGAGTGTGTGTGTGCATGGTTGTTTGTCCTGTGTGTCTCTGTGTTGCCCTGCGACAGACTGGTGACCTGTCCAGGGTGACCCCGCCTCTCGCCCGGAACATTAGCTGGAGAAAGGTACCAGCAACCCTCCCGACCCCACTAAGGGACAAGGGTGTAGGAAAATGGATGGGTGGATGAAATCAATGTTTCAGATCTTCATGTTTAAAATTAACATGTTTAATTATCAGACAAAAATAATGATTTATGTTGAGTTTGTGTAAAAATGTCACTGCTTCCTTAGCTAGTTGGGCCATTCTTTAGTGGCAACAAATGCCATCAGGCTTCTGCAGTAAAAGACAAAGAAAATGTGTTAATTCAGCTGTAGTGGAAAGTTCACGAAGATCTCCAACTTGTTTAAGGTCACCCCTAGCATCTTAATTGGATTCAAGAAAGGAATTTGATTGGGCCACTGTCCTTCAGATTATTGTCCTGCTGTATCACCCAAGCACAGACCTGGACCTTGGACATTTTCCCTGGGGATTTCTTGGTAAAGAGCAGAATTCATGGTTCCTATTAATTACAGGACTTTGCAAAGGTCCTGAAGCAGTAAAATCTCACCAGCCCATCACACTGTTATTTTTGTTTTGTTTTTTAAAGTTTTTCTCTTGTGTTAGTTCATCTGTGCTCATTGTTTGCGCTTCAGATTATTATTATTTTTTTAAGATTAGTCTTTCTGTTCTATTTTATATCAGGTTCAAGCTTTTTTCTCCCTTTTCTTTCTCTTTGCTTCGTTGATTCGTCACCTTACACTTAGCCTGCTGTTCTGCTCCCCGTCCCAGCTGATCCTCATTTCCCCATTTACCTCTGGATGCTCCCTTTCCCAGCAGCATCCACTCACCAGTGATTAGCTCTTCTGGTTGCTTTGTCACTTCCACCACTTCAGGATTTGAGCTCTCCAGGTTCTGTTAATCCTCACTTATTCCTCTGCTCCTCTCTTGTGTCCTCCAGAAGTTTGCTTGCATGCCCCGTTTCCAGGTTGTGTCATCAGCTTTGTGCCCCTCTTCATTAAATATGCATTTCACTGCCATCCTGAGTTCTTGTCTGCACTTTTGTGCAACATCATTTGAACCCTGCGCTTTCTTTGATGACCTGAAACATTTAAGTGTGACACGCAGAAAAAGAATATAGGAATTTTGGAAGGGACAAATACTTTTGTATTTGTCCTTTATGCAAGGACCCAAACTTTTACATGCAGACTTCAAGAAGGGACATTTAGAGGACAGTGGATATTAGACGACGTCTATCTGTGGTGTTTTTGGACCGTTTCATCATTTCGAATGCGCATGTGTGTATGTTTGTTAACACCAAAGCTAAGTAGCATGATGATGACAGCGGGAATCAGAATGTGTGAGAAAGCGAGAAATCTGTTTTGCTTCCCATCTCAGATTGGCAAATCCATGCTTTGCTGAAGTGAAACATGATGTCAAGCTACCTCGGGGTGTGAAATCTTACACTGTGTGTTAACTTATCCAAGAACCACAACCCACAGGGGGAAAAGTAGTGCATTTACACTTTTAATGGCATCCACTTTGAATGTACTCCTTCCTTAATTGATCGGCGGCACATCTGGCTTTACATTTATTGAGGATTTCTGCTCATATCTGCGTTGTTTGACTTATAAGTACTGCTCTGGTTATAAACATTATTTTATTTTAGTCTTCTTGCTTCTCTGCATGACAAGATTGTCTGTGGGTGGATTGGTGGGTGGCTGGGCATCAAAGTGGGACTCCATTACAGAGCTGTATAAATCTCAGCCATGGTTTCGTTGCGTTTCCTCAAGCATGTGCGTCTTTTCACACGTGCTTGTGGCTCCAAGCCCTTAGTTTGTCAGTGCTTGTGTGTGTTTGTGTGTGAAGCCATCCACAAGCATAGGTGGGAAGGGGCAGTATGAATGCCTCTGGCAAATATTCGATTGGAAGCTCTGGCAGTAACCACTGTGGTTCTGGTGGTTCATTGCAGATGGATGGAGAATGGAAGATGGGTCTGGAGTCACAAACTGCATCCTAACATCTTATTCGAAAATAGATATATGTTTCTTAATATGCAATAATTAATGCCAGAAATGGAAAATTCACCATCATGTAGTAAGACCATTTTTTAACAAACTTTTCAGGACAACTAAGAATTATTTTGTTGTTGTTTTCACAAGAAGAGAAAAGTTATCTCAAAATAACTTTTGAATAATCTGTAGCTGGTGTAGAATAATTCAGCACAGGGTTTGAGAAGTCTATGCATTGCAGTGTTCAAGCTTATCTCAAACTAGGCAAAAAACCCCTGAAAGAATGGAGAAGGCCATTTTTCACAAATAAAATAAAGATTTTATAAATCTCAAATTGTGTTTTAAAAACGTGTTTTGATCAGTCCAAGTATTTCAGATTTGAATACAATAACGTGATGCAGACCAGACCAATTCTAAACTGTAAAGTAGCACTGATGGAAAGCCTGGAAGCACACGCTAACATTAGTATTTTTCGTGGCTAACAAATCGCTTATCATTTACTCACACAGTGTAAAACAGTGTAAAAAACTGGTATGTCTTTTGATGCAACGTGTTAATACCTCAATTCAGATGTGTGTCAGAATTAAATGGAAATGGTGAAGTGCATTGAAAATGAATGGGGGAAAAAAAGACCTTGAACGCTTGGAGATGTACAGCAAAGGGCACTTTAGAAGATTAAAGGAGAATCTGTCCACTTGGAAGTAAATTACAAAGGAATGAGATATTTTTATAGTAATGTACATTTATTAGTTGCGATTGTTTAATGAACTTGTAAAAGCTTCTTCTGCACAGACATGTGACATAAGAGGAGAGAAGCCAATAACAAGAGAGTGCACAACAGGAAAGCAACAGAGGTGGAAACTCCTTTTGAACTGACATGGACACACATAATTTTAAAGCTGGAAACCCTCTCACATTTAAACCACTGCTGTCTGTCTAAGAGCTAAAAGATCCAACGCTTTAGGTACATTTCATCTTCCGATTACCTAAAATTTGTATAATTATTCTCAAATTATGCGTTCTCACCCTGCTGTATGTCTGAACGTGGGCGTTTTTGTTGATGGGTGTGGCGTCTCTGTTTTCCTGCTAGCATGAAAAGTCAGAGCAAATTGTGTGCTGATGAGGTTTCTCACACGTTTTGCTTTCCAATTGATTTAATGCGTGATTAACGCTCTCTGCACCCGCATGTGGTCGCCTATTTTTATTGGAATAACTCACACACAGACACACACGTGTTCACCCCTATTTGCTACATGCACACTCATGGACACACCAAATTGTGTTACTCATCACTGCAGCACAAGGCACTATTGTATTTAGCACTTTTATGCCTTTTTAGTCACATAGCCATTCACATTTTCCAGCAGCATATGCTCAGTGTGGGTGTGTGTGTGTGGGGGGGGGTGTGTGTGTGTGTGTGTCCGTGGGTGGTCCACTCGTATCAGGGACAATGTGTGTGATATAGAGATGTTGGTGTGTGTTTTGGGTACATGGAGCTGCTTCTCAATAAGTCAAGGCTACAAACTCTACAGGTTCTCCTTTTATCGAAAATACTTAGAAATCTTTTTACACACTGTCTTTATAAATATACCAAAAAAAACAACAACCTTCCTATCACGACTCCTTGACAGAGTCAGTGAGGTTTTTAGGATTTCTTTAGAATTTTGAAAGAGCAATTCAGGGAAAATGAAGGAGGAGAAACTCAGACAAGGATCAAAGGAGTATTTCAGAGCTAGCTGACATGAACCAGGCTGCAGTCGCTGGGGAATATAATAAAAGATTCAAATAAATATCCTTTTTCTAAGACGAAAAAAAAATCTTTTTTACTTTGTTTTCCGCTCGCGCCTACAGTAGATGCAGTTATAAATCACTGCTTTAGCAAGGTGAAGCATTTTTAATTCATTTTATTTGTTGTTTCAGTTGTATTTCATGCTCTGTTATTTCTAAATGCAAGAACAACTTCTTTGCCCGCCGCTGCTCTCTGAGTTTGCTATTCACAGATGTACAGATAAGACAAGGGAATACTTAATTTGTGGAGTCATTGTGGAAAAAGAATGAGCAAAAATAGCCTTGTGTGTTCGGTTTGATACATACGTGTGTTGATATGAAGCTGCACCTATGAAAATTCATTTTAATCAGTCATTTTCTGACACTCTAGAATGTGATTTAAAACAATAAAACTCAAACTGGCTTGTTTTTGTGTCACACAGCTGGTCGCCCATAGTGACTGGATAAGATCCATGTTTTTGTCAAAATAACGTCCAAACTAAGTTTTAAAACCGAAAGCAACAGCCTTTGCTGCTGAACCCAGCCCACAATAGGGTGATTCATACATGAGTGAGTGGGAGGTGGACTGTGCCCAGTGGCCTCTCCTCTCCATCTTTAACCACTTGGAGATCCACCCTGGGAAAATAAAAAAAAGAAAAAACAGAACTAGGAGAGAGTAAAAGGAGGAGGAAGATTGTTGAGACAGGAATGAGAATCTTTGATTCACAAAAATCCCAACATCCCCCTCGCTGCTCATTGACTGGTTCCTTTGTGGCTGCGGTGAAACATGCTGATTGGCTGCTTGGGTCTGAATGTCGATGCTTCTCAACTGCGGACTCTGGAATGTGTGTGTGTGTTTGTGTGTGATGAGTTAATGGCTATCCATTGAGTGCTTGATTTTGTCCTCGCTGTCAACACTGGCCCTCTTTGTTCAGACTTTCACAAATACCCACATGTACACACGCATCTGAATAAGAACAAGGCATTCTTCCGACTGCAGGGAACTTGGCATGGCGGAAAAAAAGAAGAGAGAAGAGGGGGAAATAAATACCACCACCTTCAGGGACTCTGTGGTTCCTCCTGGTCCTGGTTTCAGACATGAATCAGACGGAGGCTAAAAATGTTATATTGCTACATTTTATGATAATTTTACGCCATCTGCTCTTTTCATCATTTCTTTCTTCTGTGGCTGTGGACCCAGATGAACCCGGTCCCGCATAAAAATGAGTTAAATTGAATTTGCAAGAATATAGGAGTTAACAGTGCGGCTGTGGTTCTGCAGGGAGCCCTCAGTTTCTGCAAGTCAGGACTCGGCTTTGATTAAATGTCTGGAAAGCAGATGTATGGCATCTTGACAACCTAAGTGATGCCACAGCACAGTTGTTGCTACCATCAAAAGTAATAGTACCTTATAAAAGTCTTTTACATTAAAGCAAAACACCATGTATTTCACTGGAATTGCAGATGGTAGACCAATGAGTCGCTCTATCATTGCGCTATCAGAATCTCTTTGCAATCAGCTGTGTAATTTAAAATGCAGTATAAAGGCAAGCTATGAAGTTTTGCGAGCTTTATTAATGCCTTAGATATCCCAACATCCGAAGATTGAAACATGTTGGTTGTAACATCGTGCTGTAGAAACGCCTCTCTTCAGCAGGACGAAACGGATGGATTGAGCTAAATATTGGCCCTTCCTGAAATAAAACATGTTAGAGTCTGCAAAACTCTTGAGACTGAGGCAGGGTTTCACTTCCCATCAGAACAACTTCAGAGCTACAGTGGAATGGTGTGGAAAAAAGTCAAAGTCCAGACCTTGAAAATTGATTAATTGATTGTACACAGAAACCCTCAATCCAATTTGGTTGAGCTTGAGGTAAAAAATAAAAGGTAACAATTGTTTTGTTAAAGTTGACATCCTCCAAGAGACTTGGAGGATGTCAGTACCTGCAGGATAGGTTCCAGATTTTTGTTGAAGTAAAAATACAAAGAACATCAAGTGTTCGTTCTTTCTTCACATTTATGTGCTACTTTGTGTATGAAAAATGATCAGTGAGTATAATAAGTACTCTAGAAGGCACTTTAAGAGCTTGGAATAGACCTCAACAGGCCTGAGTTGTGGAATATAATGGCTCCTCTGTTACAGGATACCTTCAGCACTGTTTGGTTGGTTTGGTTAAAGCAGCAGAAACACTTGATTAGGGGTTGCAGTTGGGATTGGAAATATCCATCTTATATATATATATATATATATATATATGAATTCCTGATTGACGAGTTCCTGAATTTCACTTTCACTTTTTACAATCATGCTTGGAGTCACTTACTTTTGAAATGTAACCAACCGTGGTTTCCAGTATCGTGTCAGTTTTATAGGTGAGACCTTCTTGCTTGGAATTTGGAAAGGTATCCGGCCAAGCGAAGGATACTTTTCATGAGAGGTCATGAGACAAATTCAAAGACGTGACATCATTGGCTGGCAGTGGGCGCCTTTGGCTGCTTTGCGTGTACGATGTTCAAGCCTGTAACATCCATAAATGCACAACATATCAACTAACAACATGCCTGAGGTAAATGATTCCCTTTTATTCGTCAGTGTGGGCAGACCGTGCGTCTCACAGTTGACCACAGGCTGAGGAAGACAGACCGAAGGATGGAAAATTGTAAGTCTGAGCTTGATGAAACATAAAGGAAATGCAGTGTTCAGTGTGTATCACAATGAGAAGAGGGTAAAATACAAGAGATTTGGATAAATACACCCTTTTGGCAAAAGAGTTTCAGACTAAATATCGTCTGCTCTTTTTGGGGAAACAAGCAAAAAGTCTTTGCCTCTGTTTGCTGTGCCAGTTTGTACATCAGGGCAGAGTGCAGCTATTGCAGAGCTGTTGGTAGATTAAAATGTGAGTTGAGAGGACAGGAAGAGGTGGAGGAGGGAAGTAGCAATCTCTCTCTAGGGAGTGAAAATGACCCAGTTGTACCAGTTTGCCCTTCCTTGTTTTTCTCCTCTCACTTTAATCCTAATCCATTTAAGGAGCGTCATTGGCGAGATAAGATTGCTTTGACACTGTCAAGGCTTAAGTGCATCTCTTCCTCGTTCTGGTTGGAGGAAGACGGAAGTGGGCTGGTGTTGCGAGAGGAACGACAACCTTTATCTCGGTCACTAAACACAGGCTGAGGGAGGCCCATTGTTTGCTCTGCAGCTCCCCCGCTCCATGCACACGCACACTTAAAGGACGGTGTAGTGCGGCTGCAGAGCCAGCGGCGCGCGCTGATATTCAGGCCCAAAAAACAAGGTCACGTTTTGCAAAGGAACACGTAGACAGACACACAAGCGGCCGCGTTCTGCTCGGCTGCGGTTGGGACGAAGCAGTGGTGTGTGTTTAAATACGTGTGTGCGGTGGACTGTTGGCAGGCAGTACACGATGAACTGGTCAGAACCAAGCACACTCCAGCTTCCCTCATGCCTTCCAGTCTGACCACTAGTGGCTGTGCATGTGTGTGAACTTCAGTGCAGTTTAATGCTCCATCCATGCTTTCTTCCTTCCACTGGGGGCAAAACTCTTTGGATCGCTTTGATGGCAGAACGTTTTGATCATGATCAGCGTATGGAGTCCACCTTTCTGTTCAAAAAGCTTTAAAATCATTTTTTATCTCAACAGAACAATATTAGGTAATGTATTCAGTTTGAAAAAGCTAAGAGAAAATTGACAAAAATGTAAAGGTTTTCAACATAGTTTAGGTCTGCGGACTCTTAAAGCCACAGATGCCGGCTGACACAGTGTCCTAAGAACTATTCGTTTCATTTGGGTATATTTGTTGAATCATTACCCTAAAGATGCAAGAAAATATATCTATATTTAAATGTATATCAATCTTTGGGATGTCTAACAATCAGATACAGGTTAGTTTCATTTGTGGTTTTAAATTGTATATGTATTCAATGCCTTTTGAAGATTCCTCAGTCTGACTCTCATGTCGCATTTCATCCATCTCTGTGACAAAAACATAATTCTGCACCACAGAAGGCAGGAAGCTGAGCAATCAAATGTAAACAGACAAAACAAGAATGGCGGATGACCAGTGCTCCATTTAATAGTTTATTACGCTGCAGTTCTCTTGCTAAGTGTTCTCTATCAGTAAGCTTTGGAGGTTTTTTAAAATCTTATGCACCATCCTGACTAACAAAGGAGGATCAGATATTTTTGTTTAATTATTTTTTAACTGAACAAATTTTGTGTGGTGAGTCTATCGTGATGCCATAAAAGTTGGATTTGCATAATCACATTTACTTGGCCTGTGATGTCAGTAAATGTGCTTGAGGGACTTTCCAATGATATTAATTACTGAGTTTCCCAGGAAAGTAGTCTAGAGTCACAAACTGTCAAGTCCACTGTCAGAAATCATCTTCAATATTGTTTGATTTTGCAACACTTTTATACATGCACAGAGTTTAGCTAACAGGACATTTCAGGAATACACTGAGGCATTTGCAATGGTTAAAGAAGAATTGGCTCATGTTGAGGCCTTACAGCAAAAGATGATCAAAAATAAAAGACAAAATTTCATTTATTTTACTCCTTAACTTTTTTCCCCAAACATGGAAACATTAAGGTCTAATTAAGACGCACTCTTGCTCTCATTTTCATAACATATTGCTTTTTTCAGTTAAAATAAATAGGATCAGTAACTATTACATTTGTCACCATCTGTAGTTTGTAAAAAGGCTCATTTGTATCTTTTGATTCTTTCTTTGTTGTTGTCTCATTAGGGCTTCTCTGCTCAGCCAAGCACATCTAATCCAAATGATCTTTATCCCCACAAAGGCTAATTTGAGCTTGAGTGAACATGTCTTTGTTACCAGCACCTCATTAACTCTGTTTTTTCTTTTTAAATTCTGTTATAATAACAGGAGGATAATTTTAGAATTACATGTAAAATTATACATGATATAGATATAACTAAATAAAGTAGACTAATTGACAAAGTAGTTAATTCAAAATTTGAAATTGAGCTTCGAGAAAAAGTTGGAATATAACAGAAAACCAGTTAAATAAAGGGTTTTTAATACAGAGACGTCATCCCAGTGAAAAGTGTCCATAAACTGTAAGCCGTATGCAGTAGGTTAAGGCTCTTTGAATTACTATATCAATGCAGCATGGCTCTGCTCATGTGTAATAAGATGTTTGGCCTAGCGGTGCACCGATTTCCTTAATTTTGGATGATTGGTGACTGGCTGATACTTGCATATGGAGCGGATCTTATCCACCGAACTTATCTTCCTCAGCAAAGGTCTAAAAATCAACATGACAGAGGTTTGACTGACAGACCGGACCGTGTCTGAAACTTCACAGTTGACAACAGTTGCTATATTTAGCAAAAAAGTAGCAAATTACAGCAATTTTTGGAATCAACAGGTCAAGCTTTATAAAGATCGATAAAGAAAACTACAACTCTACCAACAGTCCAGTTCTTTTTTTCCTTAACTTACTTTCTCTGGTTAATTAGTGTCTATAAATGATTTAAGATGGCTCTTAAAGCTGTGACTAACTATGCTGCACACCTTGTGAGTTTTCTCTAAACTCTTTATTATTCTCTGCTTATGTTTGTGCACCTTTTCCCACTAGACTTTTACCTTCCACCCAACTTTCCACCAATCTGCTTGGATATGACGGTGTAAACAACCAGCAGTCACCTGTCTGGTGACCTCTCCAGGGTGTGTCCTGCCTCTTGATCCAAATGACTTGCTCCGTCTTTCTACTGCTCTATGATTGTGTATTGTCATAACATTTCTGGGTTTTTATTTGTGCTACATCTTATAATTGTCAGAGAAACAAGATGTTGTGTTTTTATTAGCTTTGAGCCAAAAAGAACTAAATTAAATGTTTAAAGATGTGAGTTTTGAATTTAGATTCCATGTCTTTTGTCTTTTAAACCAATCTTTTGATGACTTACTGAGTATCCCTTTTTCAGCTTGCTTTCTTGCTTTTCTTAGTTAGTGGTGGACTTTATGAATATTTACCCTGAGTTTAAACATTCCTGCAACTCAAATGAATGCCAAAAACTATCCTCTCCAGTCCTTAGTGTGCTGCGCCACTAACTTTAGAGCTGGAGGAAAAGAGTGTAGCCAGACTGTACACACTTTTAATCATTTTCTCAGAAGTAATTTCTTTTAACCTGGAAGGCTTCCACAAAGACCGTAAGTCCACGTCTTATTAGTTTCTGTGGAGGCTATTGATTTTAGAGATGCGATAAAAAGACTAGGCACCGAAAGAAACAAACGGATCAATTTCCCCTCCGGTAGCAACCTGAACTTTGACAACCTTGGTGGAGTTTTCTGATGATTTGGACGCCACGCAAATGTCTTGTACTGCGAGTGAGCTCATGTCTCCTCCTAAGGTAAATCTGAAAGTTTGAATATTTATTTTTAATAACAATAGAACAAAGAGACAAAACCCCCAGCGGACCCTCAAGGATGTCGAAGGCAAGACGTTTTCCTCACTTTGATCGTGAGGTTTGCTTCTTATGCGTTTGAAAGCCTTAACGTCTGTGGCATCTGTACGATATGCCAGCACTTCCGAAGATTGTCAATTCTAAGTGCTTGTGGTTTCCATGGTTACAGACATTGCTGGATCCCCCAGACATGCACAGACACCAGACAGATAAAGGTAACTTGAGCTAGTAGTTAAAGCAGAGCCACGCAGCCTGCTGAGAACTGTGAAATCCTCAAACAAGGCTCTTTTTCTCCATCTCTCCTCTCTTCTGGGACACCACAGACATTGCACCGTCGTTATTCAAGAAAGAGCTTGCTGGGAACAGCTTTGTGGTTGCAGATTTGTAGTGACCAGATATTTGTTACCTTTTTGTTTCTTGCTGTGTGTTTTTCCTGAAATCTGTGAAATTTGGTTATTAACTCAACTCCAGCTGCTTAAATTAATCGTGGCATTTGAAGAAATTACAGTTTCAGACTGTCCTGGTTTTATATATCTTCTCACTGCCATTGTTTTACTTGTTTTGATATTTGTGATGCAAGGGAAAATGTTTAAATGGGAAATAGGCATATTACTAAACTTTTATTTTGTTGTCCCCACTGTAATTTTTCCCTTGTTTTTCATAAAAGTAATAATTTTTTCATACTTTGCATGAACTCAAATGTGAAGTGTGCAATTATTTTAAAAGTTTTGCCACAGACTCCCAAAGTCTGGACTATGACTGGGCCATTTTCATACATCAGAATGCGTTTATCTAAATCATACTTTTGTTGCTCTCTGTGTGTATTTGGTACTCTTGCCAGAATTTCAGATTTTTATCTATAAAACAGAAGTGAAAATCATTCTACAACTATGCAATGCTTTGTTTTGGTCTGCTGTCTCAAATCCCAGTAAATATGCTGGAGGTTTTGATTGTATCATCACAAAATCTGTAAAATCTCGAGGTGTTTGACTAGTTTTGCAAGGTGCAGCATTTCTTCTTATCTGTCTTGTGATCTGCTCAGAGAAACCTGACAGCAGATTTCGTCTTTCTTTGCCTCCTCCTCTGACCAGGTCGGTCAGGGCCCCTCGAGGGCACGAGAAATTTTGGTTCACGTTCTTCTTAGCTTTGCAGGAGCTGCAGGTATGTGCTTTTGTGTGGATCCATATTTGATTATGAACTGAAAAGGAACCCGGATCAAACTAAATGACCACAGGACGTTTTGTGATTTTGGGCGACACGCTTTGATGTGTCCCTTTCTTTTCTAATATTTTTGCTGCTGGAGCTGACGATGTGTGTGTCAGATCCTCCCCAGCTGGGAGAATCAAGATGTTGTAGCTTGATATCACCGACTTTCTTTCATCGGTGAGGTGATTCTCCTGCTATGTGTTTGAACTGAAAAGAATCAAAGGCTGCAGCTGGGGTCATATCACCTGCGAACCAAATCTGCCCGGCTCTTCTTCACAGCCTGTCCTTTCTTTCAGCCTGTAATGTCAGCTTTGTTCTTTCGTCTTTTTTTCCCCCCCCTTGTTCTTCATCTTCATCAGCCGGCGTCATGCTGTTTGTTCGTTTACCATCGCTATGCTGTCCATTAATGAGCAGTAAGAAGTTTTAGTAAATTTCCTGCTCGTGCACCAAGCTGTGTTTGCTTGCTGAGTCATGAGGGAAGAATAGAAACGCGTAGAGGGAGTTTAGTGCTAACAAAACAGCACCTTGAAAAGATCTCCACTGGGTTAGTCTCAGATTACTGAATCCTTTTATGAGTTTCCTGCTGAACTTTTTTGATTGTGTTCTCTGCCCACGCGAGCAGGTTTGGATTCCCATCCTGCCTCAGTTACTGTAAGTAACAGTAGTAATGTACGCAGTAACTCCTGAAATCTGACTCCGTGAAAACAGTGAATAACACACCGAGTCACGCTCATTGCACTAAATGATTTTTCTAGACAGTAGTTAAATCCTATGCACTGAGTGCTAGGCACTGCAGCTATTCTTAGAGCTGACAAAAATCTGCAAAACTGTTCTGCAATTACAATGCTAGTATTACAATCCAAATACCGTTTACACAAACCAGCACTTTTTTCTGCATCCTAATTAAAGACTAAAAAAGTCTAAAAAGCAATCATTTAAGAAACGTTAAACTTTGCATTGATGTGGCCTGTAATTACCCTGTAATTTCATCATGGCAGCATTGTGATTCAGCAGCGATTTACTGGTTTATTTGTAGGGGCATTGTGTAGAGTTTCACAATAGACATCAGCTCTATCCAGCGGCAGACGGTGTGGGCATGGGAACCCGTCGGTGTTGTTGATAGCTTTCTTGGTTACATGCCCAAAACGCCCATGTTTATTCACGCGCTAAAGACGGTGCACACCGAAGCCAACATGTACTGCAATATGTCTGCAGATTTCTAAGTAATTACAACTTAAGCAAAGGTAAAAATAGATGTTTGTTTTCCTCATTGAAAAGTCGCAGACTATAGAAGAAGACTGTATGTTTGTGTTCACATGCCCTGAAGTTCAGTCACTTTACATACAAGCATGTGTACATATAAAGGATTCCTTAGAATACACTATAAGGTTAGAGCCAAGAAACATTCAAAGCAATTCTAGACAGCTTTTCTTCCCCAGCATTTCTCACTTATCAGCTTCTGACGTCATTTCTTTGCTTGCAGAAAGAAATGTTCCGTAAATTATTTATTTCCCAGAGTTCCCTCCATGCCTTCTCAGCATGTTTTTTTCTTTTACAGAATAAACTTGTGGTGTGTGATAAAACTAAGACTTTTTTTTTAATCACTCGGCAACTCAGAATAACTTTTAAGAGGTCGAGGGTGTGTTTTCAGTCCTAGGTAGAGAAATATGCAGCTGTGACACCACTGCATGTTGCATTTGCCTGCAGGCTGCAAACCGCTCAAGCAGGGTTTTATTTATACAGATATGCAAACAGGTTTGAGATACAGTTTAGAAAAAATATATACTTTACTGTCTCAGAAACAGAGTAATATTTAGCAATATATATTTTTGGTGAATGAAATGATATGATGTCATTTGTGTGCTGATATGAACAGGGTCTCGAATATGAAGTGTGCTCATAGGTTTGGACAGACTTCAGTTTTTGACAGACCAGACTGTGAATGCGTTGTTGCTTTAACCTTCTCCATGCCTGTTGGAGATGCAGTTTTCTGTAAAAAAGCTTATCCGATATAATTTTTTCACACTAATACTGAAAGTAGTTTGGTTTAAGACTTCTTCCCTCAGGAACAACTTCCAGTCTGAAGAGTTTCGTTATCTGCTCCAGAGGATTTGGTGTGTTGTGGCAAAAAGGTCAATTTTTTAAGTTAACTGGCTCGACACTGATCAGGGCAGATGAGACTAAAAATCTCCTAATTTTGACCATCAAATAATTTTTGATGCATCTCCAACATTAATCACTTGTTAGGTTTCCTACATTTTTGCTTGCAATGCTTTTTAAAATATAATTTCTACTTTTCTGAGATAGCTACGGACTTCATTTGAGCAACTAGGAGAAGCAAAAGTCAGGTGATTTATGTAAACCTGTTGCATGCTAAACATCCTTAAAACTAAATTCTTTCTTATATGTCCTGGTAGAACTAGGGCGGGATTGAGATGACGAGAAGATTTTGGTTTTAAGGTTCATCTTCTATGAAGGCATAGGTCTTAAAGAATAATTATGACTCCAAGAGGAGGTATCTAAGGCATCCATCATTTAGGATGAATCTGGGTAATGCAGGCTGCTCCCCCCCACTCAACACCACCCAACACCAGCACCTATATAAACATTGCACAACTCTGGATGACAGCGTTGCCCTCGACATATGATCCATCTTCTTCTTCTTCCTATGAATCTAACACATATTTAGTGTTATTGAAACACTGGGACTTGTCAGACTTCAGACATGCAAAGTTAAATACATTCTATAGTGTAAAGTCCCTCTCTAAAAACTCGTAGTGGCTTAAGGCTCCTCTGCCCTATTCTAAAAGGTAACAGGGTGGAAAGGGATCCGAGATTCTGGGAAGTCTTGAGGGGGGGGGAAAAAAAACTTGGATTTAGAAGACCAGAAATTTCCCAAAAGCCGATGAAGTCACCAGACTTAAGCTGACGTCGAGGCCCAAGACTTTTTGTAGCAATCATTAGAACTAACAACACTCCCCGCTCTGACTTTATAATAAAGCTTTTTGGAAAACTGCTCGTTAGTTGCAGACTGAGGGAAGGAGACTGGGTGAGGGCTGAATCCAGAGTCTCCCAGAGGTTTAGTGCCTTTGAGCTTCAAAGACCCAAACAGTCACACTGTTACTGCTGCAGGAGGGGCCACATCAAATCAAAAACGTGTGTTTGTAGTGGTAGGTAAAGTGTACACAGTCGTTGGAGTAATTTGATCTCACATCGAATCTGATTACTTTTTCTTTAATTTAAGCCCATTTATCCACACTTATTTTTTGTTTTGGTAAGCCTTTTAGGACGTAAGGACATTTCCTTACTCAAAATGTTAGTGCCAAGGTGTCTGCATTTACTTCTCTATGGTGTGTGAACAGCAAATAGATGTGTGGTGGGGACTTGGCAGGAGACCATCAGGATGACTGTGTGTCTGCCTTCCTCCAGGAACTTCCATCTGGAAATTTGGAAACATGGAACTGTCTGTTCATGTTATATGGAAACATAGCCACATGTGCACTTCTAGCATTTACTGGCATTTAATGGTATTGAGAAAGACACTCATGCACCTACCAGAAATATGGACTGTTCCACCTTCTGAACTTTTACAGGAACATGCACAGACGTGCAGCTGTACATATGAGCAGTGAGGCTTCAGGCTCTAATTCATCGCAGTAGTAAAACGTAGGCTGTCGGGTTCATACATATTCATAAGGTAGTAATGACAGAGGAGCCACTGACCAAAGATTATTATGTTATATTATAGGAATATACTTTAAATACTTTAATGGAGCAACCTTTCAGAATTTAAGTGTTTGGTTTTAAACAGCTGAACCTTTCACCTTCGAATGAGCATTGTTCATCTCAGTGAAAGTTAAGCTTACTGAATGCTGTGCCATCTTCTAAACCATAGAAACATTTATAATCAGTTAAGGCAGTACTTATTACCACTCTGTTAGAGTATTTCAAGAGGTTGTGGACTAAAATAATTAATACTTCAAAGGAATAGCTCATAAAAACAAATGTTCTCTGGTGCAAATCATAGGGTACAATACTACCCACCTTATTTTTGGTAGATTTTATGTGTTAGAATATTTTGATTTAGTACATAGTTTATGTATTAAACTACATTTTGGATCATTTGGTTGGTTTTAGAAAAAAATATTTTCTTTTTTTTTTTTTTTTACCTCAGAATTATGCATGTCTGTTGTTTAGGAACAACCAGCTTCTTCAAAACACTGATACAAGAAAGTTCCTTGCTTTTTCCATCATAACTGCAGCACAAAAGGTTATATTAAGATCCAAGCATCACTGCAATATCAGTGGATGCAGTATTTGGTAGGCGCTTCTTTTTCAAGAGTCATGCAATATGTCACAAATATATTGTTGTCGCAAAATCAGTGTGTGCAATATTCATATCGCAAAGGACTGGAGTGCAATAATTGTTGGCTAATATTCCGAGTGTTATGAACTGGCATGTCATATTGAGCCAGCTGGACACAGAGGCAGATGGTCACTCCGGACTCTAATGACATTGTCCAAATTGCCAGTCACAGAGTGATGGAAGAACAGATAAGTGAATAACTCAAATACAGACAAAATCATAATTGTAGCATTCACCAAAAAAAATGGTACAACCAGTGTAGATTAATTAACAACAAGATGGAGGGGGTGCAGGATAATTTACGGTGCCGTTTAATTCATCTATTGAATATTTCTGTATATTTTTTTATGTCATGAGGCAAGAAAGAAATCACAACAGTTGTTTCCAACACTGTACAGCTCTGAAGGGGGCACCCTGCCTGTTGTTCATTGGTCCCTAGAAATAGCTAGAACCCTCTGCACCCCATGGATGGAGGGATTCATGGGGTGCAGACAAGTAGATCTCAGCAACCGACATTCAAAAACTTGCTTGCTTTTGTAGCACATGACAGAATTATGACCTGGTTCCTTTGTCAAATTATTAACATGCTATTGAACATATTACTCTCATTATTCTAAGTAACAGATTTTCAGGAGGTATGAACAATGCGATTCTTTAATCCCAGTTGCGAGGCAGAACTTGCTGCCTCGGAGGATTCTGCTTGTGAGGAGGTAAAGAAACTAATACATTTTATGGATGCCAGTTCATAAAAAGGAAAGCTGAGTGGATCAATGAGCTCATTTGAACGGTTGTAAGTAATATGTTTCACTCTCATGTTGTTACATCAATGTTAAATATAGTAATTTGGGGATTTTTAAGTATTTAGAAAACAAATTTTGCACAAATATTTAAGCATTTATCCTTTTGGGATTCATAATATTGTTGTTTTATTAAAACTGTCTGTTCTGCTGTTCAGTTTCTAGCACAACCGGGTACATGCTGAATGCACTTTAGTTAACGACCCCGACTCGGCGTTGGAAATAGGTCAGTAAGTTATTAAGATAATTAGAAAATCATGCTTTGATAACAGGGATTATCCACAGCCTTTTGAGCAGACCAGCGCTGACAGTCCAGAGTCTGCTAGTCTTAGGATGATAAAGAGAAAAGGGTTACGTGAGTTCAAATAAAAATCGCTTCCCACATTCAGAGCTCTCTGCATGGCAGGAAGTGCCTCCTGTCGTGCCTTCCTTGGTTATTCCAGCGCTGCTGCTGCAGAAGGTCACTTGCGTCTTTTCTGCAGCTGGGTGCATCTCCACGGACGAAAAGCCAAAGTTGAAGGCCTGATACTCAATCTGTCTTCGTTTTTAAAATGCTTCAGTTTCCGCCTGCAGTTTGTTTGTTTTGAAATCCCATCATCTTAAGCAGTTTTCCTTCTCTCCCAGGAGGTGTTGTGTAAACTTGTGTGCTTTAAAGCTTCGGGTTACGTTTTTTTTTCTTCTTTTTTGTACAGTCACTTTCTGATGAGCCGCTGCTGCTTCACGGAAACGGACAGAGCTGCGCTGCGTGCGTGCAACTCGCTATCGGTCAGCGTGTCTGTACATCGGGACAGTAATCAGCAAGATGTTTCAGGCCTGCAGCAAGTTAGAGCCATAGAAACTGCAAAGCGTTCCCACATCGCCTTTGAACTGCTGCTGTAATGAGGGAATGTTCTTTTCTAAGCCCAACCCAGGGGTGTGTGTGTGTGTGTGTGTGTTTGTGTGACATGGTGACTCATACAAGCTGCAGCCATTGTCTTTCTACCCCTGATCGTGTTGTTTTCTTCAGCCTCAAAGGTGATGGAAACAAATGAGAACCCCATGTGTCTGCGGTGGCTTGTGATGCAGCAGAAGAGACACTTCAGCTTTACCTGAGATCACCTCGCCGTTGGGCTCAGGATGCTGTGTCGACAGTGTGTTCTTGCTTAATGATGACAAAGCCAGGCAGTTCCCTCCCTGTGTGTCTGTGCTTTCTCCTAAATCCTGGTTTTACGTTATTTGGATCTGTTAAGTAACTCTCAAGTCGGTTCATGAAATAAATCCCTGCCATTTTGCTGCCATATTATGAACAGATGTTCACCAGCATGCTGTCGATACATGTAACCATAGCCTGCAGCTATATTTGGAAAACAGACCAGCCTCTTCTTGGCTCCTTTTGTTTACTCAGAATAATTGGCACGACCAAACCCAGTTTTCTGACTCATTTAAATGAACATGTTATTTTTATTGCGGTATTATGCTTTTGTTTCTTCTTTTTTTCCAGATTTTTACTCCGGTACAACCATCATCATCTTGTTTTTATGATTTTACCCGTGAAGGGCTGCTTCATCACAATTAAGATAATGGGCTCTCGATCTTTTATGCAAGAGCAGCCAGTTAAGATACTCGACACTTAAGCGACTCATTAGAGGCATTCTGCAGACGAGCAGACAGATCTGGTAAATTTACGTTTGAGTAACAAAATGTAAACGAATGTAATCAAACTCAAACAAATGCTGGTTGTTTTGCCGTTTGCCATACCCTGGTTTTGCAGTATACTGTATCACTTTAAGGTTGCCGTGAGACGTGCATGCTCAACACGTGAGGTTTTAAAATAATAAGGAACCAATAAACAACCAAATCATATGTACAAATATTAGGTGGCTATAGGCTACACTGCAGACTTTATCACAACCACAAACTTCAGTGTATTTTATTGAGGCCTTATCTGGATGACCTTCAAATGCATTTAAGGGTTTGTACAGCATTTGTGGAACTGAACAAGGACTCACGGTTGAGTATTTAAGAAATCCATAACTCCCGATTTACACTGCTGACATCTCCGCTCTACTACACAGTAAATATGCACCGATTGTAGTCAGTAAGAGCATTAGCGACGCCTCCTCATGGCCGCCAACAGTGGCACCGTGTGCAGCACCTCTGCATCAACTCCACATCACTGTCCACATCAATGTCTGTCAAAATCAAAGCCAAGCCTATTTTTGTGGCTTTGAAAGAAAAATGCACGAGACCTGGATCCGTACTTTCTAAATAATTCACCAAGACAGACTGCATTTGCTCAAAATACTAGTTAAATGAATGAATATATTTACATGCAACTCTGGAAAAAATAAATAGACCACTGCACTGAACCCAATGGCTACTCCACCAAATATTGATTTCTGAACTCTTCCTGAGTTAAAACATTAGTACTAAATTAATGTAAACTTGTTTTCTTTGCATTATGTGAGGTCTGAAAGCACTGCATCTTTTTTGTTATTGTGACCATTTCTCATTTTCTGCAAATAAACACAACATTTTTGCTTTGTATTTCGGAGACAAATTCAAAATAGTCAATAGTTCATAGAACAAAAGAACAATGTTAATTTTACTCAAACATATTTCTGTGATAGATAAAATCAGAGAAACTGATCATTTTAAGTGGTCTCTTAATTTTTTCCAGAGCGGTATATATACTGTCGGCATGTGTTATTGTTGGTGATGGGTACACACAAAATGCAGGTTTAATTTAGAAACCATGTTAACTTGCTCAAGTCGCAGTGGAGAATTGGTCAAGGCAGACAAAGTGAAATAATAATGGTTGTGTCACATAAAATATTTATGAAATATGCAGAAGTTTATGGTCAGTACCTTTTGCAAGGCGCTGCTTATCTTACAAGTTCAGTACAATGATATGAAATGTTTGTTTGCAAGTGCAAAACAGAGGTGTGCTGGGAACGTGTGGGTATAAAAGTGTGGACGAATTGACGAAGGAATAAATAGACCAAAGCAAACAGCTGTCAACAGGAAGTCATAGGAAATCGATTGAACAAAACACAAAAGTGTCATGTTTCTTATTGACATTTAGGTTACGAGTGAATAAGAAATCTTGCTGTGTATTTTAACGTCTCAAAGTGATGAAATGTGAAGAAGTTCCCAGCGGCAGCGAGGCATGAGCAGAGAGGAGGACGGGTCACAAACGTTTCTCTTACGTTTCTCGTTAAGCAAATGGAGAGCTGATAGAACTAATGAGGTTTCGTGAAAAGAACACAGATGAAAGAAAAAAGGCGAGGAAAGTCTTTAGGAATAAAGCAAATGGAGGGATTTCTCAATGAAAGGCAATAGGGGTAAAAAGAGAAGCGACTGAAGGATTTAGGATGAGGGGAGTGTGTGAGCAATGTGGAGTAGTGGGTGTTGACATGGCCTGAGTCTCTATGCGGCGCCCTCACGGACAGAGAGCGACTCGGTAAACATGCACACTCTCCAGATGAAAAGACGACAGTCGGACATTTGACCGTGAGCAGAGACTGGGGGTCACATGCACAAACACGACTCCAAGAATAGACGCTAAACAGCAGGGAGGAAAATAGCCCAGTAACAGAGGATGTGGCGTGCATGTGTTTTTTTTTTAATAAGTGTTTGTAGTTTTACATTTATATCTCGGGTTAATTTGATCATCTTTGCAAAAACACTCCAGCGCTCATATTGTGCCTTCATCCGTAGCTGTTACTGATCCCACAAGCTGTTTAATATTTGTTACATTTTCACTTCATGGCTTTATTGGTCCCACAACATGCACTAATTTGTTTCTTTCTGTCTGTTGAGGTTTTGCTCAACCGCAGGTTTAATAGAAAGGAAGGGTTGAGGAGGAGATGAAGTGGGTCCAGTTTTATGGTCTTGTTTGTACGTCGGGCTGTAAATACCCCCTAAAAGGGCTCAAAGTGACAGCTTGCAGCACAAAGTGTCATGTCTGCGCTGCCTCGTCGGAGACTGTTATTGCTCTACAAAGAAGTCGTTTTAGGAGTTTTGTTGGGCTTATGAAAACTGCGAGGCTGTTTTCAGTCGTTAAGACACAGGGAGTAATGGGAATGCTAAATATCTTTTCAAAATTGAAATCTGTTCAAGGTTTAAGCTGCAGTCATTCTGGTGTTGATGAAACATCTGACATGTTTCATGTCAGACGTTCCTGAAATGTCGTTTAAGGACATATGGAAGAGGGAATATATAGAGGCAATTAATCCACTTCTGGGAGACAGAATCTAATTTTCCTATAACAGATATTTTATCAGACACGCGTATAATCAATACAGTCTAATGACTGTCTAAAAGAATTAAGGTCCTGCCATAGTTGGCAAAGCTGTGTGAGCTGAACAAGAGCTACAGTCAGAGACTGAAGACATGGTTGATCTACAATGCATGTTCTGATAAAATTTGGAAACAATTAACTTTCTGTTATTTATCAAATCTGCTGGTTTATGTGCAAACAACACATGGTGTTTTATTTTAAGTTTTCACCATATGGAATGTCCTTATTGTTTCTTAAAAGCATTCGACTCTCTAGGACCTTTTTATTTCATGTTACATCCATAAACCTCATTGGGACTTTTTGTTATAGACCAACTGCAAGTAAGGCAGAAATGGACTGACACATGAAAAATGCATGTCCAATTCTTTGTGCAGAAGAAAAATGATGCATGGAGTCTTTTTTACTCAAAAATACACCAAGGCATTTATTTTGCACTCATTTGAATCAGAGGATCAGATTTTGACTGGATCATTTTAACACATGAAGGCGCTAATATCTGAACCATTATATCTCTGGCAGTATGTTTAGGGTTGTTGTGAATCTCTGTACAACCTCTCCATTTCTTTTTGAGGAGTTGCCTTGTGTTTAGTTCCAGTCATCTTCTTATCAGCTATGGCTATAATTCCTGTCTCTGCGGGTGAAAAGCTTCCCACAGCATTAGACGGTTACCGTTATGTTTCGCAGTAAGGGGTAGCGTGTTCGGGGTTATGTTACATTCCTATTGCTTGTTGGTTTTTGCGCATAGGTCAAATTGTTACAAATTTGTTCTTATCTGACAATAGCAAGTTCTTCCACAAGCCAGGAAGAGGATAGGGTCCTAACAAATTGATTTAGGAAAAATAAAACAGAATATTTTGGGGTTTTAGTAAAAAGTGTTCAGAGAACAAATGGTCATTTTCTTCAAGTGATAAAAACAGGATTCTGTTCAAACACTATTTTAGCTAAGAATTACGCTTTAGTTCTTCATGTTAAAGCACCTAATAGTTTCTCTGTGACTTGAGGAAACTGTAACAAGCGGCGATCAGAACATCCAGTAAAGTAAACAACCATTAGCAGCCGTCATGCGGTGGTCAGTGATCCGCTCTGGCCAAAATTGGTCAAGATGTTGGGGTTCTGAAGGGGGATGACGAGCTCAGGCTGCATCACACAGTCCTGATTTGGCCGTGGTTTTTTTCTGCGCGTGTGCTTTTGGGACGCGGTGCCACGATAAGGGAGGGTGAGTCACCAGCGGTTCAGATCAGGATGACTCTCCTAGCAGGCTGGGTGACGAAGGCCCATGGCGACAGGAGTTTGCGGTTAGAAACCCTAATCTGCTCCTCATATGACCTTCTGATGGACAGGAACAGCAGTGTGCACACACACCCATACACACCTACCACCCCGACACACAAACATACATCCACACACACAACCGTTTGACAAAACAGCCTTCTCTTCTAACTTTTGCTCCTCTATGGGATTTTAGGAAAATTTGACATTTGCTCTTATTTTCATAAAAACACATCCTCCTTCTTTGCTCCATAAAAACCATACATCTCTCATAGATATTATGTTTGGATATCTATTACATTCTATACATCATATATCGGCAGCACTTATAGGTGCTACTGTTGGAGACCTTTCCAGAAAAGCTATTTTTATTTCATCAGGGACTTCAGTTGTGTAATGTTAACACCTTTGAAGGGCTCCTCAATAATGATTTTGTTCCTAATTGTGCTGCACTGGTCAAAGCTTTCACTTAAAGCAAACGCCTTCTCTCTCTCGACTGCCTGTGAACTGGGCGTCCTTCACTGGCCCAGTAGGAGTTTTCAGTTTTGTTTGTTTATTAAATTGGACATGTGGGACGAGGATGTGCAAGTCGTGCACTCAGCATGACTCAGACTCATTCTGCATGAAAGCTGGCAAGCAATGCACAAATGCAGAATGTTTTCTTTATCTTTTGCTGTGAGGGCAGCAGGTCAGGCCTCAGAGAAAAAATTAAATCAGTATCAGCTAAGAAGAGCCTGATGGGTGAACCCAGAGCAATCACATTAGTTTGGATACCCAGCAAGAGGCAGCAAATTTACCGATTGCTACACTTACTTGGTAAATCAGTGTATAAGAGTTTGTATAAAACCTTCTTTCATCTGATACTCCTAAATAAAATTAAGAGCAGTTGTGACTAAGTTCAAATGCAGGTGTTCTGTGGAGACCTTAGTGGTTTATTAGAGAACATCAGAAAACAAAAAGCATCTTAAGCAACAAGACATTCAGCAGACAGGTCAGAGAGAAAGTTTTGAAGCATCTTAAACCAAAGCTAGGGAAGCAAGACTTTACTTTGGCAGTCGACAACAAAACTGGTTGGAGTTTATGGTATCAAAGGGGATGTAAAAGACTTCTCCATCCACTAGGACAATGACCCTAAACATACAACTAGATGTACAGTGTAAAGTTTTAGATCAAACCATGTTGAGGTCTTAGCTTAGTCATTGTCCAGTCCTGAACCAAACTGATAAACTGGCATAAACATTGAGATTCATAGATTCTCTTCATCTAAGACCTAGTTTACATGAAGCCGCTCTTCGGTTAAGCCGCAATCCAGCCACTAGTCTACACGTCTCCAGTGATTGAAGTCTCTCACATGGACACTTTTAGAAACCAGGTCTGACAGTGAAACTTTTCTGTGTTTGAAGCACTCTGAAGGTGTGAGAGCGCACATAAAAATAACCTTTATTTAATCAGATAAAAGAACCTCACAGATCCATATTGTCCTTTTCAAGAGGGACTTAGCAAGATAGCAGCACCGTTTACAAGTGCAGTTGTAGGTTTTAGTCTACATATGACCGGGCAGGTAACAAAAACAATCGCAGTAGCGCTGTGCTACGTTGGGCTTGGGTTACTTAACCTAATACAGTTCCTGACAAGGAATATACTTGCATGAGCACTTGAGTTACTGTTTGCAATGAGATGGAAGCTAAAGACACGATAATGCGCCTGCGCATTCAGCGTCATTCTAAAATCACAGCGCCATCTAGCGGCCATGTATGACAACTGCAGTTGACTTGGGGTGTCCAGGCGGTGCCGTCGGAACGCGGAACCTTTCCCCAATCAGAATCCAAAAATATAGGCAGGTTCCATGCAGCTGTTTTGCTTTGAAGAATGGGCAGAGATGTCAATCTCTACTAGTGCAAAGCTTGTAGAGACACACCCCAAAAAGTATTGCGACTGTAATTGTGGCAAATGCTGGTTTTACAAAGTATGGACTCAGTAAGGGTGCATTCACATGCACACAAGTGTTTTTTTTGGGGAGGGTAGGGTTTATTTGTAATTTTTTTAAATACTATTTTTGTTTTTCCATTCATCTCATTGCAGTAATTTATATTGGTCTAACGCCTTAAGTTACCAAAAATATTTACATTTTAAATTCCTAATAGACTGAAAGTTGTACAGATTCAACACATTCCTTCACTTTTAAGAATGACCTACTGGATGTTTACGTTATGTCGCTAGGATGCTGCTGTGTGAGTGAATATCTCTGGGTGTAAAAGAAAAAAAACAAAAAGAAACTAGCATGTGAGGAATGTGAGATCTTGACTTTCTGGCTTTTGCTAACCAAAAGCGGAGCGTGGGAAAAATCCAGCGCATGGCCCAGATTTATTGCGTACTTGTTGATCTCTGTTTGTGTTCACCCTCTTCTCATCCAGCATGTTGGATATGTCTGCACAGTTCTGGTTGTGTTAAATATTTACTGCACAGAGAGCCGGCCATTGCTACTTTCGGCTGCAGTGTTGTGGATAAAGGAAAACAACATTATTGTCCTCAGGTATGGAGTTCTGCTAAATTTGTAGATTAATTTTTGTCCTAAATTACTTTTTCCTGGGGAGTAAAAAAGCTAATTGGGGATTTCTACATGCAGTTTGGGGCCCGTTAGCTCTAATCCATTATAATCCATTAAGATCAGATTGCTGCTGCTTTAAAAACCACACTTGTACCCCATTAAGAAGCCAGAGCCAGAAATAAGCTCCTAACCATCTTTCGCTTTTGCTTTTAGCAGTGAGGGATCATTGTATTGAGTACAGCCATGAGTAAAAAAAAATAAATAAAGGGGGAAAAAAAGAGTCACCTTGCCATCAGTGCAGCCACATTATGGTGTACAAGTGTGACTGTTGGCATGGAGATGACTGATTTAGCATTTGCATTGGAGTGGTGCCCTAGAAACACCTTCAGAGCTCAAATAATACATGAAAATCTGGAGGACGGAAAAAGAAACTCATAAAGGGCTGATGGAACTGTCTTAATCTAATAGGCTTATGTTTTTCAGGGATTCAGTTCAAAAAGTGAAATTTATCCTTCACATTTTAAGAGTTTATTCCTGTTATCTAAAGGAATTTTAACAGTAATGTTATAATATTTTATAAAATGTTTATTTTATTTTGATTTGGTTTTGTACTTAAGTGAATATTAGGATGTTTTATGTTGTATGTTCCCTTTATTTAATTTGCTCTGTCTACTGTACACTGAAAAAGAGACCATATCTCAAGAGACTTCCTGGCAAATAAGTAGATATGTGTGAGTTGACAGTTTTCCAGGAGTCACTGACACAACCCACGAAGAGGCAAAGCCGTAATAAATCATCGCAGAAGAAGCCAGCTGTTCCCAAAATGCTGAATCCATTGGCTGCAGTGGGATCAGTGGAAGACAAAAAAGATTCACAAGCAAAGGGACATCCAATTGGATTGTAGATTGAAAGAGTATGTTAAGCAACGCCTGACGCACAGGAAACCTGTCGACTGAGCCAAAGAGAAAAGAGGGTCGCTTAGTGATCCAAAGTCCTCATTACATTTAGAAATCAAGGAAGAGAGGAGAGGCACAGAATCCAAGTTGCATGAGGTCAGTGCAGCTGTCTACCAGGACATTTCAGAGCACAGAATGAAGAGAAATAAGTTAGTTGAATTATTGAGCCCCTATCGCTAGGTTTCGTCCAATTTCTAAATTGTTGCATTGATTTTTTTCAGCTGATTCCCTGTTGGATACAGCTGGCGTGTACGTTGGTTGCCTTTGGGTCTGGAGTGGTAGGAGGTAGCAGAAATAAAGAGTTGACTGGTCTGAATCCAGGTCAGCTGTCTTTGTGCATTACGTTGGATTGTTTATTTATTTATTTTTTCTTTATAAGTTCTTTTCTCCGGTTTGCCAACAGGAGGGTTTGTGTGTATCTAATGTCTGGCTGCCACGACTGACTCCATCGACATTAGCAGAGCACAACCAAAGGGGTGACGTCAAACTAAATATGTTTTTGGAATCAGTGGCGACGCGGGGACCGGCTCATAACGAGCTCCCGGTGAAACAGGATGCAGACGTGTGTGTAGGTGTTGGTTTTTCACACAGGTGTGTGAGTGTGACATTGTGTGGATGTGTGCAGTGTCTGTAAGTGATTGTTCTGAAGCTGATATAAAGGCTCTTAGGCCCGCTTTAATCATCAAACTCTCATATGGACCACGATGTTGCATATCTGCAGTGTGTTTTTCTGTCCTTCTGCATGGGAATCAGCAGGGATGCTTTTATCTACGCGTGTGAACAAAACTGTGCCTGCCAGCCTTTATAAGGTCAGGCAATTTTAACCAGGAAGCATAAGGAAAGACGTGAGTCACAGTCTTCCCTCGTCTGCACAGAAACACAAAAACATCCTCTGCTCTGCCCTTAACGGGTTCCCTAAGGGACTACATAGTGTTTATGCTCATGAGTGTGTGTGTGACCATGTGTCCTGTAGTCTTAAGGGGGAGTTTTGTCACTAATGAAGTGCTGAGGTGTCCACGTAGTTGTTTTTCCCCAGAGATGTGGAAGGTTTTGGGTAAACAGCTGGTGCAGCACTGGAGGGGTCAGAATGCAGAGGAGAAGGAAAAAGAGGAGGAAGGCTGGTCCCCTTGATGCCTGCATATGTTTTCTGCAAGAGGATAATCTGCCTCGGTCTCTGGATGCAGTTTTTAGGGGTTCAGTTATTTAATTTTTGCATAACTCTGTGGTCTATTTGCATGTAGATATGCAAATAGACCACAGTCAAGTTGCGTATTTTGGGGTAAATTCCGATTATTACAATTACAATTTTTAAACTAAACAGTACATTTTTTGTACAATTGGATATTTTTCTTTCATTTTTTTATGAAAATCTCTTTGTAATGTCATGTTTTTTCAGTGTTTTTCCATTTATTGTAGCCTAGATATCCCAATTAGAATAAAAAGTAAAAGTTTTTTTTTATTTGCCTAAATCTGGGTATCAAAATGAGTGAAATGTTTGCTAACACCAACCATATACAAATATTTCCACAGAAATATTTGCTGTGAACACAGTGAACTTTTGTACTTATCCTTTAGTTTCCAAAAAAAAAAAATGGACTGAGAACTCCAAGAAATTTCAGTCTAGAAAACTCAGAATTTATGGCATAGCAATGTGTCGGAACCACGTATTATTTTAGCAGCTGTAAAAAATAATTGTTGCTTTCCTGTTTGAGAATACATTTGATCATGTAATACATTTAAGTATTTTGTGTGAATATAGATATGGATCTTATACTCAAGTCTATATATATCTTAATATCTGACACTGACCCAGGTTTATGGTAAAGCATCCACAGTTAGGTCATGGACAATACTGCTAAACCGATTAATCTAATTCTTCCATGACAATACGAGAAACAGCTTGTTATGAAAACTGTCCATTCCCAGATCTATCTGCATAAAGTGACTTGTAAAACCTACAATTTTATGCCGTTTCATTTGATCCATCAGGGCTGCAGATGTAGCTACAGCTGTGTGTATGTGTGTGCGTGTGTGTAAATATATATTTGTGCTTAATGTCTCCGTATCTCCAGAGTGCAGTGATTTGTGCTGTCAGCCTGGGTTTCTTCCAGACAATATTTCTGGCAGACATAACAAGAAAACTCCCTCAAGTGGCTGCCAGATTCACACGTCTCCAGCCTCAATCCTGCACAGAATTGCCTGTGCGCTCAGCAGGCTTCCACAGATCTGACCTGTTTGGGTCTCCTTGAGTCCCGTGAAAACCTAAACTAGCCCTAGGAGAGAAAAGGAAAGGTGTGAAGGGCCACTAGGGTCAGATTTCGGGTCTTTGTGTCAGCTATGCCTCCATTAGACTCCATTAGACTTGTGCTTTGGCTTGTCCATAGACATCTGGTTTGCATAGTAACTCATCTTTAGTGGAACCTGGCAATGGTGTTTTAATAAGAGGGGGAGTTTTTTTTTTTTAACTCCCCTACTTAATAAAAAAACAAATGGCCTTGACATTTAAAACTTGCAGTTTGCTTATTTTCTGTTGTTGTGAAGCATGATAAAGAACCTCAATGGCCTCATTCTTACCCCGTCCACCTCTCTCCCCTCTAGTTCAACTTGTCTTTCTACAGCTGGCAGTGAATAAGGAGAACTGAAACCTGACCTATTCTTGACAAGGATACATCACTCCTGCCAGAATGCATCTCTGTCTGCCCCTTTTCTTCTTGGTGCCAGGAAAAGGCAGTTGGGTGTTTGATTGATGGAAAGCTGATGCAAGGACCAAGATAAGAAGTGCGCTTGCCTCTGTATTCAAGATTCGTAGTAGTCTGAGTAAATGATTCATGATGAGATGACGGAAAGAAGCAGAGAACTGGGTCAGAACTGCATTTGTGAAGATCAAAGGGTGTGAGAACGCAACGGAGATGGAAAATGAGGTTGGAATTTTTATTACTGAAATGTGTGTCTTTGCTGAAGACGTTTGCAATTGAAGATATTTCCATTTTACCTGTCCAATTTCTGCTATCCAGTGTGAATTATAGCCTCAGTTTCCTGTTGCGAGCTGACAGCCATGGCTCCTAATGTGGCCTACTGCTCCTGCTGTAGTTCACCTGCCTCTAGGTTCAACCTGTTCATGGATTCTGTGGTTATTAGAGCGAATGCTGCCTTTCTGTCATCTCAAACCACCGTCCCCATTCTCCTCTGACAACAACAAGGCATTTGTGTCCGCACAACTGTTTCTCTCTGAATATTTTCTCCTTTTTTGGGACATTCTCTGTAAACCATCCAGGCAGTCCGACTCCTCGGCAACTGCAATGCTGCACAAGTAGATATTGCAAATGAGAACTCAGTTTTAGATCATGATCAACTCCATAATCAAGACTCTGAAGCTCATATGAAATTTAAAGCTAGCCACTCTGACCAGACAAAGCAAAGGTTGAGCTGTTTTGCAAAGTTGACATGTTGTATGTTTAGAGGAGTCATGGATAACACTTTCTGCTTTTTGTTTATCAACCTTAAAGCATGCTATTGGGTGTATTTGTTTTCATCGGTGCTGGTGCATTGCACAAAGTCAGTAAAATAACAAAAAAAAAATTCTTAACATTTTCAAGTCAATAACCTCAAATATACAAAAACCACAACAGATTTTTGAATTGATAAAATAGGTTATTATCATTTGACCTTATCAAAATCCAGATGTCAATCTAGTTAAAAAATTGTTGACTTTGCACAGAAATGTTTTTGTTGTGAAAACCAACTAACTACTAATTTGTGCAAATATCCTGCCAAAAATAATGGCAAGTCATTGTTGATGGTTACAAAAACATATAATCAGGATGCAACTCACTGCGAGACATTTAACCAGTGTGACATATTTTTGATCCCGTATGTATAATTTCAACCCCTTTAGTTATTTGCATTACATTTTTTCTCTTTTATCTAGTTCTAGGTCTTAGAACTGCATATGGCTTTGCAGACAAGAGTGTGTGTGTTCGTGTGTACCTGCATGTGAAGAGTGTACTTGCACAGGCCTGTTCAAGCTCCCTCAGGGTATGTTTGTGGTTTCTGTTATGGTCGCGTTCAGATAGACCAATTTCTTCTCGAAGGCCTTTCCACTCTGTGCATTCATAGACACAAATGTACATCTATGTGCACTGCAAGTAGCATTCACATTTTAGTGAAGGATCTCAGATATACCGCTTTTTTTTGTTCATGTTTGCGGTTGTTCACACACAAAGAGACACTTGTGTGGCACTATTAGAGGGTGTGACTGAAATGGCTTTTGGTGATTTAATACTTCCTTCCTCCAGACATGCAGAAGGACTTTAAAGCCTGACGAAGGAAAAGGAAACGAGGAAGCAAGATGCAATAACAAGAATTAATTTATAAATAGCATTAAGAATGGATCGATTTAACAAAAGGTTCACAGTTGTACTGTAACAAAATGTTGACAGAAAATTTTAAAATATCAAATGATTGAATTATGTCATTGCTTTAATTGAAAATAGTCGGCTAGCAAGCTTGTAGCTAGTTTTCATAGAGATTAACAGTGGTATTTCTTCATTTTCTACCCTATTACAAGCCACATTTTTTTTTCATTCAGCTGATCAGTAGGGCACAGCAGAGGACAAAAGTGGGAGACTGTGTTGCTCTGTGCTCCATGTAACTCAAGGAAAATCTTGGTCACTCCCACACTTTTTCTGGCGTTCCATTGAAAAGATTTTAAACTGCAGGAATAGTTTGAAAGAACTTTTTAAAATCTTGATGCACCTTTATACCAGCTACTGGTAAATACTCAGGCCACTTTAGGTGAACCATTGTGCATTGTGGTACTGGGTCGATCCCCTTTTCCCCTCAAAACTGCCCTAGTTCTTTGAATGTCACTAATAAAGTGGACAGTAAATGTAATTTAGTTTTACTTAGAAAGCAGACTTCTTTAAAAAGATTTGCATATTTAACATTAAAACTAGGCACCTACTGTTTCTGAATTTGAAGCAAGTTTGTTACCATGGTTATGAGAAGGCTTGTCCAATGTGGATTTAGCAAGAAGCAATGTTTTTTATTCAGATACTAAGCTCTGTATCTGTCAACTGATGTTGACATTCAGCTGGAAGCTGATACCACCATTTATTCTCAGCTAACGTGCCAATGTGCTAAATCTACTAAAGACACGCTGAATGTGTGCTGATTTGAGCTTTTTTAATGTAATACGCATCAGTGAGGCATTCATTGACACCCATAGGTGGGCGTAAGCACAGACAGGCATGTACCCATAGAGGTCTTTGTGGGTTATAAACACCAGTGTGGTTTGTTTACATGCTCAGAATCAGTTTGGGAAGCTGTCATTTACCAAGACATACACACAGATATTTAGAGTGTGCACAGCGAGGCGGAAGGAAGGAGTGTGAGAGGAGCTGTTTGCATGAACCCATCTGTGTGATTACCACCCTACAACAGTCTATTTCTGACCGTCCACATTTTAGGTGCAGCTTGCCAGGAAGTGCAGTTTCCTGCTGAAGAGTCTGATTCAACAGCATCAAGCTGTTGCACTTGTGTGTGTGTGGAAAGACAGGAAAAGGCATGAAAGGGAGATGAGGGATCTTCTTGTCTTCTACACAAACCCAGTTGCTATTTTTTCAGGTGCAGACAATCTTCTACAGATTTAAATACATAGTATTTTTGTAACTGCAAGTCTTTCTTTGTCTAGATGACGAAGTCCTTAATGTCTGTTCCAAAACAGATACTGTTTTTACCTATTCTCTAGCTTCCAATAACCTTGGCCATAACTATAGTACACATAGTAATTCTCAAAGTCCTTCTTCCCAAATCTTTGCCAACAAACTTAAATGCCAAGTATTATTGCTAATGTGTAAATAATGCAGTACTCCTGTGAGATATTTGTTCTACTCCTGGACACACTGGAAGGTGTGAAAAACTCCCCAGCAGAAGCAAAGAAACACAGAATAATGTGGGGGGACATTTTGCTTAAAGGAGAGTGATGCCTGCACAGAAGTAAAAGCAGACAGAAGACAGAGAGGATAAATCACCAAAACAGCAGTGGACTCAGTCTCAGTGCATCACGGAAGGTCTCCCAGCATGTCTGGCCTGTAGTGGTTCACCTTTATTGGTGTGAAGTTTTAATCCTGTTGTCAGAAAAAGATAAAGCATGACTGCTTTACCAAGTTGGAGCAGTTACCTCAGGAGAGAAACCTGACTATTAAAAACTAAACGACCAATTCTTTTCTTTACTTAAACATTCACCTCGAATCTCCGATTTAAAATTACTATATGATCATTTAACTGTGCCGTAAGGTCTGAAGGAAGTCATGGAGCTTGCTGATTTATGGCGCAGAGTGCTTAGAGTCAAACTCAATCAGTTTCTGCTTTTTTGGCATGATCCGGGTATTTACATCATGTTTCATTTCTTTTGACTGGTGCAATCATGTCAGTTTTTCCACAATGGATATGCCTAAATTTGGAAATATGTCTTGCTATGTTACATTTGGTGGGAAGCAGCTGCTGATTGTAATATTTAATATAGTGTTTTTATATATGTGTGGGGGTGTCGGTGTGTGTGTGTGTATGTGTGTATGTATGTACAGTATGTATGTAGGCGTGTATGTGTGTGTGCACACACTTTTTCAGAGTAAATACATCTGTTCCAAGGAGACCTCAGAGATTTGCCAAAGAACTTGTAAAAAACACAACATTAGAAACGTTTATGATGTGCAATGATTATGGTGAATTATGTGAAAATGATATGATATGGAGTAAATAGTTAACATTTAACATTTCAATGTTTTAAATAGTCTCTAGCATGATGCACACAGCAGTGACGGGTTTGTTGTTTATAAAAATGTGCACAAAGATAAGGCATGCAAACAAGCAAACAAATTGGTATAAATAATATAATGTAAATTCATCTGACTTGCTCAAAATGCAAATTCACTGACCAGTAATTCTGCATTGTCTCTATGACTCTGACAATTTATGCACAGATTTGAAACTGTTCTATTGTAATGCTTCATCTGTCCTGAATCTTGCACCACTTGCACTAGTAAAAACTAGTGGTTTTACTGCATTGGGTCATTACATTATTAAATCAGACATAAAAATATACATGTATCATATTTGATGATGGTTTGAGTTGATGACACTCAAATATGCTTACTATGAACCTTTTGGTATATCTCTGAATGACATATTTCTTTTCTCCTGCTTTCACTTTCCTTCTTTCTCATCTTCTCTCCCTCCTATTCTTTGCACAGGTGGTGTCCTGCTATCAGACCCGCATATTCATTTGAACACATGGCTGACAGCATAAGGGCTTGAAAGACTGTACAAGAGTGAGGCGCCCCATCATAGAGAGAAGACAGAGTCTCTGGCCAGTCCCCTGCTATTTTGCAGCTGTGTTGGAGTCAGCAAGTGTTCTTCAGCCTTGCAAGGAAAATGAGATCTCTCTCTGCATGCCATTTCCCTGTACATGGGTACGGGCCAGAGCAGCGTAAAGCCTTCCTGGCCTTGAATGAGACCCCTGGGGCTGTTCTGTGGAAGTATTTGTGATAACCCTGCTGGATGTTCTCTTGTCACCCTCCTCCATGGTTGTCATTAGTGGCTAATGAGCTGCTGCTGGAGAGCAAAAAGGAGAATGCGCCAGTTGAGAGAGGCGGGACCTTACAGCTGTTATTAAGAGACCCAGGGAGCGCAAACAAGGAAGTGTTTGCCCTTCCAAATAAAAAAGAAGAAATCAAACCCTTTGAAACCAGGAGCTTTGAAAGCATGAACATATTTTAACTTGATATGTTTTTCTTTTCTAGTATTAACTATTAATATTTTGTGTTAGTATTACATATCTGTTGACAATGAAACGAATCAGATCATAGACGCAATATTTCAACATGATTCAGCCATTGGACATGTACTATGTTACTTTTTAAAAGTGGAAATTATTAACAAGAGGATCTTTTATGAAACTTTGTTAAACATCTCTTGTTTGTTGTAAATTTTATTGCTTTTAAACATCTTATGTCTTGAAAAATTTTTTACCACCATGGCAGCAGCCTATCGTGTCGTTGTAAGCAGTGTCAGCTGCTACAACAGCGTGGTGGTGGACCGGCGTGCTCACTCTCAAGCTGTGCACTACTGTGCAGGGCCATGCGGGGCGCTGTCCCAAGGTTTAGACTGTACCGTTGCACACCGTGGCACATGCTCGGAGTTTCTTGTTGCCCCCGATGCCACATTCAATGACTTCAACAGCTCACCCATACAACCCCGTAACATTATCTCTCCGCACCTTCCGAACCATAATAAACTTTGTGTTTCCATGGATTCTATTCATAACGGTGGCCTAGAGAGAGCGGGCAGCAGTGGCAATTTGTCTTTAGGGGAGGACAGCCCCACATGGCGGGGCAAAAAGACCTTGAGTAGCACAGGATCTACTGGCAACCTGAGCTGCTCTGGCAGCTTGAAGGACATTACTGAAGAGGCTATTAACCTGGCCAGCGGCAAGCTCAAAGAATTTTCTTTTGACAAGCTCCGCCTGTCCTCCTCTAGTCATGTTACTCTCCGTAAAGGTCGTAAAGTGCGTCCTGACTCTTTTAGTCGTCGCTCAACTGACCTGGAGATCATCTATGGCCACTTCAGCTCCAGTCTTACAACAAGCACAACAACTAATAGTATGACAAATGGCATAATTACTTCTAATGATGAGAATGTGCCGCCATTTATGCTAGGGAAAGGAAATGGAGCAGAAGAAGCAAAGCTAAAGGGGAGCTCTGGTTCTCTATCAACCACCACGAAAGTGGGTAACGGCTCAACAAGCAACCTTTCAAGTATTGGATCACTGGATCAGAGTCTAAATACCGTGGCATCACTGTACCGCACCACCCTTGGAGAGGAGAACCTAATTGCCCGACTGCTAGAGAAGACCAGGGCAGAGGCTGGCAGTGGGGGGGCAGGTGGTGAGGACATCCGTGCCTGCCTTGACATCCTGCTTAAATGTTCTGAAGACTTAAAAAAATGCACTGACATCATCAAACAATGCATCAGGCGCAAGGCAGGTGGAGGACCAGAGGATGGAGGAACAAATCCTGACAGTGTTTATCGAGCTGTGATGACCCGACTCAGCTCCTATCTCAAGAGACTTCCTTTAGAGTTGGAAGGGGTTGGAAGTTTGGGAGGCACAGTGCAGGGCGGTCAAGGAGCACCTGGAAGCGGGCACAGTGACCTGGCTGAATTGATCAACACAATTCACTCTATCCAACAGGGACCCTTTTCTCCAATCTTTGGCAATGAGCAACCTCCTCGCTATGAAGACGTTGTGCAGTCACCTCCCATCTCCAAGAAGTTTTTGCACTCAACATCTTCTGCTCCTTCGTCAGCCTCACCTTCATCCACATTATTAAAATCAGATTCCATCCATACCAAATCAGTCCAGAGTTCAGTTTCGCCAAAGGGTACCTCACTTACCAATGGACTACAGTCCACACATGCTTCTTTGGCCCCCCAACACACTCTGTCTCCTCCACCTGTGACATGTTCACCTTCTAGTCCTTCTCTAACACACTCGCCCTCCCCTCTTCGAAACTCTCCTACAACATCATTCACACACACTCCCCCAGCATCACCCATGGAAGCTCTATATATCGAGGAAGAGGAGGCAGAAATCGGAAAGACTGCAGATCATATCTCACAGCTGACACATATGCCAACCAGAGGGATTAACAATACCCAGAACAAAAATGGAACTATCATGGGGCAACAATTGCATTTATCGCAACCGAACACAGTTAATAACTCTTCAAATCATTTGCCAGGAAGCTCCGGCTACATTCCCACTTGGCCTTCCTCCACCTCTTTAACAGTCTCAACACCCAAAGCTACTTCACACAGAAATGATGACATTGATAAGCTACTGATGGACTTGGAGAATCTCTCTCAGAGTATGAGCCATCCTAGAACCACAGAGCCTCCACTTCCTGCTAAGACCAGGAAGAGAGGAGGAGCACAAGCGATTATCTCCAATGAGTCTCTTACTCAAGCCAGAGTGGCTCAGTACCAGGTACAAAAACCAGCCAACCACCTGGGCATGAATGGCGTTAACTCCAGGGTGACCCAGAGCCCCATTCCTCCTCAGGGAGAGAACAGTGATCCTGGCACTGGAGATGAAGAGGATGGGGCACTGTTGTTGAGAATTCTCGAGAGCATTGAAAGTTTTGCCCAGGAACTTGTTGACTCTGGGGCAGGGAGTTCAGGTAGTGCTGAAAGAAAAGTTGGAAAGGAGAAGGAAGTGATGAGGCTCTTGCAGGATACACTGGTCACTGCCGGTAAGGGTGAAACCCTGGACAACACAACTCTGGTAGTCCCCTCTGCTCCCTCCACGCACACAGCTATAGTCCAACCTGTGGCTTCAAACCACACTCAGAAAAACTCACCCAAAGTTTTATCTGCATTAGCATTTATAAGTGCAGCATCCGAAGCGGAGTGCAATGCTGCGATTGAATCTGAACCTAAAACTACATCAGATGCCGATCCAGAAAATTTGTCTCAGTCAGTGCCAGATGAAACTACTGAAACTCCTGCAGTTGAGGCTCGTTCAGAATCCCCTCCTGCTTCTGAAGTTTATACACCTGAAAACCTTCAGGATTGCACCCTTGAAGATGAATCTGCACCTGCAGTCTCCATAGAAGAACCATCTCCTGTTGCCATATCAGTCAACGAAGATGCCGTCATTGCTGATGGTGAACCCTTGCCATCGAGAAACACTGATTCTACCCTCCTCATCCAGCAGACTCCAGAGGTCATCAGGGTAAGTAACCCACAGTCACAAATGCACTATCAATGAATTAAACATAGATAAATACTTACATTCACTGCTTTATGAAGATATATAGTCAAGCAACTATATTGCAACCCTTTGAAGCTCAATAAATCTTATAGCTTTATTTAAAAATATGCCCATTATATCCAGAACTCTTTTAGGTTATTGTGGTATCAACATTCTCAAGATGTTTTATTTCTGACTCATATGGTGGTCCATATTTGAACAAAGAACTTGTGGGGATTTCATCAAGATCTACTACCAGGACATTAGAAATGTGTCCCTTTGACATGGTGGTGTGTAGGGTAAATCCTTTTAGTATTGGTATAGATGTGGATTCCTTCTGATCTCATTGCTCAGGGAAGTTTGGGGAAGAAGCACAAAACTTTGTCTTAGCAGCTGAGGCTAAGTGCTCTCCTGCAATGCCATGCTACCACTGTTTGGAAGTGCTGTTGACATTTTGGTGATTGTTACTGCTCTGTAAATACTGCTTCGGTAGGTGATAAATATCAAAGTAGCATCCAATTGAATGTCATAATACAGACTTTTTAAGCATATAATTTCATTGTTATTGCTGATAGATAGGGATACAAAAAGATGTGGCAAGGCTCCTCCTAGTCTGCACCAGCAGGAGGCGATAGCGTTTACAAAATTAACCTGAAAGTGTCCAGCATGCGCAGTAGGGGGCGCAATAGCGTCAGCGTTCTCAGTGTTCTGCCAAACACGATAAACAGAAGAAGTTCTCAGTGTTTCCGGAAGTAAACATGGAGGCTAATGGTGGAGCATAGCTTACATATTTAAAGTTGTTAAAAGGACAAAACCGATAAAACCTGACCTGTCCCGTTCAGATGGTCATGAAAAGATCGGATGCAGGTCGCATTACGTCAAAAATTGGGTCACTTCAGACTGAACGCAGCTTATGGCTGTGTGGAACAGAGACCAAGTCTGAGAGTGAGGAGACGTTTTGAGTACAATTATTACAAGTTTAGAGAAGAATGATATGAAGTCCTGCTTTAAAAAAAAAAGTAAACAAAAGTATTAAAAGTTTTCAGAGTGAAATCCAGTTTTCAGACTGACAATGTGTGCTCTTGGATTACGGCAGAAAAATTCCCCATAAGCAACTGCCTTATAAAATGTCAGGGATGTAGCTTCTCTGAGCGATGGGGCTGGATGAAGAGTGTAATTAAGTGTGATGAGTGTGCTGATTCGGTTTCAGTGTCTGTGCTTGAATAATAGAGGCTGAAACTCCGAATCGTGGAACAGAACAGCTCATTGTTTTAGGAGACGCTCTTTCACTGTTGACTTTTCCTGTATGTGTTTTGTTCTGTGTGGAGGCTGTGTGTGCTTTGCTTTCCTCGCTGGGGAATATTTAAAGGTAATTTAGGGCTGTGAAAGAGGGAACTGGAGCATGTTATTTTCATGTGTGTGTGTGTGTGTGTGTGTGCATGTGCACCACAGTGGGTACCAACATTGCAGTGTATAATCTCAGAAAGAAGGGTTGCCTCCACCTGTCTGTGATGTGGATATCTAACGGCACATTATGGATTTAGAGAATTATGTGCGACAGACATGCCCACATTTCCACATCCTTCAAATCATTTCTATTGTCACTTTTCTTTCTTCTTTTAATTTCTTAATCCTCTCCCATTAGTCCTCCTAAAAAGGCTCCCACTGCTGTTTGTATGTGTTTATATGCAGAGCTCTGTAACCTTATGCCCTGCTGATATGTAGGGCACCTACATATGAGGTTACCATGGTAGCTGGCCCTGTTGGAGCAGAACTGACAAAACACCAAACAAACACATCATTACACAATCTCTTTCGGCCTTCGTTGTCAAGTCTTCCCAGTTGATTTTGCTTCCTCTTCACTTTTTGTTTTCTTTCTGTTTCTCTGCCTCCAGTGCTTCATGCATTCTCAGATTTCTTTTTAATAGCTTGAAGGTTGTGTTGATCTCCTTAGTGTCCTTCTTTTACCTGCAGTGAGGCAATAAGTCTATGTTCACTGCAACTTCGCTCGCTGCCCTGTGATTGGTCGCTCTGGTATTTTGGGAGAGTTGAATAACAGTTGTTGCTGTGTGCAGGGCAGAGAAACCTAATGAGACGTGGCGATTGGAGCCCGGCTGGAGCTGGTGGAGGGAGGTTGGGGCTGTTGGCACATTGAGTGTTAATGGTGTCGTTACCCTACATCCCCTCCCCATCCCGCCACCAGCCCCCGGCTGAACTAGGTGCTAGGCAGACCTAAATCTGTCCACCCCTCCGTACTATGGCATCCCGCTAACAGACTTACTGTCGCCACAGTGTAAATGGACCTGCATGTGGTGTGTGGGACGATGTATAAGTCAACACAAGTTTATTATACATTTTTCAGCTGTATAAGGAGCTATGTTTGTGGAAATGCAAGTTCTCATGCAATAAAAAGACCTACAGATGAATGAGTCTCAGTTGACGAAGACTGGTGTCCTACGAAAACATGTCTGTTTGTGTGTGTGTTGTCTCATCAGTAAGATGATCTACTGCTACTGTATGTCACATCTGAGTTTGAGAATAGCTCCTAGACACCCAACCCCAAGACAGGCACTCTGGAAATTATGCTAATATTGCTCAGCAACGATTAAGCCACTCAAGTTTCAGATTTGGACTAGAGACTCATATAAGTCTCAAAAACAGAGACTTAAGACTTGACTTGGACTCTTTATCTGCGTCTTGAGTCTCATAAACAAAATTTTGTATCTCATTTGATGGGAAGTAAAGGCAAATACATAAGCTAGTTGCACTGACAGCAGATGCTCTGAATGCTCATATTTATTTGTGCATTCTAGGCGATTAAAATTTTGTCACAGAATTTGACTTTTATTGCAACAACAATAATTTGATAAACGCACTTGTTCATTTGTGGACTGTGGGCTGCTAATTTTTCACCACAATATGCATTTTCGCAGCATCTTTATAATATTGACAACATAGAGGTTGCTGAAACTGAACAGTTAAAATGACTCCAGATCATTTCAGAACAAAAGAAGATTACCTTGTCTTCAATACAAGTGGCCCCTTTCTCATTATGCTGTAATTCATAGAGTTCCTCAAAACATCTTTATTATTTGTTCTTGACAACAACGCTTGTAGATTTGGTTCAGGCTTGCTGACAATTTTACAAATCTTCATACTCTTCAATCTTAGAGTGGGAAGAAGAAAACATCCCAAACTTCATACAGTGCATCGACTTGAACTATCGCACTCTTATCAACAAGTGTTGATCTCTACTTTTTCTTTTGTACAGAAATGTACATTTACCCTTCATATAGAGTAGTAGTATATTTGAGCAATATAAAAATAAGTTAAAGAAATTCAGGACAGTTTTGGAAGGCTAAATCAAGTCTTAATAGGTTAATAGACAATTGTTGAATGTCTGTGTTTAATATAATGCAATATTTGAACTCCTAACATGTTTTAGGCAATCTGAATACTGTTGATGGAAAAAATGTTTGAGACTTGAACTACATGTTCTTCCTCCACCTGTTGCTACATACTGACTGTCAGCTGGCTGAAAGAAGCGTTCAAAAAATAAATAAATAAAAACTCTACACATTTTATTGTTTATAAATGTATTTAATTGGAAAAAACATGGAAATTAAGGAGTGCAAACATCTGTCTTATATTATTAACATAATATGACAGTTTCTGAGTTGTTAGCAGCATGCCTGCTGGTTCTTCCCAAGCCGGTAGTCTGACTAACGACCCAGCTAATATTAGCTTGCTACAGTATACTTATGTTACTCCTGAAGAGCAAAATGGTGAAATGGAGAGATATTCTGCACTAATACGATAACAAGTATTAATTTAATGGTAATTTATTCTTTCTTTTTTCAAATCTATCAAAACTAAAATAAAACAAATTATTTTTATAGGTAACTTTATTACAACCTCAATAGTCGATGTGTGATAAAATTAAATCTGTTATAATTGATGCGTTCCATGATATTTTTTGCTTTTTTGGTTATCTGAGAATCTCTTCATGGCACATACCTGTTGCAGGGCTTTATTTTTATTTTTTTTTGCATCCAGTCAGAAAATACTCGTTAATCTTCAGGACGCCAGCCGATCTGACTCAAAGGCAAGACCGCATCCAGAGCATAGAGACGTGGCAGCAGTAACGCTGCGAGCTGAGGTTCATCATGTCAACAGCCTCTTTCTCTTCCAAAAATAAGAGGCAGAAGTCTGACATGTTTTTGTTTCTGCTCTCCAAACGGTGACATAATTTACAGACACACTTGGGCCCCTGGCGGCATCGAGAGCTGCCAGTCTGATGGCTTTATTAACCCTCTGGTGGCTCGAGTGGTTTTGCCAACTGCTTGGGACGTACTTGCTGTTCCAAAATAGCACTAGTTGCCTAACCATTCTTTCTGAATGTGCAGAAAGTGGTAAACATGTACAACCACACTAAGCAAGATAATTTAGTTGATAGAGTATGAAAACATTTAGAACGTCCTACTCTGAAAAGTGCATTGCATTTAGGTCTAAAACTGTAAGGCTAAAAGAGAAACAGCTACCCAGGCAATAATAAGCTTAAATTAAAGGTTTGCCCTTGGCTGTTTGTTTTATATGGTCAAATATTCACTTTGCTGAAAGCACAGTTATCGCAAGCTAAATAATTGTTTCACTGTAACAAGCGCCATTAGAACCAGCAGAGCTCTTACGGGTATCACAAAATTGCTATCTGCAATTATTTAGGCATACTGCAACTATTTTTCAAAAATAGTTGCAGTATTTATTTATTTTTATGTTCAAGGGAGGACCATAAAAATATGGTCCTCCCTTGAACATAAAAATAAATTCTTATTTTCATTATTATTTCTTTCAGATTTTCCAACCCCATGTACTTCTTTTTGTTTTGCAGTTGCTTAGCGGCAGAGACCTTCTTTCAGTGCTTTACCTGAAGGTTGATCCACTCTTTTTACTACATCAGCATAAAAAAAAATGACAGTCCACAGGCGCTCTGGTTGGATGAGAATAAACATGCAGCTAAAGCTACATTAGGATTTAACTAGAAGTATATTCATGCATTAGGTTTTTCCTGCCCGCATTTCTTTAGTCTGGACAAGCGAGCCCGTTGAGAAAAAAAGTTTTGTTTTTTTGTGACAAGAGGAGAAATAAAATATTTTTATTTTAGTTACTGGCTGAGAAATGAAAAAAAATTATGGGTATTGAAAAAGTACGACAGAAAGATTGAGTAAGGCAACTCAAATTGCAGCACCTGGGGGAAACGATTCATGCCGGTGGACCTTGCATTGTGCAGTTGTTGACTTTGGGTCTACAGAGGGTGACATCATTCCTTGGCTGCTTCAACAGGAAATAAGGTCACAGCAGGAACTTTGGCCAAGCGTGGAAAGTTGCTCGTTTTGACCTAGGTGCAAGCACACAGATGAATGTGTGCTCTTTTAGTCACACACTCAATATACTTTCAGCCAGGGAGGTTTGGATTGCTGTGCAAGTAAGAATGGTTCCAATAGACTCCAAGGTCAGCCTGAACAATGGGATATTCACCACAATACACACATCCAAATGATCACACACATACAGGGCCTTGCAAAAGCATCCATTGCCATTGTATGTATTTTCATAGTATTTGATGTAGTAGTGCATATTTGTGAGAAGGGATGAATGTGGTTTTTTAAAAATGATTAACAAATAAAAATCTAAAAAGTGAGTCTTGCAGAATTATTGGGTTTTTTGCAAATACAGCTGTGAATCTTCTAGGTTATGTCTACCCCAGCAACAGACATGTACAGACTAACATTTTGGCTAAAAAATACACTAAAATTTGTGGTCACCATAATAAAAGAAAAAGCAAGCAACACTGATATTTTTGCAAGGCACTTAGAAATGGTTTAGTTACCTCCATGTTTCTCTGATTTATTGTTATGTGCACACGCTCATTGAGGCTATCCCATAATTCTCCACTCTCAGTGAACTGTTCCTAATATGATATGCTCCTTTCAAGTATGTGTGTGTGTGCACACTCTACGTGCAATCCTAACTTTTTTGTGCACGTAGAGTTTTTCATCTGAAAAGTCAGGGGAGGGAATCACAAGTACGTAACACTCTCAGCTTCCCCTGGGTTGCTGTAGAAACCACCACAACATGTTTATAAGCAGAAGTTGAGAGGAAGGACTCCCCCATCCCAGAATATAAGTTGTGCAATGCGATTGGCTGACTGGGATTCCCCCTTGCAGAATCACGGCACCATGGGGGATCAGATGCAGGCTGAATGTTTTGTTGTTGTTTTTTTTTTTAGATTTAAATCGGCACCACTGTGTTGGTGGGTGTGTATGTGCCTGTGTGTGCTCAGGGATCTTTGTTTCTTGTAAAAGAGCTTGCCAGTGTTCCAGAACATCATGGCTCTGTAAAGGCTTGGGTGTCACCCACTCCTCCACCCATCAACTTCCAGCCTACGTATTTATCCATCTCCATTTGAACCTAGCTCAGCTCCACCCAAACTAAGTCAGGGGTGTTCTCCCTCGCTGATGAGATGCTCTCACCAGAATCCATACCAGGATTTATGCTTAACTTAGCAACCTCTCATTTAATGTAATGTGAATAAGATACAACCTTAGTCAACATCTATTTTGCTTTTAACAATAAGTTATCAGTGGCAGTTCTGCATGCTGTTGCTATGTTGATGCAAATACACGTCCTATCTAATTTACAAAAGCAAGTCGATAAGAATATGAAGCCAAAAGGGAATCAGAACCTTCGATGTCATCAATAGTCAGTTCCATTCTCACTGCTAGGTGATAACAGAGTTCTGCTGCCCTCTAGTGTGACTTAAGCCTAACTGCAAGCTCAGTCTTGGTTTCTTAGGTCTACAGACAGCAGTGAATGATTAAATAGTGTGCAATGTAAGAAAAAAAATGCCATTGGGGGTGTGTCTACTAATTTTGTATGATTGCAGAACCGAGGTTTTGCCAGTTCGTCTTTGCAAATGAACTGAAGTTAAGTCAGGTTGGCTGTAGAACGTCTGTGATCATTAATTTTTAAGTCACTAAGTGTTGACTGGACCATTCTGACATATAGACTTTGATCTAAACTATCCCATCGTAGCTGTGGCTGTATGTGGAAAATCGATATGCTGCTGGAACATCAACCTTTGCCTCATTCTCAAGTCTTTTGCAGCCTCTACCAGAGTTTCCTCCAGGATTACTTAGTATTCATTTTCATCCATTCCACATCAATTTTTATTTGCCCCATGTCCATTTGGGGGTGGGGGGAAGCTATGCCACAGCATGTTGCAGCCTCCACCATGTTTCATTAGGTGGGATAGTGTGTGCAGGATGAAGGGCGGTGTTTGTTTTTAGCCATGCAACATTTAGCATGTAGCCAGAAAGCTGAGCAGAGCACCTTCTGCCAAGTGTTTGCTGTGCTCCCTTCATGCCTGTGGCAAACTTTAAACCGTTTACGACTATTGTTTCGGTAGGAAAGTGAATAAATGTGGGAAGAATTAAGGGACATGAATTCTTTTGGGGGCCTAATGCTTTTTTCTTTTCACAAATGTGCGACTGGAGTTGATGACGGAGCTTCTTGGTGAATGTTTTGGTTCCACCTTTCAGGCTCACGTATTTCCAGCAACTGAAGAGTACTTTGGTATGGGATAAAACCTGCATCATGGTCTGTTTTGGTGTTTGAGGAAAATCTTATTATGCCAGAATAGCCTCTGCTTCCACTCAGACAGAAGCAGCTGTGTTTTTACCTACTCCCGTGTTGTTGTCCTCTGATTCGGATGTGAACTAGACCGTGGATAGCACTGATTCACTTCATCTATCACGGAAGTGGCACTTGAATCCAATTCAATCTTTCAGACTTTGAGGATGGGAGGGCGGTTCCCAAGGTAACGGGGCTGTGGGGAGTTCTTGCAGCTCCTTGTCGAGAGGAAGCGAGACTGGAAATAAAGAACATTAGAGCAGCGAAGTGAACTGTGTTTCCCAGTCTTGGCATGGGAGTCTGAGAGCATTCCTCCCACATCTCTATCCAGGGAAAGGGTTATCACCATGGTGATGGCATCTGGCAGTGTTGGTCCAAAAGGAGTCGCTGTACAATCACATGGATACACATGGGGTAGTAACCTGCTTCCCATCATATCAGGTTTAGGTTTAAACTTAGAAGAGGTAATTTTGCTCTTGTTCTAAAAATATAACATCCCATTAAAAAACATATGACTGGCATTCAAAACAATACACACTTTCCAGCTCGATTGAAAGTGGAGCTATAGTTAAATAATAAAAACATATTTTTTTTTTACTTCTTACCTAGCTTAATTTTATTTTACTTAATTTACAGCTCCAAAAAATGATCCCAGTTAGATCCAGAAATAATGGAGCATTGTGTTTGTTTTTTTTTTGTAGTATAATCATATACAGCTGAGCAAGTTCTCACAATTATTGAGAAAACTTGTGCTTTCCCTCCTTCACTTTTGATCCAAGCAAGTTAGATCAATTCCTGCGGTCGGACATATTTATAGTCTGTAAATCTTCTTAATGTTTCTTTCATCCTCCAAGCAAAACATAACTGTTAGAGCTAATTGCTACATTTTGGTCCTCCCCAGATTGGGGAGCACCCCGTATACTAGTATCGGATGTGGATAAAAGGTTTTTTGTCTCAATATGATCTCTTCAGTAAGTTAGCTTAGAGTGCCTATAAAAAGTAATCAGTCCCTTTTTATGGCTTACCCTTTTTAAATCCTTTTAAAAATCCATGATAATATACTGTGACTTTTTTGACCAACAAAGTTGCAAATAAACTCTTGAATGTCAAAGTAAAAGCTGATTCCTATAAAATTACAATTATTTAACATAAAATAAGTGATTATATAAATATTCGCCCCTTCGTGTCAGTTTTTAGTAGCTTTGTTACCGATGCCAGCCTGATCTTTTGGCACTGAAACTGTGCCATATTGTCTTTAAAACACGTGGAGGCAATGTGAGGGGTAGGTCATGATGATTTTCATTCAACCTGGGTCATTGTGTTTATTGATGATATGACAGAAGACAGCAGAGACCAGAGGAATGATGAATTGTTCTTGAGAAGTATCATTTCTGGTGAGTCAGCCACATAGAGCAAAGCTGTCTTGGCAAGATTTTAAAGTATAATTGGAAACGGACGAAAAATATACAGAGAAGAACAACACTGGAGGTATTGTCAACCTTTATGCCCATTTGAGTCAACATGTAGGAATAATTAGGTAGGTGAGTTACTTTCCATCTTTTCTTTCTAAGACTGCTTTGGCCTGTATCCAATGAATGAAGATAATTGGCCCATTTTCCCATTGTGAATACTCCTCATCCTGCAAGACTTGTCCATAATCCATATAAGATTCCTTTTTTAATGAACATCTTTTTCAAATTCAGTTGAAAGATCTTGAGGGGAAAAAGCTTCTTTTTCAGGGTGTGATGTCCATTTTCTTGGAAAATCTTGCTGTCTGGAAACCTAAGAACCTGTTTCCAAACTGCTACTGTGTTTTTAGGTTTTGTTTGTGGAAAAGTTTCTTACTCACTGTTCCACAGACAAAGTACAAATGCGGGAGTCACTGTGCCTTTTCTGTAGTTGCACGTTCTTCCATCCACTAGGTGTCCTACAAATGAACTTTGCCACTTTAAATCAAAGCTCAAGAGTTTTTTTATTTTGACAGACTTTTAAAGAAGTTTCACTTAAACATAGTGTGAAACTTCTGACTTTATCTGGTTTGTCTTTCTTTCTTTTGACCTGCTCTCATGTTCTCTTTATACTGATTTTGTGAAGCACTTTGGTCACCAACATTGTGTTTGTGGAAAGTGTGATAGAAATAATTGATTGATTGAAAGTCTGGTTTACTCGCTTCAGGACAGAAAGTTCCATCATGTTCTTGCTTCAGTCTATGCGAGGTAAACTTTACGAAAAGACTGACTTTCTTGGACATCATCAGTGTGTTGATGGTTTGAGCTCAATGACCTAACAGGATATTGTGTCCGTCCAGCTGAAACAGATGTTCTCCTGACGACACTGGTAGTAAATTTGCTTTCTTGCTCAGTTTTTGATGCTGTTTCAGAAAAATGTTGCAGTCCAGTTTTGACATCATTTCGAATTTGGCTGGCTCACTGAAACCAGGATTTTTAGCTAAGTTTGTGCTCATCTGTCAACTCTTGAGTTGAGCTAGAAAAGACAACCAAACTCTATTTACCCGTAATTTATCGGGTTTCCTCTTATCCCTCTAATATTTTAAACTTGGCTTTGTATTTAATGACTAAAGTCTTCCCATTACATCCATCATTTTTTCCTAATATTTTGCACATGACATGGACCTGCATCCATTAATGAACGTGTGGGTGTGAGTAAACTCTGCCTGGTGCCTGAAGCAGAAATAAATATGAAATCAGTCGCTAACCTGACCCAGATAAATATACACTCAACAGACAGCCAGTTTCATAGAGCGTGTGGGTGTGTGTGTTTGTGTGTATTAAGGAAGCCGTCATGTTCACACTATTTAGCTGGTCTTAAAGACAGGAATAAACAGTTCCAGTTAAGTGAATCCATCAAGACATACATGGATGCTCACACAGATCCACGTAGAACAATTTGTGTGAACTAATTAAGTCCTTGAGGACGACATGCGTGCATCTCAAGTGTGTACTCCACATTTTGGTGACAGTTGTTGCTGGACAGCTGACCCCTCAATACTACTGGTTCTGTACTTATACGATCAATGCCGTGAAGGCTTGTGACTCATTTATTTCTTTTGTAGTGGGACTGGATTGGTCTGAGTGGTGAGGATAGGACAAGATTGGCAAATTTAGCACTCGGCATCAATGTGTGCTAATGCTAATCTCCCATTAGCTCTTCAGTTATCTTTAACTCTCCTTATCGCCCCATCCTCAGGTTTGCAGAGGGGGAAATATTTGCTTTAGTACCTTAGTATCAGCAAAGTACAATAAAAACATCACACAGTATTGTGATTATGTCCCACTTAAATCAATCAACAATCATTTTTTCAGGCACTGCAACATCTACTTTTCTTGACAGCGACAGATATGCTGTGGCAACAGCAAAGCCTCAAGTTCCCTTAGATGTACTCACATCTACACTTCACATATGCACACTTCACTGCAGCTACAGCAAAGGTTTCCAACTTCAGGTCCCTAAGAGCGTGTCTCCTGCATATCCCACAACACAGCTGAATTAATCTCTTAAAGGGGCAGTAATATGTGTTTACTGCCCCTTTAAACACATCTAAAAATACTATAGCTTTCATATTATAAAAATAATGTGATATATATAGTGTCAAATTCTAAAAATACTATAAATGTCCAATATAACTTAAAAGAAATTTGACTTTGTAACTGGGCTTCTGTCTCTTTAAGAAAGTTTTGGTCTTTCCAACACCCCACCTTCAGGAAGTCATCCCAGCATCACTCCTCTATTAATCCTTTAACAACATTTTTACCAGCGTTGCACTGAAAAGTAGCTTGTATAACGAGCGCAGCTGATGTGCAGATCCACCAGGTGTTTGCTAATTGATGCTGGCTAGTCTGAGATGAGTTGGAGTGTTACGGGGGGAGGGTGCTTTATGAGGCAGAAATTCGTAGGCCACGACACTCCTTGAAGATACCGCTTGGTGTCTTCGAGTTGTGCAAAACCCAAGGTGTTTTGCACAACTGAATGGTTGCCACGGCAGATTTCTCAAATATGCATGAAAGAATCAAAGCAACACTCAAGGTATGTTTTTGATGAGGGAATAACATTGTAATGTGTTACAAAAGCTAAAAAAAATTGACCTTGCATAGTATTGCTATTTAAATAGCTGCTTCGTGTGTTATCAAGTTCTGCAGAAACCAGCTAATGAACCTTTTATTTGACTCAGCAAATAGTTGAAAATCTAAAACACGTGGAACACTGACTCCTGAAGAATGGAGTTGGTCTCCCCTGAGATAAAGACTTTAATAATCGCTTTTTACTCCAATCATGTTTCTATGTGCAGCAGTTAGCCAAAGGGCAAGAAACTCTTACTGGGATTTTACTCTCTGTCTTGATATGACTTGTTGATAACTCAGCTGGTAACATATTTCAATCCAGTTCCACTTAGTTGTGACAAAATTTATTTACAAACTTGTACTATTTCATAAACTAAGCTCTTTTGAACATGTTTATAGTTACCTGTCCGATTCAAAGTTGCAAAGGAGATGACATGAAAGCAACAATTAGGAAGCTGCAGCAGCTAAATCACTCTCTCTTCCTTTGTGAACGACATCACAAATACTGAAAACCACTTGGTTATTTTGGAGATAGACACACACACATTAGCTAAAAAGAAAAATAATACTTCCTCTGATGTAATTTTGCATAAAAAAGGCTTTTTTTTTGTTTGTTTTTTTAAAACAGCTACACAAAAACTCAATGTTACAGCTTGAGATGCGTCTTACATTACATATGTATGGACTGTATGTTACTGGATTGAAATAAGTGTAATACTTGACCATTTTGCTTTGAGTTAGCATTTGTTGGAAATTTGTTTTAAATTAGCACTATATAAATTAATTGAATAGAACTTAAGTGAATGAACCACTGAGCTGTGAATCCACTGTAACTTTTCTTTAATTGGACTTTGTGACAGTTTTAGCTGGAACTTAAAAACCTTTCGAGCCAAAAATAACCCAGACACAAGTTGATTTCTTCAATGAGCAATAAAAAGACATCAGTTCTGTTCTAATTTTTGTGTCTTTTTCTCTTTAGTCACTCCTCAATGTGCCATTGACTCACTGGCTCTCTGCATCCTTCTTAAAGGGAACAGTTTGTGCCAGAGTTTGTTTTCATGTCACCTGAGCGCAGTGCAGTACTAAATCCTGGATGTTTGAAGGATCGGACTCCCCACACCAATCTCACTGTCTTCACCGCTAAACTGGTCTCAGGCCCAGGCAGAGCGGGGCCGAGAAGGCTGGGTTACACCATCTGTCAGTCAGGCAGGAAAAGAGCACACAGCTGCTTGGCGGCATCTGTTGGGGCTCACAGTTAAATACACACACACATATCGCTTCATACTCAGATAAACGACTTCATAGATGCATTGCTGCAATTGATAAGGTGGAGATCAAGAAGCGCTAGAAGTATAATTTAGTGATAAATCAGGGATCAGGTGAATACTGGAACATATTTGCAGTTTATTACGAGTTGCGGGAAGTTTCCCACTGCAACATAAGAATCAGAAGAGGGTAGGAAAAGAAGATAATAAGTTGGTGTGTGTGTGGGATCGGTATGCGACCTTGGCTTCGGTATGGCGTCCAGTTGTTCCGAAGAATTCAGTCCGGCGTACAGGGAGTTACCCAAAACATAAGGTGACTCACTTATTTTTCTGGGTTTATTTCCATAGATGAGCCGCTCTCACAACTCCTCCATTAGTCATGTGGGAATAGAATCTCACCTTCAGGCAGAAAAAAACATAAAACTCTGAAAAGTGAGCTAGGATCAAATATTACATTTATTTTTAAAATAAATAAACATTTGTTTTTACTGTCCAAGGAATACTTAAGCCTTTGTATCACTAGAGGGGGCTAGATTTCCAGCTTGTGTTGCACTGAAAGAGATCCACACTACAGTCTGTACTTAATTTTAATTTCTCTGCTGTCATATTCAGTTGCTGTCCATGTGTTTAAATTAGGTTTGCTACAAGAACTTATTGAAAAAGTCCAGAAGAATCTCTTCTCTCGCTTCATTAAGGGTTCAGATTGGTATTAAATGACTTCCCAGCTTCACAAGGAAAATACCTTTTTGCCACCTTGTTACTGTATTGGCAACTAACAGACAGTTTTTGCTGTCTGTCATTTTATGAAAACATTAAATCAAATTGATAACAGGTAAAATAACAAATAATAGTGAATTCAATAAATTTTTACCAAAATCACTGGTGGTACAGAGGTCATTCCCCCCAACAATCATAAATTTAACTGACACAGACAAACTACCCTTATATTGATGAAGTGTTGCAAGAAAAAACAACCCTTTCTGTCCTGCTACAAACAAACATGTTGAATTTTCAGAGACTTTAACTGGACTGCAGGTGGGTTTAGCTTTCACTCATGATCTGAGTAACAACTTCCACACTGAAGAGTGGCGTTGTCAGTAGCTGTGCTTGCATTGACCATATAAGTGTGCAAATTGGAATTATGGACAAAATCAAGTTTTTCAATAAAAAGTTTCTGAGCTAGGATGAGGTGATTTTTCAGCTATATTGAAATCAATGTATTTTGCAAAACTGATTTTTAAATACTTTCCACATCACACAAGTCATGTGATCAATAACCGGATGTTACCACTGACGGAAAATACGAAAAGGAGGACAAAAGTGATAGGAGGATAATGGTGAGACGTGTTTTTTAATGACTTATTGCAGGAACAAACTTATTCTTGTGTGATTTTGATTGTGTTTCCTATTTAACAGAAATACTGCAGTTGCAAAATTGTGTTTTCTTGACATTAGCAGAATATTGAGTAAGTTTTGCGCACATTTGAAATGGAAACACATGTTTTGTTGGGTCGTTTGTCAAACATCCCACTTGCCTAGTTCCCATTCACTGTTCGGATAGGCTCCAGCATCAACACTATCCTAAGCAGGGTTAAATTGTGCGATGGTCTGATGTGTTTGCATAAGTCACTCTTCCTCCCCCCTTCAACTTTCTTGCATCCCTGCACCTCTAAAGTCCCACCATTGAACATCACTCATTGATGCACCATTCAAAGATCTCTGTAGAGTTGAGGTTTTAGTCCGCAGCCTTCCTGTGAACGTCTGTCCGGTAGCTTCCCTGGATCCGGTATGTCCTCTCAATAGCTTTCCCCACCTTCACTCTCGCAGCATTTTGTTGCAGGAGCAAAGCTTTTAGAGCCCAGGAACGGATCGATCTTACTGATCGGCTTTCTCACTGATCCTTTGTTGCCAAGCTTCGGTCACAGGACTTTAAATCCCAACTCTCCATCACCAAAGCGGGTTTTGGAGAGAACATCAGGCAGTATAGCAATGCGGCCTGAGGCCATGTTTCCTACCTGCTTTCAGGCACCACAGGCCGTCCTGTGATGCCGAATATAGAAACTTGGCACTTTTTCAACATGACATGCCACTTGCTGGCAACAAAAGAGGAGACTTAAGACATTAGGCTTAATTTGCCAATTAGTTTAGCTAAATGTGTGAGGGCACGCATGAGTAATTGCAAATGTATTTGCAGTATATATTGTAGGATGTATGTAGTAAAAAGTAGTAAAAACTAATGTGCACCTTTCAATTTCACATTGTTTAATTCATCAACTACCTAATTGAGAATAATTATTTACAGTTTAAGTGGTAACTGAGAGCAGAGTTTGGTGTTCGAAAGGTTCAGGTAAATATCTAAAGGCCCTCTTTAACTTCTCCCTGTGAGGAAAAAGCTTTTTCTCGACAGCTGCTTCGCCCGCTGATTCATCACTTCATCTCGAATTACGTCTATGAAAACATTTCAGCTTACTTATCCCGCAGTTTAAAGAGAAGCTTCCTGTCTGCTGTAGAATTATTTCAATCACTTTGAGTTGTAGCTTCCTACTGGCTAACTTTAGTCCCGAGCAGGAACTGAGGAGGACCCAGTTCCTGCAAAACATAACTCACTGATATACAACATGTTTGCAGCCCCTAACCCGCCCACCACCCCAACGCTCAAGACAGACAGTTCGGTGCATGTTCATGCACGCGTTTGTGCGCGCGCTTGTATTACCAGACCCCGACATGGCTCATGTTTCTCACTTCAGCTTGTCAGAGCCCAGCTTGGAGCAGCAGGCACCAGTCAGGCTACATCTAATGCACACATCCAAAGCTGACATGGGGACAGCTGACAGGTTTCTACCCAGGACAGAAGCTGTGTTTTCGGGTTGCAGCTGGAGATGAAGGAGCATGCTACCATGTTGCTTCGAACCTCTTTGTGGTATAGGACGCCTGAGGAACGCCTCCTTACTCAGATTCATTAATGGAATACCTCTCTACAGAACGCAGCTTCTAAACTTTGGTCAAGGGGAGTGCATAGGACATAGCTTTTTGAAGTGTAAGTAGTTGCCAAAGGAGATATTAATGGATTGCATGGCTGTTTTGGCTCCTGAGTAAGCTGCCCCATTACAGTTACAGTTACAGGAAGTAGTTTAATTTGTGGGCAAGCCACTTCATCTCTTGCCACATCAGTGGCCATATCTCGTAGAGGAGTAGCAAGCGTCGGCCTCCACCATGATGATCAAGGAGGACAAAGAGGCCTCGTTACGGAGGGACCCTGACCTGAGGGGGGAGCTGGCTTTTCTGGCCAGGGGGTGTGACTTTGTCCTGCCCTCACGGTTCAAAAAGAGGCTGAAGTCTTTCCAACAGCAACAGGTCAGTCGGTTCAGCAGTCAGCATAAACACTGCGCAAGTGTGGTAGTGCAAAGAGAATGCATGGAGGTTGAACTGTCATCCATTTAATTGTTTATTCATCACGTAAAACACAGACCTGGTGGTGCATTAAAGACGCACAGAAACAGTAGTCGCGTCTTGTTGCTCTTATACACAGAGTTACATGCCATGGACGGTGAAGCTATTTTGAGACAGGTATTGGTGGTGTATTTATAGTGCAGGGGGTTGCAGGAATAGAGCGATAGAATGAACACTTTGAAGGGAAGCACAGCTCCAGCTGTCCTGCTCAATACTCACGGGACGGAGGCCCAAGAGAGGACTCCACCGAGGTCTGCGTGGAGATTTCATAAGCAGCAGACTCAGTAATACTGTGAAATCTGTATCTTTTCATTCCAGCCTGGTGCAGCTTGTTCTCTTACCACCAGTATGAGGACTAAAAGACCTAGTGTAGATTAGGTATTTTACTCATAAATAATAAAATCCTATATAATGCTCTCCTAAGAGCTGCTCTACTTAAGTTTGGTGGGCAACGGAGAATAAAATAGGTTTTCTTGATTAAACGTTTATGAGACAATAGATACCCAATGACCCTATTGCCTCGATCAGATTAGTCTATTAATTTTTTTCTCTAGTTCATATTGAAATGTTCACAGATCTACACAGAATAACACTGTCCTACCAGACAACAAAGGAACTTCAACATATTCTCTAACTTTTATGTAATGTTTATTAAAAAGTGGTGTTGCATTCATAGACTGTAAATGGTGGGAGTTCCTAGTTTATACATTTAATAAGTCAATCAGTTGATTTAATTACATAGTTTTTTTCAGTATTTGCCCAGCCGATCACATAGGAGTGACAATCTCTGGAGGATCAGCTAATTTTTGACTTATTAGAGCAGGTCTGCATTTTCACGTTGGCTCCTAAAAAACTACCTTCATTTTAACAGGTTTTCTATGGCTTTATTGGAATTTGCAGAGTGGAAATGTCTGCCCTGCGTTATGTTGACTTCTGCAGTGTTGCACCACTTGAAACTGTTCCTGCCAATACCACAGTTAAAATGTTTTGCAGTGACTAACTGATTGCCAAACAAGTTTGTTAGACATTTATTATTATTCACTGGGAATTTCCATGTGTGTCACAGGCCTGAGGTTGTTGTGTTTTCTTACGATCCATCAACTCTTTCGCTTCAGGAAGCTAATTCCTGCCTCAACGTGGTTTTACTTTTCAAAGACTCTAGTTTTCCATTAAAAAGATCCAAAATATGAACACAACGTGTGACATGCGTGGAGTCCTTACCCTTTTTCCCCATGCCTCTTAATCTCCACAGCTCCAGCCCAAACTGGAAAAGAAGCCAGGAACACCTCCTCCAGCGCCGCCCGCCACCGCAGCTTCTCCACCCCCCACGCCGCGTTCGCCAAGCCCTCCTCCAGCACCGGTGATCATCACTCCCCCTCCTCCTGCCGTTAACATTCCCAGGTTCTACTACCCTCGTGGGCTCCCTGCCCTGGGCCCGACTGCCAACCACGACGCAACCATCGTTGCCATAGAGACGGCCTTCGCCGAGTTCGAGGAGGAGAAGGCTGACATTTATGAGATGGGCAAGATTGCAAAGGTTCAGCAGTTTATGTAGATTTTTTTTATTGACATTTATGCTGCTTTATGGAAGAAAAAAGCAACTCAAAAAAAAAGATACTCTTCATCCAGTATGATAAACTGTTTTCCAAAGAGGAAAGGGAAAATATTTCTGTTTTAAGGTCAGGGGTCGGCAACTTCAAAAAGCCAGTTCTGGTCATGGTTCTACTACATATAAATTGTCTGTAGCTGTAAAATCTACATAACCCTTTCAAAAACATGTCAACAAATTTCTATTGGGTATTAGGAAAAGAAAACTGAGTCATTATATTTCCTTTAATTCCACTTCTATAAAAAATAACAGCAGTTAGTTTATGACCTAATAAAACAGTAAACAAAAAAAGAAAAGTTCTAGCACGATTGTTGTAATTCCTTCATGGAAATTCTGCAAAATTGCATAATAAATAGAAAATTGCTTCCATTTGCCTTTTTGATTATTTTTTTTAAGTAAGAAATAATTCAAAACCTAATATTTTTTGCCATTTTTGATGGCATATGAGCCGCAGGATGCAGGCCGCTGTTGTAGGTCGTGAAAACAAACTGTAAAAGACTTGATGTTGCAGCTAAAGTTATTCTGAATACACACTGGATTAAACTGCTGTATTGCTTTCCTTCTACTTAACAATTATGCACAACCTTTACTCTGTCTTTAGCATTTCTATGACTTTTTTTGCCCACAAAGGTGTTTTTTGTTATACAGTAGTGATTGGTTTTATCTGTGTCTCTGTTCAGGTGTGTGGATGTCCACTTTACTGGAAGGCAGCCATGTTCTACGCTGCTGGTGGTGAGAGGACGGGCTTTGTGTCAGTTCACTCATTTGTTGCAACATGGAGGAAGTAAGGATGCCCCGTTTAAGTTCTTCCATTTTGTTTTTTTTAATCAGAATCCTCCACATTTCAACTCCCCTCAGGTTCTGAATCAGATCTCCTCCACATACTCCTGTCTTCTCTTCTGCAGGTTGCTACACAGCTGCCATGATGATTCATCGAGGTTTATTTATCTGCTATCTAAACCTGGGCTTACGTATTTGGAACAGGAAGACTTTATTCCTCTCCTCCAAGTAGGTGCCATCTAAACTTTTGATTGCTGTGTTTCTTTAAAACATGAAACGTCTCTTCTTTCTATAACCGTTTGTCCTTGGTTTATAGGACATTGTGGACACACACCCTGGACTCACGTTTTTGAAGGATGCCCCTGAATTCCACTCACGCTACATTACTACGGTAAATGACCAAAATAAAGGAAAGATAAATGAGTTATTATTCAGATTGTGTGTTTTGGTATTTACTTTAAGTCAAAGCAGATCTGTTGATTATTCGTCTTTAAAACAAAGTACAATATTATGACTTATAGATGGAAACATATTCCAGTAACCTTAACTCTTGGTTCCTTCCTTGTCTCCTTCTCTTCTTCCTTGTACCCTTTCTTCCCTGGACATGAGACAAATTCTCATGTCCTTCCTCCATTCCTTCCTATTTTTTTTTCTCCATTTATGAAATATCTGCCACATATTTATAGTGCAATTTAGCGTACTTTATTTAAAAATCAGCATTAAGGACCACAAACTCTTAAGAACTGAGTCAGGAACACTCTGAATTATTGTTGGAAAAATATGCAGCAACAATTTAAACAGTAAAAGTGAAACATACGTTTCATAATCACTTTTGTGTTATTTCATATGATGACAAATAGCTGTACTGTTGGTGGTTTTGCTTATAACAATTTTTTTTCACACAATTTCTGAGTGAGAGGGTTAGGAGTGAATCCACTCACTTTACATTTTAAGAACACAATGTGGTTGAGATGATGGCGGTTACTGGTTACCCTCTAAGCTATGATGTTACAATGTCGCTTCATTTTAATAAAATCCAGTGAATCGTGTTTCTAATACCAGTAAGCTCGTCCTTCGTAGCCAGCAGAGCTGTTCCTGTGAACATCTTCTGTGTAACATTAGGAGGCGTGCACTCATCAACGTTAACTGGAGCAGCTGCAACACGTGCCTCCGAAGTCGAGGTTTTGTGCGTCAACGTGCCGTGACATCACGGAAACAAAGCCGCCCACAGCCCCATTTGCAGCTGAGACCCCTGGCCCGACACATGTCCATTTTAAGACCATTCTAGTGCATCAGCTGATCCACTTCTGTAGAAGACATTAGCAGCTCTGGGAGGTTGATTTACTAGGAAACGATTGCTGACCCACTCTTTGTTGAGCTAAGTGTGACCTGAAGCCCTGGTTTAAACTGACAGCTGATCTCCTGACCAACTTGGAGTGGGAACCATCTTTTAAGCAACATGATTTATTTTCCTATTAAAGATTTATGAAGATGCTTAATTTTTTTTATTATTCCCATTGTTTTCATCGTTGAAATTAATTCCCCCATGAAAGCGAATAAAATTGTCACTTTAATGTGTGTAATTTAATGCATATTTTATCTTTATGGATGCTGAGTCCATTTAGCCTGCAATCTTGTACAATCAAGAAAAATCTAAAGCGACCTGAAATTTTATTACCTACAATAAATGTGATTGAAGCGTCACTTTTTATCACGTTTTGAATCCCTTTTCACCAAAATGTTACAAAAATGTGTCCTGTTTTTTTGTCATAGTTCGCTTTGTTAATTTTTTTTAATATGTACAGCAAATATAGCATTATTACATTGTATAGCAAAATATATTGTTTTATATATTCAAGGAAGTGGGTGAAAGTATAATTTATCAATATTCCCACTCCTTAACTTCCTACATAATCTCACATTTATTACATGTATTATTAATAAATATAACTAATAAACGAATATTTAATAGTTAACCAATCAATATTGTATCTATTTGATTTTAACTGTCATTTCTTTAAATGTGTCACCAAAAAACAAAACAAGCATCAAAACAAGCAACAAAAGTACCAACAATAACTGAATATTATATATTATATCCAGCTTATTCAGCGTTATGCTTATGTAGTCATTTGAACAGTTTTATTTGTGGGTATTGTCTAGGTTCAATATTCAAATCCACAGTTTGACACAAAAATATTTTCCATTTGTTCTGTATTGGCATATTTTAAACTGCGCTTCTCCCCTTAATTTACACATTTGCTCCTTAATCTTACAAAATTTTTGAATCTTTTCCTCCAATTGTTTTTGACTGTGTAAAGAATTATAGCAGTCTGATTTTTAGATTTTACAAATAGTGTTTCCAGTGAATTTACTCATCTTTCCTCCCCGCCTGCCACAGGTTATCCAGCGGATATTTTATGTGGTGAATCGCTCCTGGACGGGCCGTGTCACCATGACAGAGCTGCGCAGGAGCAACTTCCTGCAGACGCTGGCCCTCCTGGAAGAAGAGGACGACATCAACCAGATCACCGACTACTTCTCCTACGAACACTTCTACGTCATCTACTGCAAGTTCTGGGAGCTGGACACAGACCACGACCTCTACATTGACCCCAAGGACCTGTCGAGATACAATGACCATGGTAAGAACAACAGCGTTCTCTTACGATGTGGCCAATAGACATTTGTTCATTTCCCACCCCCCATTACTCTCACCCTTTTGACAGCATCCTCAAACAGAATCATCGACAGGTTATTTTCCGGTGCTGTAACCCGGTGAGTGGAAACACACAGAGGAGCTGATTACTCCAACGCGAATGTGGCGAGCGATGCGAACGGCTCTGTCTGTTTCGTCTCCAGGGGCAACGCCGTGCAGAGAGAAGGCAGGATGAGCTACGCTGAGTTTGTCTGGTTCCTCTTATCCGAGGAAGACAAGAAGAACCCAACCAGGTATTATGCAGCTGCTCGGATATCCGTGACTTGCCATCTGTTTTACAAATTCGCAGTCACTCTCAGAAACGCAAACACCGACAACCATGTCTCCCATTTGACTCGGCAGCATAGAGTACTGGTATCGCTGCATGGACGTCGATGGCGACGGCGTTCTCTCCATGTTTGAGCTGGAATACTTTTATGAGGAGCAGTGCGAGAGGATGGAGAGGATGGGCATCGAACCGCTGCCCTTCCAGGATTTGCTCTGCCAAATGCTTGACTTGGTCAAGCCTGAGAATCCAGGTTAAACTTTAACTTTCTTCATCTGAGAAGCACACACTAATTCTGTGCTCGCATTAAACACATGAATTGCCTTTCGTCCAGGTAAGATAACCCTGAGCGATCTGAAGCGCTGCCGGATGGCTCACATATTCTTCGACACATTCTTCAATCTGGAGAAATACCTGGACCACGAGCAGAGAGATCCATTTGCAGTGCAAAAGGTGCCAACCTGTATTTCTTGTATGTAATAGGATTTCAAATAAATCTCAGGAGCAAATATAACAATAGAAATCTGAGTTTCACTTGAGCTGATTGAAATTTTACCAACATTTTCTGATGGTAGGGTTCTCTTCTTCTGTCTCTGAATAATAGGTTGCTGAATTGTCAGTAATATAACTGATCATCAATAATAAATATAAGTAAACTTTTACAGCATCTATCGGATTAATCTATTATTTACCCTTACATGACTTTTGAGGATTCCCTAGTTGTACTTATTTTGTGGCTGTAGAAAAAAATTAAATAATGAAAGAAAAATGTGTTTCAGGACATTGACAGTGAAGGTCCGGAGCCATCAGACTGGGATAAATATGCCGCAGAGGAATATGAGATACTGGTAGCAGAGGAAACCGCAAACGAACAGCTCCATGAAGGGTACACACTGACACTTGTATATAAAACCTTTAAAAAATAATGTATACCCTCTAAACGTTGTCACATTTGGCCACATTGCAACCATAAATATGGGGGATTTTATGGAATGGATCAACACAAAGTATGGGGAAGGAAAATGATTCTTGTTTTTGTTTAAGAAACTCACAAGAAACACAATTTGAAGAAAACACCATCGTGAGATGAGGAACCTCTCAAAACTCATCATCTATTCTCTTTAGCATGGACATGGAAGTGGATTAGAGTTGATAACATGCAGCCAAAATGGAGGATCTTACAGGTTACACAAGACTGAAGACCTTCTAGCAGGGAAATGACTCAAACATGCAGCTTCATCTACAAAGTCACGTAGCTGGATCAAAGCATTTTCAGTGCATATGTTAGCATCAACATCCAGACCGTATTCCAAAGAGGACACGCTGGTAACACATAAAAATTTATGCTCACAGATGTTGTCCATCAGGTCTGACCAAGCCTGGGCACATTTTGTTGAAAAGAATGGGCAAGACTGTGTAGCACTGGATGGGGCAACTGAGCTTGTACAGATATGAATAAAAGATTTGTGGCTGTAATCACAAATCTTTTATTGTGTTCCACCTCTCCACCACCCGACTTTCCTGTCCATTTAGAACTCAGTAGAGGCCAGTATTGCCAAAAAAGAAAACTAAATGCAATTTTTACATTTTGTATTTAGAGAAAAAATATTTTCCTTCCATTTCACAATCATGACAGACTTTGTATTGGTCAGTCAAAAAAAAAAATCCCAATAAAACATGAAAGTTTGTGGTTGTAAAATGGCAAAATATCAAAACTCTTCAAATGTTCATTGTTCATATTAACTACTTAAGATCGAATATTTGCAAGAATAACAGCACGATTTGCTTTGTTTTTTGTTTTCAGGACGTTTGATGACGACTATGAATCCGAGGAGCTTCAAGTCCCAGGAGAGATTGGGAATAAGATGGAAAAGCTGGTCATATCCGACCTGTCGGCATAAATCTCTTCATGGAATTGCTGGGCATCTGCGTATGGGTGAAACATAGGATCTAAATGGAAAAAAAGACTTCCCTGCTCCTCTCAGGAAGGAGTTTATGAATGTGTTTGTGTATGTACACTTCTGTTTTACTGTGTGCGCGGCGCAACTATGCATTCACACACATGGACAGTACAATATCTCTGCTCTTTGATCCATTTAAGAAGACAGACGGTGATAAGGGACAGGAAAACAACTGCTTGATAAGCTCTCTGGAGAATGGGAGAAAACTACTTAAATGTAAAAACAAACAAAAAAACTTATTCGTGAATTCTCTACTGACAATCATGCCAAAAGACAATCTATTTTTTTTTTTTTTAAAGTTTTTACTGTTGCTTTGCCAAAGGTAGACTGACAGAGAAACTTTTAGCTGAGAGCTCTTTAAAGTTGTTAAAGCCACTGCCACTGAGGACGTACGCACAGACCCGGCCCTCAGGAACATGCTGCGTGTGCAGTTTGTCACTGCGTTTCTGGTAAAGGAAGTTGGGGAGAGGTCATGTAACAGTTCGGGGACGATCGCAACACCATCTCCTCTCTGTGGCCACTATGGGGCACTGCATGGATCAGGACAACTGGGTTTTTACTTCCCGTGTTGGTGGTCCGGTCCCCCACACTGCCAGAGCTGCTCATGCTCTCTCAGAGTCCCCCGTTTGAGGTCACGGACCGTAACGTTCAACCCCTGCATTTCAGACGACGTTGAGGAAAGACACACATGAAAGGAAGTGTGCTGCCAGTCGTATCAAACTCTCTGGTAGGGTTGTCCAAACATTTCCACATGTCACCACCTCTGTGATAATGCAAACAGTATATTTTATTTGAGGATATGTGTGTCCCTCCTGCTGGTCTCATTCAGCATTTTTTTTTTTTTTTACACTTTTATATATCTAATATCCTAGATCTAACAACTAATGTCTCATGTCCCCATGCACTAGCACAGCCCAGTATTATTAGTTGTTGGTGAAATAGCTTGAAGGGCATAAAAAAATGATTCTTTTTTTTTTTTCATTTTCATCCAGCATGTTGAACAGCTGTCTGTTAAGCATCTTTTGTCCAGATGTTGTAAGTTACCATTCACTTGTGCATTGAACAGTGACTAAGCCTTCTGATTTCCATCCTTGTTGTTAGACAAAAACACTTTGCAGTTAAAATTATGAAGTTATTTCATGATGAACGTGATGTTCTTTTGTTAACATTTCAGCCCACACCATGTTGTTTGTGGCTTTTACCCTATTGAACATAACATGCACAATGTACCACAGCTTTTCTGACATCTTGTCCCAGTAACTCAAATCACAGATCGAGGAAAAATTCCTGATAGTGTTATTTTTATTTAGATTTGTTTAAGCGATAGTAAAGAATTTTGAAGATTTTGAAGTGACGTCGTATAAAGTTTATCTGGAGTTAAAGTCAGTAAATAACTCTCCTGGTGTCTCGATTTCATGAAAATCCAGGTTAAATGAAACTGGAGGTTGAAACTAGCAACTAGGACCAAATTGGAAATGCAGACCAATCAGTGAAATTTTATCTTAAAAAAATGAGTGCGTCACAATTGATCTTCCTGAATGAAACACAGTAACAACAGAACCTTCCACAATAGTCTGCTTTGGTCTCAGCCCCTCTTGAACTAGCTGCTATCTTTGCCCTTCAGGATCAACCAATCTGGATTGAAACTAAACAACAATGATAATAACTCCTTAATTTTTTTTAAAATATGAGTTTAAATGACATTATTTACTTACGCTGCACTCAGGGGGTTAAGTGCCTGTGTCTACCGAAGCTAGCACCAAGTGAAGGCTTACAAATCACAGACAGAGAAGTGTGTTTCAGGAGCGCTTGTTTGGTGTTGCCATTAAGGTTGTGCTGAATAGCTTTGCATTGCACAGTTTGTATTCAAAGGGATTAAGAGCTGTAAAGATTTACAGCATCTACCTTTAACTCTCCAGTTCTGCTTTATACCAATTGTAAATCTATCTTCTGTATTAAACTGTACTTTAACAACTATTATAATATAAGCAATTAAGCCATTCGAGCTGTGATAAGCCTGATTATTTTATGACGTGTCATGATTTGTATTGTTGTGCCACTGTGTGGCTTGGGATGGGGGGTAAATTATGGTAGATGTGTGTTTGTTAGATTTGTGGAGTTTTATCACTAGAATTAGATGAAATCCTCCTTTTTCTCCATTCTGACAATCACACAAACGGAAACCTTTAAATGTTCTCTCACACACACTCATCCACACTCTCTCTGTATGTAAGAAGAAGTGGGTTGTTATACTTAACATTTCTGTTCTATGCAATGTGTCCTGGTGCTCAATTGTGACGCATCACAAAACGAGAGAAGCCATGCAGGACTTTAGCGTTACATCTCTGTAAGGAGAGGAAGGACTTTAATGTGGCATTCTTCCTCTTGTACAGAGAAGATAGGAGGATGTTCATTGTTGCAAATTGTGTTGGCATGCTTTTTGTTCTTTCCTGCTTTCTTACTTGCTGACTTTCTTTCCCTTTTCTTATGCTGCCTTTATCTGAAGTTTATGGTTAGGACATTTTCAATAAAGCTGCTTCATTAATCCTTCTTGTACTTGTGTATTTTATTCACACACATGCACTTTAAAAAGACATAAAAGTTAAACATGGGGTGAATGCCCAGATCAATGGAAGATGTTCAACGGTACAAAACAAATCTGTCAAAAAGCAACATATCATGCCTTAAAAAGGACCTGATGACAAACAAAGTCGCAGACACCTGGAAATGATTACAAAGCCACTTCTAAAGCTCTGGGTCTTTAGCAAAGAACCATTGTCCACAAATAATGATTGGAAAATGGGTGAACCCACAATGACGGTAAAAGAAGTTTAATTAAAACATAACATAGTGTTTATTTAAATAAAAAGTCCCACACGGCAGAAAAACTTAAGAGCAAGAAAGGGGCACTCAGTCTCATTTTTCTAATCATTTAATTGTGAAACATTTTAGCATGTCTTAACATATAGAAGTGTGGATTTTCTTGCAATTTGAAACTTTTCCACTAGATGGTGGTAAATACGTTTCTAGAGTTTTGCTGAAATGGGGAATTAATGCCTCTAATAAGGCTTATCACTCAGCGACTATAAGCAGGATTATCTTCTTAGGGCTTATTGTTCTGAAAGCAACAATTGTTCCAACAATGCTGTAATAGCTGGCATGCCGCCATGCTGTGATTTGCACATGAGCAATTTGCCTCCCATTTGAAGGTCAGAGTCGACTGCTCATTGTTTAAAAAATGGCATTCATGATTGTTTTTCACAAATGTCAGGGGCAAAACAATTAGCCAACCAGATCCCTGCACCACCTCCTGGAGTCACAAACATTCCACTGACATGATCGCTGGCACCCACACAGCGACGTGACAAAGTGATATCACCCCACTGTGATGACATACGTGGAAGGTAATCTGTAAGAAATAACACACGGCAATGTTGTCAGAGAGAAAACAAGCACAGACAGAGGCAGAACACCAAACTATACATGAGCTGTTTGGGTAATGGATGAGAATGGGGCAGGGAAATTACTGCAATCAATTCATCAAATCAAGAAAAGAACAAGGGGGACAGAAGGATATACTTGGCCAGTTTCCCAAGAAGGCAGAGGGATGACCTTGTTTTGCACATACCAGTAATGCAAGAAACATGAGGTTTGGATTCAGCTGTCTGGAAAAGTTCTGGAAAGAGCAGCAACTGGAAATGATTCAACAAAGTGACTCAGTCGCAGAGAGTTTTAGATTCCAATAATCGTCCCTGATGAATGCCAGACACCGAGTGGTTCGATGAAAAGGATATCAAAGGAGTTGGTACCCCTAAAGACACTGGGCCTTCCTCCTTGGTGGATCAGCAGACGAGGATCCCTGTTGGGGTCAGGTGGGAGGGTACCTTACACAAGCACATGCACAGATACACTATCTCGCAGCTAGATGCACTATCTGGCTGCCACTAGATACAATAATTAGTACAATGTTCAATGACATTGTTGGTGTTCGTCACTGCAGTTTCTTGGTTCCCCTCTTTCTGCAGGTTAGAAGCAGACTACTAGAGTGTTTTCCTTTATTCGTCATCCACTATCTGGTTTTTAGGTCTGCGGGGCACATGAATACATTTGAGGAGTGTTTACTGCCAAGCATTATCACAGAAGTTCATTTCTGCCATGTCTTCTGCAGCCATATTTGTAACGTTCAAGAAACCCATGTTCCTCGAAAGCTGTATGAATACAAACATTCAACAAACACGCGGCCATGCGTCAACCATTTGACTTCAAATAAAGTCAAATAGAGAGCTTTTATTTCTTATTTCTTGGAGGAACATTCCTCCAAGAAGCACCAACATTTTACACATGCACCACCAGCAGTGAAAATTCATGTTACATTTAAAAAAGTGCCCATTCAAAAAAAATGACTTCACAACGTGCCCTAACCTGCAGCTTTTCAGAACTGTTTCATGGTATGAAAACTGTTAAATATGCAGAACTCTCCAAGGTGGACAAAAAATGTCTTGAATCCAATAGGTTTATTTATTTATTTTTGCTTTTTCGCAACAGCTGTTAGGTGAATATAGAAAGAGTGCCACCTTTTGGCTGCTCAAACAGACTGCAAGCCTTGGAGTCACTATACAGTGACTCAAAGTCAGAACTAAAGCAGCTTTTATGTTTGCCTAGTTATGCATTTGTTTACTAGCTAAAATGTGCAGGATCGTACTTTATCACAGATTATTTTCTAAATTGCAAAATACTCCCATTTTGAGACAACTTCTGGAAACCGCTCTACTTTCTGTTTACAGCCAAATAGAACAAGCCCTTAATTTTTACGGTGAAATATGTCACCGAGGACTAAAGGCTAAGATGCATAGCGTGCAGAAAGAAGTAACATGTTTGATGACCTACTCACCTCCCCTGCAGTGCTAAAAAAAAAAAAAACTAACAAAAGCAGAGGCAAGAGTGTTTGGAACGGCAGGCTGAGGTTTAAAAAGAGACAGACAGAGAGAAAGATGGAGAAGAAAGGCAGGTCTGCTCTTGTTGGTGCGAGTGAAGATTTCCATTAACTCTTTTGAACCCATGATGCAGTGAATTCCATCCCCTCACGTAACATCCCCACACACACACACACATGCTCCTCCATGTCTCTATCTGTCTGCTGGTGCCTCAGAACATTTACGCTACATGCACGCTTAGACATAACAGATGCAGATAAATTCATAAATAAACACACACGTGTAAGATGTTAAAGTTGAGCAAGACATAATTAACATTTGGAAAACCGCTTTGTGGCAATGGCAGCATTTCCCTACTCTCCCTTTTTTTCTGTTTTCTGTCTGCTTTGGAAACATACAGTGCATATATCATCATATGGCTGGAGACATACCGCCTACTTCAAAGACCTCTGCTGAGCTGAGAGTGCATGATTATAGAGAAAGCAAGGTTTAAAGATACTCCGAAAAGGGGGGGGGGAAAGACATTCGGAGCAAGAAAGAGAGAGTAAGCAAGCAGCTGGGATGGTGGTAAACATCTGGTAGTCGTGGAGGTCTGGCCCTCACATATGGGGGGGAAATGTCTCCACGACTGGTCCAAGATCCCCTGCTTTCAATCTTTCCTCTTTGGCCGATCTCAACTAATGCGCCTGCCCTTCTGTAAAGGTGTCTCCCAAGGTTGCGCGCCGCACTTAGTCAAACTGAAAGAGTATATGCTTAAGTTGGCGCACTGACCAAAACCCATTGTGCAAAACCCTGGCAACATGTTGATATTCTATTACAGTCCATGTTGCACAATTCACTTTTCTCTTGTAAAAAGCTCCTCTCCAAACTTATCTGTTTTTCCTCATTCGTTTCTTCCCTTTGCGCTGTTATGCAGATGGTGAGAATATTTAGAAAAACATAGATTAGATATTTCAGATGAGTCTTGAGATGTTGGAATATGTTTGAAAGAGAACTGAGCAAAAGACTGGCACCTCTTGCATCCATCATAAGATAAATCAAAGCAATCCGATAGTAAATCTAAAATCACCTCCAGTGGCTTGGAGGATTCAAAAAGCTTGACTTTTTTTGTTAACATTTTTATGGATTAAGCCACAAAGCTCAGTATGTTTTAGTAGAATTTTTTTGTTACAAAGCAACAGAAAACAATATAAAGTTGTGAAGTATAAGTAGGAAATATTTTTTGATTTTTTTGTACTAAAAACATAAAAGCACTCTACCCGACATGCCTTAAATTTTAGTCACTCCCTCTACCTCTATTACCAGATGCATAAAGACTTGCAGCCATGATTGCAAAGTTCCAGAGAACATTGACTCAGGGATGTTGAACACAAATGCATGCTAGACTTTGCAAAACAGTTCAAGAGCACATATTTTCCTGGCTAAGATTTCCAAGATCATTGCCAGAAAAAGATCTGCACAACTCTCTAATGCAACTTCACAATGCAACATGACTGCCTTGATTTTGTCGTATTGGAATTTGAGGCTGGAGCAGGACAACTTTCCTAGTGTCGGTCCAGGGGGTATTCCAGCTTGGAAACTCCAACTTTTGAGCTCAAATGGAATTACACCATTATCCCATCAGTTATATGACACAAAACGGGACCGTGAATAAGCTCAGTGTGACGCATTCCTAAATCATAAGTTCTGGTTCTGAGGTTGATGAAACACAGCTGGTATGCATGGATAAGCCATAAAAAACACTGGTGATTCTCATAGAAATGGCACTCTTGGTAAGTCTCGCTTCACCAAATACAATAAAAGTGTCATAAATCTCCAATTGTTTTTTTTTCTTTTGTGAAATTATCTAGTTCAAATAGTTCAAGTTACGCATTTTAGTTTTTGTAATGAAGATAATCAGCAATTCCAGCTCCCTCTAATTACTGCAAAATAGCCCTAAGTGTTTTCAGTCAGAGGTTTCCACCTGACTTGTATCATTGACTGCTACAGGACATCCTCCCTGCCCATGCTCATTATCTACATCAACTTTTTGAGGTAAACTTGCATGATATTATGTAATCCCTTTAGTTTTTATTAAACAGCTGGATTTATACTGGAATAAAACCACATGGATCGGCTCTATTTACTAGTCAGTTGACTTCTGAAGTTAGTTGGGTTTTATTTAGAGAGAAAGCAGAGTAAAAGAGGAAGACTAAAAAATCAGAACAAACTTTCCAAATTGTTATTTCTGAAATTCTTAATTAATCTTCCACTGTAGCCAAATAAACATTTATTAATTTTTTAGGTTTAATATAAAATCTCAAACTAAATATTTTAAGTTTTGTCTTTGTTGCATGAAAATATAAAGTTACGGCTACAAAATTTGTTTGCAATACAGATGTAGATAGGACTTTTTGTAAACATATTTGCATATTTGTACCCCATCTTATGCATCACAATTTATGTCATACAATTGATGATGTATGATACTTTAAACAGCATTAGCAAGAAGTTCATTAAATGAATAACTGTAACAAAATTCTGCAGAAACCTCCATAAGTGTCTGTAAAAACCTGTCTGATGGTTTACAAAAATTACAACATTTAGGAACAGACGCAGCAAGTGGAGAACTGTGAATTTTGTTGTTGTTAGATAACTATAAAGCTGTCATTTCTTTCATAATTCATTACCCTTGCAGTGACGCATCGCTGCAGGTAGAGGGCTCCACTTTCAGTGTTTGTGCACATGTAGAAAGTAGTTTCTTTACAAGAGTAGCAGGACTTTTGTCAGCCTTCATATTACCTCTTTCTGGTGTTGATTACATTTTAATGAATTAAACTGAACCCAGTTAGTATCCTCACCAGCAAAGAGCCCCAGTAACTGACTTAGGATTACAGTATTGGCAGTTTTCTTAGTGCAGTTGCTGGAATGTGTGAGTGTTTTTGTATGTCTGCCAGCACAGAGAAATCTAGAACTCCGGGGCAATGAGTGTATTTGGCTGAGTCTGCTTGCTTAAAAATACAGCAAGGATTACCGCAGGAGACAAGTATGTATGAACTGGCAAAATGATTTGAATGTTTTTGCACTTGTTCTTGAAGGTGCTTGTGGTTCTGTTGACGTTAAATCTATTCAATCTATCTGTGAAAAATGTAGTTCTGTAAGAAAACCTAAATAGATGTTGTTTTTTTTGTCTGATTCCCTCAGGGATTGTTAACATTCATTTGAGTTTTTCCCTTTGAAAAGAGCTTTACAGTGAACCTTATCAGACTTGCTTCTTTTGTGGCCCAATAAGTGAAAAAGAAATTGATGAATGACAGATAAATGGACTGACTGGTGGATGGATGAGCTCTCACTGCCTCTGATTTTCAAATGAGAAAAAGTATAATAATCATAATCAACATTATTACATTTTTAAAATTAAAATTATGTTCAGATACCTTTGTATTAACATACTACCCTAATCTTCACGCAGAATAGATCTGTGACCTACATGCAACTACTATAATGTTTCGAAAAGCGATTAACTGGCCTGCTTCTCGCATCACTAAAACATTATTTATATAGATGGATGGATTAAATAAAAAATTTTTTGTGGCCTTTTTAAACAGGTCTTTATTAAAAAAAGATTTTTATTCAATTATTTCAAAAAAAATGTATAAAATAAAAATAAAATGTTACATACGGTAAATTGACAATTTTCTGTGGATTTTTCTTCAACCACCAGGGGGCTCTCTAGCGGGAAGTGAATGATTGGAATTCAAATATGGAAATCAAAGAAGAAAGCGATAACTTTCATTTAGCACATGCTAGCAGCAGCACGACGGAGAAATGTTTTCAAACTCATATGCTCATATGTGAGGTGCGCTCTATAGTCCAGGAAGTACGGTAATTGCTCTTAATCTACATGTCTGTATTACACAAGGCGTGTTTTTAATAATGAAGCGTGTGATAATTACTTCAGGCGTTGAAATATCCAGATAATGACTTCTACATATCCGAAAAAAATCACTTAGCTGCTCAAGATTGCATTACTGTAAACAACTGCATATAGTAGGTAATTTTTCCAGGCCCTCTAATTTAGAAATTATTTTTATGTTTATTTTACAGGCAAGAAGTCACAAGTGTTTTTGCTACATTTAAAAGAACTGTTTCTTGTGTTTTTGAGATGTTATCTCAAAGCTTATCACAACTAAGATCTGCAATACTCTGACATGTGAATAATGTTTAGCCATAATATATAAACAGAAAACAGAACAAGGAAATAACTTATATCCCCCACAACTTATTTTCCGTTTTGTAGATGTACTTTGTTGTAGAAAATGTCCCCATGCTGCCGCATGGTGACCATATTGAAAAATGTTAGACACAGGTGAGAGCAGACCGTTCACTGCTGCTGGATGTGGTATAAAGACAGCAAGCATGTTGACATGGGAGGTAACCTGGAGTAATGGGATGTTGGCCTTGGTCTTGTTTGCAGAAGAGTTCACTAATCTGTTGACGTGACTGTTTAGCACCAATTTCTTAATGTGGGGCATAACTTGTGGGTAGAAAAAAAAAAGTGGTCATACGGGGTCCAGATATGGTAAAAGCTGTTGAATCATATATTTGCCTTGTGTAGGAAAAATAATAGAATAAAAAACCTTCAGAAGGAACATATTATCCTGTCTGTTGCTAATCTTCCCTCCAATATGTTTTTTAATTTTTTCTGTTGTGAAACTTTTTTGGCTTGAATAGATCTGCAAAATACTTCATCAAATTAAAGTACATCAGTTTCATATGGAAGCCATTTCTGCAACTTTGATGAAAAGACAAACTTGTATCTATGAGATACTACCTCATTATAATGATAAACTGTCTTCTAATTATGACTTGGCTATTATTGTGACTAAGCTATCACATAAAAATGTGATAGCTTTTTTATGTGATAGCTTGAAAAAGCTATCACATAGCTATTTTGTAATTTAGCTATTACAAAATAGCTAAATTAGATTTTCCCAACAAATTTTGTCTGAGCTATGAGCTTCCAAATTTCACTTAAAAAATGTACTAACTTTTTTAGTTTCCTATATGATGTAAGGATGAAATAATGTAATTTCCCTCATGGTCTAAATTCTGAGAAGGACTGTTTTTTTTTTTTTTGTCCATTTTATCTTTCTGAATGCGCAGCCTGTATTACGGTAAAAAGAAAGCGCCAGAGAGAAAGAGAGAGAGAGGAAAAAAAGTAGGCGGGCTTTAAAAAAAATCCATGTGCGTCGCTTTTGATTGACATGGCGGAATCTCCCAGTACGACTTGCGCCGAGCCAGCAGACAGGCAGGACCCGACCCTGGGAATAAAAAAACGCGCAGCCCCGTCTGTTTGAAGATTCTTTTATTACCGCGAGGTGAGTCTTTTTACACTTCTTTACAAACTCCGATCCCGACAGTCACGAAAGGGAAAGACCAAGACGCAAGTTGGAGTCGGCGATTGCAACAATAATAATGGGAAAAAAAAAGTTTTCGAAGTGCGCATCTGGGTCTATGTGTGTGTGGGTGCGTGTGCGTGTGTGTGAGTTTGGGGAGCCGAGCGCTGACGCCGGCAGTCTGGGCCACTCGGATCAGCGCGGATGAAGAAGGGAAAACTGTTCCTCTTAACTGTGTGGAAGGCAGAGAGAGGGCGAGGGGGCGAATCGAAACTTTCTGGGTCAGATTTAGGTTCCCGGTTACTTTGAAATAAGAGGAAGAAGCAGAGGGAGCTGAGATTGCGCGAGTGAATGTGTGGGATTAGAGTCTGCTCGCTCTCTGCGGTTCCGATTTCTCAGCTTTCGCGAAAGAATGTGTTTTTGTCTCGGAGGGCTTCGGATGGAGCGAGTGCGCAACAGGAGAAAACGCTCCTCTTTTGACGCGCATTTCTAACAGGATCGCAACTGTTGCGTTACTTTTTTTTCTTTCCCCTCTGCGCATTGTGGAAAAAAAAAACGGCAACATTTTAACCCGCGTTAACACATTGTTGTTGTTCGAAAATATTTTGGAACAGAAGATGCTGAGGCAGTCGGATTTGAAAAGGGAGGTTTGGTTGCGAAATCACAGGACTGACGCTTTATGGAGGCATATTATTGCGTTGGATAACTGGTGAGAACTGGAGGGGGGAAGCGTTGCAGCGACTTTCCGTAGAGTTTCTGTGCGGTTGCAGAATGCAGTAAAAAAAAAAAAAAAAGAAAAGAAGGCTTTGGGGAGGAAAAAAAAAATCCCAACTCCAGCATATCCTAGCATTCCTTCCAGCCAGTCTGTCTGCCTCCCTCTCTCTGTCTCCCCCTCTCCCAGAAACGACTACGTGTCTGTTTGTGCAGGGAAGACAAATCCTCCTCTCAGCCTCTCTGATGCAGACGTGGAAATCAAACATTGGCCTCCTGCTCAGAACGATCGATTATCTTGGCTTCCACGTGTCCCCAGAGAGGACAGCTCACAAGCCCTAAAAGTGGCCTCATTCCCTCTAAAGGTGCTCCATGCTGCTGGAGGTCTGACTGAAGAAGTCAAGGTGCAGATGTCTTGAATTCTTGTCGGTCGGGCTATTTGCCTTGTAATGACGGGACTGAGAGGTTCCATTGTCGGGCTGTCATCATATGTTGGAGAGAGACAGGGAAGGGGGTGGAGGCGGGTGAATATGGAGCTGCGCATCCCCTGGATCCTGGATCCAGTGGGCATGTTGGAGTTCTGAAAAGTTGAGGCAAGAGTTAAAGCTGCTACCCAGGTTTTTCAGCAAGATCCACAATACCAACTTTTCATATGCTTTGTCACCTTTAGAACAGTAAACCTTTGTTGGTTTTTTAGCTGGTTATGCATTTTTATAACTTATAATGTCCAATTCGCACCCTGCACCCCAGTTAGCATCAAGGTTTCATGCACACAAGCATCTGGTGACATCACATAAGGCATTAGGGAAGTGCCATCCTGTACGTCCATCTTTCTTTTTCTATTCGTTTGCATGCTTTTAGATATTATCCTTCAAAGAGGGTGTAGGTGAATTTGGTTTGTGTAATATTCATTTGTCGTTTTTTGGGGGGGGTACAAAATATTTTTTATGGGCCGACCTACTTTGATACGACATTTGAAAGTGCTTGAATGTGAATGTTATGTTACTACAATATTCTTGAGAGGCTTAGCATCCCCTAATGAAAAGCTGGAGAATGTGACTGGAAGGAGGGATGTTTGGGATTGTTCAGTTACCCAATCTCTGATAGATGTAAGACAACAATTAGATGATTGTTCAGAAAGTCTTATTGTTGTTTTGCAACCAACTTTTTTGTGGACAAAATGCCGTTATCTACCTTAGGACATTTCTCATAAATAATAAACCACTTCATGCCTACCTGTTGGATGTTTCATACCCTATTTGACAACCAAAGACGGAAAGTGGTTTTCATGCCCCGTTCTGCACCTTTGGAACTTTGACGTATTTGTACCCAACTTTTTGTGCCCTTTACTGAGGCATGTTTCATACCTCGCATGCAAAAAATCATCATTGTCAAAGTGTTTGTTAGCCACTTTGACAACCAATGTGGTTTTAAAATGGTTATGTTACCCAATTCACCAATTCGTACCGTTGTTTTGTTTTGGTCGTTTCGTACGAAATGGTTCTGCCTGCCACATGGCCTTTTGCACCACCAGGAGGTTTTGTAACCATTTTGATAACTGAATTTATTCTTTAAGAATATTCTCACTATTTAAGATGAGTGAATGTGATGCATTGTCTTCCCTTCAATGGGTCTTAAAAAAATCTATATGTTTTATAATCCTCTTGTTAATATCTACATTTCATTATCAATCTGTGTTTTTGATGTCTTAGTGAATGTGTTGGTATCTTCTTTAAAACCACATTTCACACATTTATCCTTGTATTTTCTTTTCATGAGGGGAAGTGGGGGAGACTCAGAGTAATCTGATCCCAAATATGTGACGTCAGATAACATTCCTTTGGTGAAAAGCTGATGTGGCCATGATGTTTTATACCCCCCTCGGACCCCCACCACACACACACACACACACTTTTTCTTTTCTTTTTTCTTTAAACAATCTGATATCTGACTTTCCAGGGGGATTGTTGGGGTTGGAAGTTTAGGGAATGAATGAGGTTGGCCTCCAGCTGAAAAGGTGTGTTTAGGTTTAGAGTGCAGAGGAATTCTCTCCTTGTAGAGCATGAGTGAGCAATTTATCTGGCTCCCAGAAGTCAGGAGCCTCAACAGGGTTCAGAGGAGTTAAGGAAAGCTTTATTTCAGGTTTACTTAAGAGATAATACAGCCATTCATTTTCCTCACTTGTTCTAAAAAGCTGTCTTTTTGTCTAACTCCGAGTCTCACTAGGGTTTCAACAGGTAAGAAAGTATTTCGCCAGGGATTGGGGAGGCCTCCCCTGGTCCTCAGCCCTCGATTCAGGCTTTCTTTGTTTTTAGATTCCTCATTAAAGTCTTGCAGCGTGCACTTGAAAAAATAAAGAATCAGTGTCACTGAGCTTTTGTTTTTCTTTTTTGCTTAACACATGTTTAGTGAGGATTAAATTCCTATTTCCTCAGGCGGTTGATGATGTTGGATTTCAACATTTATACAGAGTGCAAGGATTTTAACAAGCTGTGGGAGTTTGGTTGTGTTGATCTGGCATTTTAATTATTATAGTGCTATTTCTTTTCATGCTTTAATTTCCAGTCTATCAGTTTATGAATTGATTACCAGAATCTATTTTTTGTATGAGCAGAAGTAGGCATGAACCTGTCTAAAATTCCCCCAATACGATAATCTTGAAACTCCCAATATGTCTCTGTAATTACACATAAGTTCAAAACAGAAACTGTAATATACCTGCTAAATTCATTAAAATACATAATATTGGATTCAAACAGCCTGTACAGTTGTGATTTGTGCTTTACTGAAGAGGAACATGACCCAAGCAGATTTGAATGCTTTTGTAAGGACATGAGTTTTTGTGATCATAACATTTCTCCCCCCAAGCCCCCCTCATGTGGGCTTTCGATCCAACATGGCTGAAATGATACCGGAAGTCAAAGAGAACTGTGTTCTGGCTGGAATCAAAGACGGCAGGATTTGTGGTTTTTATGCGAATTGACTGGAAGGTTGAGTAAATCCTTACATAAGTTAAAGAGATCTGCGACTGTTTGAGCTTTTCATGCAGGTGTGACTCACACACTGTGTCGATGTATTAGTGTGCCTCCAGGGTATTTTTGCTGCTAAAATATTTAACCCAGTTTAAATGAGTCCCTCCCCCCCATTTAATTAACTGTTTGACTTTGAAGATAGTTCATAATTATTATTTTTTTTATTGTGTTAGGTTGCCATTTTTCTTGAGAAAGTAACAATGCCTTCCTATTTAGGGGGGAAAAAATACTCTAAACTTTTCTCCTCCCTGTTTTATGAAGACTTTTATCTCTAACGTCAGAGACAGTCTGTGTCTCTCTACCTGCACCAGCTTGTGGTTTCCTCCTGGCCCAATAAAATCTCTGGTACTCCTGGACAAAATGAGGTCAGGGAAGGGGCAGGATGATACTTGTCATTGTATGCACACGCTTGTGTCTCTGAATGGTAACCTAGAACATGTTATCCACCGGGTAATGTTACATAGCAGTGCTTGTGTATTGGGGACAAAGGCTGGAGGTGGGATAGAATTACCCAGTGAATACAACGCTGCCGTGGAAAGTGTGTGTGGGTATGTGAAAGAGGCGAGTGATGGCAAGAAATAGGGGGAAAAATAAATAAAATCAAGATTATGATAAAAGAATGATCGCTATTTGCATCCTGTTGCACTGGTTTTCCAAGCTGTTCTTAGCATGCTGATCCCCCTGCATAGCCTTCCTGTTACCTGCTGGAAGTTTGGCTCTCTCTTATGGAATCCTTAAATCACAGCATATGTGATTTCTTTTTAAAATGCTCCTTGCACTTTTTGTGTTTCTGCTTCTGTAAAAATAGCTAACTTTGATTCTTCCTCCCTTGGTAAACTCCCCCGCATGGAAGGATCACTGTGGTTACTGGAATATGTTAGGACTTACTTAAGGAATCTCCAGCCAGGCTGTGTTCTCCGATTTCTGGTCTATCTGTAAAAAAATTTCTACTGACTATTTCTTTTTAAAAAATAATTGCAAGGCTACATTTTTAATATTGTGGGATCAATATTGTTGCTACTTAAAATTTAAAATGTGGAATGTTCCAAATGTGAAGATTTTCCACATTTCAGTTTTGTTTTGTTTTTTTGCTTTGCTTCAATAAATATTTTGTGTTTTATCTTCTATTATGTTTGGGTAGTTAAGTTTTGAGCACTTTACCGCCGAAATAATAATAAAAAAAACAATTGTACAATAATCAGCAATAATGAACCCAGATGAAACCCAGTTTCATAATTTAACAAGTTTTTTAAAATGTATTTTGCAATCTATTAAAATACCATTCATGTGATTAAAATCCATTTAGTGAAATGTAGGTCTGACTTATCTTGTAGAGCATGATGTCCCAAACTTTATATTTTGTTATACTTTTATAATATGTTCATGCTTACAAGAAATAGCTTTTTTTTTAATTTGAAAATACAGTCACGGTGCATAAAAGTCAAATTAATTTACTTAATTTGATAGCTGTCCATGCCTACACTGTAAAAAAAACAAACCTTTCTAATTTACAGTAAGACGCCAGCAGCAGTGGTTGCCAGAATTTTACCATATGTATATAGTAAAATTAATTATACTGTCAAAATACGGATTTTGCCATATTTATGTGATAAGAATAAACACGGTGTAGGTGAAAGAAGATAATCTGTCATGCTTTCTACTAATGTTGAGCAGCTATGTTTGTTAAAAAGTTGTAGTTTTCATCAGAAACTGGTGTGCCTGTTTGCCACTTGTCATTTTGTAAGTCTGGGGTGTTTTTGAGCAGCTCTGTCAGTTGTGCCACCTGTTTTTTCTTTTTTTACACATTCAACCGGTGTGCTTTCTTTCTCAGAAAGATTGGCCTCCCTCACAGTTACTGTATCCAAGGTGCTGCTTGGTCAAGCGAACAAGCCTCTTCCCGCTTCCCTGTGTGATGACTCCTGAGTCGATCAGGCGTTCCTCTCATGTTCCGTTACCTATAAAAGGGCTGGCTTCATCTCGCTCCTGCTGCCATCAGTCACTGTGACCGATTGAGCCGCTTTACAAGTACAGAGTTGATTTTGCACAGCTTCGCAGGTGTTGCTGAGAAAATGACAGAATGTACCAAGTTGGCACTAAAAAGGGAGCCTGTTGGGTAATGTGAGGGTACGGTTTTAGGCGGATGAAGGAGATGGGGTGGTGGGAGGAGAGGTCGCATTTGCTGCTGCGTTTTGTTTCCTGCTTTAATTCATTAAAACCGGAAAGTATTTGTGCGGTTAAGCCATGGGCTCTGCTTTACCACATAAACTGTTGCAGGTGTGAAGCACACATAGAAACTTTGCCCTGATTCAAAGACAGCAGCTGCTTATCAGCTGCATCCTGCTTTCACTTTCCGTTTCCCAGCTTTTTTCCCCTGATATGTCTCTGCTTGGTCTCGCTCCTGTATTCTCTCTCTCTCTCTCTCTCTCGCTCGTCTTCCCTCTGTTCCTCAGATCCTTTTCTTTGCTCTATGAACGGTGGCTTTTTGTTGAAGTATCCCAGCATCCCGTGTTTGCTTGGCATAGAGCTGCGATGTTTACCCTCCTCCTCTCTCTCTCTGCCTTTCGTGCCCTGCTCCCTCCTTCTCTTGTGTTCAGGCCCCCTCCCTCCTTTTTTTGTTTCAGTTGATAATTTCCACTATTGTTGACAGTTGACTCAAAAGACGATGAAAGAGACCTTTCAGTTTCTCGTCTCAGTCTTTCTCTCACTGTCATTTTCCACCTTTTTTTTCTTAACTGTCCTATTTCATTCATATCGATAAAAAAAATATTATTAAAAAAATATTATTGAGGTGTCTGAGGTTTAGTGGCAAATGAGAGAAAAAGAAAGAGAGCGCAATTTAGGTGTGGGCAGGTTACATGGCACACTGAAGATTAAAGAAATTATGATTTAAAATATGTTAAAATCTTCTTACATACTTATAAATGTTTCATATTCAATGAGATGTTAGAGAAATGGATCAAGTTTAGAAAAAGTCTTACATTAAATTTTTCTGATGTGAGGTTCTAAAAAGTATTTAATATTTTCCCATCATGCAGTCAGTAACTCCCTCAGTTTTCACTTTTGTTCATTTCTCACCTATTCCATCAGATTTGTTGGTCTCACAGTGTTAGGTTGTTTTATGCGGTTTAGCTCTGGGTGAAAAATTCAAAGATTTTGATGTTGCTGCAAGAGTTATAATGCAAGCTAGAGAAAAGCATTGTTGCATGTATTTTATCGCAAGGCATTCAATTTTTGCCCCAAAACAATTGAGCTGGTAAAAAACGACTCGTTTAAAACATCGTCCTTTGGGAACCGATGTCCTGCAACTTTTAGATGCATGCCTGGTCAAGTGCACAGGAATCTTGTTATACTCCCCCCTTAGAATGCTATCAAATTTAGCAGAGTTCTGAATTAGACCAAATTATTGAATCCAGGTGAATTAAACACATGCGAATCCAAACATTACAGGATATTGACGCCTGAGAACAAGTTTTTGAGACCCCTGGGTATTAGTACCTTGCTAAATAGTGTATATTTAGCAAAGTTTTGTCTGAATAAATTGTTTTTAAAAGCTAGCTTAAACCGTCATCCAGCACCATACTGTAACTTTTTATATACTGTATTAAAGTATTGAGGTTTGGAGTCTTGGTGTTAAAAGCAATCATCTTGCCTCCAAGAGGTTACAAACTTTTGCTTAGCTTGAGATGGTGTATAAATTCCAAGTGGTTAAGTTTCATTAACATATGTTTTTGTAATTTTTGTAGATTTCACATTTAACTCATACTCGTCCTAAAAAGTTTTGCAAAATTTTGTATTGGTGAGACAAGCAAGGACTTCTCAGATATGGGAATTGTTGGATTTCTTGTCACAAGTACAGTCAGTTGTAAAACATTGAAGAAGAAGTAGGCAATAGCAACATTATGAAGATGTAACATTAATCTGCGTTATTTACAGAATGATTAGGTAATGATTTTATACAAGAAGGCTATTGACATAGGTTGTTTGCCAGCCTGTGCTAATAGGTTGGCAAAAAAACATGTGGACTGCCCAATCCAAATGTTTTTTTTCCCCCTTCTGAACCCAAACTGAACTTCTTCTATTCAACATCCAAAAGACTTGTGTGCATTCTCCATAGATGGAGATGACGCAGTGTGCGACTTCCCCAAAACCATTCCTGCAGCAAAACAGTGAGGAAACTCAGACGAAAAATGACCACGGTAAAGCAGAAATAGTGCCGCTAAGTGCCAGCAATGTGCTGAATGTTTGTGGATACCAGCTGGAGGGGATGCTAATGCACGCTCTCTTAAACTTGGGTCATCCCGGGCCTGCCCGTGCAATTCCTGCGGGCGCATCATTCTTGGTAATTGTTAGCTGAGAAGCGGCTCACCGCTCTGTTTATGTGTTTATTTAAATGGGAGATGAAGTGAGCCCCTCACCTGTGTACGCCCAGCACCGCATCAGCACACATGCAGGGACCGTAACGACGCCTTGAGTCGACTTTACGTGCCTGTATTAGCATGCCAGGCGTGCTGGTGTTGCTAGCTGGCAGGCCCATGGAAAGTTCCGACTGTTGTTAATGGGTGTTTCCATGCCCGTCGGTGAGAATTTGGAGAGTTTGCCTTGAATGCTGTGCATGGGTCTGTTCGTGTTTATGTGGCATATTTCTTTTATCCTTAGATGACTAAAATATGATCTGGAATAACAAGCACCACAACTACAGTTTTGAGCATTTATTAGCTATGCTGGCTCATGGTGCTGGATAGACAGGACCTGATTTATGGGCGTCTAGCAGAGGAAGTAGCTGCTCTTTTATTCAAACCCACATTTTTTTATTGCTTTTCCTTGTTAAACACCCCCTACCTCCTCCTTCTCCTCCTCCTTTCTTTGACTCTTTTCTTGGCCTGCAGACACCCTTCGACCCCTCCTTCCCCTCTTGTCGGTGCACATACCCCCACAGGTCTCTGCTCCACATACCTGTCATTGCTCCCGTCTGTTATTCTGCCTCTCACCTCCCAGCACCATAAGAAATGCTTAGGAGGATGAGGATAATTATATGCCTCTTTCAACTAGAGGTGCCGATTTCTAATTCGAAAAGCGTTGACATTCCCATACCAATTCGTCTTTTCTTTGCTAGAGGACGGTCGTTGTACAACAAGGTTTCATAATGAAATAATTTCAGAGTTGACAGTTTGAAATGTCTTAAGCATCTTTTATTAGCAACTAGCATAGCTGGATCAGGAAGCATTACCAAAACAGATGTTCTCCATGTACGTCATCTAGAATATCTAAATCCTTTCCATAAGAGCAGATTGACTGTATTCTGTTCATTTTTCATGTTATCTAACAAAAGTCTTGCCCCCTCTCTTGTTGTCTTGCAGCATTAATGATTTATTTGGCTCCTTTAGCATCATTTTTAAACACCTGCAGTTAAAATAGCTAACTTTGAGGGTTTTTTTTGTTCTGTCACAACCTCTACACTGAAGAGTATTGCTTTACAATTCGCTTCCAGCCCTTGGTTGAGTCCAGTCACCATCTGTACTTTCTACCTTGCATGACTTTAACGTCAGGTGCCTGAAAGACTAATTTAAATTAAGTAAAAATATTTTAAAGGTTTACCCACGTTTGGTTTGGACACAAAGCCACTCCCCTCTTTTTCCTCGCTATTCCCCTCCCTCCCCTCGGGTCAGACCCCCCACAACTCACTAAAATATTCCAAACTCAGTTCCACACACACACACACACACAGAGGCGGGCAGGCAAAAACACACAAAAGCCACAATCACATCCACACCCCTGAACCAGCGTGTGAAATCCTGAGGCTGATTGAGGAGGAGGAATGTGACCTCCTGACCCCAGGCTGTGGGGATGGGTGTTATAAAAGTGTGTGTTGGTGTGTGTGTTTGATGCGTGGAATCGAGTGATTGTATGTACACTCTCTATTGACTCTCTACTCCCAGAAGTGTCTTCTCTCATTTTTCAACCCAATTCACTTCCAATGGATTAAACACTGATGCTTACCCCCCCACCCCCTTTTTTTTTCCTGTCTTTGTTCCCATTGCACACTTTCACACCTTTAACATAGCTTTCAATTAGTCAGGGTTTCAAACATTTAAAAATAGTTCTTTAAAAATCTGGGTGGTCTTTTGCACACTCAAAAAATGTGATCTCTGAGACTCTGTTGTTTGTGAGAGCGGAAGCAGATTTCTCACATAGGTATGACAGAGTAGTCCCCCTCTCCTTCACACACAACCTCAAACAGACACACACACACTTACCCGTTGAGCAAGCTTTTGCACGGCCCATAAAACTGTTGATCTGACCTTCTCTTGTGAGGGAGGGGGGTGCTTTTGTGGCTTTTATGCTTTTGCATCCCAAAATTGGAAGTTTAGGCATCTGCGTGTCAGTGCGGTGGAGAAGAGAGGGGGTGAATTCACTTCTTGACTCGGCATAACCGTCTTAATTAAGACCCATGGCATCCAGCCCTGATGGAGCTCAGCATTAGTGGCGGAGGCATGCTGTGTGCAGGCCCAGACGGCAGCAGGTCCACTGGCAGTGAATGTGGCCTTATTGTCTGGGCTCGGTGGTTGTCCTCTCTCACTCTTCTTTATTAGCCGCTTGTAATCTAGAGCTGATTACAATGATTGTAGGTCATTGAACTGAAGCGTGAGGTAACACTGGGGGCTTTGAATCAAAGAGAGTTTAACATGAACCACTGGATGTTTTGTATTGCGGCCCAGGTTTAGTTTTTTTTTTTTTTAGCAGCACGGTGCGATAAAAGATTTGTAATTCTAAATTTGTAGCTTAAATTTAATATTAAATAAAGAGAAAGATAACAGTTGTCTGGTGACATGTTAAAATTTGGTATGTACTAGTTAAATAATGACGGACTGATGAAATATTCTAAGCTTAAATGCTGTGTTTTCTTCAGCTTTACGAAGAAAATCATAATAATTGATATAAGTAATGACTTAAACAAATCAGTTTGTGTGTAATTATTCCACTAAATGTGAATCACTTAGTAAATTGAAGTACTAAAGTAAATTTAACATTTAAAATGTTAGAATTTCTCTTGAGGAACTGAAATATTGTCAAACTATTTGTGCAAAATAGTTTTATCATTATTTCAAAGCAAAGGTTAAAAAGAAAAAAATTAACACTTTAAATTGTCCTGAGCATCTTATATGTTTGTATATAAAATTATTAATACTAATGATTAGTGCAGTTAACATGGCAAGTATTACAGAAAGAAAAGCCTGTATGCATACTTTGACTCTGATATTTCCAAAACAATTACTTTTTCTCTGCAAACCCTGAATGAAAAGCAAAGTTTTCAAAACTTTGGGAAATCATATTCCAGTTTTTTTTTTTTTTTTTACTGCTTTTGACAACTTCCTTTTAGACCATCAGACATTTGTGGTCAATTTCTAATTCTATGGTTTCTGTAAACCTTTGACTTGTTAATGCTAGTTTTAGCTTGTCCCCATTTTGCTTTAAGAAGCATAAAGGGAAACTTTTCCTACCTGCTATGTGGTAAAACATTTTGTTCTCTTGCATCCTAAATGAAGTGTATAGACTCTTTGTGACAAATAAATAGCTTCTAACATTCGTGTGTTTCTTTTGACAACATGTTGAACACATAACCAACTCTAGAAGGAGCTGACAGTAACATCATAATTCCCACTGTTGAATATGGTTACTGTAGGTGCAACCTGGCGGCAATTGCATGTTTGAGTTTCTGACCAGTCGATCACAGGCCAGAATCACTTGAGGCGAAGTGCTAATTTTTATTTCTGCATTTCTAACCACTATAAAAACATCAAAGCCCATTTCTTTATCCGTTTGTTTTTATTATGATTTATTTTCTTTCATCTTCTTTTTTTACTGTGTACTACTAACTGGCTGTACAGCAGTCAGAACTGTTCTCTTGGTCCCAAAAAGAGCCTTACTGCTTTACTTTCACAAATGGAGCATTAAGGCTTCTCCAGTAGATATATATTTCAGGATGCTGCAGTAAGAAGTTAGAAGAGAGAGTGAGATAAGAATACTGGGGAGAAAGATGGAAAGAATGCAAAAAAAAACATGCTTGTAGTCTGCTTATACATCTGCAGAAAGAGAGAAGAGGAACAGAGAACCGAAAAATATCAGCGACAAACAACACGTGCATAAATAACAACGACAATCCTTCGATCACTTCTCTTTTAAAATTTGGGAAGATTGGATTCTGGTGACATTACATCAATCAATTACTCACATTTAAAATTTGATTCCCATTTATCCATATTTGCCTTTAAGACTTGCATTTGATTTGCAGCTATCTGTAATTCCCTATAATTTTCCTGTAATAAACTTCCACATGCGTCCGTGAGTCTGGTTGGCGGTGCGCGTGCGCGCGCCTGTCTGCGTGTCGCTGTGCGCAGCGGAGGAGAGGAAGTGGCTGTGTTTGTTTAAACTAAGCACGCTCAGCCATGTGGGACAATTTAGCGGGAATGAGAGCCTTGCACTCTCCTCTCCCCTTAACCTTATTCTGAGCTGCATTTCTCTCCCCCAACACCCAACCCACCCCACCCAGGCTGGAGACCTTCTGAATGGGCGGCTGTCTTTTGAAGGCTAAGCAGGTTGTTTGGGAAGTAGGGCCAATAGTGTATGCATAGTGGGGGGAGGAAGATGAGAAGGAGGGGGGCTTAGACAGGTTAAAGCTGGAAGTGGGCTGCAGCCAGCGTAGAGGATGAGGGTAGATGCCATTTGAGCACGGGTGCATAAAAATTACTAAGTAAGTTTTATTGGCCACTGTTTTTCTTTGTAAAAAATATGCAACCACCATAGACGTGCACAATATACATACTGCCTCCAGGAAAAGCGTCAGTTCTGCAGCCAAGGAATCATAATCACAGCTTTGCACAGTAATAAATGTGAGCGAGATGAATACTGAGGTAATACAAAAGCTGCTGTTATGTAAGTTCACACTAGAATAATGTTTTCATGTCTGGGATTCAAATGCATTAGTAACCATAGCGGATCAGATTATTTTGACGCATGTGTGTGAGAAAGAGAGATAGACAAAGACACGATGTTTGAACTTGAGAAGAGTTCAGTTCTCCTTCATATTGCCATGGCGACATGAGGTAGCTATGACTTTGAAAAAAACACACATTTCTGAAAATTACACATCAGGTAAGCAAAAGGCGGCAAAGCCGAGCTTCAAGCCAAACTGTGTGCAGCGTTTTGTAAATCGTTCATCTGCAAAGTTGAGAGATGAGGTGAACAGACAGGATGCTTTCAAGATATCATAAGGAATTACCAAACAAAATTTAATGAAGCATCCAATAGCAATCAATACTAATTAGTATATATATATATATATATATTTTTTTTTTTTGGCAATCTTAAATATCGCAATGCCTTTTCACTGTGTTTTATCTGCACTGAGTAGAAAATTTGTAGCGTTCTGAAACATTTCTCAGTCGAGTTTCATGTTGGAAGAAAAATCCGGAGTACATAATTTCTCCAGCACCTCCTGTTCCTGCCCAAACGTCTATATTTTCTACAAGGAAATTGTTCAAGGCTGGTCATGTTTAGACTCTGAACATATGATAAAGATCCGGCTTTTCCTGGCAGATACAAATTTCTCATTTTTGTCAATGTCTGATGTGCAGATTCAAATTTTGATGCAAGTTTTTTTCAACAAGGAATACTTTTTGAATCCAGCTTAAAAACATAAAAACCTTCCCATTATTTTACCTTAGCAAATGTCCCTAATCTTTATCTAATTTGAGTAAATAAAAACATTTATAATAGTACATGCTACTTGTTGAGTTCACCAAAACCTGATAAGGGAACGTTGGCTAGATTTGATGTTTGGACGATTGATTGGTGCACAGGAATAAATGCTACTTCTGCCGCACAGAAAAGCACACCTAAATGCATGGAAGTTTTTACTTTTTAGTCCAAAAATCTGCAGGGCTTAATGGTATTTGGCTAAAAAAAATGGTCTTGAGACTAGAGCTGTAAAAAAAAAAAATAATCAAGAATTCAACAACCTTTTGATGTGGAAATTAGATAGAGTTCAAGGCAGACAATTCCTTGTAACTGGAGGATATAAATATTATTACTAGGGTCTGAACTGTCTGGCTGTGCCTCCAGCTGACATAAACCCACCCTAGCTTTTAGTCTGCAGCCTTGTGAAACCATCGGTCTAGCAGTGGACAAGCTGAGCCTGAAAGATCCGAGGTGTTAGGAAGGAGTTTCCTGTGAGCTCTGCCCTCCGTAGAGAAAACTTCTCAGGAGGAAGACAGGGAGTGGGGTCTAAGTAGGGAAAAAGGGGGGGAGGAGGGAATGAGGACAAAAAGAGAAGAAAAATCTGGAAATGCTGGCATGAAGAAGAGTGACTCATGTTCATGCGCTTGTGGGAAAATAGCCACTTCCTCTGTATAAAAAACACACAAACACCAACAAAATGTGTGTTCCCTGTAATGGCAGCAAAATACCAGAACTTCAAACTCAATACTGGTACCAAAAGAATTAACATGTTGGTTGCAGTCCACTTTTGAATCTGCAGATAAAAAATTTATCAATTTGACTAATTAAGAACATGCAGACGCACATACACATGCAGAAAGAGAGTCTTGCTCTCTCCTGGTGTGTGGCAATATGTTAATATTCTGAAAACGCTCTTGAATTCCAGGCTACATTAGTACACTTGGGATTTTTTTCTCCTTTGATATAATAGAGATATTAAAGAAAAGAGTTCTAGTAGGTTTTTGTTTCTCAAACTTTCTATAATAAGCACTGCATCAGTAAATTCTAAAATCTACAGTTACCACCAAACTGAGAGACATTTTAAAGTAAATCACAAAATTATAGAACAAAACAAATACATCTTGTCATTTTTTACCAGTGGATCGAGGCAACAGAATGCAGACAAGGTGGATTTATTTGAAGCTGCAGGTCACATTTCAACCGGCAGCCATTTTCACCGTGAGACCAAAGAAGCTGGCTTTTATACTTTGGGCGATTCCAACACTCATATCAGGTAAAGGGATGATAAATCAAAACAAAAAATAAACAGTATTTACACAAACCAAACACAAAACAATAAATGGTACCAATAAATATTTACATGCATCCAAATCATTACAACTAAACTAATCTAAGGTCAATCGAACAATAAATATAACTCCTCAGAGCATTACCCCTCTTAATTGAACATGTTGTGCTCCAGGAGCTTTTTAGCACCACCTGGAGCACTTGTCTCCTTTTGCTGCTCCACCCTGCTGAGAGACACTCCCAGAAAGGTAAGTACTCAAACAATTAGCCTGGTCTCCTTCACACACCTTCTTTTTTGACAGAGCATGTTAGATTGTAGGATGTGGATTGATTGGGATTTCTATTGGTTCTTAATACTTGATGCTTTTCCAAATAGGTTGGAAAAATAAACAGGAATTCAATCGGATGCTTCTCACCAACCCAGGTCTAAATAAATTACACAGAATTTTTGGCCTCTGGATACTTTTTTTAGGCTATATACTATTTAGATCACTTTTTTGAATTGCATACTAAAAACCTCCATACTTTAAGGTGTATTTTGTATGTGCACGCATCAAACAGAAAAATAAAAACAGTGGGAGGTGACATAGTTCAAATCAGAGATTCACCACTTGAACATTCAGAGATTGAAAGCGATCAGTTTCCTCATAACACAGATGCTGGAACATAATTCTTTATTTGGACTTAATCTTCTATTGCCTCATGGAGTCACACCCCATTCATGCACTGTAAACCACTGCAAATGCAAAATATGAATGGGGAAGCAGTCGGTCATGCGGTATTTGTTTGGTCATGTGACAGCGATAGTGACACATCGTAGGAGTGTGTGGAGTTTAACTGAACTAGAGAAGCAGTGGTGAAGACAGCTGTGTTGATAAGGTGTTGATAGGCTGGTGAAAAATCTATGCAATGTTGGTGAATTTCACAAATATTGGTGAAACATTGGTGCATCCCTTCTAAATTGGAGTCTTCCTTTGTCGGTAACATTGCCCCAGCTGAAGAAAGTTGTCTTACAATTACATCCAATAATTGGAAGTTATTGTTGAGTCTTTTAATTCTAGTGATCGGCAAATTTGTCTATTTCCAAACGTTTTTGACTGTAATGAGGCTGGTGGAGTAATTAAGAAAATTAGTAAGTATTGATTCTACCAAATGCTTATTGTGGCAATAATAAAAATGTTGGAGCTCTGCGTTTTGACCCCAGAGAGAGGTGTTGTTGTCCTGTAGGTGGCAAATGTAGGAAACATCGCTTTGTTCTGGTTGAGATCAACAGCAGCGCTAATTCAGTTTGCCTCGATGTTTGCTTTGCAGCTTCTGTTTCCAGAAGTAGCGCTAATCAGCGTCTCACGTCGTTTCAAGCCTTATTAGTTTCTCCCTGCTGATTGAAACCTTTTTCTTTTCTCTGCTGGAGCGTACATGTCTTGCTTTTCTCTCCGTTCCTCTTGAGCTATGTCGCTGCTACGTGGCAAGTGCTGGACTGTCAGGGCCTCTACTGTGGGTTTACTGCCTACTGGCCCCCAGCCCAACCAACCAACCACGCACACACACCCAGCCAGCCAGCTCGCAGTTGTACAGCTGTAGGAGGGAGGGCCGGCTCTAGCAGATGTGTGCATCTGCTATGGACAGCAGTGCTGTGCTAATGTAAAGCTAGCAGCAAGCTCTCAGCGGAGCCCTCGCCTCGACACAGAGCTTATTGTAAACTGTTAATGCATGAGAAACGAAGAGTGTGTCCTAAACTCTTGGCTTCACTCTTAATTTGCTGGACTCATTCAATTTTCTCTTCCTCCTTGTCTCCCGCACACATTACCCACTGTGCAGTATGACACAGGCAGGACTAATGTTTGCTCTGCGGCAATAACACAATTAGGATTCCACACGTTTCTCCCTCTGTGCTCACTCCACCTCTGTTCCTGTTGTCTATCCATCCCCACTTTTTGGCCTTATCCGTTTCCTTCCTGTCCTTCTTTCTCACATCCTCCCTCACATCTCTTTTTCCACCTTTTCTCTTTGCAGACATCTGCCAGTTCTACCCTGGATGGACGATAGTGATTCAATGGCGCTGAATGGCTTTGTTTTTTTCCTCCCCCATAAGTGAACACGACTCTGTTAATAACGGTTTGTGTGCATACATACTATGTTAGTTGTTTACACCGAACTCCCACTTTGTGGTTGTTTCAGGTAATCAACCACCACAAAGCTTTTGACCTTTCTGTTCCTCCCAAGCACACGCTCGCACTCGTATGCAGTGGCTGCAGGGACTCTCTCACAATTGCTGACCTGAGTGTAAAATAGCCGTTTCCTCTTCATTTTGTTCTCAAGGAAAACCGATCTCCCGCCTACCCCGCCCTCTTGTTTCTTACTTCTCCGTTCTCAACTTCTTCGCTCTCAATCCCTCAGCCTCCCTTTCTACTCCTGCTGCACCTCCTCTATCTGTCCATCTTTCTGTGTTGAGGGTGTTGTCTTGTCAATGGGCAAAATTGTGTAACTGTAGTCTGGCTCTGGAAATAGGCTGCTGCTTCTTGTCTGTCAGCTATTACTTATTCCCACCCACTGCACTGGCAACAGCCAATGACTTCCCACCAGGCTCTTAGAGAGGGGAGCTGTGCTTTTAAAAGGGCAGAGGAACGTGATGAAGGCCGGGTCTTTCCAGGAAGTGGATCAGATTATTGCTGGGCTGACTCTGTGGCTGAGCTGCTTTGTAGAGACCAGAATGAACCTTGAAGGTTGCTATCCGAAGGCGTTTCCTTTTCACAAAGCTCATGATGAAAACACTGAAAGAGGATTTCAGAAAATGTAAAGCTTTTAAAAGTGTACTAAAGTAAAAAGGGGGGAAAAAAGAAGCTAAGTGTGTTTTGTCAGGATTTGAGTTGATTTCATCAGAAGTGGCTCAAAAATGAAGCTCATTAGCTGCCAGTAGAAACCATGTAGTGGACAATGAGCTGCCAGGTTCTGAAGCATCCGAGTTGTATTTAGGTGTGTCCAAGTCAATTTGCTGCACCAGAATTAAATACCTGCATAATTTTGTTTCATAACTGGAAAATTCAAACATAAATGTGATGCTGTCTACTATGTGCTGCTTTATACAAGTCAATATGTCAGCATTATGTTCTTAGCAAAAAAAACAAACACGCAATCTGTTCAGATTATACAGGACATGGGATGATGTTTCTCAAACAAATATCTTCAAGCAAAAGATCTGAATTGTTTGATCTAAAATGCTTAATCAGCAGATGTAGTCTCGCTTATTCCATCCGAGTTACTTGCTCGATTAGCAGATCAATGTGAAATATAAAATATTTAGCTGTGTACACAAACCTGACCAACCAGAAAACGAACTGACATTGAATGCGTTCAGTTCACTGCCACAAAATGGTTTGTTCACATTCACAAAAGTAAGAAAAAGTACATTTTTACCTCAAAAGTTGCAATGTAAAGGTGCAAATGGATTAAATGATCCTAAGCCACTACAGTCATACTCCTTAGTTGATTTCAACAAAGGTGATTTACAACTAATGGGCAGCTAATTGTGTGTTAACCCAAAGTATTATATATTGTCTTGTACGGAAACAGGCAAGTTGAAGTTATTGTCTTTCCGTGTTAAATAAATCAGAGGTTTTGCCAAAGGAAGGGCGATGTTATGATTTGTGTATATTTATATAAAGCTTTACAGTGCGCGGTACAATTTCCAACTTGGCATTTAAAAGGCTCATTTTGGAAAAAAAAAAAGCGACAGAAACGAGAGAAAGCTCATTTCAAGTCACTGGGTCATCTATTTCTTGCCAATGTTCCTGGAAAACTGTCCTGATGAGAGGATTGGATATGCTGGTAGATGGATGAATGGGAGAATGACAGGGGAGAAAGACTTTGCCCAGGGTATTCATTTTGTGTGTGTGTGCTGGTGTTGAGGTCGAAGGATGTGCCTGGGGAGAGAAGGGCTGAGGCTGTCGTTTACCAGGCTGAGTCTTGACTTGCCTGTGGTTCAGCTGGACTCAACGATCTGCAGAATTTCTGGCATGTAGAGGAAACTGTAGAAATGGAGACAAACTCAAGAGAGAAAATTTGTGGAAAGTCTAGAAAAAAAAATCACGGACAATAGACGGGACAAACAACCATGCACACACACACTCACACCTAGGGACAATTTAGAGAGGCCAATTACACTCATGTTTTTGGACTGTGGGAGGAAGCCGGAGTACCCGGAGAGAAACCACGCATGCACAGGGAGAACATGCAAACTCCATGCAGAAAGACCGGGGCTGGGAATCGAACCCAGAACCGTCTTGCTGCAAGGCAACAGCTCTACCAGCTGCACCACTGTGCAGCCTGCATAGTGCACACCAATCTTTATTAAAAAGTACAGAAGTTCTGGCAGAAGCTAACTTTAGTGCAGTTAGCAGCTAACTGTTCACCTGTCCTAATGTTTAAAAAATGGGAGGAGCTTTTTCTATACTTCAGACTGACAGTAATACAGTGGAGTTTTAATATTGTGATATAGTGACATAAACTCTTACAGCATGTAAAGACATTTCTGGCGTCTTCATACAGAGTACTGCTTTTCAGTGCACTGGAAGCAGCTTTACAGTGGACTCCTATCTGTTCGTAGTTCAGTATTTGCTGATTTCTGCAGACCGTAACTTCAAATTATTTGTGGAAAACTCACCTGTTTATTTATTTTTCTGTAGAGCATATCTATATTATTTGAAAAAATAAGTGGTTTCGGAAGCTGAAATACTTGGATGTAAAGCCAGCTGCTGGCTAACGTTTGCTAAGCAGCCAATTTAGAATTGCCACTGATTTTGCTTGCTACTGATTGGTTGTAGACTTATGGGGAAGAGATAAGGAAGACTATTGGAAATAAGAATATTAGCTTTTCTGGTGGGGCAACACCAGTTTCCACTGTATGCAATAATGCATACTAATGGATGTTTGGTGTTTCGGCCATTGAAATTAGCAGCTATCAATGATGTTAGTGGAGCTCACTAGTACTTGCTGATTTCAGCTATTTGTGGGACGTTTTCTTTAGACATGACAGTAAATAACCAGACCACAATCTTGGAGTTCTTGAGCAGCTTATGGTATTAAAAATCCCCCCATAACCTAAATAATTCCTAATTACCATGAGAAAAATGTTAGGGCCATTTATTTATTCATTTAAGCATTTAACTCTAGAGGCAGCAATCAGAACTTACTGAATGATTTCCAAAATATATAGATGTGATGACATGACACATTAGGTCATCGGATTTATTTATTTATAGACAAATATCTGACTTTGGTCAACTGTATCTCATTTCTACATCTATACTTTGCTGAATTATGCAGGAGTTTACTTTTCATCATAGCATATATGGTTGTTCTTGATTAGTACTTTCCCAAGACAGCACTTTTCTTACAGTCTCTATACATATGTCATCATTTGGGAGAAAATCCCTAATTAGAAGTTTTGAGAGACTTAAAAGCGTCCTGAGGAGCATCAAGGAGCATCTGGCTACGATGGGACCTTCATTCATCCTCAGACTCGGTTTCTCGACGTGCCCCGTCTCATCTGTTGGAGTGGAGAACGTGCCATCGAGTCTTCGGTTTATGGAGTTTTGAAGAAGTAGCTTGTTCTTGCAGAGTTTTGCAAGCGTACGCACACTCAAATGTGTCCGTCGCATTCCACCCCACCCTGCTTTGAGTTCTTCTTCTTCGTGGATGACATATCATTACGACAATTACAGGGCAGGAGGACCTTAGCCGCTCTCACAAACTGAGGCGTGCACACATGAAGGCGCTGCACCGGTGCATGCACACACATATGGAAGTCAACCGGAATGAGTTGAAGCTACATTTTGATTTCAAACGCCTTGCCACTGTCCCTAACTTTCAGATTCTCACTACCTTCTACTACCTATCCTGGCTCGCCCTAACTCCCACACACACACACACACACACGCACACATGCCGGCTTTTCATGTGTACTGCAGAGCTGCTCACCAATGTGGGAACCAAAAGAAGTTCCATCTTTTATAAATCCCCTCTCTGTCTTCTCCAAGTGTGTGTGTGTGTCAGTGTAAGCACAAGCACAGCATTCCTTTTTGCCTTCCTCTCCACTCTTCTTTCTCTCCTCCCTCCCCCTACCTCCTTTTCTGCATCACTCTTTTTACACTCCACCTCTCTCCGTCCTGGTGGAAAAAAAAAGGTACAAACTTTGTATGAGTGTGTGTCTGTGTGTGTATCTGTGCATTAGAAAGAGGGTGAAAGAGTGAGAGCGCAGGTTTCTCTGAGACTGAATACCTTTTGTAAAAGGAGTTGGCATTGAATGGGAGTGGTGTTGGTGGCAGTTTCCCACAATATTTAGAAGCTTTGCCCCCATTTCCCCAAAGACACGTACACAGGCGCACATGTCGGCGCAGCCATGTGCATGTTAAACGCCAGCACGGATGGGAACTCTCAGCTGATAAGATGAGGTTGCAAGGACTCGGATTTAACCCGGTCGCGTTTGTGTGTGTGTGTGTGTGCGCGCATGCATGTTCTGCAGTTCTAAGCATTGACACCTGAGAGCATTCCTCACTGCTCAGACGACCCAGCAACAAGGAAGATGATGCCTTTACCAGTGCCTCTATTTTTCTCTTCCTTATCTCCCTTCTTCTGTATCACATTCAGACGCACATGGCACTACAGGTGCAGTTGAGTTAGTCCCGTATTCATGACGATCTCGCTACAAACAGCAACAGACTTCCAACAAAAGTGCAGTTTCGGTTCTTCATCCTGCTTTCTCTTGTTTCTCGTTTTACTTGTGTGCTTCGTCACCGCTACTTCACAGCCTAAGGAAAAATTCCCACCACTAAAGAGATTACTGTTCTTATTTCATCTCAGTCTGCGAATGAGGAAAAGATTGATAGAAATGCTCTTGGTTCATAATTTTAAGGAAACTGACCTGTTATGTCTGGAATGCTCACATGTAACCAAATTTCTTGCACATTTATTGTGTTGCTAATAGTTGTGAAAATCATAATTCATGATAACAGGGCTACTTTGAAGTCTGAAAAAGTAAGGACCTTGATTTAAGGGGGTTTCCAATGTCTGGTTAAATATGGAAAATGAAAATAGAGCATGAAAAATATTTGAATTCCCAGACTTAAGTCTCAGTCCTGTTTTCCGTCAATCTGTCCATCCGTGTCTCATTACCGCCTTTCCAAAAAATGAGAACGATTTGGAAAACTATGAATTTGACATCAAAAATTTATAAGAACCTAGCAGGAAGTAATTACTGATTGTTGGTTAGTTGAAGTTTATTAATGTTACCACTAAAGGTTTAAAAACCCCAATTGGCAAGGGGTTGTAATCACCACGATTGACAGTATTATTGCAATTGGAATATTGTGATCACCAAAACATTTCTGCATTTACATTTCAAAATATAATTCAGTGGAGTAATTGTGTGTAGTTCACAACTCAATGAGGAAATAGTTTTGTTTTTTACTAGTATTTTTTTCAAAAGGTTCTCCATGCAGTAATCGTTACTATATATAAAACCGACTAGAGTGTGCTTAGGTTTTAATGTCCTTATTTTTGGTTTTATTATCACAGTGATGAATTCCATAAAATACTGTAATATTTTACGTTTTTGGACAGGATCCTTTTTCTTCCCCCGTAGATGAAGCCTGGAAGGCGATGCAGAGGTTATAAACGTTAGATTGCTGAAGATAGAATTGGTAAATCACTTGTTTCATGGGACTAGGTTGCTCTTCAGCAAGATCTTAAATTAACAGGACAATTTGTGCAGTAAGCGTGCTCAAGGTTATAAGTTAGGATCAATGTTAAATTTGACTTTTTAAAACCGACAAATAAAAAAAATCGTGGCTATTTTATTGCAACATAAAGCACGCGCAGTTGAAATCCAAACAGCTGTGGGAAACTCCCCCTTTACGAAACTGCACTTCTCTGGCAATTTATTAAAATGATTTCAATTCAGTCCAAAAATACTTTATTGATCCCTAAGGGAAATTCAATCAGTAGGAGAGAAAACTTTTGTGGTGACGAACACTGTAGCATTTTGCTGACAGATTTTTATCTTTCTACTAAATTCAAACACGTGTAGCAACTTCAAGGCTTGTCAATTGGAAGCTTGTAGTTATTACTCTGCTTACTGTTGTCGCCAAGAGGATTAACTTGTTGCTTTGGCGCTACGGATTGGTGTAAAAGTAGCTAATAAAACTGATTTAACAAAATACAATTTACACTTCTGCAGCTGCTGCAAAGCTTACCAAAGGTACGCATTTTCTGGGTGTTCCCAAAAGATTCTTGTTTGCATATTACTGTACCCCAGAAGCTTTGCAAAGCATGAAAAATTGTATCGTAACTGTAAGAGCAAAAGGCAGCAGGGAGGGGTGGTTTTCCCTCCACTTTCTTTTTTAAATCGTTTTAATCTCTCCTGACGCTTACAGATAGGGCTTCTGAAGCGAGGGCAGGATTACATCTGAAATCAATGCTTATCTCTTTTTGTGACTCATTCGCTTATGAAAAGGGCTTGTCATGTCATTGTGTGTGAACTGGTCGTCATGCTCCATTTCAGTGACCGATCAAATCTGAGGCCCTGTGAAAGTGCCGTGTGCAATGATCAGAAACCTGCATGCGGACAGAAGCTACAAACTGCTACAAACATGATGCGGTGTGTCGAAGAGGTGCGAACACCACCCTGGAAGTAAGTCAGACTGTCTGTTAGGTGGTTGCGAATATCCATTACGCTTCGTCAGGTTGGACAGACTGGAGTCATCGGGCGTGTGTGTGAATAATAAATGACTGTAAGTAACGACTGTTGTGTAATGAGGTCAGATCTGCCACTGAATATCTAAGACTTCAGAGTGTGTGTGTGTGTGGGGGTGGGTGTGTGTGTGTTTTTGCATCTCAATGGGCCTTTAACATTATGCATCTTTAATGCAACACAGTTTCCATGCTTACACAAGGCTTTTCCATTTAATGGCACTAACATCCATTCACATGCATGCACATCAACACACATGTTCACATCATAACCCTTCACGCGGACAGATGAGCGGTGGATTGCTGCACAGATCGGACATGGAATTTTAAAATTAAATAACTTATCCCTGCCTGGAATCTCCATGTTATTCCTTCAGCATTCCAGTGGGGGAAAGGAAACCGCACTGTCTGTTTGCATCCGTGTATGTACGTATGCTTGGCATGTGGATGTATGAAGCTGCTGTCAACAGCTGCTGCCATTATTCATGCGTTGATGCTCATTATTCATTCACAGATGCATTAAATGTTCCAGTGTGTACATTACATCGTGCAGGAAGCATGTGGATCGCCACAGTCGGAAAATAACAGGGCATCTATAGTTACTCTGCTAATGAATGGGACTTAAATGGAAAAACGTTGTTTTTGTCTTGTGTCTTTTGGCTCTCTACTTTGAAATTTAGTGCAACAACAGGATGTGTTATTTGCAGTTACCCATAAGACATTTGTGAACCTCATGCAGCATTCTTGTAATTGCATGAGCTGGCTTTTTTTTTTATTGCTTGAACAGAAGTTTAAATACATTTGCATGTAATTTGGATTTAATATTAAAGCCTTTCATTGTCACAAAAAGTTAAAATGAATCTCCCATTTTCTTTGTTTTTAGAGGGATGCTGTAAAATATTTAAGAATAGTCAGTATCTACATTCCAATCTCCCTTGTGGTGATGAGATATGGGTCGTCACCGCGCAAATGAGATACTAGAAACAAGCAGCCGAAATGAGTTGCTTCCATTGGATAGTCAGATTCTGCCTTGGAGCTCCATCATCTGCAGTGGAGCTCAGGGTTGAGCTGCTGGGTAAAGAGTACCAGGATCTCCTGAGTGCCTCCATTTGCAGGTTTTCAGGTAATTTCCTGATAAGAACCAGAATAAGAGCCAGAGTCCAATGAAGGAACAATATTTCCCTCAATCTGGCCTGGGAACAATTTTTGATCCCCAAAATTGAGCTGGAGATGGGTCAATGAGATGTCAGTTTTTGGATTGGCAGATTCCAGGAGATGATTGATAAATTGATGGTATCTTATTTGCATTTGAAAATTTGGAGAAGTAGAGATTACCGTAATTTTCGGACTATAAGCCGCCACTTTTTTCCCACTCTGAACCATGCTGCTTATGGCTCGGTGCGGCTTTTCTGTGTATTTTTCTTCTACCACCAGGGGGCTCTGTAGCGGGAAGTGAATGATTGGAAGTCAAAATAGGAAATCAAAGAAGAAAGCGCTAACTTTCATTTAGCACATGCTAGCAGCAGCACGACGGAGAAATGTTTTCAAACTCAGACCCCCTCATCATGGAAACAACACGAAGTTCACATGATGTTTTTAAGTTGAAGGCAATCGATCTGGCTGTACGGTGGCAGTAAGTGTGTTAAGTTTCATGATGCAGTTTTTGCTAGAGCTACTTTGAAATATTTCAGATTGCTTTATATGGGCACAGAAACAAATCTCTGCTTTACAGTGATTCAAATGCTTGGCTTTTGAAGCTGGAATTATTGGCAGACAAAGATCAATAAAAATGTAAAATCTAAAAAGCAGATGAAGCTTTCTCAAGCCTTTCACTACTGCACTCACTCACCTTTTGAGGTTTTTGAGACGTTTAAGTATCTTAAATTGCTTTATGTAAAAAACCCCCAAAACTTTAAAGAAAAAATCTTAATTTCCTAAAATCTCAGTCACCCACTTTATTTCTTTTTTTATTTTTATACCAATGGTTAAACTCTCAGACGATATTCACATTGCATCCTGGTTGATTAAAAATCCTTTTAAATATATTTGGATCTAGATGGAACAGTTTCGGCATGAAGTTTATGTGCAATCAAAGCTGTCAAAATCAGCACTATTTTCAGTAATGGTGCCTTTCTTGCTTGGTGCTTTGTTTACGTTTCATTCTAATAACGCTGAGATATTTGTCACACTTCAGTGGGGTAAAGGACAGATGGAATGAACCATGAAGATAATCTGGTATTAGGACCACATATGACGGTGTCCTGGGTTTTATTTGGAAACAATCAGATTTTTGCTTTTAAAGAGTGTCCATAAAAAGTCAGATTTGGTGTACTTAAGCTTGCAGAGAGTTACGGTAACTGTAGTTTTTCTGGAGGTAGCGTTACACTGTTTCCTATCTTGTAGTGTGCTTGCATATTAAAACATTTATTTTACATGGCCTTAAATGTGCAGAAATGGAATGCCAGTCTTCTCAGTATGTATGTAACATGGTTATCATACGTCTTCTGTTTTTGTAAGTTGCAGATGGATTGGGATAAAAGTTGCAAAAAGTAGCTATGGGTCAAATAATTATTTGTCAAATTAGTCAGAAAATTGGCATGCTGAGCTAAATTAATCTTCTTCAGCACATTGAGTGATGTTGGTATGAATTCCTTACATCCAAAGCAACATTTGTGTTAATATCATCCTTCAGCTGTTTTAAAAATGCTGTATATATGTAATACGGTTTAAAAGAAAATTGACTTAGTAATTTTTCTTTAAGGAAGGCCTGCTCTTTCTGACAGTCTGCCTTCATAACATTATCACAACAGTGCTTTTCTATTAACCCCTTAACAATGTTTTTACCAGCTTTGGACTGAGAAGTAGCTCATATAATGAGCTCCACAGATGCGTTGTTCCACCTGGTGTATTGCTAATTGTTTCTGGCTAGTCTGAAGGAGCTGAGTGGAGGCATTGCGAGGGAGGGCTGCTATTTAATGTGAAAGCTCGGAAGCTTGGAAACTGCAGTTCTGAGGAGGAGCTTTGTTCTTGGAGGTGGTGCTTGTGTTTCACAAAGCTGAATGGTTGCCATGGGAATGAAAGGATTTCTCAAACATGCCTGAAAGAATCATAGCAAAACTCCAGCTATGTTTTTGATGAGGGAATAACATTATAACATGGCGTACAGCTCAAAAAAGGAGATTTTACATAATGCCACCCCTTTAAAACTGTATATTTGTCTATTCCTTGCAATGGAAGGCAATATAACATAATATTGAGGCTCCCGACAGAATAAGCAAAGCATCAGCTGTATTTTGTGGGTCCTCTTTAGGTACTGTCCATAAAGTCCATGCATCAAGAGTAAAGCTTTAGTTTTGGTTAACATGCTGATCAATTGACTGATATTTTCCGATATAAATTACTCCTGTAATCCTTCTCCTCCCTCATCACTCCCTATTTTGCCTCAAGCTAAGTCTTCTCCATTTCTCTGTCTATTCTTTTTCCTGGCAAAGCTCACGGTGGTGTTACCATTGGTCTGAGCTGTGCGTGTATAAGTCAGGAGGGCTAGGCTGAGCTGGAAACGGGGCGACGATGGAGAATTAAACGCGGATGAGGACAAAGTCGAGAAGTAAAAGAAAAGATTGATTGAAATTTGTCAAGAGGCAACGGAAGGGTGGTGTGTTTATGTTGCAGTAGGACAAGTCCCAGCTGGGCGATCTAAACCTAACCCTTCCAGCGACCTTGTCAATGCTAATAGAGGGCCGGCTGAAAAAGGAGGCCCACAATGACACACAGCTGCTTTTGGAGGAATGCGCTGCACACGTGCACATGCTTATGAACTATATGTGTCAGAGATGGATGTCAGATGGCTTTCTCCGACTTAGCCACATCAAAAGAGATCCCTAACACATACGTATCGTGTTCTGCATACGTCCTTGTGTGCATAAAAGCATCTTCTTGCCAGCGGTCAGTGGCTCCTTACCAGTGCTTACCGTCTTTGGCGCCGAGATTGAACACCTACAGTATTTAGTCCACTTCACACGGTAAATCTGTATGTTTGTAGACGTGTTTATGCGTGAGCCTGGAGAAGCCTCGAGGCCGGACTCCTCAGTTTATCAATGTGTACGTTTCCTTCAGGGGGAATGTGTATGTATGGCTGACATGTGATTGGAAGCTTCAGAGATTTAGTTGTATGTTTATCTTTTCTGGTTGTTTTTTTTTCGCGGTGTATATGTGAATGAACACACACTTTGTTAAAGTTTGGTTTAGCAGCTTGGTTAAAATCCTGATGAGCACCATGTGTGCTCGGTTTTCTTTATGTTTCTGCCTCAAAGCCGGTTTGGTGATGCCATGTCATTTTCCACTTTAGCATAATAGCATTGTTTGCTTTTCTTTTTGCCCCCCTTCTAGTTTTATCTTCCATTTGGTCCCTAGAGCACCAGAACAATTAGACGTAATAAAAATGACATAAAAGCTTATTGCTAGGTTTATCTGGTTCGTTCTAAGATAACAGTCATTTATCCCTACTGAGCTTAAAAAACAACAAAAAATGTCCGACCGCTTTTTATCCGCCGTTTCTTTTTTCATTAGTTCTGCAAACAGGATGCTAACTGTAATCCATAGGGCTATTGTTGACAGTAAAACACTTTGGATTGGTCTCGCTTTTCTCCTTTGCCTCTTTAATCTTTATTTCCTTTTATATCAACAAGACATGGCTTGTTGGGCTTCATTAGAATTTATTCTTGCACAAAGCCAGTGGTTAAGGGAAATGCAACACCTCAGGAAATGTTTCTCGTTTCCCTTTTTGCATAACTTTTCCTTTTGTTATTTCACTTCCAGAATCATTTAACGCAACACACTGCATTTAAATCTTTTGGAAAGCAGTCCTTTTCCTTTGTACTGAGTTTCCCAAACTTGTCACTTGGATTTTGATTCAAGTGCACACCCCGATTGAATGAAACTGAAACCAAATCAAATAGCAATTTTTCAGCACTAGTGAAGAGTTTTGCTGCTTACATGAAGCGGAAAATTGCTTCGTAAGAGGAAAAAAAAAATCAACAATAAACATAAAGACAAACACAACTCCAGCCATACATTTTGAGATTGTATTTTATGAGTTTATTTCAAAATAGTTTTAAGTATATGTATAAAGCTTTTTATGGAAAACGGAATTTTTACAGTTTTGAGACCAGATTTTTTATTTTCAATTATACACACATGGTGGCTAAAAAGAAATGAAAAATAGCCCCAAGGGTTACATCTCCATGAAATAATTCAAAATATTGATTATTGATTTATACAAAAGTCTTTTGATGTCAGAGAATCTTTTATAATTGAAATAATCGCGTTTTTGACATGAGTCACTTTATGCTCACAAACACCCAGTTACTTTGACGGTCTGGCTCCTTACTACTCCTGAATTGTCTTTCGTTGGTACTCAATCAGCTGTATTGAGCTCTGGGTTGTTGCTTTCTTTGAGGCCAAGATTCTTGCTAATTCATAAATCCAGGGGAAATCTGGAACATGGAGAACATTTCTGCTTATCAAGATCTTTAGTGAAAATAAGACCGCTCACTATTTTCCTTTCTAGCACTTAGCTAATTGTGTTGTTTTTGTCAACCAAACATTTATTTTTTGTTAAAAACAACATTTAGTTTATTATAAATAAATTGTATATTTATTTTAAACCTTAGATCATCATCCATTTGTGTTTTAGAGAGCCAGACTTCAGTAGGCTCTTTTTCTGTTTTTAAAAGTGAGTTTCAAAATTACCTATCTGATTGTGATTCATTTGTTTTATGCTTTTAACACTTCTAGATAGTTGGACTTTAAAATAAGATAACAATTGTCTTTTTAATGGTTAATGTCTTGCTTGGTGATCTCTGCATGCTTAGACTTTGCTCTGTCTTCTCTGCAGCTGTGTGATGGCTGCTATGAATACTTTTCAAAGAAGCTGTCCATCATGACCAACAGTACAATATAACAAAACGGACATCAAGTTTTCCGACCTTTAAAAATGTTGTCATTCTTTCTCCTGACTTTTACCATGCCATTGTGTGTATGCCTAAAGAATGAGGATGTGCTGATAAATCCTCTCTCTCTTTCTGTACTTTCCCAGGTAGGGCAGTTCAGTCAATTTCTCCATGAATGTACGTCACAATGATGATGACAGACCAGATTCCACTGGACTTGGCTCCGCCCCCCCTCCTGAATGGAGAGCTCCCTCTCATGCCTCACATGGTTAACGGTGATGCAGCGCAGCAGGTATATATGTCTTTTCACACTCGCACACATCTGTCATCCGGACACTTGTAGTTCAAACCACCGAATACTTCCACTTTATTCTTTCAGCATTTCCTATGTTGTGGTAAAGGCATTCAAAAGGCTCCTCCCTTTGTTGTCGTTTCATCACAAGTCTCGTGTGTCATTCCTTCAGGTGTTTGAAAAGCTGCCAAGAGCTTGCTATCAATGAAGTAGTCATTAGCTGGAGCAAAAAAGAGCACCTAGAAAGATAAGGACAAGTCGAGTCATTTTCACAAAGGATCACTGCAGATCTTCGGCATTCTGGGTGACATACTGGCATTGCTGGAAAAAGAAATAAAAACTCCTAGAAGCATGGCCGAAACAAATTTCCATCCCCACATGCCACATGCTCTCACAGGATTTGCTTAAAACACTTTGGACAGGGAGTTAAGTGAATTCTCCTGAACATGCTGCAGAGCCAGGTGGGCCTCTTTGAAAGCGCAACACCTAAATCGACATCTGCCCAGGAGAAGCGAAGCAATCGCTCTAATTAAAATCAGCGCAGCTCAGTGGAACTTTAAATATTTGGTCAGAAACGTTTTCACACTGTGAGCTTTCGGTAGAATAGGGATGAGAATGCTTTTGTGTCACCATAGCCCTGCTCCCTCGCAGCCCAGAGGAAGTATGCTGGGAGTGTTTTGGCTGCGACACGGTACAGTTATGCAGGGGGTTTTGGCCATAGCACACAGCAGTTACTGAGCTCTTTTTATCACAACACCCTGCAGTTTAAACTTGGTTCCCAGTGTGGAATCAGGGATCTAGACCGATGATTATACAGATTTGACTCAGCATTTATGTGTCCACATGTGTGAATTTGTTTGTTTCTTCGTCTGTCGTACTTTGTGTGTGTGTGTTTGTGTCTCATACCCTTTTAGCTTTTGTGTGGGCACTGCAGCGTCTGTGTTGAGTCTGAATACATGCTTAAGTGCTTGTCTGTCAGTTTTCTCTGAATTTGTGTTTACCAGCCTGCATTTTTCAAGCTGCAGCTGCAGCTACACTGAAGCTAAGAGAGGGTAAGTATCAGGTACAGCCAAGATCAAAGACGACTAACTATAAATGTTTCTACCTGTTTTTTAACCTAAAGAGTACAGTGTAGAGGTTTGGAGCTGATCTGGCAGTGCTGCTTTTAGGTTCTATTTTTCTGAAGCTAAAAGCAGAAAACAGCTGCTTCTGAATGGCTTCCAGAATGTTTATGTGCAGCATTCCTTCAATCACCAACCATTCATTTTCTACTTTAAGAGCAGAGGCGACATGACACTGTGTGTGTGTGTGAACTCGCTGCAGACCAGGTCTTCAATGACATTTTTCAAAAAATTGGTTACTTCACATTGTAAAATAGTCATTAGCATCTGATATTAGTGAACAGCACTATGCACAGTCATTGACAATAGTAATTAGTCAACCAATCAATCAAATATGAGCTGGAAAAGGTAAAATGTAAGGCGTCCCAACTCTTCCGACACTGATCAGGTTAGCCAATTAGAAAATCCCAGATTTTCTGTTATCGACCAATTTACCACTTATTTTTATATTTGCATAAAAAGTACTGAAAAAAACTCTATTTAAAGGTTGAGTTATATATCCTTCTTTTGAAGTTTAAATTCAGTGTCGACTCTCTTCCTTTTCTACTAAGATGAATAAATGTTTATTTTACATTTTGTGTTACACAAATGTTAAAACCGCAAAATTCTGGTTCTGGGTCAGTTGGTTTGGAACGGCTTATTAATGTGTCTCTTATTGACATTTCTTCTTAATGAAGAAAGGTCTGGAAAGACCTAGACAAGGGCAACAATTTTCTTTTTCTAAAATCTGTCACAAAACAGTTAGAAACCACCTAAATATGAAGGCTTCATCACATTTCTTTTCAGATTTTGTGAATTCTATCTTAGCTCCTGCTCATGTGCAACACAAGCTGACTGGTTAAATCCAGCATCTGTAGACATACATGGGGATGATAGTAGGTTAAAATGTAACAAAATATGTGCCCATTAAAGTGAAGCATCATGGGTATACCCAACAGTCCCGTTCCTTTGACACAGATCTGTTTATTTAAGCTGCCACTCCTCTAACTCCCACCAAACATGGTCCCATGTAGGGGCTTTCTCCATCCGTATGTGCCGTGTACTATGCTGCCGTTCCCATAGCAACAGCAGCCGCTGCAGCAGACAGAGCAGGAAGTGTGCATCTGTTTGTGTGTGTGACGGGAAGGGAGCATGTTGGTACTGAGATGGGAGAAGAGGCAGAGGCTGCAGGAGGAACGTGCGATATGAGGCTTGTTGAAAGGCACACCTGTGGAGCATAGACAGCACCGTGCTTGTGTGTGCATGCATGCATGTCCCTGAATACATGTGTGCGCGTGCCTGGTGCGTACGCAATGGAGGGTCACCTGTTTCATGTCTACAGCCACGTGTACAGTTTCAACAACCTGAACACGGAGAACATGACGGTAAGGTGTTTGCGTGCTCCCCTCGGGCTTAAGCAGCAGAAGAAGACCCACCCAGCTGTCTAAGCAGTGTCATTTACTTCGCTTTCATTGGTGTGCGCGCTCACCTGTCTGTCTGTTAGGCTAGGATGTATGCTGTTGTATTCATACCGGATCTTTTCCGAGAACAGGTTTTCAGATCAAGGTGTGTGTCTCAAAGTAGCTGTTTCTCATTTATATGCGTGAATAATACTCTATGATCCTATTGTCAGTGTGCCAAGTCACCTCTGGAAATTATGTAACGGATAAACTTTCTCCTTTGATACTTTCTTTATTTGTGTTTTCTTACAATGTTTTCCTTTTTTTTTTCCTTTTGTCTTTGTGTTTTGACACAGGTGATTCTGGTGCAGGTGAACCCAGGGGAGACGTTTACCATCCGGGCGGAGGACGGCTCGCTGCAATGCATCCAGGGTCAGTCTTCACTTATCACATTGCGTTATCATATTACAGCGAGGCCTGGCCATCACTCCTATGCGTGTCTGTGATTGAAGATTTTTTTTTTAAATCAGTTTAATTGTAGGCTGGCTTTACATGCTAAACCGAGACTTGTAAAGTGGAAGCGCATCAAACCAACATGCGTATTTTAGACGCACAAAGCTGTTTTAACCCATTAAAGGATGTTTGAAGATTTACTTTTGGGAATAAGGATAAGTAATACAACTTTTATCAGTCTGTGGACACTCGTATATTCCAGATTGATCAGGTAATATGAATTATCACATAAAAATGTTAATATTTGAACTAAAAGATCCAATCAAAATTCTTTGTCCATGTTAATCATAGTTATTCAAAACTAGGTCTCTGCTGATTCTGAGTCCAAGTCTGACTAGTTCAATCATTAATTATTTAAATAAAATAAATTCTATAAATATGCAATAACAGAACCATCAGCATGATATGCTAGCATTGTATGCTAATGCTAGCAATAGCTAGCATTAGCTAGCTAATGGCCCAGTTTTTTGACAGCAGCAGATTTTGTTTCCCATCTGGGTTTTGTGCAGGTGGCCAGACTTAAAAAGCTGCTCCAACATGGGTTCACTCCCTTAAGAGATATCTAGAATCTCCTGACAACACGTCGCCAGTTTTTAGCAAACTTGCATCTAATCTTTTGCTTTTGTGGAAACTAATGTAAACATAAGTTAAATTGACTTGATGATTTGCATGGTCTCTCTAAATTCTCCCTTGGTGTGAGTGTGTGCATGGTTGTTTGTCCTGTGTGTCTCTGTGTTGCCCTGCAACAGACTGGTGACCTGTCCAGGGTGACCCCGCCTCTCGCCCAAAACGTAAGCTGGAGATAGGCACCAGCACCTCCTGACCCCATTAGGGACAAGGGTGTACAGAAAATGGATGGATGGATGGATGATTTGCATTGTGACTTATTTCAATCAGAATAACTTGCAGGGAAAGTTGTTGCCCTGATTCAGTGCTTGCATCGATTGTAGTGTTTCAGCTGCTTTCTGCACTGCTCCCAGGGGAAGCTGGGAGCCAAACGAGATGCAATAAACGCAGAGTAGGTCACAGGACTCGAGTACCTTTCAGATAATTCTTTCTCTCTGTGACCTACACAAGCCTTGTGATCTGACAGGTCTTGACATGTAATCGGAGGGCGTGGGAGGGTTGAAGTCAACTCACTGATATTATGCCTCTCTCCTGCATGGAGGTGGCCATAAACATGGAACCACAACGAGATGTAAGGGTAAGAAGGGACTGGTTGTGTGTTTGTTGCAGAATTGATTAATGACCCAATACAGTCACTCTTGCTCTTCTAGCATCATTTCAAGGATTATAAATTCTTCTATTTTTAAGGTGAACAAAGTATATTTGATAATAAAATAATATGCACAGTCAATACTACAGTTTTGCAAGCTGTGCTTGCAAAAATAACCTTTACGTAAAAAATAATTAAATGCAAGGGTTGCTGTGGGCACGGCTGATTTAAAAATCACAGATGATATGGACAGAAAGATAAGTTTTCTTATTCAATATTCAAACAAACTTTGGTCAGGACCCCCAACTGATGCCAGGGGTCAAGAACGTGAAGGGAAAAGAAGTTGTGAAATCTTGTCTAGAGAGTTGGAATTTAAAGGTATTTATTCAGCCATAAAACATGCAAAAACTCCTGAATATTCCCTGATTACAGTGTTTTGGATGATTTGTGTAGTAAAGTACATAATAGTGTAAATGTAAGGCAGTGGTTAGTAGTAATGTATGTTTGCACCGATGACAGATGTGGTAAAGCCAATCTACAATGGCTCTACTCTGACTTTGTCAGATATCAGCAAAGATGTAAGACTGGAGATGGAAGCCACATTAAAAAGCTCCTAAAGATGGAAGAAGGTGGCAGTAACACGGGATTTCCCCCAGCCTCCTCTGAAATTGTCTCACTTTGAGGATGTCAGACAGCAGCTTTGAAAGGGCGCTTTTGTTTTCTTCGTGATCTCTCCCCTCCCCTCTTCTGCCGATCCCCGTCTTCTTCCGTCAGTCTTTCTTTGGCCTTGGAATTGAGAGAAAGCAGTTTTGGCCCAGACACAGCCTGCCGCCCCTCTTGTAAAACCCTCACCACCACAGCATGCCGTGTTGTAGCGAACAACAGCCTGCCTCTTCTCCTCTAACCGCCATGTAATTTAATTTTCCTGAAATCAGAGGGATCGCCTCGGGCAAACCTACAGGCAGAGTTAATGGCAGATAGAGGCGCCGCATGGTGGGATGGGTAGATGCAAGGATGGTGCAGGCACAAGTGACACGTAGAATGAAAGATTTGGTGACTTGTGAAACGTAAATTAAAGAACAGATGACAGAAGAATTCTGTGAATATAATAAACAGAGGGGAAAACCAGATGCTGCTTTGCAGAAGGACGCTGTATTGATTCTACTAAGGTCTCGTGGATGTTTATTTGTCTGGTTGCATGTGTGCACTTCCCTGTAAAAAGTTCTTCTGTCTCTTTGTGCATTTTTTTTTTTGGTGGGAGGTCTCCAGCTTGGCCTCGTATTAATGTGAATATTATTAACGTGCATGCAGACAGACGAACAAACTCCAGTTCTTTTCCTCTAACGTTCTCTGGAGGAGGTGAGCGGGTTTTATGAGAGGTGGAGTGTGGCGGTAGGTTTTGAAGACGGGACTGAGTCCCCTCTTCAGACCGACTCTGTGTGATTACCGAGTCCTCAGAGTTCAGTGTTTGCCCTCGCTTGTGTACTTGTGTGTTTGCTCTTTGGCTCTCTACGTGTGTGCGTGCGTGTGATTTTGCCGAGGGAGGTTGCTGAGACCTGAGGGCACAAGCAGGGACCAGATTTGAGATAAAACAACCTGTGTTTAGCTGTTGCTCTGTGGTGCAAACATGCACACAAACACGGATGCTCTCTGCCGAGACTGACCCTGTCTAGAGAGGTCAGGGCGAGATGGCTTCTTTTTTTTTTTTCTTTTTCACATGGACCATTGCTTTTCGCTTAACACTGTCACCTCTTTTCACTTGATGTTTTACTCGTTCGGCCTCTGCTCCAGTTGATTATTACCCAATCAGGCATTAGCGCCTGTTTTCTTCTCATTCATGCTCTCTGGGTCAGAAACAATCCAGTTTGGATTTTTTTGATAACCCACGACTGGGTCAAATAGGAATGACTCAGCCTTTGATGTGTTTTATGGGTTTGACCCACTGTACTGACTCAACCAGCGATCCAATAAATTAAGAGATTGTGTCTAAAGTTTAGGCTAAAGAGGGGAACAAAAATTGATTTTTTTTTGTGTTGAATTGAATTATTTTAACTGACAAACATACATAATCTCATACTATACCTGAATTCATAATATTCACTTATCTGCTACACTGTCAGTTATTGCATAAGGCATTGGCCTTAAACCAAGCAGTTTCTTGTGTGTAATTAGCCAACAGAATGCATAATTAGCCGTCCGTAGAACAGTCTTGAAACTGGACGTATACAATCAAATCATTCCACATTTCACTGGATCATTTTAGTCACATGCTCCAGTTTTCTTCCGTCCCTCCGAGCGGTTTTGTTGCGTTGCTCTTTCGATCCTCTCTCCTTCTTTGGCTGCAGCTTTGTGTGTCTCAGCGAACGAGTTGAAGCTAATCTCTTCCTGTATCCGTCTGCTAATTAGCATGTTCAGTGTGGATATGCGAGTGCCTGCGTGTCTCTGTGGCCTGTCTAAAACAGACTGACCCATCGATGCTCCTGGGGGTCAGCTTCAACCAACCCCCCTCACACACACTCTTTTCTCACACACACCCACGACATGCTTCCACACACTCCCTAGTCTCTAATCATCCTTGCCACCTCTCCATCTCCACCGTTTTCGGACCAACCACACAACCACCCCCCCTTCCCGCCCCGCCGCCCTTCTCCCACTCTGCCCCTTCCTCCCCCGCAACCCCCACTAAGACCATTCCCCTGAGCTTTCCCACACTCACATCAAAGGAGAAGACTCTGGAGGGTGTGTTAGAGCACCCTGCTCTGGAATTTCAGTGTGTTGCCATGCGCTTGCTTGCATGCATGCGTGTGTGTCTGTGTGTGTTTTACAAGGGCGAGTTAGTTGACCGGGGTTTTTGGTCTTTGTTGAACTTTTTACGAGGGACGATAAGTCCGGGGGGTGCGGGGGTAGGGGCTGAGACACAGAAAGAGGTTACACCACCACGGAGGATGTGACATCACAGTGCTAAGGTGGCAGCAGATCAACATTGTTTGTCCTTTTCTCTATTGCATCTAATAATTTTGGATGTAGGTTGACTATTAAGAATATTTAGTTCTTAGGTATTGTACCTCAAATATATATATGAAGCCGTTAAAGACCATGTTCCACTTGCTCCCCGCTGAACGTTTCCCGACTTTGGACGGCTTTTTTTTCCAAACAAGTCATGGCTGTGCGTAACCTCTGCGGTGTGTGGTCACCACTGACTCTGCATACATGTCATCCTGCATGTGTTATTTGGACAAAGCAGATGGGGAATCAAAGTCTGGTTTGTGTTTTGCCAGCAGATGTGTGCAGCTGGCTCATGCGCTCTCTCTCTGTGTCTTCACTGATACTCACTTCCTGTCGGTATTCTGCTGCAGCGTGATTGGTTTGTTCTTTAATATATTAAAACTGACGTGTTGCTTTTACGTCAGCTGTTCCGTTAACAATCATGCGTAGAACCGTCGCAACCAGACTTCTTCTAAAACACACTCTCCATCAGTCATCAGTGAGAGCTAGTTGTGACTTGTGAAGTCCTTGTGAAGACATTACTGTTTAAATGAAGTTATGTAATTTCTTTATTCTTGCCTGTTTATTTGCAGTCATATTATGAATGAGAACTGCTCAAATAGTTCAAATGTCGGCTTCTCTAGTAGCTCCCTGTTAAAAATGGTAAGGTCCGAAGTTGTTTGAACGCAACAATTATTTTTTTCAGGTCAAAGCTACTAACTTTAGCATGATGCTCACTTCCAGAGCAGATTTCTTTGAAACAATATGAAATATGATGTAATTCTTTTGGTATAAGATTCTCACGCTACGATAACCTGGAGTAAAAATACTGTAGTTCCACTGTATAACACAAAAAATGCTAAACATAATATAATCGCTTTGATTTAACACAAAAATTGCTTAATATTTTGTTAAAGTGCTAAACTACTATAAGATAGATCTCTACAGTTTGCGTTGGGCTTTTTTGTATTTTGTTTTATCAGTTTGTTTTTGGTATATAGAATAAACACCGTCTAACCAAAGTGTTTTCATGTGTGTCATTGTACATAATAATTACTTTATTGCCATTCAGTTTTCTTTTAGTTCGTAACTTGTCGAATTGCACTTTAACATAACATTACTTTAATAAGAATATCAGTTGGTGCTCCTTTAATTTTGACGCCATGACTGTCCTTGTTCTTCCCAATCAGAAATCTTTCCAAAAAGCTCTGCTCTACTCCAGCACTTTGAGAACTTCCTAACATTCACTTAAACATTGGAACAGTGTGACAAAAAAAATAGCCATTTTTGAAATTGAAACTGTTTTCGACTTTTGGCTTAGATAAGAGCCAGAAATTGGGCCTATTATTATTTTAAATGTTGCTTTCAGCATTTGTCATGAGCGGAAGTTTTATATCAGCGTTGCTTTGTCCTAAATATATTCAAGAATCACTTTCTAATAACCGCAGCAGAGGCGCTTCCTGAGCTTTGCTAATTAGCTTTGTCTGAGTAAAAGAGGAGAACGTGAAACCATTTAGTTTTTTTCTGTTTGGTATACTAAGGAGTAATGTTGGGGGAGTAAAGCATCGATATTGTGGGGGGGGGGGGGGGTTATACTTTTGCGTGACATGGAAAAGTAACAACTGTAGTCCATCTTGTGAACACTTTGTACCGCCGTATACAACATAGTGTTATAAAATGTGGACATTTTTATTTTGTACTAATTATTTTTAGCACTCTATTAAAGGTAACATTTGAATTCTTTGAACTTACATGTTTGAACAAAATCTTTTGGTATTGGGGGGGAGGGGGGAATGCATCCTTGGGGTCCTGATTTAAGGAAGAAACAATAAGAAATGATGTGATTATTTTTATTGTTTTAGTTGGTTTCTTCTGGCCTTGCTTTCATTTGTTAGTTTTTTCTCCCTGCCTCTGGTAGATGGATGCAGCTGATATAGCTTTGCCTGGGTTCACTGCATCACTACAGAAGCTTCCTGAGGTTTTCTTTTTGCCCAGCCTCCAGCCAAAGTGTGCACTTCTACACTCAGGACTCTTTGATGTAAATGGAAATAGCTGCTTGAGAGAGATGTGGTGGAAAGTCCTGCAGCCTGTGTTTACCTCGAGCCAGATGGCTCTAAACAAGCTGGGGGAGAAGACGCAAATACATTTTTCTCCGAAGGGCTTAATTTAGTGTTCTGTTCTGGACGGTCCCCTTGCAGCTTGTAACCAGAAGGGGTTATTTTAGGTTTCAAACCTGCCTCAGATCCAAATCCCTCCCATGTGGGGCAGCCTGACAGGTTCAATGAAAACTGTAGTTCTCTTGAAAAGAGGTTAAGTTTGTCCTGTCAGTCTTAGTATGTTTATCGAAAGTAACTATTCTGATCAAATTTCAAAAAATCTGAATAAGTGTGCTTAGTTTAAAAAAGAAAAAGCTCCTTCTGGTCATTCATTGGCTTGTCTTTATGTGTATAGACGTGTGATTAGAAATGTCAAAGGGTGTGATGGTATTATTGTTGCACATGCGCCTCGCCCCAGATATTATGAATCTTGCAGACGATTTTCTGTAATTGTAGTTGCTTGAAATAGTCATTGTCTGTGACTTTGTAGTATCTGAATACACTTTATGACTCTTGAAAATTAAGCCTGTTTCAGGATGTATAGTGACGCATCAATAAAAATAAGTAAAAGAAATCCCCCATTAAACATAAGAAGATTAAATGAATTGGAAAATTTGCAAAATGCAAAACTTTCATGTGGTTTTTGCTATGTGGAAGAAAAATAAAACTAAGTAGCTGCCCAAGCATGAGGCTGAAAAGCTAGGATATGGACTAATATTTGGGTTAAAATTGATAAATTTTTGTTTCAGCATTACAATTTCTGATATTAAAAACAGGCTATATCACAGGGTAATATCCTTAATACCTTTAATTAAAATTTTTAATTTAGAATGAATTTAGATTATGCATTTTGCACTGTATTTAGCATATAAAATTAGTGTATAAAATATTGTCTTTCCATAGTGACTTAATAAAAAATGGTTTGGTCAAAAGCTAAATGCTGCTCAAAGCTAACACTTACTTGTGCTAGCTACTTAGTAGGTGAAAGGTCAATTAAAGTCTAAACACAATTAAATAATGTCATTAACTGAACCACGCTACAATAACATTATTATACTGCAGAGGTTTACCAGGAAGTTCAGTGAAGTCAGATCAGGTGGCTGTGAAAAATAATAATGCTTTTTTTCAATTTCTTCTCCAACCTAAAACAGAAATATAAAAATAAATGTCAGTATTTGGTTAAAGCTACCAGTCATCTGTCCCAAGACTCTCATAGACCAAACATAAAGGTTAAATGACCAGTTTTTAGTCAAAATGTAAATCTTGAACATAGTTGGTACAATGTTGCTTTAGCTGCTGACCTTAAAAAATGAAGCAAAAAATAAGGCAGTGTATATAAGCAAAAAAAAAGAGTTACAACTTTTGACGCATTGTTCGCCTAAAACTAGTTAACCCAGCCTTTTGGTAAAAGAAATGCAGGTTTCATCTTTAGTGTAGCTTTCTAAGGTTACCTAGGTACATTTTTCTTTGTTCCTTTAAGCTTCCATCTTGTGCATAAATGGTTATCATGCAGGATTAATATTTTTTAAGATGGGCTTAGAGACTACTGGAAAAGAAAGAGATCTCAAAATATAGTCTTAGTCAGACAGTCTTGAGGGATTTACCTACAAAGGAGTTACCTACAAGACTGTATGCCCTGAAGGCGACCGTAAAGCAGGTTGCAGGGGTGTGTTTAGCATATGGGTCTTAATTTTGTGTTATGTCTCATTGCATCTGGGGAAACTGGTCGCCAGGGGAGAGGACTCTCACTCCAGGTGGTGTGTAATGGAATGTGATCCCTCTGGGCACACATTTTGTGTTTGGATGTGTGCTTTTGTGTGGCGTACCTGCTCCCTTTTTCTTTCCTCCACCCTCGACATTCTCCACTCAAAAGAAACAAAAGAAAATGGAGCGGATTGGTTTGGTTCAGCTGGCACAAGGTAGTTAAAACATTGACTTCAGTATGTGCCTGCATGTGTGGGGGTGTGTGTGGTGTGTGTGTGTGTGTGTGTGTGTGTGTGCGTGCGCATGAGGCAGAGAGAGTTGATTGTTGTTGTATGCCCTGCCCAGTGCTCAATTATAAACTCAATGCCCTCACAAAGTAGGCCATGAGGAGGCAGACGAAGGAAAAGATGGAAGTAGCAGAGTTGAAATAAAATGCAGGAGCCAAATGAATGAATATGGTTTGAAAGAAGCGGAGGAGGAATAAGAGAACTAGATGCTGCATGTCTGATCGTGCCATGCATTCTGGATGAGGCTACTTCCTTTATGGAATGACCCCAGCTACCTCTGTAGCTGCTGCTGCTACTGCTGCTGAGTTGATCTACTTTTCCAGTTCATACTTGCTGTTCCGACTGGCCCACTTGGGCAACCTGGGAGTGGGAGTGGTTTGAGCGGGTAGAAATGGATGACTGGAACTCTTGAGAATACAGTGAGACTGTGTGAAAGTGTTTGTGAGCAGCAGCTGTGTAGAGGAGGTAGCTTGCAGAAGCTTTTTTTTTTCCAGACAGACGGAGGCAGAAAGAACGATCTTTTCCAAGAATGAAATTCTTGGAACTCCTGTGAAGCTCAGGGTACAGCTGGAGCTGTTCCCCTTCTCTCCATTCTCACTGCCTCCTTGTTTAGTTCTCTTTCCATCCTTCTCTACTTCCTCCCTTGCTTTCTGGTCCCACTTTTTTTTCTTCAAATTTTAAAATTTTCCATAATTTTCAGATTTTTTTTTTCCTAATAGATCTGCATGTTTTTCTCACGGTGTCTTGCAAAAGTAGTCATGCACCTTAAACTTTTCCACATCTTGTCTTGTTACAATCACACACTCTAATGTCTTTAATGGGATTTTACATTACACACCAATATAAAGAACTGCATAATTGTGACTTAATAAGAAAATTAAAAGTAAAAAAAGTGTTTTCGGAACCCTTGCTGTCGACTTGTTTTTTTTTCTTGCAGATTTTTCTTTGCAATATAATGCAAGCTCAAGCAGACTGCACAAAGAAGCAGGGACCATCTAATTTATCAATTGGATTTTCAAACTGGACTTTGACTAGGCTGTTCTAGCACATTAATATCCTCTGATCTAAACTGCTACAAGGTAGCTTTGGCTGGATGTTTAGGTGGTAGGGGAACCTCCAGCTCCGTCTTAGGTCGTTTGCAGCTTCTAACATGTTTCCTCTCAACTTAGCTCCAACCATCAACTGATATGACCAAAGCTCACTGTTTTCCGTTGCTGTTTGCTTTTCTTTAGTGATCGCATTTGTGGAGTTACGGGCTAACAGTTGTCCTGTCAACAGATTCTTTCTTCTGAGCATTGGATTAAAACCTAACCCTGCCTTACACACCGCCACAGTTTCATCCCTGACCTGTCTGCTGTATTCCCCGGTCTTTATGATGCTCTTTTTTTCACTAATGTTCCCTAATAAATTTACAAGGCTTTTGAAGCACAGCTAGATCTATGCTGAGGTTGAGTTACACACAAAAGAAGTGTAAACTTCACAGGAAAAGGGTAGCAGAATATAAGTGTATGCCACATAAGGCATGCTTCAGGGCTGCAGTATAGGAAAACGTGTGGAAGTGATACCAGTTAGCTACATTTTGTTGACTCCTTTCTATCTTTTTAATCATTGTAATGTCCTCGTCAGTGTTTGATGTTCGGCTTCTGGCCTCTTTAACAAATACTAAACAGCTGTGGGCATCAAGGAGGGTGAAAGTCTGTTAAGCAACTGAAATGCCGTATAATTATTGGTATGAAGAATATCTATGCATGACACTTTAAAATATATCCAATAAAATATTGGCCCTTTGGGATTTCCATATTGCATGCTTGGACGTTGCAGTGACAGCTGTGATTCTATATGTTGTGCAGTCCTAATATTTCTTTTTCATTTTACATTTTCATTAGCCACATTGTGCTGGTTTATCACGTAGCATATTGGAATTTTGGAAGTCTCTATTAACTCATCTTAATATTTTGCTTCAAATATACTAGGAGGATTAGATTATTCCCACTTCAAATTTGAAATGCTTTGAAGAGGAGTTTGCTTTCAAAATGTGACGGAGTTCCTCTGCAACGCTTCAAGTTCCACAAGTCATTGTTTTCATCATTTGTGTCAGAGTTTTGTAGGGAAGCCCACTTCTTTTTTTTTGCCCTTGCTGATCAGATGGGACGCGTGTTTCAGTGAGAGCCAAGAGACGTCAAGGAATGACCTGAGATAACGGTGTCTCTTTTGCTCTTGCATACATGCACAGTGTCCGCCACATCTGTTCCCCGTGTAAACCTTTTTGGCATTCACACACACGTTGCAGAGGCAGAAATAGAATTTCAAGAGTTTGAGGGAAAGTCCCTGCTAATCTAGCCTTTTCCAGCCCACTTTCTGCCTTTCCACTGACGTACGCATAACTTCTCCATTTCTTTTCTCTTCTCCCTTCTTATCGGCGCACGCTCTTTCCCCACAGCTCTTTCTCCGCAGCTCTCTGTGGTGGACACAAACTTGTTACTGTTCAGACTGTGACTCACACTCCAGGAATGCCCCATATTAACATGTGGACAGATAGGAGAGAAGCATGTTGAATGGCAGAGAGCAGGGCGGGCGGGCGGGAGGGGGAAAGGAAGTACAGCTGCGCTCCAAACCGGGACATTGGTTTTGGATGGTGGGGATGGGGGAGTAAGGTGGGAGCATTGCATTGTGGATTTAGGGGAGATCGGAGTAATATCAGGAAAGCGTTTCATGACTCCGAGTTTGTTTATAACTCAACAGCTGTTGCACTTCTTCTCCTTCCTTCTCCCGCTCTCTTTTCTCGTACACATGCAGAGTTAATAAGGGGATGGATACAATGAGTCACCAGTGTCTGACTTGTGTATCTTTGTGTGTTTAAGGGCAGGGGTGGGTGTGTGTGTGTGTGTGTGTGTGTGAATTTGCATGTTTGCGAATGCTTGAGTGATAAGTAGAGTACAGTATGCTGGATCCCTGCAGCCGGTGTAGCTTGGAAACCATTCCCAAAGCAAGCCTATCTGCTGGCTTGAGAGCAGAGTCATTGGGTAATGTTAGAAAAGAGCAGCGGGGGCAAGAACACAACTTGTTATGTCTGGAAGTGAATCTGTTCTGAACTTTGATGTTTTAAGCCAAGGTGACCGTGATTTATGTCAGTGCAACCGTTGAAATGTCGCCATGTTCTGCAATCGGATGGACCACCGTGTGCTTGTCATGTCAGCGGGGCGCTCAAAGAGTTCGGCAACATGTGGCCAGGTGTGTGCAACTGGAAATCTGTTTCTGGTCTTGTTGCAGGAATTTTTGTGCGTGCCGTTGACTGGCCATGACTATGTGCACAGCTGTTGGGCTGCGTGTTTGTACATGTTCAGGATTTTGATAACAAAGCACGGCTGGGTTCAGTGTCCCTCCAGACGTTACGTTGCTGTTTTCTGGAGCAGGCCCAGCAGTAGAAGTAGGTCGCCCGACGGCACCCCTCCTCTGGGTGGGGGAAAACCAGAGAGGAATCCGGGTTGGGTGGAGGTATGGGCTGGCAACCATACGCACTAAACAGACCATGGATTGCAGTCTTAATGGCCACTTGCACATGGATCAAGACAGGATAAGATGTGGCAGATACCAGAATAAAGTAGCGTTTGTCTGTTTTAATGTTAGGAAGTTAAAACCCAATTAGGTTTGGACAGTAAATTGAAAAGAAAAATTATATATATCTCCACTCAGAAACAAGTCTCCCATTTCTTTTTTTTTTATTTTCAGAATGGCAATGTTCTCCTTTTCCTCTATTATGAATTTAACAAATCATGTATTATATGGCATTTTCAGTAAATGTTGGCTAATATTGAAAACATTTAATACTTTTTTTTAGCAATAAAATAGAAAATGTAAAGCAAAGATTATAGAGGCCAACAGGATACTCCTGGGACACGTTTAAATTGGACGGCTGAGTAACGTTTCAAAGCTTTAACATAGAGCTGCAGTTACTAGACAGTGAACATTGAATATCACATGGCATATAGTATAATAAATTAGCTCTGCAATGGACTAGTGACCTGTACAGCTGTACCCCGACTCTCGTTTGTGACTCCTGGAGATTGGCACAAGCACCCCTGGCGACCCCACAAGGGATAAGCTTGTTAGATAGTTGACTGATGGATGGATAATAAATTAAGAACATAAAGTAGAAGATGGAGTAATAAATGTAAAAAAAAGGACAGCAAAATAATAATACATGCATGCTTGTGGTATAGAGTTGATACCATTTTTGAAAAACAATGGGTGTTCTTGCACAAATGTTTTTTAAGCCTATGAACTTACATAAATCTCTGGTGTTTTATTACATATCATTTTGGATCAGTTGGTTTCACATAGCTGAATTATAAAGCTGCTAAATGCTGTTCATTTTTTATTAAATTAGGACATTAGCAGAACTTTGACTTTATTTTAAGCCTAACCCTGGATGTCTTTGTAGCTTGAGATTTTCATCTCTGATAACCTGCAAGATGTAGCTCAATGTCGCAGACTTGCATCTACTTTTTTTATTGCATTATATTATTTTTATCAAGTCATTTCTTTGTCTTCTGTACATGCAACATAGAAGGCAGAGCCTGATGCCAGGAAAACACATCTGATTTCTACAAGCCACTCTTAGCAAATGCTTCCTTGTGTCATGCTGATGATGTCATCATACAGTTTATAACTTCATCAGCTGTCTTGGCTGATAAGGCTTTCTACTGATTTCCTTGAGGCACTGTTATGCAATTTTGAGCTTAGAGGCTTATAGCGGAGTGGCTCACTCATCTCAAGGAATGTGTTTACACATACCTGCATACACACACAGAGTCAAAACCAGTTTGTAAGCTATGCGATCTTTAAGTTTGACCAGCCCGCTCAAATAACTGTTGAAGAAAACGCAAGTTCAGATTCAGGTGATATGCAAGTGTGTTGTTTATATCTTTGAAAATATGTTGCGTTACTGCTAAATAGGTTTTGGCCTCTCTTAGACTATTACAGTAATCTTAATTATTACAATTATTGTGTTATCTATAGCCTAAGAAGCTGAACTAAACAGGCTTTTCGCTCTCTTCCAGCTGATCAGCAGTGCACAGCAATATGTGGGTGCAGTACTCTGTGCTTCACAAAGCCATAAAAAACTCAACACTCTTCTGTCATCAAATTAGAAGGACTTTTAGCCATAAGTTTTTAAAATTAGTTTAAAATCTTGATGTAACTTTGTGTGCCTGGTCTATATAGGACTAATTCTTATGTCAAAATATGACATGTTTATATGACATGCTGCATAAAGCTTGGCCATCTGTACTTGAGTGATGGGTGGGCCTTTTGTAGTACTCCCACCTTGATTGTTCATATTATAAACAAGTAGAAATCATTAGCAATGAGTTTAATTTGTGTTGCAAGTGAAGGAAATGTTTTGCAGCCTCATTTCAGCCAGCTAACCAGCAGTGTGCAGCAAAATATGCAGAGTGAACAGCCAGAGGAAGATTTTCTCTGGCAGCCAGTTAAACAGAATTGAACTGCAGAAGCGGTGCTACAGAAATTTCCTTGCAGTTTCAGAACCCGTTTCTGTGCACGTGGACTGATATGAACCTAATTCTGCATCATTCTGCAGCGTATTGGTGCCATGAGAATAATGGACTGAAGGCAGGGTGGTGCAGGAAGACTAGACTTCCTCCTCGATCACCAAGGCCCACCCTGCTGAGGAGGGAAAAGATGTCTGACTCACTGGAGATGAACTTCTGGGCGGTGTGATGTGTGTTTCTTTGCCCACGCGACATGCAGCACAAGCTGCGTGTGTGTATATATAGCACTCTGTGCTATTTTTAAGTTGTCTCCCACATTTCCTGCTTAACCACATTATCTCTCCTTTTTATTTGCTTCCTTTTCTGTCTCGGACTTTCCATCATGCTCCACATCGTAGTCACTTAAATGATGTTGAAATATGTTTGTTTAAGGCATTCATCAGAAATGCAACCATGCACTCTAAAGAGAATGGGCTATATGGAGTGTTACCATACTTATGTGCATGTGTGTGTGTGTTGGCTTCACTGCAGAGGAAACTGTCGTGGGAGTGTCTTGCTCTCTGAGCTCCAAGGACAGATAACATTACCCTGGTTATACTTACATAACTTCCAGGCAACGCCACGTCACAACAGACCCAGACACACACACACACACGCACCCCCGCGCGCACACAGTGCACACAGAGATCAATTAACGGTTAAAACTCATATGTATTGGTATTTTAATTCCTTTTTACTGTGTTGGGAAATAATTTTAAGTCAAGTTGGTGTGTATGTAGGTCAGCTGGCTAACAGGCTCCGTTGGTTGGATACCAACGCCCCGCACATACAAACGCTCACACATGCTTTCCCAGGAGGGTTTGTGTTTCCTTCCAATGTGTTGACCACATGTGCATGGATGAGGGGAATGATCGGAAAGAAGGAAAGAAAGCAGGCAAGAAAGAAAGCAAGCGCTTCTCTTCTTTGAGGCGCCATTGGAGCAGCGATTCACACAGTTGACCTAAATTTACCGTCAGCGGTCTTGACTGATATGTAGATGAGGATGAATGCCTGCGTTTAAGCTGTTGCATTTTTAGGGATGCAAGTAATAGGGTGTGTGTGTGTGTGGCCACTCGTTCTGGGTTTGATGGCGTTTTGTTTTCTTGGGGCCCTAACACAGCTGTCTTTGACAGCTGCATCATGAGAAACATCTGAAATGTTGCATCATCTCCTCTCTGTCTCCGTCTCACTCTCCGCCTACTGGATGGGTGTATGGGCAGCTGGACAGAATCACAAGCTGGTCTCCTTGGCTGGCCCTTACTTTTTTTTTGTGGATGGGCCAGTTCAGGAGCAGCGTAGCTGTGAGTTTGTGTGTTTATGCCTGTGTGTGGCAAAGCGCGAGGAGGGTTGTTTACCGTAGATTTATGTGTTTATTTCTCGTGTAAACTTTTAGTAACACAGGTCAAACATTCAGAGGTGAGACTCCAGCATAATTTATTAGGACTGTAAGAAGTATGCTGTGTGATCTTTTACCAGGAAAAGGAGCAGTTTTGCTGCAACACATAATTTTCTGTTTTGCTGACAAAAAAGAAAAGTCCTGTGCTTCACAGTTTCAGAGTAGCCTTCCATAAAACACCTGAGGAAGCACCTGTTTCCTCTGCCCCACCCTGAGATTTACTGTTTCTGTCTTTTTTTTTTTTTTTTTTGACACCAAACAAAAAATGCAAAGCTTTTCTTGCCATTTTTCTGGTCTTTTGCTTCTCTTAGGAAAGTGACTCATGTTGGGAAATAAATCTGTTTATATCATGTCACTCAGCTAATGCTGAAAAAACTAAGTACACATTAAGATTCAATAGCTTGTAGCAACACTAACTCTCATCACTGGGATTCCTTTTGACTTTATTAAACTCTCACATCTTTGGGAAGAAATTCTTATCAAGTTTTTTTTTTTTTTTTACAACTTGCTTTCATTTTAGTGAGGTTTGTGAATTTGGACTTTGACTGGGCCATGGCGGCTTCTTAAGTCTTGCCTTATTAAACCTTTTTGTTGAAAATTTGCTGCTTCCTGTCATAATCCAGTTTAGCTGTCGGACACATGGCCTCACATTTAACACCAGAATCTTCAGCACACAGAGGATCTAGTAAGGTGCCCAGGCTCTGTTCCCGTGAATCAAGCCCAAATCATTACACCTCCACCACCTTGCTCAATGGTTGGTATTGCATTCCTATCACTGATAAAATATAAATGGAATGGGCTGAAACATCACAACACTTTGTACTGTGATGAACTTTAACATGAAACATTTGATATTTATTGTGAATCCCGACTGAATTGAAACTGAACATAATTAACATGCCAACTGTGGTCTGATGAGTCTTTTTTTAAGACTAAGATTTTCAAAGTGATCCCAATAGTTTTTTGTTTTTTTTGTAGCTGATTTTTTTTTCTATACAAGTACAGGCATAAACAATATCTTGATTTTAAGTGCTTTGAATTGCCTTGTTGCTGAAAATGTGCTATATAAATAAAATTGCCTTTCCTTACCTCAAAATACTTTTCAGAAAAATAACAGATACAATTTTAAACTGGCCACAGAATCCTGCATTAGTGATTAACACAGCTTTCACAAAAACAACAGTATCTCCTAGGGAACATAGGTCTTTACTTGAACTCTTTTTTTCCACTTGGTTGCCAGCATGTTCCAATCCAACATGATAGACTGAGGTAAAATGCTCTAAAGCATTAAATAAAGCTATAATGTCTTTGGCAGATAGCAGACGCTTCCTGCTATCTGTTGGAAGCGTCCTTCTTTGTCAATCTTTCTCTTTGCAGTCTGGATGAACCACTGACTTGTCTAGACATGCATTTTCCTTCCTTTAAATAGCTTCGAACAGCTTCCTCTGATTCTAAGCACCTTACTGATATAGAAAACAGTCTTCCTCCGGTACTTTAACAGGGCCAGGATGCATCAGTACGCAGTACCATCACTTCTAAAGTTTACCGCTTAGGGTACTGGAACTTTTCTCCAGCATACAGTGCGTACTGAGACTTTTTCCAGTGTTACATGAGTTTTTGCTTCCCCAGCAATAATGTGTTGCTCCTGCAACTAAGCTCCACTCAGGTGGCAAAAAACCCCCCAAAAAAACGCATGTTCATTGCCAGCTTGCTCCCGTTCTGTACACATGGCGTCTATGGCAAGCGCTCCATGAGTTGCCTTATGTGATGGGACTGAAAGTCTACAGTGATGTGCATGTGAGCTTGGGCGTGTAGTTAATAAAAATGGCTCCATTACGCCATGAAATTAGATCATTTGGATTTGATTTGTTCGTTAAAATTTTGATATAATAAAACTATTGTTGCCTATTTTTCTGTCCCATATTTGTATGATATTAAAGCATTCTCTTCCTCCATCAGTAACAACTTCCACACCACATAGTGAGCATGACCTGATAGCACTTGGCATTTTGCCTTCTCTGATGGAAAACTTGATTTTTGAGATTATAAAGCTGAAAAACTAGAAATCTTACCAGTTTTTTTTGTTTTGTGATGAGTTTGCAAGGTGTTTCTTCACATATTTATTTCCTAGAATGGTCAAATTGCAAAGGCTGATGCCCAGACAATTTCACATTACATTGTGCCACACGCATCACCCGACCTCATTCCCGTCCTCATCCTCTGACCTAACTGCTCCAGCCGTCGGAAGCGGAAGAAGCAACAGATGGTAGATGAGTGCGCCGTGAAGTGAGAGTGGGGGGGGGGAGCTGGTGGAACTCCGTTGTCTGGGATTCCAGCAGGATTAAGCAGAGGAAGCCATGACTTTATTTGTGGTGCTTTAGAGGGTAAAGCTAGAGACAAGACCCCGAAGGTGACGTTATCGCACACACTAGATCCTGTGTGCACACACACAGTACAGCTCTGCTGAGCTTTTCTAAATGCAAGTCTCAATATTGTGCGGCTTACAGCAGTGTATGAGGAGTAGCGGGACAAAGAGTGTCTTGTACTTCAGGGATGGGTTAGTGGGGAGAGGGGAGTAGTTAGGCCTGCTGAGTCCAGTCCTGGGGGCCAAAGATGGGAATTTTCTGAGTGTATATATGTGTGTGTGCATGAACTGAGGAATGCTGCTGTTTGCTGAGTGAAGAGCATGGAGGCAGGAGAGACTGTCTAAACATACGTCTGTTTGCTAAGAATGTGTGTCTGAGAGAGGGTAACTGTGAGAGTATGTGTGAGCAATGGGGAAAGTGTGCTATGAGCAGCAATGGAAAGCGGTTTGGAGGGAATGCGTGTGTGTGTGTGCGTGCTGTGTGCTCTCCCTCTGCTATGACCTTCTTCTCAATGAGCACTTTCATATCCAGTCCCGCTCCCCACGGTAAGGAAGCAGACGGCGCTGAATGAGGCCTGTCTGTGACTACCTGCGGCCTACTCACTGCACCCAGCGCTGGCCCATACTGCAGACTTTAGTCAGGTTGTGTTTGCATGGGTGTTTACTGCACTGTTACCTGTTTGTGCGGTCGGGAAGGGAAGGGAGTGGAGACACTGGCGGAAAGGGAAAAAGAAGACAACCATCAAGGGGGGGGGGAATGTGGAAAAGATGAATTATAAGAGGAATGAACGTAGGATCGAGTGAGTATAAGCAGTAACTGAGGTGTTGGAGTCACTTGGGAGGAAATGAGTAAAGGAGAAGTCTGTGTAAGTCACTTCATCTAAATAAAGTTCTAAAACTCTTTATATCACAGCTGTTTTTCACAAGAACTAAAGACTGAACACATCTTTTGTATATTTTTGGGGTTTTTTGGAAAAAAAATACCCTTTGGATGAGATCAGATGGTGGAAATCCTTTAACACGCGTCTACTCAGGCAGAAAATATTATTGTGTTTTCATGCTTGTGCGTGTGTGTTTGTAGTTAGGCAGGGCCTCCTCTGCATGTGCACCTCCGCTGGGTGATTTATTCTAAGGCCAGGGCTGCTTCCAGCCGTCCCCGAGGGGTCCAGATGACTTTAACAGTCGCAGACCTCCATCACGGAAAGGCAGAGATGGAGAGAGATGGGGAGGATTTTTGGAGAAGGGAGATACAGACGGTGGAAAAGTCAACATCAATTTTTAGTCTGCTAATTCTATTTAGAATATGTGTGCTTCGCTTTCACGGAAAAGATTAAAATATCATCTTAAAGGGAAAGTCTGTAAAATAACGCTGCTGTTTCCACTGAAGACGTCAAAAAACTTTTACTTTGCCTTATTTTGTAACGTCACAGTCACAATATTCAGTGCGCAATTGTGAACAGAAATAACAATTACAAATATGCTTACTTTTTTTTTTTTTGCTTTAAAATAAAATAAAATGCTGACTGTGTGGTGGTGACAACTTCTAGGTGTGAAGATCCATTTTCTTCGCGGAAAAAGAAGCTGCTTAGAATGGATGGTGTTGAATGCAACAGATTCCAAAATATGTTGGATTTGGTTCACATTATATAATATGAATGTCTTTAAATGTCCCAAAGTCTAGACCAAAATCCAATCAAGAATTTATTGCAAGACTTGATGAAGCAGATGTCCCGAGGTGCCTACCATCCAATTTAAGCGAGCACAAGCTGTTCCATAAAGACAATTGGGCAAAAAATGAAGTTAAACATTCCAAGAGGAATGAAAACCTTAGCAAAGCACTGTAAAATGGCACAATGTTACTCCATTGGTAATATCATTAATAATGTAATTGCACTTAAAGGCACTTTTGAAGCAAATGTGGTTTTCTCATTGGTGGGCTGCCCCGCTCTTTGTGTGAAGCCGTGTTTGTGTCCCTGCATGTGTTCTGCAAATTAACAAATGTAAATGAGAATTTGCTTTAGCTGGACTCGCCTGGTTAAGTAAAATACTTGTTGTTCCCTCTTACAGGTCCTGCTGAGGTTCCCATGATGTCCCCGAATGGGTCAATCCCCCCAATACACGTACCCCCAGGTTACATCTCACAGGTAGGCTTTTCCTTCACTTGGGAAAAAAATAAAATAAAATAAGTCAAACTCACGTTAAATATGTCGTCACTTATAGAACAGGTTGAACCTCTTGTAACTCAAACGCAACTTTTAGTTATGTGTCAAAATGGGTAACAAGATGTTTGTCCACAAATGACTTATGCCTCGTGATGTCATCAACCAACATACACGTGAAGCGGTCTCAGCTGCTTTTCTTTTTCAGTAGGTTTTATAATCTTTGCAGTGTTTGACACTCAGGGTCTCATCTGCAACTCTCATTTCTCAGTGGAATTATAAAACACACACACGCCACATATTATCTTTAGAATTATTGCTGGCGTTCAGCATAGACCACTCTTCTCTCCATTTACAACTTTACGGATTTTCATTTCTCTCCAGAACAGTGTTTCCTAATCTTAGTCCTTGGGGTACACTGTGCTGCGTGTTTTAGATGTTTTTCCCTTCTTGACATGTGTTTTGAATTAATGGGTCATTAACAGGCTTCTGCAGAACTTGAGTTAATTCATTCCTTTAGGTTAGATGTTATGGAGCAAATGCGCTCCATAACATCTGGGAAGTTGGTGTGAAACCTACTTCCCGTTCTTCCCTCTAGTTTTCCAGTGTCCCTATAAGTGTTCAGTGGAATGTCTTATAGATGGATAATATATTCCACCACAAAATAGGGACCTCCTTTGAGATGTTTAAAGATAATTGACTGTTTTAGATTTTTTTTTTTTACACATGAGCAGACATAAAAGATTTTAGTTGATGTACCAACATGTCACGCAATGTAGGTCACTTTTATTGCCATTGGCACAATTTTTACACCTGCTTTATTATGGACCACAAAGCTCGACAAAATAAATAGACATTATGCAATGCCTTGATATTTAAGCTCAAAATCTATAAAATTGGTAAGACTGAAGTAAATGTATGCTTTAGGCTTGATTCTTTTGATATCGTCTTGTATCAGTATTTCGGACTCTTATTTTGAAGTAAGAAGGTAAGGAGTTCTTCAGTGTTCCCTGATGTTGATCGGTGCTCTGCAGCGTTGGCACTGAAAAAGTCTCCACCTCTTGAAAATAGAAAAAGAAACATTGGAAATGTGATGGACAAGACGCAAACGATTCGTAAACAATGTAAGAACATGATGTTAGCTCGTAACCACATAATTTTCTCTTGGCGCCAAACTAACAGCCACTGTTTTCTACATTTAATAATTTCTACTGTGACATCTGAAATAACTCCATGGACCAAACTTGAGCTGAGGTTTTTCAAAACATAGTGTGATCTTTTTGAAAAACACAAGATGTTGTCACTGTTGGCTGTTTTTGCATCAGACCGCCTTAGATTTAGATGTGCACATAAATATCAACGTAAATGATCAATCCTGGATTGTAATATATTACACTGATTACAGAGTCTTTTAAACACATTTTAAGTTTTTCTGAAAATCTCACTCTATGGAACAAAAAAGGGGTCTAAAATCTTGTATCATCTTGTCTCATCAGCTAGGTGTACACGTAAGCCCGAAAGATTTTACCTCTGTCATAGTTTGGTTGAAGGTAATCTTTCACTCTAACCAACATGCAGCTTCTGAATGTAAATAATTTTACAATTTTTCAGTGACCCAACCGCAGTCCTCTTTTAAATCTAATGATCTACGCAGGGATTATAAGATTAAGGTGATTGTAATAAAGCATTCCAAACTCAAAGACTTGGAGCTCATCATCACCAAAGATTATACTTGAAAAATACCAGTGGAGGCAAGTAGGAACCTGGTCAGCAGTTATGAGAAGGGTTTGATTGCTATTGTAGTAGTAAAGCTTGTCTGCTGTTTATAACGAAGTTTACGGTTAATGCAAAGTAAATAAGAACACGTTGCTTCAAAACTGATAATTTGATATTTTTGTTTTATGTTCCCTTGAGAAATGTCTTTCATTTCCTATAAGAAATAAAGTGCTCGGTTAAATGAAAATAAATTAGAATCTAAATCTGCACGGCGTATTAATATTTTAGACATGATTGCAATTCATTACCTCTACTAGACACAAGAAGTTTCATAGCCTTTCTTTGAATAAAATGCCACAGGAAGTGTGGCAGCGCAGCAGCTTTTTTTTTGCCTTTATGGAAGTTGGGGTAATTTTGTCTTACCTTCTCCCAACTTTGCTAGGACACTGCTGGAACACTACTTCCTGTTTCTCGTTATTCCATGAAACAAATTTGGTTGCTGAGAAGTCTCAAAACATGGACGGTCACTGTGCTAAACTAAAGAAACAGCCGTCAACATATACCGTATTTTTTGCCGCTACTTTTTTCCCAAGCTTTGAACCATGCTGCTTATGGCTCGGTGTGGCTTTTCTGTGTATTTTTCTTCAACCACCAGGGGGCTCTGTAGCAGGAAGTGAATGATTGGAAGTCAAAATTGGAAATCAAAGGAGAAAGCGCTGACTTTCATTTAGCACATGCTAGCAGCAGCACGACGGAGAAATGTTGTCAAACTCATATCCCCTCATCACGGAAACCACACGAAGAAGTTCATGTGATACAGCTTTTAAGTTGAAGGTGGCTTATAGATGTAGGTTTCCAGTTTATTTAAGAAACTTTGTGAGTGCGGCTAATAATAAGGTGCGCTCTATAGTCCGGAAAATACGGTGCTTTATATCCTTGTCTATGTATTAGATTTTTGTAAATTTTAATGACCAAAATGTTGGACTATTTCATCAGTGCTAAGAATAAATGTTGCGTTCCTTTTTTAATCACAGATAATCACTCTTCGATTAAAGTGCAATGCAGCTACTCATTCTTTGTTTACATCAAACCAAGCAAGCCACTCAGGGCCTATTATCCACTATGTTTCATAGTCAATGTTGTTGTAGAAGGGAGAAAGCTCCAGAATACCATTTGTGCATTGTGCAGGAAGCTCATAAGCTCTCCTCTGGTTCAGGAAAATTCTTCCCTCAAGGTGTTTACTTACAGATTTGTCACTTTTCATGCCATTTTTGAGCCACAAAAAACAAAAAAAAAGCAAAGTGTGCAAAGGAACCTCTCAAAGGCAGATTGTTTCTTGGGAAATTTCTGCAGAACTCGGAGGATCTGGGAGCCATCAGTCAAGAATGAATGTTAAAGAAAGGTTCCCACAACTCGTGCTCAAACCACACACACTAATCAAATACCAGGCATTGCACCTATCTGCTTAGTCGAAGTGTAAAAGCACACAAGCAACCAGGGTACCCTCCTGCCCTCAGCACTGCAGGAATGTGCTGAATTCAGGATCTTTTTGCTTTTTGAGTCACTTGTATGCAGTTGTCTGTGTTTCCCATTAAATAATAGAAAAAAGTAGGAGGGAGTGGGCTATGCAAAACAATTCAGATGGTTCTCACAAGTAGAGTGTTATGAATGCATCGGTGCTGTGTTTGTGTTGAGATTGCGCTTCTACGCCAATGGAAGTCAGGTCATTGGCACACCGTGGGTGTGTGTTTGTGTTTGCGTGCGCGCGTGTGTGGGTGTGTGTTCGTAGGGAGTCGGCCAAGTGCGAGCGGGAAACGCTGTCACTCTTACATAAACAAGCCTGATAGGCCAGACAGGCCGTCGGTGGGCAGTTTTCTTTTTTTTTTGGAGTTGAGTGGAAAAGGGATTAGCTGAAAAATAATAATTAAAACAAACAAAAAAATCCCACAATGTTGCTTAGAGAGCAGATGAGATGCGTCGAGATTTTGCCGTGCACAAGTCATCGTCAACATGTGCGGATTATTGCTTGCAGAGAGATGGAGATTGTGTGCAGATGAGCCTGTTTGCAGGTGTATTTGAATTTGCGGGTTGATGTCAATAAAAAGCACATGTGTGCCTGTTATGTGTGCCTCCGCATGTACTCACACAGAGACTTTGCCCTGACTTTCTTGTAAACGCTCTTGTTTTTCTGCTCTTCAGTAGAGCAGAGGAGGAGAGGTAGACAGGGCCTTACTCGCCCTTTTATTCCCTCTCTCGGTTGCATTCTGACAACATGATGCTGCTCTGTTTGTGTGGAAGCTTTTTTGGGGTAGTATTTGGTGGGTGTTCTGGGTGTTGGGGTGTGTGTGTTGTTAGGGACTTGAGATTGCTTCCCCTCTCTGCAGGGAGTGTGTGTTTTCTCCATCCTTGGAATGCAGGCCTGTGGAAGACTGAATGGTTGGAATGTGTGCGCCTGTGTTTTTGTGTGAATGACCATTCGTTCCAGTTCATGAATGTAAAAGTGAGTACATGTATGGAATCTGCTCTAATTTAAGGAGGATATTGAACGTCATAGTTCAATATCCAGTTATTTATAACATTTTGGGTCTATTCATTTATTCGACATCCACGTCTAAAAAATATCACCTGGTTTGCTGTATACAAAATATCTATTGACCCATTTTATTAAAAATTAAGTAAATTAATTAATGCTGTTATTAATAAAAAATACATTAGATTAATACATTTCTCCATGAAATAAAAAACCCATAAAATATATTTTTAAAGGAATTATTTTTTAAAAATTAGTCACAGTTTTACTTATTTATTCAATTATCTCAGAATTTATTTGTTTCTATTTAATTAGCAATTTGATAATTGACTTTTTTTTTATCTCCATTTTTATTTTAGGTTTATGCACAACTTTGCATAAAATCCCAGGAGAAAACACATTGAATTTTGGGTTGGTTTACGGGTTATGATTATTTTTACTGGGCCTAGTAAATACAACTCTCATATTGGTGTATGTCAAAATGCATATAAAACACTTATTATAATGTGTGAAATTGGAAAAACAGACCAATATTTACTATTTTTTTTTCTGTCCATTTCGATTCCACAGGTGCTGGAGGACACCACAGGGGTTCGCCGAGTGGTGGTGACCCCCCAGTCCCCAGAGTGCTACCCTCCCTCTTACTCTCCAGCTCTGTCCCCCTCGCACCACCCCCCCCACCTGGCCACCCCCGCGAGCTCTCGCCTCACCAGTACTACCAGCACCACCTTCCCCCAATGTACGGCGATCCAGGTACGCGCTCTCAGACTGGAACTGCACCCACATCCTGAATACCAGGGATTTTTGATTCAAAAAGATGAATTATACAATCAATCGTCATAAGATATAAATGATAAATTTCACCCAATTTTTAGTGTCTTCTCTCCTTTCAGAAATCATCCCGGTTTATGGGATGTCCAACTACATCGGCAGAGAAGAGACGTATACTAAGCCACAGCCTAAAAAGATAAAGGAACAGAGACTAGAGCGGCAGAACCGACTCAATTCTCCTCCTTCTACTCTCTATAAGGGCAGCCTTGGGCCGGCACACAACGGATACAGGTAATCATGCTTCTTCTGTGGGTTCATAACATGAATACTTAACACATCATAGGATGGAGCTGTTTAGAGATATTTTCTTGTTTTTGCTAAAGAGTGAGATAATTTTTGTAGAAAAAGGCATAAAGTACTTAGAAGTCACATTCCAAAGTTATCTATTGGTAAACTAACAAGAATGTGAAAAAGCTGAATAGAAAAATTGAAGATCTGCAGGCAACTTTGAGATTTATGTCCAATAAATCAATAGAGTAAAAAGTGTTTTTTGCTGTTCTGATTGTTTGCATCTCATTAAACCAGTGTCCCATATATTCCAGTAAAATATTGTAGTTGTGATCATGTTTCTTTGGTGTTTCAGTCCATAAAACAAAGACAAATATTGTGTGACTGGCTTGTATTGTTAATAGCACTTTGCACCAAAACATAGAACGAATTTTGCTGTTTTCCCAACTTACCGCAAGACTCTCCATTCATGTGAAGTATTTCACAACTTCAAACTTTAATTTCAGAGAAAAATTGTAAGCAGAACTCATTCTTTGGTGTAAAGACATTAACACAGCCCACCTACCTTAGCTTTATGCAGGATTACTTTACTTGCTTAGTATTTCACTTTGTAGAAAGGAGTCAGTGAAGTTTGATCAGGTTGTTGTGTGATGTACTGGGGCCTTTGCCAGTTCTTTAACTTAAAAAACTGAATCATAATTTTTGACTCAATCTTTCTAAAACTAAGAAAATTCTGTCCCAACAACATAAACCCAACATATTTGTTGGTTTATTGACTTTATGACTAATTTAATGTGTGGCTGTTGAACACGGCTAGCACTCGCATGCTAACTATTCAGCAAATAAAAGGTTATTGTTTTCTTAAGTGAAGAAACTTCAATCACAACCTTCCTCAAAAGCTGGATTCTGGTCTCGTCCAGAGACCACTAAAGAGAAAAAGAAACATAACAAAGGCATATTCGTCAACATTATTTTATGCACAAGTAGTAAAATATTCCACATCAACAAAACCATTGTGGGGCAAGTCAAATTTAAAATTTGAGTGCTCATTGAGTTTTACTGTCAGAAATGAGATCAGATTAGGGTCACAACTAAACAGTTATAGACATTAAAGTATACTTGGTTTTGCTTGAAAGTTGTAAGCAAATGTAACTTAGGATTCAATAAGTCGTTTTGCAATGTGGACCTTATCCAGAAATCACTTTTGGATTTCAGATTATAAAGTTTCTGTAGCGTGAACTGAAGACATTTACTAACTGAATAAAATGTAAATTTTTTCCCCACTGATGAAATAAATCTATCAAGGTTTACATTAAATAATAAAAAAATTTTTTTAGTGACCTACAGCAATTTTGCTACTTCAAATGTTTAATAATGAATTGATCATTTGAGAATTGTTTGTCCAAAATAATCAATATTTTTTATTTTTTATCTGCGTGAAAAGTAAATTTAATTATTTCGCCTTATTTGTGATGCAGTAACAAATCACACGCCCCATCGCTTGGGTCAGTGGGGTCAGGGGGTGGAGCCAGCAGTCCAGGAGGCAAGAAGCCAGAAAGACGACACCGTTGCAGTCCACGAAACAGTGAGCCAGAGACACACACACAAGGTAGGAGACAAGGCGCAGAGTCAAAGCAGTGAGACAAAGTGGCACACTGATAAAACAAGATCAAGCATGCCAAATCCTAAAATGACACATCTGTCTACAGAGATACTAAAAAACATCACAATAGAGCCTCTATTTTCTAAACTGAAATATAACCGTACTACCAAATTGCCACATATCTCTTACTGGAAGAACTATGGGTTTTCTTTTTATATTTTCCTTTTTCATTGGTTTTCTTACAATCTTACTGCCTTTCGCATTCAAGCAAACATGGTTTTCCCCTCTCACGTTTACTTCTTCTGTCTGCCTGTATTTTTTTTTTTCCTGTCATAAAGCCCCCAAAAAACTAAATGAGATGGGAAAAATAAAAGCAGGATCACCATGCTGAAAAGATCTGAGGGTTAGGATGATGATGGAGACTGAGGTGAGAAGGTGGGGAAGAAGGGTTGTCTGGGCAACCACATAGCTGAACCCGTCCCTCAGCGCTATCATTTTACCTCAGCCACAATACCGGCCCTGTTGGTGGGTGAGAGAGGGGTAGGAGAGGTGGAGGGGAGTGGGGGTGTCACATACCTGTAGAGTCCTGCATGGGATGAAGGGAACCTTTGAGCTCTGTGATTCAGACACCGCAATTCAGCTTATCACCCACAATACGCATGTGCAAAGACACTGCAGGAAATACCCGCCCTCACACACTTTTTTTTCTTTAAGGTCTTGTTAATAAAAAAGAACGGTATGTACCACTTTATGTGCCCCTTACAGCACACGGGGGACATCTAAGGAGGTGATGATGGAACAACCTGAAGAGACAAAAGTCAATTGACTTTTACTTTCTACTCGTCAAACTCATTTTAAAATTTGTTATCGCCCATAAAATTTATGGATAAGTCCCCACAGTGTGGGGTCGGCTCCAGAGGAAGCGTTTCGCAGGGTCAAATGTGGATGTGAGCTTCTTTGAATAGGTAGAAAGTTCCTTTGATTTTACAGCATGTTAATACTTTTAACATGCCCACTATAACTTGGGCTTGTGCTGTAGTTTTCTTTAAATAACTCTACAATTTTCACAAAAAATACGGCAGAAAGATATACATTCCCTCAAATTATGTGCAGAAAAATGATGTGCTCAACATTGAATACGAGCAGTTGTATTTATCTGTGTGGATTTTAGTCAGTCAGGAGGGAGCTGGTGGATGCATACTGCAGCCATGTGGCACAGCAAACATCATGTGTGATGAGCAAAAAGTAGAAATAAGTTGCAGACTTTGATGGCAGAAATGGTGACACTTCTCTCTGCCACAATCTATTTATTTTTAAATTAACTTTATTTCAATTTTATTCGCAATTTCCTCCACTGTCTGCCATTGTCTGAAACTTAGCTCTGAATTCGGAGGCTAACTCAGACCTGCCCTCCAGTGGATGTAGTACCAAACAGCCAAGCCAGTCCACGCAAAGCAGGAGCTCAGTGATGCTTGCCAGCTGTTGAATTGGATATTAGAAAAAGATAAATTCATGACTGTAAATTACTTGGGTTGCTTTCATGTGAATGTTTCTTTATTGCAATTTCTGGGGATAATCAAGGTTACCTGTAATGTTTCTTTGTTCAGGTTTTTTGTTCTCCTGCAAGACACTTTAACACACAATTAAAGCTTCTCATTCAATGTTCCCCATTGATTAACTTTACTTATATTTAAAAGATTGCATGTGCAGGAGTTTGGAGACGTATTGATACACCAACATACCTTAGAAGAGATTTTTTGATGGGACAGAATTAGAGGGATACTAAGCATCTTCTTGCACACACAAGCTGTTATATAAGAAAGCTAAATTCAGTTCTCACTCTGAAAGTGTCACAGTTTCATGATGCTCACACTCTGGTGCTTCAACAACAGCAGCATATATGACAGACAGGAGCATGTCACCATGTCATCAGCTGTCTGTTCTGGTCTACCGGGTTCTCAGTACAGCTCCGGAGATTAGGCTGACTCAGCTAGATGTACGACACAAGCCACACATTAACACACACACACACACACACACACACACACGAATGCAAACACCTCGTGACTGGGTTTCCTGTAAAACAATCAGAGCATGAGTGTCCAAAGGATAGGAAGCAAACAGAGAAATAGGAGGAATGTAAGATTTTAGAGACAGGAGGGCAGTGGAAGCACTGGAAATAGAAACAAAACTCGGATCCGAAGCTCCTTCAGCAGTGAGAAAAGAGAGAGGGAGACGGAGAGTTAAAGACTACAAATATTCCGACAAAGTTGCAGCTTGGCCCGGTATATTCGAGCTCAGTCCAACCCGAAATACCACACACGCTCGCATGCATACACGCACACACACACAGCTGCTTACGCTTTGCCCTTGATGCCCTCTCTTTCTCCGTGTGTGTGGCTATTGCCCCGGTGCCAGTAAGGCAGCAGCCTGGCTTGGCTCTCAGTGTCCATTCCCCGGTAAGGCCGGTTCCACAGGCACTTTTCCTCAGAACTGTGCCGCTCGCTGAGCAGAAACAGATGTGTGCTCTGTCCCCTCTGTTCCTCCATCTTGGCTCTGCATCATCACCACCGCAGATCCTGTCTCACACTCAGAAAAACTGGAATTTCAGCAGAAACAGATGGAGCGGCTCCTTCAGCCCCTCTTCTTTGCTGCTACGTCATCGCCAAGGGCTGAGAAGTCTGCAGAAACCAGATGTGTACTATATAAGTGCTGCGTGCACCATGTCGGTTCCGTTAATGTGATGTGAGAAAAATTAGGGTGATCATGAATAATGCAGCGGTCTGGAAGCCTATGGTGTTGCCTCTGTGGAACCACACAAGTTTAATAAATAAAAGGAATTTTTCTTTTCCAAATTAAAGAATAACTGGCTTTTTTTTTCCTCCGAAATTTCACGTACGTTTTTAATAAAATTCAACACAAAATGAAAGTCTAAGTCAAAGTTATTTATACAGCATATTTAAAACAGCTGTTGACCAAAGTGTTGTGCGTTTAAAATAATCAGATGAGATGAAACAAACAAAGCCAACTTCAAATGAAAAACTTGATTAGGCATGATTGAATATTATGTTTACATTTCCTATTCCGCTTTCATTCTGAATTTGAAATAAATTGGAATAGCCATCATAATCCATAAATAGTCACAAAACCAAGAGTCATGGTTCTGGAAATCTGAGCATCAGATACACTAAAGAACTCGCACATTGCCTGATGGATTGTTAAAAGTAATATATTCTGTAATTTTTTCATCACCTGCAAATATTTCCTACATTGCTTAGCTTAAAGCATGTCTAAGTTTAGCTGAACTGTGGCCAAATGTCAATTACAGGGTGACTGTAAATGCAAAAGCATATGGCGTAACGGTAGCGCATGTAGTGAAGGGTACTTGAGGAACTGGGCCAGTGGTATCAGTTGCATGTTAAAATGAATGTATTGCCTCCTGCTAATATTAACTAATATAATAAAGAGGTCATTTCAGACCAAGCTAAACTATGGAAACAAATAATTCTCATAAGCTGAGCAGAGGTTTTTCAGCTGAAATAAAACACATTTTTTCCTTTGTACAAATTAGTCTGATTTCTTAATGAGCAAATTTAAGTTAACTTTTGGAATCCCCCCTAAAGTTTGTCTAATTTGTTCATCCGTATTTTTTTTTCCCACTTTCGATGGTGATATCAAAATTCATTATTTCTGTCTCTAAGATAATGAAAAGCTATCCTTGTCGTGAGTGGTGTGGCCATTTTATATCCTTTTAATACAGTTAAGTCAAGCAAATTCAAACAATAGAAAAACATTAAGTGATTCTTCTAATTATCTGTTAAAATGTGTAGCCTGAGAACATTTCCTTTTAAAAAGTCCAAAACAAAGCAACATCCATAGAATGTACTATGACTTTAACAACCAATTGCATAAAATTAACCCAGATAATTTGCTCTCACAAATTACTTAATTTTTTTGTTGAACAAGAAAGCTTTACGTAGCTCTTGCTAATTCCAATTTCTCACAGGCCCATATTAAAGTGTTCCTGAGGAAGACGTTAGAAGCAGTTTTAAGCAAAAAACACATAGCTTGCCAAATTGAAGTCATTACTCAGCAGTTATTTTACTTCTTTACAAGCGTTAAAAATGAGTGAGAGCGCTCTCTATTGCCAGCCAGTTTCAGTCAGTCACTATGGTGATAATCTCAGTGCCTCTCACCCACCTATCCTCCCCAAGCAAAACTCCAACCCCTTCCCATCAACCCAAATACGGCCATGTTTGGAGGGTGAAATGGCAAGGCGGAGAGCAATGAAGTGGAAGGGGAGAATCTTTAGAGCCTGGAAAGTTGATAGCTGGGAGAAGTGACAGATGAGATAAAAAAAAAATGGAAAAGGAGGAAAATAAAAGACAGGAATTCAGGGATATGAGCCTAAATGGGGCATCAAGAGAAAACGAAAAACAGGAGGTGGATTTACCAGCAGAGGAATGCCTCTCCCGCTGATATCGTCTAACAAGGATTAGAAGGGGAGGTTGTTCTCGCTAATCACAATAAGTACAACAGACATTTCCTCACCCAGTTGACTGAACCATGACATACCAGCACTAAGGCCACGGCACTTTCAAACTGCACATATTGTCTTTTGTTGTTTTTTTTTTTTTTCTTTTTAAACAAATTGAACTTTGTTTAACTCAGAAATATAGCCCAAGTGTTTTGTTAACGCTTCTAATCTTACGGTCCAGTACAGGTGTAAAGCAGCTTAATTGATCAGTTTTCCTCATGGTGAGTTTATAAACCTCATGCTAGTGAAACACGATGAACGTGGGATGGATTGTTTGACTTTATCTGCCATTTATGTATAAAAGAAATCAAATATTATATTTTCCAGTTCTGGCAATCTTGGAGTTTTTATGGGAATAGATTAATGTGAACAGTCATTAAAAACATAGATGATGGGGTTAGAAGTATAGACAAATAAAAACAGAGTAGATCAAACATGTAGAATCACTACTTGCTTAACATTCATTTAGCTTGCAAGGATAAGACTTTTAAATTACAAATTGGAACAAGGTCTTCTTTAGTAATGTCGCTGTGAATAAAACATAAAACATGCACCTGATTCTTGGAATAAATCTTAAGAAAATTTGCAATCCGATTTATTAAAAAGACACGTATCAGAACAACTGTTATGTGGGGAAAAAAGCTAAAATGTGCCAGTTGTTCCTCATTGTGACTTTGACAGAACAGTAAATCCAAAGGAGAGGCATCAAAATCCAGGTTTCTGTTATACTTCTTAGTTTGGTCAAGTTTGGAATGAAATTTGCTCAATGTTTAAACATAAACAAAATATTTTTTGCTGCAATGTCGGAGTGGCCTTGGACAATCTGTACCTCCACAGTAAAGTTTTTTATTTCTTTGTTCGCCACTTATGCTATGTGCTCAAACCGCAGTTACTGTCTGTGGTCTTTTCTTTTTTTAGGGGTGAAAAAGGTTAAAGTTGTTACAAAAAAAATGGATGCGCAGCATGCATTTTCAGAAATTAATAGTTTGCAAATGTAAAGGTTTTTGTACTTTTGGCAAGCAAAATGCATATTTTATTCCTAAGTGAAAGAGTTGCTGTAGTTTCATCATCCCATGTACATGTTTATATACACATGAAACCTAATTATTGAGGGGACGTATCAGTTTAAGACAGGGAATGGGAGGATGCAATTATGAGCAAAGAATTGTTTACTTAAGTTTCTGTGCAAGTTAGGCCTTGGATTCATTGTGCCAATTCTGTCCATACGGTCCTCAGATTTTTCTGCTCTGACTTGCTTAACATATGAATATTGTTTCGTGATTGTCTGCAGACCTCGAAACTTCCAGCAAATGCTCATTATGTTTCTCCTGTCTAATTACCCAGCTACAAGTAACAGTAATAATGCAGCTGCTTTATGCAGATCCAAATTTCATCTTTTATCCCATTTTCTTTGTTTGGTTTTCTTTATAATATGTTTTCTACCAGCCAGCTGGGCTAACTGGATGCAGCATTTGCAGCCTGGTGCTCTTGCACTATGTGCTGAAGTTGACACATGTTGAGACTTCTTCCATCAATAACAACTTAAACACTGAAGAGTGTTGCTATTGTTGTGTGGTAGCTCTAATTTCACTGAAAATTTAAAATTAAACTGAAGATTTAAGTTTTCTTTAATCTTCTTTTGAATAAAAATGTACCCTTTTCTCATTTTCAGCCCCCATTTAACAGCTGTCTTCTCCAAGTCTCATTTGATGAGCATCTTGCTTTTAATCCCTTTCATGAAAATTCTGGGCCCCAGCCATGAGAACCGAACCTTTACCATGGCAACCACAATTTTAGGCATGTTCCAACAACTTCTCCACTCTGCATGTTTGTGTGTTGGATTGTGTCTGGCCCAGCTGGTGAACACATGGAATGCTCACTATGCAGCAGATGATAATAAAGAGGAACCCATCGTCTGCGCTACGTTTATCCCCTCACCTCTGATCCATTTCTCTCATCTCTTTCTCCGCTTTTCATTTCTTTCAATTAAACCCCGCTCTCTTTGTTTATCTTCTCCGCTCTTTAAATCAGACTGGCTTCTATCACTTTGCTTTGTTCTCCCTGATTAGAGGCCTTTAAAGATGGGAATCTGACTTTGTTTCCTCAGCGCGACACACCAAATGCACCCTGTGGCCCAGTATTTGTGTGAAGTGGGGGCTGAGTGAGCGGCCTTTGCCACATTTTTCACATTTTTTCTCCAGGCCCTAAAGGTCTTTTTCTGTCCCAGTGCAGACAGACTGCGTCTAAGAAGAACAGGCCGTCATGCAGGAGGAATGCAACCTCCTCAATGTCAGAGTAGACCGCTTTATCAAGGCCCTACTTGCAAGCTACTCGGTTAATTTAGAGTTATTAACCAACATTTTTAACAGACAAATTGTAGGATAAAATCAAATTTTACAACCTGACTTTAATGTCAGGAGCTTGAAAGTTGTGTGCATGAAGTGTAGAATTATTGTCTGGTCACTTTTTTCTTTTTTTTTTCTTAAATTGTAATTTCCGTTTTGCCGTCATCTGTGTTTAAAAGATAATGGCTTGATAAATATTGTTTTATCATCTGTGTGCTTAAGATTAGTTTTATTAAACTTTAGCCTGGTAAACACCAGATGGTGATTATGTTTTGATGTCCTCAATCCTAAAAGTGAAACCCGGACGCCCTTCTTTCACCAGGAGACATGATGATCCTGAAAAGCACATGAGTGAGCTTATATACCTTCCTTTAATCTCATGATGATCAGATCCTGTGATGCTGCTGTGAGGTACAATGGTGAAACCTTGATCACTGTTAATGATTTGTAATAACTTGGAGTTCGGAGTTTCTGCTTTGTGTTTTTTCTGGAATAAACCAAAATAAAAATGAATTTATCTCTTAGTTGCTGTGAAACTTGAAGTGGCCTATTTGTGAGTTTTGGGCTTTTTAGCATGACAAAAACTAGAAAAGTCATCTAAAACATTATTTTTTTTAACTCTCACTTTGTCAGAAATGAGTTAAAGGCGTTACCAGATGCTCAAATATACGAGTGTATTTTGGTGACTTGTATTACAGCCACCCTTTATTTTTAGGCAGTGATTCATACTTTTACTAATAAACTGAGATCAGTGGTGTGCATCTGCTCTGGAATATGTGACGATGTCATGAAAGTTAACGTAATCCCTGCCTAAATGCTCTCTAAGCCCCGTCCTTCTTTTCTCTTCTTTCATCTCGTCCATCTTCCTCCTCTCTGTTGATCCATGCTGTGCTCCTTGTCCCTCAATTTCCGCATCTCTTCCTGTCTAATCTCTTACCCAGACTCCTCCAGACTGTCTTCTCGCTTGATATTCTGTCCTTCAGCGCTCGATTTTGGCCGTCTTCACGTCTTCCTCTCTCTTCCTGCGATCAGCTCCCCCGGCCCCTGTCTTTCCGTCTGTCTGTCCCCCGTTAATCGAAAACAGGCGGCTGACAGGATGTGAGGTCAGTCGGGGATAGGAAGTAAGGGTGCGTAGGCAGCACGGAAAAACAGAAGGGAGAAGGACACGAGGGACATGGAGCAGAGAGGGGCACGTGGAGTAAGACCAGGAGGAGGTCCGGTTTCTGTGTCAGCCATCGGCGTCGGCTCTCTGCGGTTGATGTCGATGTTGAACGCTTTAGCAGCTGGAATCAACAACCACAGCGAGTCCAAACAGTGAGCTATGAGAGAACGCAACAGAATCATGGTTTATTATTAGTCTCCAGAAATATTTGCGTCTCCTTCCTCTGTCACAAGCAGCGCCTGTGGGTTGGCCAACTTACAACTCATCTTTCTGAATATTAGTGTTTTGTCTACAGTTGTTATGACCACAGCTGTTCACACAAGACAATCATTCTCTTCAGGCTTGTTGGAGTCGGGACAATATCATCCTTAAATCTGAAAGCCGTCCTCACAAAAGCAAGCTGGGGAACAAAAAGCAAATTGCTGCAACAAACAGGTTTAGTCGTTATGAAGGATGTCTTTCCTGCTTTTGATAGCAATTGATACAAATATAAATGTAAAACATTTGGATTAAATTTGATTCCGATTCCCTTAAAGAAATCTCCAGTAATTTAATCTTGGGATAATTTCAGCTGTTCTCTGAGAGTCGTGACGGTTTGTTAAAGAACTTTTATTAATTGGACAAACGGCATCCTAAAAACCTAAAGAACACGTCGGATAGATTCAAAGAGAGAGCAGAAGTGGAAATGCGGGTTTAGGTTTTCATGTAATGCAAATCACAAGCTCTGACCGTCTCCCTCAGCACCATTTAATCCACTGTTCCGAAATGGTACAGAATTTGGCATAACCACAAGGCTAAGTACTTAGCCATCAATTTAAACTGACAGTTCAGGCCAGGAGAGCAGCTAAGGTTCCCTTTGTGACTTTTACATGAGCGAATCTGTTGACAGGACAACTATATTTATAATGTGTTTCCCATATCCAGCCTTCCTGAAAAGTAGGAAACGGCCATTGCTAAGAGGTCTCGTGTCACTGTGCTACAAAGCATTTAGGGAACACATGGAACATGTGCAAGAAGGTGCTCTGTATAAACCTCCTTTATGATGTGCTACATGTTAGGAAAACTAACACTGCACATCATTTAGTTTACATCTTTCCTGATGAAGCAGCATCATGCTGAGGTGATTTTCTTTTGGAGCACCAGAAAAGCTGATTGGTGTTGATTGGACAATATGTAGAGCCAAATACAGGGAAAGTTTTGGAAGAAAACCCCGTCAAAGGCTGCGTGAGACATTAGAGCTGGACAATGAACCTTGGCATACATGCTGAGTGGCCTAGTCAATGTCTAGACCTAAAGCCAACAAAAAAATCTGACAAGACCTGAAAATTTATATTTACAGACGTGCTTTATCCAGTCTGACTTATCTTAAGTTATCTCACAAAGAAAAAGGGGGAACATTTTAGTCTTAAGATGAAAAAATGTTTGTACATTAAAGGTTCCACAAACGACTGAGTCAGGGGGAACCTCAACACAAATATACTCCACATGTTTTGGTATTTTTGCTACTGAATGTGCTGAAAATGATCCTTTTGATTCCACTTCGCGATTATAAACAGCTTTGAAAAGCTCTTCATAAAATTGGAGAAATGTTACTATTCTTTGATAAAAGGGAGGACCAGACCAGGCCATTGCTGGGATTTAGAGTCCGCCGTTTTTATTTCGCAAAGACAAAAATTACGATTAATTCAAGTGGATGAATGAGGACTGAAGTCCTGATATAAAAACAGATCACTAATGAGCCAGTTTCGCAAATAATGCAGATTTTGCACTTCACCTGTTGAGCTCATTCTGCGCTGTTAGACTCAACACACACATCCGCACATGGCAGCTTAATTACGCTCCTCCCGTTTGCCCATCGCCGTTCATCTGTAACCTGATGCCGTCACACGCATGCACACACACGCACGCACACACACCCCCACACATTCTCGCTTATGCTCTTGCTTTTAGCTCCAACACACATGGGAAGGTCAAGTTGAGGTTGTAATTCCATGACATCATTGTTGCCATGAGTCATGAGTGAACCCCCAGGCAAAGTGAGGCTCTCACTTTGCCTGTCAGAGTGGCTTGAACACATGCACTCATATAGTCTCTCTGTCATCACTTGTACCGAGTATGCAGTAATCATAAATTCAGTTTATATGCATCAGAACATCGTAAAAATGCTCATGTGAAGTATCGCACCACTAATGTTTTTTTCTTTTTGTATTTAAAGAAGGAAGTTGCACTAAGTAAAACTTTAAAAGCACACCAAGGCTCAGTTGTTGTTGTTAGAACAACCCGTCATCAGGCTTTTGACCTTATCAATCTTTTATGTTGTATTGAAACAAATGCTTCAACATTAGGTTCTTATTACTAAAAGTCTAATAGAAGCATTTCGTTTCTTTGGGGACTGTGGAGATTAAACAGGATTATCTTTTTGAGGCAGTGCTTTTTTTTTTTTTTAGATTGTCCTGTTTCAGCCAGATTTGAGATTACGTGACATTTGACCATAAAACTCTTTTCAGAGTCAAGTCCTTGACAGTGAGGCGCTCAGGAAGTTTTGTTGCAGCTAAGAAGTCAAAGTTTTCACCCTGCCACCTTTATGCTTCACATTACTTGGTAGCTTCTAACAGTAATTTTGCTGTCATCTTCTCTTTGACCAATCATTTTAGACTTTAAACATCAGGGCAATTGTTGGTAATACTCCCATCTGGACTTTTAAGAGGCAATTGCAAGCTCTCGTTTCTTTGATCTGGTCTAAGATTTGCTGCTGCGCTTTAGATCATTGTACTGTCCAAGGTTCAGATGTTCGACAAATGGTGTCAGATTTGACTGTAAAACTCTTTGGCAAAGATGAGGCCCCTCACCTATTCACTCCGTACTTAACTCTGCGGAGGTCCGTGCCTACCCAAAAAAGCTGACAGCATTTTAAATGATATATGGTGTATTGATGAACTCCAAATTGCTAGGGAGGAACCTGGCTTTGCATCTAAGATTTACGAGAGGTATAAATTGTCTTCCAGTGAATATTTGTGCTTTCTGTCGTTTTCAACCCACAAGTGAATGTTTCACACAAGAAAACCAGAAAAGGGTGTTCATGACCACCACCGCTAGACTCGTCTCAGATTGTACTCCAGTCGCTTCAGGAATAGATGTAGATACAATGATTTGCCACAGAAAACAAGACAAACTCAAAACATTTTTTTCCCCAAAAGCTTTAGTTCTATTGAGTCACTCATGAACATCCTGTGTTTCTGAATGATCAGATGGAGAAAGCAGGTCTCCTCTGTTTGAGAAAACCTCCTCTTCAGGGATCAAACGGGGGGAAAGTCTTTCACGTGTGCGCACACACACACACACACACACACACATGCTTGTACTTATCCTCAAAACAACCAGGGGCTTGCTGTAAATCACTTTTAAACATGTCTTTGATACACTTGTCCCTGACAAGTACACATGAACTAAAATCACAAAATTAGAGTGACAGTCCAAAACTGCCCACTTTTTTGGACTGTTTGTAGCATTCAATATTTTTTTTTTTTTTTTTAAAGCTGACCCTAATAAAGAAATCAAAATGGGGAAAATTGATGGCTGGGTTCACACCTGGTGTTAACATGGACAATGTTAACATCAGGTTACCAGACTGACCAGGTTGAGAGTGGACAAGCCTAAAAACGACCAGTCAGGTCTGACATTCAGAGCCACATCATCTACATACAAATAAATATGGAACCTCTCTACAGAGTGGGCTGTGAGGTGAGTGATTCTTGACTCCACAGTTCTACTGATTCTACTTCAACATCACAAATACTTTCAATCACTTGTACTGTTATTCAGGCACCAACATGGTTAAGAAAAAACCTCAACTGAGTTCTATTTTTTGGTCTCATTTATTACTCAGGTAGCTTAAGGGGTATGAGAGAGAGGAAAGATATTAAAGAAAGACTGTTGCTTGGTTGCAAAAAATATGCACTTAAAGATCCTGTCTTTAGAGTTTTCCAGATAATCGTTTAGTCATTTTAGTATATCTGACAGCAGCTACTAGAAATACGGAAACTTCTTTTTCTTTTATTTTTTTTATCAAAGAGCACCTAACTGACACCGTTTCCTGTGGCGAGTCGTGCCAGTGTGCGGTCCTTCGCAGAATCCCAGAATTAATTGGAGTCATCATGCCGAACTAATGCGAGGAGAAAAGTTAGTCGAATTGCTCTGAAGTTGATTTGAGGAAAATGCATCTTGAACTCATTCTTCCCTGTAAATAGTGCTGTCATGTCTCTAAGGAGTTACAATTATAATATTTTTTATTAGTAGGGAAACATGATGGTGATAAGAATGGTAAATTCAGATTGACAATTTTTGGGGATTGTTACTTTTACAGCTTAGACATTTTAAGGAATAGGTGCAAAACACATAACTGAATTCGATTAGTGGTATAACAGCCCTTCTCTATATCAGAGACATAGTTAAGTTTCTTGTTTTAATGGGTTTCATTTTTCACCAGTATCTGTGTTTATAGGACTATCACTATGCAGACGCAGATATGTTGCCAAAGAAGCTGGGTTACATTGTTGAAAAATGTTAATGTCACTGTTATTTTTATTGCAATTAAATAACCCAAACTATCATGAGATCCATGCCCATATTAAAGATCCTCATACATGGATCACTCAGGATGCATGTCTGTGCCAGGTGTGTAAGGGGTCAGTCAGTGAGGCTCTGCATTGGATGAACCGGGAACTGTTTTGGGAAAACTGTGCGTTTTCTCAGGGAATAACCCCTCTGATTACTCTGCTTTTGGGTTTTTGTAGTTATTACATCTAAATACATAATACAGTAATAGAATGATCACAGGTGGCGTTGTATTTACAATCCTGTAAACCATAAGCTGAAAGAATTGTGCTGACATCACGTGTTGTGTAATTATTCCCATGTAGGAAGAATTGATTAAAAACGGTGTGTAATAATGATTGGGAATAGTGCTTTCTGAGAAAAAATTACTTTGAAATGATGTTTCCATGCACAGAGAAGATTAGTCTCTGCAGAAAATACAGTCATGATGATGATTATTTATTTATTTATTTTTTTGCTTATCCCCGTTTTGTTTGTGCTGAGCCGGTAACTGGTGACTAATGCTTTTCAATGGAAACTTGGACAATTTAGCATGTTTTTCGAGCGCTGTGTACATCACAACTTGTGGAAATGAAATATGAAAATGCTGAAGAAAACAACGTGTTGCCTCACACCATATGTCAACAGACGTTCCAAGGAATTTGGGTCTGTTTTTACTCTATTTTAGGCACCTCCTTTGGGTTGCACTGATTGTGTTCATAGTTTTAGTTTTAGTCCAGCAGTGTTAAGATGTACAATGCTTTCAAACTGTTTTACCCTACAACTACCATTGTAAAGGGATTTTCCGTTATTGAACAACAAAGTAGAAAAAGGAACATAATGCAATACATTTCTGCAACCCCCTTTTACTAAGATACCCCTAAATAAACTCCTGTGCATGAGGATTGTTTTCTTCAGTATTTAGCAGGAACTCTTGAGTTTTGAACCATCCACCCATCCATTTTCTATATACCCTCTTTCCTTTAGTGGGGTCGGGAGGGTTGCTGGTGCCTATCTTCAGCCAACGGGAGAACATGCAAACTCCATGCAGAAAACCCCGGGCCGGGAATTGAACCCAGAACCTTCTTGCTGCAAGGCAACAGCTCCACCAACTGTGCCACTGTGCAGCAGAGTTTTGAACCATATTGCAAAAAAATATTCTATGTCTGGATGTGCAAAGCCGGTGGACAAATACATAGCAATTACAGCAAAAAGTGATTCTACAAATTGTATTTGTGAAATGTTTTGAAAACCATTCCAAACCCTCCCTTTATGAATTTATATATGTTAAATCCATATAAAATATATTGAAGTCTGTGGCTATCATTTGTAATGTGAGGAAAGAGTTTAAGCGCTGTAAATACCTTTGCAAAAAACTCAACATCAACAGCTTGTGCTAAATGCAAAATCATTCCCATGTCAAATAACAAGAATTGGCTTTAAAACATGTTTGTTGTTCCTTATTTGTGCGTTTTTTTAAATAAGAAAGTTAAAAAATATAGAGGCTTTGTTTACCAGATGTAGTTCCTAATAAACTTTTGGCAATATCTTTTCAATTTAGTTACATTGACTCCACTTCATAAAGTGCTTAGCGCAGCATGTTTATGGTAATTACCCTGTTTTTCTTCTTTCTGTCTCCTCAGATCATGATTCAGAGGGGAAACGTGTTCAAGACATGCTGTCTGCAATCGACAAACCACAGGTTGGCATGAATACGACTGTAAAATCCTGCACACTTTTGCACACGGAAGCAGACATGCAACCACTTTCATCAATCACCTCCTTCTTTGATGCAGTCATCACTAGCAGGAGCACTAATGTCTTTTCAGTGTGTGCATATGAAAACAAAACGCTATACTGACATTATTAGCAGTGGTGACTTGTAGCTGTTTCTGCCACAGCAAGTGATAATATGAGCTGTTCTAACCGTGGCCACACGAGGGCAGCAGCTTCCCATTCATGCTGCCGAGTTTTTATTGCAGCTTTATCGGCTCAAAAGACACTGAAGACTGAAGTGTCTGGTTTTTTGATGCCTCAGGGGGATTTCACATGAATGAAACTATGTTGTCCAGGCACAGTTTGGGACTGGAAAAACCCCTGCTTACTCTCATTTGAGACTCTAAGTAGCAGGCTGTGCAACTGGATCATTAAACATCGTCAGTTTATGACATGGGTATTATAAACCAGGAGGATATATTTATGACATGCTGTGAAATGTAGTAAAAATGGTAATGGAGTTAAATGAGAAATACTTAGGATTAAGATGCTGTTGACTCCACTGTTTATCCTCAGATGCCACTTGTAGTGCATCATTCTCAGACTGAGTTTACAAGAGAAGTAAACAAGATTTTCTATTAAACTCTAGCAATTTGGTTTATTTCTCCCTCACAATCACTTCTAGTTCATATACCGACTATAATTACTTATTTTTTTCATTTAATTGTTGCTTTACACTAGTAGTTGACACATATGTACTAGGACATATTGCTGACTTGAATTGGACAAATTTTCTCTTTTCAAAAACTATGAAAGCTGAATTGGGTTAGACTGACAAGTCAGGAACCATTACAGGATGAAAAAGACTCAAAAGCGAGCTACTTTCAGTGAAGCTGAGGATAAAAAAGGCAGCGAGAGAGGCAATCGACATAAAACAAATCTCACTAAAACATTCAGAAAGTTTAAGTTTTATGCAGGCAAACATACTTGAAATCTTCTGTTTTGTACACCGTGTTTTAATTTTTAATGCTGACACTTGGCATTGATTGTAAGTCTCATGTATGCATTGATTTTGTGCACATAAAATACAAGGAAAAAAAACTGAACTAGAGTAATTTAGCTGAGCAGCTTTGAAAATATATTTCAGATATGCCAAAAATATATCACTGAAGTTTTTTTTCTTTTTTTTGCGCTTCAAATTTTTTAACAAATGTGATATTGTTTTGTGAAGGTGTCTAACATCCAGGCGCGGGCTGCTCGGCTGTCCTGGGGCCTGCCAGGTGGGCTGGTGAACAGGCACACTAACGGGATGCCCGTCTCCTGCTCCTACGAGGTTTCTCTCTCAGATAAGGGAAAAGACGGAAAATATCGCCTTATATACAGGTAACTAACCAACCTAATGCTAAAGGGATCCAGGAGATGTGCTTCTTGCACGGTATTGTGACTCTTTTTTATTTGTGAAAATTTCAGTGGTGAAGAGTTGGAATATCATCTGAAAGACCTAAGGCCAGCGACAGACTACCACGTACGGTAAGGACTCAAGCTTTGCGTCTAGATAGCCAGCTGTATGTCACAGTTAACTCTTGTTCTTACTTTGGGTGCATCTTGTTGTTTCTAGGGTTTCAGCGTTGTACAACTCGGTTCGAGGCTCGTGTTCGGAGGCCGGCTCGTTTACCACACACTGCAGCGTACCTGATGTCCCGTTACCCCCAAAACTCTCTCACCGCACAAAGACGAGCCTCAGTCTACAGTGGAAGGTACAGCAGAATGTCATGTATGCTAACAGAAGAGCTTTTACAGAAACACAATTTTAAATGCATCTTCCTCAGATTTATGGACACAAGAAAGTCCATAATTATAAAGTGGAATGAAAATGAAATATGGTTCCAAGAAATCCAGCCATGTTTGCAGTTTTTTCCTGAATTAATTGTGACCAGCAGCTGTTGTGTCATGTCACCTGAGCCGCCTGGCTGCTTTCCTGATTAGCACTTTTCTTGACCAGCTTGTCAGTTTAGGTGGACAGCTGTGCAGCGGAAGAGTTTTGTTGGTCGTATTAGGTTTTCGTTAGTGGTAGCAGGATCAAGTGAGAGGAATGGACGACGTAGGCTAATGTGTGTTGGTCTGTCATTAAAGCCAGGTAAAATATCAGAGTGGTATAAATACATTTTACAAGACACTGTATTTTACTGACCTGCATAACTTTAGAAAACCTAAAAAAAATATGGAGAAGAAAATGTGTAATTCCAGACTTTATTCTTTTTCCTTATATCTTAAAGTTCTTTTCCTTCCCTCCTTTCAGCTTCCCTTCCTTCCTTTTATTGTTCCTTTTGTCTCTCAGTCCTTGTGTCCTTCCTCGTCTCTCCCACCTTCCTATCTTTTCTGACACACATCCTTCTTCCAGTTCTTCAAGTCCTTCCTTTCTTACTGTTGTCTTCCTTTAACTCCTAGTATTGCCTCTCTCAAATTTGCTGTTAGATATTAGCTTTATTAGCATTTATATTAGCATTTGCTCTTATTTTATTGATTTTTTTTTTTTTTTCTTTTGTCCTTCCCATAATTTGAATGTTCATTATTTTACCTGTTCAGCGTTTGTCACAGCTCTTGGTGTAGTAATTGGTAGTTTGTCATTCCTTATGTCCTTCCTTTTGTCCATACATGTCCTTTTGTCCACAAATATGTTGTTCCATGTAATTCTTTAATTTTTTAGAGGAAAAATTAGTAGAAACTCTGAGTAAACCAGTCTTTTCTCCTCCAGACTGACGGCACAGTAAAAAAGATTCGGTTTTCAGTAATGGCACCTTTTCTTTGCTTCTAATTTGTGATATTCCATCTACATTTTATTAGCCCCCATAGCCATTAATATCTACCTTCTCCTGCATCTTCACTGACCTCCCCCCTGTCGAGGTAGTTTTTACGCCCCTCTCCCTGTCACTGATAAACAGTGCCATCAATCACCCAGACAGGATATAAGGTCAATCACAAAACCACAGCAGGTATCCTATGAGCCTCATTGTCAGGGTCTTTCATCCTGGGATAAGCTCTCAATCTCTCTTTTCTCTTGTCTTCGTCTCTTTGTCATCCACAGCCTCCAGGCGACAACGGATCCAAAATCACAAACTACCTGCTCGAGTGGGATGAGGTTGGTCTGTCCTTAATTTTACCATTAAAAAACAAAAGATTTAAAAATAATATATACACCTACATATATATGTAAACACATTTCCTGTAAGAGTGTTGAAGGGTTCGGAGTTACAGCATCAGGAGTCATTATTCGGTCAATACTCCATGTGTAGTCCTGTGTTTTGTCTTTGCAGTTATTTTTTTGTTTTTGTTTTTTTAATTTTGCATGTGATCATTTTTGTACTCTGCAGGGAAAGAAGAACAGTGTTTTCAGAGACTGTTACTTTGGGAACCAGAGACACTGTAAGCTGACACGGCTGCAGCCCGCCTGTGGCTACACATTCAGATTGGCTGCAAATAACGACATCGGCACAAGGTACTGCTTCCCGTCACTGAATATGCAGATAATCCTTCTACCCTAAATACGCTGCCAAGCTAATTAATGTTCATGCACATATACAATCGATGTTTTATTGAAGACCAGGTATTGGCAGTGACGATGTATGCCTTTAATGAGATCCTGCAGTTCTTTGGTAAAGACTGTCAGACAATTCTCCAAAGATCTTCACCTGCATCCTGCATTTTCTTTTGCTTCAGGGTTCAAAAATTCCCGTTTCTGCATCTTTATCCGTGAGCACCGGTTGTGTCATTTGCTTTGGCTTTTTAAGTAAAAAATAAAACAGAAATGCGTTTCTTGGTTTTGTGTGCGCAGTGGCTTCAGTACAGAGGTGGTGTTCTACACCACGGGCACCCAGCCTGCTCTGCCCCTCGCGCCACGGCTGGTCAGGGCGGGGGTCTCCTGGGTGACCTTGGAGTGGTTGCGTCCCGAGGGCAGCCCCACCGAGGAGCAGCTCAAATACACACTCGAGATCCAGGAGGACAACACCGTGGGTGGCAAAAACAAAAACATTGGGGAAAAAAACCCCAAACACAATGAAAACCTCAATCTTTTCTTGGCAAACAGAAACAGTTTAAGTTTCCATCTTTTTGTACTGAATTGTTCCAAGTCTTATCTGCTTCTGTATGCATATTCTATTATGAGCCTCAGATGTCATTCGCTCAAATCTCTGGGGCAGAGAAAAGGGAAGATTTTTTTTTTTTTGTAGAAAACTATGCATTTTAAAAAGCTTTGAAAAAATGTTTCAAACAGAAAATCTCAATATTTTCCTTCTTCTCTGACTTGCACACATTAAATCATAATCAAACTTTATATTTGTTGCATTTATCGTACGATCATTCCAATATTATTAAAATGTGAAACACACATATACAAATATTTTGTGTTTTCCCCACAGGGAACAGATTTTTATCCAAAGTACACTGGAGAAAACTTGACCTGTACTGTACAAGGCCTGAAGAGAAGTACACAGTATAAATTCAGGGTAAGTGAAAACGCAGCAAAAATGTGTGCATGCGTCTGCATAAGTTCAAGTAATACTTGTGGACTGTTGATTTTTTTTGATTCATTTCACCATCCAATTCTGGTAATGTTCAGTTGTTGAGTAAAGAAGAGACTGTATATTGGATGTGTTCCCATTAGTAGTGTAGTTGTACAAATAGGCAAATTCCTTCACAAATGCATAAATGCTAAAATAACTTTAAAAAGCTTTATTTATTTGCTAAAGTATTAGATTTTAAAAGATGTTGACCTTTTTTTAACGGTGATTTTAGATTTTGAACCACAATTCTGAATCTGTGGTGCAAGTAAGAGGAGCTACTTTTATAGCTACTTATAAGAAATCTTCTAATAAATTATTGTAAAGTAAGTCGGAAATATGTAATTGGAAATATGTTTTGAGTTTCAAGCAGGTGCTTCTTTCTTTGCAAGTATCCTTTACAATTACTAAAGTTCACCAGAAGCAGAGCAAAAATGTATCACTAAAATTGATGTCAATTACGATTGTATTGAAGTTTCTGATTGCAACAATTCTGCCTCCTTACCTGATCAAATTTGTCATTTTTGCAATTAGAATAAAAAGATATTCCAAACAAAAACTACTCCATGCAATTGTCATTCACTCAACATCTATCAATCCAAAATGGAGTGTGGCATTTTGCCATTAGAAATTGCCTGCCACTTACAAAGAGGAAACAAGACAATTCAGCGGCTATCTGTCAAGTTCCCTAAAAGCCCTGATGAAAACTGCCCATAATGTGGGGACACTGTGAAACATAATGTACCAACGGTACGTCTCTGTAAGTGCGTTTGCATGTCCTTTATGGTGCAATCACCTCCAATAACACTCCCAAATGTGCTTTCATGCAGACGGGTAGATAAGGCTTCTGATGTCTGAGGACAGAGACGCGTGGTCAGGTGCAAAGAGGCGATTCGTGACTCTTTTGCACGCATCCCCACCTTACTTTTCATCTTGTGTGAATGTGGGAGAACAAAAGAAATTGATTGTCAATTGGAAGGGCTGATTCAAGGGAGTACAGTAAGGAGATAAAAGCAGAGACGAGCAGGAAAAAGAAGCAGATTGCAATGGCACCTATTTTTCAGAAGAGTTGCTTTCCCTTTTGATAAGATTCCTCCCTTCGTTTACCCCCTAGACTTGCTTCCTTTGTTCGCCGTCCTTGTTTTCATTGTGTAATCGCTCGTTGCCAGGCTTCTCCCTCCTTGTTTTTAATTCTCCGTTCTCTCCATTGTGCGCTGTGTAGCTGATTGCGTCAAACGTGGAAGGAAAAAGCAGCCCCAGTGAAGTGCTGGTTTGCACCACCAACCCAGACAAGCCCGGCCCTCCGTCGACACCCAGGGTCACCGGAGTGACACCTTATGGCTTCACCGTCACATGGGGTAATGCTTGGATCCGTTTAAATATTCAGACACAAACTTATACTGTTAAACGAGCACATTGAGATATATGAACTGCACGGGTCCAATATAAATTGCATTTTCGCCAAAACGTATCCTAATTATTCATTTATTATTTTTTGTATAAGGAATAAGAGGGGATAACTGTCGTCTAAGAGCAGATGTGTGTCAGCGTTTCCATTTTGTTGCAATAACAAGCAGTGGGGCTTTAATTAGCCAGCAGTGTAATGTTTGCGTTAAACAATGTGGGAGTGAATGGAAGCAGCAAAAAAATCTCACTTTTCAACATTAAAAGTTGCCATTTTCTGGCCAGAAACTTTTTGTTTATAAGTTTGCTGGAGTTGCGTGTGGTCACGAGACGGTTGTGTAGTCGTCCCTCAGACTTTATCTCGTTCTTCACTTGAAGACATGACATTCCTCACTTGACCCCCACATCCATTCAACATGTACCTTAAAAAAGACACAACAAACCTTCCTTTTTTTTGTTTACATTAGACAGTTCCTCGCTGCAGTACTAGATGGCAAGTCATAGCTATAAAAGCTCTTTTTGGGTCAAATATTCAGTATGTGGTTTGAAAAAAGTCAGAAATGTGGAATTGATTCATTCGTTTTTCAAAATTTAAATTGCTTATGGTTTTCCTAATCTAAAATGTGAACCCACACTAAATGCTTCAAACACAGCTATTTAGTGTGGGTTTCCTTTTGGTAAAATTTTTTAGCCATTCTCATCTCTATGTTTGTGGCTCACAAAACAAAGAGGATAAATTATATTTCTCATGACATATCTTTACTTTTGTCTTGCATTGAATGCAATATGTACTAGGATCCAGTGGATTCCATGATGACTAAAAACTATTAATTGCTCCTACAGATCCACCCTTGGACAATGGCGGGTCAGAGGCCCTCACTTACCTCCTCGAGATTTCTGAAGGATGCGCCGAAGGTACGTGTGTTAGTTTTCATATTTTTCTAAATCTTTGTATTTGGATGCGTTACTCACTTTATAAAATAATAATTTTTTATTGCACCCACAAATATCATTGATTTAACACAGTGTTGACTGTCCAGCAGGAGTTCAGCAATTCTCTAGGTTAAGTCGGTCTAAACTTCAAGGAAATCAATAAAATATTAATTACATAAAATTATTTCTATTTAAGTAGAAAGTTGGATAAAAACTATACATTCTTAAAATCACAAAGAATTTAATGAGTTTTAAATAGAAGTAGATGCTGAGAATCCATTGGTTAAATAACTAAGAGGAAACTGATTGACTGCTACCTCCAGTTAATATGAGAAAATAATATTTTATTAGTTCAGTTTACATGAAAGATGTATTTCAATACTTTAAAAAAAGTGCTACGTTTCACAGGCATTTCGCGGCAGGCACTTCCCATTAACAATTTAAAAATCGACACACAAAGAAGAAAACATAGTGTAGGTACAATGTGACGTTGGGACATTATCTGTAGTTTTACTATAAAGACGGGTACAAAACCGCAGGGGATTAATTGTGCACAATCTTCAGCATGAATGTGACAAGTGTTGTAATTATGTGTTCTGCGCTGTGTGTGTTTGATGCTGAGCAGCGAGCCAGTGGGAGGTGGCGTACAGTGGCCCTGCAACAGAATGCGTGTGTGAGCGGCTGACACCCGGAACCGTTTACCGCCTACGTGTATGTAGCATCACCACCGGAGGACACAGCCCAGTAAGACACGCACGCACACACACACACACTTCACTGCAGTGACTGATCAACTTTGAATTGTCATGGTCGATTCAAGAGTAGTGGTGCAGTTTTACATAGCAGTTGTTCTTAAAGACAATTGAGGCCCAAGTCTATAAAATACAGGGACCAAAAATTAGCTTTTTTTTACTTTTTAATTTTTTTTAGAATTGTGCTGACATACGTACAAGCAATTCTTTCACATCACTGTCTTAGCAGTAAAATCTGATATTCTTCATATGACATTTCTTCTTTTTTTTCTTCGACAGTGTACTGTTTGTGTTCCGGTCCGTACATCGAGTGTCCCACCAGGGCCCTGTCAGCCGCCGCGGATTGTTGGGAAAGCCAAACACAAGGAGGTCCAGTTAGAATGGGGTGAGTCCAGACGGACACGTTCGCGACATTTAGCTTTATTTACACTTTTCGCAAAAAGCAGTGAAATTGCCTTCTGGCTGCCAAATGTGTTCTGCTGGCCAGCTCTAATATGAACTAAGTCAACCCCTTTTTAGCCTAATCAAGCTTCTATTTTGCCCTTTAAATGCCTAACCCTCCCCTCATATCCAGACTAACTCTCGTAATGCCGGCCAATTATTGCAGATTAGTGCTGTTATCTGTTGGCAGCCAAAGAGGCTCGCAGTGCTGAGGAAGTTCTTTCTTTAACCAGTCTGATACAGCTGGTCACATCTCTAATCAGTTCAGATGCAGGCAGTACAGCTGCAATTACTGGTTGAGCTGAAGGTCAGAAATAATGCACTGAAGGGTATTCCCCTGGGGCCTGATCATTGGCTGCTTTCATCCTGCAAGCAAACTGAAGCATATGGCGCCTGGAAAGAAAATTGCTGATCACTCAGCTACACCAATACAAGCAATCATAATCTTAAATGACCCAATGAGTGTTCAATTAAAACCCTGAACATGCCACAGTACGGTGCTTTAGAGAAGCATCCCTGTCCCCTGAACTTAACAATTTTTCTGATTACTACCACAAACTTCCATTAAGTTCAGGGACGAGGACCCATGGTTTGCAAATGTTTGTTAGAAATATGGATTGCTCTTTTTACTTAAAAAAAAGATACAAAGCAATCACAATATTTTCCGGGGTGTAATTCTCTATGGAATATAAGTCCCATCAGACCAAAAGAGGCATACGTTTTTATCTTTCCAAAAATTTTCTGTCCATTATTTTGCAAAAAAAAGAACATTAATTCAGTCACAATACATGTGCAGAACCGGTTGGCACCAAACAGTCTTGCATCTGTAACTGCAGCTAAAGGTGAAAGTACTGTCTGAATAGAAATACTAAGTATTGGAGGCTACTTTTCATACTTTTCAGATTTTTGTTTGCATATAAAGTTTTTTAAGCCATTTTATTACTTTTCACATCAAAGTTATGTACCATTTGTCTTAAAAATACATTAAAGTCTGTGATTTTAACTTGACAAGAGGGGAAGCATGTACAAGGTGTTAGAAATACTCTTGCCAGGCACAATATATGTACTTTCTTCAAGGATTTCTTAAAATTGATGCAAATTGGTCATATTTAAAAATGCTTCTTTTGTCTCTGATTCTTCCTATGAAATGACTCTAGATTCCCCTGCCTGTGAGGGAGTGTGTGAAGAGTGTGTGTACAGCCTGGAGATGAGTGAGGGAGAAACAAAGCCAGCAGAAGTGTACCATGGCCCGGAGCTGCAGTGCACGGTTGCTAGTTTGCTTCCTGGTGCGACGTACAGCTTCCGGCTTAGGGCAACCAACGAGGCTGGGGTGAGAAATTCACTTGCTTATTGCCTGTGTTAGCAGCAACACAGGCAATAATATGGAACATATTACATTTCTATGAAACAGGCAGTTTTATGTCTGATTTTTATGCATTTTATGGCTCTTTTTCTTATTTAGACTGCCTATTCAGCATACTGGATCGATTATAGTTCATAAAATAATAAAAAAAACATGCCAGAGAAGCAGGGATTCATGATATTAGGTCCTACTTTCCTAGACAGATTATCCAGGATTGCTCTTAGAAGCTTATCAGTTCCACAGTGTGACTGTAAAACCTGCTTGATCATCTATTGACTCAAAGGTTGAATTAGTTCTGTTATCTGCAGCCTTTATAATCTTGCAAGCCATTTTTGTCTTCAGTCTAGCTAAATAACACTTTAGAGTTGTACATGTTGCATGAAATAAAAGGAGTTCTTTCTTTTCAACCTAACCTAAAACTTGTATTTTTTGTTATTTCTGTATTGAAACACATTAGTTGATTCTTTATAAGTTTGAGCCAAAATTATTAAGAGCTGTTGCAAAAAGTTCAAGTTGCAGGCCATTGGACAAGTACATCAAAACATATTATTGGATAAAAAGACCAGCATGCACATGCTGCTTGCATACTTGAAGTGAACTGTGGGTCTTTTTCAAACTTTTGTTTCGTCAGTTTCAAAAATGTTCACTGTAACAGTGATGACAAAAATGTTTAAAATGTTTACATTTTAGATATTTGAAATATCAAGCATTTTATTATTTTGATCCAAAATGAAAAAAAAGAAGAACAATAATTGATCATAAATTCAAAAATATATACCTTTTTTTTTATGTGTGTCTTTTAGTTTGGGCCATATTCTGAGCCGACAGAGGTGACGACCGCAGCTGGACCTCCTGGTCAGTGTGGGGCGCCGCTGATTACGCTCACAAGTAACACCTGCGCGACGCTCAACTGGGAGGTGAGGAACCTGCAACCACAGAACTTTACATGCTAAGAAGAACCAGCCAGAAGATTGGTTTCCTCAATTGGAGTGTCTTGTATATAAATATATATAACTGATCAGCTAAAGTGAAGTATGCAGAATTCTCCCTTTACTCCCTTTCAGATTTGTCATTTATTAGTTTCACTTCCTTGAATTCTTTACAGGCTTGTGAACAAAATTTGGCAGCCTATGATTTAAATAGTTTTGTTTGACTCAGAAATGTAGCATTTAATATAATAAAAATGTACTCTGCGAAGTTATTACACTGTTTTATTCCAGACAAAACTAATAACCACAAACTCTCTTCTATGTACCAAAAGAAGAAATAACAAAAAGCTGTTGAATAAAAGCCACAAACGATCACTGCTTACTAAACTGGCCTGTAACTGAGAGCCGTCTGAAAACCTTTTCATACAACATCTTATATTCATGTAATGTTAAAATATTTTTTGAAAAATGTTCATAAGTTGTAAGTCATAATTGTTGGAATTGACAAAAATAATGGAAAATGTGTTATTGGAATTAAATATAATGAAGCTGTGCAATACCCACGTGTGGATTACTGGGAAAAAACAACAACAAACTTTCCAGGTTTATTTATTTATTCATCAAATGAAAATGTACTTCCTAGACTCAGAAAAGACGCTCTGTTTTTATTGGAAATAACTAACCTTGTCCCTTCCATCTACTGATGCTAATAAACAAAAGGTTAATTTGACTTGAAAAATCACACTGCTCATACCAGGCGTCAGATCTGAATAGGTTAATGTCCAGAGGTTCTATAAGCTGAATGCGTGTTTCTCTGTACTGCAGAGCCCCGAGGGTTCGGGGATGGACATCTCAGAGTATCGACTGGAGTGGGCGAAGGACGACGAACCCTGGGAGCTCATTTACTGTGGCTCTGCCGCACAGTGCGAACTGTCAGACCTGACGCCTGCTACGGATTACTGCTGCAGGCTACAGGTAACAGAAAGCAAAAACTGCACTTGCATAGTAGATCTGTGGGACGGGGAAATCAAAGAGGGAGCCGCTCAGAGGCTTCGTCTGGGTATAATTGCAGAAACATGCACATCATGAAAACCCTGAAGGAGCTTCAGAAGCATAAACACAAATAGAGACTGGAGACCAGAGATGATGGCCGATTCAATTTGTGCTGCAATTCTTAATCTGCCGCATAAGTAACCACGGTGTGTTTGTTTCTCATATTCTGTGAGTGTATTTATCTGACAAGCTCACAAACACACACACATGCTCTTACACAGACTTGTTCAGAACCTACCCTCTGTAGCTTTGAATCCAATAATGGCATGTTTTATGGTTCCCTTCTTTATTGGCTCATTTATAACACTGGGACAACACAAGGTCAGCTGGCAGTCAGCATCACTGCCTGTGTGGTCATGTGATGTCTTAGTGAGTTTCTGTGCATTACAGTATGTGCTTTGCCCTAAGCCAGTTCCACTTTTTGGCTTCTCAAAAGCCAAAAATGTTCTCAAGAGAACATGCGAGAAAGAATCATGACGGACTTTAAACTCAGTTGATCTTACATGGAACATGGTGTTCTGTCTTTATGTGAGCAATAACCTCAGGGATTTAATGCTGCCTTTTTGACGGCAAATGTAAAGAAACAGTCAGCAAAAACTAGTAACTTCTTAGTCCTTTAAGCATTTTCTTTTCCTATTTGACACTTAAATTGACTAACTGGTTTACAGCCAAGTATGATGGGAAACTCAGTCTTTTCAAGCTTTTCACGTTGCTTTTTAACACTTTTGCAATTTTGCCAAATTTCAAAAAACCCGAAAACTTGTCTGTTTTCTTGTTGTTGTTTAGAGATTTTATTTTGTTAAAAAAAATAAACAAAACATGCATCTATTTCCTTCCACTTCACAAATGCACCTCTATCTTGTGGTCTATCTCATTGTAGCACATTGATGTGGTAAAAGCACAAGAGCTATATATGCAAACATTACCTCTGCTGGTCTTTCTTTGTTTATTCTTTGCTTTAACTTTAAGGATTTTTAAGATTTAACCAGAAAATATAGATATCAAAATGGAAACATTTTAGCCGGTCAATTTTTTGCTAATGGTCTAATGTTATAGACCATTAGCTGGCCTATAACAAGCCACGGCAGGAAAATCCAGACAGATATATATTAGACACCACTGTAATTACAAATAAGCTGTTTGATCATTTGAATTCATCCAGCTGCTCACTTTAAAGCTGTGCATTTCTTCAAAACATTCTTTTGGTCTTAGAATATCACCTTTAACAACTTTCCTAATCACTAACAGAGTCGCCTCTCTGTCACCTGGCTTACACCATCCCATCTCTGTCACACATATTCCCCTTATGGTGTTCATCTCTCATCTTCCTGTGCTTCTGTGTTTTGCTCAGGCGGTGAACCAGGCTGGCGCTGGTCCGTACAGTGAGAGGGTGAGTTTCCGGACCCCGGCGACGCATCCCGACCAGATCTCGACCCTCACTCTCCTGGACCTCCCGACGTCCTCCGAGGCGGGTTACTCCTCGTCTACTTGCCTCCTCCTGAAGTGGGAAAAGCCAAACAGCAACGGCTCGGAGATCTCCTCCTATATTATCTCTGTAGACGACCAAACTGTCACCGTGGAATCGGGGACGAGTCACCACGTCACAGGCCTGCAGCCAGACACTGAATACAGGTAACCAGACATTATGCTGCAGAGCCTTGATCTCAAGTAGAATCAGCACATTCATGAGATGCTTGCAAATTTATCATGAATTTTGAACTTACAAAATACGTCATTTCTGCTTTATTTTGTTTTGGTGTACAGATCTGATTCTATTGCACATATAATTGAACCCCAAAAGAAACCTGGCTATTACAAATTGTTTTTTTGGAAATGTTGAAAAACTCAGTGATGCCATTTAAATCACACAAATGCACTACTGCTACTGCTAAATATTCTCATTGCTTCTCAGATATTGCAGCAATGATGCGGTAATGGCTTTATGTAATCTAATGCTATGCTATGCAGACACTCTGTCTGTGCCAATGAATATCCAGTGTCATTCTCTAGTGATATTGCGCCAGAAAGGAGAATCCAATCTGTCTTCTAATTAAATTAGGCTAATATTTATTTGGAGACACCTGTAACATAGACACCTGTCCTCCTTTCATTTCCAGGAGGTCAGGTAGTCAAAGAGTTTATTACAATTACACACACTAAACAAAGGCATGAGAAGTGACTTGCACAGGCCTTGATGTTTCACAAAAATAGATATACCTAGAATGCATTCTTAGATATGTTACAATTTATTTCAAGATCAGAAACGGTGTGAAGGGAGCTCTTAGAAATCTAACTAAGCACATCCCTCTCTTGCGCCATTAAATAGTGATCTTTGCTTGTGTGAACAGTTATAGCAATCGACAGACTTTAAGAACAAACTTTCCACTTTCATGCAAACACCAATAACAGGATCTGGTATCTGACAATGGTGCAAAGCTGCCAGATTGATGCATGAACATGTCATAAAGCTTGTTGCAGTGTTTGTGGAAGCCTGTTACTTATTACATTACTTTGCATTTGTGTTAACGACTTGCAAACCATCTGCTATTAGGTTTAATTGGATACTGTAAGGGGGTATTTATCGACAGAATCTGAAGGTTGCCTGTTTGGTATTTTCATGAACTGTGATATGACACCTATTGTAACCAAGCAGCAGTAAACAGGTACTTAGTCATCTGTATTGCCAGCCAATGTTGTGATGCTTCTGAGCTCCCCCCTCCCCTCCACCCGATGTACACATACATCAACCATAACATTATGACCACTAATAAGTAGGACTACTCATCTCTTCACAGAAAGCCTGTAGCATGGCAGCACTTGTTCCTTACAAAAGTAATTTGTCCCTTAAAGGGAGTTTTGTACTCCCTGTAAAAAACAAAACACGAAACAGGCAAACACTTCAAAACTATCAAAAGAATAGAAACAACCACAAAGCTGTAATAGTTAGAGAATCAGAAAACTCAACAACATCCACACTTTGACCTGTCAAAGCAACTTGTTGCTAAGTGTTTGGTAAGATCTAATGACTGGTCATCATGTGAAAGATATGTGTTTTTGTGCACACATATAGTTATGGTGGCAGTTCTTAGAATTGTGATTTAAAAAAAAACAACAAAAAACTGAGAAATAATGCTACAATGAGGTGGGGAACATTGAAGAGGCAGGATAATCACACAGCCCACTGTTTTTACTCGGCGGTTGTTTTTGTCCCCATGTACCACCGATCTCTTGCATAAGGGCTGCTGCTGAGCCAGAACACAGTGCGTGTGTTTATTTGAGGGGGGGTGTACCTGTGAGTTGTTTTCTGGAGGCCTACAGATTGTAACTCTTGTTGTTGCAGACACTGAGTGAGTCGGTGCTTCATATTTTATTTGTACGTCTTTGCAAAGCGCCACAATAAATGCCCACTCTATGGGGGTCTCTCTTCTACTTTTGCCAAACAGTATAGATTTGCAGGACAAAGCTCTTCTGTTATTATTTTGAAGTTTTGCTGCTTTAGCAGAAGGCATTTTTATGATTAATCAACCTTTAAGCAGAAAGAAGGCAGAACTTCCACTGTTTTGATTGCATAATTTACATCAAGAAGGTAATGTGACTACATTATTAATCTAATTTATTATGGCAAAAAAAATTTTCAGTCTCTGACATAAGAGGTTCCTATTTTCATTTCACGCTACATGACATTTTAACACAGCAATTTTACAATCCCCACTGGGATTGAAATCAAACAGCAAGCCATGTCATTTGTCTGCTTATTTTCCATTGTCTTATTGCACTCCCAAGGTCGTTTTAGATGGTCTACAAATCATTGTCCGTAAAGAAAGTAATTTATTTGTTGAGGCATGCAATTATTGGTACAAAGAGCTATTTTGTTTTGTTGGTTCTAAGCAAATGTACTGGAAAAGACTGGTCATTCCTAGTTTTTCTGTACCTTTGACTTACAGATTTAAACCTCTGAACATCAGGTGTGAAAGCCCAGGGTCTTAGGTGTTCTCTCATTGTTTCTTCTTCTTCCTCACAACCTCTCATCACAGTTTATCCTTGTGCTTAACAGCCCAGTGAATGACCAAATCTTGCCCTTTTTCCTTCCACTTGACTTATCTGCAAGAAAAGGTTACTGTTATGAAAAATCAACAGTTAAATGTCAGAACCTATGTGCCCTCTAGCACAGGTGCTAATCAGCTGATGAGACATCACAGGACAAAGAATGAGGAAACCAGGGAGGATTCTTAGAAGTGAACCGCACAGGAGTTTTAAGAAGGAAAATCTATATCTTGGTTCTTTTTAATTAGCTGTGTCTATGTGCTAGAGCTTTTTTTCTTTTCAAGAAAGGCACGTCTCTGTCTGAACAATCTTGATTATTAGATTGCACAAAATTCTCTATAACATCTAGAATAAAAAAATAACAAGTTGTCCTATTCTCAAGTAATGTATTGCCCATCAGTTATTTTTTTTCTTTTGAGGACATTTATAGAAGGAAAGTGGCCAGAAATGGTTGGCGTATTTGGGTCTCATGTTGGAGAGTGCATTAAGTTGTAATAGGGCGCTGATAATGGGCAAAAACCTCTTCACAGAAAATTTACCTCGCCATTAGACAGATAGGCCTGCACATACTCTGCAGAACTTACAGGGTCAGGTTCGATGGTTCATATATTTCCCAATGTTTTCATGCGCAACTGCTGTAAGCCGGTAGTCTCAAGATATTTTTAAGTTTCTATTAAAATGTTAATGTCGTTTTTTTATTCGGGAAGACCCTATTAGAATATTTTTCCCCCATAACAAAATCACATTTACAGACATATCTGCAGACATTAATTCTAAGCCAATACAATAAAAATCAGTTTATCAGAACAGTTTATATACATGTCAGAAGCTTTATTGCATTGTAAAGCTTCTAAGTAAAAATGATTGTACAAATTTAACTAACAACTTAGGTTCCAGTGCTGCTGTTTTCATGCAGAGCAGGTTTTTGGAAATGCTAGGCTAATGTTAGCATCTTTCCTCTCTGTTTTGATATGACTAGTTGATAACTTGGATCGCAACATATTTCCGTGAATTCCTAGTTCATCGTATGCAAACAAACCTTACAGTAAATTTTGTGTGCCTGCTTCAAAAGCTAGTTTTGTGTTGAACGCCATACAATTTATTGCTTTCTGTTTCAGCTGCTTTTTGCACAGGCAATTGACAGAAATGTCAACAGCCAGTACAGTAAAGGTACCATTCATTGATCAACAGCATAATGTGCACATGAAAACAGCACATGTTTAATAGCCAGTAGTTGGCTGTTGATCATAGTCACTGATTTAATATTTCATGTTGGATCTGGACAATAATACTGTAGTTACCTGTATGTTACAGCAGTAAATTTCCATTGACAGTTTTTACAGTGCATGATAAAATCTCTCACCAACTCATTACCTTTCAGTCTGCAGATTCAAGCAGTCAACGCCATCGGCTTTGGCCCTCTGAGTCCGTTGCTGGTAGCGAGGACCCGCCCCCTTCCCCCGGCCCCGCCCCCACTCGAATGCTCCGCCGCAGGCCCTCAGAGCCTGAAGCTCAAGTGGGGCGAGAATGCCGGACACACACGCGCCCTGCTCTCTGAAGATGTGGTCTACACACTACAAATGGAAGACAAGAACCACAGGTGGAGTGCACACCCACACACACACACACCGATTTATACCCGTGTTCGAAGTGATAACTTTTTGCGGTCAGCTAAATCCACAAATACATTTGGGAAACTCATCAGTTAAAGGATGTGGGAATCTGGTCGTTCTTTAAAGTCTGTTATTCGCTTTTCTTGTGCTTCGTGAATTACTTGCATTTCTTTTTTCTGCATTTATATATCATTCATGAGAAGCGATTTAAAAGAAATTGATGTTTCCCTTGTTTTTTTCGGCCACACTGCACACTCATTTTCTCCTCACCCCAGAGCTATCCAACCCAGTAAATCAAGACCTTAGTCAATACGGCAGACAGAATCACAGCAGGTTGAGGAAGCTGAGGGAACGTGAGTGTGCACATGTAGTCTGAGGTACTCGTGCGGATGTGTGAGTGTTTGTCGACCGATGTGTGCATGGCCACTAACTACATGTACTGAGGAGTAATCATGTTAAAGGCATTTGTGACCAGCTGGAAAACAGCCTCCAATAATCAACCCTCCATTTAACCAACTGGCTAGACACTGGTGAGACAGAAAATAAAACGGAGAGATGATTAGCTGACTGAACAGGAGGGGAGACTGTTAGAAACCTCTACCTCTCAGGATTACCGTGGCTGGCATCGAGTTGGCACCCAGGTATCTTGGCAACCATGGGATGGGACAGAAGCACAGATGGCAACAGATGGGGACATATAGAACCTTCTGTGATCTGTTCACCTCTGCACAACACACACTTTTGCATATCAATGACAAAACAAGCAATACAAAACATGCACAGTCACATTTGTCGTCTAAATGGAAACTGCTTTCACTGCCCAGATTGTTCTATTTACCCTTTTCTGACTATCTTGATGACTGTGTGCCTAAAAGGGGCGTCAAACCCTGTGTTGAACTCCGTCTGTGTGCATAATTATATGTACCGATTAAATATGCTCAAACAAGTTATTAGCACACCACAACATTTGCTGACATAAGGGACTTGCTATTACAAGCAAAACAAAAGGCTTAGAAGAAAAATTGCACTTTTACGCAGTTATTTATATCAGGTTATGCTTAACTCTAGGGTTTAGGTACTGCACCAATGTGATCAAAGATGTCTAAAATAAGGTTACTCCTATATATCAATGTTAAAATCAATTTGGAATACATAGGAATGTATTCTGAACCTTTTCTGGTGTACGTTTTGCAGCATATTTTTTTCTACCGCAATTCGTCCTTTCACACAACTTTCCACTAAAAGCTTTAGGTGAACAGCCAACTCCTTCAACAATAAGGTTTTGTGGTTTTCCCTCCTTGTGTCAGTGACTGTCTGTGAGAAATGTTAACAGCTTTAACAGCATTCCATTTTTTTCCATTTCTACATAATATTAATATTTTCAGAGAATCTAAATTATGGGTTTTCTTTAACGGTAAGCCACGTTTACAACAATTAACACAAATAAACACTTTAAATATTTCAATAATTTTTTTCTTTTGGATCAGAATTACTGAATTGAATTAACTTTTTGATGACGATCTAATTTGAAATTCATCTGTACAATATTATCTGAGAAAGGAATGACCATAACAGTGCAAAATTTTGAAATTCCAAAGAATATTTAATTTTGAGATATTCAGGGCCAAAGAAAAATATTACATGTGTTTGTTTTTATTACCAAGACATAAAATGGAAAAAAAAGAAACGAAAAGAGGACACCATAAACATGTTAGGCTGTTTTTCCCAAAGTATTGCAGAAGTATTGTGTCCATGGACTCACTGGGTACCAATCCATCTCTGTGAATGGAATTTGAGGAGGCTTGACTGAAAAGGGAAGGATTTCAAAATTTCTTTCTTTTCAGTCTTTTCAGAAAAGTCCTTTTTCCTCCTCTGCTGAAACTAATAGCACAAATAGTTCTTTTGGACAATTTATTGATGGTTCTTCGTAGTAGACATTATTAACCCTGAAGGCTAGATCATGTACAGGTCATATATATATACATATATATGAAGGAAATCTGTGTCAATTTCTTTTGCATTTTTGATGCAAAAGAAACCTACATGTAGGTGCATCTAAAATAGTTTATACTCAAACAAATGCCAGATACACCATGTGATAAAATGTTGTATTAATCAACAACATCTCCCTTCTTCTGCCTTTTGGTCAGCATATCCAGAATCAGTTTAATATTAACAAGTAATTCATTTTTGTTTGAATCTCTTGCATTGTTCATCAAAAACACAAAGTGAGAGAAAATTGTTTCTGTTGCCCAGCAAATACAGATGAACCTGCCTAAAAACGAGTGCAATTCTTTTTCTTAATGGTATTTGAAAAATAAAATGATGCATTAGCCTATAAAACCTATAATTTTGCGTGACTGACGGGAGAAATTAATTTGGAGTTTTCAGGTTAAGTTAGCACTTTCACATCCTTCTTTGTTCCCCAATCACATTGCATCACAACAAACTGTCATGATTGTTTTATTCTTTTAATATCAATAAGGCAATCAGATGCAAGATTCTCGTTGTGACCAAGTGCCAAAACAAGAAGGTTATGAAAGCTTAAAAATGCAGAGCTTTTCCAACAAATATCTTGAATATCCAGCTGCAGTTTCTGCAAATATAATTTGGGATTTTCCATTAATCATTTTGACTTTGGCTGTCCTCTGTAATGTCTTTAGTCGTTTCTCTGATCGTCCTCTGATCTAATTCCTGCTTATGAATCTCATTTTATCTGTTAGTATGCTTACAATATCAGAACCTCTGTAGACATTAGAATCTGTTTTCCTATCCGTCTCTCAGCATATTTTTCCCCTGTGCATCCAGGCATATTTATTTTCTTTGACTCTATTAGACAAGACACAATAGTTTTATTATATTCACAATATTTACTTCTCTTTACTTTTCTCTTCCTTCCTATTGCCTTTCCAATTCTTTTTCTTGTTTTTTTTTTTATATATTACTATTCTTGTGTATCTTTATAGGTTCTTCCAGCATCCAGTTAATTCCTTCCATTACTGCATGTTCCCTCATTTTCACAACTCTGTTGTTTTCTCTCTAAAAGAGCTTTTTTCTCTGTTCCCATTTTCAATATGTCTGTTACCACAAAGCCCTTCTGTCAGGGACATTATGAGTTGAAAGGATGGTAATGGCTTGTTGTACAGTTCAGAGGAGGATTAAACCATCTAACACAAAGGATTCTTAAGAAGAATGCAGGTGGACATAGCACTGCTTCAGCTGCGTCTGTGTTTGAACCGTCCATGTTTTTAGTTATTGCCAGGATTTATCAAAATGTTTCATGGCTCAACCGTTTGACACCAATCATCATACTTTCTTGTGCCTGCTGAAAATATCCCACTGGAATCTCTGTTGCAAATCTTAATTGTAGCTGATACAATTTTTTTTTTATTTGAAATGTAATCAGTGTTTGGCAAACGATTTGTTTTGGCTTGATTTAATCATAACTTAATAATGAAACATGCCTGAAATATTGACAACACCTGCAGTGGATCATTTTACTTTATAGAAACTAGGTTTGTTTTTGACCGTAATAATTTTTCTGGTTTTTTGGGGGGGGGTTTGTTAATGGAGACAAAGACGACCTTTAATAATGTAAGCTGTATGTCCAGCTGCTGACTGACCGAAAGAGAACACACAGGTTGCGATGTGCTTATAGAGATGAAGGTTTGGCAGCACATATTAGATCTGAACTGCATTTAGACAACAACCTTTTCCTAATGTTCAATCTCAGGCTGACAGGTGAAGTAAGTAAGTAAGTAAGTAAAAAAGCACTAGGCACACCTACAAGTGGGAGACTTGTTGTTGTGTTTTTGTTTGCGATAACTTCACTGCAATGCCTCTGAGAGGATTTTTCTACCAAAGCAGTTTTAATGCTTAACCACCGGTTATTCTAAAGCCAGTTTTATTTGATTCTGTTCAAGAAACCTGTTTGTTTTTCCGTTAATTGAGAATCAAGGCATTATGCTGCTCATTATGCGGCAATGTCTGTCTGATTTGTATCCCTACAAAAAGTAATTATAACATCACCATCTAAATTTATGAACTGGAAAATAAGAGTTTTACATATGGAAGATGATTTATAAACACCACCTGACACTGTTGACTGTCGATGTTTATGATCAGAGTCCAAAATATAATTTATGGATTCTGAAGAAAATACTGTCTGCAGGCACTGCTGAGGCACATCGATTCATTTAAGCTCTGAAATATAAAAAAAACCGACCAGACAATTTCATTTCATTGTATGTTTTTGCAATACAGGACAGTGACAATAACATACTTGTGAGTTACAGATTAATTTTGAGAAAACAAAATGTGAAAACCAAACAGCCAGAAAGGTTGCAGAACAAAACAGATGTTGTTACGACCGCACTTTGGCTCTGAATCAAGATTGCAGTTAGGTTCATTAACTGTGTGCTGGTAAATTGACATTAATAGCTCTATGTATTGTTTTGATATGTTGCCTTTTAGCTTCATCCAATTGACAAAAACAGGTCACAGCTGCAAGCACTGCTGAGTACATCTATTTTCTTTATGCATCTATATTTCCAACTAAAACCCTCCTCTGTTTGTGTTTGGTAAGTCTTTGGGTTTGGGATTCAGTTCAGCTTTGTGTGCAAGAATTAATAACTACATGTCAGCCTGAGAATGTAGTACTCCAGCTCTCTGCAGTACAGCTAATAAGGAGCCCATCTCTTGTTGTGTTTCTCTTTTTCTCTTGCTTCCTTTTCTTCTCTCATTCATCTTCTCAATGCCTCTTGAATATCCCTTCTTCATCATTCCTCTCTCACTCCATCACATCCTCTTATTCACACTCCCCTCGTGTAACCCATCTTCTTTGTCCACACGTCACTCGTCTTTCTCTTCCATTGCTTTATTTCTCGCCTTTTCCTGGAAAAACTGGTTGCATCAATAAATATCCCCTTTCTAACTCGTATCCACTTTTTTTTCTTGACATACAGATGTGCCAATTCTCTCCTACATTTCTTCAGTCTGCTCAGCTAGGCAGACTGGGATATTTCTCTCCTTGTGTTCTTGGTTTTAAAGGCCTATAATTAAAGTTGTGGGTTTTTTTAAAACCAACACATGGTGGCTTAAGATAAGATTTGTAGAGATTTACAATTTTCAGAACTTGAAAGAAACTGGCAGTGGCTATTGAGACCGTTAGCAACTACAACTAGCTCTGTGGGACAATTGTCTCTATTCATCCATCCATCCATCCATTTTCTTACAACGTTGTCCCTTGTGGGGTGAGGAAGGGTGCTGGTGTCAATCTCGGGCGAGAGGCGGGGTCACCCTGGACAGGTCGCCAGCCCATCGCAGATTTTCTCTATTCATTGGTCAGAAATCTAAATAAAACACTGGTCTAGATAGAGAACATATTTGTTTAGCTAGAATATAGCATACCTGTGCCTTCTATGTTGTCTGTATCAGCCACAGTTATCTTAAGAATTGTTTTGGAAATGTGTTTAATTTGCTTAGTTTGGCAACTCATTGTCATTTTCCCTCTGCATGGCTTCCCAGGTTTGTGACAATCTACCACGGTCCCAGCCACACCTACAAAGTCCAACGACTGATTGAGTCCAGCAGCTACAGCTTCAGAATACAGGCCTTCAGTGACGCCGGGGAGGGTCCTTTCTCTGATACATATACTTTCTCCACCACCAAGTCTCTACCCCCCGCCATCAAAGGTAAGCTTCTCTTAATCTCCCAGTCAAACGGAGCTGCATAATCTGCCTTGCCTTTCAGCATCAAATGAAAAATACTAATGGTTGATAACGCTACGGTCAATCTGTCTGATCTTGTTTATTTGATCTCCAACTAAGCCAGGCTGCCACTGATGTGGTATGGAGACTTCAAAAGAAAAAAAATCCACGTTATGAGCATCACAACTCTTCCATGCAATAATGACATGTTACTCCCCTCAGCATGTCAAATGCTTGAAGTGAATAAAAGTACTCGGAGCATTCAGAATAAAACAGAGACAATAACTTTAATAGTGATTACGATCAACCTGCGCTTGTGTACATGGTTTATTTAAACCTTTTTTTTTAAAGAACTTGAGGCCTTTTATTGTAATTTTATTTGTTTTGCGGTTTTTTTTTTTGCAGAGTGAGAACTTTAACTCGCATGTTTCTAATTTTCTAAAAATCCTTCACTTTTCCATCCCAACAGCCCCCAGGATTCACCAGCTGGAGGGGAATGTGTGCGAGGTGACATGGGAGACTGTCCCACCAATGAGAGGAGACTCTGTGAACTACGTCCTCCAGATGCTGGTGGGGCGTGAGTCTGAATACAAACAGGTTTGTCTCTTTCCCGTACAAAGACATGCATACAACAAAGTCAGCTTAAAGGGTGGAGCTGGGAGCCCCCGTCTCTCTCTGGTCCAGAGCTTCTCTTTAATGGCTTCATTCTTTATTTTGCTGGAATTGCATTGGGAAAATATTTCTAATCTTCAGTAGTGATTTTTAATTTAGTCTTCCTCGGATGGGAAGGGACACATTCAGCTGCAAAATTGCACATGGATAAATAAACACATAAGCACACACACGCCTCGATAGAAATTTACATATGGAAGAGAAAGGGAAAAATATCAATGCTGGCACTTTTAAGTTCACTCACCTCCCCTGAGTGACGGTATTTACTAAGAGATATTGCAAGAATTTCAATGACTTGCAGCTGAAAAAGATTTTGAGTTCACGTTGAAATGTGACGGCTGTAAAGATGAGCAGAGAAACACATTAATATTCACTCTTGTGTCATATTCTGTAATTGGATTACCGGATGGTTGGAGGGACAGACGGCCGAGTCTTTCGGACCAAGCGCCGATATGAGCACAACTGGTCTCCGTTTGTTTATTTAATTGCGCAAAGAGATTGGGTGCATACTGATGGATTTTTTTCTCAGCAGAATGTTTATCCTCCTTGCTGAAGTATTCGTCTCGGTCGAGCATTTTACCCTCCAGCGTTTCAACCACAAACTTTCATGCAATGGGATTTTATATGTAAAGTAATGCGTAATTGTGAGATTGAGGTAATAGGATACAATGTTTTCAGCTTATTTTAAGAATCTCCTTGTGTTTTCCTGCAGTTTCTACCCGCATACTCTTTTGTATTCAACTTTGTGAATTGAGACCAACATTGTTAACTCAAGTCTTGGCACAGACTCTTGATAAAATGAGGTCTATGTCGTTCTAACACCTAAATATGTCGCGACGTAAACTGTTTCGTTGTAGCTCTATTGGTATGATTGAGACATCGTCATTCCCATAATTTAAATACTTCTTTCAGCTGCCAGTCAATTAAAAATGTCAACTTTGCATTAAAAGTGTCATTATTCACCGAATGACACTTCATAGCAGTCATAAGGTCATGCTTATGACAGTGTCATGTCAGTCTTATGTACACCCTTCAAGTATAATGCTCCCAAAGATTTTTAGTTTATGTATATTTGGAAACCTACACTTGCTTCTCTTTCTTTCTCTCCACTTCACAATTAAGTACTTGGTCTACAACCGATGTCAATTCATATTCTCATGTTCTTCCCACAGATTTTTAAGGGAGACGAAGGTTCGTTCCAAGTTTCCAGTCTTCAGGCAAACACAGACTATCGTTTCCGTGTCGGCACCTGCCGCCAGTGCCGGATCACGCACCAGGAGTTGTGCGGGCCGCTGAGTCCCTCCTCCCTGTTCACGCTCCGGCGCCAGGAGTCGCCGTCGTCGGGAGACCATAGCGCTTTGGAAATGGGCAAGGGGGCGGGCCTGATCTCAAGCGACGAGCGCTTCGCGGCGCTGATCGTGTGCGTGTTCGCCGGCCTGTCCATCCTCATCGCCTGCCTGCTACAGTACTTCTTCATGAAGTGAGGGAATTTTTGTCTATAGGATAGAAAGCGAAATCAAGAGAAATAAATCACAGAAAATGAACTTTTACAAATGTCTATGAAAGAACAGAATGAAATCAACACACTTGAGATGTACTTTTAAGGCTATGTATGTCAATTTTTTTTTTAAAACAAATCTTTTTTTGTAGTCAAAGTATTGATTCAGGCTTCTCTATTTTTTCTCTCTCTTTACCCATTTTGGTGGCATTTTCTTCTACACCTCTGTCGTGTTTGTCTCTTTTAAGGATTTCTATTGAGGGAAGCTTCATATTGGCTGTACCTCAGTTGGGAAAGAAAACTGATAATCAAGCCTTAAAATAAGTGTGAGCGAAACACTTGCTCCTCATACTGACTTGCATGTTTTTTTTAATCTTATATGTCTACATATTCAGTAGAAAACATATATATTTCTCTGCCGTCATTGCCTTACTTTTTGTTCGCTGCGGTCTGTATTCATTCAGCCATATTCAAATGTAGGCCTTTAAAGCTTTAGCTTCCTTCTCTGCAGGCTGTCAGTCAGGTCAAACAACCACCTGACCAACACACACTTACACATGCGAATCTCTGTACATAACCATGCACGCATGCAAAACTACACATTTGCAAGGACAATGAGGAAAAAAAAACTAATTTCCATTTTAACAACAGTTATATCTGCTCAGCTTTTGCCACTCAATCACTCGCACATTCAGCTACCAAAGTGATGCAATCCGTTTGTGGTGTAAGATGCTGCTAACCTGTGATTTCATAGTATCGGAGAGAAAGAATGGAAAAACGTGTATTTTAGTGTGAAAAGTTATGGCAAAGTAAGGTTGAAACGTAAAAGGGGGGGGGTTAAGGAGCGAACTCGGTTATCGAAAGTAGAAGCTCTGAGGTCAGTTTAGCAGTTTGCGCTAAAAGGAATAGTTCAGAATGTTTAAAGTTAGGTTCTGTTAGGCAGTTCTTGTTTTCCTTACAGCAGATAACTGTCTTGGCGTTTCCAGGTAGCACGAATCCAGATTAATTGGCCTCAGAGGCAGAAGCTAATGACTAGTCTAGCAGGGGCCAAGACTGAAGCGGACTTTTTATATGTACTTTACACCTTTCAATCTTGTGCTCTGCATTGGACGATACCTAATGGCGCACTGCCTCCAAACTTCTTTTAATAGATTGTGTTCACATCAAACACTGACTTTTTATTTTTAGACTGGAGTTGTTTTAAGACGTAGGAATTCGTGCAAGTCTATCCTTTGTTGGACGTGCTGTTAGCTTCCGCCTCGGGGACCACCTACACTGAGTTTATGCTAAATCTATTTGCCAAGAGACTTTAGGTGAGGTATTAACTGCTTCTGATCTTTGGACAGGACCTCAGCATTCCTTTAAATACCACTCTTAGGTCAGAATCTGAACCTTATGTTGGGCATTTGTTAACTCCAGGAAAACAGGCTGGGATGGCAGAAAGCCTGTTGCTTTTTTTTTTATTTTTAGGAAGGAGTTGGCCCAGCACATGTTTGATCCTTTGGAAAACCCTAGGATCAAACCCCTACGGGGGTTCTACCTTCTCAGATGTTATAACTTCAACCTGTTTACCTGGAGTGCAATTTGGGATAAGAGGTGCTAGCAGCGTGTCTGTGCCCTTCTCTACAATCTGCATTTGTAAACTAGGAAAAGCCATTAGAAGTTAGCTTGCGCTTTGTTCTCCAGACATTTAGCACAAACGCTGAAGCTGTTCCTCCTCGTAAGGCGTCTGTGAATTGACACATTCAAAGACTCTTCCCCTCTTTTCGCATCTCCTGAATATTTGTACCTAATCCTTTTTTTTTTGGTTCTGCCTACTTCTCGCCTGCTTTCGATCCATCCTGTCGCTCTACTTCCGCATCTCTTTCTCTTTCTCTATTAAAAGGTGCTTTATTGACACGTAGTCAGAGCGGTAGCAAGTCTGTGATCTCTACTCTCAGACGGACATGATCTCTGAGGACTTGAACTAATCTTCACTAACCAAACAAAGCCTTGGACAGGACACAGCTCAACAGAACAGGGCATTGTGACATACGAAACACCCCCCCCCCCCTGACCTCCGAGTCCCGCCTCCTCCCAGCAAAATCTTTTACAGCAAAGCCAAGGTACAAACCATGTATATCTTCTGTAGTCCAAAGAAGTCACCCCGATCTACATTATCAATGCGAAACATGCCTACTTCAGTTGGGTTGGGGGTTTGGTGGCGAGGCCGGACGGGAGGCAGAGGTTTTGATTAGCTCTGAGTGGCAGCCTGTAACGTACCTCAGGGATAAGGCCTTACAGAGGGGGAGATCTAATCCCGTCGTCACCATCATCGCATTGACCATCCTTTTCCTGCCTTCCTTCTTCTTCTTCCCTTTTGACTCTGCATCTCGCCCTTTGTCCTCGCTGTGCCTTGCTTCGTATGTGTCAGTAAGCAAAGCGGTTTACTAGCTCGAAAAAAAAAAAAAAAAGATCTTTGCCAAAGTTGATGGGAAAGTCAAGGTAGAGTCCTTTTCTAGGTTTTATTTATACTATATATTTGCATACAGTACTTTACATGCCAATTACAGTGCAATCTTCATTTATTTATTGTTTAAAGATTAAGAGACAAGTGTAGTTATATACTAATTTTTTTTCTTGTAGCATGTATTTTTTTCTTTTTTTTTTTTTTTTTTTTTTATGGATGTATGTTAGATTGTATGATTAAGGCCAGCATTCCTTATCTCAGTAACCCTTTAAGTATTTCTCTTGCTCATCAGTTCATGCATTACTGTTTCAGACTTGTAACCAAATGCCGATGGGTTTTTGTAACGCTTAGAGACACATGTAGCAAGCCAGACCTTAGTGTCACTTCAAGTTCCTGTCATATGGGGATAAATATTTCTGCCTTTGGATTTTTTTTTTTTTGTTTGTTTTTGAATAGTGTTATATTGAAGCTTCTGATATCTTATTTTACTGTTTTTAATGCCAAAGTGCAGCCTTTTTAAAGATCTCTAGATATTGCAGCCGTTTTGAGGGTTCTGTGATGTTCTTCTGTAACAGCACATCATTACCATTATTATTATTGTTAGTATTGCTCTCAAATGGAACAAAACATGAACTTGATCTGTGATTACGCTTTTTTTTTTTACATTGTTTTTTTTTATTGTGTTTTATAAAGCAACATTGTGCCATTTAAAAAATGTCAAGACCCCGTACTTTGTAGAAAAAATTTTTTAAACTAATTTCACATTTAAATTTAAAGAAAACAACAAAAAAAAAACAATCATGACGATTTCAGGCAGAAGACCATGGGTGCTGGTTATTTCGCCCGTTCGCCATTTCGTACCTTTGCATGTTTGATTGTTTTCGACCCCACACTTTCTGTGTGAATTGGTGCCATTGAACGCACCATCAGTCACTTGACAACCTACAATTTAAAGGAATTTTCTAGATTCTACTGATGGTCTTTTAGAAGGAAATGTAACTTCAATAAACATCTTTATATAAGGAAGACATTTAACTATTTTCATTTGATCAGGTGGTCCCAACCTGTCGTATTTTCTAACAGTCAGTCGGCCAAAGCTTGAGTTGCATTCAAGTTTTAATAAACGGGAATAGAGTTAACACTGAAATTTTAGATAGTACAGTGGCTCTCAAAAGTGTACAAACCCCTCTTAGGACTCCTTGGGTTTCTATCAATTGTTTTTTTTTATATATAATGTGAAAAGTATCCCATGTGATTCATCTGAAAAATGTATGGGGCTAAGGGGTTTATGGGGAGAGCTTTACTGCAACTGGAACTTTTCATTGGAAGAAAATAATGTTGTCTTGTGACTCGGTAGCCAAGAGACTGTTGTCAGAGGTCGACCTCAATCAGTCCTAAAGCTTATCCATTGGTGGTGCTGGTTTCCTGGGATCCGCACTGGCCAACTGAGTATTTTATTTCTTGTCTTCTCAATCATTTTGGGGAAAGAAATGTTTTTTATAAAGTCGCTAACGTCTTAAACTTTCATAATGGTGCTAGGAGATGTATAAATCTTTGTCCCCTTCTCCTAAATTATACCTACGTCCAATCAGGTCATTTTGATCTTTTATAAACCCTCTTCAAACCAAAGCCTTTGCAAAAAGATGCTAATGAGTAAATGATGCAAAGCAGCTGTGAATTACATAACCAGTTTACAGGACCTTTTATACCCAGTTGAACAGTACCAGATATAGAATATAACCTGTGGATGTGTGCACATTTAAGAGCCACTGTAATAAAAACTGCATTTAATTATTTGTCAGACTGAACTGAAGCGGTTTTATAAACCCTTAGCTCTGTAATGTACAAAAAAACGCAATGACAACAAATCATGGGCAGATTTGCAGCAGTTCAATTAGATGGGTGCAAAATGTTAAAATAGAGAACAGAGGCATGAATGAGCCAAAGGGGCGAAGTGACCTGTGGCCTGATGTCAACAAAAATAGTTTGATAATTCCTTATAAGGTTAATTGCTGGTGTAGCAATAGCGTTTCCTTCTTCTTTTTTTTCTTTTTTTAATCCAGTGTTTTGCTAAGAGATAATATGCAGAGATATCTATAGAGTTATAGAGTAAAATGGTAAATACATTATGACTAACAAGAGTTGAAGCACTTTTTTTAGGACGAGCATTCGACGTGATGAGGTTACGAGTTGGAGGCAACGGATCCTTTGCTCTATTTCAAAAAGAAAAAAAAAACACTACTGCCGACGCTTACTGTTGCGTCCATTGGCATTATCCTCTTGTTGGCATCACTGTGACATTACTGGAGCATGGCACTGCGCTCCCAGCAGAATCCAATCTACAGCACCAAGGAAAGTATGCTTCACAAGGGGTACCGTGCCTTTGCCAAATATGCTCATCGTGTGTCTGCCTAGACTGTTGCATATTAATTGACTGAGTGAGTTTTCTTGTCTTTATTAACCCCCTTTAGTTTCCTCTCTTTGAGCCTTAAAGCCCCGGTGCAAGAGCAGAGGTGTCCTTCTGTCGCCAGCAGGCCAGTTATCTTAGTATTGAACAATCTGATAGGTTTTTTTTTTATATCCCTTTATGTCCTTTTTTTTTTTTTTGTTGGTTAGTTGGTTTGTTTTTCCAAATGCTATTTAGCTTTTAAGAGACCCACTCACCCAACAACTCCCCTCCGCCCCCTGCCAGTCCTGCACATTTTTTGGCTTTGTCCAGAATAAGAGACGGCATTTTTAGCCCAGCAACCCCACGTCTGTGCCTTCTGATCAGTTTTTATTTCATTTTACTTTTATTTCATTTTTTTTTAAATGTACATTTTACAGTAAGTGGAGGTTTTTGACTGAGAGATTTGGCAATTTGACAGAGACTCACAGGTATTTAACTATTTTCTGAAGCGAATACAAATAAAAGACAAAAAAAGATATTTTTACCTCACAATTTTAGAGCAAACATTCCAATGTTGTCATGGTCTATGATTTGACACAAAGAAAAAGCATAAAAAAAGAAGTTCATGCATTTTTGTTTCTTGTATTGTAAATGTTAGACAATTTCATATGCATTATATAAAAAGAAACTGCCATATCAATTTTAATGTATAGATTTTTGCAAATACTACCCTATGTATGTAAGACGTAACTGTATCTGTAGCGTATATATAATATATTTATGCCCAATAAATGTTTTAATTTTTTCTGACTTGCATTGCATTTGTTTTTGTTTCCTGTTGACACTTATTCCAACACTTCTCCACAATGCCTCCGTGTAATTAAGTGTACTACCTGGCACCTTTTCCTATGATTTGCCACATTAAAACCACAAACAGGAATTGTAGCAGAAAAGTGATTTCATTAAATTCAGTCACACAATCAATAGGAGTGTGATTTAAAGTTTACAACAAGCCTTGTCGGAATACAAAAGCATGCCACAGTTTTTTTTATTTTTCAATAAAAAAAGGCCCATACTGCACAATCATCTCTAAGCTTTATAATGAGGAAAAAAACCAATAAAAACTTCATTTGGTATCCAATCACAAAAGCAGTTTACAAATAATCAAAAATGCACATTATTTACCTGTGCCCAAATCTATTAAGTGTTTCCCAACCCTGGTCCTCGAGCCTCACTGGCTCGAGGACCAGTGAGGCTGGTCCTCACTGGTGTTTTTTTTAGATATGTTTTAGATATTTCCTTGCTGCAGCCCAGCTGATTTCAGTCAATGACTGATTAACAGGCGTTTGCTGAACTGCAATCAGTTGAATGAGGCACATTAAATCAGCAAGACCTCTAAAACATGTAGGACAGTGAGCATTGAGGACCAGGGTTGGGAAACGCTGTCTAACACAACCACCAAATTATGTGGTTGCATGAACCTGCTTTTGTTCTCTTCTTAAAAATGATGCGACAATCACAACCCCCCCCTCAGCACTGCACGCAAAATGGAGCTTTCCACAATCAGCTTCTCCAAATAAAGGCTCCCGACGCCTGTTGCTCTGGATTTGACGGAGCGGCTTGAAAAACACACAAACGTAAGATGGACACAACAAATAATATCTGGTAGTTTTTCTTTTTAAGATAAAGAAACCAACAATTACTACCTTCACTGTAGAGTCCAACACAAACCAAGCAGCACAACTCTGTAAGCTGGCCAGATTTGTGAAAATAAACAACATTTTGAAGTCATTGGTTGTCAGAATGGGTCACCACCACATGACATGCCTTGACTTGCCTATGTTATGTGTCCGATCTTTGCAGCATTCAGTCCTGACATGATCATTCTGTGTTTCTGCACTAACACTGACAGAGATACTTCTGCTCAGCCTGAGCCAATCTGATGGTGGAGGAGTTTTAACACCTGGTCTGGTGGAAATGCATTTTAGCGCCTCTAAGCAGATGCGCTTGTGAGTGTGATTGCACCGAGTGTATTATTCTGCAGCTGCAGCTGAATTGCTGATCATTGTTTGCACACTGGGGCTCATCAGTCTCTAAAATGCACATTCTGGAACACGGCGAAAATCCTAACTCAATTCACCCATCTGCCTTTTCTCTGATATTAAGTTATTACCCTCCAGCCAATATTTTTCAATAACATGCCGTTTCACTCATTGATGTAATACCTTGCTTTAGTATGTTTTTGTTGGGATTCTTTATTCCTTCCTATGATACGTTTCTTTAAAACTGTAATGACCATAGTGTTTTATAACTCTGGAGGAGCTTCAGAAATCCACAACTCAGGTGGGAAAATCTGTCGACTGGACTTCCTGGAGAGCTTTGAGAAGAAAGCTATTGTTGACATACCATCTAGGCTACACAGCAACCACATGGAAGGTGTTACATGAGACCGAAGTAGAATTTTTTTACTTTAATTAATCCTATGAAATACTCTGGACACTTTCCACACCAGTAATGGATTGAGGCGTACAGAAGGGGTCTTGATAGATTCTCCCTTTTGTTTTTGTGCACCAGGTTGACCTCATTGGTGAATGAGGGAGGCTTTAATCCGTTGTTGATGTCCGCCACTCTGGGGTCTTTGGGGCTATCTGAAGTAACGGACTGATGTTAGTCCTGATGGTCACTAAGGCGTAACGCCTGCTAAGATGACAGACTTAACGCTGTTGTGTCGCTGTTTAACATCATATGATGAGGTAAAATGGGTGCAAATGGAGGAATCATTAGAAGAACCCTATATCTCACACCCCTAGGAACAAAAATGCTGCCAAGTTTCTCCATTTGTCATCTATAAGTATGGAACATAAAATAAATCATCCTTGTTTTCCTTATTTTTAATTTACCACATCCTTTTAATACACAGATACATTAACCAGCAGATAATTGTCACATTTTACAAAAACCAAAACGAACTAAAACTTTTTGTCTTCTTCTAATCATTATACATTTAATACATGAATAAATATATCGTCCTGCTAACATGTATATACGGTTGGAAAAATTCATTTAGCAGAATTACATTCTTTACTGCCAAGAGGCCACGTATTAAATCCAGTGCCCTGCTGTGGTGATTTTTAACTGCTGCACAGAACCAAGCTGTCCAAAGTATCTAATTACAAGCTGAAGCAGGGATGATGTCATGGCTTACAGGTTGTTCATTGATCAAAAGGGTGATGCAACACATGAAACACGGTTCTTAATTAATCCACGCTTTTTACTTTTAATAATGTTCACTTTCAAAAACAGCAGGGATAGAAACCATGGCTGCTGAACACAGTTGTGATAAATGACAAGAGTACAACACATTTAGAAAGCGTTATTTTTTTTTTCAGTTCAAATGCTTAAAAATGCCATTTATTAACAAATGTACAACTGACACACTCTCATATAAAATATAAAACAGAAGATGATTTGTGATGCAATAAGCATTTTTTTCAGGGAAAACAGGCAAAACACGATTTATGCTCACTTTTTAAAGTAGAACATTTTACTCAAAAACTAAAGCCCTGAAGAAGTGGGGAGATTCATAACGTGTCACGAAAAAAAGCCTAAACAAACCTTAAAGGTAAAAAAAGAAAAGAAAAAAAAACAGTAAAAAAAAAATAATACCATGTGTTTTCTTGAATTAGTGCAACTCTCATTAACCAAAATGAACTGCAAGAGGAATTTAGATAACGTATCTGAATTTAGCTGGCAGCGCATTCAGATGGCGTGTAAGAAAAGGTTTAATCTGCAACACATTATAAAAGTGTCCTAATAAGCTCACTCTGTGATTTATTAGAAATGAAAACATTGATTTATACAGCAAAGTCAACCTGCGCAACTTGTGTTTTTGCAGTGCAGTGAAACATATGACTAATAACTCTAGAACAGTACGTTCAGAATGATTATTTTCATAATCTAGTGAAAACAAGAAGCATGTGCCTCATGTTTCTATTTTTTATCCTCATATGATCTATCTAAGATCGAAAGATGACAGGTAATAGAAAGAGTCAGATATTTACTTCTAATCTAGGCAAAGGGCCGGTTTGTACACATAGATTTTTTAATCTATACCTAATACCTTTCTCTCTTTAGAGAAAGGTATTAGAAGATCTTCCTGTTTTTGCTGATAACCAATTACAATTATTCCAAATACTGAAATCCTACTATAGCATATGGACTATTAAAAGTATCAAAGCCTGTTTTTTTTTTAAATTTGCTTATAATAGCTGGTTACTTAGTCAGGGTGTTGCCTCAACTAGAAATATAAGGGTGTACAGAAAATGGATGGATGGAAAACTGTTTTACTCTATTTCAATCAGCTGAGCAGCAGGAGGAAGGGCAGCAATGTGTTACCATACATCCAGAGAATATTACAGACACCAGACAAAGTGCTGGTGAGATTAAAAGCCTGAGCCTTTTAAAAACTAGAATGTGTCAGTTTCAGAGTGTGGACAAACTCAGGAGGTCTCAAAAGTACATGAAATCAGCCGTTCCACTTTGTGGAAATCAGTCCATAACTTGAGTCTAAGTAATAGTGAAGCTGAACTGTGCCCTGAATTATGGTGATGGCCCAAAATACACGAGTAAATGCACCAAGAACCCCAGGCACAGTGAAAGCCCAGATCTTGATTTTAAGGCTTTCAAAGACAATCCTCAAAAACATTCAGAGCTAAAAGGGAGCATGGGACAAACCTTCCTCAGGCTGACGTCAGAGACTGGCAGATGGCTGCAAGATCACAGCCAATTCTAATTTTGTATATTTTGCTTAATTCGCAAAAAAAGAACAATTGTTACTTAGGTGCAAATAAATCCCTTTTTTCCAACAGAAAAATTAAGGAACATTTCCTTATAAACAACTGGATTTTCAATGGGGTCTCCTAATTTGTTGTTTCTAATTTGTAATTTCAATATACATTTTATAGAATTTGATTTATGATATACCTAGAATTTCCAATTTATGATATTTTTCCACCAAGAAAAATCAAATGTGTGGGAAACGATTAGTGCTTGGATACAAAATGGAGGAAGGGGTGAAATGACGATGAGTGGGTAGAAAATGAGGAAACAAATTGGCAAAGGGGCGAGCTGACCCCCCGAGTCCTAATCAGCCCAGCCCTATAAAAAACAAAGCTTTTAATCTAAAAATGTAAAGTATAATTAAAGCACTGCTGTTCAGGCACTAAAACACCAGAATACCCTTTTATGCCAGGGACTGTGACCCCTGTTTGCAGCATCAGCGTAAGCATGGAGTGGAAATTCAACACGCAGGTCTTTGGAAATATGGATAACACTGAGTCTGCCTCGCTAACAGTCTGCTACACGGTTACACACACGCTTGCACACAATCTGCACTTCTGCCCCGCTCCGAAGGAGTACAGAGAAATGCGACAAGTTTTAAAATTCTACAGTGCTTCCTTTTGTCATCCAGAATACGGTATAAGGCATTTGTAGACGTGTGATGTTTAGGTGTACATGTACAAAACGCTCCTTTTTTGTTCATTTTCAAGCCAAGAAGCATTTCCAGACGGCGTGAAGGTAGTTTACTCTTCACTTTCAAATGTTATGGCACTTGCTGAAAGAATCTGACATGTTGCGGAACATTTAAAAGCAAAATTAGCTTTTGCAACAATTCAGTTTAAGCATCTTCACTTGTGGGGGTTCGTGCTCTTTCTCAATAAAGGCAAGTCTTTAGAGATTGTCCCCTCTTTGGGTTCAAAAGCTGACGGTGGATTCTGTCCAGCCGTTTGAGCCGTCGCCCTTCAAGGTGCTGGCTGTGCGGCACCGGGACGGCTGGCCGTCGGTGAGGCCGAATAGGCGCGCTGCCGCACCCCGGTACTTCCACGACATGGTGTTGTAGAGGATCGGATTTATTGCCGCGCTCAGGTAGAAGAGCACGACAGACAGCAGGCTGCAGTACTCGGATAGCACGGACAGCAGCGGAGAGGGCGCGTCCAGGGAGCGGAACTGCAGGTAGCGGCCCACGTGGAAGGGCAACCAGCACAGGACGAAGGCCAACACGACCACCACTTGGAGAGAGAGAAGAGGATCAAAATAATAACAGTGAGGATAAAAATAATAACAAGAAGGGTAGCAGATGTAAAACAATGTTACTTTGGAGTGAGAATTTAACAAAGACCAGCGGAAGTTTTTTTTGCATGAATTCCCGAGTCAAAATACTTTTAGTTTTGTACTAGAAAAAATCAAATGCTGTCCAAATTCTAATAAGCAGAACCGAATCAAAGGCTTCAAATAAAAATAAAAAATAAATTCAGGATCCATGACCAGACGCTGAACATGACCATGTTTTCATCTGCCTATACATCTCATCTGTGTGACGCTTGGTCTTCATTAACTGGAAAGGCAAATAAGCATTACAAAATTGTTCAGGGACAAACGTTTGAATCTATTTTCAGAGCATTTGCTGCCCAACAGAACAAGCTGTCCTGAGCTGAGTCATTTCAGCCACATCTAAACCCACCACTCAAATCAAGTTTCTTTTTAATTTAGTTCAAAACGTACTTTCCCCCTATCAGCCATCTATCTAATATGTTTTGATAAAGGTAGTCAAAAGAGGGCTTTTGATCAAAACTGAAGAGTCTTAAAAGTTTTTTTTTTACATTATTTTATATTTGAGGGCAAAAGGTACAGACCTCTTAATGAATAATTGAAATTACATTTATTTCAGCAATTCATCTGAAAAAATAAAACATTTATTCCAGACAGAGCAAAATATTCTGATTTTGTATTTCTACTAACTGTATTAATTTTGGTGCACAGAAAATGAAAACCCCAAAACTCAATATGTATGAACAATAGTATCAGATTGTGTCTCTGTTAGCCAGGCTCCAGTTCATTTGCATAGTTTGTGTTTCTCATTTCCCAAGGTTTCTCTGCAGGATTTAGAGCAGAGAGTTTGACGTGGTCATCAAGAAGGTATTGGCATTTTTTAGCGGTGTAGGAAAGTGTCAGATTGTTTTCTCAAATTTGGTTTTTTAGAGTATTTGAATTTTACATAACACTGATAAAAAATGTTTTCTAACACAGAAGAGTCTTCCTACTAAAATGTAGGTGCATGTAGTATACAGTTTATGCATTACTAACTGAAGGGCTACTCTTCTGTTTCTGGATCTGATAAAACATAGTGGAAAAACACCAGCAGATGCAGCTCATCTCGACTCGACTCTGCTCAGTTCTGGTGGTTTTCCATCACCATTCCGTCAGTTTTAGTAGGAGGGGTCATCATGTACGACGGCAGCTAGTGCACAATGCTGCCACTCGTCTCTTAACTCGAGCAAAAAAGCGTGAACGTATCTCTCCAGTGCTTGTTTCCCTTCACCGGCTCCCTTTAAGTTTTAGAAATGATTTAAAGTTGTATTGTTGAATGGACAGGATCTGTCCATCTCTTGGAGCCTTGCATGCTCTATAGATCACTTAGATCTAAATTTCATTTAAGCTTAGGTCATGGCTGCTCCTTTTAAGTTGTAGCTCCTAAGCTATGGAACCAGTTGCCCAATCACATTCGACAGTTTTTAAGAAATTTCATAAAACATATTTATACTTGCCCAAATTTCTTGGGCTTCCTTTTATGTTTTTTTTTTTTTATCATATTGTGTTTGTAATTTGTTTTTATGTTTGGATTTTTGTTGTTTGTTGGCACTGGCCATCACTTTGGCCAACTGCAGTTGTTCTTAAATGTGCTACATTAATAGATTTGACTTAATCTTAATGGGTAGACCAACCTGGTGTGTGTGGTGGGTTCTGGAGCTTTGACCCAAACAGCAGTTCATTTCTTCTGAATATCAAACTCATAAATTAGCTTCGATTCACAATATTCTACATCATTGCTGCTTGATCTCCTTTATCTAACACTCAACTTTTCAGTAGCTGCTAGAAGACAAAGTTAGCATTCTCACACATGATTTTGTTGACCATAAAACTATTACTGTGTTCCTGGAGAACCCAAATGCAGGCAAAACGAAGAGGAAAATTGGCATTTATTTTACTCAAATAAATACCAATAAATACCCCTTCCTCCATTTTGGAGCTCAAAATTAACAAAGTATATAAACACTACAAAGGCGCTAAGACGAAAAGAAAAAGAGTCACAATAGATGTACATGACTAAACAAAAGAATCAACTAATATCAAACTAAAACTGTATTTTCAATTCATCCTACTTCATCAGAATAATCAGAAATAAACACTTGAAACATACAGTGTAGCTATTTAGTATCAGCTTCACTTACTTTCTATTGAATTAGTGGAATTAATAAACTTTTCAGAGCCAATCAAAGTTACCAAGAAGTGTAGCATTTTTTTTTTGTTGGAGGGGGGACTTGTTCTGCCCCTGGCCCATGCTGTCCTGGGTGGTGAGCCATATTGGCAATATAGAAACAGATAATTTATTTTTAATTTAGTTTAATTTCTCTTTACACCTGTAAGTCAGAACAGTACATGCAATACATTTCGAAACTCACCCAGCATCTTGATGGTCTGCCTATTGCTTTTGTCTCTGTGAGCCACACGGGAGCTCATGTTCGTCTCCCTGTGCCTCTGCCACAGACGACGGCCAATGAGACTGTACAGCACCGTGAGACAGAACACTGGCATGAAGAAAAACACCGAGCTCAGCCACACCATGGCCCCCATCAGGCCTGACTCAACAGCGTAGTGCGTCATCCTGCACTCCCGAGTGTCCCCAACATCCAAAAGCAAGCCAGTCGTATTAATCCGGGACGTGAGGTTTAGTGGTTCCACATTGTCCCTTTCCACTCCAACCATGACAAACACAGGCCCTGCGCTAAACAGGGACACCGTCCACAGGACACAGATCAGTGCGCGCACTCGCCTTTTGGTGACCACCGCCTTGGCGCGCAGCGGGAAACAGATGGCCAGGTAGCGCTCCACCGACAGCGCGGTGATGTTCAGGATGGTGGAGTACGTGCAAGACTCGGACACGAACTGGAAGAGTTTGCAGAGCGCGTCTCCGAGGCGCCAGGGCCGGTACCTCCACATGCGGTAGAGGTCCAGCGGCATGCACAGGAAAATAAGCAGATCAGACACAGCCATGCTGCACAGGTAGAGGTTAGTGGTGGTGCGCATATCCCTGTACTTGCTCACCACCAGGATGGTCATGACATTCCCGGCCACTCCAACCAGAAACAGCAGCGAGCAGGTGACGGTGATGAACGTGAGGAGAGGGATTGAGTAGTAATTGAGCGGAGGCGCGGGCTGATCGGCGCTGTTCGTGATGTTGTAGGTCTCCTCCCAGCTGCAGTTACGCGGGAGACACTCCGAGTCATTGGGCCAAGAGGGCATGCTGCAGCGCGGTTATTCACAGGACAAGGCCTCCCTGCGTTCTCTAAAGTCCCCCTGGGAGTTAGAGTCCTCATGCCCCTTGGAGGCGCTTTCCCCGGGGCTCATCACGGAGAATGGCAGACGCGCGTAAAACCAAAAACCTGACGCGCGCGCGCTGCGTAAAAGTCTGTTGGAAGGTTAAAGAAATCGCAATTATAGGATGAAAAAATTATTTGAAGTCGTTTTTCTTCTCAAATATATGGATAAGATTAGATTCGTGGAATGCATCTAATTCTGAAAACAGATTCTTAAGTGATCTGATACTTATTTCAAACAGGAGTCATTGAAAACACACAAGCTCCTTATTTTTAGACCACAATTGAAATCGAAACAGAAGGTGCATTCCTCTCAGAAAGCAGTAAAATGCAATTCTATATTGATTTCTTTGCTCCTTTAGTCGCACTTACAGCTACAACTTCTTCTGTTCTGCGCTGAGAACCGACATCAACCTGGAACCTTTCATGCGTAAAGGTGGCATGAACAGTTCACGTCATCGGGTACTATCTATCCAAAACAGGGAATCGTTTTACGACTGCCATCCGGAGCAGGTGACGGTGAGTCAGACTTCGGGTCCTATGATGCGGCGGCACCAGCGAGGAGTGACTATCCTGGGAGGACAGAGATTCAGAGTCACCCAAACACGAACGGACAAAAAACGACCACCGTGAAAACAAATTCCACCCGACGGAAAAAACACAGTTTTATAAAACTGACAAAAATCACAATGGGACGACGCGTTTTCAACATCTTCAGGAAAAATAAATTTAGGGATATATGACCGATGAAAGGATTTCAAACAGATTAAAGAAAAAAAAAAGATCCAGCTCCACTCCTAGTTGTGATGCTTTGGATGTGATGTGATGAATGCCCTGTGTGTGGATCCAGTGCGCAAAAAAAATAAAAAAAAACATCAGGTGAAGAGGTGCTGCTAGGGGGGAGGTGAATGGGGGCGCACTGTGGCTGCAGCGACACCACCTACTGGAGTTGTCAGGGCAGTGATGCCTGGAAGTGCATCCGATTCAGTGAAACTTTGCTCACAGTGTTGCCTTTCAAAGTCCACAGCAAAGGGGAAAAAAAAGCAACAACAAAAAAGAGCCCTGTAAAATTATTTAACTTCTTCACATTTTCGAGCACAACATTTGACAGGAAGGGGAGATTGACATTACAGTGATAACCTTTTTACTCTGTGCAAAAATAGCAGTTAGACTGGATGAAGATGATGGATATTGTCACCTTCCTAGCATAATGGCGTAAGTGATTTTTTTTTTCTTCTTTTGCCTAAGACATCTTTTGGAAAGAAACAAGTGGTATTTTTTATTTCTTTTTTCTGACCAAAGTTACACGACAAAAAAAGACATGGACCATTATTATTTTAGGAAGGTGATGATATCTCTGCCTACTTTAAACTCATCCACAACTTTCTCCCTGATTTGTCAGACGAATGTTTTTGGTCTTTATGATGCCGTTTCAATAATGTTCTCTAGCAATCCTCTGTGGCCTTCACAGAACAGCTGCATTTCTACTTAGATTGACAGGTTGCTTTCCTTCTTCTTGCAGCGACTTCATTGGATTTTATCAGAAAGAAAATGGCTGCAATCAGATGAGAGTCATAATTTCTTGATTTTCATTTGTAATCATTGTCTATGTCACAATTATCCAGTGTGGTGATGGTTTATCACATAAACTTTTTGCAAGAAAACAGATAATTAATTGTAGTCCAAAAGTGATAATCTACTGGCAAGTGTTCTCCAAACCATTCTAACATGTATTTTCCACATGCAGATGAAATGTGTTCATCAATAGCATACTTTTTTTTAAATCCAGTTTCCATTGAATATAAGTATTAAATTGAATCATTTAGTTATTTGGAATAATAAATACATGTCAGCATTACTGTTTGAGGAGACATCAAATACTCAGACTGGCATTCAGCTTAAATTCAGTGTTATAATTATAATCATAAGTAGCATAACTGAATCACACTATAATGAGACTGTAGCTCAGATTTAATTGAAGGCTTGCATTAGCTTCTGACAGAATGAAAACAAACATGATTGTTATATGTACATCAGCCAGCATCATCTCTATTGGAGCTTATTGTCCAACATTATTCAGCACAATGTTTATAAGTGCCCTTCATGTTTCAGCCTAACTCCCCTTGGAGAAAAAAAAACAAATTATTTTTTTATTGCAGTTCCATCAATCAATAAAAAAGAAATCTGCTCTTTTACAGTGAACTTTGATTAGTTTTTTATGCTCCTTATCTTTATTGGATGTGCTCTTCGAAAAGGAGTTGTGATGAGTAGCAACTATTAGGCACAAAATGATTTAAAGCACACTATATAGAAAATGTAATTTAAATGTTTGAATTTTAACAATAGCTAAAGATGTTGGTTTAAAGCAATCATTATTCTCATAAAGGTTGACATGTTGACATGGATTTAATAAAAAGGAACAGATCAAATCATTAAAAGTCAGCAGCTCTCATGAAAACTCGAGAAGTCTTCTGTGCTGAAGGAAAATATTTATTTTCTGTCAAGCTGAAGCTGGGTGAGCGGCAGCTCTAGTGCTAAAGACAATTTAATTAGCATGGGTAGGCTAGAAATGCAGAAAGTTGTGATATTAAGGATTTTTTAAAAACATCGTTGTCTTGGCATTTTTCAATTTGAAATTTATATGATTTCAGGAAAAAAGTAGTGTATTTATTTTTATTTAGTAACATAAAACAAATAACCAATTTCTGTTTATACTATGAACTACCATTTATTTTGTTTTTGTTTGAAAGAACTGGCACTTGAAATAAAACCAAGAATGTAATGCAAATTAGGCTACAACATATTTCTGTTTCCACTGATCAAATTTTATCCAGGCTGTGCCAAGTACTGCTGTCCCGCTGGCCTTTGGGCTGTGTTTCCTACCATTATGTTTATGGCCGGTGAATCATGATGCGCGTGTTCACAGGGAAGGAGAGAAAACCGGGCGGTGACAAGTAAATACAAAGAGTGAGAGAGATCTGACTAATGGACAGAGCAGTAGTCAGGTCCTCATCAGGACAGCTGTGCTTTTCACAAGATTTTCTCTTCATATCTGGTATGTACAGTTTTGTATGTGTGTGCCAACATTAGGATATGTGTGAGTTTGCTCTTTATATATTTGTATGAAGGTTGGAAATGACTTTAAAATTTTGCATAGAACACATTTCATGGGATTCTGCTCATAAAACTGGGGGAATCTTGTTAGAAACCTCCATTTGAACTGACATCAACATTAGCAAAGATGAAATAACATTTGTTCTGGGCTCAATGGGAGAAAACGACGTCAATTTTAGAAATATTCCTTGTGACGCCAACCAAACTTTTAGTGCTCTGACTTGTCTTAGTGTTTTAACGGGCCTAGACTGTGACTCCCTTCTTCTGATGTCATTATTCTCTAGATATGTCAAAAAAATAAATTTTCTCTGGAACTTCTGCACAACATTAGTGCTAAAGAAAGTCTTAGCTAGCTATTTTATCTGGAAGGTGCTGTCAGGGTGTGGTAGATTGCAGGTTAAAGTCCAGATCTCAAGAAGAGCGCAGTTCTTCATTTCGTCCTCTAGATGGTGAAAGAGATTGATTTTATTAGGTTCACTGAGCAGTTGACTGCAGATGCATCTCAATAATTTTGAATATCACAGAATATTTCATATACTTTTATAATGCAGAAAATTGGAAGATCCTATAAGAGCAAAGAAATTAAACTTTTAATACAAGAATGTTAAAAACCCTGGCATAGAAATGCTAGGGCCGTGTTATGCCTACATGATTATTAGTAAAACTTTCAGTACTGAACAAAATTGCTTTTAATGAAGTATGCAAGTATATTGAAAAAAGAGAAACGTGTGATGGACGTGAGCAACAACAGTGTCTGCAGCCTTAGAGAAATGTTATGTCTGTATGAGAGTTTGGAGGAGATTCACATGACGTAGATCCTGGCTGTAGTCTGTGCCTGAGGTCATGGGGTGCAGCTGACGTATTTCTTTTGTCTGAACCAGAAACAACATAAATAGCATCATAACTGAATTAAGCTGATGAAGGGGTTGCTTAGTGTAGTTTCCACAGTCACTAATTTGGGGAGCCTTGTCGTCTGCTGGAGTTGGTTCAGCGTGTTTTAGTCCAAAGTCAGCACAGGCGTCTACAATGAAAGTTTTAAGGATTTAAAACATCTCTCTTATAATAATATTTATGCTAAATGTATCAACCAGTAGGGTTTGGCACCTGCCCATGCTGCCAACATTCCTTAACGTGTTTTAATTGCCATGATACTTGTGTGGTAGATTGTAAAACTGTCTGATCCAAACCCTGAAGAGAATCTATGAAATACAAGTCGACCAGAGACACATCTTTTTGCTTTTCCTATTCTTGAGCCATCCCAAATATATGCAGCCCTGAGCAGTAAGCCATATCCCCTTTATCAAGAATCACTGAGATGGAGGTTGTTGTTTATTAATGTAGTTCTAGTTTATTGAGAAGAACCTGTACATGTGTTTTGGGTATTTTTGGGCATTTAAATCAAGCAGATTGTACATTTTTCCATTCATTATTTTAGCTATTCTACTGTCATTTGATTTGTTTTTTTTTTTTTTAGATCTCTAAAGGCTCAGTGTTCATGCGTGGGAATATTATAGGATAGAAAGCAGGTAAATACACCAGCATGATCTCAAAACACCCAGCCAATGATGAGAAAATAGGCAGGACCGGTTTCAGTGTTTGCTATCCCAGGACTCCTCCTACCTGCTACCGCAGGTCCACTGACCAATCAGAGAAGTTCACAGGAAGAATCGCTGCATGTGATTGGTTCAGAGTTTGCGCGAGGCCTGCCTTCCTGAGGAGTTGGAGAGAGTTCACTGCTAGTTTTTTTTCTGCTCTGCCACACTTACTGAGTTGCAGTAAAGAGGGAACACAGAATTTGACTGCTAGTGCTGCTGCACAGCCCTCGGTCGGCTCAGACGGGGCGTGTGTGTGCGTAAGTCTTTGTTTTGCCGTCCATTCAGAGGATCTAGCTGGCTTGATGAGACGGACCAATATGTGGACAGTATGTCCACGGAAGAAGCAGGTTGGTAATGCCTCCCTCACCCCTATTGTCTCTCTGTCTGCTGTGTCCTGTTTGTTCCCAGGAGGCTTTAAGATACATAGATTCTGTCTGTGATGCTCCTTAGATTTCCGTTTTGAGCAGGATTGCTCAAATCCTGCCCTGAATATACTTGTTGATTTCATGAGCTAGATCAGTTATTGTTGTCCTGTTGCATAGGAGACATGTTGATGTCATGATAAAGTGCCACAGTTGGGTGTGGAGAGTTTATGGCCTCTTTCACCATGAAGTAGAGCAGCAAGCTGTGTGTAACCCGTTGAAAGCAGAGCAGACATGATCTGCATGTGGGTTTCCTTATTCATTATTAGTTGGGAAAGTTTGTTTCCACAGCTGGAGTGTTGCGGAAGGACAGGAGATATCTTTCCCTGCCATGCAGGGCTACAGAGACAACCCTCCTCCTCTCTTGCCTCTTCTTCTTGTTATTGAAACATATGCGCATGATACTGACCTCTGGCAGGGAAAGATGTGACCTCTGGACTTTTCTGTTGTACCAGAACACGAAAACAACAGGCTTCACAGCAGCGGCTCCTTCCTGAGGTTTAGATGTGCAAGGATGTGTGTGTAAGTAACTCATTCCTGCTTGGCTTATGCTGCAAACCAGAAGAGTTTTTGAACAAAAGTGTCCCTGTACTGTTTTTGTAATATAAACACTAAACATTCTTTGCGTTCAGAGTCTTTGAGGTGGTTGGAAAGGATGAAGTCAGATATTTGAGAGGCAGGCTGGGCTTAGTGCTGCAAATTTATTCCAGATGCGATGTGTTGGCGGTGCGTGGTACAACAACACACTTTCTATTGCTCACAGATTTTTATGTGCCTTGCGGTAGTTCATTCATAGCATTCCTTAAACTTTAGTAAACGTTTAGTTGTAAACAGTTGTATTTCAGTGGGTTTCTAAGTAAAGTACCAACACAAAATGAATTATTTTGAAGTTGGGAATAAAAGATCAACAGTTTCTCAGAGTAAAACTCAGTTTTGTTTGTATAAAAAGTACTGTATTGATAACAAAGCAAATGAAATGTTGTAACTCGGACTATACTGGTCTCTTCAAAGAGTTGTTGTAGATGCTGATGGCTGTGAGAAGTACGGCTCTCCTGTAGTAGTCAGTGTTTCAGCGGACTGGAAAAAAACCTCTGAATAAAGACACTCTGGTGTTGTATGACAGTCTGATAGAGAGAACGCTCAGTGTTGTCATTCTATGAACAATACTTCTTTGCCTTATTTGTTTCATTTCAATTAAGTTGCTGCTGCTCTGATTTTTGGGAATGAAATCTAGATAACCCGAATGCACAGCCTCATGTCCACTATTGTTTATTTCATCGTCAGAAAACCAGAGCAGTTCGGTGACGCCCTCAGATTTCTTAAAAATATAGAAAACCTCCAAGGAACACAGCAGGCAGTTTCAAGAGCATAGTTTTGAATCAGGGGTGTATTCAGTCCATCTTCCAAAGTGGTGGCGGCATTATACTGTGGTGGTAATGTGATGTTATATTGTTGGGGCTAAATACAGAGTGATCCTGGAGGAAATTCTCTTAGTGATCTATAGTAGCAGAACAATAAAAATATAGAAAACCTACAATAGAATGGCTGAGATGAAATCCTGTCCATGCGTTCGTTGTCCCAGGTAAAGTCCGTGTCTAAGTCCAGTTGGGAATGCGTGGCTCTTATTACAATCTGAATGAGCTGTAGTTACTTAATAAAGAAGAATGAAAACACTGGTAGGAACATATCCTCAAAGACTTGCATTCAGAGGTGGTGATTCAGCTGGAGCATAAATATATCCCACACTTTTCAGATTTAGGGATTTTAAATGGCCTTGCATCTGTTCTTTTTTGTTTTTGCTTCACAATTATTCACTGCTTTAAGTCTGTCTGTCTGCAACAAATCATTACATTTTAGTTTGTATGACAGAAACCTTACAGCAGAAATATCATTATAAGTATATTATACTTCCAAATATGTTCTTTTTTAGCTTTAAAATGTAAGCACACCAGTCCTTTTAGTTCAAAGCACAGCTGTCCTTTGGATTTTCTCTCCCACTGTAATCATGACTCAGTTCAGGGCGGTCTGGACCCCATGCTACACTCTGACATTTTCCAGCCTCAAACTTGGCTGTCCTGCTCTGGCCGAGTCAGGTTTGGCAGAAACGGACCAAAGGCAGCAGCTCCGTGTCTCTGTAACCGTACAATGATGCCTTGTGTTTCCACCAGCAGAATGCCGCTCCGCCGATGGTGACGGGCGCTTTCTCCCTCTCTCTCTGTTTTTCTGGCAACTACTGTATGTCTTGCTTTCTCTGACCATCCCTATCCCCCAATCCATGGTGCGAAGGATTAGATAATAGGCAGCTTTAGTGTGGGCAGAGAAAAAGAGGTGTCACAGACCTCTCTTATTTCTTCTCTCTCTCTCTCTCTTTCTCCAGCCATCTTCTCTCTCTTTGTACCATCTGCGCCACGAGGAGCTTGGCACCACACCATCTATAAATGCCGAGCCACATTTATCTTTATTGTATCCTATTTATGTGCGTGCACATGCGCGAAAGAATGCCTATGGTCGTCACTTGCGTAAAAGACAATGTGCGGATGTGTAGAGCCTTACAAATGGTGTAGATCACTCAGTATATTATGCTTCGCCACTTTCTAAATGTCAAGTCCATAACCACACCTCCAACAATAAATTACACGTTTCACAAGCCACCTATTTCTCTTAGCTCTCAGAGCTCAATCTGTGACAGCACCTCTCCTGCTGATGTTGCTGCTGATGTCTCGTCATCCACCTCCAGTGTTCTTGTCCGTATTCTTGCACTTTTTAACGCCTATCACAGGTAGGCCTCGTGTGAAGAGGCAAACGTGTTTAAAACAATGAATAAAATGCCGACAATACGTTGTCACCTACGAGGAAGTTAGAAAAAAATAGTTTTGTGCATGAACAAGTGGGATGAGTAATCATGACAGGATACCTTAAAATACAAAAAGTGATCATTGTTGAGTCTATTTTCGCAGACTACAGTGATGTGATGTCACAGCTATGAAAATAATAGGAAAAAAACATTCAGTCTGTGCAGAACAGTGTTACGCCTAAGGTTGTGATGAAGCATTGTAGTATTTTGTTGCTCATCCTCCCATAGCATGGAATGTCTCATTTCAGCTGCCCCTGTAATTTAGCTTTACTCCAGGCCTCCCTTTCCAGTTGCTGTCATGTGTTTAGCAAGCGCCCACTAAAAATACATTACTTATCTATTTTGCCTTCAAGTTTTCTATCGTTTTAAGTATGTGGACGTAATGGGAAGTTAGCGCCCACTGCTTTCTTGAGAAATTAGGAAGAGTGTTTTATGTGCTCTCACTATTAAATACTATCCTTTCCAAGTACTTCTATACTAATGGCCATTTTTAAATAGCAGTTCAAAGGAATTTTGATTTGTAAATGTGCTGTGGTAGAAGTTGAAATATTCGGCTTTTCCATCAAGTTTTCAGACAGCTGACTTCCAGTGTGCAGTAAATTGAAGGGGCGGTCTGATGTCACAATGTTTGAACACTGTGACAGAAAGCTGTAGGTGTTTTGAAACTGAAGCGTTCAGTAATTGGCCCACATCTTATATGAGGTCAGGTCACTCCTGATCCAGAGAGAACATTTGTTAGCTTAAATTCTAGAAACGGGATTTGAATCAACCACAAATATACCCGTTTGAATGCCAAAGGAAAAAGATGTCAATGCAGAGACTCCTGACCATTCCAGATTGGTGCAAGCATGAAAAATAAATAGTTAATGGTATCTGGTGTTTCAAGTAATGAACGGTGATCACTGGTATCCAACGTAAAACCTGCTTTACTGTAGAAAATGTAGACCCAACATAACCTAAGCTAGTTTGAAGCATCAAAATTATTGCTAACGTCGGATTCTTGGTTTGAGTCCAAAATTCCCAGTAGAGTCCCCTTGTGGCAAAGGCCATAGAGTGGAGAAAGGAAGCATCTCTCTAAGAAAAACATGTTTCTATACACCTGAAAAACAATTATTATTTCGCCAGTTATCAGTAAAGACCTGAAAAATTGTAGTCTCTTTTAAATATGCTTAAAAATGTGTTATATCTTTACCATTGGAAAAGGAAAGCGCTTTAGAAAACACAAGCATGAACATTTTACATCTGGGCTAAAGTCTTCCCACACTGATAAGGAATGTTTAGCAGCGAGCCAAACGTTTTGGCTGCCAAACATACAAGGAATTCAGATAATTATATGTTTTTTTAAACTAAGTTCATCTTCACATGGCCAGAGTGACCATTTCTTCCTTTCCTTCTGTCTCTGCAACCAAAACAGATCTAGTGGAAGTTCTGCTTCAAAAAAATACATACTCATAAATTACTCTTCTCATGTCATCGTGTCGTAAAACCTCAAAGGGGAAGAGTGTAATGTTACAATAAACCAATGGAAGCAAATTAGATATCATAAATACACAAACACTGAACAGTATCCACGTATCACCGCCTGGTCTTGACAGGAATGGTTGTAAATCATTAATGCCAGTTGATATTGATTGCAGGTGAATCTCATGCAAGTCAGCAATAAATATTTAACTTTTAGCACTGTGTATTAAGCCTAATCAATACTTTAAAATAAATAGTATTGAAAGGATAAAAAAGCAAATAGTGGCTTTTTGTGCTTTCTCAAAAATTTGTTTTGCTTCATGTGTCCATGTGCTACAATACAGGGTTTTGTTTCCAATGGAGATTAGAATAACTTTCAGAGATGTCTGAATGATAATAGATGGTTTGTTATGTAGGATAAGCGGCATTACCAACTCTTAGAGGAAATCATCTTACCAACCTGACTGAGAAAAGACTAACAACAAGCAATGTAATTGGAGATGAAGGCAGAACAGCAACACATTTAGCCAATTATGGGAAAGAGCTGACATACAGAAAACAACTAACCTTCTTGCTAATGTTCATTGTTTATGTTATAGAATGGGTTATTTACAGCTAAAAGTGCACAAGCAGCATAAACGGCCACAAGTCAGACACTGCCGTGCTTTTGTCTTTGACCAATTACGTCGCAGCGTCTCAGACTCCAACTGGAAGTGGTGGGATAATAGCTTGTTGTGGACGGAAAGCTGCTCAGCTGAAGGTGCACAAGCAGCACAAACACTCTCAAATAGGAGACGGCTTTAGGTTTGTATTGTAATGTTATTGACTCCTTTGGTGTAGAAGACACAGTGGTGGGTTGGTAGTAAAACCCTGTTGTGACACTAAGCAGCCACCTTAGATTTGCACAACTGTTTGGTGAACACAAACAAGCAGTTGTGCCAGCAACTGAATGTATTTGGGCATTCAACAGTGATGAAATATGCTTTCGCTCAACCAGAATTTCAGAATGGAGAAGAAGGGGTTTGAACAAGATGCTTTTTATTTTATTTTTTTGCTCTAGACAGGCTGGTCTGAATATATATCTATCGGGATTCGAATGGATGAATAGAATCCTTTTTCAGAATGAGCAGACTGAGTTGAGATGTCAGAGATGCATCAGCAGCTCAACTAACCACTTGTTAAAACCAAGATATGTGGAACATTGTCTCTGAACACACAACATCTAGATAGGCTGCAGACCACATGGGGTGGAACTCCCATCAACTTCCCAGGAACCTGAGGTCACGGTTATCTGACTGACCAAAATAACAGATAAGAAAAATGTTTTCCCATTAGGTGAGTCCACATTTGAAGTGCATGAACACATCTGATCTTGGGTCAATGTTTCATTCTGGTGGTGATGGTACTGTGATGTAGTTATTATGTGCCCAGATGTACAGTCTTTAAACATGGCAGCCCTAAGAGTAGCATTGCTGCCCATTTATGACCGTAGTGTACCCATCTTCTGATGGCCATTTCCATGTCATGAAGCTGAAATCATTCCGAGCATGACAATGAGTTCACTGTACTCCACCAGATCTCAATACAACAGAGCACCTTTGGGATGTGGCTGGAAGAAAAAATTGCATCATGAATCTGCAAACCTGCATGACAATGTCAATTTGGAGAAATGTCTCTCAGAAATGTGTCCTGCAGCATGTTGAATTCACACTTTACTGCTGCACTAAATTACCAGTAGCTACATGTGCAATGAACATGAGTGCTTCTATTAATAAAATTGAAATTCTCTATGTAGCTGGATAGTAAATTAAATATCTGGTTCCTGGGCTAATTTCTTCAGGCATATTGCAAAAGTGACCACACTGTTTATGATCAAAGGCTGAATTTCCCTGTTAGTCATGACAAACAGATTAACAAGTGGCCAATTTCCTTTTCTGTTACACGTCTTCCTCTTCTACACTCGTTTTGTGCTCTGTCGTCGCTCTCTCACTAATTGACATTATGAAAAGGCAAACACACAAAAAGAGAGGCGGATGTTCTGAACTGCTTGTGTTGATATTTATATATAAGCAGTCTGCTCTGTAGCTGCTTGAATTATCACCATGACAACAGGACAGGAAGCAGGAAGTAGGAGTTCCATCAGAATGGAAGAGGGAGATAATTCTCCTCTCAGGTTACATATTGAAGTCACATATGGTTTCAGTCATTGTTTATGTAAATACATCCAATGTATGCGTTTGGTATAAAAGATTATGTACACTGAAACAATATTTAGCATTCCAGGTCTTTAATTTGTGAATTAAAACTTCTGAGTGGGTCAATGCTTGCTCCACCAAGAGGTTTTGAGATTTGAAATGTAGAGCTGCAGAGTTAACATGTTTTTGATTACCGCTGTGCAGCATAAGGCAGCCAAACAAAATAAAATTGCAGAAGGCCTAACAGCATAACACATTGTCCGCATAAGGCAGAACTAGTGGTTGCAAAGTCTGCAGATCAAATTAGAGTTCATAAAGTGAGGTTTTAAAAAGGCATTTTTACACTGAGTAACAGGAAGCCAGGAGAAATGTTCTTTTAGAGACCGTAGCTTGGAGACCTATCAAACTAGTACCCTACACAAGGATTTAGAAGTGCTCTGTGATTAGCCCAATCCATTTGTAATATAATGATCATTTGTGATCAAAGCTGTGTATTAGATGACTAATGTTTTGGTTGTATTCATAAGGTGACACACTCATCCAGTGTGTAACCCCCCTTCTAGCACAATAACTGCTTGAGATGTTTTGGGCTGAGAGAGTGTACATAGAAAGTGGAAACAATAGTGATAGATGCATTTTCCTACCTGAAAAACTTTATGTTCACAAACAACCCCTCACTGGTCTTGTTGTTTAGTCCCTGCTGGAGTAGTCTGTCCTAGCTGTGGTCTGAACTATGCTGTAGCCTCTTCTATCAGATGTTTCTGCCCTCAAATGTAAGATTCTAATTGTCAAAATATCCTAGAGGAAAAAAGTGTTTCAGACTAAGAAGCTATTATTGATGATTGAGCTCACTCACCTTTTCTGCATAGTAAAGATGCTCACTTTCTGTCTCCATTCTAGATAATTTTTTCTAAGAAATTTGTAGTTTTCTGTCATTAAAATATATTTGGTCTCTAATATTGCTGAAATCGTGAACACTGATGTGTTCTAGCCCTCAAATACATTTGTAGTCAAATGGATCAATTCAAAAATATTTATGGGAACTGTTATTATTAAAAAATCCCACTTTTAAAAATTGACTACCACCAAAAACTAGAATTGCATTGATATGCCTTGAATGCAACCAACCAGTGATTTAAGGTGACTGGTTTGACTGAGCATGCTGGATCTTGCTGGATGGTGGATATTGTTGAGCCTTTAACTACTGTTCTAGTGTGTGTATCTCTGGTATTCATCATAAACAGGCTGAAAAAATTGTGTTGGAAGAAGGAAATCCCTCATTTCACGTATTGTTAAGTCTTGCAATTAAACAGCTTTTCAAGACAATTAAACTGTTGTTAACATACTTAGAAAACAACCCAATTGCAACTACTTCAACAATTGTGGAAATAAATGGTGCATCTCACTTTGTTTTTTCCTTTACCTGAATAATTAAATGAAAGCATTCTGAAGTTCAGCATCCAAGGAAAATACAAAATGAAAACACAAACCTGGACATGGCAAGAAAAAAAACAACTAATTTGTTACATGTCAAGAGAAACCAGATATTGTTGAAGTGGAAAAAAAAGGAAAAGAGGGAATAGAGGTGATCTTGAGGTTATATACACACACAGAGAGGTAATGTGTAACTAAGAGCAACTGTGGCAGTGACTATGAAACACCAGCACTGGGCATGAAACAAGGAAAGAAAACATAGTCAGAGTAAAGAACTACAAGACTAAGGTAAACCTAGCAGCTAACGCTAACCAACCAGACTGTTTAGAAAGCAAATACAATGCTCAGTTTTTTTTTGGAAATCCTTTGCTGTATTGGTTAGAAACAGAACACTTTCAAAACTGAAGAGCTGACTCTCCTCGGCATCAATGAAATGACTCAACTGTGGAAATGTAATCACACCTTGGTAGGCTTTTAAAAATGTTTTCATCTTTCTGCTGAGTCAGGTCTCCACTTTCTTTCCCTTTTCTCTTGTTACTCTCCTCCCGAGACCTGTTCCATTTCCACTCTTTCAAAACGCTCTTTGTGAGGTTTAATAATGGACCGCAGGAACATGGGTAGACTTGGGTGACTAATCATTGAGCTCAGGCGCTATTGCACATGAATGGGTGTTCCCTTTGTGTCAGCTTTTTTTCTTTTTTTTTCCTGGAGGCAAAAACGTGGATTACAGTGTGCTAGGATTTTACACACCATGGCATTCAATGCTCATAGGACTGGAGGATAAAGTTTTGGATAGCTGTAAAAAGATTGTTTGTGAATGAGACCCCATTTAAAGACAGTAAATTGTAACAGAGAAATCAGAAAACGTCTTATATTAGGGCATGTAAGCTTGAATTGTCTCTATGTCTCTATTAGATTTTTATTTTTTTTAATTTTTTTTTGTCAATGCAGATGAAATCAGGATCAGCTTTATATTTAGGCCTTAAACCAAAGTGTTGATGTTTAGGCTAGAAATCTGAGGGAATTTCTTTTTCCAGTATTGAGTCAAAGTCTGTTAATTTTTTTGTTTAGGAAAGTTTTTCTGTGGGTTTTCATGAAGATGGCTGTGGACAACAAACAACTTCACAGTTTGAGAGGTCACTTGCAGATGTCGCCTGCAGACAGATTCCTATGAATAAGACTGAAATCTGAAACTTTTTTCATTTTATTTTCTTTTGACAGATTTGTTTCTGTTCAAATTGAGGTGTGCACACATATTTTCTGAAAAATATTTACAATGACGACACACAAACTCACATTATATGGTTGTGTGCAGTGGAGGTTTCTGACATGGGCGACCGCCCAGGGCGGCATTTTGAGGGGGTCGACATGAAAGTCTAATTTCTTATATATTCAGTGTTTGATATTCAAGCTCTATTGGAGAGAATGTGGTACAAGATACTACAGATTCGAATATTCTGAATGAGTTTATTTGAAGTCACTGGAATGTATGGAGATTTTAAAGCACTCATGTTTCAGCCATTAGAGAATGAAGTATAAGAGCTCAGGGAAATATTTGTATAAAATACATTTTTGCTAAATAAAGAGACGAAAATTGAATGACACAGACACAGGTCACCATCACAGCAACACTCCCACATTTCCCACCCCTGTCACCGATGGGATTTGTCGCCCAGGGCGCCCAACAGGCCAGGACCACCTCTGATTGTGTGAACTTTTCTTAGCAGTTGCAATTATGGCACCAGTGTGTTAGCTTGGCTGCTGATTCTTTGTAGCAAAAAAGCCACTAACATTTTATGATAAGCATAGGAGGGACAGCTTGTTGTGCAAATAACAGGTTTCAGAACCAATAGGAAGAATGTATTTTAGAAAAGAAGGAAGGAAGTTTTTCCAAACAGAAGCTCTTGGACAAGTACAAGGAAATGTCGGACCGGTGATTTTATTCATAAGCTCGGTTCTGCCTTCTTAAAATTATGTACTTGATAAGTAGATATTGAGGATTTAGACGAGGGAGAGTATCACCAGATGTATGACGCACCTCACTTGACTTAATGTAATCCATCTTCATCTTATCAGCCTTAATGATTCATCCGCACCACAGATAATGATGATAAAATTGATCACACCTTATTTTTTTACCCACCAATCTAGGAATCATTTATTTAATACATTAGCCATTTCAACTGAACAAAAACTTTTAACTAACCAGTTAAACTGAATTATGGTAATCTTATCACAGATGCGTGATGTATGGTGTATGAATCCTTCTTTATGCATGTTTGTCAGAGGTCCTGCATATTTCTAATAGTTTTCTGACTCAAAATAGAACGGCTGGGTTAGAATGAGGTCACAAAGGTCAAAAGTCAAATGACTGTCCTTCCCATGTGGGAGTGTGGACTGCAGGAAGTGGATCTAGCAATCTCAAATTGATGAATCAACAAATGACTCAAATGTCATTATCATCTCCTCTCTCCTACAGGTGCGCCCTGCTCTGGGGTCTGACTGCTAAGCTATGCTTGACAAGGCTCAGCCTACTAACAGTAACCTCAACCTGGTGAACTCTGAAGTTTCTGAAAACCCAGCAGCTTCGGACACACTTGATGGTATCAACATGGCCGACCTTGTGGAAAGTCTGGATGCCAGAGAGTTGGACCTCGAGGAGGGAGAGGAACTCGATTACGATGGGAACTACTTGGGTGTGTGTTGCCTTATTTCTTACAAGGGAAAGAGTCAAAAATAATACGCTGAATGCTCTAAATATATTTAAAATAAAAAAGCAAAATTGATATGGAAAATGAAAAGCAATAGGGCACATTCAATCCTTCATTCATTGGGTTGAAGTAGATCTGTTGACGATTTCCTGACAGTCTAGTTATGGAGAAGGTTTGAAGGTGCAGATTGTTCCTTCATAAACATAAATTCTTATACTTCTTAGAGTTTATTACATTACAACCGCGGACTCCAGAACCACAGAAAATCTCAAGCTAAATGGGGAAGCAAATGCTTGTTTCTGCCTCCTTATTTTCTGACTTAAAGAAATGTGATTACTCCCTCAAGTTCCAGAAATTCACAAGCATTGTGTTATTGCTCAATATACATTTTTTTGTTACCAGCAATCAAAAAATAATTATTAGAATGAATTTCCAAATATTTATCCCCTCACCACTCCTTCATGACTTGGTTTAGTCCACCTCCCCCCAGGGTGATGTGGTTATTTATGTTGCTTCATCTCAACAGTCAGACAAAGAAAGTCATGATGAAAACCAGCTGAATCGGATTCTTAGGATTCGTAACATAACATCTCTCACACCATAAATCAGGTGAGGCACAGTAGAAAACGTTGTAATGAAAGGTCCTAATCAGGTTGACTACACTTGCACCGTGTGAACAGGTGCAGGCAATAAATGTCTCCACCCTTCACAGAATCCCACTGGTTATTTCTAGACCAAATGTAGCTGTAAGTTCTTATCTAACGTGTACAGAATCAGCGTGAAGAAGTAATACGTTCACTCAAAGGAAAAAAATAGTAAAGTTGATTAATTTGAAATACCGTTATGAGAATATAAATGTTGTCATAAAGAAAAGGCACAAGTTCTTTTGTTATTAAAGCTTTTTCTAGATAATAAAATTACACTGATTTACTCTCGGCATGGCTACTGGGTGTCTTTGCAGCAACATAACTTTGACTTTATTATTGAAATGCTCTTTTCTTTTTGCTCTTTTAATTAATAGGACAAAGGCAGTAGGATGTTTACAGACACTCTCCATTTAGTCCGACTGAGCTGCAGCTGTTTTTCTTTGAGGGATAGGCAGAAATGTCATCTTCTTCATGGACAAAGCTGCTTTGCTGAAAACACAAACCCCAAAAGACAACCAGCTTCTGCAGATTTTTTTATTTCTAGAAAAACACATTCACTTTTAGAAATGTGTTTTGATCTATCTAACATCGACTGAGGCTTGTGGTTGTAATGTGACAAAATATCAAAACGCTTAGGTAGACACCACAATCTTTCTTATATATTAAACGCAGTAAAATCGTGGACAAAAGCAGACTTTCTTAGAAATGCAGCCTGCCGTGAGTGACTCCCACACACAAAAAAATCCCACATCTTGATTAATAATAAGCATCTGTTTTGGTTTTCTCTCTTAGGAGACTGCCGTATACCGTTTTCAGCGGTGTATGCTACGGTGGGCTTTAAGGAGGCCAGTGCCAAGGTCTACCTCCCCACTGTGCCAATTACCGCCAAGATCCTAGAGGTTGAACGGTTCACCACGGCACAGGACCGCTTCAACTTGTCGCAACAAAGGAGCGTCAACAAGGTACTGTGCTGCGCATTGAGCTCTTTGCGTTCTTCTGTTTGCGCGTAACTGATTTCCCTGCTGCGTGTGTCCGCAGTCTCTGCCAGCCGTGTTTAAGATCGAGATGAAGCACGGAGAGTTTACCTGGGTGGTTAAGAGGAAGGAGAAACATTTTCTGGAGCTGCACAGGGAGCTGAGGACATACAAAACTCTCATTAGGATACCGCTGCCATCACGCAGGTTCGTTCCTGTACCTGCACAGAAATGACGTGGCAGGCGCCTCCCCATGCTCAGACACGTACTGTTTCATATGCAAAACCGAAAAATGACACATTTGCTTACAACCAGCCTTGATCTGATGCTTCATTCAAATAAAATAAATAAATAAATATGTGTTTGCTTATAAAGTCAGACCACTGACATCTTTCATTTCATATAGATTGCACGGTCTACATCGTGACACTTTCAGCTCACTCACTGGTGACGTTCTAAAAGCTACATTTTCAGTTTTATTTTTCAGTTCAGACATGGGACAGATATTTTGTTCCTGCAAGAACCACTGCAGGACAGCCTCATTTTTTCTAAATAAATATATCTAACTCGACACACACTGCAACATCCTTTCTTCCTTCCTCTGGCCAGGGGAAGGAAGTGTCAGGCCAACGCTGGTTGGTGTATTTCCTTTTTTTTTTTTGATGCTACTCATTGATAATTTAGTTTGCAAAGCGGTTCCAGTCAAACTATTTTGGGAATAAAAACACAGCATTTTGTTTTCATCTTTCCAAGCGCAAATCCAATATTCTCTAAAGTGTTTGCCGACTGAACAAAAATACACCAGATTTTTCAATGACTAGCTGTGCAGAATATCCTTATGGGATTCTTTAAAAATCCCAGTTTGTGTCCAGGTTCTAAAGTGACCCCGATCTGATGCTTAAGTTTGAACAGGGAGATTCATAAAAATAAATTATTTAATGTATTTGCATAGTCATACTTTACCTATTCATAGTCTTCAGAAGCCGGCTAGTGTTTATGCTATCTGGGAGCTGAAATTGATGTTGACATTGCTTGACTCGTGTCAGAACAACGATGCTTTTGTGAGGGAGCCATGAACTCAAAGGTAAGACTGGAAAAACAGGAATGGGCATTTTGCACAAGTGAAACACAGTTGTAAAATTGTATTTTCACATAATTTGTTACTACAAAGATTATCTGGGAAAAAAATGACTACACTTCGCATACAATCCATTTATTTGATTATGTAAAACTCTACTGCTGTAAAAAGTCACCTGCTGCGTCATTATTATTTTAGTTCTATACTCATATCTGATATGATGGCTGATAACAAAAGTTTCAACTCCCTAAATGTCAATACTTTTGTTGAAAGTGTTTTTGTCATCATTTTGACTGTCCACAAACAAAGCAGTTACGTAATATGAGTTAACGTAATGTAACAACTGCTCCGTTTTCATTAGCACAAAGAAATTCACAGCTGTAGCTCATCCTTCCACCGCTTTGATCATTTGCCTTTCTAAAACTACCCGTGACAGAGCTTCATGACTGAGCAACCACAGAAAACATTCCACCTAGTCACTTTCTATTTACATGAAAGCCTATTTGACTGTAATATTTTATGAATACTCTTTCTGTACAAGTGCATTTAAATTTTGGATTTAATCTTCTCCCCTCCAGCCACACTGTGAGGAGGAAGACGGTGAGGAAAAGCGAGGTGAGGGAGATGCCTTCCTTGCCCCGGGGGGGAGGAGATGAGCTGGCCAGAGATGAGCAGGTCTCCAGCAGGAGAGTGAGTTGGCCTCCTCTTTGGTTGGAGAATATCTTTAATATTTGTGTTATTGCATGATGCTCTCTATGTGCTCTTTTTATTGCCATGGCACTAAACTCCATGCCAACTTAAGTTTTTTTCCAAGCTCTCTCTGACGATGTGTTTGCACGTGTTGGTGGTTATATACATAGATGCAATGTAGCGCATGTGTTTCTATAGAGACAGTTGGAGGACTATATAAACACGCTTCTGAAGATGGCCATGTATCGGAAATACCACCATACTGTGAGTAAATAAGAATTTTTTTTTTTTACCATTTTTTTTATTGTCTATTGTTTCTATGATTTTAATATTCAGCCCACATTATGTCCACATCAGTATTAACTACCAAACTCCCAGTATTAAACCTCCTGCTTTGTCTAACTTTGTATTCTCAGATGGAGTTCATTGATGTCAGCCAGTTGTCTTTTATACATGACTTGGGACCCAAAGGACTGTGAGTTTTCCTTTTTTTTCCCATTTTGACTGTTTTCCTAATAAATTACTTTTATGACCAGTGCTAAGCTGGCTGTTACATTGGTTTTCTTATCATTTTATGTCAAACAGGGAAGGCATGATCTACAAGCGTTCCGGCGGACATCGCATCCCAGGATTGAACTGCTGCGGTCAGGGTCAAGCCTGCTATCGCTGGTCAAAGCGGTGCGTCGCCGTTGCTCCGTCTTTTCATCTATGCTTGTTTTCCATTTTTTCACATCGTTTGCCACCTATTTTTTTTTCCACAAAAAAATTTAAAAAACAGTAACGTCTGAGGCTTTATCGTCATTTTATGGAGGATAAGGTGGACCCAAATGCAGGCAGCCTGAGGCGTCGAGTTGATGTTGATAAATTTGATAAAAAATTAGAATTTACAAGAACTTACATACAGGTATAAGGACACAAAAAGCAGGGACAAAAGGAACGGGGAACATGGAGGAGCATGTAATATGAGGAACCAGTGAGGAGTGAAAGCCAGAGAGATGGACAAGTACTAGGAGGATGAATGCTGGAACAAAAGATTGGAACTGATTAGCCAACAGGTTGCAGGTGTAGAGAGAGAGAGAGAGAGAGAGCACAAGCAGGGGAACCAGGAAAATGAATCCAATTGTAATAATGAACTACTAAGCAGAAAGCATAAATAAACAAACCAGAAAAGGACTGAGCTATAGTAAAAAGAAACAGGCTGATCTAATAAAGCAGATAACAAATCAGAACTACAAACACGGAAAACAAAAAAAGACCAACTCGAAATATCCCAGGATCCTGACATGTATATGAAACATTATGAGATTTATGTCAACTGATTGAAGAAAAGATATAGTACAGTTACCATACTCCACAAATTCAATAAGACAGCAATCCTTTGCCATCCTCCTGGCAAAGGATTAGAACATTTTTGCAAGAGACGTTTTATTTGCGTTTCGTAATATTTTCCCACGTTTATCAATTTTTATATATACATGTTAAGCTGGTCTCAAGGGCTGCAGGTTAAGGGAATTCTGTTTTGCTCATTTTTTAAGTTTCTTGTAATGCAAAAATAAAAAATTACTGCTCTTTAATCAACTGAAAAATACATTTTGACCATGTTCACACACCTAAAAAGGTAGAAGAAGAGTCATAAACTCTACAGATTCAAAAGATCTTTTTTTCTCAAGCTTTAATGTTTATTCCTTTTTTTTCTTTTCATCTAATCTAAACTACCATCAAGCCTTTTTCGAATGTTGTTTTCTAAAGAAAACAAATCCACTCAAAAATCCCACACACTGGAAGCACTTGGCCAAACCACCTACATCCTGATACATACTGATGGTTTTTCTTCCCACACCCTTCTCATAAGACAAGAAGCGAAAGAAGCGCTTCTTCGAGAGTCGGCAGAGAGCCGCAACAGTTAACGCAGGCAGTGGTGATAACAACGCTGACAACAACTAAACGTGTGTTCTGCAGCTGGCTGGTGGTCAAAGACTCATTCTTGCTGTACATGAAGCCAGACTCGGGGGCGATCTCCTTCGTCTTGCTGGTGGACAAAGAGTTCAGCATCAAGATGGACTCCAAGGAGACAGAGACCCAACATGGAGTCCGCATCGACAGCCTTTCCAGGTTGTGTTTCTGCATTTTTGTGCGCACATGTGGTCAACTGAACACTTGAGCTTTACTGCATTTCCCCATGTTGTGACCTCCTAAAGTAATAGTTACATTATATCTGTGGCCACAAAATAATAGTGGTTCCCAAAGAAACAGCTAAAACAAAAATAAGCACAGATTTAATATCCTAAAGCTGTTTCTTATCCCATAATGTGCTCTTCACCTAGAGATGATTTTGTTCTCGTAAATGGGTGAAACTTTTGTCTCCGAACTCTGACCTTCAACGTACTAAACAACATCCGTTTGTCTTCTGCCGGCAGGACGCTTGTGTTTAAGTGCATCAGCTTCAGACATGCGCGCTGGTGGGGTCAGAGCATCGAGAGCTTCGTGCGGAGTCACGGGAAGGCTTTCCTCCGAGACCACCGCTTCGGATCATTTGCACAGGAACAGGAAAACGTCCCCGCCAAATGGTAACCGCACTGGGAGGGAAGAAACATTTATGGAGTTGTTGCTGACGTGGGTCCAAATATGAACAACAAAAGGTTTTACTCAGTTTAATGCCGATGGCTTTGGAACCTCTAAACTGGCGCTTGAAAGAAATATGTTGGTTCATTTCTTTGACGCCTCTGTTTTTATAGAGCATTGGCACCCCTGGCAAGCATGTGGAAAAAGCATTGAAATTAATGCGCCTTTAATTACAGAAATATGATCTCCCGTGAAAAATACAACAGTGGAGCAAACTCCACATTTGTGGTTGTGAAGATAGAACAGCAAATATGTTTTCCTGCTGTCAAAGAAACCAGTTCGGATGCAGATAGTGTCTACCACTTTCTTGGAGATCTGTTGACTCTGAGATAGCAGGCTTAAATCTTCAAAGTATCTAAATAGTTTCTTCCTTTGCGATCCTGCTAGTTTAGAAAATCTGGAGTTCTTGCCCAGCCTACTTTAAAACTGCAGTAAACATTTAAACTGTTTCTTAAGGGGTCGATGTTTGGGTTAGAGAAGTGGCTGTTTTTCTGCTTTCCAGATTTCTGAAGATAGAAATAACTCTGACCCTCCTCTACACATGACTATAAAGCAACATAAAAAAGTAACTTAAGTCAGGAGCTTCTTCAGGTCTGCTGCAGTACAGAGTGCAGCTGGAAATCCTTCCTTCAAACAGCCACATCCATCTGTAATGAATAACTTTGAAGGGTGGTAGGAGAAATGGGCCTTTGTGTTATGTTCTACATCAACAGGGAGTCATGAGTTGTGTGTCAACTCATTGCTCTACAGCTTTGCAACACTTGAACACATATATTACCCACATGGTAAAATGAATGTAACTGTGCTATTTGCAAGAATGCAAGTGTGAGAATAAATAAGATGTTTTCTCCACCTTCTTCTGCAAGTGCTTCTCTGGTTACTATGGAAATGCTTGCAAGGACTGAGTAGTGAAATCTCTGTTCTGGTTGCATGGCAATTTCTTCCCTCTTTATTTGCATTCTCCCCCCATTATATACTACATAATCAAAATCAAATTATATTTAGGCTCATGCAAAGCTGGTACATAAAGAACAGTTCGGTCATGACACAGGTTTATGCTTTTCAGTGCGTTAATGAGAAATAACATGTAGGAAAGAGAACTGAAAAGGCGTTTGTCTCATCTAAAATTCAGCTGGAGACTGAATCACACGGTAAGCTCTAAGAAAACAGAAGAAGCTTCTCTTTTATCTGCTCTATGCTTCTAAAAGTGAGACAATCCACACAATTGATGAGAAAATTCTGCAGCTCAGTGCGCGCCATTTACTCTCAAAACATTGAGACGCCTCTGTTTTTATAGAGCATTGGCACCCCTGGCAAGGGGTGCCAATGCCAAACTCTCAATGTTTACTCTCAAAACATTGAGAGTAAACGGCGCGTCTGATTTTAGGAGATGCAAAGTGTAACGGCAACGTCTCATCTCTGCAGGTACGTGAATGGGAAGACGTACATGGAGGATGTGGCCGATGCTTTGGAGGAGGCTAAAGAAGAAATCTTTATCACAGACTGGTGGTGAGTTTCTCTGTCTTCGCTGTGTGAATCAAAGTCGAGGTTCAAAGTGTCAGATTACCTCTGCAAAGTCTCAGTATAACCCCAGATTGTTTTTCAGACCTGCTGTAATTGACAATATGTAATAGCTGGAAAATGAAAAAAAAAATCATTTTGTTATTATTCTGTTATTATTCTTGTTTTCATCCAAATTGGGACTTATCACAAGCAGAGTGTATTGGATCAATTCAATTCAGTTGGCAATATCCACCATAACATAACGCAACTGACTTTAAAACTATTTTAAATGAGTGTTAATGTCGTTAAAGGGTCAGGAATAAAAAGGCTTAAATGGTAAATGTAAAACTGAATTATCCAAAGTTTTCTGCAAAATAAATAAATAAATTCCTTTGCATGTAGCTTCTCCTCTACAGAACAACAAGCAAGTTTTTCTGGTTTCTTTTGCTATTTTGTTGTAAAAAGTCTGGATAAAAATGCACTCTCCAAAAACATTTCTTTACATTCACATGCCTCTGGTGACATCAGATAAGAAACAAAGAAGGTTGAACACTTTATAATTCAGGTAATCAGGATTCTATAGCAAAATCTACATAAAAGTTGCTCCTTGAACAGTGTTCCTTTAATACTACAAGCATAATAAGCTCAGTTGAGCCTTTTGTGATGTAATGAACCCAAATATACTTCAGAATATTCAGAGGGATTGTTTTTGTCTTGGCTTTATAAAGATTGTTTAGTTTTTTTGTGAAATGCTGATAACCCAGATAACTTCATAACCCAGCTCTGTTTTTATTGTCAGTGTACTTTTGTTAGGAAAGGAACATACAGACCTACAAATCCAGCATCTTTGAAACAAATATATTTTTAAACATGACATCTCAGACATGATTTTATAGATACACATAGAGATCTACATCAACTTTATGCAAAGCATCCTCATGCCTCACTGTTCTGTTTTAAGACTTGTGCAAATCATTCTAACATATAGCATAGCTTTTGTGTTTATACCGCCCGCTTGCATTCAGAGGATCAATTGCAAAACTGGCTTTAAAGTGTGCCAACTCCTGACAGTATGTTGAACAGTTTTATTGCCTTGTTTTCACTCACCTGTCACTAAGCTACCACAGAACGAGAGGACAGCTTGGCACTGCATACTGGCTAGTGAAGCACATTCTTACACATTATTTTACGTCTCAGCCATGAATCCTGAGGCCTGCCAGAGAGCCACAGCGTTGTTCTGGCTCTAATTACGGCCTGAAACCAAGAATAGAAATCCACCGACTGTCTCCATATCCGTTTGCCCATCTGCTAGACCCGTGTATCTCTCTGTCATTTCATAATTTGCTGTCTCACTCTTAGCTTAGCCATTTCTGAGGTGTTTAACACCTCAGAAACTGTTTAGCCAGACCATAAGCATACTGTAAATACTTGGTTTGCAGGTTTGCGTGTAAACCTGCAAATGTTTTACGTGCATATTCTCGGGGAGAGATGGGAGAAATGTTTTGCGCCGCTGAAATCCCAGCGTTCCAAAGCTGTAATCGCTGGGCTTAGGCTCTTTACCAATGAGGTGTTAGCCAGGGTAACATGAGCTGCAGACACAAGCGCAGGATGCCAATGTGATTGGCTCATAAGACTTTTTCATTTTCTACTACGATTGTATGCAAGTAATAATATTTACTCACCTGTTTGTCTTTCTTTGTGTCTTTCTGTTTCTTTATTTTTTTTTTTTTTTGTCAGGTTGAGTCCGGAGATCTTCCTGAAGAGACCTGTTGTAGAAGGAAACAGATGGAGGCTGGACTGCATCCTCAAACGCAAAGCAGTAAGCAGGCATTACATGAACAATAATCATAGTGAAATGACTCTCTTACCGTGCAAGGAGGTGATTGACTTTTTAGGTCAAATACTGATTTCTGTGGAATCTGTATTCATAAATCAAACATATTATGCAAATGAATATAATTTTCCCTGAGCTAAAAGACAGTTTTCATATTTTCTTACTCATATGTGTGCCTGGTAGTATTGAAAGAAAAAAGAAAAGATGCATTTTATTATGATTTTATTTGACAGACCAATATAAAATGGCACAGAAAGTGGAAAGAAAATCATGTAGAGTTGTTAACATGTGTTAATTTTAATTCAGCCATTAATACTTTGTAGAGCCACGTTTTACTGCCTCCTCACAAAATACTCAAACTCAGCTAGATATCATAAAAGGTGTCTGTTAACATTAATTTTCAAGTTTTGCAATTAACTTTCTATTATATTCATGTCTGAACTTGTCCAAATAATTCTAACCTATGAATATGCTTTGATCCAAACTCTACTTCCAAGTTTTAAGCTTGCTTGTCAGTTTAGGTGTTTACATATTGGTGAGTGGTGTTTCAATTTTTAGAGCTCAGGTTATTATTTTATAACTTAATCCTGCATTAAGCTTCTCCACAGCCTTATCACTGACGTCTCTGCTCTGTTCCTCAATCTTCATGATGCTCTTTAATTATCATTGTCAAACAAAACCTCTCAGGGCTTAACAGAGCAGCTAACTTTATCCTGAGATTATATTATACACCGGTTGACACTTTAATTTAAATTATGTATCTTGTTCTTCCACCTCACATTTGTGTTGGTCTAACATATAAAATCCCAATTACACATGTTGGAGTCTGTGGTTGTAGCGGGACAAAATGTGGAAAGCATCAAGAAGCATAAATACTTGTGCAAGATATTGCATCTAACAGAATACTGTTGACATGCAAATGAATACTCGCGTAAGATCCCCGTCTTCTTTGCATTTGCAGCAACAGGGAGTTCGGATCTTTGTCATGCTGTACAAGGAGGTGGAGCTCGCCCTGGGCATCAACTCGGGCTACAGCAAAAGGACGCTCATGCACCTGCACCCCAACATCAAGGTTAGTGGCCAGTGGTCGTCTATTTTGTTGAACAGCAAAAATGTTTTCAAGCTGATCACATGAAGTAATCTAATGTGGCGTAAACTAAAATCATGCACATTGTTTTTGATGCCCTGTTGTCTCAACCTAGAAAAGCGACAAGTGTCATACGCCTGTTTGTGTCCTAGGTTATGCGGCATCCAGACCACGTCTCTTCATCTGTGTACCTGTGGGCCCATCATGAGAAGATTGTGGTTATTGACCAATCGGTGGCTTTTGTGGGCGGCATCGACTTGGCTTATGGAAGATGGGACGACAAGGAGCATCGGCTGACGGATGTGGGCAGCGTGACACGCTCTGTGGCTCTTGAGCAGGTCCGCCTATTAAATATCCAATGCTACGAATATTCTTTGTTTCAGATAGAGGTTGTAAATGTTAAAAGGCAGAAATTGGAAGCCGTATTTGAACAGACAGACAATGTGAAGTGCAGACTGAGACTTCATTATGTTACTCAAGAAAAAATAAAAAGCATGCGTACCCACGTCTGTCCACGCGACAGACATTAGCAGGAAAAAGGAGTGGTTTGCTAACGTAACCATTAGCCGAACGGGCTTCCACATTCTTCTCAGCAGTTGGTCACAAAGTCTCTCTTCTGCATAACAATTTCTCTGTTATCATCCCAACTACATATAAATATACAATTTGGAGCAAAAGGTCAATTTATATAGCAGAAACCTTTTGCTATTTTTTTTTATGAAAAGCTTCCAGGTTTTTCCAGATTAAGTGAGGTGATCAAGAATACTAAATCTTTATTGCCAAAACACAAGAGGGTTTTATCTTAATCCAGTGTTTAGATTTCTGCCCGCATGGTGCTGTGGTGCCTAGCATGGCTGTATTTTTCAGAACAACTGTGAAACCGTAATGCTCACCGAAGAACTCAACCTTTAAACAGTTTTATCTGGGAAATGTCAAACAGTGAGACATTTCATATTTAATCTTCTTTTTGTACTTGTTTGCAGGCCAGCTCCACCAGCACCGGCACTCCCTTCGATAAGGGCGTGTCTGCTGTTCACAATGGGCGAGGGACGCCGCCCCCTGACTCCGGCGAGCTGCCCAAGCTGAAGGGCGTCGGCCGCAGCAGGATGGTCCGATTCAGCCTGTACAGACACCTGCAAAAACACACTATGCAGCACGTGGACAGCGTCAGCAGCGTGGACAGCACAGGTGTGAAAATCAACACTCTTGTTTTGCTTTTGCCTTGACACAATGATGTACTAATTCCACATCTCGCATGCTGTGTGAGATAATGAAATGTGTGTGCGGTAAAAAATGCGCTTCTGTTTGTTTTCGACGAAGGTGTTGTTAGGAATGTGTGAATCAGCACTTTTTACTGACGTGTGTATTTTTTTCACATGTGCATATTTGTAGACAGCGGTTCTGTCAAAAGCCTGACAACGGGCGTTGGAGAGTTGCAGGGAAACACCCGCTTCTGGCACGGAAAAGACTACTGCAACTTCGTTTACAGGGACTGGATCCAGCTGGAGAAACCTTTTGATGGTCCGGTACACAAACACACACATCAGCTGTTTTTGATATTATTAGTTTAGATAGAAATTCCTATATTTGTATTAGTACATTGCGATAAAATAACAGCAGTTAAAGCGCTCCATAAAGGTCTCTTTATTACACTTATCTTAAGGAGATTTGACATTATGTTTTTTTATTGATTCCTTTCTTCCCCCTCCATGTTTTTCCACGCTGCACAGACTTTATCGACAGGTACACCACTCCCAGAATGCCTTGGCATGACATTGCCTCAGTGGTACATGGGAGAGGCGCCCGGGATGTGGCCAGGCACTTTATCCAGCGCTGGAACTTTACCAAAGTATAATGATTTCCATACGCTACGCCTTAAAATAAACGAGCACGAAGAGTGAGGGAAATACTATAAATAAAGATCAATCTATGGATAAAATAGGTTTCAACTTTGTGGGGTTTTTTTTTTTTTTTTTAAACCGTCAGATTTCTGAATGAAGTAGTGACTGCAAATTATATTAAGCTTATTTGGGTTTTAAGAGAGGGAGTTTATGACTTAGGAAAAGTAAAATGGAGGGAAAAAATGTGCTAATTCGGAATGGTTTTACTTGAACAGTGTGGAAAAATGGCCCTCATTTCAGTGCTCGTAATTTCTGTGGCTTTTGATTTTTTTTTTCCTTCTATTTTCTGGCCTTAAAACTTTTCCAGCTTTAATTCCTTATGTTAAATGTACTCTGTATTTTTGTGCTTAATTTCTCCTACTTTTTCCTCCTGCAGATCATGAAGCCAAAGTACCGCTCTCTCTCTTATCCTTTCCTCCTGCCAAAGTCTCACTCATCTGCTGACGAACTCAAATACCAAGTCCCTGGGTGTGTTAACGCTAAAGTTCAGGTGAGGGTGGCGCTAAATCAAAAGAAATGGAATGCATTTCGAAATGTATTGAGAAATGTTTCTACCAGTATGGTGGAGGATTCAAAGAGAACATGCGAGATAAACTCCCACTATCAAACATTTGCCCACCTCTTCAATGGCTGCTGGAAGCAGATAGCAGAGAGAAGTATCCCTGCGTTCCAAGAAAGTTACATAATGCAACAAGTGCTCCGCTGCTGTTCACAAAGTTTAAGCTGAAAAAAAATAAATAAAATGAATAAGATATGTAGAAAGATCACATCATAAATCTATTTTCTCTTGCTAAAACTGTTTTTAAAGTCCAATCAGTTTATGTAAAATAGCTGCAAAAAGCCTGTTGCACTCATCCTTTTCACTTGTGAGATACATGATTATTTTTTTTAAACCATATAATTCATATATGGATTCTATAGCTTTCTATTGTAGGTAAGACTGTCTAATTTCCAGTCAGACTCTAATAGACACAACTGTCAGCACTCCCTGTCAGCAAACACTTGTATCACCACAAATATGATTTTATCAGTGCAGTGATTGTGCAAAGCATAACAGTAGTGAATGGAATAATCTCCACCTAATCAGTCTGTGGTCAACTAAGTCAAACTTCTGAGGGTTTAAAAAGTTGCTTCAGACTAACTTCACCACTTTGCCTTTAGGAAGGGAATTAAAAATACTGAAAAATGATTTGTTCTTCATTTGGCTCAGATACTGAGATGAAAAAAAGAGCAGGTGCTGCAGCTAGTCATTATAAGTAACATCTAGGTGGAATAATTTTTAAGTAACATTCACTAATGTAAGCCAATGCATTATATTGGGAAACTTTAGGTTCACAAACAACACCCACAGTCTCCTCGATGGCTTCAAAATCATGTTGTATTATGGGAATTCTTTTCTATCTGGCATATTATAACCATATTAGCTGTGTTACAGGTCTAATTCGTGTACTCTGCAGTACAAGAAGCTCGGCATCTTTGAAATCGCTCCGGGTTTTATCTTCTTTTATGAAAAGTACTTTTTAAATATCTTTTCCATTTCTTCTTTGTATAAGGTGTTGCGATCATCAGCCGATTGGTCAGCAGGCATTAAATATCATGAGGAGTCCATTCATAATGCCTACATCCAGGTCATCGCCAAGAGCAAGCACTACATCTACATAGAGGTAAAGCTTCACCGAGGCTGTTAAAGGAGTTTTGTTTTGACATTTCCTTTTTAATCCGACTAAAGGGATTAGCACAAATTAAGGAATGAAAAAGAAGTAATTTTTGTGAGTCACTTCTGTTGCATCACAGATCAAATTTCGCTTGCGAACGCCTCTTTGTGTGGGTCTAGCATGTTCTCTCTTTGCTTGTGTGGGTTTTTGTCTGAGTGTTCTCTCTTCCTACCACAAAAACTTGCATTTTAACAGGCAGACCATGCACACTGTTTCCTCGACATGTCAAAATCTAAAACAATTTTTAAAACTGTATTTGTACCTTACAAATCTATCTGTGTATTTTCTTTTTCTTTTACATACATGTTTTTTATACATTCCCACATATGAGTCATGGAGGACCTGGCATTAACTTTCGCTAGAAGAGGAACGCATCTAAGCAATTTCCACATTACAAAAACAACACATAAAGAATGCTAAGTACTGTACTACTGCATGATGGTATCAGTCTCTGTGGCTCAGAATATACATATTTATTGTGGCTATAATATTCAGAAATGTTGTTATCCACTGAAAAACATTATGTTTTAAGCTGTTTGACCCAGTGTTACATTTTGTCTTTCCCTAATCAGAATTTCTTGCCTTCAGTTTGATATTTCATTGATAGCATGTGTATTTGTTTTCAGAATTGTAGCACTGCATTTAAAAAAAGTGAGTAAAGCTCAAAAATCTGTTTTTGCTATAAGCAACTTCATTTGTAACACAAAGCATTTCATTCCATCCATCCCTCCATTGTCTATGCACACTTAGTCTGCAGCAATGAGTAAGAGAAAGGCGGGGTACACTCTGTACAGGTCACCAGTCCATCACTGCGCAACACAGGGACACACAGGGCAAATAACCATGCATAAAAACACTCTGACCTAAAGGAAAGTTGGAGAGATCGATTAACCTGACAGTAATGTTTTGAGTCTGTGGGAGGAAGTCAGGATATGCAGAAAGAACCCATGAATGCTTGCAACAGCGAACAGGTGCTCCAGTTTTTAGATAACCCAGATTATTTGAGAAAGTATGCTGCTTTTTTATTGACTTTTGACCGCTAGTCGGAATTAGACATGACAAAACTTGGTCTTGAATTTTCTGACACAGTTTATGTGATTGTGCCCGAAAAAGTCGGTTACAATCACTGTAAAGAGTTTGCCCAATTTGTACTTTTAATAAGATTAGAGAAGCTAAAGCTCTTTAGAGGTTAGTCTGATGGCTTCAGTTAGAAATATGGGAGTGTTTTGTATATTTGCACAGTGAAATAACTTATGAAATTAAGTTGCGATAAGTAGTTGCAATTGGGTTGTTTTCTATGTACGTTAACAGCAGTTTAATTGTCTTGAAAAGCTGTTTAATTGCAAGACTTAACAATACGTGAAATGAGGGATTTCCTTCCATCCATCCATCCATTTTTCTGCACCCTTGTCCCTTACTGGGGTCAGGAGGGGTGCTGGTGCCTCTCTCCAGCTGGACAGGTCGCCAGTCTGTCGCAGGGCAACACAGTGACAGACAGGACAAACAAACACACACACACTCACACCTAGGGACAATTTATAAAAGCCAATTAACCTGACAGTCATGTTTTTGGACTGTGTGAGGAAGCCAGAGTACCCGGAGAGAACCCACACATGCACAGGGAGAACATGCAAACTCCATGCAGAAAGACCGGGGCCGGGAATCGAACCCAGAACCTTCTTGCTGCAAGGCAACAGCTCTACCAGCTGCGCCACTGGGCAACCCTTACATTTCATCATTTTGTTTTAAATTTTTCTACCACAGAATCAGTTTTTCATCAGCTGTGCAGACAACAGAATGGTCTACAACAAGATCGGAGACGCCATCATTGAAAGGATCATCAGGGCACACAAGTACAACCCTTTTCTGCTAGCAAGTTGAAGCAAAGCTAAAAACAGGGATTTTATCTTGCAAATATCTCTTTTTCACATTCTCTTTGCTTAGTTTTTGCATCAACAAACAAACATGAGCACCTGCTTCTTAATATGCATCCAGCAAACGGTCTGGATTGTTTAAACCAGATGGTTGCTTGCTTTTCAGGGAGGGTAAGAAATACCGCGTGTACGTGGTCACTCCTCTGCTTCCAGGCTTCGAGGGTGACATCACTACAGGTGGAGGGAATGCCATCCAGGCAGTGATGCACTTTAACTACAGGTATATAACCAAACATCTTAATGGAATCAGTGGAGGTACTTAAAATAAAAAGAGGAAGGAAATTGAAAAAGCAGACAACAAAGTAGCATCGCACTCATGGTCTATTTCTAAATGAATTTGAGCCATGTTGTTTATTTTATCTTTACTTAGAACAATGATAAGAGGAGAGTACTCCATCATCTCCCAGTTAAAGAAGGAGAGTAAGTGAAGTACTACAATATCTTGATATATTAAGTTGATAAGTAAGAAGCGCCTGTTTTCTAGTCTCATCTCACCCTTTTCTGTTTCCCAGTGGACGACCAATGGATGAACTACATCTCCTTCGCCGGCCTGCGGACTCACGCCGAGCTGGAGGGGCGCCTCGTCACGGAGCTCATCTACGTCCACAGCAAGATGCTCATCGCTGACGACAACACGGTCATCATTGGTTAGTCTGTCTCCAGTTTCGCCTTCTGTCGCGCTTCCTTCCTGTGCCGCTCTCATCAGCTGCTATTTGAAGACATCGACTTTTTTCGCCTTGTCACTAAGGAAGTGTGAGAAAGCTCAATCTCTCGCTGCATTTACCCGCCTTTCACCATGTGCACAGCAAACTAATGTGCAAAGCAATACTGTGGGAACGTGATCAAAGTTACAAAGCTCTAGTATGCCATCTGCTGGTGAAGAAAGCACATGACATCAGGAGACGATAGAAAAAGAACAGGTCTACATGTTGAGGGCAACTTCACAACTTCTAAAATAAATCTATTTGCCTTGAGACCAACTGTTAAGTAATTGTAAGGTTTATTGTAGTTGCTTTTCCTCATTTTACTTTAATTCATTTAAAGTAAATTAAATCTCAGTGAATTTACTGAGATTTATTAGGATCTCAGTAAATTTAGAATATAATTTTTTCAGTTTCAAGTGAAGCACCCTCTGGTACTAGTAGTTTTCTGAATATAGGCTTATTTTCCTCCCTGATGCTATTTTGGACATATTTTCACAATATTATTGCAATAGATTTCACTTGATTTAGATTTTCTAAATTAAGTAAAGGGCATCAATAGCTGTTTTTTGTTGTTTTTTTTTTACCGTCAAAGCAGAATTAAAGAAACTGTCGAGATAAAACTTCTCATATTTTTTCACAAAACTGCAACAATTACCCAGCTAGTTTCAGCTGGAGGGAACTATGTTAACCGACTCCTGTCTAAAATAAATTTAAAAAATATAACAAGAAGTTTGCACACAAGTCAAAGTTTTTAAGTCTTTCCTTCCTTGAATTTCTTCTTAGCTGTTTGAATAGAATTCAAAAGGACAGCAGTTCTTAATTTATTTAACAATAATAAAGCACAGCACGTTTTGGCTATGACTTGCTCTAACTCATACGTGGTCACTTCTTGTACTGTTTTTATTTTGTAGTTGTGTTTGTGCTTGTCTAAAAAAATGTATAGTTATTTTAATATTTTAAGTTCAGAAAATTGCAAAAAAATTAAACAAAAAAAGAACACAATCCAGGTGAGGACACAGCGTAAAGTTACCAGTGAAGGATGAGACAGTGTACAGAACACAAAGTCCACGATTTCCTCTCATTTGAGATATAGCTGTCGAAATATTGTTTATAGGGAACAATCTGTCGCTCCACTCAAGCTCTATAAGTCACTCTGCAGATCGTTTTCCCAAACAACCTCTTAGACATGAATTATACTTTCAACTAATGCTCCTCATGTTGGATGAAAGGAATGTAACATACCTGAGACCCCATTTTTAACATCCTCTGAGTCAAACTAGCTTCATTTGACTCAGACCTGCAGCAGCAGACACTTGCATTGGTGCAATTTTTATTTGAGAAGCAAGAATCTTTGTGTTCAAGAAAGGCATAAGTGGCGTTTGTCTTGGTGGTCTGGTGTGGCTCTACTGTTAAAGTTATCTGTTGTAGGCAAGGCATAAACTGTGTTGTCATTTCCCTCAGGTTTGGTTGTTGTTTTTTTTTAATAATCCAGGGACACATTGGAGAGTAAAGCCTCTTCGCCAACTTCTTCCACTGTTTTTGTTCCACAGAGTTTGAACATGTTTCCAGGGAAACTGCTCATTAGCATGTGTACCATGAGAAACCTGTAAGTCTCTTGACAAACATGTCAGACAGGTATTTCTTTTTTTAAGAAAATTACTGTGATGAATTGACAGACAAAAAAGACTTTTTGTTGCCTCAAAAGTATTTTTCTTTCAGAGAAGTGTTTTCTTTTCCCCTTTAAAAAAAATGCAGTATTTAAGCTTTATACGTGCAAGATCTTTAAGTTTTAATAATTTTAAAGACCCCAAATCTGATACATATATTTATGCAAATATATATATTAATGTAGGAGGTTACTGTGCCTCCACCACCAGTACTTCTTTAATGAAAAATTAGTGGCATGGAGGTTTTGGTAGAGAGCATTTTGCACTGTAAGTTGTATGTCTCTGTTAGTGCAATCCTGCATTTCAAATCCAAAATCTATTTCTCAATGACTCCTGGAGGGTTTTATAAATGTAATTGAATATAACAAACTGAGTTATTTTAAGGTTTTTTTGTTCTTTCCGTAGGTTCTGCAAACATCAATGACCGAAGTTTGCTGGGAAAACGTGACAGTGAGGTGGCAGTGATTGTTGAGGACTCTGAAAAAGTGGCGTCGGTGATGGACGGGCAGGACTATCAAGCTGGACCCTTCGCACTTGAGCTGCGCCTCGAATGTTTCAGGTGCCCGTTGAAAATAGATACCTGTGTTAAAAAGACAAAAATAAGTCATTTGCATTTCATTTTCTTACGATCAGAGTAATAATTAGAAAATGTCCTCTGAACTTTGACTAAGAATAATAAAAAAAAAAGCTTGATTAACAATTTACAAAATTATTCCTGTTCTTGTGTCTTACACACGTATGAAGAAAAATATAATTTAGTGGCAAAACCTTGGGAGGTAAAGTATTTGGATGAACTACGCTGACTAATTTATCAACTTCAAAATATCCTTTCTGTTGCATCATTCCCTTCCACGGAAAGAAAAAGAAAAAAGAGGCGTGTCCCAACGCTATTTCAAAGAATTTCTGTGAAAACTGTAAAGAGGGAGGGAATGAAGGAGGAGTTTTAGCATGTTTGTGAAGGCCAAATAAGACAACAATTTACAGATCATGTTATTCGGTATCAGCTTCATTTTGCTCGGGGACCTAGAAGATCCACCTTAATCTGTCTCTGAAAAGAGCGGCACAAAAACATTTTTTATTCTGATTTTTTTTTCTTCTCTCTATTTGATGCGTTACTGGATCATTTTGAGATGTTTCCAAAGTGCCGCTGGAATATAAAAACTACCAGGAGAGTAAGCGCCAGTAAACACTAAAGTTTTTTGTTAATTACTGATGTTTGCTCACATGATTTGCTTTAACTTTTTCCGAATCATAAAAACATAATAGCAGCACTGAGCAGAACAGAATGTTGATGTTTTATGGTTGTTAAATGCAGGAGGTAGCTAATAATTATAGTCTTTTAAACATCTCAAAAATCTATCTTGTGTATAATCTGTGCTGTCGACGGTTGCCAATGTGCGTACGGCGTCTGTAATTTATGTTTTTGTGAATCACCAAGCCGAATAACTAGTAAATTATAAAGAAAACAAATATTTCCTTGGCTTTCTTTGTGTGTATTTACTGTTATCTCCTCCTGAGCAGGACAATCCTGGGAGGCCACACGGACACAAGCATCGACCTTTCCGACCCCATCAGCGATCGCTTCTACAAGGAGGTGTGGATGACGACGGCTGGCCGGAATGCTACCATCTATGAGAAGGTAGAGGACAGATATCCTGCTTCATGTAATAAACAAAGTCTTTTCAGATGCATCAGAATTTAGTCATGTGCTCATCAAACATACAATTTCTGTGGCTACTCTTCATATTTTTGCAGCCGTAATAACTGTGACTGCTAGTCTGAGTTATAAAAAATGTAATTTGCATCATTTTTGCGAACAGACTGTTTTTCTCACACACCTTTGGAAAAACATTATGCGAGGACATGCTGTGCCACGCAGAGGGTCCATGCCTTGACTCTCTTCTCACATTTTATCATGTTACAACAAACGTTTCAGTATTATTAGGTTTTCTTTGTGAGGCCAACAAGCAGCACATAATCGTTAAGTAAAAGGACAAAGAAACATCTCTCTTCACATAAGATATATATAACTCACTTATGTGCATACATTCATGACTATTGATTTATTTATTTTTTTTATTTGAGTTTGGTTTATCTGTTAAATTACTATAGAGTATAACTGTGAAATGGATGCTTTTATTCTGCTAGGGGTAACAGAGGGGTAACAGAGTAAAGGAGGCTGGATAGAAAAGCTTGCCGCTGTTTTCTGATTTTTATTTGCAAAAACTGTCATAAACCATTTATCATTTTCCTTCCATTTGTCTCACCTAAAATAAAAATATACATTCAAGTTTGCTGTTGTAAGCATGATAAAAGGAATAACATTGAAGCTGGATCAATATTCTTAGTGAGGTGTTTGACTAAGTTCATGTGGAGAGCTTGAAAGCTTCATCTGCTTGAGGAAAAAAAAACAACCTTGGATAGGTGTTTAGAAACAAATCTCTTATCGTTTGTGACATTCGGACAAAGTTCTGGACTTGGTGAAAAGAGGCTCCAAGAACCAGAGAGATGAGGCTGTGAAACTCGTCTCTTTAATTTGTCTCCTCGTTTTGTTGCAGGTCTTCCGCTGCCTTCCCTCGTCCTTGGTGAGAAACATGTCCGAGCTGGAGCAGTTCCAGTCCAAGCCAGGGTTGGCTCAGACTGAGAAAGCTCGCGCTCAGGAGGAGCTGCGCAAAATCCGGGGCTTTTTGGTCCAGTTTCCCCTGGATTTCTTGTCCGAGCATAACCTGATGCCCTCGGTTGGAACGAAAGAAGCCATGGTCCCAACTGAGATCTGGACATAAGGGACGACTGCCAGCACTGGACCTGCACCATAGGATCTGTGATTATCCCTAATCACAGATGGACTCAGATTTCCAGCTTCATTTGACCGCCAGGAAGCTGCAACCTCTCAAACCTGTGGATACCTGAAAACACTAAATGGACTGCAAGTCAGCTGAACCTAGTGGATGCGAAGTATGAAGAACAAATGGACTATAATTATAACAGGATCATTTCAAAGTGACGGAAATTGTTGGCAGTTTGAGATGCTGGGACTTTGAACTGCTCACAGCAAATACTTCACAGGGTCCATCATGAAAACAGCTTGGAGATGCTAAACCTCTCTGTTGACAACAATGCACGTAATTTACTGAGTTTGTGAGATGTTATAATTGCTGTTTTCGATCTCTAGGCAGAGCAGCTGCACACCTTTTTAACCTGACTTCCTGAAGTTTTGAGGCATGGAGTTTTTAAATCGGAAATCCAGAGTATGCTTCCCGTTCTCCCTAGATGTCGATGAAGGATTTGCTTTCTAACAAATCATGTTGGGTATGCACGTCTGCTGTTGATGCATCTTCAGATCACAAAGCTGTTCTAAACTAAGAGACTTCTCAGAGACGTTTGTCGGGACAGGTTTGTATCCGGGGTTACGTGTCTTTGTTTTATTTAATTTTTTGTTTTTCAATTCAAAAATTCGGAATAATGAAATCAAAGATCGGATGTATCAGACAATCATCCTGCACATTTGAGCAAATCATTTTTCCTTTTGTCCAGCTGGTGGTGCTAGCTTCTTAGCATACAGACTGCATCCCAACAGCTGGGACATTTTATGTTTCGCTCTTTGTCTCTGTCTACATTAAAGTTTAAATCTGTCTAAAATGCACATTTTAAGCAGTTTCAGCTGAAACCAAGCAGTCATGTAAAAAATCTCAGAATTCCTGATTCCAAATTGTTCATGACCGGATGGAAACCGGCTTCTCCGGATTGCGCATCTTGATTTATGACTCACTCATTTCATCGACGTGCATGTAAGCAAGCTAACACATCCACCGTCGGAATATATCCATCACACTCTGCCTTGATTGATCACTATCTTCCCCTGAATGTGAAAGCCAGAGCGCAGCTTCCTGAGGTGAGCTGCGGCTTATTGTAAATGTAGGAACTACTTGACTGAAGATTCTCGGAGGAACAGGAGAAATGAGAGATTAACAGAGCTGTCAGTTGAAACAAACAAACAAAAAATCCTAGATGACCCATTTTATTTGGGACTAACTACCCGAACCCTGATGTTGTTTTTGTCACACCCAGCTTCTGAATCATCCAGCTTGACCTGAAAGCAGCAGGGTGAGAAAACATCTTATGGACTCTTGTGAATAAACACTTAAGTGGGACCAAGAGGTGTTATTTTAGGAGACTCTGCTTAGAAATATCTGTTTTTGAGTTTTTGTATTTGTCAGTGCATTATTTATGAATTGTGAAGCATTTAACACTTTATTTTGAATGAATATTGTGGCTATCCTAATGGTTGTTTATTTGTAACTTAACGTTGTCTAACTCCTCGTTCTCCATCTGTACAATCTGAGGTTGTTCTAATTTTTGCTTTTTAATTTAACACACTGTCATACAGGCGCATTAAAGTCTCGCTTCTTTCGACCTGCAAAAAGTAAACATTGTAACGTCGCGATCTATGTACTCAGCATAGACTTTTATTGTGATTATGTTCACATTAAAAATGTTGTTTATACTCCTGTCTGGAGCATTTCAATGTTTGGTCTGGTTTATGGTTTTTATCAGGAGTTTGAAGATTTCATGTGGAAACTCCACAGAACTGCTGTAGGGTTGTCATTAAAAAGTCCGAAAGAGATGATGAATCAGCAGACTAGCAGATCCCCAAAGGAAAAATATATTTTTTGTATTAAATTTTTTTTCTACTTGTGCTTGCGGCAAAAATCCAACACATAATTAATGAACCAGTAAGTGATTGTAGGGTGTAGGTCTTCTGTGGAAATCCAGGTGAAATCCTGACACAAGCCCACCGCTTTCTTCTCTTCCCAAATTCCGAATCTTTACAGACCTGTTTCCATAGTGAGCCACTGTTTGTTTTTGGTTATGAGATGGAGAAAAAAAACAAAAAAAGCTGTTGCTTCTGTTGTTCTGAAAGACGATAAAAAAATTTAAAAATCTGTTGTTGGTTTCTGTGCCTATAGTGAGAGGTTCTGGTGCTGATATGTTATGCAGTCGTTTCAGCTGAACTGGAGATTATTTTTGTTGGTTGTTATCAAAGAACAAACTCGACAAATTCTCAGGTAAGGACAGGAATCAGAAGAAAGCCTGCATGCTCTCAGGCGAGGTTAGATCTTTATCTGTTTAACAAGTTTTCAACAGAAATAGGGGAGAATCTGCATGCTGTCCTGTGTGGTTGGCAATTTTTTTTGTCATGCAGTCTAAATCTGGTCATTGTAGGCAGAAAACCATGTCTAGGTGCACTTATGGACTGATCAATTAATCAGCTAACCAAATAATTAATATAAGAGTGATATATCACACATAATCCAAGAGATGTTTTTGGAATATTGTTTTATATTTTCAACTAATCCCACCTTAAACATCTTCATAACATTACACAATGCTCTCTAACAAACCTCTCTAGCCTTCACGGAACAGCTCTGTTTTATACTGTGCATATATTACACAAAAGTGAACTCTATGTACTTTGAACAGTGTTGGCGAAAACGTTTAAGCTTCACCTCAGAACTGACAGGCATGGGATCGCCGCAAGGAGAACATTTTCCAAAACATGCCAGACAAGATTCCATGCTACAAATGTCTTAATTTAGCTGCGGATATACACATTAGCATTTTTTAGATGATGTACTGACATTACAGTTGAAACTAAAGGAAGTTATAGTAAAGCATTACTCAAGAGAGGCACTGAAGTCACAGGAATGTTAGCCTTCAGCGCTCTACTGCCGGTCTTAAACCCCTTGTTCATCAAAACTCACATCATCATTAGATTCAGTTTTGTCCTCTTCCGAAGCTGTTACCATGGAAACAGCATAGTATAACCTAAATGGCCCCGCTCACTACATTTTCCTCAACCTCCATTTATTTAGTAAGTCCTACTGAGCTTATCATGTGAGTTACAATGCTCCTAAGAATGATTGTAAAGGGCAGTAGATGACAGAGAAGAACTGTTGGGATGATGTCTAAACGGGTAGGAGCTTCTTAAAGAGACTGAGACCCAATTTCAAGGTGTCAGATATGGCTGTGACGCGACGTCAAATTTCTCCTAAGTTGTTTTTGATGCAGCTGTTGGAGAAAAGTTTAAATTGTTCTCCGGATTAAGGCTGCTGAGATTCAAAGTTTCAAGGAACAAACACTTTATTTAACATCTGCAGATGGAGAGCGCTTGACAGCCTCTAAGTCAGCTTGTCAAAGTCAACTCTAAGTTGGATAAGGAAACATCCTCTCTTTATCCAGCTCTTTCCGTACCACGCACGCAGGTGTGGACTTTTTGCAAAACACCAACTTTCCGAGAACTGTCTGACAGAGTTCAAAATAAGTTCGACATAAAAAGGTGTTTGACCAAAGCCGGCCGATATGCAAATATTCTAGACGATGTATGTGTTATTTATCCATAGGTGTTAAAACTTCAACCTTTAACTTAGACATGTAAGTCTAAGAAGCATCCTGTTTTAGGCCTTGAAGCGAGACATATCTGCTAGACTTCTTCCTGTTCAATTCTTTGTACATACAGACACTTTTCTTATGAGTTTCTGCTAACAACTTAATTTGTTTTTTGCACACAAGGTAACTGTTGAACAAGTATATATCAGGCTTCAAAATAAAAGTATTAATACCTTGATTTAGTTGTTTCTCTAATATAACACTAAAAGAAATCTATTTGAGTATAAGTATATGTATGAGCTTCACTAAGCTTTAAGAAACTATGTGCATCCTTACGGGGTAAGCTTCCTAAGTTAAAACTTAGCAAAATGATAAGTATTAAAAAGAGTATTTTCACCCTCATAAAAGTTTAGGCACCCTGGTCAATTTTCATTCTTATGAGCTCATGAACATCAGGGAGTGGTCAGAACTAATTTTAATTTAACACAGCACTTTCATAACAACTGAAGGTGACATAATTATCGTGCTATTAAATAGCACTATGTGCCTGAAAAGTACATTATATCCCACCTGTAAAGAGGTCATGCTTACCTCACATTTAAAATTGCCAATATGTACTTAAAATTTTTGGTGCATAGAAAAATCTAAATGATTGAAAGGATGTCACAACAGCAACCCATCAGTGAAAATCTCTTCTAAATTAATGGGAAAAAAAGTTTATTTTGTAATTTTAGGATTTTTTTTAAAATGGCAGGATATGTGCAAGATGAGAAGCACATAGATTTACTTTGTCTTTACATTTTTTCATGGAACAATAATAAACAGGTAGGTAATGTATGACTCTTCTCTGTATTTTGATGGGTACTGCTTACACTGAATATAGTTGTGCTGATTTCCTTGAAAGGGTGTGGGAGTAAAAGGAGGTGAGTAAATATGCCGCACCTTTAAGATTTGTAATAGAAAAAGTTTTGGGAAAGAGAATTTTTTTCTTTCTGCTTTACAATGAACAATGAAATACTTTGTGTTGGACTATCATATAGAATCCAATTAATAGAGGTTTGTGGTTCACACAATGTGAAAAATATTAAGGAGTGTAAGTACTAATGGAAACCACTGAATTATTATTTTTTATTTACATAAAAGCAAACAAAATCCAGTTGTGCATTTTTTTGCTGTAATGAAAGTATTAAGCATAACACCAAGAAGAAAAGTTTAAGTAAAAATTAAATAAAAAATTAAAACAATAATTAAACAAAATGATTTAAACTTTTTCTGAGCTCAGGAAAGCAACAGAAGTTTAGGAGTTGGAAGTAAAACCTGAACTGAAACAATTTCAAGGGTTGGTACTGAACTTTTTATCGCACACTGAAACTGGCACAACAGGATAGTTTTCCTTTCCAAGAAATAAAAACTTATTTCCATCTCATAAAATAAAAAAATTCTAGAAATTGTTGGTTTTATCGTCTTAACTTTCTACCTTTGAGGAACAAAGTGACTTTTTTCCAGTCAAAAACTGGAAAAGGAAATGTGATAAAAGAGAAGTCGAGCAGGAACGGAAAATGTTTGAAGGCTGTTTCCACCCTAGAAAATTAAATGAAGCTTCCTTCTTCCTGAAGAGGATAATTATGAATTCTTAAAATTGCTAATTTTACTGTAGCACTGTTTCCTTTGCGTGATGTTGTCAGTCGCTGATTTTGATGTGATGAAGTGTATCTTTATCTTGAACTTGTCTCGCTCATCCATTAGTTTGACCGGTTCAATGCCATGTACAAATAAATGCCAGGTTAAGTATGCAGGTAGACAAGGTTCCCTAAATAAACACAGTTCTGGGATAAAGTATTTGACTTCATGCACATTTCTTCAGTTTTTGCTCTCAAGCCATGCATAAATGTTTCACTTCATCAAGCAAACTATGAAAAAGTAATAGTCTTGGTGTTAAATCATGAATTAACTGTAATTACCCGCACTGGCCACCGGAGGCCTTGTGACAACCAGAGGTGTGGAATCAAGAAATCACTGAATTGGAAACTGTTTCACAACATTAAGTAGGCCGCAGGATTTTAAAAAAAGCAACACGTAGATCCCTGTTCTAAAGAAATTCAAGGAAGGTGATCCATTCATTGACATTATTTACAATGGAAAGGACTACAAAGTCATTACTAAGGCTTTGGGATTCCAATGAACTACAGGGAGTGTTACTTATCCCCAAACAAAGAACACTAGAGTGGCCAGAGTCCAATATAATTTATCTAAGAACATGGTGAAGACTTATTTAAGAAGAGGTAAAAGTACCAAAAGGAATCCATTAAAACATAAACCCTTTCAGTTGTTATTGTCTCCAGAGGCTATTAAAAGATGGAAAAGTGTGAGTTTTAAGAAAACATGTTTTATCTAGTTTAGTGGTCTGACAGGTGTTCCAGTTTGGCTCATTACAGAGGAGATGCATTCCACATCCAGTCACCATGGAAAAGCAGCACTAACAATATTTCAGATTCTTTCAGGTGGAAAACCCAGACATTACTATTTGATTCAAATCTGAAACACTTTGACCAGCCGTTGATTTAAAGGGATCAAATCACATGACAACTTCAGCTCTGAAGGACCACAGCATCTGATTTCTAACTAAATTTAGCAACATTGTAACAAAAGAAAATGTAAGGTTAGTGTGCAGCCTCAGACAGTAGGATGTATTTTAAACACTGCAGAAAAATAAGCTAAAAAATCAAACTGTTTCTTAACTTGGATCAGTTGAATATAGGGAGTTTCATTCAGCCAAATGCAATTGACAGCAAAGATAAAGTAATGGTAACAGATCCACTTTCGCACAATCTAAATTCCCAGAGAGTCCTTAGACATAAATTGCAACACTTGTTTACTTTTTTGAGGGCAACATTTTCATTGACAAATGAACAAATCATTAAGATGAAGAAATGTCAATAAAGCACAAATGGTTCCTCTTTTATTAACCACATCTTATTTTAATTTCACAGAAACTGGGACAATTCAGTGACTTTTACTCAAAGGCGGATTTCTACCTGCCTGTTCATTGTACTTGGTTAAATATCCAGCGTTTTCAAAGAGCAACCTTGCTGCCAACAATAGACATTTTTCCCTGATCAACATGAAAAACAATCGACCTAAAGAATTAGTAAAATGTATGTCCTTTAGTTAAAAAAGGGAATTGTGTGAGATTGATAGTTCATGCTTGTTTCATTACAAAGCAGGCTAGAAATAAATGACAGTAATATTGCTTTTGTTTTTTAATACAAACTAAATCAGTACAGATTGGTGCATTTTAGACTGTTTAATCAGAAGATTGTAAATAAGCTTTTTTTTTTTTAAATAAATCAAGCCTCATTTCTATTTTACAGAATTTTTACATGGTTTTTGCAAGAAATCCTAGCAGTAACTTCCTCTAGGGAGAATATTTTTGACCCTTGTGGCTTTCCATATTGCCCGCAGGATATACATTTAAGACCCACCACTGGACACAACGCGACACATTAATCACGAATAAAATAAAAAAAAGAGGAAATGTTCTTAGACAGAAAGCTTGGAGGAAATGATTGGGGGGGGGGAAGAAAAAACAAACAAAAGTTTGAGAGCGGTTACACAGCCTGAGCAAAACCAAACCCCGCCCGGTAACAGGCGTGGTTTCCCGAGGAGGCAGAGCGCTCTCCTCCGGTCTACCCTTGCATACCGCCTGGCTGTCACAGCAGCAGCAGCAGCAACAGAAGCGATCCATCCCCCGCAGCGCTTCACCTTTCTCACTGTACTTCTTACATCCCGGCAGACGTGGAGCTGTTCTCGCCCTCCCTGTTCCGCGCCTTTGCGCTTTAGCCGTGCGCTCCGGAACCAAAGCACGGCTGGGCAGAGCGAGAGGCACCAGTGTTATTCTCTTGGTCCAGCAAGAGAGATCACCGTAGAGAGGAGGGGAGCCCGGAGAGGAGGACCTCACGCTCGGTCGTGACAGCAGAGGCCGTCCTCGGATATTTGGCAAACTGAGAGTGGCTTCTTTTTGTTGTTCTCCATCATGGCGTGTGACTCTCCAGCTCAGAGCCAGTTTGAAATCGACCTGTCGGCTTTGAAGGTGAGACGATATCCGCAAAATTCTCTTTTGGAAACATCTGAGAAATAGCTCTTTCATTTCTTGCACCTGACTGTGCAGCCTCACAGGACTGCTTGAGGCGGATATGCGTGTGTTTGCATGTGTGTGTGTGTGTGCATATTGGGGGGGGGGGGAGGTTGGAGGCAGTGCTTTGCCACAAACCTCACATATTAAAGATGATTTTGATAAGTAGAATTAACAGACATGTTTGAACACTTCATCTTTACAGAACAAACATGATACATGATGTTGGAATTGAGGATGAAGCTGTGATTTTTGCTGACCTGGATTTTGTGCATTACAGGTCCACCAGCCTAAATGTTTTAGATAAATACAAACTCTTTCTACCACTTCCTGCAGGTTTTCATGAAGTTCTTTTTTTAAAAAAAAATATGTTTTTAAAAATGCATCTAGTTTTGCCCTGGTTGCATGTTTTTAGCATAGTTTTTTCGTGGATCAACGCTTGTGAGGGTGCTCCAGCCTGCCTGTGGTTACTGTAACCTCTTAGTGAAAGCTGTACATTTGTGTGATGTAAAAGGATTCTGTGTTTGGAGTGTTGTTTTGCACTTATCTAATGTGTCGGTGTCAGTAGCAAAAGAAAAAGGAGGCTACAAATAGGAGCTCTGAAACAAAACCACAGCCCTACTGCCTTTTCTCACAGAGCAGTTGCAGAGTCTGCATGCAGTAACCTGGTTTCCTATGCGCTCGATTGCGCTTGCATGGCCATTTTTATGCCATTATTGGAAATTCTATAAGCACCTGCCTCCTCGTGTGTCTTTATTATTTCCGAAGAGCGTATTAGTTCTTGCACCTGCACTCTGTTGTTCCCCTTTTTCTAGTAGTTTTGCTCCCATTTCTTTCAGTTAGCCTTGCCTGGGCTTCATTTTAATAGCTTAACCAATCTGTCTGTCAGCTGCTTTCACCTGTCCTCCCGAGCCAATCAACACAAAGAAAAATGTTTACAAGCGAGGTGTATCATGTGTTTGAATAGAGAAAAAAGTGGTTTGCATCATTGAAAAGGCACCGAGTGTTCTTAGAAGGATAGAGGACATGAGCGATGAAGATGAAAGGGGAAGTGTCCACGCACTGGGACTCACTGCATGCATGTCTCGTATTTTTAAAGGTATAATGCTGGACTGGCTCTCTTGGCTCTCCAAGGACACACATGCACAAACTGCAACATTGAGATGATCATTTTACAAGATATGTAAAAATACAAATTTCCTATGAGAGTTCATTGGGGAATGTATTGTCTTCTAGGCATGCTTTTGCATGACAGGAAAGTGCAAAGCTCTGTATGAGAAACCGAGTGTGTCTTAAGCGTTCCCTCTGTGACAGTGTTTATTTATGTGGTTCTCAAAACAATCAAATATATCAAGACCTGAGTTATAAAGGCATCCGATTTGGATTATTTTGCTAATCCAGGCCTGGATAAAAAATGGGACTGATCCAGGTGTACTATATTCATTTTAAGTTGAGTTTTCAGAACTTGGAAGCTCTCTCGATGGGTTAAAGGAAGAACCCCCAATTTTTTTGTGTTGTGCTTGTTTTTGGACTGACAGCACACCTGCTTTTCTAGTTGTGTGGAAATGTTTCTTATGTGAACAAATCTTAAGTCAACAGAAAAAAAGGCGAGATGAGTAATTTTAAGGCATTTCGGACAACAACTCAACATGCCAGAACGTGCCCAGGATCTCCTCAGAGCAGATGACAATACAGACGGAGACCAAGACGATTGCAGAGTCAACCGCTGCGCCGACTAGACAGGAAGTAGGTCAGCTGTGTCTGACGCAGAGGGGGTGGGGCTGTTCTCGATTTGTGATTGTTACTCTGGTTGTGGTGCTGATGGCGGAGCGTTGCGCTATGAGCAGGTCCGCGCGACCATCACTCACACAAACACACAGGAAGTCTCAAAGAGACAGGACCTGGTAGAGAGAAGTGGTTTTTCATGTTTTGCGTCTTCTGCATCTTTTTCCTTTGTCTGTGAGCTTTGTCAGCTCTCTCTCTCTCTCTCTATGTCTCTTCGACGTTTGCTGCTGTGTCACATAAAACCCCAGCAGCACCTGTTATAGATTCAGCAGGTTTCGCTTGAGCGGGAAAGGCCAGGCTCTTACCCGTCGTGTCGTGACTCACAGTGACAGCCAAAAGACACAAGCTCACATTTCTTTTCTTCTTTTTTAATCATTATTATTATTTAGTTTTTTTTATATGCGGTAGTTTTTATTTATTAGGACACAAGTGTGGTTAGGTCAGAGGTGTCCGAAGCAGTGTCTCATCCAGTCAGCTGACGGGAGCAACAGATGGTACACCAGCAGGAAGTTCACAACACACACGCACACGCCAACAAGCGGTGGAGTAATCTGCTGTGCAGGGATTCAGGTGAGAGATCCTAGATGAAAGCAAAAGCAGGTGAGGATGAGGGAATAGTGAGACAGCAGACCCTATACTTTATTTCACAAAAGTCAATTGCCTTTCTTAAGTTACTGGTTAGGTGACTTTTCAAAGCAATTAGTTACAAATATCAATTTTTTTTAAGTTGAAAGCCACATAAGATATGTGTTGGTCTAGCAGATTATATTCCACTGATACACACTGAAGTTTGTGGTTGTAGTGTGAGAAAACTGTAAAAAGTTAGATGTGTGGAGACTTTTGAGAGGCACTTTCAATTCATTTTGATCAATTGAAGTTTATTTTGTTTGTACATCTCTCAGCAACAAGGCGGTTTAAAGTGCTTTACATCGTTAAAGTGTGAAACGAGCGATAAACATCTCATTTTGTCAAATGTTACCATAAAAATCATCAATACACATCAAATATGTTGAGCAATTTTCCATTTCCTGCTAATCAAAGGCAGCCCTAAACAGGTCAGAGTTCAGAGAAACTCTAGTGTTTCATCTGTTTTGCTGTCTTCTGGAAGTTTGTTCCAGATTGTGGTGCATAGAAGCTCCATGTTTGGTTTTGGTTCTAGACCCGAGTGGTCTGGAATGTTTATGCAACAACGACAACAGATCTTCAATGTATTTTGGGAAACAATGTTGAGGAAAGGATGGATGCATAAAGAAATGATTTCTCTATTTCTTTCAGAGCAGAGGAAGAAAATGGTAGAGTCTGGTCTCAGACCAAAGGTGTTGATGTGACCAGTGACTAAATTAGTCCAAGGCAAAGATCCCTCTTCAGAGCCTTTCTCTTCCCTCTCTTTGTTGCCCAGTAAGGCCACATTCCTCGGCCCCTAACCACAGATGCCATAGTAACAGGGCCACAGCAGTGCCCAAGGCTTACACAGATCTTATTCATGAATAGTCTATCTACTGTATGGCAGTTTGTCGCTGAGAAATACCCCTCTCCCTTCCCACCTTCCCTGCCTCCCACAGTGCCTGCCTGCTTCTAGCTGACCTAATTTTTTTTTTCTTCCTCTCTCAAGTCTGTGATGGAGTTGCATTGTGTGCTCTGCGATTGTAAAATGCTTTAAATGTGTCGTTGGACATGTTTGTGCATGGAAAAGCAATATTTATGCATAAAAAAAGCATCAACAATTGTGATTTAAAATGAATTCAAGCCATCATTAACCAACAAGAGCGCTGTTGAATAACACGGTGCAGTGGTGAATCGCGCAAAATGATGGATGGAAAACGGCAGAAGGAGAGAGTCAAAGATTAGGAAGAAAAGATGAAGGATGAGGGAGGAATGGATAGCAGAGGGAAAAAGGTGTGAGATGACAAGTTGGCTGCGATGGATAGCAAGATATGAACAGCCTATGGATTGTGTAGGGCGAAAAAACCCCATTTTGGATCATGAGTTGTCCTCGGCCTGCTGTAAATCCGTGCTCAAGAGCTGGGACCTGGTAATGTAAAGTACATGTCTGGGTGGGGAGTGAAGGGAATTAGGCTACAAGTACATCTTCTTGTCAAGTGGAAGTGTTTTTATATGAGGCAGAGCCGCCCCCAGCACGACTCCTATCATCCTCTTAGGGTCTCTAATTCAATTCACCTCAATTTCTGAAATATGCTTTTTCTATAGACATGAACTGTACTCCCCTGCAAGCCTACAGTAGAAACACATAAAGTACTATAGGTAGGCTGGTATGAAAAAAAAAAATTGTGCTAATAATAGCACCATAACATATATGTTATGGTGGATAACATATATATTATTGCGCGATAACATATATGTATTAATGTACATTAATAGCCCAATTAATGTGCAGCAATTATTTTTAATACATATTATTTGGGCTGTCTATTCTGGTAACCTACATTCTTACATTCTGCTTCTTAGCAGACATTTTGTTTACAGCTTGCCAGCTCAGCTGTAGATTTAAAACTGCGATGGCTTAGGATAAAATTTTTTTTTATAAAATTCAGGGGTGCGGTTGTAGTAATGGATCCAAACAGAGGCAGGAGAGAGACGCAATGATTTTAGAAGTTATCTCATGGCAAAACTTACAAACAAAAATGGACAAGAAGGACAGACTGGGGAAACTTCAACAAGAAGCAAAAATGAGGCTAAGATTGCAGGAAAACAGGAGAGTCTGACAAAGGAGTATAAATACATTTGGAAGGTTATTATTGGGGCGAGGGTCAGCTGAGTCCAATTAGCTGGTGCTAAGGGGAAAAAACACTTAATAAAATGAATAATGTCTATGCAAGAGTGATAGACAGTAGTTTTGTAGTATGTAAATGTGATTTATGTCATGGCTGAGAACCATTATCCCCCGAAATATGCCAGGTAGATAGATGTAAAGTATCACAAGGATGGCAGGCTGTTTTTATGCCACTCACTTTCTTTTAATGAAAGCTCCTGTAAGCTTTGTGTTTATTAATTTTTACTACTACATGCCTTACAGATGAGGATTGTAGTTTATTACCAGCTGACATTTTTCTGGATGTCAGATAACCAGGCAGTATAAAGAATTCAGGCTTCACATTTAACTCCAGTGCAAAACATCCTGGGGAAAAAATGCAGTTTTCCAAGGCCTCCATTTCACTGCTTACAAGACTTAAAGTTTATGTTGTCAATATTTATGTCTGCAAGTACATGTCAGTCCAGAACTGTTATCCTCATACAGAAGTGCGTGAAGCGGAACTTTCTCAGTGTAAGCAGGTGGTTCGAGTGTTGTGTCTGTCGGTGCAGTTTTGCACTTTGGCTGCTTTTTACCTTGAGTAATGTGCTCACTTGTCTCATGTATGATTTAGTTTGACTTTACAAATTTTAACAGAATGCTCAACTCACAAAAGAGCTGATAAAAGTTTTCTCAAAGTCTCATACTATATATATAAACAATATCTTCTTAGGTTAAAATACCTATAAGTTTAAAGTATTACATATGATACACAAACAAAGCTATGTTTATTGAGAAAAAAATTGTTGTACCTTTTTAAAATCAGAGTTAATGTATTAGGCTTTTAAGAAAATGCGTATTTAAGAAGAAAATTGTATGTATTGCTCTGTATCACATTTTAAAATCATTATTAGGATTGGAAGTTGCATCCATGTGCCTGAGAGTTAGCAGTCTGTGTTCCACAGCTTTGCAGCTAACCCAGGTTTTACTAATATTTCGCATAGAAATAACCATAACCTTAAAGTGATAACATCTTGTATTAGCAATTAGCTTGATTAGTGCGGTTTGCATGAATAACAGTATTCCCCTCATGTGTTTTTAACTATTGGACATGATCCTAACTGTGAGATTTTCAAAATAATGGTAGCATTTTCATATGTAGCATATTCTAAAACAGCACCAGGTGAAACAGAATTACAGCTTCAGCTTCCTGTTTTGCTGAAGTTGATCCCCACTTTCTTTTAATGAAGTTTCTTCATCTCTGGGCCTTGTCTCACTTCATTTAAACACATCCCTGATATTAAAGTTGAGTTTTCTTCTTCTTGTTAGTTCAACCAAGTAAGGCTTACGTATGAAAAAAGATTGGCTTTTTGTTTCTGTTCAGCTGATCAAGTCCTTACATTTGCAATAAATTGTCTTTCTTAAGAACCCTTCTGTTAAAATGTAGCTAAAAATAAGCACTACTTATGGGGAGGTTTTTCATGTTAGTCAAGAACCTGTGACATCTGTGTAATAAAATGTGTGTTTTTATTGCGGGAATATTAGTCATGAATGATTAACCAGCCTCAAGTATCGAATGTTGCAATCAAGGCTTAATATCAAAATTGGGGAAGTTTCAGTTCACTGTGGGTTTGGTGAATTTTGGCTTATCACTGGAACAAAATTGATTTATTATTCAGGTCTCAGGTGGATGACTTCTATGTCCTCCTCTTTCAGTCTTTATTTACAAGCAACTGTAAATTAACGTCTAGCTGGTTTTCAGCAGCCTGTTTCGACACTCATTATGATTCATCAGCCACCACTCGGTTCATTTGGCAGTCATGTGACCCTTACAGACAATCAACAGGGAAGCAAATACACGAGAAAAAAAGAGAAAGAGGAAGGGGGTATAATTGTTGCAGCCATTGTCAACTTTAAATAAGAGTTGCACACACGCACATGCAAACTAAGACTGGCACGTGCTGAGAGCTCATTTTGTAAGTGGCCTATAAATTATGAATAGTACTGCGCTATATTTTCTCCAGCCAGCCTGAGGACATGTATGAAGTGGAGCAGCAATAGTACATTGTTTCTCATCTGTGCATTCAGGAGAGGACCTGTAGGTAGGCATCATGTGTCAATGTCAATACACACACACGCATTTACAGCATACTCTAGACAATATTCTTTCCTTTTGTTTGTTTTACTCTGACCCGGTCCAACTGTTTTTTGCCTGTGTGTCTCTCCAGCAAAGAAAGCAAAGTGCACCTGAAGTCTCCAGAGAATTCCTGTCAAAAATGTGCATGCTGCTCTGAGACTTGATTCAAACTCACACATACACTTGCAGAGAGGCGAAGGAAGTGAAGGGAGCGAAACAAAGTCAACCTGTGTCAGATGAAGCCCTCGTGGCTAGACAAACAGATTGCAAAAGCCAGATTTCTGCCAGCGCTCCTTGACCAGCTTTACGTCTCGTGCCCACGCTTTCTCGTCATAACGCTTGCATGGTAGCCCCCCCCCTCGTCCGCTTTATGTAGGAGTGTGTTGTTTGGCCCACTGCGTCAATACGTGTGCAGGTTCCTGGTTTTGAGAGTGTGAACGAGCGAGATAGCGAGAGGATGTGCTTGAGACAAAGAGTGAGAGAATGAGCTTGTTGATGTGTGTATGTGAGGAAAAGTGCATAGGGGTTGGTGTTTATAGCACACAACAACAAGGCAGAGGTGGGGGTTGGGTAAAAGAGCAGGAAAAGGAAGAAGAGAGGGGAAAAATGCACAAGGCTCTTCGTTCAGAAACAGCTGACAGGTTGACATGCCTGCTGAGACCCACAGAAACAAACATGCAGAGACGGGGCGAGGGGGAGGAAGTTATGGGGAGACAGAAGGGGATAGAGTAAAAGCCCAAAGATGATCTGCTTAAAAAGGATAAAACAGGCAAACATCTTCAACCTGCTGTGTAGATAAGTTTTCCTTTAGTATTCAAAACATTGTTTGAAAATACAATTTCCAGCCTCCCTCTGGCCATAATTCTACAGTTTCCTCTTTGTGGAAGCAAACAGCAGATTGTGATGCCAGCAGACAAGTCATGAATGTGAAGTATATATAAAAAAAGAGCAGGATGGTGAAAAAACTTACTGAATAAGAAAGAGACATGTGGTGACATAAAAAAAAAGCCTTTAGCTGGGCAAGAGTTGTTCTGGAGAGCGTTATGTAATATTCTCTATTCAGTTTTGCCTTTATTCGAAACGCAGTTGTAAACAATCGTGTGATTTATATGGGTGACTGAAGCCTCTCGCTTTTGCCTCCAGTGAAACATCCTCAGTTCTGTCACTGTTAGTGCTTTCAAATGGAGTTGTCCTGGAGTTAAAAAAAAAAAAAAGCATCAACGAAGCCTGAATACACAACCGTCTCCGAACAAAATTCACAAAACGAGATAGGACTACACAGCCGAGTGCCCGGAGACAGATCTTAGCAAGTTGAGATGGATTGTAGTTACTTTAGATGGAGCAGAGAGGAGGTTATTTGCCTTGATGCTTTCTACTGGCTCACCACTTCACTAAAAACACACTTGCTGGAGGGGTTGTGTGTGCTAGCTTTCATTAAGATTTAGCCAGCTATAGCTTTTGTTAGCTTACAGTCAGCTTGAATTAATATTCAAGCTGAAAACGTATTTCAGTCCCTATCCAATGTGTTTGTATATCTATGCTTTCTGGACATAGTATGCACTTTACAAGTTGTTTCTGTTAGATTTGATGATATTGGACTGAGACTACCTGCAAATACCGAAATGTCCATCCATCCATCCATTTTCTATACTCCCTTCTCTCTTAGTGGGGTCAGGAGGTGCTAGTGTCTATCCCCAGCTAACGTTCCGGGCGAGAGGCGGGGTCACCCTGGACAGGTCGCCAGTCTGTCGCAGGGCAACACAGCCAACAAACAACCATGCACACATGGAGAGGCCAATTAACCTGACAGTCATGTTTTTGGACTGTGGGAGGAAGCCGGAGTACCCAGAGAGAACCCACGCATGCACAGGGAGAACATGTAAACTCCATGCAGAAAGACCGGGGCCGGGAATCAAACCCAGAACCTTCTTGCTGCAAGGCAACAACTCTACCAACTGCACCACTGAGCAGCCCATACTGAAATGTAAATGACTAATATTGAGGACAATAAAATCCCCACACTTTCTTGAATTTAAAACAAGGTCAGTGGTGCTCCATTTGTGATTTTATCAAAGGTTTAGTCCTAAGCCTTTGGGTGGGCAGGCACTATTACTCGAGACTGCCCATTCAGTCACAAGTATTGGTGACTTGATGGACACTATTACTTGATTTAAATTAAGTACAAATTGGATCTTCCTTAACTTAGGATTTAAAACTAGTTAAGCCAACAAACTGTTGAGCAGCATGTGAGAAGTAGTAGCTGATGTTACAAAAACAGCCACTCCAAACCAATCTAGAAATTGGGAGTATGACATTGGTCCCTGAATATTTTATTTGTAGTTATTTGTAATGGGAACATTTAAAATGTTAAGTCATTCACTTACCTTTAAATCTCTCGGACATCAAATTCTTTCACGGCTTTATTCAGTTTGACAGCATTAGGCACGAAATATATGGCATTGCAATGTATTATATCAAATGTGGACTATAAACAATGAACTTTGCTGTTTACCTCTTAAGTCCATGGCAACATGACTACTTTAAGACTTTGGTGATGCCCAGGATGCAAAGGCCTGAAGGGTTTAAAGGATCCAGAGTCTTTCTGGGCCCCTCAAACATATTCACTGTTGGAATGAAAAGAGTGTTGGCAGGAGGAACTTGTCCTGGAGTCTGTCAGGAGTGAAAGAGGACTATGTAGATAAAGCAGGAAGCAAGAGAGAGACATAAATGGACATCAGCTGGTTGGAAAACCACAACAGAGAAGTGGAGCGAGAGGAAAGAAAGGGAGAGGGAAAGAGAGAGTAAATGCCAGCTATTGTTGGAATGCCGTAGCAACATGCAGTGGAGAAGCAGGGGGGAGGTGTGTGTGTGTATGTGAATTTGCAGGGGTCAGTGGGTTTCATGCTCTGTCCGAAGTTCTTCCAATTCTGTGTTGGCAACTTAGCGTCTACGGACTTGAATTATTAGCTAGTGTGGAGGCTGGCACAACTCAGCACTGCATTTCTGAACAGCAAACACTTGGTGGGTGAGTTGTGAAGGAACTTGCTGCTGAGTGAAAGAAAAACTGTTAAAGGCCGCCCTGTGGGCTGCCTACTTAGGAAGGCCCAGGATGTGATTACAGGTTGATAGGAAAAGACGTCAATGTAATTTTAGCCCCTTGTTTAACAAACAGAATGGATATACTCAGATTTGGGCTTTTGTCAGACCTACAATAAAACCAGATCAGGTAAGCTGATAAAAATGAGATAGCTGAATTATGATGAGAAGAGGTGGGATTGAGCTATACAAAGGCTGTATCTGACACCTTGGTGTTTTCCCATTGATTTTTGGACTATTTGGGTTCCTGGAAGATACTTTGGTTCTTCTGTTTCTATAATAGTGGGTTTATCAGAGCATGTGATGTAACAGCTTTGAGCCTGGACCTACGTTTCTCATCTACTGAAGAAATGTGCTGATTCCTGGCTGACACAGATTTCTGATCATCTTTGAGATCTGATATGAATGCTTAGATTTTGACCAATTTTTAAAAAAAGGATATAAAACTAAAACTGTTTTTTATTAAAACTTGGAGTTTATAATCTGACTAAAAATTAATGGAATATTCTTATTATGGGTGCACCGATTTATCAGCCAGCTGACTTATCGGTGCTGATTTCCTTAATTTTGGGGGATCGGTGATTGGCTGATTTTTACGTATGAAGCCGATCTTATCCACGGATCTTATCTAGCTTGGCAAAGGTCTAAGAATCAACCACTGTCCTCTTTTGTGCTCTGCTGAGAAAGGTTTGGCTGACTGGCGCTCCAAGTTATGTCTGCATGTTTACCATAAACAATACTTATCCCACTGTTGCCAACTCAACAACTTTCTTTCTATATTGAGCAACATTTCAGACAAAAAAATTGGTATAGGCCAAAATCGGAATCGGCAGGTTAAGTTTTTTTAAAAATCGGTAATCGGCGATTGGCCAGAAAACTGCAATAGGTGCACACCTAATTTTTATTCGCATTCTAGCACAAAATTATTCACACCTTTGGCAGATTTGTGTTTTTGAAGTGAGGGTTGTATAGGTTGTAGAGCCAGATCATTTGCATATATAAATGTATATAATACACAAAGACATTGTTGTTCTTGCCATTTGTTTTGTTGAGCTAAACAACTTTCTCAAACACTAAGAGTTTACATTACTGAATGTTCAAAATTGTAATCCTTCCACTGTGTTTCCTTTGCATTTGCAGGATCCTTCGGGCATCTTTGACCTGGTTGAACTGGTAGGAAATGGCACCTACGGCCAGGTGTACAAGGTAAGACATCGAGCCCATCTTTTTTCTTCTTTTTTTCCAGACTTTTCCATTTTATCAGCTTTTATGCATTCTGTTTGAATAAAAAGCAGAAATATGACTGGAGGAATCAGCCTACAGGAAAAAACACTAGACCTAAAAGCAAGCTTGAGAGAAATGGAGCGTGTGTAAATAAGTAGAGGCCAATTCGTCTTCTTTTTTTTTAAGGAAATTTCCTGCTTCTGCTCTTGTTCATTTTACACACCTGTCTCTTTCTACATCTTGGCAGTAACTTTCTAACATTCACATTTCTAAGTGAGAACTTTGAAAAGAGAAAGAGGTAAAAGAGAAGCACATGCGTATGTTGCTTTGCACTTGTGACATCAGTGTGGTTTGAGCAACGTTGTTGTCAGATGGACTCAGCTGTTTTCCGCTCTTACAGAAGTCTTACTGTCTGTGTTATTGTCTGAAGTTCCTCTTCCCCCACAGCAGCCTGTCAGTCTTGCTGCCTGTTTTTGCTTCACTGCAGGAGCCGCTTCGTGCCCCCTTTCTGTAATAAACATGCTCTTTTAACTGGAGGGCTGCCACTGATACAGGTGTGCCCCTGTGAGTGCATGCAGTGTGCATATGCATGAATCTGTGGTTAATAGACCAGAGAGTCAAGGTCAGGCGGTGATGGAAAGGAGCTGTTGATACAGTTGACTGGAGTGAATGTAAGATCAGACAGTGGTCAAACATTCATCTTCACACTTCTGGAAATAATCCGGCGCCCTCACATGTGGGTTTAGGTTTGCAACATACAGGATGTAGAGCAAAACACAGAGAAAGGATGAAAAGAAAAACACTCATGTCTGATATGTTTTCTGTCTGAAAGCTTACTTATCAGTCCCTCACACTACTGAACCACAGACTAGTTGAGTTGCCCGTTGGGTTTCAGGGCCATTCAATCCCACTGGGTGATTGAATGGTCCGCTGGATTGGCTGCTTTGCAACTGCCAGCCAATAGCATGTCTAGTAGCATTACATCCAAGTAGCTGAGCTTCCCAAGCTGCTTTTTCTTTACAAAAAAAAATCACAATTAGGCAGATTTTCTGTGATTAATGAGACACGTTCAATGGAAACATTTACAAATAGGCGAATCTGGGAATAGTGAACCTTGAATAGTTGGGGGTCTGCCGGTCTTCTTCTACTGTAACTCTGGTCAAGCTGCAGAAACACGCACAGATCAGGATCTGAGACTATGTTGACATGATAACTATTAGTAATTTGTTTCACAGAGGTTTGCCTTTGCAGAAGCGTGGCAAGAAGGAAGTGACTGGTGAAAGAAGTATTCTCCAGTCAAGAAGGGAACATAGCAAATATGTGGAGAAAGGTGGCCCGGTCAGCTGCATGTTGACCAAAAACTTACATGTTTTTCAATGCTCTTTGTGTGTGGTGGAACAGTGATGATGTTCAATATCTTTACACGTCACATTTCTGTACTACTTTGTTTTGGTTTGTCACTTCTGACCTCAATGAAACACACTTAAGTTTGCAGAAATAGAATAACAGATATGGCTGGTTTTGCAAGTCCCTGTATATCACTTCATGGCAAAATATGATGCGTGTGAATGACTGTGCTCTGATATATCTGTGTGCATATGGGGCATTTTGACATTTTCTACAACATTTTCAACTATATTTTCTATCACGCTACATATTGTTGCAATATTCATTAAAAGGCTAATGAAGCATAATTTTTTGAGCATTAGCTGCAGTTGCATTTAAGTATGCTGACATTTTAATCAGTTGATTTTTTGCTACCTTCCACGATATTGACATTTAAATTAGCCTCCAGAATATGATTAAAAGGTAAGATTCGACTCCCAAGAGGCTGGCATTTTTGACATTTAATTTAAACTTACAGAATATTTTTATCTTTTTTTTTTAGAAAAACGACTAACACTGCTCCTAATCCCTCTGCAGAATTAGGTTTGTGTTAGATACGCAGGGTCACCCAATCACGCTTTCTTTTTGTCCTTACATATTTCTGTAATGGTCAGCAATGCGTTTAATCTTTCTGGCGATACTCTGTCTGCACTGTGCAGTCTTGCTGCACCTCTGTGTGCCTGGGAGAGGGAGATAACAGTTTTATCAAACCTTTCCATTACTCTGTCTCGTTAAATGATACACATCGGCTCCTCAGAGCTCTTTATTTGCAATGTTATGTTTGCACGTAGAATTTTGTTTAAAATAAAAACAAAAAAAAAGACTTTGAAAGTTGTTTTGTTACATATTCCCCGCCAGTAAAAGTATTTGTAACCGGGTTGGTGATAGGCGAGTAGCTGCAGCGAAAAGATCATGTTAGCTCGACTCCATCTCTCTCTCTCTTTCTCCATGTTAGTCATGTCTCCTTCCTCTCCCTCCTCTGCTCATCCATATCAGTTTTCGTCATTCTTGTTATTGTGCAGGCTCATTGTTTTCTCTCATTTCCTTCCTTTGCAAGTGATCTGGGCTTAAGGCGAGCAGCATGAGCCTATATGTGTATATATGTTTATATATATCTTCCGCTGGCTGCCTTAAAAGGACCATAAACAGAGGACATGGGTATTGCTGAATAATTAAACACTTTATCTCTCAACTTCACTTCCTCCCCATCTACTCCTCTCAGTTCCTTCCTTTAGCCTTTTCTCTGTTGTCACTCTTGTCACTTGCCTTTCCATCACTCCCTTGTCAGTATTTCCTTTTTTCATTTTGCAACATTCATCCTTTTCCTGCTCTGGGTTTAGTTAGATTTTCTTACTTGTGCTTTTGTTCTATTTTTTTTTCTTTCTGATGTCTCTGAATATTTAATGGGGCTTGAGGGTAATGGGCATCACCAAAGTGAGAAACATGTCCTGAGTTCAGAAGACTTCATAATGAATAAATGAGGGAAAGAGGCATCATTCCTGGCCTGGATTTTGGAGCACACACTGACTGGATATTTAAATGTCCGGTTAAAGAGACAGGTTTATTTCAAAACAAAAATCCTATGTGTCCTTTTAGAAATAGAAAAAAAAAAAAATATATATATATATATATATATATATATATATATATGTTTGCGAGGCATTTATGTTAGAGGCCTGTGTTGCCTGTACTTGCTAGTATGGTTTCCATTTATTTCTCTAATGTTACCTTCATACATATTGTAGATGTATTGCTATTTACAGAAGAGAATAGTAAAACCATTTTTGTTTTCTTTAAATAAACAAATATCCTGTTTTATTTTTCATTCCTTTGGCCATCTCAGTGGTCATTTTTTCATTTTTTAAATGGACTGTGGTAATCCCGCTGTGTTTCTCCTATTACCTTAGTTCCTGTTTTGCACTCTAAAAACCACTTCAAAGCAGTTTTTCTTTTTTTATTCTCCTTTTTCTGCTGGAAATCATTCTACACAGAAGCATGGGCTATTTTTCTCTTTGTGTGCCTGCCAAATCTTTCTCCTTCACACAGTAACACACACAAAACATGCACAGAGTAGGGTACCACGGAGAGACTGGTTGGTCCTAAAATAGGAATGGAGCAATCATCTCATTATTTTTAGTTTCATTTCGCCACGGTTCTGCTTCAGGCCCTACGGTGTCTTGCAAGAGGATCGAATGTTTAGAAACTTTTTTTTTTTTTTTTTACATTTTGGTCACATTACAGTCTGAAAAGCATGGCATGCATTGCAGTCAGTCCTGTTGAGTCAATGCATCTCAAACCACCTTTAGCTACAGTTACATCTCTTAATCTCAGTACCTCAAGCTGAGGCAGATAAGCTGCCTGTGAGTATGTGGACATTCATTTTCAAGTTCTTGCAAATTATGAATTTAAATTTAGCTCCTATATTTGACTAGGTTATTCTGTCATATTAATGCTGACTTTTTAAGTAGCGAATTCGGACATGACTGTGCATAATTTATGGTAATTACATCGCTCCTGAAATACCTTCTTAACCTAAGTGGTGCTCTACTTGAAATAAGAGCCAGCTAATATTACATATACCTGAGGTAGTGTAGTAAAAGGCCAACATGCAAATAAATGATGGATGCATTGTTATTAAAGGTAATAAAATTACTCTTAGAGGGTCTCAGCTGTATATCATAACTCTGCAGAGTTATGATATGCTCTCATGTAGATACATAGTAATTCTTTATGTTTCCTTTTTACAATCCAGTTGCTTGCTTGCAGAGGTTTACATTGTGAATCCGTCATTGCTTCGTTGTCATTGTTTGGCTTCAGACATGCAGAGTTCAGTCTCCGGAGTCCTTACGGATGAAATGTGAACCCCGACTGAGCTGGATGTTGCTCATTACGGTGGAAACAGCAGATGGGCTTGTTCTGTTCATGGATATATAGACACACTCACACCTGGCTGTGCGTTCATTAACCCACATCCGTGCTGCATGTTCCCCAAGGCAACGCGCCCCACTTACCCAGATGCCTCCCACCCAGACCGGAGTCAATTAGCCATGCCTTGAACCAATAACAATCTCATTTTCTTTTTTCTTCTAACTTTCTAGAGCTGTACTATGAATTGAACTCCATCACAATATCACTGGGTGCAATATTGCTATTACAAACTACAGCTTGAACGCAGGATTTTGTGGAGTATTTCAAATGGCTCACATGGAAATTTTTAATACTGCTAATATGTTGAGCCTGTTGGACAAATTTCCACTATAAAACATGCACCACATCCGGTGCATGTTTTGTTGATACTAAAGTTCACAAAGAGTGGCAGGAACATTATGACAAAGAAAAAGAAGGAAAGGCATGAAAAAACATGTTAGTTGTGAATATCATCATTACAATACTTGGCAACAGTGACGCAATTACATGTATTTCTTCCACCATTCAGTCCCATCATGTTGTCTTTATACAATGTTTCCCCCAGATGAACCTGGAACACTCCAGATTCATCTGATGTGCAGCTCTTAATGCACATCATTAAGAACTGCTCTGCTGACGCTTTCTTCTTTCTAACTGAGCAGATTATTGCCATCTGATATTTTATTCAATAACACGCATCAGTGCTAAATCTCTCTATTACCCCCTATTGCCCCTGTAATCTCATTTTTTAGCCTCTTTTGTCTTTTTTTTTTGCTTCCCCATCTCCCCCTTACTTCTCTATGCATTACCTGAAGTGCTTATTCTACTCATGACTCCCATCCTTCTCCACACCTTGTTCATCTTCCTCTCTTATCACTTTCTTACCTTCAGCATGCACAGTAAATCAGTTTGGCTCTTCATTTGACCTCTGGAGGTGCTGAAGCGTGATACCACAGCGCTGAATCTTTCTGTTTGCTGCAACTTCCCCCTCCTGTTTTCTCCTTCTCCAACTCATGTAGCCACCCCCTCATGTCAGGAAGCCCTGATGCTCTTCTTCTGTCTCGGACCGGTCCCACTGTGTGCTTCAGTGTTGCAAAAAGGGTGGACTTTGTTTCCTTTTGAGAACTTGCAGGAAGTTTCATATACAGTGAGTCGGTAATCCTGTGCAAGAGTAAGCGATCATCAGTTCATTTATTTACTAAATGGGCATTAATCATACACCCCTCTGCCAACAATACAGACTATTTTTTCCTTTCCAAACATTTTAATTCGAAAGAAGAGTGTAGAAGTTTAAGCATCATGTCATAAAATGTCAAAACTGGACGAGGAACAAAGTCAATTTTAGAAAACCGCAAGCACATATGACAGTTTAAACTTTGCTAAGATCAGATCTATATGATCCAAAACGTCTTCAACTGATCAGCACAAGGATGTTCCACCTTGCATGAACCGAAATAGAGCAACACTGACATTAGCAAACAACAGTTGGCGGTCATGTAGCTTCATCATTAAGAACGCGTTGGCTCATCCAGGTTCAAACTAAAATATTTAATATTCGTCGTTTTAGTACCTTTAAAAATAGAATTCCCTGTCTGAAATCAAAATGAGCCTAGAATGCACCCAGTAAAAGTAACTTCTTTGTGGCTGCCCCTTTAAAAGACTGTGGGCTTAGCATTCCTCTTTGATAAAATGAAAGACTTTGTGCCAGTTTTTCATCAGTAAACTGTGCCAGGTGGTCAGAGAGCAAAGTGTGAGGACTGTATTAACCTGTGACCTCATTCTTCTGTTTAACTCCACTGCATTCACTCCTTCACTGCTTGAGCACAGTAAGAACTGAAGTCAGGTGCATAGCCTACTTAGTAAAAATCTACTAGGTCTTAAAAAAATGAGAGCCTGAGGAATTAATAGTATTGAATCATATTCTGTATTCAAAATTGACAACAAAAGAGACTTTGTCTGTGTTTTTCAATTTTTGAAAAAAAAAACATCTTTATTAAATATGAGTTCTATTTTAGACACCACATTCTGCAGCTATTTTAATGAATTTAACAACACAGAGCTAAAATGCAGGTTACAGTGGATCTGCTCATGCCTGTGTGATTCACTTAATATAATCTGGATCTTACTCAATAATAATACCCATCACAAATCAGCTTTGCACACACAGATTGGATCCAGTGCCAGTGTGTTTCCATCACATCAGGGATACACTATCATTTAGCTATTTTCGGATCCGACACTCACAGTATGTGTGTATCCACACTCGCCACTTAGCAAGCTCATGGTCTAATCCAAGTTTTTTTTTATGTCCCGTAAATCTTTGCTTATAATCACAGTGTTGTGCTTTTGTATTGGTTACTTCTTTGTCTCAGATTAAGCTAGTAAGTGTGTGTTTTTTGTCTATTTAGCCCCCTAGCCCCTCTCCCTGCCTAGATTTCCTGATACATTTTTATATTATGTGCTTGTTTGTTAGCATCTCTTTCTTTTAGCAGGGGGTTAATGAGTGGCCAGGTTCCCCAGTGCAACATCCTTATTTTGATAATAATATTTTTTCTTAATAATATTTTTCTACTTTTTATGTTTCTCTGCTTACATTTTACCCCACTTGTTAAAGCGTGTCTCCTACATTCTCTTTAGTCTCAGTCCCTCCTCTCGCCTCCCTCCTCATCTTTCAGGGTGAGAGCAGCCGCGGGGTGCTTCTATATTTCCCAGACACTGCTGAAGTAGATTGGAATCGAGGCCTTTGCCATTTTTATTTACTGCTTCGCTGATTCCATTTGTGCATGTGCTGCTGGTATTGGTGCGTTTTGGCAAGTACGGATGCTGAATCACTGCAGGTGTTTGAACTCCAGCGAGGTGTGTCGAGGAGTATTGCCTCTGTATTTCTTCGGAGTTCTGCGTTGTTGGTTAGCCATAAAAAGAGGCTTTTGTTGCGCATCAAATGCTCCAACACCTTCAGCGACACTGTCTGTGATCGTAAACCAAAACCGAGGAAGTGGCGGTTGTTGTTACGAGCCTTGGAGACTGAAAGACTAGTTCTCTGCAGTCCTTTGACAGTAAAATGGCTGGAAATAAGTTTATTTGAGATTAAATGTTTTGCTACAGCTGTATGTATATCTGGGATCTGTCTGGTCAAAGACAGTTCCCTTAACCCACTTCTCCCCCCTATAATGCATGGCGACAGGTCCTGTGGCAGGGCATTGACTCTCAGACGTTCAGTCAATTCCTGCTGTTTGTCAATGGCAGTGTGGATTACCAAAGGGGCACAGATTGGGATTACTGGGTGACCCATTTCCTTTTTAACAAACAAGAGGAACACAATCGGGCACCCTGCTCCATTTTAGAGGGCTTGCATTAACATACTTTTTTTGTTCTCTTCTCACAAATATTTCAGCTCTCGATCCACAAAATAACAATAAGAAGAGATTTCGACTGTCACCGGTTGAAATCTACAAATATTGCTGCTATTCAAATTAATAAGACCAAATGACGGAACAATAACCATTAGGGGCATGTGGGTGTTTTTTTGTTTGGCAGATACCATTTTTAAGAAGTTGTAACAGAGGATGCTACATTTCAGACATTTTTTCTGGCTAAAATGACTGAGCAGATCCTTTCTCCTGTGGCTTCTGGTATCTGGTGGTGGAGACATTTCGGATGGTTCACATCCTTTTCTACAGATCTGCTTTGAGTCACACATAGTCTACAAAGACGAGAGATTCCCCAGTACAAATGATCCCGACCTTTCACAGGTTGGAGCTCATCCGTACACAGAGATAGGGCCTGATTTCCAATCTCAGACTTTAGGATTGGCTAATATTACAAAATAGTGGCTGTGTGTATTCTCCAGATCAGTTTTTCCCTACCCTGCTTTTCAAGGAAAATATGCTATACAAATAAATTTGATTGATTGATTTATATCTACCTGCTGACAATCCTCTGGGATAATCTATGTGTTGACATCAAAATAATAGCAAATATCTTTCAAATTTAAAGCTACCCCAAAGGACAGTTAATAATGTTATATATTTAGGTATTTCCTCATTTTGTTATGGTAAGCATAACATCAGGATTTTATATTTGGTTTTATTTCTGGAGAGCCTGTAGTGACTTCTGGAATCTGTCCACTGCACTGCTTGCAAAGTGAGTGACATTAAATGCAAGTTCTGAGCAGCGATAAGTTCCTTCTACATTGTTTTTCGAAAAAGGTTAACCGCACTTTACAAGGAAACTAATAACCAAAACTCCCTGTCTTCATCATTCTAAATCACAAGGAAATGTATGCAACATATCAAGTGGAAAACAAAACTTCTCTGATGGAACTGTGGAAACACTCCCAGGAAAGTATTTGTTCCTAGAAGGAAAAGTTTCCAATTGGGCAAACAAACTGTCAAATGCTGCATGTGACCGTGTTCAACACATAAACAGGTAGAGCAGCCTTTCACCACAGGAAGATGTTAAGCAGAAGTACGAAGCCTCACATTTTACCGCTACTTCTCTTGTAACAAGCAAAGTGAGCAGCACAGTGTTGCAAAGAAAGGTTTTCACAGTTTAAAGCACAGACTTTGTTTAGTGGTTTAAGTAGGTGTGATTTTTCGTTGACAAAGCTATATTCAGAACATAATTTGAATTCATTTCCGGGCCGGTGTTATATTTAGTCAGCATTTGAAACTGATTCTAGACTCTTGCAGTTGAGTATGATCACATGTTAATGATGAACTATGTGGATAAGAGAAATACCATGATTTGCAATCTTTACAATCATGGTGGTAATCTTTTAATTTGCCACCAACATTACTTTTGACAAGAAGTAATGTTAATGTCTTGTCATGACCTCAGATTTCTTATAAAGCTCCTTCTGTTTCTTCTAAAGAACCTAAAGATTACAAGGAGGACAGCTAACGTCAGAGACTTGAAGCTCATCACCAACAATAAATTATCAAATAAACAATGGAAACAATTATAAGTATCCAACCATAAGTTGCCACGGTGGCTGGTCAACAATTGTAAGTGTCTGTTCCAATTACAATAAAGAATTTGCCACTGATTATTGAGAAGGGTAGAAATACTTTTTCACATGTGTTGTTCAATTAAAACTGGTTTCCTTCTTTTTATTGTCTTTTGAGAGCTTCGGCAAGCTTACCCTTACAATTAAGCATCAGATTTATTATGCAACTCATTCTGTTTGCATTTCATGGTCCTTATTGACCTTGCATATCTACAGGATTTGCTCTTTGCAGTGAGAAATGAAGCTGGCTTCTCCACTCTTCACCCAGTGCCCTCTTCTTAACAGAGACTCTCACAAATCAAGACAATAGTCACTTATCCCCCTGTCCTTTTCTCTTTTGTGTATGTGTGTTTAAGGGTGCATATTAGTGAGTGCATGTACGTATATTTAAGTGCCCTGCCCATTGTGGTCCGGCGAGCAGGGACTGTTGCTAGGCTACAAGAGGAAGTGTCCTGCATAGTCAATGTGTCCAAGGGGGGTGTGGATGTAATTGACTTGGCAAGGGCAGTGATGTGAACACAGAGAAACAAAAATCTAAGCATTCTTTAAATGCCTTGTATTCCTGGTGTCAGAGACTCACTGATACCTTCGGGATCATGATGTACACCGGCAGATTAAATTACACAAGCGTCTGCCTCTTAGAAATGAGACTGACGGCTTCCCTTTACTGTGCTAAAGTGGATTTGTGCTTTGAAGGTTCACCAAACCGGCCTCACCAGAAACTCCAAAAAGAATCACCACACGCAGTGACCATTTCTTTAGCCTGAAATATCCAGGCTACGTGTTTCTCACAGCGTGGTTCTTCAAACAGGCTACAAATACTTCAGTGGGCTTTTAGTTCTGCTTTGCGGAGACATTTAATTAAATTCACATGCAGATGGTAATTACTGTAAGAATATTCACTTGTGTAATATTCTCACACCTCCTCCAGTACAAGACATCTCAAGAAATAGAGATAAAATGATACATGATCCACAGTCGTAATGTCTGAACTACAATTAGTTTTCTGTCCATTACAGCAAATATGAGAATCTCATTAAGTGCAGGTTGCACTACTGAAGTAAAAGTACTATTTATTTCCATTTCAGCTTTTGAGAGCTAATATATTTTTGCATTTGTCTACACACACACACCCTCCCCGAGTTGGCTAATTTGGTTTTTGTAAAGCTACTGACCTGCTGATATTTTCAGACATATTTTTATTGGTTTGTTATTTCATGGCTCCAAATGGTATAAATGATGGTTCAAACAGCAAAAGTAGCAAATTCAAACCTACTGTCTGATTTGGAGATTTTTCCATTATTGGTTACAGTTTATTATTATTGCAAGCATCAAATTTCTTGTCATCTGTTTTACTGATAACAATAAATTACATCATTACACGTCCCTACAAGGCATTTTGCCTCAAGTAAAGTATCTTTTTTTTACAAGCAAAATGTTTAAGATTCCATTGTTTAGAATTTAGTTTAAGTCAAATTGATCTGAAGCAATATTATCACAACTGCTTCATCAAAAGGTAGTCTGGTAGCCTAAACATGGCTGGTCTGCTGCTGTCACATTTGGTCAAAATACCAAGAGCAGTAGAAAAGTGACAATGTGAACATTTAAAGAATTATGTGTCTAATTTTAAAGGGTATCATTACCAGAGTAATGACATTTAAAGTATATTACATTGGGTTTCTTGTTTTGCTCTGAGTACATGCTAAGGTCCACATGAGTGCATTGTGGTTTACAGAGTGCTTTAGATGCATTAGAGGAAGCAAAGTGGAGGGGATGCAACATGCCTTCAGTTCGTGTCAGATTCGCCTGCCGAGCTCAAAGCAGAATGCTGTTCCTCTGGCATTAACTTTCAGCTCAATCATGTTCTTGTAAGACCTGCTTTTCACAGGCCACTGGGCCAAGCTGGGAGCCATGAAAGTGACGAAAGATGGAAAATACGAGGAGTGAAGAGAGGGGAGAAAAAAAAAAGAAAAACAGGCGAGATGTTGTGAGATCTAATGAAAAGGCATAAAGAGGAGATTGTGAGGAACTAAGAGGGTTTAGATAATGAGAGTGCAAATCAGAGGGACAAGAGAGGGAAGGAGAGCGAGGAAGAGAGGCAGAGGGGGGAACATGCGGATCTAGGTCAGAGAAGCAACACTGTCAACGAACTAGTGGAGGAAAGGATGGGCTGGCCTGTGAGATTCAGTGTCGATTGGTCTGAATGGGATAGATCAGAGCAAGTGGGCCATCCCTATGAGAAAACGCAAAAAGGATGACAGCACTAAGTGTGAAATCCATTTCATAATTCATGCATCTATTTTCATGTCTTATTTAAAGAATGGCATAAATAAATGTATGACAATATATCCACGAGGGGCTTTTAGCATCTCAGGTTTTTGGTATAAGTGATTTGAAGACGTCCTCATTTATAAGGGATGGAAATTAGCAAATTGAGGTTTAGTTTTAAAAATGAGCATTAGGTAGTAGTATTTCCCGATGCACTTTCTGTTAACACTTTGTTCTGCTGTCATTTCTGCTCCGTCGCAGTGTCATAGCATCAGAAACACCTTGTGTGAGGTTGAGGTTGTGTAAGGAAAATCCACTGACGAAGTTGTACTTTGTTGTTTTTTTTCTACAATTGGTTATAAAGAAAGTTTTAGTTTACACTCAGACTCCTAAACACAAGGTGTTGCTGTTGAGAAAATGTTACATGAACTGAAGCAAAGCACAAGTTAATAGAAAATCCCCTTTTCAAACCTGAAGATAAATAAATATGCATCTTCATATTGGAATCCATCTGGGTGGATGGTAGCTAAGGCAATATTAAGCAATATTGATGTCATGTTATTGCTAACTCTACATGAAAGCCATTTTCTATTAGCATGTAATAAACTCTTTAATCAAGTTTAAACAGCAAACTTGATTAAAATGGTGTATTTGCCTTTGCCAAAATCTGTGCTGAGTCTGGGTTAGTTGGTTCAGGTCTATTGATAAAATCTCTGGCGGGTAAGCAGTTGACGTCTGCTGTAGGGCGGATTCCATCACCAAGACAAGCTGGTGAGTAGAGAGGCAGAGAACAGGTTCGATCAAGAGCCCTGACAGGTTGACAAACATTTAATTGGCTCTGCCATTGACAATATAATGACAGATTGATTGAACACCTTTTAAAAATAAGGTGCAGGTATAATGGCTGCACAGAGGCAGCCACGCCAAGAAAACAACAAAACGAACACGGAGAACAAAGTCGGGTCACAACAGTGTCTAATATCATTGTTACATAATACTGTCACAGTAAGGAGTGGCAAAGTGTGTATTGGGAAGCTACAGCTTGTTGCAGGTTACAGTTCACTGGGATCATTCAAAGATGTAGATAAAGCTCTGAGTAAACTTATTTGTCCCTCTACATTTGTTTGAAGAACTATTTCTGTAGATAGCAAGCTAGTATGGAACATGTTCATCTGATCTGAAAGCTGTGTATTAGTATTTGTATTTACCCTCCTCATTTCTCTTTTTTAGAACCGCCTTTAACTGCAAATACAGGTCCAAGTCGTGCCACAATTTGCCAATTTTGCTTTACAGAATAATAAATAAGAGAATGAATCACATTATAAATGTGAACTTTGAGTTTGGAGTCTTGCCTCATGTTCTTAATTGAATTTACATCAGGGCATTGATTTGGCCATTCTTATACTGAACCAACACATTGTAGCTCTGGCTATGTTTGGGGACGTCATACAGCTGGAAAGTGAACATCTGCACCGGTTTCAAGTGTTTGCAGACTGTAAAAGGGTTTCCCTTAGCTAGTTCCCTCAGTCTATCTGATGACTCTGATCCATTTTTTTCCTGTTTTTGCTGGGAAAAACTCCCCAAAACATCTAAACAGCCTGTTGATGCCATCACCACCAAGCTTAAAGGTTTGCAGGGTCTATTCAGGTTGACGGATAGTAAATTTTTTGCCACTAATAGCCAAAAAATTTTAACTTTTGTTTCATGTATTAGAGCAACGTTCTCCACGTTTTCTGTTTGACTTACATGGTAAATTGCTAATGGGATTTTTCATGGCTTTTCATCAAAAACAACTTTGATCTTGCTACTCTTGCATTTGTGTTATTTTTAAACATTTTGAGAACTGTGCATCAGTTTTATTTCACTTCACGATAATCTACTGCCTTATGTGTGACATAAATCTTTATAAAATATTGAGATTTCTTAATGAGGCAAGACTTTTGCAGGGCACCATGCTGCAGCTACATTATCCTCTTAAATTAACTGGTTTGGAAATGCTTTTTTAGTGCACCCCAGTCTCATTCTCAAATTTGCAAATAAATTAGGAGGAAGAGGGCAAAGACCGCAATGAAGATAACGATGAACAGACTGTGCTAATTTCTTTCTGATCCTCCTTTCCAAAACGGTCATTTAATAAGCCTGGTTGACATTACTACTCCTGGAGGAGAGATAGCAAGACACGAAGGGAGGACGGCTGCCAGACAAATGAATTTTTAGCTTGGTCCGATAATATCCGTGTCTCATATCTGTTTGACACATTCACTATTTCCCGCTCCCTCGGTCTTTCTTTGACCTAATCAGTCATCCTCTCACCTTCCTCTCCCCCCATCGCTTACATGTGTGGGAGTTATAAAGAGTTCTTCTTTCTGTGAGAATGATAAAAAAGATAGGAAAGCTTTTTTTTTTCTGTCTTCTGTGTGTCTGTAAGTGTTTGAGTTTCTGATTTGTGAGTGGCTCTAATTCTTTTGTTGGTTTTTGAACAAAGCCGGTCCTTGTGCTTGTGGAATTGGGGCAGTCTGATCCTAATGAGAAATCCCTGGTCAATCTCCCCAGCTCTTTCACTTGCACAAAATCCGCACTGTGGTTTTTTTTGATATGTGTGTGTGTGTGCATGTCTTTGTGTGAGAGCGGCTGATCAGTGTTCAGCCACCCAGTTGTGCTCAGTTTGCACTGTGAACAGCAAAACTACCAATGTACAGATCCAAGCTTTCTTCTAGCAATAAATCAGCAAATGTAACAGTTGAGCTATTTAGTGGGGACTTCTCTCTTTTTAAATAAAAGTTGTTAGATCAATTAACACATTTCTGTCAAAGACTATGAAAACACAAAAACAGGCTAAGATTCTCTCTGCAGCCAGTGTCTGCTATAACGTCTTGCTGTAATTTGGCGTTGTTGTCTATGTCACATGACCAGTCGATTGAAGTCTTTTTGATGTACTGTATAGGCAGCTAACTTATAACGTATAGCTGTTTAATGCTAACTTATAACTTATCAAGAATTGAAATATGCGTTCTTGCTCCCAGTCTGTTGCTATGAATTTGTTTCTTTGTTATCTGGTTGCTAAGTCGCATTGACCAGCAGCCTATAGGATGCTACAATCTTCAGGTGGAGGGAATAACCAACAGTGGTTTTAGTGTCTGTTTGTCCATCAGTTAATCACAACCACACATGGTCCATGTGCAAATGATCCCCTTTGTTATTTCCACCTGTGCTTCTGGCTCCTTGTTGCCTTATTTCTTCAAGATCTCCAGGCTTACCCTTACAATAGCATTTGTTTCAGTTTTTTGTATGATATTGGAGAAGATTTACCGCTTATTAGAATTTTTGTGGCTAACTTTTTTGTACATAAGTGAGGCATAGGCCAGAATGAGATTCTCAAAATGTATCTGTAACTTTTTGTATATTGTATATTGTGCGTTTTTGATACATACACTTTTGAAATGCCTTACCTAATCCAGCGGGCGATCTATATTAACCACCTCAGTCACACAGCTGGAAACATCAAGAGCTTCTTCAAACATTAAGATAAGACTAATACAAATCTATAAAGCTTAAAACATTCACTCTCATGTATGGGGATCCATAGCTTGAAACTGCTTTGCATATCAGTTTGATGGAAAATATTGTTTTAATGTAATTACACCCCATCCTAAAGTGAAGCATGTTGTTTTTGTCCTCAGAAAACATTCAAATCAACTCATGTTTCTTCTCTTTTCTGCCTTACCTCCCCCTCTGTTCTCATTCTATCTTCTCCTGCATCTTTCCTTCCTGCTCCCAGGGTCGCCATATTAGGACAGGGCAGTTGGCAGCCATCAAGGTCATGGATGTCGCTACGGTAAGACACACGAATGCACACTCCCACATATTCATATGCAGAAAATCCATCTTGAACTTTTCGACTGAAGTCAACCATAGCGTCTAATTAAGAGCGATGAGTCACGGCTTGTGCGTGTGCGTAATGTGGAGGAGATGAAACGAGGACAGGCCCATCGCCATGGTAATATCAGTTGGAATGATTAGGAGATGAGTGTGGTCTCAGGCATGTCTGTAAAGCAGGAGGGAACCTCGGCTATTTTTAGAAATCCTCACACCCCACGCATCCCTGTTAGCACTCAGCTGCCGGCAAAACAATGAAAAAAAAAAAAGGAACTGACTGCTGTGACATCCTGTGAGTGAATAACGCAACAGAAGCGTTGGCAAACCTGCAGGATGTCGACCGCTTGAAACAGAAAATGAAGAGAGTTTGCATTAAACTACCACAAGTAAATAAGAGAAATGACAACTAAATCTTTTATACAAGAGACTGTAAACATCTTATCTAATTAATAGCCACCATGACAACTTGTTTCAAACAACAGCTTCTGGCACTGTGACAGGATCCCCCTGGAAGTGGAAGTAATTAAAGAGTAATGTTGTTAGTGCGGATAATTTAGGGGGCAGTTGTGCGCACTGAAGCATTGGTTTATATTCATGTATTTATTTTAAAGATTTAATAAGATTTAGAAGGATAATTAAAGATCAGCCGGATTAGTTTTTCTCCACCAACAACCCGAGATGTGAGTACAGCGTCGGAAATGAAAGGTCTTAAGTTTTAAATATTATTCTTCTGTTATTGCAGGACGAGGAGGAAGAGATCAAGTCTGAAATCAACATGCTGAAGAAGTACAGCAATCACAGGAACATCGCCACTTACTTTGGAGTATTCATCAAGAAACAACCTCCTGGCATCGACGACCAGCTTTGGGTAGGACACCTTTATTTAATGTAATGAATGTAATTTTTTATTTTTAGGCTATTTTTATCACTTGTCGAATACATTTTTTTGGCAGCCCCGGTAAAGATGCCTTGAAAGGATTAGAATAAAACATTTTTTTTCCCCTCTGGACAGGAAAAGAAAAGGAAAAAATCCAGCCTTTTTATTGAGTGGTGGAAGAGAAATCCCACATAAAGGCTAAATGTTTTTATAAAACCACAAGTGTCAATATTTTGTGCGTTCCCTAAAGGTCATTCCTATTCCTATTACATTTGAGGAAGTTGGAGTATACAGAAAAAAAGAAGATTTTCCTTGCTTTTCTCACAGTCTTGGTAGAGACCATCAATGTCTTGTATTATATTTTCTTTTCTTTAGCTCCCCCCAGAGGTTCTGAAGAAGTGGACATGTGGGGCTTTTCGACATAATAACCAATTGTGCTATGCCAGATGTACAAGGAGTGTTTGTTGACAAAAAGCTCAATATTGTTCTTGTTTTAGTAAAGCACATGGTTCAAGCTTAAATGATCAGGCTTTTGCAAACTCTACAAGTTTATGTTAGGTTTTTTTGTTGTTTTCTTTTGCCACCCTTTTGTTTCAGCACTCTAAAAGTTAGCTTTCGACCTATTTTCACCTCTCTTTCCATCCTGCCCTCTCTTTGGTGTGGCAAGGTCAATGTTGGTCCTAATTTGGCCTTTTGCCCAGCAGCTAAAACAAATGGGTTTCTGTGCCACATCAGAATGTCATGGAGTGTGATCAACAAAAAAAAGTTACATTTTAGGTAAAGAAAATGCTTCAGTTGTATTTATCTTAAATTGTTTGGGATATCTACTAGCAGTAAAAGGTTTGCTCCCCATCATCAAATTGTTCAGATTTTTCCATTATACCTTTTAAGTATGAAAAAAAGATATAACATTAGTTATAGGTTTGCATCTAGTGGGGTGCCTGCACAGAGCTTAGTGGCATGCATAATGAACCTGGATCTGCATCAGATCATATATATTAACGTAATCTATTCAGTAACTCTATTCGGTCCGATCATGTTGTGTTTCAGCACAAACTCATATGTGGACAAATAGATTTGCACAAAAGAGCCAAACCTGCTCTCTGTACTGTATATTTCTCCCTGATAACAGTCATAAGTGTGTGTTGTTCTGTCCACACCAGTGAGTGTGTTGCTGTGCTGTGCCTTGGTAAATACCCGCATCCTGGGCAAGAGCAGGTCGGCTGCTTCACGCGTACTGCCTCTCCTCCTCTGAACAAGAGGGCTGATAAGAGGGGAGCTTGAAAACCGAACCGAAACCGAACTTTGGTTCACCGGTCTCCATGGATGCAGCACGGAGATGGAAGAATAGAAAGGGAAGGAGGGGGGCGTGTTTGGCTACTTTTCTTTTGCGTATTTATTTCCTCTTTTGTGAAGATTGTTTCCTTTTTTATTAATTAGACAAGTATCGGTCAGTGTGAAATTCTCATGGAAGACAGTTCACAGTACTCAAACAAAAAATGTTTTTTTTGTTCAGTAAATTGTGACATATCTGAATTGGAAAAAAAATATTGCATATTTATTTTTTTCATTTTTCAATTATTATTTTAAATTTTTTTATATTGAGTTGGATGTTTCTGCTGAACAACTTTAGGTTTAGGTACCACAACCCCCATTGAATAGTTAAAATACACAAATACATGAGACTTTCTCTAAAAATGTTTAGAGCTGCCTATTTTAATAGTTCAAACACTAAACTTACCTTAATATGCACAGTAGAAACCATCTTGGGTCTACCATAGATGCTGACATCTGCGTTTGGGGAACAGCCGATCAGTGTCTAGGAATGTGAACGTTCCTGTGTGATATTAGTTTGTGTACTTTGGTGGATATCCTGCAGTCTGATGCTTGTAGCTTGGCGACTGCATACTGTATTTAAAAAAAAGCTTATCTCAATAGAAGTGATAGATTATGGTAAACAGCTGACCGTCTGGGTACACCAACAGGTAGGGAGAGGGCAGAGATGACTTACTCTGTGCTCAGTACAGCCGGAGATCGTTCCAGTCACTCCAACACTCAACCCTATTACAATGACTTTAAATTAGATGACAAACATTTTTTAGCACTTTTGAAAACCTTAACTTGAAAAAAAAAATCATGTTATTGCTTGTTAATGGTAACATGTCTATCAGTGTGATTTTCAAAAACTGAATTTCTTTATTTAGGATTTTCTTAAAACATAAAACTAAAAACATGAATTTATTTTTTCTGTCAGTTCTTCACACCGTTTAACTTGGCACATAAAACGAGTAAGATCCAAGTGAGGAAGATCTTAGTGAAAAGATCCCGATTATGTCTGAATCAAGACATTATCCTGCTGCTGTTGCTGTGCTTCGCTTATGGCGCCAATGAGGCAGCTTATGCTTGCAGTTTATGTTTTCCCTGTGGGAATGTGTGGAGAAACCGGTTGTTCAGAGGCGCTTTTCAACCACACAAACATTAAGAAAGCTGTGCCAAACAAAACTAGAACCAAGGGAACAGAATGTACTTAATTATTCTATTTATCTATCAGCTATGCACATATTATCACATAATATTCTGTTGTTATTTGGGAGATGGGAAGCTGTAACTGTGACAGTCTAAAAAGCCACTGTGACCAATGTAGAACCAGCAGTTAGACATCATGTATGTATCTAGGCTATTGAAGGAAACCCACTGAGGCGCTGTTGAACATGCAGTCTATGACTGCAATGGTGGCATTCGAGCCTTTCATTTTTTTCTTGCCAGTGAGCTAAAAATATTTTTCCAGCTTTCAAGCTACATAGTTGACAACTTTAGGTTTCAATTTGCTAAGCAGATAAAAAAAATGGTACCACAACTAAAATGTTTGCTGCAAGTTGTTGAAAAACATGTCCACGCTTTTGCAGCAGTTCCATTTTGGTGCCATCGTTGTAAGTTTCGAGTGACTCAAGCAAATTGGTAATTAGTGCAATAAGCGTGTTTTAGTAATTCCATTTGAAATCAAACTCTTGCATTGCACACCAGTGACTTGTTGTTTTTTGGTCTTGCTACCACACTTTTACAGGTATTTCCGGCTCCTCTGGAACAATTCTAGAGAAGACTGCCTTCTTCAGCAGAGCATGCAATTAAACAAAAAAACAATGTCTTGTGTTTTTTTTTAGCTTGTCATGGAGTTCTGTGGTGCTGGCTCTGTGACAGACTTGATCAAAAACACCAAGGGCAACTCGCTGAAGGAGGACTGGAACGCTTACATCTGCAGAGAGATTCTCAGGGTGAGTTCCAAATCACACCTTGTACTTTTAAGAGTAAATAAGCACCTCCCTCTACACCTGAAAGAATCACGGCATTGTTGCAAAGTCACTGTTCGCAGGTATTAATCACAGTTCAGTCGTGCTCTGGGATTTCTCTGTAAACAACAAATTGGGAGTTCTTATCATTGACGTCTTTTCTATAAAGATATGAGTTCAGCTGGATCTCCCTTTCTTTATTTGTCAGCAGTGCTCTGACAAATGGTTGCATTGCCTTCAACCGAGGCTTTTCTAAAACTTAACGGCATACTCAAGACGTAGTTAAATCATTTGATTCATGTGAGCTGGACCAGGAATGCACCTAAAAAACCTGCAGGCAATAGATCTCGAGAACATTGTTTGGAGACCCATGCAGTAGATGGTGGAAAACTAACATTGCAAGTCAGCCTGAATGCACCATCCCCTTTGTGGACCATGGGGACGCATTAGGTTGTGGGGACACTTTATTTTTTGTCAATATCAGAATCAGTTCCATTTCATGGGAAGGTAGGTGAAAATCCAGGAAGAAAACCTCTCAGAGAGGCAAAAGACGTCCAATTAATCCAGAAACACGATGAATAGTCCAGTCAGAGTCCAGGCCTCATTTCGGTTGGAAAGTCTTCATCGAACCTCTCTGCACTTGAGCTATTTTGCAAAGAATGGGCAACCATGTTTACATGTTCACATAGATTGATATTTTCCCTTACAAAAACAGACATCTTTGTTTTGGTTTGTCACATAAAGTCCCAATAATATATTGAAGAGGTTGTAATATGATAAAGGATGAAAAAGTTCAAGGTTTATGAATGTTTCTCAAGAAACTAACTGATCCTGTCTTTTTGTGATACTTTATCAATTTTTTCTTCTCTCTACACTTTCTCTCTTTTAATGATACATTTGTGTCATCTTCTAAATGTGTTGCATAGCTGTGTTTACTCAATTAATCACAGGTTTATAGTGCAGAGATTCCTCTTGAAATGTAAAAAAAGAAGAGCTTCTGCAGGTCGGAAGCTTCAGGTCAGCCGAGGAGCATCTTCACCGGGTTGCTGAAGGACACCTCCCTGTTTAGCCCTGAGCTCTTTCTTGAATAATAATCACAACTTGGCTCCGTTTCCTTCACGGCTCATATCTGACTGCGTCTGCAGGGTCTGGCTCATCTACATCAGCACAAGGTCATCCACAGAGACATCAAAGGACAGAACGTGCTGCTGACTGAGAACGCCGAGGTCAAGCTAGGTGAGCCGGTCCCCCGCCTACTTGACTAAACAGCTTTGCGTTTGGCGCAGCAGTAGGATGTATAAGATTTCATTCTTGCGTGACTTTTGTGGCTTTTCTTTCCATTTTCAGCTTAGTCATCTGTTTGTGGCTGTCACGCTGTTTAAGATGCAAAATGCTGAAGAAGGGGATCTCTCTGTCTTTTTCCCCAGATACTTTTGCTGTGTATTTTTAGATTGGCCGACATTATTGCAGATTGTGTTTTATTCATGCAGATTTGGAGTCTTGTATTGAGTTTTTTGTGTGTGTGTGTGTGTGTGTTTGCAGTGGATTTTGGCGTTTCGGCCCAGATGGACAGAACGGTGGGAAAGAGGAACACATTTATTGGGACACCGTACTGGATGGCGCCAGAGGTTATTGCCTGTGATGAAAACCCTGAAGCCACATACGACTGCAAGGTAAAAACTGCCTTCACCCGAAGATTCCTCATATATATATATATATATGTATATATATATATATAAATGTAGAGAGAGTTTGATCGCCCTGAGTGTGTATGCTTCCTTCATTGCAGAGTGATTTATGGTCCCTGGGGATCACAGCGATAGAGATGGCTGAAGGAGCGCCTCGTAAGTGCCCCATCAATACCCTGCAACTCTGTTGCTGTTATTTTCTTACGGCTTCAGTGGGATATTTTAATCAGGAGGCAGATTGTTTGCTTGAATGCGTAATGTTATCGATGGAAAAGGCTTGGATAAAGAATTAGATGTCAGATATTTGGACTGATGTCTGTTCTATCTTTTTTTAAATTTATGTTTTCATTTCTCAGAGGTGCACAGTTGTTAAAATTGGAGACAACATTTGTTTTCACTTTGGTACAGCTGACACATGTCCCATACTGGATGTTTTATTCTCATTAAACATCTGAGCCAGTTAAGATTGATTGTATTTTGCCTTGACTGCGACAGCAGCCATAAGAACAAACTGATGGCTTTAAGGTTTGTGGAAGTGGTAGCATAAAATAAAAATGAATAAAATGATAATTGTTTTTTACAGCAAAAAAGCTCACACCTGCTAAAATATTATTCAGTGAATATTATGCTGTTTTTATTATACCGCTGTTCATCTGTACTAAACTTGTAATCCAAAAATGTTTATTCAATATTTAGATTTTTCATTCATTGACACACATATGAAGAATAATAGAATCCTGGTGCGAGGGTTCGCCGTCACTTTGTACTTTTTGTACTGATTTACCAGTCAGTTTCTATAATATAAATGTATCGGGGGGAAAGGGGGGAAATTAACAGAATAACTTCTCATTTCTACACACTTACTGTGATAATTTCAAGTATGGCAGCTTAAACAGAAAGTAGTTAAGATTTTGTTTGTTTTTGGTCGTTGTTGTCAGATGTAGGAATGATTTAAGACTCAAGGGAAATCCAGAATAGACATTCATTTAATTAAAAGACGTTTTGAAATAAATGTTTCTCTGGCTATGATGGAAAAAAATAGCGCAAAGCAGTGCAAGGCTAACGACAGCACGTTTCCTCTCTGATCTAATATGATTAATTGATAATGCGGCTCCTATGTAAAAGTGCAGAAGAATCTCTTTCGGTGTGAATATAATTACAAAGTCATAAAACTTTTTTATTGGTAGGCAACACCCAGGTTCCCTGGGGGTTCGACAGACATGAAACACAACAAGCAGCAGCTATCGTGTTGTAGCAGAGCCAGTGATTCTGACACTGATGCACCTCATAGTAAAAGCTTCGCTGTATTTTTCACTCGATGAGTCAAACAAATTAAAAACGGTTGAATGTGCAGACATGCTAGGAGATTTGAAAACACAAGTGCTGCATACATTTGGTTTATAAAATAAAGCATAGACGAGGACGTGATTTGTGTAAAATGAATTAACTCTTTGTAATAGCTTACGTATGCCTGTTGGCTTTCATGTGCATCAGGATAACATCTGTTATAATAAAATCTGAAGAACAAGTCGCACTTATTTTCCCCATCATTTGCCTCCTCAGCATTGTGTGATATGCACCCAATGAGAGCCCTCTTCCTCATTCCACGCAATCCAGCCCCCAGACTCAAATCAAAGAAATGGTGAGTGTGAATTTTATATATATATATCAGAAATTTGTTAGAACTTCAGTTCTGACTTGGATGTGTTGGATTTTAGGTCAAAGAAGTTCCAGTCATTCATTGAAAACACTCTGGTGAAGAGCCACAGCCAGAGGCCCAGCACAGAACACCTCCTCTTACATCCCTTCATCATGGAGCTTCCCAACGAGAGACACCTGCGCATCCAGCTGAAGGACCATATCGACCGCACGAAGAAGAAGAGGGGAGAGCGGGGTGAGGAACAACTCCCGCTTTAATGTCTAGATGCGTCACAAAGTAGTTAGGATTCAAATGTTGTAAAAGGCTCGAGGTGGGTGACATTTAAAAGAGAATCATAGTGTTGGCTAGGAATTGATTGCAGACATCAAGAGCATGAATGTTTTATTAATATGGGGCCATAAATGATGCAGTCGAGTCCTTCTTTTTCATTTTCGTATGTTTTTGAGAAGCTCCCATCAGCAGCGAAATTCTGACTGGATATTTCATCAGGGTTATCATAATTGTTAGAATTATTGATGAGTTTAGTTGGTTAGCATCCTCTTAATTTGTGAGATTAAATTCTCTACACTATAGAGAGATAGATTTTTTAAAAACTTTACCAGGCGGCCTGATCGATGTAATGCAGTTGCATGTGATGTAGAGCAATTTTTAAAAAAAATTATGCTTTCTTTCTTTGCAGTCTTTCTCATTTCCAATCAGAAACAAACTTAGCAAATGTATTTTCAATCTAAATCTGTCAGAGGTATGAATAACTTATTGCTGGAATCGCATTAGTGACGGTGTTTGTATAATTTTGTGGGTTACAGAAAATTCCAACTTTTTCCACTCATTTTTTGTTTTGTTTTTAATAACCAGAGAAGTTGTTTGTTTTATCATCAATCAAAGCCCGAGTTCAGCTGTTGTTATACATATTGTCTCATTTTGTTGGTGCATTGTGGATTAATTTAGAAACATACAAGCACAAACAGTGGCACAGCTGTACTAATGAAACAATCATTGAATGAATCGCATTCTGAAGCTCAAGTACGTGTTGCTTTACTTTCTTTTTTCTTAACTGATGGCACAGATACAATATTCATAGGTCACTAGAGTTTTAAATGCAACTGTCTGTGAGTCATAAATCTGCATAGATCACTACAAGAAGTTGCAGTTGTTTACACATGGCAGGTTCAACACCTGTTTTTTTGTTTTGACAAGGTGACTGCCAACATGCAGAACCTTTGCCAGAAGGAAATGCATTCCGAGAGCACAATAATACAAAAAAACCCACAGGTTGTTCTTAAGAACGCCAATTATAGCCTAACAAACAACCCCATTGCTACTCAGCTGACAGCAAGAAATAAAAGTCACAGATATGTGTGTGAAGCTAATCTTACGTGAGGTCAAGGTAGAGAAAAGCTCCACCTTAACCGCTCTGAGGAATAATGTTCCTCTGGGGTTTTTGTATAAAACATCCTGCCGCTGTTTTAGTCTGTAAATGTCTCCAGCTGACACGCTGTCACACCCTGAGAACAGGTTACATGTGGATCTGTAGGGAAGAGGAGCTCGGCACGTTCAGCGACCATTTATGCCTCAAAGCCCCTTTTGGACTGAAAGAGCTCTCCAGCTAATGTTCTCCACCTCGCTACCCGGTAAAGCTTCAATTTGCGCTGTTATTCAAAGCAGCTTGGGAAAAAAAAAAAGTGCCTCAGACAAATGGGAATGTGGGAATGCCGACGCCGGTAATGAGCGGGGGTGATTCAAGTGGAACATCTATGACGCGAAACAAACTGGGTTTCCTCTCTTGCTGTTATTGCTTTTTCTCACCTTCTTGTAGTTCCTTGTGAAATATTTAAACCCCTTCAGATTTTCATGTTTTGGTGATATTACAACCACAAACTTTAACCTATTTTATTGGAGTGTTTTGTGATAGACCAGCACAAAGTGGAGCGTCATTCTGAGATGGAAGAATGTTTATAAATGGTTCTCATTACAGCTTCGTGTCCCTCGTCTGCAGCTGAAATGATTGTTAAATTTTAGAATATCATGGTGCATAATAGTTGTCTTATGGAGAAATTTCCCCTACCAGACTCACAGATCTCTGCAGAGCTTCCAGAGAGCCATTGTCCTTTTTGGCTGCATCTCTGATTAATTCACCACTTTAAAGAATTTCCTCTACTTTATCTCCAACCCATTGGATTTAATCCATTCACACTTTTGATGTCTGCCATCAATTTCTACATTAAATTCTGATTAAATTCAGGAATCTCAGTATTAATACTGAGATAAAATTATGCCTGTGTGAATTAGACGACTCTTTCTTTAGAGGTATCAGAGTGTGTGGGGGTGTGGATACAAATGCCTGCCACACTTTTTAGTTTTTTTTTAATATAAAAATAAATTTTCGCTCATTCGTACGATAATGAGCGAAAATAAACACGATAAATGTCGTCTCCAGGCATTTTGCAAAAACAAAATCCAATTTAAATAGGAATAAGTTGTCCTTTCTACTTATACAGACGGATTTACATTTTAGAGCCAGTTATAGAGAAGAAGAGCCTGGAAACTAAACGATCTGCTTCCCTGGTCAACCTTTAGAATGTCCATAAAAAAGTCTTCATCCTCACAATTATGCCCTATGACGTGTCGATCCTATCATCTAAAATCCCAATAAAAAACGTTGAATGTGAATTTCATGTTTGATTTTTCTCAAATCACTTTTTCTTTTCTCTCATAAGACGAGACAGAGTATGAATACAGCGGCAGCGAAGAGGAAGACGAAGAGAGAGATAAAGGAGAACCAAGGTTAGCCTTTTTCCTCAAATCCACACACTTACAAAACCATCTGTGTGGCCTCACCCGCCGCACATCCAGGATCTCTTTCAACTGACTCTAAAACGATGCTGCCTCCCCCAGCTCCATCATCAACGTCCCGGGAGAGTCGACCTTAAGGCGAGACTTCTTGCGCCTCCAGCAGGCCAACAAGGAGCGCTCGGAGGCGCAGCGGCGGCAGCAGCTGGAGCAGAAGCAGAACGATGAGCACAAGCGCTTGCTGCTAGCTGAGCGGCAGAAGCGCATCGAGGAGCAGAAGGAGCAGCGGAGGCGGCTGGAGGAGGTAAGAGGAACTGGAACGAGAGGACGACTCGACTACGTTTGTCTGCTGCGAAAATGCATCACTCCTTTGATTCCTCAAGCTGAAGTGTGCTGGAAATAAACTCCTTTGTTCGTGTCCTGAGTATTTAAACTTGCAAATTAGTCATTTTAGTTGAGGGAAGAAAAGAAAAGGAGCAGAAAAATTCACATGCGGGCTTTTCCCCCAGCATCCTTCCTTTAGTTCCGGAGAGCAGGCTTATGGGAGGCTAAATCCTCAGCCTTTAATCTCTCTGCTCTCTGTGGATTCCTCCCAGGGCACCAGTGTGTGAGAGCCCCTAAAGATCCCCGTTCCAACTTTAATCTATTGTTGGAGCTTTTCTTGAGGCACAGAGTTCCTTTGGCTTTTGGAAAATGAGAATGATTTGATTTTAATTTTTTGTAACTATGGATTAGAATGGAAAAACAAAATGAGTTTCTGTCCCATTGTCAAAATGTTGTGTCCTTCCTTCCTGGTACACTCCATTCTCTGTAATATTACTGTTCTTTCCTTGCATCCTTTCTTCTTTCCTTAGTGTCTTTTCTTTCTATCTTTTTCTCTTTCTTTCTTTGCTTCCTTGATTCCTTCATCTCTTACTGTTTCCGGCTTTTGCAAACTGCAATAAATTCATAGGAAATTTTAGAGTTATATATTTTAAGATGAAATGTAAAATGCACCAACTGAAACTGTATAGGAACCTTCACAGCAGAAGGGTGTGTTGTTGTTCTATAGCTTTTTTTGGCTAGGATTTTTGTTTAGAAATATTTTTTTTAAACTTTGTGAACCTTCATGGGACTCTGTTCTGCATCACCAGCAGCAGCAGAGAGAACGTGAGCTGAGGAAGAGGTTTGAGGAACAGGAGAAGATCCGAAGGGAGGAGGAGAGGAGGCAAGCGGCCAGAGAACAGGTTCACATTTTTAATAATTGATTCTTTTCTCACTTCCAATTTGCTCAATTTTGTGGATTTGAAGGTCTTGTTTTTGCTGTCCAGTGAAACTGTCTGATTTTTCAGAAGCAACGGACACCATGCAACAACACCAACAGGCTGCTTTTCTATTGATATCTAATGTGCTACGGAGAACTAAAAAGATTTTGGAATAGCAGGAATACATATTAAGTAGCAAGGCCAAACTCCAGTGTATTAACGGGGATTTTTGCCACAGACCAACACAGAGTAGTGTATTACTGTGAAGTGGGGTGCTTATGGGGAGAAATTCTCTTTATCTTCTTTGATTGCTTTGGATTTACTTGTGTCTGACTCTTTGTCACATGTGTCTCATATTTATGCATTAAAAATTAAGAAGATTTAGTGTCCCACAGCATGATACCACTGTACTTTACAATGGCAATTGGGTGATGCACAGGGTTTGTTTTTTTCACACACTAGGTCACTTCCTTTCTCTACATGGTTTGTGACAAAGTGACAAACAGGATCTATTATAGCTTTCTTTTAATTCATCCATAAAGATAAATGGTTTGGTTTAATTTATGGGTTATACATAATAGAGGGCTAAACACATTTGTACGTCACGGTTTTTTATTCAGATTTTTATTTTTTTTTTTAAATCACAATTCTGCATTACTTTGTGTTGGTCTATCACATGAAGTCATAATAAAATACATTGAAGTTTCATGTAGAAGGTTTTTAATTTATTTTTTTAGGGACTGTATACTATATATACAGCTCTGGAATAAATTAAGAGAGCACTTAAAGTGATCTGTTTCTCTGATCTTACTCTCTGTAGGTCTATGATTGAGTAAAGTGAATATTGTTATTTTATTCTATCATCTACTGTCAACATGTCTCTGGAATTCCAAGCAAAAATTTAGTATTTATTTGCAGAAAATGAGAAATGGTCAAAATAACAAAAAAGATGCAAAGAAAACAAGTTCATATTAATTTAAATACTAATGTTTTTACTCAGGAAGAGTTCAGAAATCAATATTTGGTGGAATAACCAGGAGGTTTTCAATGGGGTTCAGTGTGGTGAGCTCTTAATTTTTTCCAGAGCCATATGTCGCTCTTTTTTCTGTCCTTACTATGAATTGTAACTACCTTTTTAAATCATTTTCTATTTTTCTATTTAGTCTTTTTTACTTTGCTGCTTTCTCGCACGTCCTTTCTGCTTTGAAAACGCATCTTCCTTTATCTGCCATTTCTTTTAGCGTCATTATTGCAGGTGTTTGAAGACATCATCGTTTTTACTTCATCCGGACCCACTCTTATCTCGTCTCTCCTCTGAACGCCACCTCCAGAGATTATCTTTTCTTTTTCTCTTTCTGTCTCTCTCCCTTTATGATGGTATTTTCCCCAGATTTTCAATTTCTGTCTTTCTCCCTGTCAACATGCTGCTCAGGAGTATATCCGTAGACAGCTGGAGGAGGAACAGAGACAGTTAGAGATTCTCCAGCAGCAGCTCCTGCAAGAACAGGCATTATTGCTGGTAAACTATAGTCCCTCCATTACTGCTCCTCATCTGTGGCGTGTGATCTCCATCCCCACTGGATGCACCCGGGGGACAGCTGACAGCAGCAAACTGACTGTGAGGGGAAACCTCACTCCCGAGCCCCTGAGCTCGTTAGCTTCAAAAGTGTGTGAACCGATGTGAATTCTTGCTTTTGGAGTTACTGAAATCCATGTTTATGTGTGATAAGTTGGTTGGATTTCAAATGATTACCTAAAGTACACAGAATGGAATATTCTTGTACAGCATTCAATATCTTCACCTTTAATTGAATTGCATTTGCTGTTCTGTATTTTTGAGGAGAGCTTCTGAGATCCTACCAGCATGAACTCCACAAGCCAGAACTACGACCCCAATCGCCAGAATCGCAGCTTATATTATCTTTACGCTGTCAGCCGTCAGACCACCATCCGTCCCACTGCAAAACCCTCTCTTGTTTGCTCTTCTGGCCTTTTTTTATTCATTATAACGTGTAAAAGAAAAAAAAAAAAGGTTCAAACTGATTTTTGAATTTGTCTTTAATTACTTCAAATGCATTAGAAATTTCAGATAGAAAATTACAATGTTGGTCAGAAGTTGGCATATTCTCATGTCAAACATTGGCGTTTTTATGCAACATTTGAACCATTTTTGCAATTTTCTACTACATACTGTAGGTTCAAAATTATGCATTAACACATCCTCCTAGATTAGATGTGTGTTCTGGGCTCATATCCAGGTTTATTTGTCAATAAACCTGGATATGGTTTATTGACCATATCAATAAACCATATCCAGCTTCTGTTTTGAGATAAAGTAGAGGCAGTCGTTCTTTTATTGTTTCACCCAGTTTTGGATACCACTGTCAGTAAAACAAATGCTTGTCACCATCTTGCTTGACAACTTGTGCAGTCTTTGATTTTCTCACTTTGTCTCCACCAAGCACAATCCTTCTATTTTTGAGCTCTTTTTTTTTTCCGGAATAAATTTGGCTTGTTCGTGTGGTCGGCTCCAAATGTCACTGTTGCTTGAAGGAGTTGATTTTGGACCAGTGGTGTATTTCACGCTTGGCATCCTCTCAATTGATAATGGTGTTATATATTTACTTTTAGAGATAGACAGGTTCCTTTCATCAATGGTCATTGGGCAAAAGGCAGGGTTCACTCTGGAGAGAGACAAACAACCATGCAAGCAGACTCATACTCATTGGTCATCTTCAAATAAGCAGTTTTTGTACTTTGGGGAAAAAGCCGGAGTAGCTAGAAAGAATGCACGCATGAGTGGGTTATGCATACTCAGTGCTGAAAGACCCCAGACCGAGTTTTAGACCCAAACATTAACTGGTGCATGCAGTTCAAGTGAATTGTTAAAAGCCTAAACAATGAGATTCATGTCAGTGATTAGCATATGTGAACTTCTGACAGCCAGTGTAAAGCCAGTGTAGCCTTTGACGTGTTTCATTCCGTATTCCTCAATTCCAGACATTTTGTTGTATTGTGAGTCTGTCAACAACCCGCCTTGTCTTTTAGCCCTTCAACAACATGCCATGTCTTTCATTTGTCCCCGTTTTTTCCTTCGTTAGGAGTACAAGCGTAAACAGATCATAGAGCAACGGCAGGCGGAACTCCTACAGATGAAGCTCCAGCAGGAGAGAGCCTACCTGGTGTCTCTGCAACAACAGCAGCAGCAGGAGGGGAGGCAAGCGGAAAAGAAACCGCTTTACCACTTCAAGGATGCCAGTAATCCTAATGACAAGCCCGCCTGGGCTAAGGAGGTAAGTGAAAACCAGAAATGCAGGATTTATAAAGTGGTTCTTTATCTGTTTATGACATGATGATTTATTCCAGAGATTTGTCTAATCATACATTTCATGTTGCAAAATAAATGTTGCCTCGAGTTGTACTCCTACTTACTGTGCTTTGACTTTGACTTTGACTCCTAGGTTCAGAAGCAGCCAAATGCTCCTGGTAAACCATCTGCACAAGTACTTAAAGATCTGCCCTTTAGAGAAAACAAAGCCCCTCAAAAAGCACAAAGAAGTCAATCCTTTGGAGAACCCAGGGTCTCTGAAAAACCAATTAGAAGAGCCCATAATAAGATCCCTGAAATATGTGTTTCAGCAGATGACTGGACATCCCAACATAAACAGGTCACAAATCAGAACCAGATAAAGAATCAAATTAAGAACAATGCTGGCAAAGGGGCCTTTGAGAATCCGAGAGGGAAACTCAAGCAGGCACCCAAAGATCGGGCTAGTTCTGCAGACTCAAAAGCACCTCAGCCTCACCCCCAGGCTTCAGGACAGACCCAAACTCCAGAGCATCCCAAAATATGTGTGTCAGGACCACACAATGCTGGCAGAGGGCATTTAGAAAATCGGGAGGAAGCCAGTCAACTGCCCAAAGAGACACTTGGTTCTGCAGACTCAAATATTAGAGTTCTTCAGTCTCATCCCCAGGCTTTGGGACAGACTCAGACTCCACAGTCTGGATCATCTTCTAACACGTCCCTATTGGTTAGTGCCCGCCCCGTTCGGAGAGCTCACTCACCTTGCCGTAGACTAGACATAGAAGTAGAACCTGAAAGCGCTTCGCAGCCTTTCCACCTGACAAATGCGTCTGGCATACCCTCAGCGAATTCACAGCAGCACAGGCACAACTATTTTTCCAACCAACACTTGAAACCACATCAAAATACCAATTCAAACCCCGTAGGAAGAAATCTGAAGACTGCTGTCAGCCATGAGAACTTGAGAGCACGCTTGGTTTCGCAGGATAGTGAGGAAGTAGATCTCCTTTCGCGTTCTTTCCCTGCACCTGACTTTTTATATTATGGTAAAGAAAGACACTCATACTCCCCTGACTTCACCAGTGGCAATCACCTCCTTGTTCCTGGGCAGCTTTTTAAGTTAAACAATAATCTGCCTCGTTCTCACTCCACCGAACAGTTGAAAGTCCCTTCTCAGTCATCGCCATTTTCTTGGCTCGGCCTCTCTCCTCGCACATCGAAACAAAACTCTCCTTGTCATTCACCCTTCTCCCCAAAATCACGGTCCAGGAGTCCGTCTCCTGGAGACATTGGGCCCCAAAATACAAATTCCACGTCTCCTAAGGACAGAAGCTTTACTAAAGTAATTTCAAACATTTTAGGTGGCAATCGCTCTCCTAAAAGCACTTCCCCAAAGTTCGCCTTTGGGAGTCCCAATTAGGCCTGTCAACTTAAAAAAAACTTACTCACTCACTCACTCACTCACTCACTCACTCACTCACTCACTCACTCACTCACTCACTCACTCACTCACTCACTCACTCACTCACTCACTCACTCACTCACTCACTCACTCACTCACTCACTCACTCACTCACTCACTCACTCACTCACTCACTCATCACTCAATACAGCTGTATTTTTGTATTTCTATTTACGTGATTAATTTATGTATTCTTTGATGCTTTACCGTTATTATTGGACTTTTTTTTTTAATTTAACTTCTTTCGTTGCTTAAAATTAAAATTTCCAAATGTGCTCTCTGAATTCTCTACGGCTGACCATTCTTCCCAAAGCTAGATGTCCAAGAGACAAGTACAAATGGCATGTAAAATAATGTAAATATGCTGTGGATATATATATATATATATTATTTAAAACAGTGTTCAAAACTGGATCTGAGCTCTAGAGGCAAATAGAATGATATAGGCTGACATCGACCCGATCTCTAAATAGCTTTCATGCTCGACCCTACAATCCCCCTTTCACTTTCATCCCCCACCACCAAAATTCACCACAGTGAGCCGCTCACACACACAAAGTCATCAGGAAATCCCACCCATCCCAGTACGTTTTTAGGTCAGTAAACACTTCAATTGGTTCCATTTTGGTGACTGGTGCAGGCCAATTGGTGGTGGACTTGTTCCGTAGAACAGAATCGAACAGGCCTTTCATAAGCCTGTTCTCCGTCCTTTCTTGGTGGTTTCTTATTCAGTTTTGACAGCATCCTGAATTAATAGCCTTATTTATTTTTTTTCTTTCGTAGAAGGAAGAAGTTTTTGGGTAAAGATTTTAGCAGAGTTACCCAAAAGCTTCTTCCTTGTTCTACTAACAGCAATTTCTCAGTTTCCTGTAGGACATTCAACCTTATACTAACTTTTACTGCTCGCCGGTCTCTAAGAACATCTTGTGACTTCTTCCCAGTGTTTCTTTTTCCATTGTTGAATGTTATTTCTTTTATTAGTTTAATAATGGCTCGTCACACAAACAGCTAACTGGATTTTCGGCAGCTACTCCGCCTCAAGAGATGGCAAAGGGCGTCTACTTCCTGATGGCTAACTCCCTTAAGCTGGCTTGAGAAATGACACAGCTTGGCACAGTTACCTTGAAAACTTATTGATGTAACTTTTTCAAAATTTGTCAGATTACTATCACAAACCTCAACTTAGTTTTTGGGGGGGATTTTATAAAAGCTAAACAAAAACAAAGTCTCTTGTAGTTGCAAAAGATGAAAATATATCATATTTTGTTTCTACAAACAAAAATTTGAAAACGGTGGTATGCACTTGAATTCAGGATTTATTTTATAAACCTGCAGGACAGCTGTATTTATTCTGAGATTACATCACACAAAAGTTGAGAAAAGTTTTGTTAACTTCTCAACTAACTGCACTGGATTTTATTTAGGGGTATCAAAAATGCATCTGTAAACAATTTAAGGCAACAGTTTTATTTTAAATTTTTTAGCAATTTGTTGCTCTTTCACATTAAACACCAATGCAACACATTGAAGTTTAATGGTTGCAGGGAAAACTAGCACAAATTGGGATGAATACTTCAACAAAGCTACCTATTTTTAACCAGGTGACGGTGAATAAAACTGTATGCGAAGTTTCAAAAAGCCTCAGAACGGGATCGATTTCTCTCCACATGTCTTTTTACCTTGAAGGTTTTGAAACTATGCTCTGCTGAGCCATGATTCAGCCTTTAACCTGCTGTTGTGTAGATTGTTTAGAGTAGTCGGGTGTGATTTTGGCAGCTGGGAGCTTTCTCTGGAGATTCTCTTGCAGGCAGCAGATAATCTGAATAATCAGATTACGCTGCTCAGAGGAGCTTTCTGCCTTTTTCACACAGATATGTAGTGTGTCAAAAAATACTTTCATGTCTTTTTTAACATTCTTAGATACTTGAGTACTGATAAATGGATTTGCATTTGTGAACCTTGCTCCTGCACAAATTCAAATTCTTTATCATGGTTTGAATACGAAGCTCATTAAGGAGATTAGGGATCACTGTTGACCTTTTCTGTCAGCCACAAGACTCTTTTACTCCTCGGTTCTTATGTGGGGCGAGACACATGCAGCCTGTGTTTGTTCAGGGTGAGAGGCTGAAGCAAAGCCAAGATTGGAAACAATTGGAAGAATTTTCTTAGACAGTCGATTCATTATCAGGGCCTAGATTTGTTTTTGTGGGTTTTTTTTCCCATTAAGAATTTAAATTGGATTGGATTAAAATTTTCAGTTAAAATATATAAACATGGTAACAAATGTTATGGATATAATTAGCTTTCAATCAAGCCTGACTTCCAGTGAAGTGAGATTTGGTGTGAAGCTGTAGCTAGCTGATATGCGCTAGCGGTTTGATAGCTAGCATCAAATCGCTAGCTATCAACCTAGCTTGCGGTTTGATGCTGGTAGCTTGGACAACCTAATAAAAGTGGTAATTAGTGCTACATTTGTTTTGGTTTCTTTGCAAGCTATTTGTCAAGCTAGTTGTAGTTTTAAAATGGTGTTAGCTTAAAAAGAGTAATGAATGGTACTTCTTTTTTACTTTTATGACTGTAACATGAAATTTTAACACTTTTCCAACTTTTGATCCTGGAAAGTAGACCCACACCTATTGGAGAGTGTATGAAAAAAGTTTCATTTAATCCAATTGAATTTGACTGGGAGAAAATTAGGTTTGTCAGTTGGTTTGCATTGGGATCCAAACAAGCAGGTGACACATTGGCCACATTCCTGCTGTCAGTTTAGCTCTTACATAACTTTTAACGAGGGTTTCTGTGGAACTCTGGTAGAGATTAAAATCTACTCCGATGTCATGACATTAAGGCAGGTCACGACAAGGAAAACAAGACTTGTGAGGAATCCCCTGAGGGCATAGTGTGTGAGGTGTGTAATTAAAGACTGGAAAAACCAGCCAATTAACCATGAGTTTCCCACCTTGTGGCTGCCGCCCCTTTAAAAACCGGAGGATTTTAAGAGCATCTTGTGGCTTATAGAGGTGGTGCATGGGGAAAAGGGGGGTGATAAACAGCAGTGGATGAAGCATGGTGATTGATTGTGCTGTGAGTGACTGTGGTATGTGGCCTGTCTCAGGTGGAGGAGCGATCTAAGATGAACAGGCAGAGCTCGCCAGCGCTGCAGCACAAAGTGTCCCACCGCATCTCCGACCCCTCTCTCCCTCCCCGCTCCGAGTCGTTCAGCAGCGGAGGCATGCAGCCCACCCGCACCCCTCCCATCCACCGCTCCATTGAACCACAGGTGTGTGTGACTGGGTGCATGTGAGCAGAATGAGTCATACAAATGTTTCATGTGCTCCCATACAAATAATTACACACTTTGCTGCTCCATGTTTACATTATTTCTTCAAAAGCCTTGTGCAACATATGATTTGGAAATTTGTCTAACGTTTCTGTCTTCTTCTTCCCCCCCATTTCTCTCTTGTTTTCATGCCTCAATTCAATACCATTTCAATCCATTTTCATACGCTTACATTCTGCTGCTATTCTCTCCTTCCATTCACCATGTTAACCTTCTCTACTGGCATGCGGCCCATCGGTCACTCCGTTCATTGACTTCACCTCAGATGGCCCATCTCATTCCCTCGAAGGCCCACTCCGGCTCCATGTCCGGCTCGCCGTCTCTCCAAGACCAGACGGGTTCGGCTCAGAGCGAGGGGGCTGGTGTGGCGTCGCCGAAGCCGGAGATGCCACGTCAGAACTCAGACCCCAGCTCTGACGCCCCAGAGCCCCAGCAGCACCTCAGCGGCAGAGAGGAACGAGATAGGGACAGGACTGCTTGGTTGAGGGAAGAAGATATGCCCCCCAGGGTTGGTAACCCTTATTTACTAAAAGCTGAAAATAACTGATTCTTGTTTATCATTTAAATACTGATTTATTTGAATCATGTTTTTCTTGTTTAACTTATGTTTTACACTTCATCATGTTTTTTCTTTAACTCTGTGCTTTAAAAGCAAAGATGACAGCAGTAGTGATGTAAAGACAGATTATCCTGATCCTAGGAAAGCTTTGGGGGCGACCATTTATTTACAAACTGCCATTGATAATTATGTATCATAATTATATATATTATATGCAAAAACATTCAAACATTCTGTGTGCTACAACTTCTGTCCTGGAGAAAAGATATTGTTCCATCTCATGATATTTTTCTGTTTTTTTTTGTGATTTTACTTGTCCAGGTTCCCCAGAGGACAACCTCCATCTCTCCAGCACTTGTTAGAAAGAATTCCCCAAATGGTGGTGTGGGTCTGGGCCCTCGCTCCGGTTCCCAGCTCATACGGGCCAGGTAAAGAGCAAAACAGAAAACTGGCTTTCATTGTGTCCTCTTCTTTTGTAAAAGAGCTAACATGTTACTTTTAATTAGATAGAAATCAGACAAGGAGACTCACCAAACCTCATTGACTTTATTTTTTTTTTCACCTGTTGTCTCCGATGATGTTAAGTTTGAAACAAAGCAATTGTGCCGCTTCCTCCCCTGTTGTCAGTAATCCGGATCTGCGCCGTTCTGAGCTTTCCCTTGATGCCATGCTGCAGAGAACGTCCTCCAACTCGTCATCATCGTCTTCTCCTTCATCTCAGGGAGGCTCATCCGAGAGGAGAGGTATTTAAAAGGAATAAACATACAAGCACACATCTACGCTACATGGTGAGGGTTGCAGAAAATCTGGCATGAGTGTAAGACTTCTTGTGAGAACGCAGACAGAAACAACAGCAAAAAACAAAACATCCACTTACTCTTAGAGGCTTTCAGCAGGATATTGTCGGTTGCAGTTGTGCTCCAATCAGCTTGTCTGATGCGTCCTGTTACTCACAGCCTGTGGAGAGGTACTGGGCAGGAAATGAGTGAGGGAGATACAGGGAAGTGTCAAACAGAGGGCCAGAGGGATTGTTTAAACACGGCATGCTCAGGTCTCTGTCTGCCACAGAAGCGGTGATAAGATGAAGCACAGATAAGTCTTTGCATTTTGTTACCACATGCAAGCTTTAAGAACTGTGGGACAGTTCTGTAAAAAAAATGTAATAAAAAACATTTGCACCTGTTGCAAAATCCAATAAGTACCGACATTTGGTGAAGTTTTTTCTTCTTCTGCTGATCAGAGTAAAACAAAAACTATATATTTTTATTAAGTTTCTTGTTTAAAATAGTGTAAGTGCAGTGAAAAGTTATGGTGCAGCAATTTTTTATTTTCTTTTGTTTTCTTTTTCAGACTGGTTTTGAAATTAAAGAAATGTATTTGTTCTCTCTGGTAGAATTTTGATTTTATTATTTTCTGACACCTAAAAATAGAATTAAGTATTTGTATTTATTTTTTCTTTAACTGTTAGTATTTATAAAATCAAGAAGCTCTCTGTTTTTGAAGAGTCATGTAGCATATATGGCTTTCAACTCAGACTTCTGGGTTGAAAATGTTGTAGACCTCTGATGTAAACTCACAGGCTGTACACAGAGAGCATTTCTGAAAAAGAGAAGCAGGCAGGAAGCCCATAGTAACCAAGGAGTAATTGTTGACAGAAAATATTTTAGTTGTGCTTTTCATCAAACCTGGCCTTTATAGAAGAACGGCGAGTGGAAAGCTATTGTTGAAAGAAACCCCTAAGAAGTCTAATTTTCAGTTTGTTCTTTTTCTCAACAATAGTTTACTTCTAAATTCTTTGCAACAAAACCCTTTAATGCAAGCAGATGTTTAAGCTCATTTTTTTGGGGGGGGTTTTTAGGTCAGACCAAGCAGGTCGGAACTCCTCCTGGAGCCAACGAAGAGGTCAAACCCAAACAGAAGGAAGGCCGGGAATCAGCCAGACCCAGCAGACCTGCAGTGAGTCCAGCAGGAAACAGACACACAGTCATTTTCCATCTCCTCTCTCGGAAGCTTTTACTCGTCTCTTCCACCATTTTTTCTACTGTTTACCTGCTCTTCTCTTTCTGTCTGTGCTCCTCTATCTCTTTGTTATTCTTCAGAGCTATAAGAAAGCCATAGATGAGGTTAGTGACAACCTAGTCCCTTTTTCTTCTTTTCTTTTTTTTTTATTGTTTTAATCCCGGTTATCTTTAGCCGAAATTGTGAGACTTCCTCATCTTCTCCAAGCATGGTGAAGTTAGTTGGTCTCACAGGAAGTTTCTCCCTCCTACTCTGAGAATCCAGGGTGCTATGGCAATGCCGGTGCGTGTGTGCATTGACACACACACCTACGAAGAGTGAATGTGGGCGGGTTCTGGAGTGAGCTGCATACATGCATGATTTGTGTGGAGACGTTCAAGGGGGAATCATGGGTAAAAGATGAGCTGCCAAGCACCTAACAACCTCTGAATCTTTCTTTCCTGTTTCTTTGTTGTCGTGGTAACTGGTCAGAAGGAGCTGGTAAGCAGTCCACCTCACCTCTGTTTGCATGATTAGTCCGATCCATCGGCTTGACCCGTTGGGTTGGTTGGCATGTGGATGATGGTCAGAGAGAGATGCTGCCCTCTTATCAGCCCTAAAGCTGTTGTGTCTCTCTTCTTCTTGAGCGAATAAAAGTGCTGATTGTGAAAGCTCAAGAAGTTGTGTCGAAATTAGTGAGCTAAAATGAAATCGGTAAAATCAGCACTCTTGTTCCACACATTCACAGACCTGGCTGTGTGTGGATGACGGCATAGTTATTGTTCTCCTGTCATGCTGCTGAACCCTGTACCCTCTTATGTGATTTACCCTCTGTCTTTCTTCAGGCTTTTTGGTCAATGGCAGAGAAAAAAATTTATTAAATTATTTTGTGTGTGTTTTCTCTTCTGTCCCTTTGTTAAAGGACTTAAGCGCACTGGCTAAGGAACTTAGAGAGCTGAGGGTGGAGGAAGGAAGTCGGCCTCCAGTCAAGGTACGCACTCATTTTACAGAACTGATAAGTAAAATATATTTGTAGATTTTTTTGTTTTAGCTTGTGATATTCTATTGACTTTCTGCGGTTTAAAAAGAGGATCATTGCTAACAGATAGCCCAGGATTTCATCCTTGCTTAAAATCCTGCACTTCCCTAAAGTTCTGGTAAAACAAATATGGCTGAACCATTTTTTTTCCCACTTTACCTATAGATTCATCTGGGTGTGTATGGATTTTGAATTAACTTTTAGTTAGCAATCTATGACTTTCAGTTTCTCTACGGCTTAAGGTGATGATGGAGAAAAAGACTTTTCCGTCTCCTCAAGACTAAGATCTTACTTTTCAGCTACACAAACACTTTGGGTGGATTTTCAGCAGTTTAATAGAGTGTTTGTGACAAAAAAAAAGCTTTAATGGTGCTCCAAACACAATCGGCTTTCTTCTATGCTCCTCTCAGGCTTATCTTATCCCACTTTTCATGCATTGAGGGCTAAATCCTATAGAAAGATGAGAGAACTCAAGACTGTAGACTATCTAGAGTTTTCTTGACAGCTAAAGGAAATTATACAAAGTACTCACAGCAGGAGTACCAATATTTGTGGCACTTATAGATTTTTTTTTAAAGAAATTAGTTCTTAAACTTTTGTTTTGTTCTCACTGAATTAATGTCGTAAAATTAAAAGCTGGATTGTCTTGAAATATTTCTGTGAGATACTACTGCAATAAAACAGGAGGTGCCAAAGAGATATAACAATCTTTGAATATATGACTGAATCTCGACACTCATTTGAAAAGATTGCCAAATAAAATGAGAATTAAGGTAGTTCTCTTATTAACCCTGGCACGATTATTGGACTTGGTTTTGATACAAAAAGAGTCTTCTGTAGAGAGGATGGAGGTTTTAGGGCACTTTAACATCAGATCTGCTTTATGTCTGGCATAACGTTCCTATAAATTAGATCGGAGGGTGCTGCTTGCTTGCTTGCCTATTTATATTATTGTTCTTATACCAGAAGTTACATCGGCCCTGAGGGGAAGCCCAGTCTGCTATAAATTATCAGCTTTACTAGTCTAAGCACAGGAGAAATCTCTTATAGTTCATATCATCTTTAGAGGAATTCACAACACAACAAAGTGTTTTATGTGAGGCTAAATCCAATCAATGTAGAACATAGGAATATGAAAAAGCACTTGAAGAATAAGTAAACAACAAAGAACTTTAAAGAAACAGTAGCCTTATGCGATACAGTCCCTGTAATGCAAATGTTTAGAATTGCTCTCTTTTGTTTCCAGATTTTTTGAAAAAAGAACTTTGATACAAACTTCATGACCAAAATATATTTCCAAATAAAACCCATTAAATGATGCAGAATTGTTTGCCCAAAATATTTGTACATTATTTTTTATGTAGATTCTCTGTGTTTTGGTGTAATAAATCTAGTCTAATCTAAAGTACACAGTCAGGCGACAGGGTTTCTCATTGATTTTAATTCTTGCTGTTGTAATAAAGGTCACAGACTACTCATCCTCCAGCGAAGAATCGGAAAGCAGCGATGAGGACGGGGAGGTGCTGGGGCACGACGGGACTGTTGCCGTTAGCGACATCCCCCGCATCATGTACGCGTCTCTGGTTTAATATACTTATATATTTTATGAGCCGCAGTCCGTCAGTTTTTGTTGTTATTAAAGATTTGCATGCATTTGGAGTTTGCTCTGTGGCAAGTGAGTGTGGGCGCGGTTTCAGCAGGAATTGTTTGTAAGCGATGGAGTCTGTGTGTCCACTGCAGGCCGGGAGTCCAGAGCAGCTCTGAGTCGTATGGAGGGCTGACTGAGGACGCTCTGGGAGATTCCTATAATAGCTCCAGGGACAGTACTCTGATGATGAGAGAGGTGATGAATGTGAAAACACACAAACACACACATTCTCGTTACTGCACGCACACAAAATACATGAAGCCCTTCCAGAGTTTCATTTTGATTTTTTTTGTCATAGATCAACACAAATTAGCTCTAAATTTTGCATGTTTTTTTGTTTTTTTTAATATTGTACAAATGAAAATCTGAAACTCATGCTGCACCATTGTGTTCAAACTCACTGATTCAATACTTTGCAGAACTATACTCAAGTAAAATTTCCCACTGTTGTAAAGGCACTTGGTTGCTCTGGATAACCAAGGCGTATTCAAATACGGGTTAAAGTGAGAACAAACTCACACAATAATTCTCAGGTTTATCTGCTGCTGTCTTTTTCTCTGCCACATATAAATCGAATACAATTTTTATGTGTAAAACATCGAAGGAGTTTCATACTTTTGAAAGGGAATAGTAGATGTAGAAGTATCTCCAGGCGTTTTTGTTTGTACCGTGCTCTCAATTACCAATCCTGTACAATCTGCTCACTTAAGATTCAAATGATCTTCTGCTTGTGTCACTCAGGCCGAGGAAAGGAGGAGAGGTGGCCACTCTGAAAGCAATGGGTTTAGTCACCATGGCAACCTGCCTGACCTGGTGCAACAGAGCAACTCTCCCAACTCCACACCCTGCACCGCTCTGCAGGAACTGAGCGACATGGCCGAGGTCAGGCTCGAAGCACATCACCACGACCGTGTTCATGAACACTCAGCCGTGCATATTGCCGATCAATGTAGGCTACTGTTGACCAATCAGGTTTGGTGTTTTTGCAGTTTGGTTTGAGTGGGTCCAAAGCATCGTTTACTCCTTTCGTTGACCCTCGTGTCTATCAAACCTCCCCGAGTGACAATGATGAGAGCTCAGCAGCAGGTAGAAGAAAAGCTTCAGGCATTATTGCCGCTGCTACGGCTCTGCGCCCTCTAAATATTTGACCTCACCTCTTCTCCGATCTTCCCGTCCCAGCCATGTTTGCCAACGAGCTGCTGAGGCAGGAGCAGGCGCGACTAAACGAAGCCAGAAAGATCTCCGTTGTTAATGTGAACCCCACAAACATCAGACCTCACAGCGACACGCCAGAGATCCGAAAATACAAGAAGCGCTTCAACTCGGAGATCCTGTGTGCCGCGCTCTGGGGTAGGGAGGAACACGGTTTATTTTCTCCAATGCATCAATAAATCCCTCCTTTTTATATATATATATGCAGATATATACATATATATATATACATAATATCATATTATATATTATAATATATCATATATATATTATTATATATATATTATTATATATATATTATATTATATTATAATATTACAATATATTACAATATATTATATATGTATATATATATATATATATAATCTTTTTTTATTCACCCCTCTCTGTTTGTGTTTGTGGTCAGGTGTGAACCTGTTGGTTGGGACGGAAAATGGTTTAATGCTGCTTGACCGAAGTGGGCAGGGAAAAGTCTACAACCTGATTACGAGACGACGGTTTTTACAGATGGATGTGCTGGAGGGTCTGAATGTGTTAGTCACCATATCTGGTAAATACTAGGTGTCTTATAATTTCTGTGTTTCTCCGATCACCTCTATTCAGAAATGTACATCAGTTTTTGTTTTTATTTTTTCTCCTCAACCTCAGGAAAAAAAAATAAGCTGCGTGTTTACTATTTGTCCTGGCTGAGGAACAGAATATTACACAACGACCCAGAAGTCGAGAAGAAACAGGGTTGGATCACTGTTGGAGAGCTGGAGGGCTGTGTCCATTATAAAGTTGGTGAGATACTGTTTTTAATATTACAAATGGCTAGATTTTTTTCCATTCATTCATTCAACCTTTATTTATCCAGGTAAGCTATTAAGAACGAGTTCATATTTACAATTTTGACCTAACCTAACTTTTAATCTTTAGTAATGTGCTATTCTTTAAATATTACGAAATGTGAAGCTAGCACTCTTTTAAAAATGTGTGTGTGTGTGCTTTTTCTTCTGTTTCCAGTAAAGTATGAGAGAATCAAGTTCCTGGTGATTGCACTTAAGAACTCAGTGGAAATCTATGCCTGGGCACCAAAACCTTACCACAAGTTCATGGCCTTTAAGGTACAGCATGAACATGTTCTCATTATAAATACTATGATGGTAGCAACACATCAAGCGTGCAAGCTTAAAGAGATCAGGCGGGAATATGTAAAGTGAAGTTTTGTTAATAAGTTAAAGTTGTAAAGAGAGCAAATATTCTCCCTGCAGCCAGACAGACCTTTAGGCATTTGCATCTAGCATAATCCAGATTAAATGAAGACAAATGCAAACATCTCTGACTATAGCAACTGACCAGACGTTAAGTTAGTGTAAAAATCTATTTATCATTCACCTGTACCACTATGATATATTTACTTCTCACATCAATTTATTTTTATATCGGATTGCTGATTTTACTGGAAATGCTTTATATTCTTAGTACGTGTTTCACACAGAAAAATTACTGGTGGTCCAACCACCTCCATTCACTGGGACAGCTTCTTTTTACTTAGCCGTCACATGTAAGGTGATTTGATGACTCTGTAATGGTTCATAAAGTAGCATTCGAAGGACCTGAGGCGTTTCTGAGATTGAGCCTATTACAAGGCTTTGGGCCTGACCTCTCAGACTGGCCGTTAGCTTGAGCCTCCAGGATAATCTCAATTTATACCGAATAAAAGTAGTCTTCTACAGATCCAATGCTAATTACTCAGATTCTTTTGAAGAATCTTACTTTAAATATTCAAAAATCTGAGTCATTTCTTACAGCTGCCACTTGCCCTTTTTAAATGAGTCTGATGATTAATTTTGTGATTAACTGACTCTTCTCAATGATAGTTATTTCTTTAAACAGCAAATTTGTTTTAGTTTTACTTTCTTTTGTATTTTTTTGCAGTCAGTAAAATAAAATGTGAACAATTTTTTGGAGAATGAATGTTTGAATTGTTTATGCATTCAAAAAAACCTTCTATTATGATTTTAAAATTTTTTATTAAAATGCATACTATTTGTTTATTTACGTACAAAATGATTCCTGATAGTTTAGTGTGTCAAAAAGGATGAGACTGAATTGGAAATAAGTGAAAATAACTCAGTTCAATCAGAGAAACTCTAAGAAAAAAAATCTGTTACACTTGTTTAGTTAAAATATCATGATAGAGACTGTAATTTTGAAATACTTGTATGTAATAGTATTTAATGAAATGGAGATAAAACTATAAAAAAAAGATGTTGACTGGTTTCTATTGGATTGTCATTGATGAAGTTGTTACATTTTGGCAACTCCAGGACTCTTTAGAGAACTTTCTTTATGTTCAGGGTTCTTAGCTCAGGCGAGTTTCTCCAGCTGAAGTAATGTAGACATAGCAACCAAGTTACTTTGACAAAAATTGCGCTGTGTTTCTAATACCACAAAACGTCTGAGTACTCTTGCTCCATCAATCAAGGTTTTCATTCTCTTTTCCTTAACTATCCTCTTCCTCTCTTCCAGTCGTTCACCGAGTTGCAGCATCGTCCACAGCTGGTTGACCTCACAGTGGAGGAAGGCCAGAGGTTAAAAGTTATCTATGGCTCTTGTGTGGGCTTCCATGTCATCGATGTGGACTCAGGCAATCCCTACGACATCTACATCCCCTCACATGTAAGCTTATAAGGGCGCTTCTGTGCGCTTATCTTTTTCGTTTGAGTAAAACATGTTCTTTAACGGGGATCTTTCGATTTCTCGATGCTTCAAGTCATTCAGTATTAGCTTAACCCCAGCAATGAAGGTCATCAGTACGAAGGAATCTTTCAAACAACCTTTTTGATTGATTTACTGAGGCGCGGTAAAGGGATTGATGTCAGCTCTGCATCAGTTTTATTTTTGGTTTGGCTAAATCTGGTGCTTAGACCAACCATGTGAAGAAGACAGAATGCACATATTATTGAACCGATCGTATTGCAGGCCACAAAGATAGAATTGATCCCTTTAGGGTTTTTTATACCAACTGCAACACAGCATCAGTTGTCTAAAGCAGTTTTTGTGGAAAAGCTGTTTTATTGTTTTTCACTATACAGACAAAAAACATTAAGTTCAAAAGGAGTTCAGTCATACGCTCCATTTAATCAGAAACCAACCAGATCAGACCGAATGCAGATCAGTGCAACTACGTCAGCCGCACTTAACTTGATAATGTTTCAGTAGAATGGAAATGTTAGGACTTCCATTTTTTATTTACTTTATTCAAAATGTTCACTTTTTGTGATTTCAAAAATGGAATAAACATTAAATAAATGTATTCTATAGTGGAGTATTTTAAAGACTCCATTTTAGAATAATCCAGTTTGATCTGCCTACATATTTTAGCCTATGAAATTTTGCAGTTGAAGATTGTGAAATAGTCTTTCAGCATTGGTTGGACCTACAGAGTTGCTAACAGTTAGCCAGCCTTTGCATTCTTGCAAATACTTACAAATAGTTTAAATTTGTTCTTTTACTCGGTTTCTGTGTCTTTGTTTTGCCAAATACCCAAAATACAGAAGATTTAAGGCTGTATGAACAGGGCAGTTGCAGGAAGGTAAAAGAAGTAAACAAAAACAGAATAAATATAGAAGAGGGAAAATAAATTTTCAGTTGTTTCTAAGCATTCCCAAGTCTTAGAAACACCTTGGGAATGCATTGAGAGAGATGCTTTATTTTCTTGTTGGATGCCCACAACCTGATCTGTGGAAAAAATTGATGGATCATTTCTGAAATAACTACATTTATTTCAGCAATGATCTGACTTAAGCTTTCAAAGAACCAGAACAGCTGGCATACGCTTACCCAAACCTTTCAAGTCAACATGAATGAATGTTTATGGCTTTTTCATTGATTCCATTTTGTTTTATTAATGTCTATTTTCTCTTCTTCCTCTCCAGTGTTCCAAACACATAAAGGTGACATGTTGCCCTTTAGTGTAGACCAATAGATGTGTTTAGCAAAAGTTCCCCCGTTGAACGTAGAGCAACATTACATGTCCATGCCGTCCACTATAGTGTAGCTATTAACACAAAAATCAGTCAGAAATTAACAAATTGGAATAGATTTGTCTCACCCATGAAGCATAACACAAGACTCTTGGAAATATTCTTACAGCCAAGAGAAATTATTTAAACCAAGTTTAATCACATGATCCTCAAGTTTCAAAATTACTCATGCTAACTTTCCAGTGAAATTGTTTCTAGATTTTCAGATCATGTTAGAAAATCCTTCATTTTGTTTTTGATTAACTAATATTATGACGCATGTGGACAAGGTTCTCTTCCCTACTCTTGACAGAGAAAGCAGAAGTGTGGCAACAAGTTCAGCTAATTGAGCTGTCATATAAAAGTGGTGCTTTATGGGTTGAGACAAGTTTTTGCTGTCCTTGTTACAATGCAGAGCTTGGGTGATCATTTTTTGCAGGCTAAAGTAACATGTCTTGCCAACATTCTGTTGAGGGTTGAAGTTAAGGGATCAAAGAAGACTTCTACTTTCTTAACTGCAGTCTAAAAAAAAGTGGCAAAAAAAGTTTCTTGCATTTCCTAAATCTTTAAACCTTCATCTCATTTGCATTTCATGCTATTTACAGAGAAGTCAGGTTGTATAATATTATTCCAGAAAGAACTGTTTACGGAAAGAAAAAAAGATATTTAAGAAAATGTGGGGAAAAAGTAAAACACCAAACCCTGTGGTACTCCATATTTAAGTGATGCACCAGCGGTGCTTCATTATTAACTTGTGAGCATTAGTTAATTATATTCTTATCGAATGTGGAATATATTTGGTGCAGCTATTCAACAGCATGAATTGGTGTGCTGTTATGCTAATGACAGATTAGATAGACATTGCCAAGAACCTCAACTTAAAAATTCTAAACTATCTGAGAAAACATAATTGAAACGTAACCTTTAGTTGCTCTGAGGCTTGTTTTGAGCTTTGCTCCTCTTTTCCAGATTACAGAATGTAGGCAGAGAAAACTAAAGATGCATTAATGCCTGTTATACTCTAACATCAAGTCAATTATGATCAACTTCACCACACTCTCTTAAGTCCTACATGCTTTTGGTTCCGTCTATCTTAGATCCAGAGTCAGGTGACGCCCCATGCCATCGTTGTGCTCCCTAAGACTGATGGAATGGAAATGCTGTTGTGCTACGAGGACGAGGGGGTCTACGTCAACACGTATGGACGCATCACCAAGGACGTGGTGCTACAGTGGGGGGAGATGCCTACCTCTGTCGGTAGGTATTTCTTAAATTTACATGTATTATATGAAATCTAGAAAAGGATGGACTGCTTCGATTGGAAGACTTCAAGTATCGTGATTGTTCATACGTTATTTTAGAGTGGAGATGATGGATTTATTGATGGATTGGGGCATCATCTGCTGTACAGCAGGTGCTGCTCCTGATCTGTTGCAGTGAAGAATGAACTTAGCCAAAAAGCAAAGTGGCCAATCTAGGTTTCCAGCTGTGGTGATTAATTTACAATCATATTCAATAAGTTAGAATATACATCCCAATTGTTTTTGTTGGTCTGATGTAATATTTTAATTTTGAATGTCATGTCTTCATTAGCTTCAAGTGGAAAATCGTTACAATTAAATAAAGGCTTTCAAGTACCCATTTGTGTCCATCAATCTACATACATTCACTTGTGATAAAGTTCCCTAAATAAATTAACTTTTTAATAATATTTTAATTTGTTGAATGAATCTATATAAGAAATAGCCACCTTTTCCTGTGGCTGTGCTCAGCCTGTGACGTGTCTGTGGAACATGTTGCTAACATTTTGTCCTCTGCTCCCCCCTAGTGGCAGCCAGTGACATTACACATGTTGACTAGAATCAGATTTTCAAATTGTAGCTTTACAGGATATGAATCCACTGCTTTGCTTGGCTTTGTTTTGTTTTTTTTCTGTCATACTTTACACATTTTTAAATATATGTATCTTTTCATAAAAGCTTGTTTATGAATTTGCTTTGGAATTGATCTTTGATTTCAAAGATTGCTCAAAAGTTGGCTCTTAGTGTTCATTGCAAACTGAAACAATTGTACTATGTTTTAGCATTTAACTTAACTAAAAACACTTTGCATCTTTTTTCCAGCCTATATCCATTCTAGTCAGATTATGGGCTGGGGTGAGAAAGCCATAGAGATCCGCTCCGTTGAGACGGGTCACCTGGACGGCGTGTTCATGCACAAAAGAGCCCAGAGACTTAAATTCCTGTGTGAGCGGAATGATAAGGTAATTACTACATAATGTAAGCTCCTCTCAGCCATATTTTTTTTTCTCATTCTACATTTTACACTGAAGACAATTGATTGCAATGTGACTGCAGTGAATAGAGGATTGATCTATGATATAAAGAAACAAATATGTTTCCTGTGCTTATGTAGGCTTATGTAGACTTAGTAGATGACTTGCATAACTGCCTAGCAAAGATTTTGACATTGCTTAAGTTTTTTCCACATTTTGTCACATTACAACCTAAAATGTCAGTGTATTTTATCTGTGGAAAAGTTTCAATGACAGTTAGGTTGTATAAATGAAGTTAAAATTCAACGGGGTTTTCAGCCCCATATAGGGCAGAAAACTAAAGCATCACCCTGAACGCACCATCGCCGTGGTGAAACATGGTGGTGACTGCTTCATGTTGTCAGCACAGTGAAGCTTTTAATGATTTGTAACTGTGAACATTTTGATAACTTTACAGAAAAAAAAACAAGTGGTTTACATTAAAGATTGTGGTTAAGATGCTTTTGAAATCCAATCTAAGCTTCTTGTTTAATTAGTTTTTTTCTCCACCTGTTTCCAGGTATTCTTTGCGTCGGTGCGTGCAGGAGGTAGTAGTCAGGTGTTCTTCATGACTCTCAACAGGAACTCGATGATGAACTGGTGACCTTCCTCCCTGTCCACTCTGCCTCGCTCTCCCATTGGCCAGTACAACAACCCCGTTGTTTCTCCTGCGGACAAATGCACGACAAATGAAACAAACCCAACTGACCCGGATCGTCGCAAATGGACTTTTATTGTTTGTGCTCTAAAGACAAATGCTGAGTAGGAAAAGAAGTTCCAGAAGAGACTAAATATCCTAGATTGATCTGGGTCACGGACAAGCCATTGTTACTTAACTGACTGGCACCGACTTTCCACATTTCCTCTTTCTTCGTCTTTTCCTTCCCTGTTGTCTCTCTTCATTTTGGACCAGTGGATAAGAGTTTACACCTGCCTCCTTCTTCCAATCCTATTTTCCACCATCCGACTGCCTTGACTTCTGTTTTCCTCTCATCCGTGTTGCGTGAGTTCATCCCCAAAGAGCTCTGAAGGCCTTTGATCTAATCTGAAGATGACACTATTGGAAAGGCAGCGCCAAGACAAAACTGATGACAGGACTACAAATTTATTCTGGATGTCGGTAATCAAAGCTGACAGCCTGTTTGATTTTCACTCACTTCCTCTCAGCTCCATCTTTCTGTGCTCTGACCGAACTCCATTCTGATTTCACGATCGATCACATTTCTCCTGACAGAGGCATTGGTGCACTCTGCTGTGAAATGGGTCGTAACAATATGCAATATCTTCTCTTTTTCCCTTTAGCATGAAATCACTGGTCCATCCTGCCATCTTCTTCTTCTTCTTCTTGTTCTTCGTCTTCTCCTCCTCTCCACTCCTCATCCCTCTCTGTACTTTTTAAACTCTGAAGGTGCTGCATCAGATTTACTGTAACCTTGAATGAACAAAAAAAGAGGAGCCATTCTGTTCATTTCTGTTTTCATTCTGTGGAAGATTTCGGAGTTAGTGATTCCTTAATGTTGGTGGAAACATACAGCACATCTGTGTCTCTGAAATCAGGAGTGTGTGCGCGTGAACTCATGTGTGTGTGACTTTAACTTGATACAAAAGTTTAAATCAAGGAAGAGTCGAAGCTAGACGATTTATAACAATGTCAGGCTGCAGTATTTCAATCTATCTCCCGACACGATAAAAAAAACAAAAAACATTGAGTTTGTTTACATGCACAGATGTCACATTATTTCATAGTGTAAAGTTTATGAGTTTCTGCATCTGAGCAGATGCAATATGCAGGATAATTTTAGGGGAGGGTTGTTTCTTTTCTTTTGTTGTTGTTTTTTTTTGTTTTGCTTATCCTGAACTCAGCCTCAACAGGATCTGAGCTGCTGTCTCTAACTACTGTGTGCATGTGTAAAGCATTCACTACTGAACACTGTGGGATCCTTTTCAATCATGCTCTGCCTCCGGTTGGCTCATCTGATTTTGGCTCCTAGGTATTTGTACAGTGACGAGCATGATGTAAGCGAAACTTAAAAATCGAAGCCAAAAGGGTATTAAGGATTACTGATCACTTTTTAACTACTGTCTTGTTTTTATTGTTATTGCTGTTGTTATAACAATAATATAACAATGTTTGTTTGTTTTTTTTTGTTTTTTTACCTCCAATAGTGATTTTTACTTTTTTGGGGGGGAGTTTTTATTTTAATGTAACACATTGCTGATTACTGTTTTGTCTTTATGAACAGAGATATGCATTAATAAATTTAAGTCTAATTTTTTTTTTTTTTTTCGAAAGAATTTTTTTCCCCAAAATATCAAGCACATGATAAATATGGTACAGATGTTGATTTTCTTTTCTTTTTTCCTTGAACCGATTTCACAACGTAATGCAGATAGTTCTGGAGCTGCTGGAGTAACCGGAGGATCTTTTTCCATGTGTTATGTTTTGGAATAAAGTTACTCCAAAGCAGGATTTTAACTCATTGGAGTTTTAACATCACATTCAGTGACACCCCCTGTGTTTATACTGTGTTTTAAGATTTACCTCAATAGTACGCCGGGTTTGCCCAGATTTATATTTATTTACCTGAAAATGTCCCTAACACGATCTGCTCCTGTCCCAGAATTTGTGAATGAAAGCATACTAAATGTGTCCGCTACTTATACATTTATCATGGGTGTTGGGACTATTTTCACTTTAATAAGGTTAAGAATTATTTAATCTCTTGGGGGCACAGAAGGGACAGAGTATACATTATTAAGCTTTTAAAAATTAGTATTTTGGACATTATGTTCACTAAAGTTCTGCAAGAGCTTACAACTTTTCATTTCCTCCAGACTTGTCTTCGAGTCACTTTATTCCTGCAAACAGCCGTCAATTGTTTTATAGGGTCAACAAAAGAGATAACAAGATACTAACTCAACCATAATTTTTTTTTATGAGTGCATTTTTTTTCCCTTTTGAAGTCTTTTTTTGTGCATTGAAGGACATTTAAATAAAAAAAAATACATTTACACTGTAGCTGTTTTTGTGCGTTGGTAAGCTGCATTTCGCTCATCTGAGCAGGCTAATGTTTTAGCAATAAAGCGCCGAGCTACAGGCCGTCTTCCCTGGGATGCACACGCTTTGGTCTAGCATAAGCGAGGCATTAATTGTCACCATGCTGAAATCTCTTCTTTCAAAAACCAGAACCGCTGTGGTAGACTTATAACTGTTCAGTTTGTGGTTTTATTATTTTTGAAAGAGCATTTACTAATGTCCTGTTTTGGGGATTGATTTGTTTATTTTTTAAAGCGATGACGCAAAAGAGAAATAAAAGAGACTACCATAACGGACCTGTTTGCCTGTTTGTGAGCATTTTTTGACTTAATTTTGTGTAAACATGTGTATCAGAGTCGACCCTCAGACTTTGTCCAAGCCTTAGTAATACATTAACAAAATGCTTCACAAGAACAAGTTTGAGCGTGCATGCACTCAGAAAAGTTTAATGCAAGTATTAATGTACAGTGAAAAAAAAAAGTAACTATTACACAAAGTGACTATGCAATCTGAGGTTTACTGCATTATTACTGAAGTTCTATTTAAAATTATAACATGTAGAAGGTATTAAAACCTTCAATATGTAAAATAATAATATTTTTCAAACATATATATTTCTGCATGAGAGATAACATAAGACTTCCCGTTGGGGATAAGTCCTATCTAGGCTGTCAATGCTCACATGAACCTGAACGTGTGTGTGTGTGTGTGCGTGTTAGCTGGTCGATTAGAGAGTGGACACTGTGTGATAAGGCATGTAGATTTCATTGATCATTACCAGCCTCAAGGGAACACTCGACGCATCATGGAGACGGGAAAGGTACGAGAATTGCTGAAAAAGTGCTCTTTTTATGCATTTTAGAAATTTATCCAAAAAAGGTCTAGGATTCTTCCAAAATTTTTACTGGGGGTATATTAGGAAATATTAACTTGCTTGCTGATGTGGTTGTGAACGTGAAACTGTGTTTGGATTGCAGCAACTGACAGGTACACTGGCTATCGCAGTGTTCACAGCAGCTCTGGGTTCCCTGCAGTACGGATACAGTCTAGGAGTCATCAATGCGCCCCAGAAGGTAACATGCACTCACTTTCACCCAATAAACTGCTTGATTTCTCACACCCTAAAGTTTTTGCTCTTAAAGAAAAATGGGTTTATTCTCAGTTACGGTGTTGTTTCAAAAAGATGACAAAACCCTTAAAAAAAAGTTACTTCATTTTTTTTTTTTGCTAAAAATAAGCAAGTTGGTCTGTAGCAGTTTTTGTTAAATCAAAGACACAACATGTGTGAGTGTCAGATGACATAATTGTTTTTACAAGGACAAAATGTTCAATTACACAAATGCTGCAAACCTTTATCAGTCTTCTAAAACATTTACAATTAAATATTAAGTTAATATTTCCAAGATCTACATAAGGTCTTGCAAAAACATTTACACTCATCTGATATTTTATCTTACACAACATTACAACCTTTAATGTATTTTATTGGATTTTTATGTGATGCGCTAACTCAAGAGAAGGTTTAATAGATGCATGGTTCACAGATTTTATTGCACCGCTGCAAATTTACAAAGTCATGGTTAGTCAAGCAGTGCATCATCCAGAGAAGCTGCGAAAAAAGCTTTGGAGGAGCTGCAGAGAGCCACAGCTCAAAGATCTGTTAAAAGATGTACATTATAAATTATACTAAAGCATACTAAAGAAACACCCCAAGAAGTGACATTTATGAAATCCATAACGGTGTTTAGTTTTAATGTGATGAAAGATGAAAAGGGCCACGAGATTTAAACACTTGGCACTATTCATTTGCTTTAGGCATGTTTTAGAATCACCTGACCAAATACTGCACTACAGTTTTATTTTCTTTCTATGCCGCAGGTCATTGAGAAGCATTATGCTCTGTCTTTGGGTGTGTGGTCCGAGAGGTCAGCATTGCCAGAAAACATCACGAAGGAAGAAAATCTCCTGGAGGAACAAAAGCATCCTTCCGTAGTCATGTACTGGTCACTGTCGGTGGCCATCTTCTCCATTGGTGGCATGGTGTCCTCCTTCCTGGTGGGATTTATCGGAGACTTTAAAGGAAGGTTAGAGATTTCCAAGAGTGGACATCACATTTTCACTAAAACTGGAACAAAGAAGAGGAGAAACGTTCCTCTTTTCTTTCTGTTCTGCAGGGTGAAGGGCATGCTGATGGTCAATGTTCTGGCTGTAGTGGCTGGACTGCTGATGGGTCTGTCCAGGATGTGGAAGCCCCACATCATGGTCATCACAGGGCGTGCCATTATGGGCTTCTACTGTGGTAAATTCACGCATCTGGAGTCACCTTCACTTCACAATGAAGGCATTTTGCAGCAAAATGCTGTAATCTGTTACAATGTATGATTCAGGTTTAACGTCAGGACTGGTACCGATGTATATCGGAGAAATTGCACCTAAAGCTTACAGAGGAGCTCTGGGAACGCTACATCAGTTGGCCATTGTCATTGGCATCCTACTCAGTCAGGTAGGTTAAACTCTCACACACCTAGACCAAAACAGGGCATCATTTGTGCTTGAATAAAATTGAGAGTATTTAATCAATTAATAACATGTATTTGAATGCAGGTATTAGGTTTGGATTTTGTTCTCGGTAACGATGAAATGTGGCACGTGTTGCTTGGTCTGTCCGGAGCTCCTGCGATATTACAGACCATTTTGTTGCCGCTTTGCCCCGAGAGTCCACGCTACCTTTACATCCTGATGGGCAAAGAGCAGGAAGCCCGGAAAAGTAAGAACCAAAATATGCCAATACAAGAGCAATTAACTGTTTTTGTTTGGTTTTTCTCTCATGCAAATACAATTCGCACAATTTAGGATGAGAAAAATGGCACCACATTCCCCTCTGTCCTCCAAATGGAGGTCAACAGTTAGCTGCTGGTTAGACTTGCAAAGAAGTGTCAAAGCAGCCTGGCAACTTTTGCAAAAATCAACGCAACTTTATGCCAGAGTTAAATAAATACAACATGATGAAAATGAGAATTTGTTCTTAACCGACTTACTTGGTAAAATCAATCAATCAATAAATAAAGCAAACATTTTTGTATGAGCAAAGGTTCTGTTGAGATGTGTTTCTCTGTAGCCAGAGAGAAAATGGGTGTTTCAATATTTTGTTTTCATGGTACAACACAGATAATTGAAACATTTCACTCACAGTGGAGAAATTGTCATTACAGAAAGCAGCTTTAATTTAAGCAAAAGATTTCAACAATGTTGCCTGTTACTGCATGATGTTGTGCTCCTGAGTGTTTTCATGCTGCACTTCTTCCTCAGGTCTGCATCGTCTGAAGGGGGCATATGACCCTGTTCACGACCTGGAAGAAATGAGGAGAGAGAAGGAAGAAGCAGACAAAGAGCCGAGAGTGTCGATCCGTTTTTTGGTAGGTCTCTCTCTGCAGAGGTGAACACTGTAGAGTTATACAACCATAAACCTCGTTGATTTAGAGTGCTGAGGAGCCTTCAGGTAGTATGATATGTTGTGTCACTGGGACATAAACATGCTTTGGCAAAGAGGCCCATCTTTTTTTGGCCTCTTTTCAAAACAGGAGAAATCAAAAGAGCGTGCCCTACATCTAGGGCTGGATGTGAATCGACCTTCATAAATCCAGAAAGCCCATGAAAATAGGAACTGGTCTTAACTTATTGCACTCAGAACAGCAGGTAGAAAGCTTAAAACCCCTGAAACTGTGAAAGAAGTAGGGGTGTGGGGGGGGGGAACTCCAAAGTTCATTGTTAGAGAATTGCAACATCAGCATTCTTCCAGCATGAGGTTATGCTACTTTAAAAAATGTCGGTTTTAAACAAATAAATAATAAAAAAAAAACATTGACTTACTGGTAGTAAGCTATGTGTTTGCTATTAGTTTGTGTTTGAACTTTTGCAGTTTGTCAAAGTTGAGCTGTACTAAATTGCTTTTGTGGACTTTGGGACTGGGCTGGGTTACCAAGCAGTCTTCTGATTTAGCCAATACACTTGCTATTCTTGTCAGGAATTAAACTTTGGATTTTTGGAGTTTGACCTGCATTGCTTTGCTTTGTGTTCCACCCCTGCTTGGGGCAATATAATATATTAAGATATAAATAATCTGATTATTTTATTAGGGACATCTCGTGAGAACTGTATTAGAGCTCCTTTCACCTTCAGAACTGCCTTATTTTTGGGATAAATTTGACAAAATGCTGGAAATTTTCCTTAGAGGTATTTTGTTGTATATTGCAATGCCGTACTAACATGACAGCATTGCAAAAATATTCCAGATTTCTGGGTAGCACCTCCATTATGTGGGTTTACCATCTACCATATACTACTTTATTATAGTATATCATAGGCTATTTTTGTTTCTCTTTTCTCTACTAGATCCTCTCCTCTGTATACAGGCAGCAGCTGTTTGTTGCCCTCATGATGCACCTTTCACAGCAGCTGTCTGGCGTTAATGCAGTAAGTGTAGAAGTATTTTTTTTTACCTAATACCAAAATGTAGTGATTTTATCTGTGTAGAGGTATCAACTGAGATATTTAATCAAGTTTAGCAAACCGCTAAAATGTGACTTTGTAATGTTGGATTCTTTCTTTTTGCATTGTCGGTCAGATCTTCTACTACTCTACAGCCATCTTTACCCAAGCTGGTGTCAGTCAGCCAGTCTATGCCACGATAGGAGTGGGAGTCATCAACACGGTCTTTACCTTGGTGTCTGTAAGCAATGCGCTCACATGTGCAACACCAGCGTTACGTGTTGTATGATTTCGTTCTGTCTGTAAGCGTGCTCTGTGTGTCCCAGGTTGCACTGGTGGACAGAGCCGGAAGGCGCACTCTGACTCTGGTTGGTCTGGGAGGGATGTGCTGCTGTGCTGTTGCCATGACAGTGGGTCTCAAATTCCAGGTTTGTTCGATCAAGTGGAAGATCTCCAGTCTCAGCAAAAAAACGATCGCCGGGGTTTATGAGACACCGAGGCAAACGAATATACAAGCACAGATTCATTACACACAGTCAAATATTTCAGGTCTTTATTTCTTGTCATTTTGATGAGTATAGTTTACAGATATTGAAACCTCAAGATTTGGTTTATCAAATAGTTAAAAATTTTTCATTCAAAATACATTCAAGAATTGAATTCATACAGTCAGGTGGTGAATGGCAAAAATCTGCTCTTTTCTCTCCAGGTAAACTATTCCTGGATGAGCTACGTCAGCATGGCAGCCATCTTCCTGTTTGTGAGCTTCTTTGAGATTGGCCCCGGTCCTATTCCTTGGTTCATAGTGGCTGAACTATTCAGCCAGGGGCCTCGGCCGGCCGCCATCGCTCTCGCAGGCTGCTGCAACTGGACCAGTAATTTTATCATTGGCATGACCTTCCCATACATACAGGTAAAGAGCCAGTATGTGCACTGTGCTGTAAACTACTGCAAACCTCACATCATGTCCCGCGATCAAACATCGACTCTATTTTTAATACATATTTTTCTGTATTCCTCACCAGGCTTGGATGGACTGCTATGTGTTCATCCTGTTTGCAGTGTTGCTTCTCTGTTTCACCATATTTATTTATTTCCGGGTTCCTGAGACCAAGGGCAAAACGTTTGAGGAGATTGCCGCTGTCTTCCAAAAGAAAAAGAGGATCCACAAAGACAATGCCGAGCTGGAGCAGCTCAAATCGTCCAGCGATGCTTAAGGCAGCAGCTGCTATGATGACTGCACGGCAACAGCGCTGCCAACTGTTCCACTGTGCAACCCAAAGAGGTCAAAGAGGTCAAAACCTCTTGACCTTATTCACATGTTATCAAGTTACAACAACACACTTTAAAGTGCTTTATTGGTAATGTATATGATAGACTGACTCAAATTAGAGCATAATCGTGAAGTGAAAAGACGAATATGATTGTTTTTACAATGTTTTCTTTCTTACAAATAATTGTGTGACCTGCATTTGTTTTCAGCCTCCTTCATTAATACTTTGCTGAACTGTTTTTAATACAATATTGTGACTTCTCCAGATCAGTCAGATTGGATGACAAGCAACTCTAAAAATCTGTTTTTTAGCATGAAGTTAGTTAGCATGAAGCTAACTATGTTGATGTTGGTTCTTCACTATTAATCTCTAGAAACCTCTGAGGCCTTCTCATAACAGTTATGAGATATTTACTGATTAAGTGACTTTTATTTAGGTGTTTTAAAGTAAACGGGGCTGAATACAAATACAAGCAAAATTTTTTTACATGTTTGTAATGTGTATCGTTTTACTTCCACATCACTGTTATGCTCTACTTTGTGTGGCCCTATCTCATAAAATCCCAGTTACGCTTGTGTTTGTAACATGACAAAATATTTTCCAAGAAGTACCGTTTGCTGAGGACATAGTACATTTATTTAATTATATCCCTCCTGCTCCCCCCACTCTTTTTTACACATTAGTAAAATTTCACAATGTTTACATGTAATAGAGTTAAGATTTTTACTACAGTAATGAAAGTAAAAGTTTACTATTATAAGTGTTTTACAATGACAACAAACCATATTCCCACCATATGTCGGAGAAAACTTATAAAACTTGTTAAAGCTAAATATCTGTAAATGGAAAATGGAAACAACACAGTGATAGATACATTAATCAATGCATTTGAGTCTTAAAGAAAAACTGCAAGGCAGTTGTTGAAGGAGTTAGGACAAAAACTGTGCCAGCTCCCATGATAGCATTGTTAGCTTGTGTTATGTGATCAGCAATAAAGCTGGTCTAAATGAAGGATAATATAAAAGCATAAAAACTCAAAGGCGAGAGAAGGCAAAGCCAACAGGTAAATGAATTACACCGCTGTCTAAAATCTCCTACAAAATTTGACAAGATTCTTCCCTGTGTTGAAGATTTCAGGATATCTTTGGATATTTTCTCACTCAAGCTTTGAAAGATGTATTATGCAGTATAATAAGAAAACACTATTTTGTACTTCAAAAGTGTGACCTTTAAGACATGCATTTCTATCACTTTGTCTTTCTGCAGTATGATATGAAAAAATCTGAACATGTAAGCTTTCAATATTTCATTTTCTGTATGAAAAAAAAAACAATAAAAGTGTTTCTATTGTACTTCACTAACTTTACTTAGTAGGTTTACTTTTCATTTCCCAGTTTTATAAATGTAATGTGCAAAGCATTACATTTTGTTTTTATATTTTGCTTTTATATTTCAAGTTTATATTTCTATTGTTTTGATGATTATGGAAAACCCAGAGATAAGACTGCTGGAAAAGGACATCAGCATCTCCTTAGCACTTCATGTTTCCCATCAACAGAAGGAGACACAAAGTACTTTAAAGTTTGCTGGCAGATATCTAAGCTGATTTTGGACTTGATAAAACACAGTGAACCAGCATTAGAAGACTGATATTGTGTGGTTTGTGTGACTCTCCACTGTTCTTCCAGAATCTGGAAAAAGCACCTTTATCTGAAAAGCAGGATGCTTCTGATGCTGTGAAGGTTGTAGCTTATGTGTTAGTTACACCTCTATGTAGCTATTGAAACTCAGTCACTTAATAAATCTACCCCAAAGTCTTCAGTGGACTTTGCCTCACATTAACTGTTGCCTGTGCACCTTTTTTTAGCCAGATTTTCCTTTCACTTAACTTTCAACGAATTTGCTTGGATAGATCTTTAGAAATTACTTTAGCCTCATTATGGAAGCTGACACAGGACAACTATTAGTCTTTTGTCAAGGCCATAACATGCCTATACCATAACACTTGTGTATCAAAAATAAATTTTTATTGGTCTTATTTAATTTTTTCAATTTCTTTAAAAAACAATTTTGGATTTAAGGTATTATAGCTGTAATAAAATGAGCAAGAAAAAAAAGACATATCTTATTACATCAGCATAATACATGAGTCTAAATTTTTGATGAACGACTGAACTCAATTAAATTTTAGATTATATTTTTAATTTGAGGCTGCACAGTGGCGCAGTTGGTAGAGCTGTTGCCTTGCAGCAAGAAGGTTCTGGGTTCGAGTCTTTCTACATGGAGTTTGCATGTTCTCCCTTTGCATGCGTGGGTTCTCTCCGGGTACTCTGGCTTCCTCCCACAGTCCAAAAACATGACTGTCAGGTTAATTGGCCTCTCCAAATTCTTCCTAGGGGTGAGTGTGTTGTTTGTCCTGTCTGTCTCTGGGTTGCTCTGCGACAGACTGACGACCTGTCCAGGGTGACCCCACCTCTCGCCCGGAACGTTAGCTGGGGATAGGCACCAGTACCTCCCGACCCCACAGTGTCATAAAGACCCTCATAGTGGTGACTGGTAACTATAAAAACGAACTGTTTAGTACTGCTTATGTGTAACGAACATGTAACGTTTATGATAAATATGCTGGACCAAAGGTGAGACAGTTTCAGCTTGCCGCGCGCTCAGTCAGGGAGGAGCGTTGCCTCCACTCCACCGGCGCTGCCCGGTGTTGACGGCTCACCTATAAACTCCACATGCGAAGTGATTCTCATCTTTTGGTGTAAGCGACACAGAAGGTAAGCTAAGCTCACTTTTAATGACATGTTTTGACAGTACCTGCTCATTAAGCAACATGATGGGTAGTGGTATAGCATCGCCTTGTCTGATATTTCATAATAGGTGGGCTTCGTAGTCACCGGTGCTCCAGCAGTGATTTGTGCGAATAAAATGAGAGGGTGCTGCTTTAGCTAGCATCTGCGGCCAGGGTGGATGTGCAACCTCAGTGAGGAAAGCTAGCAGGAGTAACTGTGAGAAATTGGGATGCTGGAACCTGAGATAGTTTTTAGTTTAAACTCTCTTGTCTAAATTACCACGTCGTTAATGGGTATCCTAGCAGTGCTGTTGTATCCTTTGTTTATACCACTGAGAAAAGACTAATGTAATAGTCATTGTTCAATTGAAAACATTGTTGGCATATTGCTGCGCAAACACGTCTGTCTATAGCAATTGGCTATTAGCTTGAGGCAACACAGTCTTGGTTTTCTCTCCTGATTGGGAGAAATAAAAGCTGAAATTTCCCTTGACTGAAACATTTTTGTCATCCTAAAGTGCAGCTTTAAATTGACGTTGTTCCAGATGACGAACATGCTAGTTTGAACAAGACAGCTAACTTGGCAACAGTGTAACAAACTGTCACAACAACCCTCCATAAGAATGCTGAATGATCAATTATGGAAAGTTAAGTGGAAGGAAACAAGTGGGGAAGGTGCACATTGATAGGAGTTTTGAAGCCCCATTCAAGATTTGGGATGCAGCAGGAGTCGGTGTACCATTTCATAGTGCAAAAAAATAAAAAATAAAATGTGGCTGGCTTAGTTATTAACCTCAATTATTAGAACTTCACAATCTCTTCTCCAGATGTTAGTGTGAAGACTTTCCCCGAGGCATAACACTCAATATTTATAAAGATGGTTCTTATACACCTTCCAAGCCTAATATTATTCTCTCCTTCTTCTACTGAAATCTTGAGTCATTCTTGGTCTTTGTGTGTTTGCATCTTAAACCTTTCCAATAAAATTATAATTTAAAGACTGTCACCTTATTTCCAAGGTATTACTATCATTGTTCAGCATTATTCAATGTTGATTTTTAGTGACAAAAGTGACAAAATTCCCTACAATTAGCAAAAACCATCTTTCTTTTGACAGCTTACAATTTCAGACTCAATATGCTGCTGTTGCTTTCAATTAAGAGATTGAATTGGTAGCAGCTCACTTACTTTGACACACACCTGATATAGAGTTTGGATCAAGACACTGCAGTTCACCAAAAGCGTCGGCGACGGTGTTGGAAATAAAGCAAAGAACATGGGGAAATATTGTGGTTAATTGCAACAAGAAGATCGATTCATCACAATTATATGATCTCCTGGTAAAAGGCAGCCCCAGTAGAGATCTGATTTCAATAAAGCAGTTTCCATGTGTTCCTCCATGTTGCTTTCAATTCATAGTTTTTTTCCCAACTGTTAGATGTAAAGGAAGGTACTAATTTATTTTCCTTGGTGTGTGGAGCAGACCCCCCCACCCCCACCCACTATGGCAGATGATGACTTCTCCACTGCAGATGCTGGGGCCTCTGCTACATTCCCCATTCAGTGCTCTGCACTGAGGAAGAATGGCTTCGTTATGCTGAAAGGACGACCCTGTAAGATAGTTGAGATGTCTACCTCCAAGACCGGAAAGCACGGTCATGCCAAGGTAAAACCTTTCTCATCCATTGGCTTCAGACTGGAAGGAATTTTTTATTTATCTATTTATTTTCTATCCTTGTTTGTTCTCAGAATTTATCGTAAGACCCATCTCTATTTCTTTAAACTTTTTTTCTGGAAGTCATATTTTACTAAAGATGACTTATACTCATAGGTGCATCTTACTGGAATCGACATTTTTACTGCGAAGAAGTATGAAGATATCTGCCCCTCCACACATAACATGGATGTCCCAAATGTGATCAGAAAGGACTACCAGGTGAGATGGTCCTTTTGGAGAAGGTTACAGTATTTATGAAATGTTTGTACAACCTGGACGTCGTTATATCAGTCGAAGTGACATTAAATTCCAGTATCTCTTCTCCAAGTCAACAAAGCCTTTCTGCATAATTTCTAGATTCGTATTTCAGTAACTTTTTAAAATTTATTTTATGTATCTGATCCTCATGGAAATCCTCAAGCTTCATCTAGCAACCAGAGGGTTATCTTTAATGTTAGGCCAATAAAACAAGCTTAATATATTGTTATGGATATTGTTATCAATTTATCCCATCAGAACATGTTTGCCATGTTGCTGAAAGAACTTTTTGAGAACTTTGAAAACCAGATTTCTCTTTCTTCCACCTCACAATTATCTTTTACATTTGGTTTTGCGAATTTTAAACTCAAGCATTTCCCCCAAATATATCAGCCAGTTTTATTTGATTTGTGCTCTCTGATTTCTTGGATGCTTTTCCTGGTGGCAAATTTTAGGTACTTGATATCATAGATGGCTTCCTGACCCTGATGGAAGACAACGGAGAGACCAGAGAGGATCTCAGGCTGCCAGACGGTGACATGGGCAAAGAAATTGTGAAAAAGCTGGAGAGTGGAGATCAGTTTCTGGTAAAGTTCCTTGGGTTGTTTTATACCAAAGTCGTAGCTAAGATCTGCAGCATATATAATGCCAGTCAGAGGTTAACATACACTCATCATCAGAGCTAATGTCGGATTAGCATTGAGCTTTTATTGAATGGTATTTCAGAACTGAAATTAAATCTCAACCTTAATCAAAATGTATGGACTAAATACAAACGCCCGTCTCCATCACTAAAGGACATTCATGCGAAAGGTGACGGCACTGTAAAAGGTTCTTCTTGAGTAATAAAGTGATTCTTGGCTTATCAGAAATGATACCCAGCAGAAAAGTCACAAGAAAGTGAAGCAACGTTTGTGGAATTCCCTCTTTAAAATGATTATTTTTTTCTTTTCAGGTGACTGTGTGGAAAGCTGTGGCTGAGGAGGCTGTAGTTGGCATTAAGAACATGACTCCTATGTAGACCATGGAATCAGTGGAGACCTCAGATTCCTGTCGTCCTGTATGGTTTTAAAGCTTCACCAAAGCCACTGGCCTTCACCACACGTCTCAGCCGGTGTCCCATTTCATTCCTCCGCTCTCCTGCTGAAAGCTGAAATTCTGAAAACTGGACTCGGTCAGCTTCAGCTGCACTTCACACTCAGACCAACCTGTCCATCCATTGCTTTCATAGCACCACTGTGTAGCACATGCCAGGTACTATAGGAGGAGTCTTTGACCATGCTCCAGAACATCATATCATTCCTACTTGAGTGTGTTGTTCGCACGCCACCTTGCTAAACTTCAGTTTAAATTAAAAAAGAAAATAAAAATCCCATTAGCTGTATTGTAGCTCCCCGCAGATGAAAAACTGTCTCTGTTTTCACTTTGCATAAACTCCGCTTTAGTCCATTAAGTTGGGTTCTGCCTTTCCACGCAGTTGACACACCCTGACGTTACATTCACATAGTTCACGCTTTAGCATCTGTGGGTTTTTATGTAGATCATAGTTTTTTCTTTTCCTTTTTCTCCACTCGCACTGCAGATCTGCAGGGCAAGTTTTCTACTGCACGCAGCCCGGTCCCAAGGTCAGTGTTTTCCAGCTGACAACTGTGCTGTCTCAGCAGCCCAAACAGGCTGGAGCAGACAGAGGTAGGCAGAGTGAGGCAGTTTTCTTCCTCTATGCTATGAAATGTAATGTTTTGTTTTTTCTCACTTGAGGCCTTCACAAGCTGGCAAATGTATTGAAATTATTTCGAAGGAAACAAAGCAAATCGTTGTTAAATATACATATAAGTGTTAGCAAATCTTACTTAAAGCAAACTGCGTGTGCAGAAGATCAGATGGGAATGTGTAGCAAAAATAAAAAAAAATGGAGGAAATGACGTTTTTAGATTTGCATGATGCATCCATAGTTAAAGGGAAGCGAAGGAATATAATGTCGCTGCTTGGCGACTTGTGGGAGAGGTGTAGGAAACATGTTAGAGAGTTTGTGTGCAGAGTTTGCACTCTAATATATGATTGCACAGAGACTCTCCTGGACTTGTATAAAAAATAATGGTAGTCTAATTTTTCTATTTAATTTAGTTACACTGTTAGGGGTGACAGTAGATAAACGCAGGACATTTGAGTCTCCTGATGAACAGTGCTTTGCAGATATTTTGAACTTTTTTCACATTACAGCCTCAAGCTCTAATATGTTTTGTTGTTGTTGTTTTCTGGATTGGACCAACACAGACACAGTGTGGTTAAAATCTGGAGAGGACAAGGGCAACTTAAAAAGTAACACCATTAATATTTTTCTTTGTAGAAAATACATAATTTGTCGGTCTGTTGCATCAAACCAAAATAATTGCTGAGATTCCTAAACCTGAAAAAAAAAAAAAAAAAATATCCATCATCTTGGTTGATGGGTATTTGGTACGTTGAGATTTGTAGTTGTAATGGGACAAAATCTTCAAAGGGTACATCGACCTTTGCGAGGTGCTGGATCCATCTGGGTGCAAGAGAACCTGCTTTTCCAAGCATGTATGTTTACCCCTACCTCCTAGTTGTATTTGATGAAAACCCCAAATTGGGTCTAATTGTATTAATAATATCTTGGAACCCTAGCAGTGTAGCCTAGGGTTTATCTTTAGTTGTTGTTTACAGTGCTCTGAGAGAAGCATAAAATGTTTTGGAGGAGTTTGTCTTTAGGGATTGCATGTGTTCAGAGGAGACAGATTGCCACCGCTGAGATGTGGGAATGACGCATTTAGATTTCAAGGAAGTTCTGCTGCACGAGAAGGAATAAAAGCAATACTTTAAGGTACTTTTAAAGTTTTCCACCATAATGCTGTTTTTAAATCTTCTTAAAGGTTTTAAGGTATCTGGTTTCTGTAGCAGGATCCCTCAATCCCTTAGAATGGGCGAGGAAAATGTTTACATGATGCTTAATGATATCAGGTCACTACTGAAATGTTGATCCTAAATAGATTTTTTTTTTTTGTAATTTGTGTAAAGAAGCAGATTGTAATGGGGCATTTGAAGGTTTTCTGTTCAGTTTTTGTACAACAGCAGCCGGTCTGTTACTTTTGTCTGGCCTTCAGGCATCCTAAAGTGTTAGATTTTTTGTTTTTTTCCGCCAAAACACAAAAATAGTTTGCTATATTTTTTTATTTGTGGTCATTCTAGTTTAGTTTCTTTATTTACATAACATTCTATAAGGAATTGGTAGCTTAACATTTGAAGCACCAGTTTGATATTTGTAAATAAATCAGAGAAATTATGTCTATGAGCCCTTATTCTAAACTTTGCAAGATGAATAACTTGTACAAATGTTAATTAAGCACTCTATAGCACTTTGCTGTGTCAGATTTTATTTTATTTTTGTTGTTTGTGTGTACATGTGCCTGTACAAAAATAGTGTTGCCTCTTTAAAAATGTATTACAAATTCGTAATATTGAAGTAACTACTATTCTCATGGTATCCAAAGAGGAGGTGTCTTCCTCAGCACATTAGTGCTCATCTATGTATGTGTAAGGAAGTAGATTTTTGTTTGTTTTATTCCTTTCATTTAGTCTCTTTTACCAGACAGTTCCATTAAACAGCCGTAAGGACAAGCGTCTCTTTCAGCTGCCTCCAAGTAACTAAAAAGCCAATCTGGACTTCCAGGAGTTAAGCTAACTTTGTGAATCATCTAGAAAACTGCATTAAATGTTTCTCTTTTAGTTGATAAAACACAAAGGTGGCATACAACATCCTCTAAAAAAAAAAAAAGAAAGTGACTATTTTTTGTTTAAGCAACTTTTAACAACCATACAGGAGGCGCTGGCTTCTGACCCACACTTCGTTTAATTGTTGCCCTTCTCACTTTTATTTTATCTACATCCAACATCAATACTGAATAAAGTACCTATGGCCAAAGTCCAGTGTTCTGTTCTGTCTTCAGTCCAACTCAATGTGCATTATTGGTTAGTATTGAGGAAGTGTAACTCACTGCCGAGGGGCAGTCGACCGTGAGGACACTGTTGACCTGCCACATCAGAATCATAACCACAGGTTTTCCTCAACCACCTCTTCACAAGTCAGATCCTACAGAAAGAACAAAACCTCTTTCAGATCATTCATTCATTCATTCTGATTAACAAGTATTATCTTAATGTCCAGATTAGAGAAATCTGAAAATGCTCTCTTTTCATTGTTTTGCATTCATTCAGATGTCGCAGGCGGAGCCGGAGAGGCGACCGGGGGGCCAGTGCCCCCCAGCTTCATTTATTAAAACCGCAGTGAGTTAAGTTTAATTCTTTGCAGTGGCGGAGCCGCGTCAGCATTGGTTGTCCAGCGCACTGCGCATGTTACGGTTTAATTAACTTCTGCACCTTTATTTAATTCCTCAAAATAAACTGCTGGCTCCTCTGTTTAGACTATAAATGAATTAAAACAACATTGCATTCTCTTTAGTTTTCTCTGTTCTGTACTGGAGACTGGAGTTAAAGCCGCCATTTCAAATAAAGGTTTGCAATGAGCTTCATAACCAGACGCTTTGGAGCCCCCTGTCAGAAAGACGCATTTAGTTCAGAGTCCATGAGATGATATTCAGAAAGGTTTTTTTTTAATTGATTTTAGTTGCCTCTGCGATGAGCTCTTTGCGTATAAAGTCTATAATGTCTATGATATAATGGGCTCCAGTCAAGGGTGTTAATTATAACCTGTCAAATGACGGAGGGGCTTAAAATTTTCCAGTCGTTTAAAAAAATAACCAAATATTCTGTTAACGACTGGAGCCGCCTCGTCCCCGCCTCCTATATAGATGTATACACACATCATTATTTTAATTTTTGCCCCCCCAGCGGTAGCCCTGCCCTCCACTTTAAAAGTCTTGCTCCGCCACTGGTCGCAGTCATCTTTGCTTCATTGACAAAACTGGTTTTTATTACAATTTAGTTGTTCTCCATTTACCTCACTTCAAAATAACTCCATCGTCCTTCAACAAGCTAACTGGCATTTTATAAATTAAATTGAATTTGTCATGTAAAGTATGGACTCAATCCAGTTTCAGAATGGTTTTCTAGTGTGCAATTCTAATACCGCAACTTCTATGAAGTGAAAAATCCTGCACCGACCTTATAAAATCAAAATGTATGGAAGAAAATTAGAGTCAATGGGAAATAAAAACAATTCTGACTTAAATCTTATGAAATTTTTTCTCTTTCTAATTCTCTACTGTAAAATGCAAAACAAAGAAAAATGGATGAACTGTCCATACTTCTATTACATTCTCTAAGTTCAGCAGTAGATGGCAGTAAAACTTCACTTTTCATGTATTTACAATCTATTGTTTTTAGTGGTCAAAGGGTTTGCACGTCCTTCAAGTTTTTGTGCATAATTAGACATGATTTTAAACATTTTAGTGGAAGTCTCAGTGTCACCCAATTTCATCTGTGCTAAAGCCATGAATTTTATAGAGAAAACAGTCAAAAAGCAGTGATGATATGGCTATAAACTGCCACAAACACTCTTTTCAGTGCATATTAACAGTGATCCTTCCCACAGGACCAGCTACGTTGGATTACCTGTGAAGACGGGCTCAGTAAGACAGGCTTCTCAGTCATTACAGTGGAAACTCCTGCACTTATTCCTGCCAAGAATGTTTTACCGGGATATGCAGAACTCTTTCAAGGCTCACGTGGGAAGTGAAGCCGGGATTGCACAGAGGATTGGCCGAGGTATTACAAACCATCCCGCAGAACCCTGAACCTGTTTATGCAGACGGCAAAGCTGTTGGATTCCTCTCTGATTTATGGGAGAGATGAACCGGACTGAAATGGCTCCGTATTTGATAGAGTTTTGTGGCACAAGGCTTGTCCTATAAGTCGGGGAAAGAAGTGCTCTACACACATCGGCTGCTTACATCAACAGTGAGGTTGGGTCAAGCATAGGAAGGGCCCTTCCGTAACGGCGGGATCTGTTTCTCCAAACAGCGTGAAAAGGGGAGGCAGAGGAGATCAAAGCCGGCGTGTGAACCGTGCTTTTATTGAAACTATGTGGGATTAACCAGACTTGTCTTTCTGCATGCATGAAAGGGAATGCCCATAAAACATGAAGAGATTTTTATTTATTTATTTTTTTTATGTTTTCTTCTTTCAGCTCTTATCTTCTAGTAGGGTGAAGCTGCTATAGGATCCAAAAGGATGCAGATTTTCTTTTGGAATCAAATCGAGTGGAAGCCCCGTCATCTTTGACAGCAATCAGAAGGATTGATTGAGGACAGAAGGAGGCATTTTGGGCTCCTTTCATGTGCTGGGTCCCACTGAGAGACAAACAGCTGGGGGAGGTTTGTGTGCCAGATGGGAGGAGAAACGAGCGTATTGGTGAGGAGCCTTTGATGGATGGTGATATTTTTACATAAGTGACCATTTATCACTGGCTGGACAGCTTTTTTGCCCCCCTCCTGTAACGACACATTACGAAAGTTTTCATGGCTCTCGAAGACTTTTCGCATTTTCTCATGATACAACAACCTTCTGTGTATTTCGTTGAGATGTTAAACGACAGATCAACACATCAATAGGAAGTGGAAGGATAACAAGACACGGTTTTCAAAATGTTGGCCCTCATCCCCAAAAAGAATTTCTCTAGGAAATTAGCTGGAGGAGCGTTAACAGGGAAAGCAGTTGAGACGTTTGTGACTCTGGAGGAGCTGTAGAGATCGCTAGCTCAGGTGGAAGACGTTTTCCATTTTGTGAATAGTTTAATTTGTGCTGAAAACTTTTGATCTAATAAACCTGCATAAACCATCTGTGCTGAGGAGACCAATTTGGACCACTCTAAAATCGCAGTCTAGGTCTGCTGAAAATCAAGTGAAGACTTGAAATTGTAATTGCAAGAAAGATGGTTTCACAAGTATCACCTTGGGAGGACAAATACAGATGCAGGATAGTATTGAAAACTATATACCTAGTTACTTTTTTGCTGGACCAGCTATTTTCTTTTCTTTTCTTTTCAACTCTGTCTGTGTATGAGTGGTTTGCAGGAAACTGTGATTGAGACCAGAAGGGAGCTTTTCATCAAAAATAGCTATGATAACAGATGTGTCCAGTTGCGTAAGGGGCTCACAGCATGCTTCCTATTTTAATCGTACTCTCAGATAGCTGTGAAGATGTTCTCTGTAGCAGTGAGGTGACGACTTTACTCTTAACAACTATTTGCCCCAAAGCCTTAACCTAAGTTACTACATATTGTTAATTTGTCTAACGTGAATTATTTTCTTTTGCGACAACATATTGCAATCACTCCTTTCTCTAATTTATACTTCACCTGGTTAACAAGGAGGCTTCTGTTTCTGGCTGGTTGTCTCGGTTGAATCGAGTCTGATCCGGACTGTAGCCTCCCGCTGCTGCATGTTGTTCCTGGCACAGCTTTGAACTTCCCTGTGTGTAAGCAGCACACAATGTATGAGTGTATATTTGTCAGAGCAGGTAGTAGACTTAGTAGCTGGAATGTTTGGAGCCGGCGTCCAACATCTGGAGGCTGACTCCAGAAGAAGCATAAAGAAGAGCTGGTGGGTCGGACAGATCATTATTCAAACCAGATGTGGGTAACTTCTCATAAAAGTGGTATAAAAAAACAAAACCAGACTGTATTTTCTTTCACTTTTATTTTGTTTAGTTTAGGAGTAAAAGGCCATTCTTTTCTAATGTGTTCTCTGAAGTAAGATATTTTTAAGAAAAATAATGAATATACAAGACAAACGAATATAAAGTTGTTGTTGTTATAGAGTGTAACAATAGGTCCAACACAATGATTATTGACATACTGAATCAGGTGGTTATAAGGGCATCTGCTGGTCATAGTAGTGATGGTATCATTTAAAAGAATAGGATATAAAAACATCTATATCCAGCTCAAGAACTGCATATTTAAAACTCTACTTGTTTATGCGAAAGGTTGCATTCAGGACAGTCTGATAAAATGCAGATAAAAAATAAAAGATTTATCTTCCTTCTTCCTTTGTTGTTGGGACTTATGGTCTGCCACGCCAGAAAAACAGCCTCAAGGATATCCAGTAATTTCCCATTCTTTGTTGAAATGAACCAAATGTTGTTTTGTCTTGTCCCAAAAGGGAGCGGCGTGAGAAAACAGCGATGCAGCTGATGCAGAGCTCTTATCTATGCTGTTGGAAGTAACTGTAATAGTGACTAATGCTACATAGACACACATTTTTCTTCATCTGCACCTGTGGATTGAGCTGACGTTAACTCTAAAGAATGACAAAGAGGAAAAGCCCTGATTCTACACAATGACAGACGTTCGTTTATTGCATCACACTGTGTGCCTGCTGAATGGTTTTGAGTTTGTTTATGTCTTTCGGTGTTAAATCTGGAGGCGCACGTTTTATTTATTTTTTTGTTTGCTTTTTGTTTTTGGCATATGTGCATGTGTGAGCTAATGAGAATCTAATGTGGTGCATATGTTCGGCGGTTGTGTATGTTTACGGACTGAGGGGATGGGAGCGCTTGTGAAAACAACGTTACTCAGGGTACAGTTCCACTGGATCACAGGTTACAGCCCCAGGGGATTGTGGGATAGGTTGGGCCACTGTAGGAAATGGATGGTGGAGTAAGTTGTGGGTGTGTGTATGTGTGCGTATTTATGTAAGGATGTTTTACTGGCCATAAAAGAGAGAAAGAAGAGGAGGTGAACATTAGTGACATCAAGGTGAAGCAGATAAAGCTGCTCTCAATTGTCTTTGCTGATATTCTTGCTGCTGTACTTGTGTCCAAGCTGAAAAGCTACATATTAACGAAAAGTATTTGCTGGCAAAGCTGCAGTTCAAAATTCCTCTATCTATTTATTTGCTGTAATAATTCTCTGCAGTGGCTTCCCGCTGAAATACACCATATTTTACCATGGATCAGATAGAAAGTATGCAGGACGAAAGCCATAAGTCCATTGCAGCAATTCCCTTTTCATGAGATATTAGCCAATTTCAATAGAGAATAGATATTCATTGCAAATAAAAGCTTTCCAGTCAACGCTTGTGTTTCAAGAAATTCTGTCCTGTGATGTCGTTTTGGGATTTTGGGGAAACTAAAGAACATAGAATCTTTTCGCATGGAGTTTTCATCCTCTCCATGTGCATGCATGACTTCTGGCCACAGGCACAAAACACAATCATTAAGTTAATCAGAGTCTCTAAAATAATATTATCCTCAGTAGTTACGAGTCGTCTTGGCCTCATGACTTCAAAATGTGAACTTCATGATGAGGATGACTGTTTAGATGTCAATTCTGATTTAAGCCATTTATTGGCCGATTCATGGTGAATTGTGCCATTAAGCTGTTTATATTTTCAATAAATTTGAAATAATCACAAAATTACTTGTTGTTTCACTCATTTTGGATGTGTCAAATTTTTTTTTCCTTCTTCTTCAGCAATGCCAACACTAATAATAGACACAGAATAGTTTCCTGAAGTAATTTTGCTAATCGTCCAGCAGGCCTGGCAAAAATGGGGACTCGGTTTGATTGTGGCTGCCATGTTTTCTGCTATTGGGGAGAATCAACTATTTATCCATTCATGCTCAGCTCTAATGAGAACAGATGCAACCAGCAGCAGAGCTTTATTTGAATGGGCAAAATATGGCTACTGTTCCACTCAAAGCCAGAGCAGGAACTGTCAAATGCAATAAGTAAAGCAGGGCTCCAAAACCTGTTGTCTGTGTGCCATATAAGCACTGTAAGTCCTGAAAGAGCAAGTGAAAGCAGTATTTCAGACATTTCCGTTGGTTCAGCACATAACCTTGAACAGCAAATGCATTTTTCCCCTGTTTATTCAGAAGCATGTTGTCTTGTTTCAAACACCAGGTGGTGCCACAGTGTCTGAGATAAGTAACATTATATCCACCCAAAATAATCCTGATAAAACCTTATTCTGTTGATTTTTTTTAATTTTAAAACTAACTCAATTTATCTTCTGTTAATACATATCCTCTCTCTGTCTATTTTTGTTTCATCCCTCCAGACAGTTTCGTTGTCTTCTGTGATTCCCCCCCCCCGCTCTGTTTATTTCACCCACACCCCATGCAACGACTCATAACATCTGGGATGCACCTGTCACGGTGCAGCGAGGTTAAAGCAGTATTTACCTGCATCAGTTAAAATGAACAGATGCTCTGAACTATGATCTCAAGTTAATCTGCAGCACGATGCAGGAAAAGGGGAAAAAATACTTCTATACTTTCCTCCGTAATTCAGATACGTTGGGAAGAATCAGACTTCCTTACTTACTTCCTTACATTCATTCATCCATCCATTCATCCATTAATTCATCCATCCATCCATCCATCCATCCATCCATCCACCCATTCATCAATTCGTCCATTCATCCATCCATCCATCCATCCATTCATCCATCCATTTGTTCATTCATTCACCTACTATCATTGTAATGAAGCAGGAACTTCAAATGAGATCCCTCCATGCTTTCCACCAACATGGAGGAAGTTCATTTCCACTGCTTGTGTGATCTCTTTCCTGTGGATTTGACCTGCATCAGCTCATAATTTTCCATTCTTGTTGGAACATAAAACAAATGGTAAATTACTAATTTCTCTCTGCAGATGTTTCGGTTTTGTTCTCGCATCCTGTTTTCCTCCGCAGGTCAAGAGTCAAAGACATCTGATTCATTCTCAGCCCTATGCGACAAACACGTTATCATAAAACTGAAACACAACTTAAATGATATTAATCTATAATGTGTATCAAGAGACATTTCACAACTATCCTGTTAGTGTTGGGCTGAGCTTCTATCTACAGCTGTTTGCACAAAAGGCTGGATCATCCTCGGGGCCTCTCTGAATCACTGTTCTCCAAATTGTGTTGCCGTGGCAGCGGAAGGCCTGAGGGTTTTGCCACAATGAGTCACATAAATCTACTCTTTAAAGGGAGCTGGACCCGAGAATGGTCAGAAACCATTCAAGTGGGATGTTTACACCTAAAGGCTCAATGTTATGGGAAGCAACAGCCAAGGATATTTTCTCTAAAGAACTTTATTAATGATACAGTGACTAAATAAATAAAAAAAAAAAAGATTTATTTTGTTGTCTAATGGTTCCTTATTTCAGAAACTGTTGGATGCTCTGAGGCATCTTGACTGACACATGGACAACTATGTATGTAATTGTCTTTTTTTAAGTAATCTTTCATTTTTATTTCTTTTGACTGTAAGTGTTATGAAAGTATTAGAGTGGGGTTAAAGGTTAAGGTGGTGACAAGAAGATTTTCAACCTTAAAGACTTTCAACTCATCACAAAAAACAATTGATCAGAATACCAAAAAAAGGTAAACAATTACAAGAAGGTGTTGCTATTGTCAATATATGTTTCTAAATGGACTAGAGGGTTTCAGTAATTGAGAACCTGTCATTTTTACTTGACTCATGACATGTTTTGCCAAATGTGATATTTCATCTTTTGAGTCAGAAATGATGTTCTTCTTGAATGAAAATAATTTTAATTTTAAGCCCAGAATAGGTAATTCTGGGCTTACCTCCATCAAAAGAAGCAAAAGCTTACGATAATAATTGATTTTTCACACTTTTTAAGTGCCCACATTCATTTTCAGGCAATGGAATGAGTTCATTTTTTATTTTAAATTCTTTTAAATAAATTTGTCAAAATGTCCTGATTCAGGACATTTTGTCATTCTGTTGCACTTCAATCTCACATCTCAGACACATTGTTTCAACCTCCTGTTTTCAGAGATTTTGAGTTAACTTCAAATCCAAAGTTGTTATTAGCCTTTACTTCAGTTAAATAAAACATAGTTTCAAGTGGCAAAGTTACCCAGAATTTTCTTTTGTAGAAAGTTACATATATGTGGAAAATTAAGAGAAAAAATACAGCTTGCTACCTACAAGTTTTCAGATTTTAGAGGAAAAAGTCAAACCAAGACGCGCTGGTTCCTCTGTTGAACGTGTGTTTTACCGCACACCTGTGAAGGCCTCGGGCTTTTAGTGTGAAGGACATGGAAGTTACGCACCAATTGGAAACTGGTTCCCTGTCTTCTGTTGTTAAACTGCTAGTCTGTCTGTATCTAATAATAAACATAAGTTACAACTGTGTGAGCTGAAGGTCAGCCTCTCCTTCACTGAATTCAATAATAAACACTTAGGATGTTCTTGAAACAACCCAAAACACGAGCTTCTGCTCACTTGACGAGGTCTCTGACGCTCTATTTCTTTTTTTTCCCCCCACAGTTGGATGAAAATGGGAGATGTGAGTAGAGCTGGAATCGCTGATTAGATGTGTCTCGCATATTCGAACATTGCAACATGTGATAACTTAGCAGTGAGATATCACATCTTGTATCTTTCAGTGTTGTTATTTCTGAACACTATGTTTCGTTCAGTTGAATCAGCAGGATTTTAAGGGACACCAATTTATTATCGCCTCTGAGTTGATCAGCGGGAAACATTTGTGATAGTTAAATGTGGACGAACCCTAATATGAGTCGAATCAAGCTAAGTTCTAGGGTTTTTAAAATAAAAAAACCCCTCCTTTAATGCCATTTGAGAATATTGTCAATCCATGCTCATCTCGTTTTTGTCTTTTTCATCATTTTTTCATATTTAAAAGTGGAGCAAACAACTGAGTTTGCATATCTTCCTGAAGATACTGCATTTTCTTGGAAATACTTTCCAAACTCTTGATGAATGAAAAGAGTTGTGCAAACTCTTCATTATTTTGGAGTGTGATTCTTTTATTAAATTTAAACTGTCTAGACACTACGGAACCCTAAGGGGACATGGGGGAAAAAAAAGGAAAGAAATCCCGACTTATTTTTTCGAGATCCCGTGAAAAGAAAAAAAAAGTTGGGATCTTGGGATCTCGAGATAATGAATCGGGATTTCTTTTTTTTTTATCCTGCATGTCCCCTGAGGGGCTCCGTAAGATACAGTTAAGTTGGAAGGTAAAAAAATCCAAAACATATATACAGTATATATATATATATATTTATTATCTGGTTTACGGGTTAAACAAATGCGAAAAATAACAGCTTCGGACCCAATTTTGTTTGTAGTTTTCTTACTTTCTCCAAATCCCTCTGCCAGCATTAAATAGTTGCTAATAACTATCCATTTGCTACAAAATGAGAATGACAAAATCAGAGAAAGCAAGAAACAAGAAGCTGTGCTGGAGGCGGATTACCAAATACTTTTCAGAAAGAGCAGGGTGTGAGAGTGGGCCAAAGCGGCCTACTTGAGATTTAGAGCACACTCTCAGTATCCAGATAAAATTGTGACATATTGTTTGTTTTCTAGTTGAGAACAGCCAGTTTTTCTTTTAGATTTCTGAAAACTGATACCATTCGCTCTGACCATTTTTCCAGATCATTGGAATGTTATTGAAAAGTCAACTCACTAAGTAGAGCAGATTATATGGATTACTTACTTTCAATCCCTTGATTTTTGTTAATTGTGATGATTTTCTGCTTACTGAGAAAGAAAACATAATATTTAAGATTAGTATATGGTTCCAGACTAACACCACCAACAACAAAAACAATACAAAAATGTCATCTTAATTAAACAAATGTCAAAAAACAGCTTAAATGTTTTTCTATTTATTTTGATATGTACTCACAATTTGACAAATGTGCCTCGTCATATTGCATATTCTAATTTATGGACTAGTCTCTGTTGTGGCTGTTGCTAGGGCAACAGAGCCCCCTTCAAATTTTGTACTGAGATCCTGCGTGAGAATACCATGTTGCAGACAGTGAACAGTGGGGGATTAACTGGGTTTGAGGAAGAATGACTAAGGACGAAAGAAAGAAATGGAGGCCATTCCAGCACATGAATATGACTCCATTTAAGCTATTCCATCGTATGTTTAGATTCACTGGAATGCGCACAGCCTCCCTGATCACAAAGGTTTTTAATTAAGGAAGTCACACTTCCCCAATAATGTGAGCAAACAGGTCAACAGGCCTGCTGTGTGTGTAAAAACTTGAGTTACCCACTCATCCGCAGAATGTAAACTCCACCTCACGCTCAAGTCGAACAAATTTTCATCCTGGATTGTGGTTTTATTTTGCTGCATCCTGCAGAAGAAACCAAAACAGAGATAAAAACAAAACAAAAACAACTTGAAGATAGTGGGTCCCCTGGTTATGTGCAGCTTTCATTTTCTGTCATGCATCACTTTTTGATGAAAACGAAGCAGCTACGCTTTGGCCTGATGAAGCTAGAGCATATTCTTCCACACGTTAGGAACTCTTAAGTCCTTTTTTTTCCCAGTTTCTTTGCTTCTGATCCCTCAAGGGCAGATATTTTTGGTTTTTTTTTCAGTGTGAGGAAGAAAGTTAAACACACAACAGAGTCATGTAGGGGTGGATCACCACAAAAATGAAAACGTGTTTTCCTCGGCAGGCTGTTTCACATGGCCAGGTTCTGGGTCTGATAGATAATAGCATGCAAAGTGTCAGTTCCAGGGGCTTTATTTGTGGAGCAGGGCTATATCTTTGCGGCCACGTGTGTTTATAGAACAGCGTGTGCGTGCATTTTTGTGCATGTGCGTGCGCTTATCTCAACATGCTCGCCACAAACATCCCAGTGAAAACACGCCTTCCACTACTGTGCACTGTTTACACGTGGAAGAAAGTGTGGGATTAGAGCCGAGCGTTTGTCCAACACACAATAGTAAGTGGTCGATTGTTCAACCCTCTGGGGTACTTGTTTACTTTGGTTCCCATTACTTTTTCTCTTTCCATCCCTTTATTCAGTTCATCCTTTTTCCTCACTTCAAGACTGGGTCCTTTAATGATTAAAGCCTGGCCCCTCCCTTTTTGTTGGAAAAGGACAGCGGTATCATCAGCATCCCCACTCTGTCTGCCTCGCTAGAACTTTCAAACTCTTTCATGGAATTTGGGACTTTTATTTGACATATTTTCTCACCAAACAAAGACAGGTACATGCAGGCTTGTTTAGAGTCTAAAAATATTTCATTATTATGGGTTATTATTTCAAAGCAACACGGAAAAAAAGTCCTCGGAGAAAATAAGAGGCAGTCATGTTTGAAATCTTGTCAATCCACAAAACAAAAAAAGAGCAGCAAAGATCTGAAGCCGTTCCTGATATGTATCGATATCTCCTCTTTAACCCATCTGTGCTTTGGGAATTCAATTTATTAATATATTTCAGGTTTAGAGACATCAGCTGTTACTACTGTATATAGTATAAGTATATATATTTATTTTGTATTTTATTTTATTTTTTAACTTACTATCTTGACTTCAATAAGATTAAACTACTATGTACAACAATCAATCAGAGTCCGTTCACCACTCCAGTTTTAGTAAGTGATCAGCAGCATTGTGAGGCTTACCGGCTGTACTTCAGTTTGTAGCGGACTTTTGCAGTTTTGACTTCAAATGCTACCAGCACTACTTGCTTCACATTGCTTCAAACAGGAGTGGCAGGTCAGTCATATCTAAAGTACCTGCACACAGTGATTGCTTGGGGATTGAGTCCACCTGGTCCTCATCACTAACAGGCAGAATGGGGGGGGAAAATGCAAAACGTGGAACAGTGTCCAAACCTTCATTTGTCTTCACGAAGCAAAAACTACAAAAAGGATCTCAGCTTCTGCTAACAAACATTTTTTGTGTGTGTACTTGCATAGATATTCTTTTCTGTATGTCAAACCTTACTGAATCTGGAGTAGTTACCTTTAAAATGACAACCTAACGTGAAAAACTACACCTTGATCTTGGTAGGTGGACATCAGATTTAGGCCTGAGCTGCAAGTTTAATAATGCTCCTTTGTCTGCAGACTGTGCGTGTGTGTGAAAGGAATATAACACTCAGCAGAGGTGATAGCATCTATACTTGGCGAGCCGTATAATATGATTCTCCTCAGTCTGAGTGCCTATCAGCGCCAGTGGAGGTATATTTTACCGATTTATATTAGTCCAGTTAAATGCTTGTGCGAGACATCGTAGCAGTTTGGGAATGAGCGTAAATAAATCATGAGGAATTGCGCGACTATATTTGTTATTTTTATTTTTATTGTGTGTTTGCTCGCACTGTGTTGGAGTACTTATGTTGGCAGCCTGCTTGCTGTGCGAGTCTGGCTTCAGTGGTTTCTGATGTTTATCAGGCGGTCCATTACCAAAAAGATCAAAACTACAGATTTTATTCTACAACAAAAGCAGTTATTCGGAGATACCATTTTGCAATCTTATACACCTAGTGTGTTGTACGTTCACACGCGCAGATGTTTCGCACACCGCCAGCTGCTACTATTTCTGGTTCGTTCTCCCTCTCTGATGCATTCTTTAGTCTGTGTTGACCTTTCAGCCTGGAGATAGCATCTCTGGGGATGTTCTCTACTGGCTGAATTTTTCTTGAATTGTTGACTTAGTAATAGTAATTGGTTTGCATTTAACTTCACAGAGACATTTCACGGAGGGCTGTTCACCACAGACATTTCTGACACGGGGGATTTTACCTCCCAATATGTTTGTCTTATCCCTCGCCTCAGGCATTTTTAAAGGGAATAAAGATAAACACAATTTTCCAGTACTCCTGAAAACTCTAATCACCACAGGCATGTGCTTTGCTGTAATTAGAGTGTTAGAGTTTTAAGAGATAGAAAATCTATGAATGCAGCATTTTCACCCAAGAACTGCAAAAACTCGCATGCAGAGACTTTACGGAGATACACATGTGAAAACACAGTCTGAGCTGCAAGTCAAGTCTCAGCCAATGTAAGCCGATCCCTCTCATCTGCTTTTGGTTTAGACAGACCCCCATTTCAAGACTGATTTGATCAAAGTTGCCCTGGTGTGCGACTCACTCTCTGCTTTTTTAAGCTATATAGCAAACACACACACACACACACACACATGCACGCACTGAATGCCTGCACCGGTAGTGAGACAAAAAAGAAAAAAAAAAGAGATTCCGGCAAACTCACTTCTCAATTGACCCCGTGTTCCAGGATGTTAATAATTTTCTGTATAATCAAATGAAGTGGGTGAATTCATTGACTTATTAGATTAGTGAAACTGATTTCATGTTGGAGACCTGAGCTAAAGTGGCTCTAGACTCAACATGACTCAAGTAGAAAATAAGTTTAATTACATTACATTTCCTTATTTAATGAAACATATGTGACTGTTCCTAAACTTCCATGGTAGGTATTAATCAAGAGTTTGATAACTTTAGACAAGGCTTCTGGGAATCACTAAAGGCTTTGGACTCAACGTGGGCTTTAGTGCCAATGACTCGACTTTGACCGAACTTAAACACTTTGACTCGTAGATATTTGATTATTAAATTGAGTTTGGTCAAGGATGTTTATACATCCATTTAAAAATGAAAGCCCAGAGAAGATGCTTAGATTCAACTCACAGTATTCTAGTTTAATAATAAGACAGAGTGAAGATATTGAGGATACTGTAAAAAAGCAAACAAAAAAGTCTAATTTACAGTAAAATATTGGCAGCTGTGGTTGCCAGAATTTTTCCGTATTTATACAGTAAATTAGGGCCGTTTTTTTTTTTTTAAATGGTGGTGTTTGCTAAATTTCATCCTCTTAATATCAGAAATACTAAAGTTCATAGTTGTTTTTATAACCAGACAAGAAGTGATGGCACTACTGGAGCCACGCTACTTTACCCAGACAAACAGTTTGATTATTTAGATCATTAAAAACATTGAATTTTCATGAATTACTGCAATGAAAACCAGACCAACGACTAGCAGAAAAGCTCTGAAACATAATACTAAAAGCAGTTGGGTTCAGGAGGGGCAAAGCAATTACTGATGGTAATCCTAACATCCATGTTTTGCTGCTTCCAATTTGACCTCTGACCCTCACAGGGCTGCAGTTCTAATTCCTTCCTCCTGCTACCTAAACAACACTGGGTCAGTCAGGACCCCCTCGGGGTAAAGATGACCAACTGGACATGCGGTCACATTTGAAAACACCAGAAGAACAACACGTCTGTTGAGTTGCTCTTGCGATTATTTTTAACAATCAGGAAACATTGGCTACCATGCCTGCCTGCGTCTGGATGGAGGACGCACACGCTTCACCATAAGATGTTCTGGTTCATTTATTCATAGAGTGTTTGCAAGAGTAAAAGTAAATAAACAATCAGGGCAACAAAATGTAGCTACGTAAACCAGAGGATCATCTACAAGCAAAGGTGAAGAAAAAAAAAACAAAACAACAAAGGTGGTTTACAAGAGCTGCTGAAAACAAGACAGACGTAAGCCTCTTTGCAGTTTGGTTTCAGGGGTTGCAATGAGATCCTGACAGAACTGTTTATGTGTTTGCACCTGGCTTGGAAGCATAGACCTGAGTCTGGGAGGCAGATGTTCAATGACCCAGTCTCTTTGTGTGTGTTTACTTTTGGTTAGGCATAAATGTGAGCTTTTAACAAAGATCCCTCGCTATACTGATATGGTAATATATGTCTTTCATCAACAAAAGAATGTCTGCCCTCGGTGTTTTGTAATGGAGTTTTAGTTTTTGGTTCACTCAATGCGCGCCTCAATGCAAATAGCCAAAATACCATACAGCACCATTCTCATTCTGACCTGGTTTGCCGTTGCAGTGGAAAGATGCTTATCGTCATGTCAGAAAGCTAACAAACTGACAGCCTATCCAGGAAATCAAATGCACTGCATGGCAAGTGCAGTGTCTCTTTAAATCACAATTGGCCACATGTGACCAAAACTGTCATTGAAAAAATAAAACTTTGGAGGCATTAAGACACTCTTTTTAACCACTGTGTCACTAAAATGCTTTATATTAGTAACTCATGCAGTGGTTGTGTTAGGGTTGCTCTACTGTTAAGCTGTGGTTTGACCCAGATTTCTATTGAGCTGGTTAAAAACTTCCTAAAGTAAATGTTACACCTGTGCAGATATAATCTGTTGTTTAACTCAAATGTGAACAAAAAAACAGCTACTGAATGAATGAATAAGTGAATGAACAAGTACTGTGTGAATCTTACTTAGAAAGGATGCATGAAAATAAATAATTACAGTAACTTTTTTATTTTTTTGTACATAATTAACTTTTTGCTTCTAAACAACGTCCATGGTGATCAGGTTACTCCCAGGAAATGAGGCCCATATGTACACGAAAGCAGTAGTCCGTACAGGATATGAAATCAACCGGCATAGAAGATAAGGTGGCATCCTACTGCAACTCTAAAAGGTGAAAAGAGGAAACAGGGGAAATTAAGCAGAAATAAATTGATTGATGTCTAACAAGGAAGATCTAAGATAGAACCCTGGACATTAAAATTATTTTTGGGAAAAATATCCCAGTTTTCTGGGAAGTTGTGCTGCACCAGTGCAGTATGAAAAAGCTAAACTTCTTAAGAACTGATTGCTCATGCTGCTGGAAATAGGAGTAAACAGAATATTATGAAAATGAAGCATAAAATGTCCTACAAGGTGCACTGTTGACTAATGTGTACCTGTGTCTACTTAAGCATTTTATGCACTTTACACAAATTATTACAATTTATGGAGCTATTTACTAAATGATCTTACCCTTAAAAGATGCATTTTAAATCAAATGGCTTTTTAAATTAAATGAAAATTTCTGTTCCATTAATTCCTAAACAACAAACAGATAAACCAGTAAGCTTAACATAAAAAAAATATATAAAAAAAAACGTAGTCCCAATAAAGGCCAGGGGTTTAAAATGACCTGAGCAATCTTAGAAACATCTATGTTTTATTACAAATCAAAGAAGATCATCAGCGCTAAGATCTTGTTGATGTGTGTTTGTGTGCACACATGATGGATAGAGCCGATGCCTTCGTTATCACTCAGGTTAAACACTGAACGAGTCACGTTTGCCTTCGGTGGATTTCATTAACGGGGTGAGCAGCGTCTATATTTATCTCAGGGATCTGAAAACAAGATGATGAGACAGAAGAGGGCACACCGGAAGGAGACTGAATGATTAAGTCCAACGTGACGTGATGTGAACGACAGGAGGGGAGATTCCGGACGTATTAACAAAAATGAATGATGGACCGACACCAGCAATATTTTATTCACATTTTAATAAAATATAACACCCCTCTCCTTGATGGTGATATTCTACGTAATCTGAGAGGGTGAGGATACTTAGAGACGGATGAAAACAAGCAAAAATATTAACAGGATGAAATGAAAAATATAGAAAACAAACTAAGGTAAATATATTGAAATATTATGCTTGAATTTTGAGTGTTTTTATTGTCTTTAGGCATGAAAATTTTTTTATTTGAATTAATGTTTACTGTTTAATAAAAAAAGAAGAAAAAAAACGGCCTTTAAAAAGTCCACCAACGGACAACAAATGGAAATATATATGTGACAAGCTACTTATTATCTGTTTTAAATATATATTTTACTTGAACCACAGTGAAGACCAAAAGCACTAAAATTAACAGCAAATTTCCATAGAATATCATGTAATATGTTGAGTAAAGACTATAAAATACTATAAAATGACTACCTTAGTCCATAATCTTCCTTATCTCCACTCTTAGGGATGCAGCCAATCAGAGCCTAGAAAAATAAATGCCATTTCTGGAATGACTGCTTTGCACATGCCAGCCAGTAATGTGCCAAGTAACAGTGTGTTGGTACTTCAGCTTCCCAAGTTACATTTTCTTTTGAATATTTGAAATGAACTATACACAAAATCGCTCTGGTCCACTCTAATCTATCTAGTCTAGTGACCCCCATGTATGAAACATAATATTACCTCTTCACTAAACCATCCTAACTGCAGGTTTAAAAAAAAATAGTGGGTAACCATGTTGTGTTTCCTTTTGTGTACATATTGAAGATTTCTGCTGTATCTCAGCAATTTTGACACAAAAGCAACCCCAGTGACCTTTAATTCAAAAATCATGTTTGTGTCACTCATACCTAATTTTTCTCTCCTGCTGGTTGTGCATCACGCAGCTGCCTGCACGCACCGTGTCAGCATCAAATCAATAGGAAGCTTGTCGGGAAAATTGACCATTAGTCTTGTCTCAGTGAGATTAAACAGAGGACAGTACATGGAGAAATAATGCCCCAGATGAATGAGACAGCCACACCCACAGACACTAATAAGCTCAAATCCAATTGAGACATCCATTATATTGAAATGTTCCTGCATAAGGAGCAGCAGGCTGCATGTTGCTGACTGCAGCTACAGGAAGTCATAAGGTTTTGTCATTTGCCACTTTGAAAGCGTAAGAGGGAGGGGGGGAACACTGATGGAACAAACTCATAAATCTTAATTATTCTTGTTTCCAATTCTGCTCTTTCTGTTTAAAAAGAAGATAACTTTTTAGAAAATGCTTTAAAAAAAAGTACATTTTAGTCAAATTGAAAACTAAATTCCCTAAACAATTTATTGAAAAATGAAACAAACTGCCTTATAATAAAATATAAATGAACTAAAACATAAATTTATAAAGCTATTCTCACCAAAGTAACTCAAAATATGTCTCTACAATATGAAGTCAAGCTTCAATAACTCAACCTAGATGTCGAAAACATAAAAATTACTGTTGTGCGTTGAAACTTCTGATTTTTATAGTGGTGTGAATGTTACTTAGGAATATATTTACACTATTGAAAAATGCATGCATTACATAAAACATGAATAGGCTGTTTGTTGACAAACTGCACACACTCATGAATGAATTCATTTCCAACCCCCCTCACACACAGTTACCATGGCTACTCCCTCAATGTGCCCCGTATATGTCATTGTATCACTGATCATCAACCTTGCGCGAATGCCAAAGGCAATTAGAATGAACCTGACCAGACCGATGTGGACACTTGCTCACAGACACACACCTGTCACACACACACACACACACAGCTGAATAATGATTCCCTTTAAAATACAGAATTCGTCCTTATGGAAAAGGTGAAGAGCTCATCAGCATAGGAATAGTTCTAAAACGTGCCCAAGAGCACAGTTTGCACTGCTGACAGATGAAGTTGTTTATTTGTCCTGTTTCACGTGTTTACGTTTGTTTTTGCTTGACATTTTGCTTGACGACAAAGGTCGTCACTAATGACCCAATGTGTGGAGTGAACACCTGTTGGTGAAAAACAACCTCAAATCCTGAAGAGGATCATGGGTTTGAGGTCACTGCACCTCAAATAAAGACCGGAAAAACCGCAGCATTTAATGGCACCTCTGCATGTGAGCCTCTAGGCTTTTTTTTTGTTGTTGTTGATCACAGCCCTGTAAAATTCAATTTGCACAGAGTTAACAAGATTAGGTTCAGCAAGTTTACTTGTTGACTGCAATAGAGCAGCCAAAGACTCAAATCAGTGATGGTCTGAAAAACTTACTTTTAAAATAAGTCCTAGAAGGAACAGCATATTAGTAACAAGACTAACGCACTAACCTGTTTACGTTCATAATTCGCCCTGTATACAGTTGTTTCTGTGTGGACATTTACAGAAAACATTCTGTAGAAGTTTTCTGTTTAAAAAGAAGATGTTTGTTCATTTGTTTCTTAATTCAATCTGTGAATCAGAAAGGCTTTTGAGTGTGAGGGATAAAACCTTGCTATGTCTAAGTGCAACAAGGCCAACACATAATTTTTCAATATATGTTTGGCCCCTTTGATAAAGGCAGATTGAAACAAAGATATAGTTTGTTTCCACTTCCTTATCTGAGTCTATTAAATATACCACATCAGTGTGTCACTGTGGGACAAGATTATAATATTTTAGCTCTCTCTATATATATATGCATCAATTCCCAAAGAGCTATTTGCTGAGAATGACACATCTATTAGGCGGTAAATCAGATAACTCCTGGAACTTTATTTCTTCAGGCAGTTTTATTTGTCGTTCAGCTGCTGAAAATAGCAAGCCCTGAACTTCTGTCCAGCTTTCTTAGGAAGGCACTGTGTATTAAGGTCAATAAGGTGCAGCATAAGCATTTCGTTCGTGGAGAGAGGTGTGCTTGCCAGGTGAGTGTTGCCATGGTGGTACAAACCAGAAAATGGCCTGAAGGTCAGTTGATCACTCAAGTGGAAATTGAAGGGACATTCCAGATAGATGCTCATGGGTCATCTATCTGGATCACAGCATCCTGACTCTCCTGTTTTGGAGAAAAGAGAGTCCTGCTTTGATGAAAAAAAACAAACAAACAAATTAATCTGTTTCTGTACTGTTAGATGGAAAGAGGTAAAACAAAATGTTCAAGTAACAGAGAACTGATGTATTCTTGTGCAGCCTCATAACGAAACTGTTCAAAAATACATTAGGCAGTCACACTCCGTGTTTCCTTCCTTTCTCGTTCTCTTCCTTCATTTTATTATCCGTTTTACCTCTCGCTCTGTTTGTGCTGTTAGTTCTGCGACTTTTAACGCTGTCACTCTCTTATCATTCTTGTCTCAACACCTAACCCATTTCTCCAATGTTCACTTTTCACTCGGTGTCTGTCTGCGATCTGTCTTTTTCCTTTTGCTTTGGCTCCTTTGTTCAAAAGCTTCTGTCTTCCCTTGGCGAGTGTGGGAAGAGCACTTCTGGAGGTTTCTGTGAATAATACATGTCTGTTAAAGCAAACCAAAGCAGGCCGACAGACGGGGGGAGGGAAGACTGAGCTGAATATCAAGTTTTCATAGCATGTGAGTGTGGAGGATTTATTAGGATGAAATATGAGCAGGCAGTTTTGTTATTAGGCAGGGAGTCTTTCAATCTTATACAATCACACTCAAAGAAGAAAAATGTAATAGAATTTCTCTTTTTTTTTTACTCCTTTCTGTGCATTCAGAGGTAGCGCCGTTCAAAAGATTACCATACATACCGTCAACATAGATCTATTGTTTCATAAGGGTGAAACAATAGATCTATGTTGACGGTATGTATGGAGCTAAATGTTATATAGCTCCCTAAATAACAAAATTCAAGGAATTTAAGACAAGAATTGGGTGCACAAGCACCAATTTTGGGGCCAAAGATCCTATCAGATTATGCAAACATGGACAAAACTGTTGGAAAGAGCTTTCCAAAATCTAAACAGCAGTTGAATTGAAAATCAGTGAAGTGTTCTTTAAAGACAGGACCATGACAGGAAATCAATCAATTTAAATAAACTCCACCATTTCTTGAATTAAGAGTGATCAGACTTCAAGCCAGAAAGGTGCAGAAAAGCTTAATCAGCTGCAAAAAGTGTGCATCTTTTCTGTTCCTTTCTGATGGATGGTCAAATATTGGTGGGCTTATGCACGCATATTTTTAACCACATTTGCATGGAAAAAAAACTTAAACAAACTTAAACTTATAGATCAGATTCTTATTTTTGGATGTCATTAAAGATAGTTGTTGTAACCATCAATCAATCCTAAATCCAACGATGCATCAGTTAATAAAGGAGCCATGCCCATGATGACATGTAATACACGCCAGCATAATCGAGATGCTATTTATTTGCACCAAATCTGACAGAAATGAGGGTTCACTCTTGCCCTGCAGTCAAATGACCTCATCAAATCTCTCTGAATTATGGGTAGTGACACTTTGCTCACACGTCTGTCTCGCTGCTTGGGGCGCCGTGTTAGTGACTCATGCCTCCCTCTCTAATACGCAGACACGTGCTCTCACAGAAAGCCCCAGACTCTCACAGCAGCCGGACCACAGGGTAGCTGACATTTAGCAGTGAAAGAGAAAGCAGTGGGAGGTGAGGTGGAAAAAAAAATGGAAGCAGCAACCACAACGGTGTCTACGACCTCAACACGCACGAACGATTACAGTCAAAATGTAACTCACCTCATTCTTAAGCATTTAAGTGCAGCTCAGGCAATACCTTAATCGGCTTGATAAATTTTTTTGGTAACACTTTATTAACAAAAGACTGGCATGACACTGTCATAAACATGACACAACAGTCAGGAACATGACAGCGTTTCCATGAATGCCTATAATTATTGTGATGAGGTGTCATTTGGTAAATAATTACACTATTAATGCTCTAAAAGTTGAAACTTTTATTCGACAATAATGATCACCTTGTTGTTCCTAAATTGTTTAGAGGCATAGTCATTTTGTGCAAGTAAGGTCCAAACTTTGAAAAAAAAAAAAAGTTAAAAAGAAATACCCTGTCTCTCAGTATTGGCATTTAGCAAATGCCAATAATTTGGCAATAATTATAACTAACCTAAAAGAGAGAGTAAAGTTGCATTTATTCTCAGAGAGTGAGAAAAAAAGGTTTCGTACAGGGTTGATATATTACTGGTTTCAATTATTTTGAGATACTATAGCATTTTTTTGTTTTGTTTTATTTAGTTTTTTGTATAATATAAATAAGCTTCTATGCTTTCATTTGGGTTCTGAGGATAAATTATGAATATTGAGCAAAGTTTTGTGGTTGAAACTCTATTTTGCTTAAACTGTCTTTAAGTGTAAATCTTACCACCAGACATAATGGATCAAAGTAAATCCATATAGATTTTTTCATTTACTTTTCTCTCTTTATTCATGAATGCTCACATTGCAGCTGACATAAACAGACTTTCTGTGGCAATAAAAAAGGAGAAAACCTGGTCAACTGCTGAATATTTAATCATTCACCAGCACAGGATAAATAATTTAGCAATTGGCCTTTGCATCTCTCTCTCTCTGCCGTTTTAGACAAACAGTGAAGATCTTTAACCGTGGTGTATTAAACACCAGTGATGCACTTTAAGATGTCCTTAGGCCACTTCATAGTGGAAAATGACCAGAAAATGCCTGATAACTGTGTAACTGACCGGTTCCACCTCCCTTGCCTGGGCAGGATGATTTAAAGGAAAGTCATTTGTGACGGTTTTGCAATTGATTGATTTCTTCCCTGTAAGTGCAAACCAAATGGCATGTTCACAGAACAGCACTGCTTCAGTGGGAGCAAACAGTGTTCAGATTCTTGGAAATTTGGGTTTATACTTTAAGCAAAACCTTACTACGCTTTGTCATGTTACAACTTGAAACTTTGATCCATTTTCTCGCAATGCTATCTAATGGACCAGCAGCACAACGCAATGTGTGATTGGGAAGTGAAAGGAAAGCAATGCATGGCTTTCAAATGTTTTCTACTGGTAAACTAAAGAGATATGGAATGTACACTGAACATGCTTTTACTGCAGATGCAATAGAATTTTTTTTATTGCAAAATGTCTCAAGTTTAATTAGATTTTACAGATCGCATTTGTTAATATCCTGCGACAGACTGGCGACCCGTCCAGGGTGTACCCCTTAAATTGGCCATAAAGTCAAGAGACATGCAATATTTCATAAAGTATGAGGAAAAAATTCCTGCCTTTGCTGACATTATAGCGTCTTTATGCTGATAAATTTTTGCATAATTAGATCTGAAAAATGACTCATTACCTCAAATAATTAGTAGGTTAATAATCCAATTGGTTGGTCTTTCAACTTTAGTCGTGACATCTGTAAATGTTTATGACTTTAACTTGATTTACAATAACAATTATTATTGGAAACATACTGTATTGTCCTGAATCAAAGTCAACTTTGTTAGTGCAAGACTAACTTAAACTTTACTAGGTTAGCCAAAAAAAAAAGTTTTAATCCTGCCGCTTTTACCCAGGGAATCCTGCTCTAAATTATGACGACGTTACTTGTGTCATTGCCGGATCTTCACAAAATCACGGGATGGGGTTAGAGGGAGGGTGGTGCAGAAACTACGACATCCTGTCCGGACAGGAAAACAAACCGGATGCGTGTTGCGCCGCGTCTGCCTTCAAGCGGCGTCCTGAATGATTTAAACCGTTTTACATCATCGGCCTCTCCCTCCCCACATCCCTCCCTCCCTCTCTCTCTCTCTCTCTCTCTCTCCCCCCACCTCCCCTCCATCCTGCGCTGCCTCCCGCTGATGCACGGCGCAAGCAGCCCGGAGATGCTGCCGCTGCTCCTGCTGCTGATGTTGGCGACCGACTGCAGCATCCGACATGGGCATCCTTTAATCCCGCCGCGGCACAGTGAGTGTTTTACCTCCACTTCTCTCCTGCACACCCTCACCCAGCAACGTTCTTTCGGAACTTAGCTGCTATCTCAACCACCATATCCCCTTGTCGCCTCCCTACACGGCTGTTTTCCCATCTTCCTTTGTGCAGTTTTCCTTTTTTCTTTCTTTTCATAAGGGGGTGGCGCATAAACTCGACGGAAACAGCGCGAGCCCGTACTGTTTAGCAGCAGGGTTTTGTCGGGGAATTGTCCCTTCCCGTTACTACTACACCCCACCCAAAGTGATGTTTCTTTCTGTGCGGAAGAGAAAGGAGGAAAGAGTTGAGGGTGGGTGTCGCTTCTCCCAGCGGACTGTAGCTGCAGCATTCAACTGAACTGCTTGTGCAGCCAGATGCCCAACTTGAAAAAAAAAATGCTGACATAAATAATTAAAAACATTTTTGGTTGCAAGTGAGCATATTAAGGTTGAATGTAGTGGAGGAATGTGGAAAGTAGAAGGAGAGAAAATCTAATCCTATCTATCTATCTATCTATCTATCTATCTATCTATCTATCTATCTATCTATCTATCTATCTATCTATCTATCTATCTATCTATCTATCTATCTATCTATCTATCTAAAAGAAGGAAACATACTGTGCAACTGGACGCCTGTGTGTGTTTATTTGAGGACAAGAGCACTCAGACACTGACAGCCTCAAGCAGTCAAACTAGGCTAATCCCTAATGACATGGACAGATCTCTCTCTTTCTCTCTACCGCCCTTCCCCTGTCCCTCCATCCATCTCTGTTTTTTTTATTTTTTTAAAATTTGCCATTAGGTCTTGTCTCCTTTTCCTCCCCTTCCTCTCCGTTCTTTGTTTTACTCAGTTGTGACGACGTGCTGTCCGTGGTGCTGAAAGCAGGCGTCAGCAGATGGCTCGGTAATACGCTGTAGCCAGACGGGCCTGTCACTGCTCAACAGGTGCCACTGGAAAGAGGCAGGGATTTTGAAGATGGCCAAGAACAAGGTCGCGTCGGGATACGTTTTGGTTGTCGTCTTGTGTTTCGTTTTTCGTTCTGGAAAATTGCTCGTTCTAGAGACGGATCGAGAATTCACCGGTTGATTCGGATAGTTTGATCAGGCGTGGTCAGTAAGCGGGCAATTGCAAAGTCAAAGTCACAATCGTTTTCCGATCAGGGAACAAAAAAGACAACACTTCCTGATGCTGACATAACTCGGAGATTTAACTGAGCAACATTTGGATCTCAGGCCTTGCTCAAGCAAACACCTTCAAACGATTCTCACTTAAATAAGAGGAGGTTCCAAGCTACGGACTGGTCACTTCAAAACTTTAAAAGGTTAACAAAACATGAACAATCAAAAGAAACAAACAAATGTGTTACAAAATATTTGAAATCACCTCATCTTAGAGGTACCAATACCGTACTGACTACACTTAAGGACAATAAATAAGCAGTGTTATGAATAAATACACCTTATAGTTACAGTTCTAGAACTGTTTTCCAAACAATACATGTTAAGACTTAAGAAACATTCAACAGTAGTCGATGACAGAGTTGTTTTTGAATCCAAGTTTGAAGAATAAAAATCAAATAAGTCAACCAAATTCTTAAGGTTGTCCTCTTGCATTGTTTAGTTTTTTTTTGTAGTTTCCCAACACATACATACTCACAAGAACAATCAGTGCTACATAACAATGGTACCAGGTCGTGCTGGCAGCAATACTCTTCGTTGAGGAAGTTGTTACTGAGGACAGAAGGCTCAGAGTTAGTCATTGTTTAAAATGAAGTATCTAAAAGCACAGATACGTAAAATACTATTTATTTCCTCAGATATGTTCCTGAGATCTCTGTGATCACTTCCTCTGTGAGAGACTGGGAGAGAGAGAAAGAGCGAGACTTAAGACAAATAACATGAAGGTTGAAAGATCTACAGCAAAGCTGTTTTGTTATTTTGTCTTTTAAACTCTCTTTGTGATGGAAAATGGTAGATTCTGAGATGAGGTGACGCTCTGCATTCTCCTGGAGTGTTGGCTGCACTACTCATTAATGTAAGTTGCAAAACTTTTTCAAAATATCTCAAAAAAACTCACATTTGTGCCTCTCTTGTTGAGAATATTACAGGCATTTGCAAACTTAAGAAATTAAAAGGCACAGCAACTTCCTGTTAGGGCTTCAACAAAAGAAAAAGAATATGTCGCAGAAAGAAACAGAAATAGGAGAAACATTATTACCATTATGTTGATGTGATGAGGATGAACTTGCTGAACCAATGGCAACGAGAGGCAGAAACAGATGATTACATAACCACCCAATTTAGCAACTGCAGTTTGTCTCCCTGAATATCTCTCACATAAACTCCCAAACAGCCTCCGAGACACGCAGGTCTTCACCAAGAAGGCAGAATCACATGCAGTCACTGCTTTCTAAGGGACAGTTTCATGCCTGGTATGTGTGTTCGCCACAGCGTTGGCATGACTGCTGCACTACAGCATCTAGCAAAAGAACTGATTTATGACAGACCAACACCAGGAAATGGTGATGTGAAAACTAGATGATCGTGCATAATGCCAACTTTGTGCTCGCTACATAAATAAAAAAGAAAGAAAGAGTATGGCAAAACTTCAGAGAAAATGGTGGATTTTCTCTGCCAGTATAAAATCACTTATACTGGCAGACTTATACTAGTCTGCCAGTATAAGTGACTGCTCACTTATACTGGCAGACCAGATGTTGGGAAAAAATCTTTTGTAGAAAAGCAGTCTAGATGCTCACGGTAAGACAGGAAGTGTCATGTTTGTTTGGCGTTTGGCTGCCGTTTTTTGTTGTTGCGGTTTCGATTGTATTCTTGTGGGTTATTAATGTTCCACTGGACTTGCTGCATTCTGCCATTTTTCTGTTTATTGTTCTTTAGGAGTTGCCGTGTTATATAATTCCTTTATATTTAGCTTTTAGTTTATTCTTGCATTTATCAGTTAGATTACTGTCTGGCTTTTTTTTCCTTTTTGTTTCTGGATCATTTGAGTTTTACTTTATCTTCTTTGTGTTGGTCTCCTCCTTCAGTCTTTATGCTTGCTTGTTCCCACAGCCGTGCCACCCTGATTCATTTATTTGCTTCTCTGGTCACTATATAACTCCGCCTCAGTATTTAAGGTCAGGACTTTTGTTCAGTGTTGAATTATTCTCTTATTTTTGGCTGCTTGTCTGCATTTTGGCTCTGTAAAGCTAAACATGACAGGAGAAAATTCAGAAATCCATGTCAGTCTTCAAATGTTTTAAAAAAGTAGCCACAATAGAACAACTTCCAAAGAAATTCCCACTTGTTGTCTGTTTCACATAAAGCAACAATAAACCTATAGATAAAATGCTTTGTGACAACTAACACAACACCAAATCCCAAACGTAAAACAGGGTGTGGTAGCGTTAACTCATTTCTTATTTCCCAGAGCTTATTAATATGCTCAAAACGAAGGAGAGAGCCATTGCACAGTATTGCTTTTTCCTCCATACGTGGCTCCACACACAAAATGACCTCCAGTTTGCTCTGATGAAACCTCCGACCTTCAGTCTCTCCTCGCCGTTGAGCATCCGTCCCATAAATAAAGCAGTTTAGAGCCTACTGTGTTTATCAAATCAAACCAAGTAAAGCTGCAGAAGGTCAACCCTCAAATTTACTGAACGCATTTCAAATGCAAAATCTTTAATTTTTTCTTAAAAAAAAAAAAAAAAAAAGAAAGTCAGTCGTATTCAAAATAAAGCTGAATATGGGAAAAAAATGCATCAGGAAATATTCTGCTATACCACTGGCTTGTTCTTTTTTTTCTATTAGAGCCAAGTGGATTTTTTGTTTAAAAAGAAATTGATTGTTGTTTTTATATAAGATATGTAAATAAAATAAAAAAACAAACAGTAGGAAAGAAAATTGGACGTGCCTGTTTGGTGTCAGAAATGATCAGTTTACCATAGATCAGTCCTTTTAAATTGCCTTGTTTTTGCCTTGTCTGACTGGATACGTGGCAGATGCTACAAAGACACGTACGCACACAAACTCTTATTTATGAATGGCTAGCAGACGCCCACATCTTTTATTCCAATCAGAGTCTGGTTAGGACTGACGTCGGAGGACCTGCCTGCACATAAAGGCGAGATACTCACATTGTGCTTTTGCCAGTTTAATGTCTATAGGTGCACACAATGAAGCCTTGTGTTACAGTAGGCTCTAAACTGCAGGACAAAAGCAAAAGAAAGAAAAACTGAAATTAGAAAAGAATCCAGATTTAAATCCAATGTGTCTGATGGATTTGATAGCTACCACAATCTAGTGGTAGTTATCAAATCTTCCACTACATTGTAGCCATACATTTTAACATTTTAACCTTTGTTAAAATGTATGGCTACTGATTACACAAAGAACTGCATTGAATATTATAGTAACTAATTTTAATATTTAACATGATAAAAAGCATATTTTTGCTTTAACCTTCAAATGTAATGTTATTTTAATGATTGTTTAGCTGCATCTGAACTCTGTCATGTGAAGAACAATTCAGACCTAACAGGAACTGCCCTGATAATTAATAGTAATTGTGCTATTAATGTAAAAAGAAAAACACACACATTTCATTACTCTACTTTTAAAGCTGTAAAAATTCATCAGAGATACTTACAACAACTTATTTTTAAAAAGATGGGAAGAAAGTGAAAGAGGGTGGAAGGACGGAGACAGACGAGCACAAAGCTCTCAGCTGACAGCAGACTAAACACAGTAAGAAGGCCAGGCAGCAAGACCTCATTTGCTGGAAAACCGTATGTAGGATGATAAACAACCCGCTGTCAGAGAAGAAGTGTGTAAAGATTTGCAATTGAAATAAGAGAGAGGTTAGAGAGTGTGGTGATAAAGAGATGCTTTCTGACAGACTGCTCGTCAGTGACAACCAGGAGGTAAACAATTCTTCTGATTGAACAAAAGGGGATGGAAATTTGAAGAGGATATGCCTTATTTTCTTAATAAATTGTTGTCTTACGAATAAGTTTTTCACACGTAAGCAATAAGTAGTGCTGTGTAGTCTTTTTAAGTGTTAAATGACCTTAGTGTTCATTTACCACTTAAGGGTAAATAGAGATGTCACCATTATGGCTGGTGAGCTTGGAGCCCCAAGGAGTGGCACTGTTGTTTCTATTTATCTTACAGTCAGGAGGCAGATTTACTTTGCTTTAAGCTTCAAGCTGCCACTGCGCTGTGATAAGGGAAGACAGAGGAGGCTGTGGAGGCCCAAACTGTGATTAATCAGCTTTGGAGACAGATCATTCATGCAGAGCAGCTGGTCTGTTTCTTGGGATCACTGTCTATGGAAGTAGCCCTATTTAGTTGTTTTTTTAATGGATAACACATGTAGCCATCAGAGACAAAAAGATAGGATGAAACATTTGATCTAATTAACAATCTCAGTAATTAGCCGAATTACAAAGATGATTTGCGTGGCATAAGACATGAATGTGCGCTTCACTGACAACTACCAAGAAAGGGAAATTTTCAATAGACTAAGCACTCGTAATTTGAATTGTTTTCTGCCGATCATCTGGTCATCTTTAGCGCACTGATTAAATCTATACTTTTACTTAAAGTATAGTATACTTTTACAAAGTAGACACTTGTTTCTTTGATTTTTTTTCATGCCTTTTTGAGAAATCCTTGACGCTTGCTCTCACAAACCACTGAGCTGAGCTTACAGAGCATCCCGGCCCCAGGCCTTTCCCACACAGTTCCGCTAGACTAGCAGCAGCAGCAGTTGGCAAACACCTGAGCTCATCATATTCAGTCCAACGTTCCTGAGAATGGCGTTAAACATCATACTTGAGATTCATTGTTGAGATGACATGCTGAAGGTGGAGTGTTGGAAAGACCAGGGGCTTCTTAAAGAAACAGAGACCAATTTTGAGGCACCAAATTGTAGCGTCATATTTCTTTTAAGTTATGTTTCACAGCAACTGAAGGTGACATAGTTGTTTGATTATGTTATATAATGGCACAATGTGCCTGGGAAAAAACACTGCCCCTTCACTAATCTTTAAATGCCAGAGCAGAAAGAGTGAACAGCATAAATAATGAAGATTTACTAAAAAATGAGCAAACGTTCGAAATTTACGCTTCAAAAAGTAAAATCCAGTGCAAACTATTGTCTTCAGAAAATGCCTATTTATTGAAAAGTATCCAACCAGATGTTTTGTAACCATCATAGGGGACAAGTATCAAATATACTCCTGCTTAATTTTTGTTGGCACTTCGCCACTGTGTGCTAATTCCTGTTGCAGTGCCACAAACAGTTCCTAGAAAACACAATGGCGTCTGAAGTTGAAGTGTAACAAAATTTGAAAAAAAAGTGGATTTATTCTTTAGCAAGAGCCTTTGAAATTTAAAAGGATACTTATTGTAGCAAGGCTAGTTTCCATCTTGTACCCTGAAACATATATAACAGAAACAACAGCAAAACTGTGATGGATTCATGGATCCTTCCTTTGGCGATGCCTCATTTATTTCTCAGAGGGATCATATACCTTCTTGCATCAGGAAAGCCCTCAGCCTGTCTGACAGCCCGCTCATAAAACGGATATGAACGTCAAAATTCTTATAGAAAAATTAGTTTCCAGAGAATTTCGACTGACTTGAACAGTCGGAGCGTGGCCGATGAAGCAAACAATCGAATCAATCTGACAGCCTGCAATTTCCCTTTTTTTCTATGTCAGATTCATTTGGCATGTCACACAGAGATACAGTGGTCAGCCTGCCAAGGCAGTAAATCAACCACACTGTAGCAAATGTTGGTTCGGCTGAGGAAAAACATAAATGGGGAACTTAGATCTCAATTTAATGGGGAATAACAATTGCGGTAACAAATCTAGTGTGGTATGTTTCAGCAGAAAATTCACTTTAAATACTTGCCTATGCATATCTGACTGTGGAATATGATCTTTGTTAGCCAAAAAGTGTGATGTCAACATGTTTTACTTTAAAAATGACAAATCTGTTCCATTTTTTTTTTCAAAACAGTCTGCCTAAATGTAATTAAGTAAATGTGTGTAACTCTAATATAGAGACTTATAGCTGTGGGATAAAAACATTTGCACACAGATTGTAGGAAGCTCTAAGCGTCATAAATCTTAAGAGTGTAAGCAACCGAGATCCAGCTGTACATTAAGGCACATGAATTATGCACAGTAATAGTTTCTTTTAAATAAGCTGGCATTTTTTTCTCTCTGTGTATTCATTTGTCCAAAGTTCAATAAATCTGACGTTATGCAATCATTGCAACTAACCTATTTCAGAAACACTTACAGTAAATCCTTACTTTAAGAAATAACGCATATGTTTTTTTGAAAGAGAAAGGGGATATAATTTAAGACTTGAGGATTTGTAGTTTACGCACAACAAGAAAGAGCATTATGTATTTCAATTCATGTTGTAAAATTATGGAAGAAGTTAAATGAGGAGCTGAAGCAAAGTGAAAATGTAATACAATTGAAAAGGAAATATAAGGAGGTCATTTCACAAGATATAGAAATATGGGTGAGCAAAAGCACTAATGTGTACATGTAAATTGAGGCATATGAGTGTTTGTGGGTGTAGATGTATGGATGCACATATATAGACATATGAGTGTTTGGTGAGTCCATGGAAAAAATAGAAAAAATGATAAAATGGAAAATTAATGAACCTATGTTTTCATTTATTTATTTTATCTAGTAATGAGGGTCCAGGAGTTGATAAGTTTCTTACTTCTTAACTCCTTTTCGAGGATGTTAAGATTGTTGGGGTACAAAAAATTATTTCATGGCGCTATCATGTTCGAAATAAATAGATATTCACACCGATATTCAGTCAGACTGAATCCTAAATAACATATTTCATATTTCTTAACGAGACTGTTTTATCTGCATTCTGTGAGAATTGTGCCAGGGCTTTTAACAGGGGCCAGTTTCTCTTCCCCGATCCATTAGATGCAAGCAGGTTTCCAAGTTTGGTTTTGAGTGATTAGAAGAGGTCTGGCCTTTATTAGGTAAATGCAGCTCTTGCTGTAAACGTCAATGCGCTGAGAGCTCAATCCAGTTATTCAACCAGCACTTTAGGCTCCAGGAGAGACAGGCTTAGTCACTGCTGATGTGTCACAAGTATAGATGTTCTGACAGTTCTCTTATCAAAAGAGCGCCAGTGGAGATGATTATGACAAAATTTCAATTATCAATTTCCTTGTGAAAGCACCGCCGCTCTGCGTTTCGTAAGGTATAGATTGTGGAGCATTCTGATGCACAGGGAAATGGCTTTCTGATGCACTGTGGAAAGGCTGTGATTTTTCAATTCTCTCTCATGACACATGCTCTGCGGTCAGTGGGAGTGTATCTCTGACCGTTTCCCAGGAGCCCTGTTAAACTGGAGGCTCTAGCACCCAAACAAATTACAGGGAACGAGTGCAAAAATCAAAGTTTTTTTCCAATAGTTCAACACATAACACAACACGTTTTTTTTTTCACTCGGTGCTACTTTCCTCGCAAACCACAACTTGTACAAGACTGTACAATCATTATTTTCAATAATAATAATAGAATATGTGTCTTGTTTAAAGACATATTTTATTTGTAATAGTCAAGAAAAAGAAGCGACATTTCTAAAATACCTTGCTGGCTGGATAAGATTTGACCCTTTTTGCATTTGCGATTTGTGCTTGCATTCTAATAATAATGGATAGTAATGCATTGGGATTGGGATATTGCACAGTAATCATTTTGGTGTCCTTCACTCTGTGGAGTGACAGAAGTTTCTCAAAGTAATCCATTACTTATATGCTTACATTAATGATAATAAATGATAGTTTGTTTGTTTTTTTCTTAAGGCTGCCTTCTCAGGCATAGTAGATCACAGATTTTTCTAGTAGAAGACGGCAAATACATTACAAACCTTCAGTGGAATTTGCTCATAAATTTGCTAAAAATGTCCTCTGCCAAAATCTTGCTCTCCCAAAACCACCTGCGTTGACTTAATAATCACGAGAGCTTATCTGATAGCTTTAAGCCCACTTGGCGTCTTGCCTAGATTGAAGCGCTCTGGCCCTCGCAAAAACAAAACCTGGCTGACAGAAGGGGAAATGGCCTGTGGCAGAACACCAACATCAGCAGAATTTCTCTTACTTCTGTGAATTTACTCATGTTTTTCCATCCTTTCGCTGACCCGTGTGCACTGATTTCAAGATGAGATAAGTTTTTACAGAGCCCTCCGAAAATATTCAAGCCAATCGTTTCCACAGTTTCTCGACTGATTTTTAGTTTTTACTTTGACTGGGCCATTCAAACTAAACACTGATTTTCTCTAACAAACCTCTGAGATCTTCACATAACTAAGACTGAGTGGCCTATTCTACTTTAACTCTATAGCTTGTGTGCTTCATTTTGTTACAACAGCAGCACATAATATCATTTCTAAAAAAAATTAAAAAACAGTGAAACACTGAAGGTTTTAACTCGGCTCTTTTGGAAATAATGCTTAGCAGACATTCTCTGTAAGCAGCCTATATTACAGCCTTTGCTGCAGTAGGGAACAGGTAGAACACCTGCTGCCATCCTCTTTTGTTCAGCTCTGTTTGGTTGCTGTGTGCTTGTTCAAATAATATGCAATCAGCGCGGGGCAGGTGGTGGTTACTGTAAAAGAAGCTGGGAGGGTAGAAAGGTGAGGTTGAAAGATGAAAAATATATAGGTTTTTACAGTTTTTACAGGTGCTGTAAAAACTGAGCATCTTGTTTGATTTGTTTTGAGATATGACAGCCTATAAGGTGTCCGCCGCGCTCGTACCGCATTCATTTATTAGCTTTTGTCTGTGTTTTGGTGAAGGTGATTGGATTCGTGGGCAGCTGTCAGTGTTTCAGATTAAAGCTGCTAAAGACTCTGGAGCTTCTCGCTGTGTTACGCACCATCTCATTGACAAAGCCAATATAGTTTCCAATATCACACAAACACAAATCTGTTTACTATGTTCTTCACTGTGTTTCTTTCCATTCCCTTGCATCATTTATAAATGGCGATCAGATGCAATAAAATCCTTTGTCTTGACCTGACCTGCCCAGAAATGTTCCACATTGAGTGAGTGGATTGGTTGCATTGCAGGGTGGAGCCTTGGCACAGCCACCAGATGCTCCATCAAACTGGGATTTGGGTTTGCAGGCCAGTGCCTTGTTGACTCTGTGTCGCATTTATCAGGATTCTTCAGACTGGGGTTTTTCACACTGTGTTGGAGCAAATCGTCTGGCAGGATGCAGTTCCTGCTTTCAGGGTGTGCCACGGCAAAGATGGGCGAGACGCCGGTCTGCAAGAGTGTTTAGGTGGGTGTTTCTGTCACAAGCTGCCCAGTTTAGAGCTGCATTATAACCCAATGGTCTCTGTCATTCTAAGATTTTGTGTTTCAGCGAGAGAAAAATGTATTGGTTTTTGTTTTTAAGGTTGAGAGATGGCATACAGCTAGATTTTCACTGTTATGTATTTTATATATTTTTGCCTTAAGTGACTAGCAACTACTTATATCTTTTTATAAAGCATTTGAGTACCTTATCTGATGATGTGATGCGACAAATAAATCAAATAGTAAGGGAGTGAGACAATTTTAGAAAATCTGATTAGCTTTAGTTTTGATTCTTCCCGACATTTAGTGACCTAAAGTATGCAATTTCTAAATCTTGTGGTGCTTGTTTGACAAACCACTATTAAAACCAAGTAGACCCTTACATCTGATTTGTTAACTGGAGTGCATGCAGAGAACAAGTAAATTCCACGCAGAAAGATCCCACTCCAGGATTCAAACCCAAGATCTTCTTGCTGCAAGGCAATGGCATCAACTGTGAGGTTATGGATAACTGCAGATTCATAATAGAGATAAAAAAAAATCCTGTCTAAAATAAATGCTTTTAAAACAATTAATGCAAAGTTCAAGAAAATATTATCTTATTATGCATTTAATAAATGACCAAAACATTGTAAATATGCATTTGTTAATGCATTCAATGTATATGTTTCAGATTTTATCTCAAGATATTTGTCTAACAAGTCATATCTTTGGCCTTCAGTGGCAATATAGGTAAAAAGCTCCCTGCAAAGCTTTACTGTTAGAAACTCTTCAGCAAAAGGCTGGATTTTGGTGTTATCAAAAAGCCATGGAAACCAATAGATGTTTTTACATGCCATCTGGAAGCATTCCTGCTCTGCCTTTACAAATGTATGGCAGGAAGATGAGATTAAGATCATATTTGTTGGTCAATAAGTACTCCGGGTGGGTCTGGTGAAAAAGCATTAAAGTTTGGAGCAGAAAATGTCCCATGGATGTGTGATACTGAAGGACATAGTGCATGGCATCTTTAAACATTTTGACTTTTAAAATCAAAATTTACTGCCATTTTTTCAAACATATAAATACATCTCATAAATCAACTCAAAACAACGGTCAAAAACTTGTAGCGTGAGATTATGATACTCTAAAAAAAAATTATTTTTTTTTTAACGTTTCACTTTTTATTTTCTTATGTAAATATGCTGACTTGGCTTGTTTTGCTAGCTCATGTTTAACATATGCTGCCCTTGTGTCAGTTCAAGTGTTCCTACTCCACTCAGCGCTCTCCGTAACACTCGGAGCCCTTTTTACCGCTTCACATGCCCGTGCTTCCACTGAGTGCAGCTCCCGTAGCGGCCCCATTGTGATGCGGTTAAACAGCTGGATAATTGCAGTCATCATTGCTGAGAGGCACCGTGGGTGTGCCGCATACGAGTGTTTGTTCAGTTACTTTGCGTCTGCCGCCTAAAGTAGATGAGTGCTGATTGCCGGTCCAGCGCCGCTCAGAGGGAGTGAGAGACGAGGACTACAATTGAGGACTGTAATAACTCTCCTTTCAGCAGTGTGCCTAATATCATCATTATCCACAAAAACATTGTGAGAGGAAGGAATTACAGAGCAGTGTTACTCAGCAATATTTAATCGTTCCACTTATTCGTTTGTAAGCCTTCGCAAAAGTGTTAATACCCCCTAGAGCTTTTTCGTATCTTGTCACTTCGACGCCATTGAAATACTGATTTTAATTTTAGTTCGTGTAATGAAGGACAAAGTATTGCATAACTGTGAAGAAAGAAAAACTTAAATTGTGATATACTGTATTCTAATTCTAACAAAATTCAGTTGTTGCTCTTTTAGTAATTAGAGTTTAGTTGTATGTATTTTAATCAAGAGGCTCAAGGTAACTCTGGATGAGATGCTGAGATGCAAAGCTCTGAGCATTAATTCCTAATCTGCTTAAAGTTGATCAAAATTAACAACAAGGTTACAGCAAACGCGTAGAAGAATGCATCTTGTTGCTAAGATAAAACTAAAGTTTGACTTTTTGGTCTACATGCAAAGCACTGCGTGTAATGTCAAGATGGATGGCGCTAAATAAAGGGCAATCACATTGAAGTCGCTCATTATTTGTAAAAAAAAGAAGTGATAATTTAAAGTGGATCCTCTGAAAGTCACTGAACAATGTTTAGTTTTAATGGTGAAGGTAGGGTGGGATATGATATCAATTATGCCATTCAGCTTGCTGGATGAACATTTCGGTGGCCCTGTGCAACCATCTGTTTATTTAGAATCACTTTTAATTTGGGAAATTTTTTGAATTTCATCAAAAAAATTAATAAATACAAAAATTGTCTCTAGTACCAATAAACAGCTTGGGATTGCTGTTTTTTTTTTTTTTTTATTGTGTAATATTAAGTAAGCAGGGCATTGTATTCAATAATGGAGCAGTTTTACCAAAAGTTATCAGCATGTGACAATTTTTATTTGTTGTTTTTTTCTCAATGACGTCACAAAGTGTTGTCAGTAACTTTTTAATCTCATCTTTGTCAGTAAGATTTTGTAAACTTCTTAAACGGACACAAGCATGTCCATTTAAGTCCTTTGGTAACATCGCAGCATGTGGATACTGCTTTCTCTTCCCGGCACAAACATGAAAAGGAAATGATGAACTGTGGTTGTCGTGGATGATCTTAGCTGCCATGGCAACAGAGCTACAGGGAAAGGCCTTTTAATTAGGCTGCTCACTAATAAAGGTACAAATCATTTGCGGTCAAAGTGAAAGTGCGCCTTAGTTTTAGGCTCGTGTTGTGAAAATATAAGCACCTCTCACACAGTAACGGATGCTATGTGCGAAAGTAAGTGGTCTCTCTTTTGTCTTTCAGGTAGCTTTCTCTGTCATCATGTGGGTAGAACCAAACAAGGCCTTCCACTAGACTGCTAAGAAAGCCACAGAAAGCGGTAGAAAAACAGATCCTCTTCCAACACATGGATGAAGAATAACTTCACTGTCTACAGAGAATTTCCAGAACTTGAACTGAAGCATCAAAGAACTACCTTGCAGTCTTCCTCGTAAGCCTTTCACTCTTCAACGTCCCGCCCTCACTATGAGCGGACTGGTGGGGAAGCTGGACCCTCGCAGGATACAGTGGGGTTCGGCATGGAACACCTTCACGTCGCGTGTGCTGAGGACCAAACCCGTGGAGTCCATGCTGGATTCGGCCGTGTCTGGCACCAGCTCACACGGCACCAAACTTGCCCGGGTGTTGTCCACGGTGGATCTGGTGTCGCTCGGTGTGGGCAGCTGCGTCGGGACGGGGATGTATGTCGTCTCTGGGCTTGTTGCCAAGGAGATGGCTGGCCCTGGGGTCATTGTCTCCTTCATTATCGCAGCTGTGGCGTCCATACTTTCAGGTGAGAGAGGATAAGCACTCTTTTGCCATATCTGCCTTTTGCATAAACTAGGGTGATTAAAGCAGCAATAGGATGCAGACATTTATAACATTGTTACACCTCTCTGAATTCATGAAGAGCCTTCAGTAATTGTGCATGTTATTACAAGGTCTTGTAATAAGTTTTAATTTGATAGATCCTCAAGGGATGTTTTGCTATAACCCTACAGTTCTAATCAGTTCCCTTAACTGAGCCTTTTACTCCAGCAGTATATCAGAGAGGGTGCCTGTGTGTGTGTTTTCTCTTTACTGAAGGAGTGTGTTATGCAGAGTTTGGGGTGCGTGTGCCTAAGACCACAGGTTCTGCCTACACATACAGCTACGTAACCGTGGGAGAGTGTGTGGCTTTTTTCATCGGCTGGAACTTAATCCTGGAGTATCTGATCGGCACGGCGGCGGGGGCGTCGGCTCTCAGCAGCATGGCAGACTCTCTGGCCAATCACAGCATCAGCAACTTCATGATTTCACATATCGGCACACTCAACGGCTTGGGTAAGAGGCTGCTTTTGATTGGGCTCGTTTTTGTTTTGTTCAATGTTGGCTGATTCATGCATTTCATGAAATGAAAATGATAGTGAATGGTTGAGTTTTTAGTTTTGCCATGTTTGGGTAATCATAACACACACTGTGTGAGTTAATGTCAGATGTTTCAAGGTTCCACTTTATGCTTGTTGTCTTTGCTAATCCAGTTCTGAAAAACACACAGACCGATCCAACCCTGTGTTCATTTAAAACAAAAGGCTTGGTTTATGAAATATTTATTAAAGAGATGGCATGTTCTTTTTTGTCAGGGAAACAGAAAACAAGCCCTTGGATTGGCAGATAAAACAGTCCTGGTTGGATTGGTTTAGGAAACTCTCTCCCTTGGTGCTATTTGTGTACTTAAAAGCAGAAATTTCTTGGTTGGATTTGGCCAAATTAAATATTTTGCCTTCTGATGATGAATAGCAAAACTACACAAACTCAGCTTTTTTTTTAACCCTGAATTTTGGCATGAATAATTCTATGAGATCTTACTGCCAGTCATAAAAGCCAAGACCTGAGGAAAAATAGCATCTGCTGCTCCATCTTGAATTATGAAAATAAATCCTCAAACATAGCTTTCCAGTTTGAAGCCATGTGAAGACGGCTGCTCTCTTTGGTGCAAACAGCTTTGTTTCTGAGCCATCGCCCTGTCAGACTCGCTGTCACTGACTTGTCAGATTCTTACTTCGTAGTCTATGATGATGAATACAGCCAGACAAAAGCAGTTCCTCCATCTGACCCAAAGTAACCTTAGCTCAACAGCTAAACCATGAAGTGCCCTTCCCTTTGGACATGCCTCTGGAAGACCCAGCTGAATTTACCAGTGGACAACATGGTGGGAGTGGTCTCATGGCTTGCAGCATGGCCAGCTGCTCCATGGTTTATTTGAAAAGTGATGTTTCCCTTTCCAGCTGGTGAATTGTTCCTCCCCGCCCAGGGGAAGTTGTGGAATTTTGCTAAAAATACACAGTTCTGGTGAAACGTGTAAACAAACTCCTCATGTTCGCAAATGTACTCTGAATTCATGTAAAATGTCTATCCAACACAAATATAAAGATGCTGAAATTTAGTGTGGTTTTTTTTGTAATGCTCAGTGTCAAAATAACACAATGCTCTTTATGGCTCTCAATTAAGACATTATGGATTTGTTTTATTGCCAAATATGTTATGTCACTGGTCTTTTAGTTATGTTCGCAACATAACTAAGATAACTAACATAATCTATGAATGTTATTTTTGCAATTTATTAATTTTATTGCATTGCTAATAAGCTATGGACAAGCTTAGGGCCGATAAATGTCTCGTAATTTTAGAAATCTACCTCTGGAAAATTGTACTCTTGAAACTGTATTTTATTTATTTTTCAGGATAACATATCCTCAAACAGTATCTACTGTCTATACACGGTGCCAGTCTGCACACACATACACATACCAAAGAAAAACTTACAGAAAGCAGTTTGCTTACCATACATACTTTAGGATGTTTGGAGAAAGTTAGAAGACCTAGAAAAAAAGCAAACATGGATGAGGATAATGAGTTTACTTCATCAAGACAGGCCCTGGATTTGAACACAGCAAGTTTATTACTGCCATACAGCAGTGCTAGCTCACTCCTACGGCCATCAAATGAAAAGAAACCATGTCCATCTGTTTTGTATATGGAATCTTTGTTCTAGTTGTTACCACAGCTGCTTAGTGAAATGCATTGATACATTATAATGCTTTGGGGCATGTGTGTGGGTGTGTTATTTCTAGGTAAAGGGGAGCAGTCATATCCAGACCTGCTGGCCCTACTGATAGCCTTGCTGGTGACAGTGATCGTGGCTTTGGGAGTGAAGAACTCTGTTGGCTTCAACAATGCACTGAACATCATCAACCTCATTGTGTGGGTTCTCATGATGATTGCTGGGATGTTCTTTGTCAATGGAGAGAACTGGGACGAAGGGAGATTCCTACCCTTTGGCTGGTCAGGGGTATGCATGCACACACACATCCACACTTATCTGCAACACTGATAAACATGTGTAGGAAGCCTTACTGTGCATGTGTCTTGTAATGCAGTGGCGTAATTTCAAAGAGAAAGAATTGTAAAAAAATAAATAAAAATCATGTGCATTTTGAGTGAATTTGTTCAGTTGGGGACATTTCTTGTTTCAAAATTGTTTTGACAAAATCATCCAAACATTCATGATTATTGGTACCCTCAACAAGTGTTTTAATGTAAAAGAACCATTTATTTTGTCTTATATTGTGTGAACACAGTCAAGGATGGTACCAAACTGTAAAAGCTCTATGTTAGAGAACTTCAGCAAAGAGTGGCATTTTTTTTGTAAGAGTTTCCATAATTAGCATGAGACTATTTGAAATTTGATTCTTTGGTAGAGATTCATGGACATTTCCTGTCCATCACAACATTGCAGACTTTTCCAGCAACAAATACTCCAGGTTTGTTGCTAAACGATAAAAGTTTATTTTATGGTTTAGCATAAAAGAAACTTATATCCATTGGAAAGTATGTTGGTTAACATGTGAAAAATCTTTTCTATGTGAGATTTTGATTCTGCAGTAAAACCTGATTTCATCATAAGATCTTTTTAACAGGGGTGCTCATGAATGCGAGCAACAATGTGTACGCGGTCTGAAATGTCCAAGTATATACAGGGCCGGTCAACTTTTTCTACTCTTTTTATTAGTTACACTTTTTTCCGTGTGGTGCAGGTGATGCAGGGTGCAGCCACCTGCTTCTACGCCTTCATCGGGTTTGACATCATCGCTACAACAGGAGAAGAGGCCAAAAGCCCCAACACCTCCATCCCCTACGCCATCACTGCCTCCCTCATCACCTGCCTCACTGCCTATGTCTCCGTGAGTTACTTCAATTTGTCATTTTTTGTATTTTGAACTCAACTTTTGCTTTCTTCTTTATCAAGCATCACTGCTGCAATCAAACACTTTTCTTACTGTGAGGTTAGAGAGTTTTCATGCAACACTTTGCTATATGTACATATCAATATGATTTGCATCATGTACTGTTCATAATTATATGCTTTATTTATGCCAAACATATCTTGCTACTTCCCTTTTCTTAGCTACAGTATATGTTCTTTTCATCAGCTTTTATGCTATTTTCATATACAGTCGTGTTAAAAAAAGCCCAGGTCAGTAAACATACATTTTTATATTATGAAATGCTCATAAATAGGTGACGGTAACATGTTTGATCACAGGTAAACGTGATCAAACATGTTTACCTGTGACTTTATTTTAAGTCAAATAAAGTTACCATATTTGACTTTTGCACAAAAAAAAAAATCAACAATGCATTATAAGTAAGAATAATGTTATAACAGCCTTCTTCATATTATCTAGTTAAATATTTCTTGTAGTCACACAAGATTGCTGATTGCTTGGACAATCAGACCTGGGTATGTAGTTTTCTATTTCCTCCACTTGATGATTTTCTATACAGTGGTATTTTTTAAAATTTGCTTCTTCATGTTCTATAGTTTTCTTCTGAAAACCATAATATCACCATGGTTGCCATTTCCACTTCAACAGGAATGAGAACGCCAAATTCAATGAAGAAGTCTTAGTATGGACGAGCTAATCAATTGTAAATGAAATCAAAATGTGTTATCCTAACTTTTTTCCCACACCAGACAATCAGTTTTTAGAAGAAAAGAAAAGCCTTTGTTTTTATTGCTTATTTATGTCACTTTAATGTTACTTGTATGCCTCACTATAACATTAATATGCCTAAATATTATAGACATACATTTTTCTCATTTCTGTATAGTCACAGAAATGCATTACTTCCAGTTATAAATTCATATTTATTCCTGCTTCATATTTATTTCAACTTTTACTTCTAGTTCCTGTCGGTTGTCCCATGAATACAAACTGAGACGTTTGTCCCGAATGTCGTATTCCTGACAGAGAGAAGAAAAGAGCCTCTCCCTGCACGCTAAATGTGGGAGAGTGCATCTCCACCACAATCATGTACTCAGCTCAGACAACATAGGGTTGCCTTGTGTATAGTGACTGGATATTGCTGTGGGTTCTGGGGAATATCAACCAATTAAAGACCAGAATTTATTTATTTATTTTTTCAAATTTTACCTGAAGATTGCATCAGCTTCAGATTGTGTCTGCCTGTCACATCAGCTTCCACACATTACCCCTTCCATGAGCTCGACAAATGTTTTTCCCCTATTTTTAACCTCTGCCTTTCTTTGATCTGCCTCACGCTGTCAGCATCTGGGAGAAACTTTCCTGCTCCAGATCTAGAGTAAAGTTACTGATTCATTCCTCTGGTGGCAGAGATTCTGGAATATGCTTGAGTTAAAGACTAGCAAACTTTTTCATTCACGATGGTAGAAATTCCTACTTTTCAGATTTTTCTCTGATGGGTATTCCACGTGTATTTCTTCATTTTTACAAAAAATTAATCCAATTTGAGTTTAAGCTTGACAACTGAGGTCTTCTTTATGCTTTTTCTTGGAACACAGACAGGCATTTTATAGCAAATACTTTTTTATATTGGTTGTTTTGTAAATATTAATTGCGTTATGGATAAATACCATAGCATTATATGATGGGTCGATAAGTTTTCTTATGACTGAAGGTTTTTGGAATTAATCTTAAGGAAAATTTTAAAATTCTACGGGTTTTAGGGAATAACTGTGATGATTTTATGCTCTAGTTTATCATAATCCAGAAAAGTGGAAGAGATTGAAGAGAACTTTGGTTTGCATTGGCTCAGGGAAGTAATATCCTACGTAATATGTTTACTGGTGGAGACTTAGTTGCTGAGAAAAGAAAGAAATTCTAAAGATTTAGCTCCAGCTTGACGGAAGGATCAGGTGGCTATAAGGGTCATTAATATTTAAGAATGGTCATAAACTGCACAGCTCCAGAACATTATCCCTATTTTTTCTTCCACTGAGTTGCGGTTATCTTTAGCAACTATATTTTTAGCAATTATATCTGCATCTAATGTAAAACAGCAGATGGGACTCTGTTTTGCTATTATTTACTATGTTCAATAGTGTCGCCAAACCTAAGAATACAATCAATCAATAATAATTGTGTTGCCAGACTTACTGACAGTCTGCTAAAGATTTAGCAGGTTTTATTACAGTACAATAATGTCACACTGAAAATGCTGGAGATTTTTACTTTTAAATACATTTATGATTCACTCATAAAATTAAATGTAACACCCCTGCTAATATTTTGTATAGCCATGTATGCCATAACACCTGGCGCTTTTCTACATTTTTATTCTAACATTATTCATTTATTTCATTTTAGCCACCTTGACTTGTGTGGTGATGAGGTAAACGTGTCAGTGACCTTTTTGTTTTAAACTTTTTTTGTTATTATTACTCTGGCTGTGGATAGAGGCAAGATCAATAAAGCATCTATTGTCATCTACCAGTTCTGACTTGTGGTGGGCACATAGATCTTCCTTACTGTTCTTTTATATTTCTTGTTTTGGAGAATTGTTCAAAAACTTGCCTTTCTCCTACACAATGTTTAAACTCCAGAAAAACAGAAAGCAAGTAAATAAAAACATGTAATAAATGCTAGTGGGTTTTTTTTTCTACAAAAAGAATATTTGTCTCTTAATTTTTCCTGATTAAATAAATGTCCTGAAACTACAAGAATAAAAAAAATAGTAATTTCAGTGTGAGATTATGCCTGTTGATTTGTCTGACATATTTATCAAATGTACGCAGTGCTGTCATTTATAATCCAGCGTGTATCCTCTAAGAGCTATTAATAGTTTCCAAACAGAGCAGTGGTGAAAGATTTGCTCATGGCATTTCCTGCTAGGGGGCTAAATCTTTAACTGAAACACATTTCTTTATTTCAGCTGTGTGGGGTTCATCTTTTTATTCACTTTCTCTTTGCTGTAGCAGTTATGCAAATTCAGCTCTTGCAGCACAGCAACTGTGACAGATGGCCCTGCGTGATTTCACACATCAGACGCGAGGACAAAAACATACAGACACACACACAGAAAGAGAGCGAATAATGACTAATGAGCAATTTGCATGCGATGGGGAGAGCTGAGCACGATATTACTGTAAAGTCAAACTGTAAGACTGTAGTTCTCATTCAGCAGCAGTAGAGTCTAATAAAATGTCCTTCGACTGAGTCAAGAAAGGACCTTGCAAAATGTTCTTTTCATGAAAAGTCTTTGCTGCATGAATTTGATGGTTTGTCGTTCTATTTTTGCATAGAAAATGTTTAAATGTCCTCATCTTTGTTAAAAGCTAACGGTCGTAGTATTCTCATGAACTAGTGATGTCATATTTGTGCCTTTCCTTCAGGTCTCTGTGATACTGACGCTTATGGTCCCATACAATGAAATCGATGAAGACGCCCCACTGATGGAGATGTTTTCCATGCATGGCTGCATGTTCGCAAAATACATAGTCGCTGTGGGGTCCATAGCTGGACTCACTGTGTCCCTCCTGGGGTCCCTGTTCCCCATGCCAAGGGTCATCTATGCTATGGCAGGGGATGGTCTTCTGTTTAAGTAAGTCTATGCTCTTACTGTATGTTGTGTAATTTTCGTGTCTGGAGAAATGACATATCTTGTGTATCTTTACTTCTCTGTGTGTGTAGGTTCCTGGCCAGCGTTTCGTCGTACACGGAGACCCCTGCTGTGGCTTGTGTGGTCTCTGGGTTTCTGGCTGCCCTTCTGTCCCTTCTGGTCAGCCTCAGAGACCTGATAGAGATGATGTCCATTGGCACCTTACTGGCCTATACTCTCGTGAGTGATAACTACTGGTGCTAGAAACACGTTTTATGTGTGTAATATCTAACTACACATGAGGATGCATTCCTTTTCTGCTTTTGTACTTAATTTTCAATTCTTTAGCTGCTTTGGATTAAATAAGTAAACTCATCCTTTGTTTCCATTGAGCTGTGTGGCCTGAGTTGGTGGGGTTTGCTATATTATGCCCAACATATTCAGGAGAGCTTTCCACCAATAGGTGGACTCTCACTCAGCAGGCAGGGTTAAACCCAAATGCCTAATGATGCGTCATTCTAGTACGACAAACCTAAAGCACTCGTATGTCTCATGCTTGTCACAAGCGGTGGCATTTTTCTGTCTTCCAATCAATGGACTGTGTTGTATGATACAAGTGGCTCAGCATCAAGAGAATGGTGCATTATAGATACTTTAACAATGGAAGCAGACAAAAATGCTTACTGAACTGCATTGAAATATACATAGTATACAAATTGAGGTGAGTTTAGCATTGGAAACATTAAGATCTGTATGGGGCCAGTAAAAATATCAGAACAAAAGCAGATAATAATTTTAACCCAATGCAGGATAGCTTCTGTATGTGTATTATGTTAGCTTGAGAGGTAATAAAAAAGCTTTAATAGTGCAAACACAACTGCACAAAATCTGCACAAAACAGTCTTTGTTTTTTTTTTCTGACTATAAAATGAACAAACTCCACTCTCTCTGTATCTCTCTCTGCACAGGTAAGCCTTTGCGTGCTCCTCTTGCGTTACCAACCCGAGGGCGACATCCACGGCTTTGTAAACTTTCTCTCTGAGGAACAGAACAAGAAGAAAAAGGAAGGCATTCTGGCTGAGTGCGAGAAAGACGCTTGCTCGCCGACCAGTGAGGCCGACGAATTCGGAGGTCAGACCACGAACACCTGCGGGGCCAAAAACCTGCCATCGCTAGGCGACAACGAGATGCTGATTGGGAAACCGGATAAAACTGCGTACAGCGCCAGCCATCCCAACTACGGCACAGTGGATATGACAACAGGCATCGAAGCAGAGGAGTCAGAAGGAGGGATGTCTCGACGGCTCAAGAAGCTGATCGGACCTCGCTACTATGCATTGAGAATCCGTCTAGGCCTCCCTGGAAAAATGGACAGGCCAACTCTGGTCACGGGGAAAACCGTCACCGTGTGTGTGCTGCTGCTGTTCATCTTGTTCTTCGCTTTCTGCTCCTTCATCATTTTTGGTAAGAACAAATCAGCAATGCCTTAGTCCAAGGCACAAGGGAACTGCAACATCCAATCACCATTTGTTCCCTCTGTTTCAGGAGCGAACTTTATCACAGAGGGTCGTTGGTGGGCCTTGCTGCTACTAATCTTCCTCATCATCTTCATTGCCCTGCTGATCATCATCATCCTCCAGCAGCCAGAAAACCCTAAGCGGCTGCCTTACATGGCACCCTGTGTGCCATTCGTACCTGCTTCAGCCATGCTGGTCAACATCTACCTCATGCTTAAGCTATCTGCCATCACTTGGATTCGATTTTCAATCTGGTGCCTCGTTGGTAAGCAAACACTTTCCCAAAGATTTTGTTTGCCAGAAAAAGGTTTGATGCGTAGAGAATCCAGGTATTATCCAGGACAGTTAAGAACAATGTTTTGGTTTCAAGCAATAACTCTGATCTGCTTACTTCCAATAACAGAAGAAATTATTCATTTAGTTGCTCAATTTGCCAAGAAACCCTCACGTTTATTTTTTTAGCCAGAACAAAAGCGTATCAGGTTTTCTTTTCATTTCTTCCTCAGTTGCAAGCTAATTTTTTTAAACCGTGCAATTCCTCTTTTAATATTATGAGTAAAACCTGTAGTTTTCTCAAGTCTTCTTGTTTTCTCAGATTTGATCGCGTTTTGGCCGTAATCTCAAGTGTATTTTATTGGTAGAGTGCACAACGCAGTGGCAAGTTTTCCAGATGAGGTGTGAAAAATGTGGCACACATTGTAGAATCAAAGTCAACAATAATCTTTCTTTCTTATTATTCTTTGTAAATACGTAGAGCTCACTTGGGACCACCTGTGAACAGAAATGTTAAAGTCTTGCCACATATTCTTGATCGGATTTTGTTCTGGACTTTAACTAGACCTTCCCAACACAAGTGAATGTTTTGATCTAAGTAAACTGTATGTTTGAGGTCGTTGCCCTGCTCAATTCGAGCCAGTGCCCAAATCACAATAATTTAGCAACTTTTTCCAAGCTTTCTATCAGGATTACCTTGTATTTCATTCTGTCCAACTTTATATCAATTTACACCAAGAAATGCCTCCCCACTTCATGTTGTTTCATACAAACACAAAGTGGTTGCTCTGGGTAATGTGCAGTGCAAGGTATGTGCTACAGGCAAAAAAGTAGATTTCCATCTTACCAAACCTTGTTTGCAGTCTACCTAGTTTGTGGCAAATTCCACACTTTGACGTCCTTTGTGTTGGAACATAAAATCCAATTAAAACACTTTGAAGTTCACAAGGCTTCACACAGACATAAAGTGTTAAATATACAACTTGTTTCAGCTGTCACAGCCTTCTCTACAAGTGTCTTACTGCATGGTTAAAAGTAATGTAAAATTTTAATTTGCATTTCAGTTTTTGAAGTCTTGGCAGATCCTGCTTGCGTTCAGTAAAAACTAACAGTTCCTCATTGTGCGTGACACGTACATTTGCTTGACGATCTCAGATTGTTTGTGTGTGCAAAATTTGATACCCAAGCATTTTAGACATCAGTGGAAAAGTCACTCTTCCCGCGCACTCTTTCCTATGGGGTATTACTTTGTTTCTTTTATGTTCGGTGAGATGTTTCCATGTATCCTTTCAGGTGTGCTTATCTACTTCGGCTATGGCATGTGGAACAGCACTCTGGAGATCACGGCCAGAGAAAACGAGGTGCATGCCTCCACCTACCAGCGCTACGATCAAGGCGTGGACGAAGGCTTCTGCGGCTTCGACGACGATTTCTACCCGCCAACCACTGACGCCTGGGGCGCGCCCGGGAGGGAATTAGAGGTGACTCCACCTCCAAAGGCAAAACCTGAAAGTGATGGGATTTCATCAAAAGGTGGAGGCCGAACCATTGCCAACAATGGCCTTGCGGAGGAGGATCCCATGGACTTCTGAAGGGACTGACTTCTGTGTTACATTGAATGTACTGCCTTGTCTGCTGCCTGGGGGAGGGGGAAAGGGCCCCTGTGTGAGTGCATGACTTATTTCGGGCGTGCGAGTGTGTTTGCATGCTTGCACGAGTGCGTATTTGTTTTATGTATCAAACCCCCCGGGCTAGATGGTTTTTGGTTAGTAGAACAGTTTGTCTTTTACCTTAGTCAACTACGCTTGGGATGCTGCCCCCACACAAATGTGGACATAAATGGCTTCACGCTTTCACAGATCCAGACTCTTTAGTCAACTTCCCAAACAAAGGAGGGCATGTGAGACAAGTGCGAACAAAGTGAGAGATTTGTGTTTTGGTGATGAAGTGGAGAAATGACATGCCGTACTGAGCAACTTTTTAACTGTTTAGTCAAGAACTTTGGCACAGGAGAGAAAAGAAGGGTGATGAGAGGGTCATAGATGAGTCAGCAACTGTCTTCCTGTTCCAGCACAGGCAGACAGACAGGAAACTATAATGGCAGTATGATAAATACAAAGGCCTTCCTATGGCAGAGTTTGACTTTGTCTGTTTTCAGCTTTTGTACAAAAACCTGAATAATTTGTCTATTAGACATTCTTAAACCTAAGTTGAACCTCTAGCCTGAGGGGTTTCCACCGGGAATTTTGGGGTAAAGGGTGTCGATGTTTTCTGTGACGACTAGTACTTGGACTTTGCTTGTAATAGTGCCTTCATCAACTATGTGTGCATTTCTGGTCGTGTCAGTTCTCTACTTTGATTTTTTTTTTTTTGCCTGTGTATGTGTGCGTTCTGTTGTACTGTGCCTTGCAAAAGTATTCACAAACCCTGAACTTTTGACATGTTCCTATTACAGGCTTCAACCTATTTCATTTGACAGAGCAAAACAAAGTAGAATTTGTTTTCAAACCAATCCATTGCCGCTCTGGCTGGAATTGTTGGAGGATCTGGAATTGCTGGAAAGTCTTTCCCCTCTGCTTTATGTCTGTGGAATCCTTCAACAGGATAACGTTCAGGTTTCCTTTTTTTTTTTTTAACTCCACCCACTGTCCTTCAACTCTTTCTAGCTTATGTGCTCTACTAAAGAAAACCATTTCCACTGCCACCAGCATTATTCACCAAGGGCGGGTGGAGGGGTGAGGGATGTTCAGATATTTTAGCCTCATCTGACCAACCTATCTTCCACATGTTTGCTGTTTCTCCTAAGGCTAATTGCAAACTGCAAATGGGACTTCCTGCTGCTTATTACGTCTCGCCACCTTTCCCTAAAGGCCAGATTTGTGGACTTCACAGCTAATAGGTGCCATTTGACCAGATTCTTATTCCTAGGCCTCTTGGCTGCTTCTCTGATATACTCCCTTGCTAGGTTAGGTGGATGGCCTAACCTAGCAAGGGAGTTAGGCCATCCACTTTATATGTTTGCATTCGTGTCACTCTTCCCATTTTTGAACCATGGATTAAACAGTACTTTGTGTAATCTTCAAATGCTTAAGTTTTTTTTTTGGCCCAACCTTGCTTTAGTCATTCCTACAACTTCATCTCTGCCCTGCCTGGCATTTTTTTTTTGCTCTTCATGATGCTGTTTGTTCTCTAATGTTTCCTAATGACACACTACTTTGTATTTGTCTATCACGTAAATTCTCAATACAATACAGAAGGTTGAAGTTTGCAAAATGTAAAAAAAAAGTGTACATACTTTTACAAGGCATTGTACAATAAGTGCACTCAAACTTAAGTTTTATGTGAATTGAATTTCTCTATCTGTGTTTGTACTAAGTGGGCTCTTCAAACATTTAATTTTCAAATTTTGTTATTTCTTCGCATGGAAGTGAAAACAATCTACTGGCTACCAAAAACAAAATGTGCAACATGAATTGCCAATCGGTTGTAGAGATTAGACCCGGTAGATAGACAGAAAGAGAGAAAATGCTGAATCCTTATTGGCAACCTGCAGTGTTTTCTGTGTGCTTATGAGGTTCTTTCTCTATGTCAGACATGCAAGTAATTCATTCTTTCTTCAGTTTTTGGAAAGTTTTTCTTTTTGGTTAACTTTTCTATTGCCGCGGAGAAAAGAGAAGCTGAAATCGAACCCTTCCTATTTAAATAATCTCTTCTCTCCTCCTCCGTTATCGTTTTCCGTCACTATATCTTTGCAAATTTCCATCTCACGTTTTCTTCTCCAGCCCAGCTCTTTCATCTGTCATTTACCGTCTTACTCCCCTCTTGATATCAATCGGGCCACGTCAGCAGAAAGTAACCTCTCCGAGTCGCAAGTAATAGGCCACCAAAGATTGGCTTGCACTCTGGAAATGTAACAGCAATCTGCTTATGGTCTGTCGATTCACTCGCTACTTTTTGATTTAATAGTCTCTGTCATTTGATTCGTAACCGGCACTTATTTTGCTGCTAGGGGTTCAGCTGGAGTGTTTCCCCAGACTGGAGTAAATGAACTACATTTTTACTCGCATGCTTTTTCAGTTCTTATGTATGTTGCATATACAGGCAATTGTCTCAACATCCCAAAGAAATGTAATTATTGCATTCAAAACGCGGGCTTGTTGCTGCAGTTAAAAATAAAAAACAAGCACTTGCTGGAGACAGAGCTTTACATAAAAAAGAAGGTATTGAGAAACATATGCAGAGATATTTCTTTATACAGTAAGTGGAATTTTTACAAACAGCACACTGTTATGCTATGACACCAGGGGGGAGGGCCTGCTCCTTCAATTGCTTCTGGTGCTGATGTCTGCCCCGATTGTTGCCCCTCGACCTTTTCCTCGCGCGCCCCTGTTGCTGCATTGGTCCCTTTCAGGGAAGCCTTATTTGTCTAATGCACTAAATCTAAGGATGCCACGCTAAATCCCTCCCACCTGCCCTACCTCTACCCCTACCGTAATCATCGAAAGCTTGAAATTCAAAAAGAATTTCTTTGTGGTTCTGGAAATGCTAAAGGAACATTCTTATGCAAATGAAGACAGCTCTGTGTTTCATGAACTTACTGTCATATTTAACTAGGGCTTGTCAAAGGTAAGGATTTGGACATCACAATGAACTGGTTTGTCGTAAGGACTGGAGTTTCTCATCAAATCAAAATGAATCAATCTAAGCTGGAGATAACTAATATACCATCAGGTATCTGGTCTTAAGCAGGTTTGCATCAGAAATGCAGAGAAAAGTTAACAACTATTCCTGTTCTGCAAGTATTGGCATTTGAACTCATTAAAACATGCAGTTTATTTTCTTTTATATCGCTAAGTGAGGGGCGGGTGATACAACAATGTTAGATTGTGAAGAGTTAGAGTTTAGTATTGTAATACCAGTTTTAGACCCAACCTACACTTCTAGATGCTTTTGTTCTATATTGTTGGAAAAAATGAATGTCTATAGTTTATTAGACCAACAGGAAAATAAAAAACATTAGAAGTTAATAGATGTTCTCCACCAACAGGTGGTGAGAACACTGACATTAAAGACTTTGCAGTTTGAAAGAAGTAACATCTGAGCAGCTACAGCGGTCATAAGCCAAAGAATCTCAAAAATAATTGCTCATTGCCCATTCTTTGTTTGACACCGTTTACCTTTTATTCTGTCTTCAGCTTCTTAAGCTTAAATCTCAAGTTTGATGGAAAGAGAACCCGGATGAAACATGGCACAAGTAAATAAAAACAAAAAAACAAACACTAAAACACAACTTTACTCAGAAAACGGTTCAAAGAAGCCATGTATGTTATAATACCTGCCTCATTTTTCTGTTTCATTTTCTGTTTTGATCTTCTTTGGCTGCCGGGATAATACGCATTTTGCCTAGAGCCGTTTGAGAACCGTTTACTTTTAGCATCAAGACAGCCAACAGATACACTAGTTCTTTTCAGTTTTTACAATAAGAGGTTTAAACGATTGCATAAAGCCCATTAAACTTGTAATATTATAATTTCTATAGCTAAAACATCCTAGGTGGATTGTGAGTTTGGACTCCAGATCATAGTTTGTCCGTGACTAGTTAGAGAAATACTACTGTGGCCACTGGTATTAGTTTCTATTTAAAAAGAAATATATTGATTTTGATAACGTTGGATTACATGAAATTGGTCATGTGATGATTTGTGATCAATCTGGACACACTCATCATGACCGAACCCATGAATCATGATATAATATTTCTGTACCATTACATTACGACTGAGTAGAAAAAGTGCTCTTTATTTAAGTTTGTCGCTTTTGTCTTTGAAATTAAGTTTTAAGGTAAAATATTTTTGTAGCCATGTGCTCTCACCTAAATGCATTTGCTTAGAAAATGTTTGCTCTTGATTTTACTATTTAAAAAATGATATGATATTTTGACTATATCGTCGACCCCTGCGCTCAGTTGGAATATCTTTCATGACCGTATCAGTTTCCTCCTGTCTCTGTTCAAAACTTTCAAAAGCTTTACAGTCATAGCCAAAAAACAAACATGCAGATTCATTTGATTGCCTGTCTCAGATTCTGGACTGTACAGTCATCTTTTTTTAATTACTTAATTTATTTTTTGCTCTGTATATTTGAATCAAAGACCGTGTGAACGCATGTGCAGTGCAGACTTATGTGACTGTGTTCTGACGTCCACTCGTGGTCCATGCCTGCGCCTAAATGTGACCGTCTGGTGAATGTCCAGCATGTTTTTTTGTGCACAAGGTTCAGTTTTTAAATATTGTACATGCATGTGGTTATGGATCTCAACAGGACACGACAGACATTTGGCAAAACCAAATTCAGGCTTAGTTCTTCTCTGCCTTGGAGCACTCGTTTGTTTAATTCAGAGAGGGTGAAACAGGTAGTTGTTTTTGTGCGTTTTATTTTTTTTTAAAAAATAGCTACGAAAAGCACTGCTTAGGATCCTTCTCTTGCTCATTCTAATAAGCTATCTCTTTTTGAATATATATTTACATTTATTCCAACTTAATAAAAAAAAAAAACACTTATTCACTCCACAAGTATGGAAACCACGGCTCCATTTGACAGAACTATGTAGCAAACAGTCTGATTTCCTGACTGACTTCCTTCACACCCTTTCTCATAGATCTATAAAATGCCTAATTCCTGTATACACACAAAAAACTGCTGGGTTTAAAAACAGACCAATTAGGGTTAATTTGCAAAGCCAATTATTGGTAAAATTTGACCAGCTCTTCACAATCTGGCTGTGGGTTTTTACCTTACTAGGTTGGTGTTGTAGAGGTTGTGTAAAATAATGTGGTAGTGAATGGACGTAGCTGAAATTCTCACTTTTCAGCACATGATCGATTTTGTTTGGCTCTAAAAGTCACATCAGACTGATGCTGCAGATGTGGTGATCAGAAGGAAAGTCAAACTATGGATTCAAAGTCTGCCATTCATTTGGCTCAGACATATAGAAAAAAAACAAGGGCGAATGCTTGGAGAGAGGAGTTGCTGATTTGACTTACAAAATCCAGTTTATTGATTGGTTGTGCTTGGTTGCACAAAGCTAGCCCTGCCTTTGGCCAAGTGCTAAGCAGAATAGGTGGAACAAAAGTCATTATCACATTGACAACATTGCATAACCATGTTTTACAATCTTGCTAGTTAGTATTTCATCCTGTTGAAGAGGTTCTGGTCAGATCTTTGTTTAGTTCAGAACTTCTCTAGCCTAAAGAAAACTAATACTTGCCCACTTGTTTTGAACTACCCAACAGCAGTCCGATTGAACAAACAACCCAGCAGATTTATTTTTTTATGTGCATCTCTACTCTCAACCAAAGTTTTTTTTTTCTACTTTTCATTTGCAGAAAGATAGTTTCCTTATCTGCAGTAGTACCGACTTCCTTGGTATTATCAACTTATAAGCTATTTTACAACAAATGCCCATGATTTCTTTTATTTGAAAAATCACGAGACAAAACGCTAAGTTTTCCTGCGAGTCACCAGCTACAAGCAAAAGCTAAGATCCAGACACAAATACAGTGCTGAAGAAGAGTGACCAACAAAAAAAAAAGTATTTTTCTACAGCTGTTTCCCATCTACACGACCTCCTCGGGTGGGTGTGCTGTGCCGGGTGGGGTTATTAATCTGTACTTCATGAACATCGTTTCTTTAATCACAAGGAGGCCTGATATAAACTGCTAAAATATATATTTTGAATAAATGATGTAGTCTCTAGAAATGTAGAGCTAATTTGTGAATTTTCTTTAATTGGTTGCTGTAGATGTTGATAGGGCTTTGGATGATTTAGGCATACTTAAGAGAAAACAATGCTGAAATTATTTTATTATCAATCTATAAGAGCTAAACTGCAAAGTAATAGTAACAATAATCTAGGCTTTTGCCACTGTTGCTTTTCAAGTCAGCTACTCTGTGTTGATTTTGTGCTGGAGAAGGAATGCCATGTTCTGCACATGTTCAGTGTTTGCGGCCAAGTGTCCAGTGAGTGTGTGTAAGACTTGTTGAGATTGGCTTCCCTCGCTTTGGTTAAATATTCTGTTGCTCTTCTGTAAATTTGCCACAAAGCTGTATATTATTGTTGTGTTTGTTTCTTTCAAATTTGTGATAACTTTTTATCCTCGGTCCACAATTTTTTTTTTCTTCTTTCTTTTTTTGCCGAACTGTTAATATTGCTTCCATGTATTAATGAAAAGTTATTTATTGCAAAGATTAAATGGTGGTTTGTTCATTTATTAACATATGCAATAAATGGAGACATGCAGTCACGGAATATAAAGTGCATACAGTGCAAACACTGATGTGAATTCAGACAAATATTTTTCTGTTTTAGTTCATACAGGGTTACTGTTTTTTTCCTAATAGAGATTATGTCATGTTTGCATGACAAGTGAGACAAAAATCTATAGTTATTTTTTCAATCAACCTTTATTTTAACTCTTGAAATTCAGCATCTGAATATCTAGAGTGATCTCTAACAAGACTTCTATTATTAGCTTTTGTGCACTGTTTTGGTTCTTTCATACAAGCATTCTTCGTCAAAACATGTTCAGATTTGCATGACTAAAGTAAAAGAGAGCAAGGTAGCAGTCAGTAATGATGCTCAGGATTTTTTTTTGCAAGACTAACTCAACAGGAGCAATGGTGGGGGGGGGAGAAAAGCCTCTTTCTCATTTGCAGGAGAAGGTGGCAGACTTTAAAGCAAAGTCAGGAAAACATTATAAGTTTTGAATCTCTCTAGGAGTGTTCAGTCTTTTTAGCTAACATGTAAGAATAGCTAAAAAGATATGATATAACTAGAAACTTATTATATAAGTTGCAGGTTCCACAAGTCTGGCCTTTAAGGACAATTGGCAAGAACTGTTGAATGAAAGCAAAGGCTGAGACATAATGGGGGAACGCTACAGTATATGCGATGGAAAACAAGTCTCTCCATGAAACAAAGAGGTAGCAGCATCATGCTGTGGGAGTCATTTTTTTATTCAACTGTAATAGCAAAATGACACAGAGCACAATAGACGTCACTTTTGCTCTGTTTTAATTGGGGACTCTTGCTGCAATTGTTAAAAAGTATCATTTTTGTACTTCTTTAAATACTTTCGGAAACAAGAGGGAGGTTAGCAGTGGTTCCCGGAGCAATATAACTAACCAACTGCTTATGGAGATACTCAAGCAGAAAATTAAATAAGCACAAATAGCTGGGGAGTTTTGCTATGTGTTTAATCATAGTGTATTCAATATCATCAACACAGGATGAGCTTATTTGCTCAGGATCCTTCCATCTGTCTCTCGTGAAGTAGATGGCTCTGTACCAGGAATGGTTTCCCTTTTCAGGGAACGCTCGCTCGGCTGTGATGACATACCCGCAGTCACAGACATGCCAGGAAATCACAGAAGAAGCAAAAATGAAACAGTAACAGGGTGAGGATCAGAGATGTGTTTGTATCTGTTTAAAGATAAGCTGACAACAAAGAGAAATCACACGATGTTCTCATCTGTGCAGTGACTCAGCGACCTTGATTTAGGCAAAGGAGTACAGACGTTGGGCGCAGTTATCACCCGCTGTGTGCGCGTGTGTGTGGTTACCAGAAGAGACTGGGAGGCTGAGTCTGTGGGACAGATTCTTCTGTGCTTATCTCAGTCAAGGTCACAGAGATTACAGAAATACACCATATTTTCTTGTTGTTTTAGCTTGGATACAAATGGCTAATTTTTGCACAAAGACTCTGATATGCTAAGACAGTCAGTCTGAGTCACCGATCTGCAGCGGAAATCGTATCACGTCATCGCGAGACGCATTGCCGCAGAGACTGGAAGGAGCCTCCAATTTTGACAATTTAGGAACTTAGTTTTTATGCTTTAGTGATGTAGTTCCGTTCCGAAATCACATCCATTGGTGTAACAGTTTTAAGAAAATAAACTTATTAATACCAGTATTTTTATTTTACATTCCCGCAAACAGAAATAGCTGCTCGACACTAGGACGTGTGGTTAAGAAATGTTTTAATGCCGCATGTGTTCATGTAAAACAAGTGTTCATTAAACCTAAAACAACAAAATTAGTAAAAAAAAAAAAAAAAGTGTATATCTAAAACGTGACATTTAATTTTTGCTGTTTGTTGACCGTTAAAACAAAAAAATACATTTACTTTGTAAATTCCGATTTTTTTTTACAGAGATATAAACACTGCTTCACGTCAGGGTCCGAGGTTCAGTCTCGCTGAAAGCAGTGCTAAATCGTTTCAATCAAGTCCATCAGTCAGGAGTCATTAATACTGTCCAAAAAAATCCATGTACAGAAAAAAGAAGAACAATTTAGCTAAGAAAGATTAACACAACCGCACCCATATTTGATCAAAACAAAATATTAAACAGATTTAAAATTGTATTCAGTGACAAAGACCCTGATGAGATTCCATCGTCAGGGTACTCGTTAAACAAGCCTTTGTATTATGAGATTGTACAATTATGCAACAGTGGGGTGAGTCCACACCACACCTCTTGTGCGGAGGTTGGAAAATTGGCACTTTAGGACAAAAACAAGGATCAAACTGTAATTAAATGTTCTATCTCTGTGCTGGCTGCGTCTATACTCCTTCACATCGTACGGTAAAACACAGACATCATAAATGTTTGCCCTTTTGTGCAAATGTCTCTATGTACAAGAATCCCCACCGATATCTCCAACCTTAGACGTGGGCACTTTTGGCATGATGGTTGGAGGAGGCTGCTGGCAGGTTGCCGCCTCCGTGTTTGGAGTAGTAATAGTGGTTGTTGTCCTGGTAGCTGCGCGGAGAGGAGGTGGAGGAGTCTGACGAGCACATGAGCATCACTCCACCCAGCAGGCAGAAAACAGTGCCCACCCATCCGGCGTAGAGGGAGAAGCCGAAAGACATGAGGCCGAGCTCCTGGTTGGCACCGATGGGGAACCAGATGGTTGGCACCAAAGCGCACAATGCTAAAAAGACAGAGAGAAAAGGTCCTTGTTAAGGCATTCATATGGTGCAGAAGAATACACTGAAAGACCTTGTGCTTGACAGCACAAAAAGAAACCAAAGGGGGTGCTGTAGTGAAGCAGGGGTTAAGCACAACCCGCATAAGGAGGTCTTAGTTCTCGACATGGCTGTCGTAGGTTCGATTCCCAGCCTAGTGATCTTTGCTGTGTCTTTCTTTTCTTTCCCTACTTTCTTGTCTTAGCATTTGCAACTAAACACCAATAGAGCCAAAAAAATCTTAAAAGAAGCTAAAACTAAAGTGTATTATTTAAAAGGTTTGGTTATTTTATAACCCAAGTGCTTTGGTTTGTGTTTTTGGGATAGAATATGGATAGTTTTAACCAAATATTGGTCCAAAAGATTTAACTTTTCTCCAACTGGGTTCAATTGGAGAAGAGGTTAGTACAAGCTTAATTCTTCACACATGTCAACATTACACTATATAACTGTAATTTACTTTCACTGAACCTCCTACAAGATAAACTAGGAAATGGTATGAAGATAAGTTATGTTGTTTAGTATTGTTAATGTGGTGCTAATCACTTTAGTCCACTTTGTGGAACAGCTTTTCCCTTCAGATAGCCGAGGAGCTAACTCCTATCAAGACTCACTTTGACCAAAGAACTGGTAAAAAAAATCTGAATGGAGACGAGCAAAATGTTGTGCAATGCTATATACTGATACAGAATTTAGCATCAGCAAAAATCATCAGTGGCTTTGATGGCTTTGTTCCATCTAAACCAAATATCACTTTTGGTCCATTTTAACTAACAGTACGTACACTACACCAATTCTTTTGGCTTTGATAAAAAAGAAAAACAGGTAAACATGAGGAACATATACTTTATGAGTAAACAGGCATTTTCTTATAAGCCCCAATATTTTCAGTTGAATTCAAAACTGTTGCCATTGAAAACTTTTGATATTTTTTCTTTTCTTGGTGTTACTGCTGTTGGGGGAAATAATGGGTTTGGATTTGGAGCTATGAAAGTCTAATTAGAGCATGTCTATTTTTAACCCAATAGTTTTTAGAGTGCGGTTGGCACAAATAAGCTATATTCAAGGGCTATATAGCTCATAAAAATACTCCTGCTTTATGAAATCTGAAAGGTATAAGAGATAGTAGGTGTTTACGACATTCCTACCATGCTACTTAACGCTCCGTGTGGAAGGACCTGGCACACTGGGTAAAGTTATAAGAGCAAAGATACACATAGAAAATCAAGCCTCAAACACATTACACAAAAATCAAACATATGTCTGGGTTGTATTTGTATGGAGGAGCAATAGAGACATCAGTTAGGGGTTGGCAAGAGTTTTTTTTTGTGTGTGAAAATGTAGGCGTTGGAAAAAAATGATTGGGAAACAGGTGCTAAAGTTGCTTTCCAGGGAAGCGGGGCGGTGGAAAAACGCAGTAGCAACAGTCTCGTATTTATAATCTCGGTAAAGTTGGTTGCCTGGGGAAATTTTCATGTGGCTCAGGACAAAAGCAGGGTGTGGATGAGAGTAGGTGGATAGTAGGAATGTAATGAGATCTTTTTTTTAGGTGAGATAGAGGATAATTATATATATTTTTTTGCAAACTCTCTATCCTCAACACTGTAAGTATTTGAGTTCAAATAGGTCAAAATGACTAAAGTTCAGAGATGTACAACTCTGTATGTGCGTCATGCTTTCGATATTCATTGTGACATTTTAACAACATTCACTGTATCTAAAGAAGTGAATAAAGTAAAGATGTCTCTCACCAACAACAACCATCAACACTCCTCCCAGGATGGCCCGTTTGTTCTTGGCGCTCTGCACATCATTTCCAAGGCTGATGCAAGGCATCGACATGAGAAGGAGAATCACTGCAGGGAGACCCAGGATAGACCCTAGGATCATTAGGGCTCGAGTGGTCTGGATGTAGGCTGTGGAACAAAATTCTTCTTTAGTTTATGCATTTTATTTTCTATTTATGCCAAGTACCTTTCTCTGCATTAGTTGAAGTGAGAGTTTGAAGAGTAGCTACCTGGCAGCTCCAGGATCTGTGTAAAGGAGACACAGTGGTAGAGCGCTGTGGAGATGACACACTCCTCCCAGGGTCCCTTGGACTGCAGCTCATCCAGCTTCTTGCAGGTGGTCACGCCGTACTTACACATCGTCACCCAGTCGTTCGTGGACGTGGCGATCACAACCCCGAGCCAGCCGAGGCTGCTCAGGAGAAAGCCACACAGTTGGAGGCAAGAGTTTGCCATGGCACAAAGTTTGCGTCAAGAGCGTTTGTTCCAAAGTCACAAACCGATTTGGGGAAAGTTTGAGTGGATTTAATAAATTTGTTGAAATGTGGTGGGAGGTGGAAAAATATCTTATCACGAGTTGATATTCCAATAAAAAAGGTTAAATCCAGTTAAATATGGAAGCTTTTGCCTGAGGGATCCACCAAGTCAGGTCTGCAGCAAATGTCAAAAGAATAAAACTCTAGCAGTATTAGAAGGTTTTTAAGGACTGCCTCAGTGAGAGAAAAAAAAAAAAAAACATCCCAAAAACTTTTACCCAATCAGGGGCTATGCATGAGAATAACTTTTTTTTGACTTCTCTGAGACTGCACTGCCCCTTTCTTAAAATACATCATGTATGCTGGTAGCTACGCTGTGAGATGAGAATATTTAATAGGAAAGATGCTGCCATCTGCTGGTTGCAAAGTATTTCTGCAAGTGATGCAGTTACATACACAGTGGATTTAAGGTCTGCACACTGTTGTCATGCTAAGATTTTAAAGTGTGAAAAAAGAATAACAAAATAATTTTTGTTTCATTTAAATCACAAGTTTTGAGTTTTACAACACAACTGGAAACAAACTAAAATCTTTTCAGCCCAAAAATAAGTAAACAAAAGCAATGTAGTTGATTATTCTCAAGTACCTTAGCAAAGCACCTTCAGATTTGATTCTGATTCTATTACTGCACTCAGTTGTTTCAAGACTATTTGTTTCTCATGTCTTGTAGAAATATGTTAGCAACATGTCACTCTTAGGTGTTTGCTATGGTATCTCTCACAGCCGTCTTCACATGATAGTGTGACTAGGTTGGATACAAATGGCTAATTTTGATTTTAAAGCACATTTAGGTTTTTCTTTTGACTTGGCTGTTCAAAAACTTTGACTTTCAGCTGGTCTACCCATTGTTAGATTATAAATTCAACAATATTTTTTGAATGTTAAATAACGTCTCAGTTTCTCCTGATACCTTCCACTACAATGCCTCAAACAATCGTTTTAGGAGACTGTTTTATAAACTTTAGCCAGGGTTGTGCATGTTTTTAAGAAAAAAGGCTTATGTTAGCTCCACCATTGCAGAGAAAAGGTTTGCTGGTTTTGCGTGCCTAAATTGCTCTTTTAGTTTACTATTAATTCTGCTGTATTTCATATCTCAGAGCTAATTATTAAATGCCAGAAATCACAGCAGGGGGCGATAGAAGACAGCTGCAAAACATGTTTCATCCCACTTGCCCCTGTTGGATGGAGTCAAGTCGTTTTCCATCAGTCACATCGGGACACTGTAAAGCCGCAGCAGCATAACAATCAGTCTAAAATGTATATGGACTGAAAACATCTGAGGAGCTTCAGCCAACTTTTGGCCCTCGGGTCTCCAGCAGTGCTGGCTCAAATTGGGTTTGACTCTCTGCATCTGTTACTTTCAGGGTTATTTTGTGCTTCAGCATTAGAAAGACTGCATTCTCTTAATTCTTGATTCTGTCTATAACAATTTATTGCTCCTCTGGAATTTACTGGAAATACTTTTTTCCACTTCCAGTGATGTATCTCCTGCAGTTTTTTTTTTTTTTTGCATTTTCAGACTAATGGCACTACACCTCGTTAGTACATTAATATTTCTTGCTGCTGCTTCAAAGGGAAAAACCTTGCACTGAAGATAATCAATTAAGGCTTTCAGCCTGGTTCCACTGCAGGGGGAAATTGAGGTGGAGCCACTCAGTGTACCTTTATAATCTCTTAAAAGATATACAAGTTGTTCACTGTGTCCAGCAGTCGTAGAGCAGCAGATGACTTTTACTCAAGATTAGAAGGAGAGCTGCAGGCTCTTCGCAGAGTTTAGGCAATTACAGCTCTCCCTTAAGAAAAAAAAAAAAAGTATAGAATCTTCCGACTCCACTCTGATCAGCCCGCCAGCACCAACATGACCTCCAGCTGACACTCAAGTTGGGATTATGTGTCTTTTTGCAGCCATTGCAGGTGGTTGTTCTTTTACCATGGGTTAAGGCTTGTAGCCAACATTTATTGGAAAAAAGTTTAAAGGAAAAGGTCAATCAGATAGAAAGACACATAAGAGCACAAGTTTCAATAGAGTTGAAATCTTATATTTATGTTGTGAAAGACCCATAGGCTTTTTTTTTTCACTGACTCAAATGAAATTTGACTCCCTGTTTTAGGGTCACTTTAGGTTATAAAAGTTATTACATGTGCTAAATGATAGAGTAATGAGGCATTTTATCTCCTCCCAAAAGAGATCAAGGCTCAGTGATGATGAACATTGAATTTGTTAACCTTAAAGCACTTTGTTACTAATTCGATTTGGATTCTTTGGACACATCTTTGCTTGAGCAGGTCAGGAATGCATTTGCAAAGTGTAATCTGTCTTTTCTACATGTGTTTTAAAAAGATTGTGGAAATGACGTCTTCCACTGCCTGTGTGGTGTATCAGCATTGGTAAAGTAGGCAAGAATTGTTTGAAAAACACACATTTTAGGCACCACTGACTGGCTGCCAGCAGTAACTACAGCAGCAACTACAGGATTTCTATGTGATCCTTTATCGGAAGAGGTGTGCATAAGACTGACATGACACTGTCATAAACATGACATGGCGCCTATTATGAACACGAAAGAGTTTTCATCAATGTTGTCACAAAGTGTCATTCGGTAAGTAATGACACTATTAATGAAAGGTTGCACTAAAAGTTGTATTAGAAGTTCACTAAAAGTGTAAGCGTTGCATTATTTGGTCAAAATTAACCTTTTAAAAAATTTCATTAAAAGTACATTAAAGGGGTCATTATTTACTGAATGACACTTCATGACAACAGTCAAACATTCACAAGGACTCATGTTCATAACAAGAGCTATGTCATGTTTATGACTGTCTTATGCACACCCCTTCAAATAAAGTGTTACCGATTTCTCAAACACATATGAAATAATCAAAGCAACACTCCATGTATGTTTTTGATGAGAAAATTACATTATAACATGACATAAAGCTTAAAAAAAGTCAAATTTACCGAGTCCTCTTTTAAATATATTAATACAGCAGCTTATATTGCTGATATTTGACAGTTTAAATAATTGTAAAATCATAATAACAATTATAATAGTCAATATTTGACTTTTTGTACTTAAAGCAACAAAAACAAAAAACGTGTCTATTTTTTATTTATCATTGCTTGTGTATGTACATCACTTTGTTAAAGTTCTCTTATTTTATTGTTGTTTTATTGACTTCTTTGTTTAATGAACAAAGATGTCTTAGTGAAAATGTTTGAGTTGTTACAATTAAATGCTTACAGTGGTAGTTTGTTTCGTTTTGTAAGAGCTAAGACCCATTTCAATTGTGTGTTATTTCTCCATTTTTCACGGTTTTCAAAATTAATGGTGGACGGTCTTAAAACAAGCCTTATCGATTTAAGAATTATTCCCTCATTATATGAATCATAGTCTACTGGAAGAAAGAACAACTGCCCTGTTTTTTATCCCTATTAAAAAAATGATAATTCCCCCCCAAAAAAGGACAAAGATGTCACAAATTAATTTAAAAAATTTCAATACGAAAACGACACACTCCTGGGTGTGTGTGCGTGAGGAAATAAGAGCGTGATCAGCAGAGTAAGAAAGAAGAAATCTGAGCATGAGCAAAAGATATCCTTCTGTGACTCCCAGAAGCGGTCTCTCGTGTGACATGTACGAGGAGCGAGGCAGGAGAATGGGAATAATATGATAATGAGGTGAGGATTGCTACGACGATGCTGACACTGAGGGATGATGGGATGGATCCCTGTGCTTCTGGGAGAAATGAAAAAAATAAAAAGTGGAAGCATGTGTAACGTGCGAGCGAGAAATCGGGCTAGGGAGAAGTGAAGGCAGGACACAGTTACCCCTAGTGGTGTCAAACCTGCCTAACAGTCAGGTGGAAGAAATGAAGAGCAATGATTGGCTCTTCTTTTTGACAAACCATGAGCAGCAGTTCACGCTCAGAAGGGGCCAGGAAGTTGAGGAAAAATGAGTTACGGATGACGAGGTGAAGACAATGATGCAGGAGAGAGTGAAGCGTTTTGGAGCCGGCCCTCTGTGATTGAGTGACAGCCATACTGGGTGAGTCATCCCGGCCCGTGCTGATGACTATTTTTCAAATAGTTGTCAAGGCACATTCTATGATTAACAGGAGCTGAAGCCAAGCAGCGTCGATCAGTCTGGGCCGCGAATGAATGGCGTGCCTCAGGTTTCAATCAAATCTCTGCAGCTGATTCTTTAAGAAGGAAAAACAGGAACATTTAACAAAATAATTCTGAAATGCACAAGACTTTTTTGGTTGCGCAGGACTGTCTAGGACATAGTAGTGAGCTGCATTTTTATAAAGTCCCACGTTCAAGAAAAACGTATTTAAATTCCTCCTAAAGTTGCACGCCCTGACATACCAGCCGTCTTTCTAAAAGTTGGAAACTTGCAGAATCTCATTCGGATGTTCTGCAGAAGCTGTCTCCGTTGAGCTTTTGTGGGTCTGGCAATTGTGGCATAACTTATAATCCACTTGATTCTCCTCAGGTTCTGTTACAATTCTCTACACCGTTGAGAGACCAGTTTATTTTCTGAACTTTCGCCTGCGTCATAAAGATCTACTAAATGTTTTCTCCAAATATCAAATTAAAACGAATTGTACCTACGGTTCTTTGCAGAAGTGTTCATACCACTTTAACTTTGTCACATTATGTCACGACACGTCAAAAATCTTTTGCCCATTCTTTAAAAAATGACTCAAAATCAGGCAGATTGCATAAACATCATCTGTGAATCAATTGTGAACTGAATTTAGGTCTGAACTTCTTCTGAACCATTCTAACACAGGAGTGTGCTTTGATCTAAGCCATTCTGTTGCAGCTCTGGGTGATTGTTTAGATCTGCTGTCCTGCTGGAAGATTGACCTCATGGCTGCTTCTTCTTGATTACTGCGCTCGCTCCACATTCTCTCAGTTTCAGATGGACATCCATCTCTTAGTAGGTTTGCAGTTTCTTTGCATTGTTGGACGGCTGAACGTTGATCAGTACGACGTTCAAAATTTTTAAATACTGTTCTGCAATCCACCTGCAATAAGCATTTCTTCAACTTAGTCCCTGGCCTGTCTGCTGTGTTCCATTGAGTTTGCGATGCCGTTTATTTAATTGTGCTGTGTAGCAAACCTCCAAGGCATTCACAGAACAGCACTTGTACCAAGATTAAATTACACCCAAACATGAGAAGACATCATTAATCTTTTTAGGGATACTTTCTCCCTTCCACTTTAGCAAAGAAACATAAGCGTCGACACATAAACACTACAAAGGACGCTGTGGCTGTCAGGGCCCTGATGTGTGGGTGTGTTTTTTTTTAATGCATGTGTGAGGCTTTTCCCTGGACTGAGGTTTTCTGCTGGAGTTGTGCTGGTTGTGTCGCTGCTGACTGCACAGCGGGCTGCAGTCGTCTCATCAGCCGACTTAAGGAGCAGCTGATCAGTGAGTGCTCACCTGATGGTCAAACACTCCGGTGACGTTAAGTCCTGCGTTAATCTCTCCTCTAGTGTTTGGAGTTCTTGTGAGATATGTAAATGATTTCAACCTCACAGCAGCATTCGGCTCTATGCACCATAATCTGGAGCCAAACCAGAAAATGCAAAACAGCTGAAACGCTGTTGTTCCTTTAAATCAAGACTCTATTAGAGTTGCATTTGATTATTAGTAAATGGAACATTCGTTAACATATTGATGACTATTAATGGTTTTGATGATAACATTTGACAAAAATTTATGATTATTGCCTATTTTACAATTGGTAACTGATGTCTTTTAAGATGTAAAAAATGCCTTATCGCTAAAATGTGATGTTCAAACAAACTTGACTTGTTTTGTTTTTATTATTATTTAACTTAATGAGTATTTAAGTTATGAAATACCTTGTATTGGTTCAACAGAAAAACGTTCCAATAAAAAAATATTGCCAATTGTGTTCATAACTTGACGAAATATAAAAAAAACACAAATGAAATGAACACTTTTATGAGGCATTGCAACTTTATGCAACGCTTCACAAAAAGGAATTTCCTTTTTATTTCTGTCTGTACCATTTTGGATAAAACATTATATATTTTTTTTACAGGTATGAGTTGATAGTATAACTCCCCTCACCTCCAAGAAAGAATCTTCCTATAGAGTACATCTGCAGCTTTCGGTTATCCTTTATGCACTGTGCATCTCAGTCGGATCTCTGTCTCATATTTCAGACTGTCCATTGTACCGCCGACCAGATGGAGCTTGTTTCTGCGGCAGAGTCCCAACTTGATTTGTGTCTGGTCCTCCTGTGTGTCTGCAGTGTAGCAGCCATCACTCACCACTAACTGTGTTAGCCATTAGTATCAATTAATCTAAACAAACGCTGCTGGCCATTAGGCTCAGTACCTAACCACAGACTCCGTTAACGACACACCACACAGAGCATAACGGAGCGGCACAGCTCTGTCTCTCCGTGGGAGGAGATGAGAGATACATATGTCAGCCCCCATATGGCTGAAGAAGTGGGAGAGGAGAATGTTACAACTCTGAACAAGCAGGAGGAGGATGGGGGAGAGCAGTGAAAACAAAGGTGATTTATAATTCTTTTTAGCCCTCTGGGACTGAGGAGCACAGACTCTGTCAACGCAGTAAATATACTCTTGGTATTTGTCATAATGGCTCATTATTACTGGGAAGAGATTTACTTCGGTGGCAGAGCAGAGGAGACTGGATTAGGAAAGGTGCCTTCTTCTTTCCCCTACATTCAAAACAATGCCATGAAAACTTGTGTTCATCGTCTCTGCATCAGTTTTTCTCCCTCTTCTTCAACATTTCACTCCGTCTACAGCAGCATGAAACAGCTCAAATTAGCCTGCTCATCATTCTGCTTTTCGTAATCCCCCCCCAACCCTTTTTCCTGCTTCTCTGTTGTCACTAAGAATAGAGAATAATCTATTGCTTTTTACACAGTGGGCTGTGCATTATCTAATATAGGAGATGGGAACGTATTGGACGATGGGACTGAGAGACCATGAGGGAGCGATGGAGAGAGATAAAGAGAGAGAGAGAGAGGAGGCCGTGTCGTGACTCGTGAATCATTTTGATGAGAGACTCTGCAGCACTTGACCAAGTTGAAGCTGGACCATATGGGAACCAAGAGATCGCAAAGTATAATTTAAAGAGATGCTTCAACATAAACTGCATATTTTACTAATTTCTTCCAACCTTTCCTCAATTTCTCTTTTATTCATTTCATTTTTACGGGAGAACCGACATTAAAAAGAGTTCTGGACAGAATCTACAATGCAAGAACGTCACGTTCATTTGAGCTTTAAATAATTAATATGAACTTATCTTTCTACGGGATAACATAACACACAATCAAGTGCTTAAATTAAACTTTTTTTTGTGTATTTCCTCTAACCCACATACTGTCAACATTTTAGATACAGACAGGAACACATAATTACACTGACAATTATTCAATCCCCACAGCAAATTCGGTTTACTGGCAAATTATACAAACAAGCTGTGGTTTGCAATAGATTATATGCTTAAATGCTTACTCAGTACTTGAGTAGGTTTTTGAGCAAATACTTTTTACTTTTGAGTAATTAAGCCATGCAACTCTTACGCCTTCCTCTGCTGACCAGTAATGGCCCTGAAGCATTTCTTTCTGAATAAATGTTATTGCACAACAGCATTGTTTGTGTGAAATTAGTGGATAAATCATTATCCACTACAAGACCAAGACACCAAATGACCAAAGAACTCTGTGGAGCATTTAGTTACTGGAGGTATTCCTACCTGGTCTTGGTCGATGCCAAAAATGTGCTCCAACTAATTCAAAACACTGAAGTTGTGTTCACTGGATCATCAAAAAAAAAAAAAAAAACAACTCCAAAGGCTTTGTGTTTGCTGAACAACAGTTTTTCTATATAAACTTTATACGATATGGCAGTGCTGTGTTCTGTTGAACCCAATGGGCTAAAAAAAGAATCAATATTGGCTGAAAGACATGCTGACAGGAAAGCAGGCAATGCTATATTGGAGTAGGATTCCTGTCAGGATTCCTCAGTCAGTCCTCAGTTACAGGCATTTGAAGCGCCTGTAACTGATCCATGGGAATCATCTGGCTTTCAAGAAGGCAGACCATTGACACTTCTCAGTGTGACGAGAATGTCGATCCACTCCAGGATCACCTCGGAGGTGAATTTCATTATTTATTCGTCGGATTGGATTAGAAATAAAAGGCGAGGGGTGGCGACCTCCGGAAGATGAGTACTTATCTGTTTCAGGCTCGGGCCTGCACATCGGTAATCTTCAGCTACCGCCTGACGGACAGACATCCTGAAACGGGGTCAAACTTGAAGCCAAACCCCACTCATGTGTAGAAGGCTAAATCTCCCTTCACTCACCCCACTAACCCCCACCAGGAGTCCCCGGGGAACGTGGAAGAGATTGAGTGCTCCATTGTTTCATCTAATGCGGCTTAGCTGCCTGTCAAAGAGGCAGTTTGGGAAGTACTCCAGCTGTAACCACCAGCCTATGTCTGACCATGACTGCGTGAAGACTCTATTTGTGTGCTTGACCAATTATATTGGCAAACTTGCAGCTGCTTGCAAAAGTATTTGTACCCCATTGATTTTGATGTAACTCATGACGATCCCATTTAACAGATATTTTAATAATGGACCAACACGTAATCAGTAACAGGTACAGTGGGGAGAACAAGTATTTGATACACTGTTGATTTTTCAGGTTTTCCCACTTGCAAAGCATGTAGAAGACTGTAATTTTTATCATAGGTACTATTCAACTGTGAGTGATGGAATCTAAAACAAAAATCCAGAAAAATACAATGTATGATTTTTAAATAATTAATTTCCATTTTATTGTGTGAAATAAGTATTTGATCATCTATCAATCAGTAAGAATTTTGGCTCTCACAGACATGTTAGTTCTTCTTTAAGAGGCCCTCCTGTTCTCCACTCATTACCTGTATTAACTGTGCCTGTTTGGACTCGTTACCTGTATAAAAGACACCTGTCCACACACTAAATTGATCAGATTCCAGCATCTCCACAATGCCCAAGACCAGAGAGCTGTGTAAGGACATCAGGGATAACATTGTAGACCTGCACAAGGCTGGGATGGGCTACAGGACAATAGGCAAGCAGCTTGGTGAGAAGGCAACAACAGTTGGTGCAATTATTAGAAAATGGAAGAAATACAAAATAACGGAAAATCTCCCTCGGTCTGGGGCACCATGCAAGATCTCACCTCGTGGAGCATCATTGATCTTGAGGAAGGTGAGGAATGAGCCCAGAACTACACGGCAGGACCTGGTCAATGGCCTGAATAGAGCTGGGACCACAGTCTCAAAGAAAACAATCAGTAACACTCTACGCCGTCAAGGATTGAAATCCTGCAGTGCACGCAAGGTGCCCTTCCTCAAGCCAACGCATGTCAAAGCCCGTCTGATGTTTGCAAATGACCATCTGAATGATCCAGAGGAGGAATGGGACAAGGTCATGTGGTCTGATGAGACAAAAATAGAATTTTTTGGTTTAAACTCCACTCGTCATGTTTGGAGGAAGAAGAATGATGAGTACAACCCCAAACACCATCCCAACCGTGAAGCATGGCGGTGGAAACATCATTCTTTGGGGATGCTTTTCTGCAAAGGGGACAGGACGACTGCACCATATTGTGGGAAGGATGGATGGGGCCATGTATCGTGAGATTTTGGCCAACAACCTCCTTCCCTCAGCAAGAGCACTGAAGATGGGTCGTGGCTGGGTCTTCCAGCATGATAACGACCCAAAACACACAGCCAGGGAAACTAAAGAGTGGCTCCGTAGGAAACATCTTAAGGTCCTGCAGTGGCCTAGCCAGTCTCCAGACCTGAATCCAATAGAAAATCTTTGGAGGGAGCTTAAAGTCCGTGTGGCCCAGCGACAGCCCCGAAACCTGAAGGCTCTGGAGGAGATCTGTTTGGAGGAGTGGGCCAAAATCCCTGCTGCAGTTTGTGCAAACCTAGTCAAGAACTACAGGAAACGTCTGATCTCTGTAATTGCAAACAAAGGTTTCTGTACCAAATATTAAGTTTCATTTTTCTGGTGTATCAAATACTTATTTCACACAATAAAATGGAAATTAATTATTTAAAAATCATACATTGTATTTTTCTGGATTTTTGTTTTAGATTCCATCACTCACAGTTGAAGAGTACCTATGATAAAAATTACAGTCTTCTACATGCTTTGCAAGTGGGAAAACCTAAAAAATCAACAGTGTATCAAATACTTGTTCTCCCCACTGTATTTATGAACAGGTGTGTGAGGAGAGGGGCTCGATCGTCATTTCTGATGCTTTTATTAAAACATAAAAAGCTCCAGATTGGTGGTGCATAGAAGCTGAATGCTGTTCTGGTTCTAAGGATGCAGAGTGAAGTATAGAAGACCTTAATGGTTTGGTAGGTTGAGGCTCTTACAACAGATCTTTAATTTATTTTGATGTTGATCCATTCAGCGATTCATAAACTAAGAGGAGAACTTCAAAATCTCTGAGATAATGTTAAAGCTGGGCCGATATGCTCCATCTTCCTGGTTTTTGTGAGAACACGAGCTGCAGCATTCTGGACCAGCTGCAGATTGATATTTACTTTTTAGGCTGACCTGTGAATACATTGTTGCATTAATCAATCAATCTTGGAAACTTTCTTCAGAAGGTTGACCTTTTAATTCTCTTCATGTGTCCGTCACTGCACTCAGACTTCGGGCCATATCATTAAAAAGATTGACGAGTTTCAAGTTTTAAACTAACTTTAAATATATATATTAAATTATTAATTCAAGTCTTATTTGATGGCTCTTTCTTATACGATTCTCTAAAATCTTGTTAGAAAGAATTTCCTTAAAGACTTGAATTTGTTTTAGTTTTTCACCGACTTCAGCTCCAACTCACACAAGTGCATCCCAACCAACCATATAAATGCATTTAAATGTATTTACCCCCTATCTGCCTCTACTCTCTGACTGCCAGCCCAGCTTCCCCCGTCTTTAATAAGCCAATTTAATCATGGAGACTTTGTCGCCCTTGTGTGCTGCTGTGTGTTTGTGTGCAGGGAGTCACAGGGTGTGTATTTGCTAACGTGCTGGAGAAATCCCCACAGGCTTGTGTGGGTGCATGAAAATATGCACGTGTATCCTCTACCTCCCCTGTCGGCAGTGATGCCCAGCATACTCATCCCAAATCGGTGTGCCCTTGCCAGTCAGCTATTCAGCCAGCCATGGAAGGGCATCTCATACACCTATTCCTCTGTTGCTGTTTGTTGGTCTGCATCCAGTGCTGGATCTGTGTTTGAAGAGTGAATTGTCCCCTGCCTTCTTGCCTTATTTATGTATCATCAGTGGGAACATGACGAACGAGACCCCATTTTGTCCCCGAAGATGAGCTGATTAGCATCTGATTGGGCCTTTAATCCTAATGACTTTTTCCAGCACACGCTTTCAGATCGTGCTGGCTCTGTCGCAAAGTTTCAGCCAGTCAAATTTGGCCTGTGATTTTGGGTAGTTCAGGATTGAAACCAAGGTTCTGATAAAACAAAAGGTGCAAACAGTTTAAATAGTTAACATGTCACCCTCTGGAGAAAACTCTGTTGGTTTCTTCATTATAAATCTAGACTTGTTGGTCCTAGAAGGTTAAACTAGCAGCTAATCCAAGACACAAGCCAAGGTCAAAGTCAATCTCTTCCATTTTAAAGCTCTAATGTAAAAAATGTCAGCAGACAATTGTGATACTAGTTCATAAACTTAAAATGTTGCCACATTTCCACATGGCAACACTTTAGCTAGTAGGAGGCAGCAACAATGACCTTCCTGTATGAAATGCAAACGTAAAATGGAACATGTTCTGATCAAAATAATTGTTTGGTATGAATTGTTTGGTATGGTTGTGTTTTTCATGAATGAACCATTCCAAGTCATCTGCACAAACTTTACCCACTAAGTTTGTGCATGAGTGTCAGCTTCAAGCACTTTCAGACATGGTTGCCTTTTTTAAACTACTAGCCAAAACTGAGAGCACACGCACCCTCTGGACACGATTCAAATGGTAAGTTATGTTGCGAGAAGCTGATAGAAACGACGGAGATCATGGTGGGAATGAGCAAAGAGGCAAACTCCAAAACCAATTGATCTTGATTCTACCAGAAAAGAAATGCAGTGCTTAGAACCTTTCAACAGAATCTATCCCCAAAATACTGAATTATCCCTCCAAATCTGAAGGCAGAGGTTCTCAATCCTCAGGCCTCACTGTCTTGCATGTGTTAGATGCTTCACCTTTGTCGCACATCTGACTGAAACGAATGAGAGATTAGCAGACTTCTGCAGCACTGGTGGGCATGCAGAGGAGGTAATGTAATCATTTGAATCAAGTGTGCAGAGACAAATCTAAAACATGCAGGAGATCAGGCCTTAAGGACCAAGCTTCAGAACCTTTACTCTATAGTGATTGCATAATGTCACATCTTAAGTGTGGCAAATTACAGCTAAGCATACTCAGCGAGAGGACAAAAAAATACCCAAGTCATTTCAATAAGTGTCCAAACTCATACAGCATTTATCAGATGCTTATTCATTTCCTGCTTCATAAGAAACTGCTCAGCAGCTGACACATCGGTCTTGAAAATGCTCTTGAAAATGCCTAGATGGTAATGTTTTCAACCAGATAGATATGAAAAGCAAAACACGCAGCAAAAATAGCCTAAGTGCTGAGCAAACCCTTAGTGGATAAATAAAGATTAGAAACATGCACTCACACACTCGCACAAATGCTAACACACACATGCACACGCATACATTGGGTCCCCATAGTACAGTATTTGCTGGAAAAATGGGCATTACAATGTGAGCAATACTAAAACATACACACACACTTTGGACAGCCAGGTTTTTATGAAATTCAAGGCAAGAAAGCGAAAAACGCAGCAATGATCCTGCCATTTCAAGTCAGGCCAACGGAAATTCTGACCTTGCATCTCATCAATCATTTCTCCACTAACAACTCCGTGCCTTTTGTTTTGATTCTATTTTTTTTTTCTTTTTGCAAACTTCCTGTTTTCCTGCACCGCAGGCCGGACTGAGCTTAATTCTTTTCTCCAAAGAGGCCGTCTGGCTGTGGGCCTTTCTGTAGAATACCAGAGCAGAGTCTCCATCATCTTGATATTGAAATGGTCTGCATCCTTCCGTGAGTCCTTCATCTGTTCTGATTGGCTCGTATAGGGCTCTTTGTCACACAAATAACTTCTCATATGAAAGTGGGATTGACATCGGTCCACTAGCAAAGACAGATAGGACGAATTTGCCACACGTTAACACGGCTGCATTGGCTGGAGACATGTGAGTGAAGAGTATGGACTGTGTTATAACGGAAAATAAATAATTATGACATATGATGGTCTTGTGTGAGTATTGTTGTTGGAGTTCTGAGTGAAAGACTAAACTTTATTTTATAAAGTCTCATCCCACTGAGAGTTTGTGTCTATTTGTGTGTGAAACAACTAGTGTTGGGTTTATTTTTGTCCAGAGGGATAAAACAAGATTCAAAAGCAGCGCAATGTAGGGTCTAAGGAGAAGTCTTTTAAGTTCTCCACCTCAAACGTCTACTGGGATTTTGATGCACTAAAACAAAATGTGCATAATTGTGAAGTGGAAAAGAAATCTCAAAAGTCTCATGAATTCTAGTCTGTTTACTTCAACACCCTTAAAAACATCAATTGTTTCGACCAACCAAACAGTTTCCTTATTATGAAGCAGAATTCTTCTGTGAGTCATTTAGCCTCAGCATAAGCCCATCAGTTCTATGAAAGCCTCTCAGCTTTGAGAGCGTCAGTAAACAAAAAAGCGTCACGAGGACCAAGGAACAGACCGGACGGGTCAGGGACAAAGTTATGGAGTAGCTAAAAAGCAGAGTTAGGCTATAAAACAAAATCCAATTTCGACATCTCACAGAGCCCCTGCTCGATCCATCATCCCTAAAATGGGAAGAGTTTGCAACAGCTGCAAATCTACCAAGACATGGCTCTCCACCTAAACTGACAGGCCAGGCAAAGAGAATCAATCTGAAAAGCAGCCAAAAAAGGCCCATGGTAACTCTGGAATAGCTGCAAACATCCGCTACTATTAGTCATGTACTCCACAACTCTTGTTACCTAAATGAAGTAAGTGATGAGATTGTTTAAATCAAACTGAATGATTTCACCATTTGCGTGTAGTGGACACGGCAAGTATTTGCTGAGAGGATAGTCAAGCTGGTTAGATGGATATATGTATACTTTGTTATCCCCAGGGGAAGATTGTCTTGGACATCCATACATTAAGCAACTGTGCTCCCACAGTTAAAAACACTACAAACAGCAAGTGTTGATGGGAAGGTGGAGGAGCTAAACACATGGAAATTCAGGAGGAAAAACTGTTAGAGGTTGGGAAAGATCTGAGAGTTGGTTCACATTAAAGCTGGACAGCTGAAGTTAGAGCTACAATGCAATGGTTTAGTTAGGAAATATACTTCCACTGGAAAGTATATTTCCAGTGAATGGCCCAGTCAAAGTCCAGACCTAAATCTAATTAAATATTTGTGGCAAAACTTTAAATAAAATTGCCTACTGATCCTCCTAATCCAGTTTTCAACAACTTTGCAAAGAAGAATGTAAAGAAATTAAAATCTGCAGCAATATGGTAGAGATACACCTATAGGTTGAAAGTTGCAATTACAATGGAAAGTAGTTCTGCAGATTATTGATTCAGGGTGATTAAGTACAAATGCACACCAATCTTTTCAGTTTTTCTGAAATATTGTGAAAACAGTGGATTATTTACCCTAAACCTTTCTGTTCATTCATTACTTTGTGTTGTTTCTGTCAATAAAATACTTTGCTGTTTGTGGCGGCACGGTGACAAGATACGAATACCATTACAAAACACTGTAAATGTACTGGAAAGGTGAATTAGGTCACACAATTTATTCATCGCACTTGTATTTATGTCGACCCATACGGACAGAAACTCACTCATGAGGACTGAAGGGTTACAATCGGAAGAGAGTAAGAAACTTCTAAAGCACAAAGCAGCTGAGACTCAACCTTTCTCTCTGTATTGACATATGCATTTTAAAGCCTTTCGGTAGCTCAAAAGTCATTACATGTAGAAGGTGGATGTGTTGTCGGGCAAGACATGAGATTTTTTTTTTTTTTTAAGATGTAATCTCAACTGAACTTGCTGAAGCCAGGGAATTTTGGAAACTAATTACCCCGGACGTCTTTTTCGATTGGCATTCAAGTCAAACGCTCCATCTGTACAACTGGGACTGCTCCATCCTGCCGGCTCACCTAGGATGTTACAGATGTGCTCCACATCAGCGCACTATTAGAAATGTTCAGTGACAGGCAGCTGAAAATGAAACCTTTTATTTTGTTTATTAAAAGTGCAAATGAAAGTGAATTGTACGTAGCTGCGTAGAATCTTAAAGAATTCTAAACGGGCTCCTACGATCCCCCCCCCCCGTGTTTTAGCTGAGAATCTTTTTTTTTCTCTCCTTACTTTGCTCAGTATTTCTCCTCTTTCACCTCCTGCAGGCAGAGATAACTGCTGGAGTGATTTAGTATCAGTGTAGCAGGTGGGGAGGAGGAAGAGAAGCAGAGTTGTCTAAAGAGAAGTAATTGATGGACAGGCAAGTATCACAAGGGGATGCTGGAGGGCTGTGCAGCTGACATGGAATTGTCTGAATCAGGGTTTCTCAAGGACTTTAGTAATTCATATTTTGAACTTGGCCTGGAGGGTCACAGGGGTTGTATAGGAGGAAGTGAGGTGGAAGCCTGATGGGGGATGGGGGGGAATGGAAGGGAGTTAGTAAGTGAGAGAGAAAGAAAGTTTGATGGAAATGAGATCTCACGGTGCATGAATACGAAACCTCGACAGGTTAGGATAATCTATTGATAGGGCAATTACTAGCTGTTCACTCCACACAGCCGCAGGACTTTACGGAGGGATGGTAAGAATAAAGTCACTTCTGAAAGAAAGCCATGAGATGTGAAACAAGCTTGTGGGATGTTTGTTTTGGCTTCCATGCAAAAAGCTACATGATTCAGCACTTCATCCTAAACATAGAACCACAGTGAAACATGGTGGTGTAAACATTATGCTGTGGAGTCTTTATTTGTCAGTATGAACAGGGAAATTGCTCAGATTGTGATTTTCGAGTTTGTTGCCATTCTAATGCTGCATAAATAACCAAATATTACAAAGTATTTTAGTCTAATTTCTAGTGCATGTATCTTATTACAAGTATCTTTTCAACTAGCTATAGAAGCTTGTTTTAAGTAAATAATTCTTTAATATTAATGAAAAAGTATAAGTTCTGATGGCAGATACATTTTCTTATAACAAGACAATTTGCCCATATTATAAGTGAAGCAATCTGCCAATGAAAATAGTAGGTTTTCATCAATATTAAGGAAGTATTTACTTTAAAAAAAAAAAGCTGCCAAGTTACTTTTAAGTTGGTTTTATCTTAAATCAAGTGTACTAAGCTTGATTTATCTTATTCTTACAATCTCCACTTGAAGGGACTGATGAAGTACTCATTCATTCAAATTTAGTTCAATGATGGAGTAAACGCTTTAAGGTTTACTTCCAATGCAAGAAGTAAACCTGCTAAAGGCTGTAGAACAGGAGGACAACAGAAAAGAACTTCAATTACTACACAATCAGAGCTACAATGGGTGTTCAGCTGACTGAGTTTGGGCTATTTTTAAAAAAGAATGGGGAGAAAGAACATGGAAAGCATCAGTCTATATGACAAAATTTAAACAAAATACATTTGAGATTGATGTGATATGATAAAACGGAAAAGTTTGGGAGAAATTGAAACATTTGAAAGGCACATTCGGCAGTGAAGATGCCTTGGTATCGGACAGGCTAATCAAAAGGCCCACCGAGAGCAGCTTGTGCGATAAAAGTGCACAAAGAGAAGGCTACAATTAATGAGACTTGGGAGATTGCTCAACACTGAAGATTAATGTTTGCAATACATTCTGGGAATGGATAAACCAGGCTCCGCGCCACCAGTTTAAACCTTACATTACTGCATGCAACATGTGACTCAATCAAAATTAGCCTTGTTGTCACTTGGCACACCTGTTGCAAAAAAAGAGGAGTTGCACTAAAAGCTTGTGGAGACGACAAGTGACCTGTGTTCTCGTTAATTCAATAGAATTCTCCGTTAAAACTGCGCCGCTGCAACTTTATTGATTGTAAAACAACAGAGCACTAATTGTCTCTGCAGTTTTCTGTGTATTTAAGTCTTGAGAGAATCACGTCCTTATCAGCACTCTGCCAGGCACCAGGAAATGGCGCTTAAGTCGCACACAAAAGCTCACAGCGATGGGTGCCACCATATGCACTAACGCAAGCCTGCGCCTATGCGTAAGAAGATACAAAAATGTACACACGACATGAGGACCCAAAGACTAACTCTTACCTGTGAGCGAATCGGACACATTAGTGTATGTTTGTTCAGATGCCTCACACACCAGCCCCTCCCCGCCAGACCGCTTGCTCTGCAGCCCTAAGCTGCAAGAGGCAGAAGAAAGGGGATTTGTGAGTTCATAACAGGCTGCTAAAATGACCGTGATGCTTTGGCAAGTTCTGCTCGTGTGGGATTTAAGTGGCAGGGAAAGTCGAGGACACACACACACATATATATAGCTATATATATGTATGTAGCGCATCTCACTATAAGTCGCACCCACAAAGTTTAAAAAAAAAAAAACCTGGAATCTTACATATATAAGCCGGACCGGGCTACAAGTCGCTGGTATCTCCGCCGCTCTCGGTTTTCCACAAGGTCGCATAAATCTGCTATTAAGGACGCAGCCCTGCGTCTCCAACGCCGAACCGTGGACTCGTTCACGCAGAGTTTACGTACAGCGGCTACCGATCCGTACTGCCAGGTCGATAGCCTTCAACTTAGAAGCTGCGTCATATAAATTCTTTCGTGTGGTTTCCATGATGAGGGGGAATGAACACGTGCCTGCTGCTAGCATGTGCTAAATGAAAGTTAGCACTTTCTTCTTTTGATTTCCAATTTTGACTTCCAATCATTCACTTCCTGCTAGAGAGCCCCCTGGTGGTTGAAGAAAAATTAACAGAAAAGCCGCACCGGGCCAAAAAAGTAGCGGCTTATAGTCCGAAAAATACGGCGCCGTATTATATATTATTATATATTTTATTTTATATATATATATATTTATTTTATATCTATACATATGTGTATCTATAAAATAAAATATAAAATAAATATATAAAATCTATATATATATGATTCAATCCACTGGCTGATCCAAAACCACCGGCAAGGCGAGCTCTTGACGCCTTCCCTTTTCAGCAATTTGTAAAAAAGTGTAGTCGTGAGGGGAAAATATAATGCTACAGCAATTTAGGACATGTTTGGCCTTTGTGAACCATGCGCAAACAAGCCAATCCAGACGGGAGTTTGACACTGCATAAGAGGAAAGTCTGCAAACTGATTCCAACTTTGAAATCTAGAGACTGAAATATTTCCTTATACTTCCTACTCGGTAAGACCGACAGGAAAGCCCGTGTGAGTCTTAATTTTCCATTTTGACAAGCTTCCATGACCCTGTTGAAGAAAATCCTCTCCACAGCATGATGCTCGCAACTCCATGTTTCCCTGTGGAGATGGTGTGTTCAGGGTGGAGTGGAATAAGTATTCTGCCACACTGTGTTTTGAATACGTGCCAAAAAGTTTATTTTTGGTCTCATCTGACCGCAGCGCCGTCTTCTACATGGTTTGTGGTAAGCTGAAGGTGGAACTTCTTCTAGCACTCTCCTTAGAAGGGGTTTCCTTTTGAGATTCTTCCATTAAAAAGCTAAATTTGAGGAGTGCACACATAACACCAGTGTTAATTTAGCACATTAAATACCATTAAAAAACACTAAAATTTCTAGTGGTGCAAAAACACTTCATCAATGAATACTTTTATGAAGTACTGTAGTCTGCTCAGACTGTTTTCCCCGAGTCCTTGGGAAAATATTTGCCTTGGCAAGAGTCTGAATTCCATGAAAGGATCTTTTAATTGATCATTTGCATATCAAAACATAATTTGCGAGAGAAGTAATGCTATACGAAAACCCAGTTCCACCCAACGTGAAGCTGAAATAAGTGGAGAGAACTAAATATGTTTTATTCACAAACATTAGTTGGGGAATCATGAATGAGAAGGTTCAGAGCAAATGAGAGGAACTGAGGAAAAACAAAAAGCGATGATCAGATTTTTCAGCAGCATGCTTAAATTTTTCATAATGCATTATGTGAAAGGTAAATTGCACATATTGATTACGAGCAGATGTGTTTTGCCAGATCCAAGCTTTTATAATAAATTCAAACTTTGTGGAATTGGGGAGAAGCAGCAGCAAAAACCCCAGCAGCTACATCACACTGCTTGAGAAAGAGGTCGATATCTGTCTTAGAACATGTGCAGCAAAGGTAAATTCTCAAACACTAGAGTTGTTCTGTGTAAATTCTGAGTGGAAAATATTCATGAACAGGGTTCTTAATTTTTTGTTTTTATGCATGCAGTTCTAAACTTGGAAAGACAGTTAGTTACCTATTTGAAACCAAAATATATTCAGCATTATATTATTTTCTAAATATATCCAAAGTGTAAATTCCAGTCTTTTTTTCCCCGTTTGCTTATCCTTAAGGCAGGAGCAGCTTAGTCTGATAAGTAGAGTTAGCCGAGGGTCATCGGCTCCTTAGCCTACGGTAGCCTGAATGCGCGAGCGCGTGTGCGGTTCAAAATATAGATGTGCGCTCGTGCATTGCAGAGTGTGTGAATGTTTTGGTTGTGTACATGTTTATGTGGCAGCATTTATTATGTGTGTGTGTTTTGTCAGCAGCGCAGATATGCAGAGGTATTCAGAAAGCCCGGGGGTCTTCTTTATCTCAGCTTTCGGATGCTGTCTAAGAATTTCCTGACTACAGTCAGGGGCCGGTGCCACATGCGCTTCCCTTCACCTGCTCTTCATATAGAGATATAATATTGTGGCTTATTCAGTATCCTGAAATACACTGATGTGTGCATCTATATCCATTCCCCACATTGCAGTACCTCGAAAAGGGATTCACAACCCCACATTCATTTCCCCTGGGTTTGTCACATTACAGCCACAAACTTTATCGTGTTTCATTGGAAACTTGTGCTTAGTTTTAGTAATTTATGGAAAAAGAAGCAAGATGTTATATACATTTTTTTCACTAACACAGGATTACACATTATCCCCAAGATGAAACATGGGAGATGCAGCATCATGCTGTGGGAATATGTTAAACTGGTCAGAGATGACGGAAAATGGATGGAGCTAAAGAGAAGAGAAAACCTACAAGAAAATTTATTGGAGGCTGAACATTTTCCAGAGGTTCAGCCAGTGCAGCCAATTATCTTAATCAAAGATAAATAAAAAACCAAATCCAGACCTTAATCTATGTAATAGATTCAGTGTTATTTTGTGTTGGCCTAATAAACAAAGGAAATACATGGAAGTTTGTTGCCGTAACGTGACAAAATGCGGAAAACAATCCCTGTCTGATTTTGTTGAATGTGCGCCTGAGGAGTTTTCGTCTGTAACTATTCTCCTCATGTAGCTCATGCAAATCTAAATCACCAATTTTTTTCTGTCTTCTTTTGTTTCTCATTTTCAATTTTCTTCGTGTTTCCCCCTGCATATTATTACATTTGAGGTCAGATGCAGCTTCTTAAATTTTGTTCTCCTTTTTGCAAAAACAAACAAAAAACAAATCATATTTTGTTTCCTCTGCAGAGTTCTAGAAAAAAAAGTTGGACAAAGATTTTGGAAAGGCCAATGGCAGTGTTGATTATCTTAATCCCTCACTGGGAAAAAGGTTCTTTGACAAAAAAGAAAAAGAAAACGAAGAACTTATTTTCTACAGGATAAACAACTTCAATGTGCACTTCAGCAAAAATGTTTGAAGCAAAAGCTTTCTTTAGAGCAACAGTTGGGTCACTCAGCAGGTCCAGTCTCATTATTTTTTTTATTCAATGTGCATTTGTTTGCCGCCTGTTGTGCATACAGTCATTAGGTGCAGTCCATTTTTCTCTTCAAACACAAATCTGTGGACATTTTAGGCTTCAGTATTATGATAATTGATGTAAAGTAATAGACTGCGAAGGCTGCAGTTGCTACATAATCGGCCTGTGATGGAAGCTGCAAGTACAGTAAATGTTTCTTCAAAGCACAGAAGACACAAAGCTGCTCTCTGTTTTGTTCTATTTTGCTCTGATCTAGTAAATTGAATTTCAATCTGCTTTACGCTGCTCTGGCATTTGCTGCACAGCACAACTCTTTGCCTGCCAGCTCAGTTTGAAACATTTGCATGAGTGTAAAAATAAGTCAGCTTGTGTAACATTTGCATTGTAAATATAAACTTTGGAGAGTATTTGATACAAGTCAGATAAACTGTTTCTATTTTAACAAGTAGATTTGTTTTGGTAACAAATCCTACCAAATTCTATATAAATATAATTTTTTGTTCTGTGAGGCAAAGAAGGGCCTTTTGGCTAATGTGTTCATGTAGGTTCTATTAGAAGTTACTGTGTCAAAAATATAGTAACTTTATGCGTTCCGATTGAAAAATTTAATTTGCATCCAATTTAGTGACAGTGCTGAAGTTAAACTAAATTTTTTGTATGACTATTTGCTTCATAATAAAGAAATGCTTGACAGTTGTAACAAAGAAAAATTCAAACCTATATTATATATTTGAGTAAAACAACCATTTTTACTTTCTGAGCAGAAATCATTAAACATTATATTTAAACAATTTAGTACTATTTTAGTACCCTCCAAAATTCAGTTTTGAAGTGTAAAATCTTACAAAGATTTTTTTTTTAGGATTTGTTTTTTTCATTTTGCATAACCAGTATACTTTTATGCTTGTCTTTAAAAATATTTAAATCAGAGAGCTTTAGTTTTTAATCATTTGAATCCTGAAGCTTTTCACCAGCCCTAAGTACACACACACTCTCTTCATGTCTTTCAGCTGAACAACACTCTCTAAGGCTGCAGCCTTTAATATACAGTAAGTTGGACTAACTGAGTGAGATTGGATAAAATATATGGAAGTGAATTGCAGTGCTATGGAAAAAAAATAGGAAAAACAACTGAGAAGAGAGAAAGAAAGAAGACCTTCGTAATCAAATTGAAAGCAGCAGAGAAGAGAGGCTGCACAGGCTGTACGGACATTACACGGCTTTTAGAAGATTTAGAGTTTCACTTTTATTGTATTTCAGGATAATCAGATGTTGTGTAAAAGTTACTGCACCCTTTTGAATCTTGTTCCTCTATTTTCAGATTATTTACTGTGCAAGTTCATCTTAAAACTCAAAGAAAAAAATCTCTTGCTCTAACAAGAGTTCAATTTACTTATTTTGATGACGGAGTAGTCATGCATTTGAGAGAGCAGCAATTTAAGCAACAAGTGTCATTGGATGAGAGATGAAAATAGGATCCTCTCCGTTAATGTGCTCTGAACTATTAATTTTCTCACAGAAACTGAGTGAAAACTGAATAATAACTGGATATCAACGTTATGCGCCTTGCAGTTTGGGGAATTTCTGCCTTTGATGTCAGAATTTTCTCCATGGCATCATCGATTTCCTTTAAATCCTGCTGTCAATTGTGACCAGCAAGGATGAATCCTCTCAAATGAAATAAGCAGAACTTCGGGTTATCTACAAATCCATCTTTTATTCAGTTACAATATTCACCTCGACACATTCCTTTCGAGATAACAAATCGAGTTTTCGTTGTCAAGTGGAATCTCTAAATTAGATTTACTAACTCCCAATCACGTTTCTCATTAGATCCTGGTTTTGGAGACCTCCCCATCTTCCCTCCTCATCTGTCTATCTGAGAGACTTTGCATGAGTGGATCAATAGACAGCTTTGTTTACTTTCTGAAACAAACACACCCAGCAGGTCATTACTCTGCGTCCCAGTGTGATAGTAGAGATGCATCATAACCATCTTCCAACTGGCTTGGTGCCTAGAAATTGATTATTGTTTTATTGATATTCGCACGTCAGCAGTGAACATGACATGTGGATTGTTATACGACTGACTGAATTCAAAAACGGTAAATTTCATCTCTTTACGAAATGCTGACCTTGAGTAAACAGGAGGTCACAGCACCTAAAACTTGTGCTATTGATCTCAGAAGTAATCAAGCGTGTCTTAACGTTTAGTATGTGATCTATATTCATTAGTTGACACTCTGGAGCTCAGTAATGAATGGTTATAATTAACAACCTGCTTATATGATGAATGGTTGTCATTGTACAGGGTGGCGCATTGTCCCAGCAGCAATAACAGTTAACTATATTATTTCTCCTCTGAGTCTTTTGCGCCATCTCGCCCTCTCACCTTTTCACCCTGTGCATCGACTGCTTACTGGCACATAATCAATGAAGTTATTGAACAGCCAATGGAGATGATTCGTATCGACTTCTGCAAGTTGATACTGTTCTTTTTTATTTCTTTTTTTTTCTTTTTGCCATGGTCACCATAAAGCATTTAAAATGAGTTTAAAAAATGTTACCACTTAAATTTTCTGCCAATGGAAAATATATCCATTCCACCCATCCCTTTTCCATTCTCCTTTTTCCCTTAGTGGGGTCGGGAGGTGCTGGTGTCTATCCCCAGCTAACGTTCCGGGCGAGAGGTGGGGTCACCCTGGACAGGCCGCCAGTCTGTCGCAGGGCAACACAGACACACAAGACAAACAGCCATGCACACACACACTCACACCTAGGGAGAATTTGAAGAGACCAATTAACCTGACAGTCATGTTTTTGGACTGTGGGAGGAAGCAGGAGTACCCGGAGAGAACCCACGCATGCACAGGGAGAACATGCAAACTCCATGCAGAAAGACCCGAACCCAGAACCTTTTTGCTCAAGGCAACAACTCTACCAACTGCGCCACTGTGCAGCCCTGGAATATATATATATATATGTAAATATAAATGCCATTTTTTTTATGAAGATAAATAAATAAACGATAAACTGTCTCCTCTCTGAAACCTGAAGCTTTTAGCAGCATTCTGTGCACATTCTGCAGACGATGGGTTTGCTCAGAGGTCACACAGGTCCTGAGCACAGTTTAGTGTTGCTTTGTCATTTGAATTGAGTCCAATGCTTTCAGAATGCATGCCTAATAGCTTTCTTGAGAAGGGCAAAGACGAATAACCTCCAAGTGCCTTTTTATTTTTGCTTTAAATCATTTCGTGTTGTAATTCATTCAAATTTTCTGATCTGATATTTCTGATATATGTTAGGACCACAAAACCTATAAAGGAAATATCAAAGCACTTTTGAGTTCTAAAACAACTTTCACAACTTCTCCTCAAAACAGGAAATGAGCACCATACACAGATGACAACGTGTGATATGGGTCTGCACTATCTGATCTACTGCAGGTAGACAGAGGACACTTTCTTGATAAGAAGATACCTTTTTTGATGGGATTACAAAGAAAAGAAATGTGCGTGTGCTTCCTGGCAACACAAAAAACATGATGGAGAGGGCATTTCTTTGCAGGTGAACTCTGTGGAAGTGAATGTGTGACCTACCAGAATAGTCTCTGTTGGTAATAGGGAGACTAATCTCTTTGAAAAACTAGCTTCTGTCCTGGAAAAAGAAATGTGACTATTTTGAGTGATGAACCTAAAGCCAGCCAGACAGGAAAAGCTGTACAAGTTTTTTATGTATGAATTTTAGGTTTAAATTGTTGAGATATGATGAACCAAGGGACTTGTGTTAAGAGTCTTATTGATTCTGCTGATCATAAAATGTTGCTAAAGAGGCTCACTGATGCTGGTTTAGAAGTTACTGTTTTTAGACATTGTATTCTTGCAGATGGAAATTAGTTGCTTTTTGAAAATGTAAAAATGGAGTCAATTTTAATTAATAACATTCCAAGGAATAAGTACATCTTTATGCAGACAACACCATGCTCTACTCAGTTAGCCTCTTTTTTTAAGTGCATGTTGAGCATTAGAGAGTGGAAAATTAAGACTGGATTTTCATTTTTTTAAAAGAGGGCCTGTCTTCATTTATCCAAAAACATTCAATAAATATTCTAGACTATGGGAGCATTTTATTATTCTGCTGTTTAGTTTCTTTTTATGTTTTATGACACCTTTTTTGTACAGATCACACAACTCTGTACGGCTTAATGGTCTTTGTAAAGCCAAAACGGCAGCACAGATGTTTTTGTTAATGTATAACGTTACACTGAATGAACTCCCATCTTATTTTAGTACGTCCTTAGTACTTTAAAACTCTTGATGTGATGTGTGGTCCTCGAAATGGCTTTTCTGTCGAGCACAATCTTAACATTTGTACTTTGATCACTGAAAATCTTCACAGCTTAATGATGGTCTGTCTTTGAGGCTCGAAGGCTCTCAAAGACTTCAGCGTCTTAAGAGTGAAACAGCTATAAGCTGGACCCTATTATTTGTTGACACGTATTTATTATGTTGTGCTTAATGTCAATTTTGAGAGATGCTAATCTCAAGGAAGCTCCTGGTAAATAAAGGTTGAATAGAACTAAACAAATAAAAACTGGCGGCATATGATGCATACCAAATGGGATGGAGAGATCAGTCTGCTAAATTAAAGCGTCCTTTGGGGGAAATTAACTGAATCAGCAAATGTAAATTATGCATCCTTCTCAGTAGGTGTTCTCACCCAATTCGGAGAGTTTAGGAGTTACAGCCTCGATTTTCCAAACCTCTTTTTCACCGACTTCGATGTAAATTGGATAATTAGCTGAACACCTGTTTTACAGGCATGTGTCATCTATCTCTATATGTTTTTTTTTTTTAAATGAAGTTAGCAAACAACATTTGGTAAAGGAGCCAACACTGAAATGAAACAAGCCATTTCAAGTTGGCTAAACAAGCTGATTTTGATCAAGCAGAATTCCATTTGCTTTAGAGAAAACTGTGAAAAATGAATTCCACCAATTACAAAGTTGTGTTTTTGTCTGCCTTCTCATTTAAAAATGAAACATTGGAGTTACATTAGTTAATTACAGGTGTATGGCTATGAAATGTGTAACAGTAAAGTCTTTAAGTATGTCAGCATGACTATGATGGAGAAATAGCTAAAGAGAAGCAGTAAATTATATTCAGTAGCTCTGCTTTAATGTTTATTAGTTCTGTACCTGATCTGATCAGTGTACCTGCCCATTTGGGCACAACTGGCAAAAACACCATGCTTTCTAACCACATTGTCTGATGCAAAGGTCCTGAAACTAACATCAACAACTCACGGATACAAAAGACAAACCTTATTGATTTCATCTGTCTGCAAGACACCTGGCAGCTCATCCCAAACCCGCTCTGTGGATTGACTCTTGTAGACAAGTCAGAAATAGTAAGCCGGCCCAAATCGCTCAAGTAGTTGTGATGATCCAATAGTTTGACAAACATGTGGTGTAAAGCTACCTCTTCATGTTGTGTGTGGCCCAGAGGCCTGCTTCTTGATTTAAAAAGTTGTTTTTGTGTACTTTCCAAGCATCTCTTGTTGTATTTTTCATTACATGAACTGTGCATGGTGTATCCTCATAAATGGTGTTGCAAAAGGGGGCCTTCTTTGCTGCCTTCCCTGTGTTATTTCACATTCTTTTTAGTATTGGATCACATTTTCTTTGTGTAACTGACTCTCACCCTCTTTGAGACATTACATTACCTTTTCTCCTTTGACAGACGCCTCCTCTGGGAAGTTCAAGAGAAGGATCATTTCAAAGCTTCAGTTCAGCAGGAAATATTACATACTCAAGAAGATAAACTGCATCCTTTCACCCAGACGTCCCTCTGTCGTCTTTTGCTTATCCATTATTGGGTTGGAGGGGGAATGCATGTGCTGGAGGGAAACTGGGATATTCCTCTCCCTGGTGACACCCTCCAGCTCATTCTGGGGGGAACCAAGGACTTCCCAGGCATATTATCTCTTCAGTGAATTCTGGCTCTTCTCAAGAGTCTTCTCCCAGTGGGACATATGGAGAAAACCTCCAACAGTAGACACCCACAGAATAACTTCTGATGGCAGAACCACCTCCACTGACTTGTTTGGATGCAGAGAAGCAGTGTATTTATTTTGAGCTCCCCCCACATGACAGCACTACTCATCAAGTCAAGCCATCCTCCAGAGGAGGGTCATTTTGTATCCTGATTCTTGTTCTTTCTGTCAGGTTCCATGTCTCATGGGGGTCAGAATGTAGATTGGACAGCAAATCAAGAGATATGATTTTTATCTCAAGCTTTTCTTCACCACAACAGAACAGAGTAGAGCCCACTTTACGGTAGATGAAGCCCAAATCCATCTGTGCATCTTTTGTTCATCCCACCACCACTCATGAACAAGATACTTAAACTCTTCTGCTTGAGGCAAAGGCCAAACACCAACCGGGTGGGGGGTGGTGATCCCTTTTCTGTCAAGAACCGTAGCCTCAGACTTAGAAGAGCTGAGTGTTATCGCAGCCACCACACACCCAACTGAGAACCACTTCAATGATCGCAGGAGGTCGTGATCTGAAGAAGCCAATGGGCGTTGTCTCTGTGGAAGGATCTTTAGAAATAAAGTCACTTACTTTCTATCTGTAAAAAGCAAAGATGAAGCACTGAGGTTCCCTACCAGGAGACCTCAACTACACCTAGGCCAGATAAAACCAAAATGTTTGTCACAGAAGCAGAAGTCATTTCCTAGGATGTCTGCCATCTTAGGAAATGACGTGATGAGGATGGCAAGTCAAGAAACCGTCCCCTGGTCACTGAAAAGAGGATAATCAGACCTCAAATCGATTCTTCGAAGTGACATCTTGCTGAGAAACATAAAAATCCCAGGTGCCTGGAAAAGTTTGAATCCTTATTTATTGTCGTCTCTCAAATCCTTCTTCTTCCTTTAGATTTACCGTAAGATTCTACAGCTAAAACACGCACAAAAAACTCTTTTTAGCCTCCAAGGAGACATTAAAAAAAGTTAAGCCTTTAATCAGCTTAGATCATTTTGAAGATTAATTTCTTATGAAAATTCTTTTCCATCCTTTCCCAGTAGTATTGTACTAGTGTTCATGTTATATTTAGTTTATTTTTATTTTAAAATAATATGAAACTTATCTTAGATGAATATTATCCTTTATTATGCTCATTTATTTTGATCGTTAATTTAATCTTGCCTCCGCCCCTTTAAGTGTAATTTAATCAGGAGAAAGATTCTTCCTTCAGGGCAGATCTTTGACTGATATTGACAGATTATTAGAATAACTGGGAGTTGTACAAATAAAAATTTAACATAAAGCAGCTCTCAACCTGCAGCCATGGCACCAATAGGTTCAAAATGTAGGTAATCCTATTAAAAAATGTTCATGTCACCACAAAATCTCTAATATTCTAAATCTGATTGATTTTCTGCGTCAGCAAAATGCAACTAACTCACGTTTTCCTTGCAAGTTTGTTTAACTTTCAGCAAGCAAGCAAGTGCAGGTAGCAATATATTCTTGATTCTCTTTGCTATAAGGAGTCACATCTAAGTGATGAAGAAAGCAGAAGTAAATAGGTTAGATGTTGAAATGTATTTCTCCTGCAAGAGTTTATTTCATTATGCAATAAAGGAAAACAAAATGTTCTGATTTGAAGGCTTGGCTATACATATATATGTCTGAGAGGTAAACAAGTTAATGGGATGAAATGGGGCCAGCACCCAGGGGTGTTGGTTCAATTCAAGAGTGACATGTTACTTTCTCCTTTCCCTGCTTTAACATTCAGCTACGGCTTCAGCAGAGGATTTGTGAGCGTCTGTTGTCTTGTTTCAAAGTGCATGAAATGCTAGTTTCGGAGCACGGAGCTTATCCCTAGAAATTCCCAGGAGATTTCTACACCTTTTAAGGTTGGATGAAACCACTGGTCTTTAAATGAACTCTGACATTTCGGATTATTCCCTCACCTTTCGGCGTTATCAGTCACCATCAGCTGCGCCGGCAGGCATCGGGGGACTTGAGGAGGGCCCTTATTGGATCTGTTGCATGTGTGAGAGCATTGGAGGTTATTGACACCAGCAGAAGGACAGAGACGCCCTCGGGTTGAGAGAAGATGTGGCGTTCTAGACGTTTATTTTCAACTCGGTCCATCCCTCATAGGAGCTACCTTACAAGCACTCATGTTTATTTACAGTGAAAGTCGCACACTTCCACACACACAGCGTGCTGAAAACATAAACGTTCAACCATCTCGCAAATCCGAGGATTAAAGCCCTCTGTTTGCTCGCAAATTAAATGCATGTGACTTTATGTGTGTGCATCAGAGAGTTGGTTTGTGTGCTGGTACTCTTTGATGAGAAAAAGAGGAGAGTTTTTTTCTTTTTTTTTGGCAGAATGCTGAGCAGAGAGATGGCTCAAAGCTGTGGGATTTATTTTTTTCCCATGTCCCTGCTTTCAACATGTGCACCACCAATGACCTCAATTAGCTCTGTGTCTGATAGAGACACACTGAGTGTCCTTAGATCATACACATACATGGCAAATGCTGAGAAACGGCATAATGAGGAGGCGGGGGAGAGGCTATGCAGTGACGAGGGGATTAGAGGAAAAGAGGGTCTTTTGAATATTCTGCTCCAATATGTTTGCGTACGTCTCTGTTTCATCACGGGGGAGGAAGCCTGCTGCCTCTTGATCGGCATGTAGAACAAGTGACTTTCCAAGCGATCGGAAAGTGACAGAAAGAAGGGGAACGAGAGCGAATGAACAATTAGCAATAATGGAAGCGACAGTGATGAAGATGTTTGTTACGGATCAATGAGAGCTAAGAAGAAAGAAGGGAAGAGGAAGAAGTATCGCGACAAGTAGGGGTAAAGAGAAAGCAAAAAAAAAATCAAACGCTTTTTCAATTGCATTCATATCTGTTAACTAAAACTGTGCTTTAGTGAACAAAGTGGAACATTTTCACATGTGAATATGATACATTTTTAAAACGTACATGTGGAGGTTGTTTGACACTGCATAGTGAAACACACTTTCACTGTGTGCTGGGCATTTTCTACCATTCTCAAAAAGACAGATGGCTTATTGCTTTGGACTAAGTTGTGGGTTTATTATTGTTCAGACTAAAGTTGGGTGGTTCAACTGAACACTAAAAAAAGACCAGGAAGTGTGTCATCCTTATGGACCTCAGTTTCCTGCCTAAATATTGAGTCTATGCATAATCTTAATGTGGGGAGAGATACAGTATGTTGTCTATGTTAAGACCAAGCTTTGTCTAAGTGGGATTTACAATTAGACATAATTATGCAAGAGGTGTCAAAACCAAAACTGAAAATGAGTGTTATTTGATTTAATATGAAGAAAATAATTTAATCAATTCTTTATTAATTGTGACATTGTGGAAATAATATTAGTGTATGAAAGTACCTTGTATTTTTGACAGCTAAAAATTGAAAAACTGAAAGTGAAACATTAGTAAAATAAACATGCCGACATCTTAATATGTATGTTCATTCTGTAATTGTAATGTTGAATAGAAACAACAGCAAGACACTTTCTCAGTATCTTCAGAAATAAACTTTTATTGTTGTTTTCATAAAAGGGCTGATATCACTTATTCAGCATCATTCAATGCATTTAACAAGCATCATACTCACTATGCAGTGGCAGCAACTGTGACTCATAACCCAACGTTGATGCACTACTAGCAGCGTATGTCTGAGGCAGGTAAGGATGGGATTGTTGTAGGAATTTAATTGTTGTGGCTATGTAAGCTGCCAAAAGGGTTTTGATTCAGCTTCTCCATCCTTGCTGTAGTCATGGTTTGGTTTCGGGACGTTTTGACGTATCTCATGTTTCTTTATATGTGACTGTGCCTCTTTGGGTGCAGATGTGGTGAGAGTCTTATTTCTTACACTTGTAGCTAATAGATACAGCTAATCTTCTTAAAAACCATATTATATGCCCCCCCTTTTAACCCTGCGGGGTTAGGATGGCTGGTGTGATGTTGCAGCATGGTGGGTTCTCTGGGAGTGTTTTAGGAAAGCTGTGGGCAACCAGAATACTAATCTTGGCTCTGGTTAAAATCCCTTCCTCTTGGTTTCTCTGGGGCTATCTCACCAGACGGCATGACACTTTGTCCCCCATCGGTTGTTCTGAGTTCCAGCCACCTTGCCGAGCTGTGGCTTTTTGGAGGCTCTGGGGGGGTTCTCCTCCTCTGTGCTGTTTGTTATTGCTGCCAGGGGCTTTTGCAGGGAATAAAGAGACCTGTGCTGCTGCTCCTGTGCTTTGCAGCTGACCTACATCTGCATTTGGTTATTTCTGGAGGGGAGGGGGTTGGTGTCTTTCTACCTGCGACCACTGTGGCCTGCAGGCAATAAAGGCTACCAGCCCATTGCTGATCTTGGACCCAAAGTGTTGCAATGTTTCTCCCCTTCTCAGCATTCTAACAACTTTTCACCTCGAGGTGATAAATTCACATGTGGACACCTACTCCACATGCTGACAGCAACTCTAAACACACAGAAAAGAAAAAAAAACACTAATGCACCCATACAGGTAATCCAGATGGTTTAAAAGAAGGTAAACACAGATTTCTGTTTTATTAAAGGTCAATCATGCATTTAGGATGACCTCTTGAGATGTTATTTTCTATAACCCTGGCACATTGAGGTGACCAGTTTCTATTTATGGGATTTCTGAAATGCTGAGAGGACACACACTCACACACAAAATCATCAAGTAATAACTTACTTTAATAGGCTACTTTGGGACACCAGATACAGTAGGCAGTAAAGTAGGTAATATCCCAAAGCAGCACACAATAACTTGACTCACTCATATTTTTTAAAGACTGATTTTTTTTGCTGCCCTTATGGTAAAAATAGAGAAAGAAACAGAAAAAGCAACAGGCTCTATACTTTTTAATTTTTGGTTTGTTCAGATCATCATGAAGAGGTTTTCATTGTAATAATACATCAGAATTCGTCGATTTATTATACAAATTAAGTTTTCTATACTTATTTTTTTTTAAATTACAAAAATCTTAAAATTTATCCTTTTTTTTCTGTGTGCTGTTAAATGACATTTTTAGTAAGTTCCCCTGGCAGTTTAGTATCTTTTGGAACATATGTATTTTAGTTAAGTATTTTTAAAAATAAACATCCAAAGATGACAGATGACAGCAACCAAACGAGGAACAGAAATAAAAAAATAATAAAATACTCAAGTAAAATCTGCACAACGTAATACAAAAGCGTGACTGCAGAGAAAAAGAAAGGAAGACAAAGATGGAGAAACAGGCTGTTCACAGATGCAGACAGAGAAAACAGGAATCTGTCAAACCGCAGGTACACCACTCTGACCTTCATGGGACACACTGTTACGACTGACAAGAATGTATGCATCATTTCACTTTGCTTTACTGGCCAGGTACAGTAAGAGGATGGAAGACTGCAGACCACAGATGCAGGCATGTCTTTGCACAGTATGCATGCGTGGTCTCATGTTGGACTGAGGATGGTCGGAACAAGTTCAAGAAAACGCAGAAAAATGAGTGAGCAGATTGTGTGTGTGTGTGGCCCATGCCAACCACAGCATGAGTAAAGTCAAGATTGAGGATTTCCCATTTATTGCACCTTCTCTGTCCTTGTCTTCTGTTTTTGCTCGCTCCCTTACTTTCTGGGCAGCTCCAGTTCCCCTCCTCCTCCTCGCTCTGTGGGAACTCCATCAGACGCCGCACCACGTTATGTTATCCAGGAAAAATAGCCCAGCTGCCTGCAGTTCAGAGCAATTATGGAATACCGCATCCCAGGAGAGGTTACAAATTAAACATGGCTTGAGCTATGCACGTTAAGCTTTAAGCAACACAATAACAAAGAAAAGCTAATAATGCAACATTTGACTATATCACAAAAGACACATAGAGACTCACACGCTTTGGAATAGCTTGAAGGAAATGGATTTCAATGTGAAATTAGAAAAAAAAGAAAGAAAGATTATCTTCTGCCAGAAGAATTAATGCAATTCACCGTAAACGTATATCGCCACATACACACCAGAGGAAGTGTGTATGTGGCCTTCAGAAGAGATTTTTTCTACTTCGAAACTCCTAAAGCTTTTATATTTTGTCCTCAGAGTTGGCCTGAATAATGAGCAACTGAATTATTTATGAGCTAATGGGTCTCATGGTTTTCTAAAAAGACATAAAGTGGCTGCAGGCGTAGCTGTGAACTCTTCAGCTGTCAAAAATGATTTTAAGCTCCAGACCACCATCTAGAATATCCACACCTCTTTTTATCTCACGTATTCTCATTATTTTAGTGTTGAATATGATGTTTGAATTAATTAGATTCACTTGTAATAGAAGCAATATGAAAAAGTGTTCACTCTGGCACGCTTTCGAACCAGTGAATGAGTCCCACAGACATTACGTTTCTCCAAATGTTCTTCAACAATATTCTAAGTATTAAAGATTATTATTTTTGTTTACAGTGATTGGTGACATTTGTGAATGTTGCGAGTTGCACATCAGTGTTTTTCATATATGAGAGCTAGCATTATGTCATTATAGAATAAATTGTGTATTCAAATCTTAAATTGATCAATTTGTGTTACATTTAACTTTATCACTGCAGTGACGGATCCAGAGGACTTTAATGTCCATGAATCAATCAGTCGGGGGGAGCGGAGATTACCAACAATCAGCCTAAAAGGATGAACCCTTCTTTACATTTCCCTTTTATAAGAAATCCAATGATTATTTATTACAAAGGAAAAAACAAACAGGAAAATAAAATGTCTGAATTACTTGACATCCACTCCTTATAGATTATCTGGACAGATTGAATGTAATCTACACACCATCAATGAAAGGAGAAGAGATTATGTTTACTGAAACGTTATAACCTCATACTTTTCACATCAATATTAGTCCCAAGGAAAGAGATTTTAAAACCTAGTGCTATTATCTAAATGTGTTTACTTTAAGATAGTTGAGAAGAAGAGGAAATAGTGGCTGGAAGAAGCCGAGTTTTTTAGAGCCTATTTGGACCTTAAACTTGCACTGACACCATTGTCTGCAGAAGTAAAAAAAAAAAAAAAGCCATCGCTTCTGGACTCTCCGTGAACCCAACCACTGGGTCCAGCTCTCGGGATTCAAGGAGGGACAATCAGGTTTCTGATTTTTCTTGTTATTCTGGAACAGAAGAAATTGATGCAACATGGTTGCAGCAATGCTCAATCCAAAATCTCCAGCCGTATTCTCATCCATCTCCCCACCCCGCCATCCATCCAAAGTTAGAGCTATACTCATAACTGTGATGTGTTAAGCAATAGCAATAGTAAAAGAAACTGAGTCTAGATGGAAAATTCAGACTATATTCTTCAAAAGGGATGAATAATTTAACATTTCTATGCAAGTCTTAATAAAATAAGTTTAAGTTAAAAGGTAAAAAAAGAGAGAAAGAGAGATATTGTGATAGTTTATTGAAGAACAATCAGTCTCAACTAACAAGCAAATCACTTCTCAGATTAACTCTTTCAGCATTTCCTTTATTGTTAATGGTCTCAATTTTCTGCATTAAAGTTTTTTTCTTGCTTACTCAGCAAATGTTCTGGCTGCTTATATGGGTCTGGGAGTCTGTGAATAATTGACGGCACAACATTATGCAAGCAAATTAAATGCATCCCATGATAAGAAATAAAGACGAAGTGGGGAAAACACATTTTATATAATTTCCGCACCATTGCAATACTTACTTGGAACCCTGTAACCAAAACAAATTGCTTCCTTGTAGTTCTCCTGCAGTACTAATGCAGGATAGCTGCGTGCAAGGCAGATTTCCTACAACAGGCACAACGGGGGGGGAGTTCATTTTCAATGAATTGAATAAAAAGCTGCTGTGCAGCTCAAAATGTCAGGGAACTTAAATGTACACTAAGAGGGAAAAGTGAGTTTGCAGACTGTGCTTGTTTTATTGTTTATTCTTTACCTTTTCTGATCTAGGTTTGCATATAACTCCTGAATTTGTATCTAGCCTCCGTATGTGTGTGTGTTCATGTGGGTCCCTGCATGTGTTTAACCGTGTGTTCTTCTGAACGCTGAGCGCTTTGCACACAATCTGGTGATTTGTTTTTCTTTTTTTAGGGAACCTCAGCATCTGTGCCGTCCACCTGTTGTGCAAGCAAACTGTGCAGACAGCTGTCCAAGATTTTGAGAAAGTTGGGTGGAGAAGGGGGTGGAGAGTGGTTGCTCTAATGTTTGGCCATGAGAATGGTAGGAGAATTGTAGCACCACAACACACAATGATATTTTAAAAAAAAAACCCATGGAGGATGAAAACATGTTTGTCAAAAATAAACCACACTGTGGGGAAGGGAGAGGAAGAGTACAGTGCCTTGTATTCAAACCCACAAGAGTCACGGTTTTTTTTTTTTTTAGATTTTTCTCACATCATAACCCCATCCGATATCTGAAAAGACCAATCGAAAGTAGAGTTTTTCCTTTCAGGATTGCTCTGCTTTAAGATCATCCATCTTCACCATCAATGCTCATTAGCTTTCCTGTCTTGGCTGAAGAAAAGCATCCCAACAACATGGTGATGAGAATAGAGCTACAAAATACTTGTTCTCCTGTGTACGTAGTGAAAGTCTAGTTGTTTGTTTTTAACAGTGCCTGTCTTTTTGTCACCCTTTCAGAGAGACCAGATACATGAAGTCATTAATGGGAAAACTCAAGTCAGAAACTCGTTGACAGTTTCTGCAGCCGGAGCTGCGCTCTGTGTACGGATGTCAGCATGGAAAAATGTTCAACTTTAAAATTATATTTAGAAAAATGTTGAATATCATATTTTTGATATGGTGGCAACTTTTTTTTTTCTTTTTTTTAGGAAGCATATGGTTCTATTGAAATAAGGACCAGAAAAATATGATGACCATGTGAAAATATTTTCACCAGGGCAAAACAGTTGGGTTGCAAGTATTTCACTGACTATTTAGTAAAATCCTAAAGGGATGTTTTTCCCCTCAATATAAAGAAGATAAAGGTATAGTATATCAAGTGCTTATATCCTTTATGAAAGTATGCCTCTTGGTTTTAGTTATAGGAAAACAAATATTTTTACATTGTGAACAATAATGTGGTCCATATTAAGTTGCTTTATTTTAGCTATTTGTTATTGTTATTAAACAAGAATATAAAGTAGCAGCAGTTCAGTTTCGTCGCCTCTGGTGATTTTGTACAGTGTTTTGTTTTGCTTTTTTGCTGATCAGCTACAAGGTATATTGCTACTGGTTCTGACTGGTTTCTGTTGAAATTGTCAAATTCTAGTCTTAGTCAATTGCTTACTGTCTACTCTTTTCACACATCTTGAGCCACACCAGGAGATAATTTCATAACAGAGCGAATGGAGACACTTGTCACCACTTTGTACTCAGCAGAGCTGTCTGCTGCTGGATGTGTCCATGTGTCAATTTGTGCTATTTGCAACTTGTAAATATTTAAACAGATCTAGCTTACACATGTTTATTACCCCTCTGTTGCAGACGAGCCTTGCTAACGTTTTTAAAATTGTTCTCAAACATCAGATTGGCAGTCTTTTAAATGCTTCGCAGACTTTGTAAAAATCCTTTGGCTTTTTCTACCTCGTAGACAAAATAGCTCAAAACAGAACTTTACTGACAAGAGTCGAAAATGATCTTCTCCAGACATATTGGTTAAGTTGTCAACTTCATGACAGTTCAGGGGGGGAAGGACTGCTGTGCACACGTTTGCACTGACGTGAGGAGATAACGGGGTCTGAGTGTATTTTTCTTATGCAAATTAGTTCCTTTAAGAATAGATTTATGTAAATTTTTAGTCCTGATTATGTCATAAAATCTACTATTTTACTTTGCGATGCTTTGTGTTGGTTTGTGATATTACATTCTAATAAACTGCACTGTTGTTTGTGGTTGTAAGGTGACAAATGTGTACAAATCTACATAACAGCTGCATTAAGTTTTTTCTTTTACTGTTGCACAAGCAACAGATTCCCTGGTGACACCTGAGTGTACCGCGCACACAGAAAGACTGAGAGATGTTCTGCCCCGTGGTCGTCCTTGGGCCAAATAATCAGAGAGAATCAATAGAGCCATTGCTCAGAGTGAACAGAAAGGAGAAGACGGAAAGACATTGAGAAATATACGAGACTGGGGGTGCAGAGAGACGAAGCGGGAAGAAGAATAATAGACGTGCAGCTGATAGAAAAAGACAGAAGGGAAGAGAGAGGAATAGAAAACGTAAGCTCTAGAGTGTATCATTAGAGAGGAGAAAAGTAGAGTATCACTATAGGATAAGAGAAGCAAGGAGTCGGCAAGAATATGAAAGACAAAAGCACACAGGAAAGAGCAAGAGACAAAATGAAATAGAGGATAGTAGGAAACAAGTCAAGAGAAGAGGGATCATTTAGAAAATGTATATGATCAAATAATGAATGAAAGGAAAAAGCTAAGAGCTATAGGCTGATGATAGTGAAATCACTACCGGAGTGAAGTAAAGAAGTAAAGAAGGACACATGGAGAGAGAAAAAGTGTAAATGTGGACATACAGGGACCTACAACTGAGAGAAAAAACAGAATGATTAAGCCCTTGAGTGAGTCTGTGATTAAGTGAGACAAAAAAAGTGACCAGGCAATCAAAGTTTTGGCAGATTTGTGGTGTGCTGTACACGGATGACACGTTTTTATGTCCGAGGATCAAACTGCCATGTAATTGTTCTTGTCAGTGTGGCTGAACAGAGCACATGATTTCTGCTTGAACAGTAACACATTTTCCACTTCATAGCAACAATGGACGCTACAAAAATGTTTTAGCACTTATTCGTGTAAAGATTAGCCAATACCAAATTTGCATCTATGTTATGTATGACAGAATATGACGCAGCAGTTCAGCCTGGTAGTGATGTAATGAGACAACACGTCACATTGACATAAAGTCTGTCTCACTCGCAATGCCCTGTAATTGCTCTACTTGGAGACTTAAATTTAAACTTTAAGAGTAAGAGTAGAAAGTGTCTGTTTAAAATTAGATTTTCTGTACTTATGTTTGAGACTTAAAGCAAAAAAAAAAATGAAATTGTTCTTAAGTTATTCTGTTGTTTTATACTCTTTGCCTCTTAGATAAGAGGCAAAGAGCAACACTTCTTCAACTGTTAATCACTAAACATCCCATATTGAGATTTTTGAAATCCATCTCTTCTCGCATAATTGCAGAGAGGTTGTCAGCAGTCATGGGGCGAGAGGGTAACACCCTAGACTGATACATTTGTGAAATTTTTACAAAGGGATTCTTAGTCTTCCAAAAAATATTCCACTCTGTTTCTCATCAATCGTGTATTGTCTGTTTTTTTACAAGCCACATTAAAAATGACAAATTGTCTTGCGTGATCTTAATTGATTTTATTCATTATGACAAGTCTTACAACCGCCATTCATTACGCTGCAAAATTACATCTGATATTACTAAAACGGTGCAATTTCAACTCGGTATTGATGCAAAGTTTTATGAAACGAGAAGACGACAAATTGGTTTCTGTTTGTATTTGCACAAGCACTCAGTCATGCTCTGTTTACCTTTTCAGTCGGCAAACAACAGCTACATGTAATTAAAGTTGTAATGCAAAAGCAGCAAGTATTCATACTCCAGCTGGCAGAGCAGGTTTTCTTTTTCAATTCTTTGTGTTGACAAAATTATGGTGGGAAATAATTGCCATGATATTTACCTTATTAGCCATCCTGTTGTGTGCCGTTTCAGTTTATTGCTGTACACACTGTCATAGCTCCTTACAAACATTTGTTTCCATTACGATCAAAAGAGTAACAAGTGAGTCATATGTGAAATCATATTAATTTCCTCCTCTGTTAGTCACTGTTGCAGTGGAAGGACTTGCACATGAGTAATTCCACTGGAAAGGGGTAAGAACATCTTTGGGGGTGGACGGGATTCAAGTGGCAGAAGCATAAAATGATAGCATGCCTTGAAAATGGAAATTAGAACCATAGGATTATAGTTTCTGCGACAGACTGGTGACCTGTCTTGAGGTGCTGGGGTGACGCAGGGGCAAAGCACAACCCATATATGGAGGCCTTAGTCCTCATGCTGGCAGTCGCAGGTTCGATTCCCAGACTGGTGACATTTGTCGCATGTCTTTCCCTTCTCTTATTTCCCTATTTCCTGTCAAGCTGGATGGATGGATGGAATTAGAAAATACATAAACACATCTAAACTATTCCACTTGTAATGTTTTTATAAACCTAGCTATGAAAATGTCTGCTTGTGTCAACATAGTGCTAATTAATGCCACAGGAATTAAAAGGGGGTGACTAACATTTTTGTGGAGTAGGTCAGATAGCGGCAAACAGTCAGAAGAAGTGGAGCAAATCTCTATGGGGAACCTCCCTCACACAGAGAGCGACGCCACAAAGAAATACTCAACATGTGTCAGCTTATGGTTTATGCTTGACAGCTTGTATCTTTACCAGTTTCATTGACTCACTGGCTGTGTCTGTCAGCATGTTTCTAGCTGCAGCAGCCAGCTGCTGCTAGCGAAATGGCTGCGTGCGTTCTCATGGTGTCACGTCAACCCCTTTGAGTATTTCAGGGAGTTCTTCTCAGAAGTCATTCCAGATTGTCCTTACCGATCAGTCAGATGTCCATGCTGCACAATGCAACCCAAACAGGCATCTGACCTCACCGCAAAATAATTGGAGCAGTTCCTAGGTATTGTGATATGTCATTATTCAGTCTACTGACATATTTCTAGGGTACACAAAGTTCACAATTGAGCTGAATACGTCATTATTCGGTTAACTGACATATTTTTAAGGACCACCAAGCTGACAAAAAATGGGGTAAAATATATTTTTTTCTAGGAAAATAAAAAGTCATGCCAAGGGCTAAATGTGTTAATGTTTCATTTCAAATTGCATCTCTTTAAAGCTTCTCTGATCTTAGAAGGAGTGACAATAAAATCAACAGGTTAGTCCTTTATTGCCCTCTTGATCTTTGAATGAAATAAATTTAATTCAGTAGATTATGCATTTGGTCGTCTCACTTTATTGTCTCATTAAAAGATCATATCTTTTTAGAAATGAACCCAGACAAAACATTTGGTTTCAGAAGTTACATTGTCTCTTTCTGTAGAGAAATTCAGGGAACCAGGAGGATACTTCGCACAGCATTTCTACCAACAAACACTAAGATTCGACATCACACAGCAATGCAGCATGTCACTCTGACTCGCAGTCTGGTCAAAGGCATTCTGGATGGACATGGCAGGATATACTCCTGATAAAGTGAATGCATTCCACTACTTATCTTTATCGACTACGGCAATCGCATTTACACAGAAATGTAAGTATTAATATTCTTCAATATGAATGTAATAAATTGCTGAAAAATGTCTGGATTTTACAGAATACAAAAACATGTCATTAACACGGCTTATAAGGTGTTAATGACTTTCACACTGCAGCTTGAAGTGACCCAGTTCTGATTTTTTTGTCAAATTTGATTTTTGGCCGTTTACACTTCCAAATAAATACAACCTGTATGTGTTCTGTAGTGTGAAGGGACAAACGACCTGAAAGTGTCCCGCATGCGCAGTAGAGGGCGCAATTTCTATGCCAACCGCCATAAAAAGAAACCCGGACATTATCATGAATCAATAAAATCTGGCTGCCGTATTTCCTGCACCAGAGTAGTCAATGCGGGGTCTACATGGGTGGCGCTGGTTGCTACAGTAGCCACGCAGGCACACCTGCTACAAGGAAACAAACGCACCCAGTACAACACTTTCATACTATTGGCTGAGAGGTTGCCAGGCAACTGTGCCAAAAGTCAGTTCCAAGTTTCGTAAGCGAGCAGAGAGTCCGAGCAAAGACTAAGTGTGAGCGCGAGAAGTTTTACAAGTATTATAAGTTTTCAGAAGAAAGACACGAAGTCCTGCTTTCACATTGAAAATGTAAGCAAAACTAATAAAAGTTTTGAGAACAAAAGAAACAAAATCCTGTTTTAAGACTGAAAATGTTCGCTCTTGGTCTATAGCAGGAAAATTCCCCCATTAGGAATTGATAAAAATGAAAGTTTTTTGGATGTTTTGTTTTTGCACATATCATATTTCTGTAAACGTTTCACTCAAATCAGATCACATTTATGAGGAAATCTTAAGTTTTTTAACTTTTATTCAGTCATCCATAATATAGACAAGTCAAATGAATAACGTAGATAAGGTAGGAGGTTTCTTGGAGTTATTTAGGATGTGAACGGTGTCTTAATCCACGTGCAAATAATAAACGCGAATGAAAGCTGAAATAAAAGGAAATCCCTCGTCTAAAATATGAGTTTCATTTTTTTTTATTGAGTCACAGAAATAAACTGTTCAGCAATATCCCATTTTTTTTAGATGCACTTGTATGTTGAGAGGTGGGCAGAGCAGAGGTACTACTGACAAGATACAATTATAAAGGGTCAGTCCTGGCCAGCAAGGCAGCCTGTCTATCATCAAGTTGATTAGTGAGTCCCATGTTAATGCAGTGACAAATGGCCCTGCACTGGACACAGACTGATTAAATTCAAATGGATCAGAAAGGACGCAGATTAGCACATGTTAGCGCCACACAGGAGCTGTCATTACTACCCAGCTGGACTGTGCCACTGCTCTGAGCTTGGACTCCCAGGCATCTTCTCCTCTGCCACATACAGTTCTTCATCCTCCTCTCTCCAACTCAACACATTGCAAATTGCTGTGAATACCTAGGGAGAGGCATCACGGCCTATATTAATGTAATCCTCTACACCTAGCACTGCCAGCTCAGCACAGTGCAGCCTCTCTTACGACAATAGAAGTAATGGGTGCAGCTCTTACCTATTATCACAGCTCACCGTTAGCCGGGGGACATTAACCTGTAGAACTCAACATGTACATCTTGCTCCCTACGACAGTCTGCTGCAGTCTGATTTCACTCTCTCTCCCTCTCCGTCTCTCTCTTTTTAACATAGCGTGGAGAAAATGATCTACCAATATTTAATGAAAGCTGCATCCATACTGCTGTTCTGGGGGAAATCTCTATCTCAGAGAAAAGTGTTGGGATCATTTTTTTTTTTCCACAGCTGAGAAAATTGAATTCGAGAAAACACTTCCAAGGTACAGCTAATCTTTCTAGCATGTAAATGTGCAAAAAATGTAATTAACCCACACATCCTTGAGGCATGAAATGAAAACACACTTTATTCACACATACCGGTTTTATTCCGTTGGACCTTATAGATTCAAAGTCTCCCGAAACTAGGCGAAAACTTTACTTCAATCGTAAGTCATGACAACACAAATAAACCCTGTAATTGTAGACTTGGGTCTTCTAACAAAATGAGTGGTAATCTAAAAATAATAATAATAATAATAATAATAATATAATCTATTTTCCATCTGAAAACTATGTGTTATACAGATTCTTAATAAGGAACTGGTTGGTAGGCCATATGTCATTGTCGAGTTATCCCTAAATCCTGTTAGATTTATGTGAGCGACACCACAATTACCAAAAGAAAACCTCGCTGAAAACACTGCAGATATACTTCTATTTTTACAAATAATCTGTAATGTTTTTCTATTAAATCTGTCTCTTGTTGAAACTATAGAACATACTCCAGGAACGAAGTGTTGAATTTCAAAATAGCTCCTTTAACAATTTGATTTAATGTTTGAATACACTGTGAAAAAAGTATGCACCCAATGAAGAATTTCTTCTGACTTAGCATTTTAAAAATTAAAGTTAACCTGAATAAATACAAACTAATGATTATTTAGTTAGTAAGAAGACAAAAAAAACTCCACAATCTGCCATTACGTGGAAAAATAAGTGCCCCCAAAGATAACTTGTGCCTCTCTGGATAGCAAAAATTACCAAGCGCCGGTGATGACTGTTGAGTGTTTCACAAAATGTACTTAACTGAGTCCTATTAAAAGATTTTTGAGCCAAAATGGCCTGTGTAAGGTCATACTTAATCATATCCATAAAAGTTTCATCACTTTAAAATGTTAATTTTGTGTGTTTTCTTTTAAGCCATTCAGCTACAGACTTAGTGGTGTATTTTGGATTATTACCCATGCTTTACCAAATGGAGTTTGAGTATAAGGTCATCAATAGACAGACAAATATTCTCTTTTTTCTTTTAGTTTTACATCAGATATTAGAATTAAAGTTAACCTGAATATTTTGGCAAATGTTTTTGGGATCATCAAATCTATTTAAGCAGGTCTTTTCGTTTGTTTTTTCCTTTTTTTGGTCAAAGTTGGATTTCCTCCTCGGAACTCAATTACTTTTTCACAATAGCTTGGGTGTTGGTTTCTCTTGGTGTATTCTATATCTCTATTTATGAAATTAAATGCAAATTTGAAAACTGCTTTTGGTATTTACCAGGCTGATCTTTGCCTGATTCTGAAATGCTGACAATTTAAATGAAGAGCAATAAAGTGAGATGTTTTTGTTTGCATTTTTAAAGCACACTTGGCATTTTTTTTATATCGATATCATCAGTTGATCTTGACAAAACAAAAATGGCTGTTGCTGTTCAGAAAACATTTGGGACAATATTAAAGCTCCCTTTACGTTTGAGATAAAGCAACCAGTTCAACAAGACACTTCCAAGTGACGTTTGATGTAAGTTTTATGGCGATATATGCAGCGTAGGGCCTGCTAAGGGAGATAGCCACATAATTATAATGGTCGGCATGCGGAAGGGTAAAACAACATGGCAATGTAAGGGTGAGTAATAGGTCAGTGCAAATACCACTAATGCAACATTTAAGACCGCACTTGGAAGTAGTAAATGCATTGATGGCCCACAAGAGGATCACAACCGTTACTGTTTTGGAAATAATGATTTGGGGAGATATCTGACATGATGTGTAGTGTGTAGAATCACAGGGGCCCATAAAAAAGAGGAGCTTCTTTTGTGACCAAATAAACTGTACATATATTTTTTTAGAAATAAAACTCTGAAAGATTGTATCCAGCCCATTTACAATAACCGTTATATCTCCCAAATACAATCAGTGGTCTTCAGAGCTCATCTAATATTGAATCTTTGTGTAGTTTAATCTTGGTAAATGTTCTGTTAAGGTTGGTTGGAGAATATTAGTGAAAAAACAGCATCATGAAGACAACAAAGCTCCGCAGAAAGGTCAAAGACGAAGTAGTGGAGGAAGCAAAAGCAGGCTTAGGTTGGAAAAAAAATGTCTCTAGCTATGATAATCCAAAAAAAAGATCGTACAAACCACATATTTTAGATTTTGTGCATGTATAAAGGTTTGAAAATCATCACCGTCACCAATTTACAGTTCATGTTGCATAACAAACTGCATAGCAGTTCGCTAAAAACAAACATTACATTAACGTTTTATTCACTACCTTTACATCGTCACCATTTCCCTTTGAGAAATTTGTCATCTGTAATCATGTAATATTTCAAACAGCTGGTTACATTATTCTTTCCGAGTGAGAACGGATAAATTAATCATTTTATTTTGCATATCCACGACAAAAAGGAGAAGAATCAGTTTATGTGGGTGATTTATTCCTCAATACACTTGATAGGAAGGGGATTGTAATAGTAAGCGCAATACATCAAGTGAAGTAAATGTGGTTAGAAAAGACCTCATCAGATTGTGGCTGTGACCTTTACAGACAAGTGACTTGGCAGGAAACAACTACCATAAGATTAATGACATCCACTTCAGAGTTTGATTGTCTCTTTTATTTAATATATGTAAAAGTGTACACTTAACACGATTGTTAAGAATAAAAGTCAGCAGAACAACTTACCTGGGTAAGTATCCTGCTTGAGAAAGTTCAAGAAATAACACATTTACCCAAAGAAAATGATCTCAGAGCTCCAGGCTGGAGTAAAAGAGAAGACTTCTCAAACTGAAATCGGATGTGCATGACTCAAAACAAGAAGGCATCCAAGGCAGGCAATTAAATCTGTGCAGAACATCTCCGGTACCCATCTACAAAGCAGAATATCTGTGCGGTAAGGAGACTGTGGAGCCCAAAGGATACTGGTGGAGAGAAACAGCTTGAGACGGTTCAGCCTGCTGCTGTCTGACAACAAAAACATCTGCTGCCTCACCGGCAGACCTGGGCAGATTTCCTCAGCTCAGAAAAAAGAGTTTATCATTCACACATAAAAACTAAATATTCATTTTGGGGGCGGTTATGTTTGTCGGTTTTTCTAAGAGGCCTTGTTAAACAGAAATGATTCAACTAAATGTAAGTTAGCAACTGGAAAAAACATTTGATTTCCTTGCTTCTAGAGGTTCTGCTGATGGGAGTTTTGGGCATAGAAGGCTCTGTGAAATTGGAAAAGCTACAATACAAATCTCTGTTTCGCAAAAAGCAGAAAGAAATGCTGAAACCCTATCAGACGGTGTCAGGGCGACAGTCACTGCCACCTTAGGTAATTGGATTATCGGCAGTTTCAGTCAAAGGGAAAGGATGGATGTTTTGTCAGTGATCATCAGGAGCGAGTTAAAAGGTTTTATCTTTTAAAAGTCTGTTTGAATGAATTTCGGCTAAATCCCCCAAAACTTTAAATTGTCTCTTTGGATGTAATTGTGTTATAAGCTCTTACAGTACAGAGTCTCCACTACTTAATCTGACAGGCTGGTTGTCCTGTCAGATTACACCACATACATAGCAAACTAAGTGGTTAATTCAATAAAGGTGTGTGCATTCTTCTGTTTAGTGCTAAGTAAATAGGTAGGCATCACAGATCCATTTTGCTACTATTCAAAATAGTAAATAAAAAAACCTTGAATTTAATCCAAAACTAGCTTAACACCAGCTGTCAAATAAAGGGTTAGAACAGGGTAAATAGTTTTAATAATCACACAGTCATCATGAAAAGGGGAGCAATAATCCGAAACTGTTTGGAATGTGGCCAGTATGGCTCTTTGTAGATAGCACCACAACAGCATGCATGTTCAAAAATAAAAATGGTGCCCCAAGAGAGTTTTCTATGACTTGTTGGTATATCCAGCTACAGGGTGATGGGTTAGGTACCCATGTGTCACAGTCTTGTACCGCAGCCTGCTATTGATGCTGAAATGCATTTCCAAGTCAAAATTTAGACTCAATGTGCCAGACAGAGATGGCGACTCGAATTAAAACTCTCCGAGTTTAAACGTATTTGCGGTGCAAATTGAACGACTTGTGCCCGAAGGACTTGACTTGGACTGAAAGTAACTGGTATGTGAGCTGCTCTTTGCAGTGACGTTGGTGGATTATCATGGAATGTTAATGTCCCATTAAAATTTGATTTGATGAAAACATGTTCTGCTCAGGCGCTAGAGACTGCTATGAAAGCCTTAAAAGGCAGGTTTTTAAGTCTGACCAAATTTTCATTTTCTCTTGATTTGTATAGTTATGTGCATGTAAGAAACTGAATATTGAAATATTTAAATGTGGGTTTTTCCTCCCACCTCTTCATTTATTTTTTTCCATCAGGTTGCAGGCTAACAGAATGAAACTCCAGACATCCCTCGCCTCCCATCTCCTCGTTCTGGGGGACCTCAAGGTGTTTGCATGTCAGATAAGTTCTTCGATGAGTTGCGGGGCTGCTTCCAGTGGGACATGCCTGCAAAACCTCCAAAGGAAGGCACTCAGGAGGGATCCTAATCACATGCTTGTATCATCTCAGCTGATATTTCAGTGCAGATAAACCACAGATCTACTTTGAGCTCCCAGGTGAAAGAGCTCTTCACCTTATCTCTAAGGAATCCAGCCACTCTGTGGAAGAGACAAATTTTAGCCCCTACTATTCTGGCTTATGCTTTCAGTTATGGTTTCTACCTCATGTACACAGGTGAGGACGTGACAGTAGATAGACTAGTCAATTGATAGGTTTGTTTTCTGGCTGATCTCAACAAAACATCCAGTGGAGACAACCTCAAACTGGAGTTAACATTCCTTTTTCCTTGGTAAATGATCTCACTGTTTCACTGGCCATGTCAAACTCAGCTCTGAACCGCTTCAGTGAATCCTGAAAGTGATGGTTTGAAGATGCCAGCAGGGTCAAATCATGTGCAAAAAGCAAACTGAACACCTTGATGTTGCCTTACATCCACCTTCCAATCTATTGACCATCTTAACATCGTGTCAACGAATACCACACATAAATTTATGCCATGTGCTGGGAACAAGCTCGACGTCTTGCTAAGAATGCAGACAGTTCATGAAAAAAATCAACACCCCATATTCCATATTTGTGGTTTTATGCAAGTAACATGACTTTGATTTTGTACAATTTTTCCATTCATAGATGAGTATAAATCTACTTTTCTTTTACACCTCTAAACTATAATTTTACCAAAAATTTACCTCTTCTTGAAGATTCAGGGTCTGTTTAAAAACAAATTGCACAGAGATTTTCTAAGCTTTTTTGCTCACAAATGATCAAAATTGTAACCATTTGCACATATTCCCTTTGTGTTACTTGTCTGAGAAAATGACGGCGGAAACTACAACAAGCTGTGCAAGAGCTGAAGAACCAACAAATTACATCCACCGTCTTTTTGCTTCCACTGGCAACAGATGCACTTTTACACCCACTTTGGGTTTGATCAAACGAAAGTGAGAATATTTAACAATACATCAATGATGGTTTGAATTTTACTTTTTTTTTTTTAGCTTGGAAAGTGCAAGAGATCATTTTCTGGATACTTTGTGGTAATCACAGATCAAGAAAAGACCCCAAAGAAGACTACAAGCTAATTCAAGTTTCCACCTTGGGAAAGATTAAATGATTCACAAGCTCCCCGTTCTTGTCCCTCCACAATCCTTCTGCTCATTATGCATCGTGTCCCAGTATTGGACCTCATCATTTTCTATAATTGCTTCCCCTGGCTGGATTCCCATTTGGCCTATTTTGTTCCATTCTGTTGAGAAATTAAGGCATTCCTCTTGCAACCCTGACCTGTCCCAGGCCTTGTCACTTGACTGACAGCCCATTAGCGGCCCATTGATTGGTCGAATCTCAAATTGTGTGAGCCAACCTAATTAGGACCGAGTCCCACCTCTCTGAATGTCAATAGGGACCCTCTGTGGGGAACAAAAGTAAGGGGAAATTAGGCTTTTCTAATCCTCTGTTGTTTCCACACATGCAGATTAGTGTACTTTTCAGACGCAATCTTGAAATACCCGAGTGGAAGTCTTGTACAATATGCACATATTTAATCAGTCATGTCCAAGAGTGGACATGGACTCACTTGGGTAATAAATTCGTATTTTATCTTTTATACAGATATATGTTCATTAAAATCTCTCCTAAGGACTTGATTAAGACTTCATCTCACTCATATGCAAAAATCCCTTTGTCTCTCAGGGAGTTGATTAAGCAGACTAACACCCAAACAAACAATTAGGCATGACTTTGTAATGACACTGCTGTTTGTATTGGCTCTTATTCTCTGCAACACACACTGATTTTGTTTTGCTGTTTGTAACTTTGCTTTATCATACTTTTTGTTTGCCTTTTTTTTCCCATTTACCATACTTAACTCCCCCCACCCCACCCCCACACACACATTCACTATGATCAGATATTTGTGTACACGATTTCCAGGCAGTGCCTTCTGCTTACAGCATTTCTGGAGACTGCTTAGGCTAATCAGAGCTGCTCTCCACCACAGATGTTCCCTGACTGAATCTACTACTATCGGGCCATTAGTCATCTTGCATTCTGCTTGTTATTCATGAAGCACAACAATGTATTTCTTCAACAATTTACCTTGACAGTTTGGACTTTAATGGGTTTGTGAATTTAATCCTGAAAATGGGCCCACTTTTGTGGCCACAGTAGGGGGGCTCGGTCTTTCTCTTTTTCTTTTTTCTTTTTTTGTAGCCTGGGTCAGACCTGATGAGATGTATCACTAGCAATTTTTTCTTCCATAAAGAACTGGAGGCAGTATAGATATGAAACTGACTCCTGATGTCTTTGTTTGAGAGCAAGGGGAACCAGTAAAATTTCACCTTGTTTTATTGTGGTACTATGTTACAGTGGATATATAAAGTGTGTCCCCTTATTAAAATGTTGGAAAGGTCCAGCTGTTCTAGTACGCTGTTCCTGAGAGTTGCATCTAGCAGCAAAAGCCGTGGTTGACTGAGAGTTTCTAAAATCAGGAGGGTTTAGAACATTGTTCATGGCATTAGGTAGAGCTTGGAATACAGGAATATTTTCATCACAAAGTGGAAAAAATATTGCACAGAAACATTACCAAAACCTGAAAAGACTGATTGACATTGCTAAGACCTTCACTTTTTACTCTGATTGGTTGCTTCTGACAGTGTGGCGGTCGGGACAGTTTGTTGTATCTCTCCTAAGAATGGAGTAGATTTTTCTATATTTTTGTCAAATGTTAGTTGTGCAACATCATCCAAGACGGTCTGTTTCTGTAGTTTTCAGGTTAATTAGTTGTTTGCATCAATTTCTCACCAATAGGGCAAACATACGTCTGGCTAGGTTTTTTTTATGGTTCTCCTTTAGTCTGGTTTACTCGCTTTTTAACAAGTTCACAGAAATGTGACATCTTTATACCACAGCTCAGGGAAATATTACTAAATTCTGACAATTTTACAGCACATTACTGCAAGAATTATGATCAAACCCTTCGTGGCTGCAGACACTTAATATTAGATTTTTCTTTTGTGCCCAGTATAGCACCTTATTTTGAATTGCAGAAGTTATCTACCACATTAAAGCAGGAAAAAGGTCAGATATATTTTACCTTGGTTGTATTTTTTCAACTAAAAAAAACCCCTATAACTTTAGCTGTGGTTTGTTGGCTTTTTATAACCACTATACAAGCTCTATGCAGTGGCTTTAGGATACAAAATCAGACTGAGCTTTTCAGTCGAGTATAGTTTGCTCAGTTGGTTTTCAATTACAAAGTGACATCAAACATTCACCTCCCATCTAAAAAATACATAATACACAAAAGTGGCTGCATACTTTATTCTCAACCCGAATTGCTAAAAAGCTTTAGTGTGAAATAATTTACCTCTTAATTGCATTTCTTTGTTATGACATTTGTTGCATTGTAACCTGAGGTTACACAAATCTACGCTGGTCAAGGTTTTGCAGCTCAAGTGTTGTAAAAATGTCAGTAAGAAAACATGGGAGTGGAAACAGCCCAAATTATTACAACAATGAATCAAGGAAAATATGGATTCGCCAACATGAAACTGATTACAGTGATTTTTAGCCTTTTCTGTGCTGATCCTGAATTGCCCCACTGTGGTGCAATAAAGGATAGCTCAATTATACTGTATTGTATTTTATTGTCACATTTACTACAGAAAAAAAACATTATACACCACAACTCTGCAAGGATCAGTGGGTAGAGATGGATGGATGGATGGATGGATGGGAAAAGGTTTGCATGAAAAGCTGCAAAGTCAATCATAATCATGGTTTGGTTTAAATTTTCTGTATTGTTTCTGTCCTTCTGCTGTCCTCCCCAGAAGTTGCCAGGTTGTCTATTGTGGTAGCTTCGTTTGAAGTGTTCGGGCAAAACGTACTCATTACCTCCCTGTGGCTTAAAAACTACCTCACTTCCAACTTACTTTGAGCCTCCGTGAGAGCTTCCTTTCTGATCTCCTTCCTACTTCTATGTTCTGAGAACCAGTGCAACATTTATAAGTGGCATGCAGCTGCGATATAAGAGTGATTAATCATATTGACCAGACGTGGATTCTCTTGGACTGTGGTATGTTATTCAGGTAGCATTTGATGCTGGTATGAAGACCTGAGGATATTTATGTTCCAAATGGAGTTTTAAAAAAAACAATGAAAAAAGTGAAAGTAAAACCCTATGAGGTGGTTTGCAATCAGTGTCGACTATTATTGAGTGACAGCCATGTTGGTCCTTTCAGCAGAGGCTGAAGAAGAGACTCAGGTGAGTCAAAAGCACAACTAAGCCTTCCATCACTCATGAAGATAGTTAGCCAGAAACAGGAGGAAGTAGAGAGGAGTAGGAAGAGGCAGCAGAAGAAAGCAAAACCACACCGGGATTATTATCAATAGTTACCTCGGAAACTCAACTCTCCGTAGGAGCTACCCACTGCTTTTGCATATAAGTTTAAAGTAAATCTGGTGTCCTTCAGCAACAGTAAACAGAGGCATAGCTATCCCGACTTTCAATGCTGTAAACAAACTACTAAATAGCATTGAGGCATCATTTTATAAACTAGAGATGGTCTAGTTTAAACATTCAATTTTTTATCTTTATTATTTATGAAGCTTTGACCCATTAATAATCGTTAATTCCAACAGTTTCATTTGCTTTTCTAGCAAACTAATCTTTTCAATGTGGTTAAGAAAAGTCTGAAAATTGGTTTTGAGCTGAAATTTTCACAGGTGATTTTTTAAATTCTTTATGGTGGAAATTAACAGCGCATTCACACTATCTACTTATTACTCATTTCTTTTGTGTAGTTTATGAGCCAAAAGACGTCATGCATCATGTGTCTCTCACAGGCCTGGGTCATGGTCAGTTCAATGCAACATAATTCAAAATCAAAAACAATTTATTAAACCCAAATGGATATGAAGTACCCATCATATTAAATGCAAAAATATTTAACTTTCTTCACTGCAAAGGACTTGAGGAATCTAAACGCCCAAACCCGTCAAGAGTTCTTTGAGCTTCCAGTGTTGTTTTTGTGCCAACCTTTAAAAATCCATAACAGTAAAACCTGCTATGAGGGCTTCCTCGCCGCTGACAGGGAGAATGCTGGCAGTAAATGGAGCGCACATACGCTTGCATGCTCACATGCTCACAAGGACTGCTGTCTGCCAGACACACGCCTGTCACCATACATTTGCACATGTGCTAAACACAATACACCAAAAGCACACTCGAAAACCACATGTTCGGCACACACACACATAAGCAGACTGCTGCTGCTCCCAGATAAGTCTCCCTTCATAGACCGCCGTCTTTGTTCAACGGTGTGTCTAAGGAACTTCAACTCTGCAAACCCCAAGACACACAAAGTCCAAATCTTCACAAAACCTTCCCTCGTCTTCCAGACGTGTTTGCCTTGTCATGCAGCCGGGAAACTCTTCCAGCCCTCCGATTGTCTTTCCTCTTTTGATTTCTTTCTTTCCGTTCTTTGTTCTTCTCCTGTGTTTCTCTCTTACTCCGTGCTACTGAGCATTGTGCTAAAAGGTGATATTATAGTGCCTTTAGTGCTGTGCCAGGAATACTAACTTGCAGCTCCCTGGCATTTAAAAAAGCCTGCGTGCAACCTGGGCTCGTCCTGCCAGATTACTTAGGATTATACACAGACACACACACGAAGCGAACACACATGCTCAGGCATAAACCACCCCCCCACCCAGCCCTCACTTCTTCTCAAATTGGCAAGTGTTATTGGCTCACCCCTCAGCTGAACCCCTGTGTTCTCCTGCAGTCTTTTACCTGTGTAATTGCAGGAATGAATCATAGATGCGATTTAATAGAGCGGGCCACGTGTTTTGGTACAAACTGCAAAATTATATATATACATATATATATTTATATATATATATATATATATACATATATATATGAAAGGAAGAGTTAGACTGTGGTAGGAAAGGATCAGAGCCAGAAGGGATGAAGGTGAAAGGGGAGGGAAAGGGGCGGGGCTGCGTTGATGAACCAAAACGGATCACGTAAAGAAACGATATGTGCAGGTTTTAAAACGCTTTCATGAAGGGAGGGCCCAGAACAAAACGGAGGGCAGGAGGCAGAGGAAAACAACAGGCTTGGCCCCGCTTGGAAAAGATGAAGGGCTACTTTAATTAGGTTTCTGATGCCTGCCTAATCCCATTCTCCATAATAATCCCCCGCAATGTACATAATCAAAACAAATACACCCAAAGGAGAGAGACTGGTAATAAGAAACACTATTACAGGCAAAGTATGCGTGTGGGACACCTGTATGCTACCTTCGGGGGATGCACTGAGGACGCGTCCCAGTCATCGCTCTCCCTGTGCAACCATCAGAGCACCAGAAGGGCTTTGCTGCTACACTGGAGACTCTTAAGAAGCTTCACACTCCTGGAATGCATTGTGCTGCTGAATTGGAAATGTACCACTATTATATTGTTGAATGCAGCTTTAGTTTGATAGAAGAGAGCAACAAGTGGAAGCAAGTCACACTGGCCAAAAATAAAATGACATTGCCATGTGCCTGAATGGATCTTCTGCTTGTTCTAGCTCAATGTAAAATATGTTAAGATGACACCGCAATAGCTGAGCCATACTTCATGATGAAGCACATGATTTATTAAGTCAAACAATTTTAGATAGTTGAAACAATCCCAGTACTGTTTGCAACAAGCCTTTTAACTGAAGTATATGTTGATTTTACAATTAAGTAATGCTGAGGCTATGCAAAGGACTCAGAGGGCTGGAAAGAAAAGTAACTCCTGTTCCACTGCAAACAGAAATTAAATACTCAGATTTGCTGTAATTTAGCATTCCTGTTATTTGCTGAAGCTCCACTTCATTTTAAGTAGCAGCTAGAGTGGAATGTCTCTGTGGAAAATACATTTTCTTTTCAAGTTGCTTCCAAATTGTTTTGTGTTTCCTCTGACTTCATTTTGAAGTGAATTATTCATGCATATCTCATGCATATTAAATACATATCTTCTTTTTTCAGTAACAACTTCTACACCTAGGAGTGTTAGTGTGACTTTGTTGCTATTTTTTTTTACTTTAGTTTTTAACCGACTGATACAGTGAAGAACATTGAGCACATTCTCTCTTCTCCAAAGTATGAACCACATCACAAACAAAATGACTGACTGGCACCAAAAGCTATGGTGCCGGTCAAAAGTTTGCGTACACCATTGACTGTTATGACTGATTCATTTTGGCCTTTTTATGATTTATTTTTAACCCATCCTTTATCCAGGATGGAATAACCATACTGAAACTCAAGAATAAAAAAAAGAATGGGAATTGATGGGAATGTTCGCTACCTCACACATTATTTGACTTTAGTAACTTCAAACATAAATGCGCTGTGCCAACAGCCAAGCAAAAATATGCTGATGATATTTTTCACTATTCAATGAATGTTCGGATGAAGTCAGGAAAAAAAGCAACAAATATAGAGCATGTAAAAGAGAGATGATTTCTTTTTTTTTAAGGTTCTATGATATAATCTGTCCTTTGCTAACCTAGGAGACAAAAACAGTTATTTTCACATTTTTTGCCTGACTGCAAGGCCAATTTTCAGTATCAGTATAATAGTTATATCAACACTGGTGTTGGTGAACTGCATCAAGTTGATAAAATAATGGAGACAGAAAGAATACCTTCAAATTCTTCTTCAAAACTGCCTGTCAAATTAAAATGTAGATAGTTGAAACTAGGAAACAATTGGGTGCTTATGAGAGGAAAATGACCCCAAACCTAAACCTATCAAATCATACATTTGATGAAACAGACTAGCATCAATTTCCTTAGCAGGAGGTTTTGCCTTCTGCTAAGGAAACTGGTTAAGTTTCCAACCAGAAGTGTGACAGGAGCTGATGCTGATGGTAACAACTGTGTAGCTGAGGTGCAATTTGCTAAGGGGCTCTTGGACAAATAATGTGGCTGACATTCTGTGTGGATTAAACCAAAACCCATAATAAATTAAAAGTTTGCACCCAACTCTATTTATCAAAGTTTGTTAAGGATGTAAATTGTGCAATTATTCTACACTTATAGTAGTACTAAAGACATCCTTAAAAGCCAAAAAATGCATCTAAATTTACCATAAATGTCTGACTGAAGCTGTGATGCCACAGTTTTTCTTTCAGAGCATGCATTTAAGACAAAATAAGATACTTTTTTATGTCATTATTCAGGTGTTGCACAAGACAATTTCAAAAGGTTTCAATTATAAATGTGCATTAAAAGATCAATAACATATTACAAACTGTCTTAAAGTAGTGAATCCATGTTACTCCAAGTTTCAGTCGAGAGTTTCCCTTTAAACTGAGTAAACGAGTTAATTAAGAAATGAAGTCCTAAGCAAGTGTTTCAAAAATCCAGCTTCACATGTAATTGGAAACTTTATTAAATATTGGTTCCTTATTTAAACAAAAGGTTTGACACCTTATGTTATAGATAATAATGTTTAACATTAGATTAATGTAATATTAAACATGTTTATTTTAGGCATCACCATGTTAGTGCAAAAGATTGCTTGCCATGTGTTTGGATTAAAACCTATGAGCCGCAAAAAAAAAAAAATAAAAAAAAAACTGTTGTTCTGGGCCTTAAAGTAGAACCAAGGCAAAATGAATAAAATCTGAATGTCTGGGGAAATAATTCAGTTTGAAGCTTTATTCGGAAAAAAATGGACTTTAATAATTTGTCAATGCCACAGAAAAGGAGACACTTAGAATTGCCTCAGGATTAAGCTAAGCAAATTGTACCACTTACTGCTCCAGCTATGTGATCCATGCAGATTACTGAGATATTGGATTCTTTTTTGTAATCCTGTTTGAGATGTTTCATTTTTGCCTGCTGTGCTTAAAAACCTTGTTTGTCTTCCTGTGCGTGGGCTCGATAAAGCCTGGAGTTTACTTCTCTCCGTGGCTCGTTTTTGCAAAACAAGAGGAAATCTTCAACAGACATTCACCTTCGATGGTTCAAATGGATGTTGAAGTCGTAGGCAGGTGATGGGTAAGGGTTCGGCTTGTTTGGATAGTCAACAAGCTCTTAGAATTTAGACAATCACATTTCACCTGGGATTATTGAACTCCTGTTGAGCAAGGAAAACATTTTCGGGCAAGAACCAAAGATACCCTGTAAAAGCAGCTTACCAGATATCTGCGGTAGGAAGACAGACAGGCAAAGTATGGAACAACCACACAAATACAGCAACTTGATCAAAAGAGGTGCAGTTCACTAAACTTTTGTTTCCCATTTAGTACATTTTAGATTTTTTGGTACCTACATTTTATGAAGCAAAGATCCATCTCTTACAGGACATTGATATTTAGAAGTCATGCATCAATTAATCCACTTTTGGAGAAAGTTTTTTGAGTAATTTTGTGTAATCAATTATGAGTATTGCATGAATCGATCACAGCTCACACTGTCATGTTTTGTAAAACTACTCCAAACTGAGATCACGACCACAATCAATAAAAATGGGATGTGACATAAAATCTTCAGGCAATATAAACAGCAGCAACGGGATCATCTGAAAGTGTGAGGTCCAGGTGCGACCTTGGGCTGAGCATGTTTGGAATACCACGTCTCGCTTATCGGTTGATTCTAGGTTGGAAATCCTTAAGGTGTCTGAGGTAAGAAGACGTCAAGCTCTTGGGAATCGATTTCAAACAGAAGACGTGGAGAGTCGAAGTGTATGAGTTACTGTAACTGTAACTGTGGATGAGGAGGTGGAGGTTTCAACACGTATCAATTTGATACGTGTTGATTTGTGTGTTTTCCTTACTTGAGGTGGTTGTTCAACAAACGGGGCAGCAGATTCAGGCGAACACTCGGGCTGGCCCGGTGGCTGGGGTGGAATCCAGGGTGCAGCGATCATCTCAAGCAGAGTCCGAGATACATTAAAACGTAAAGACGTAAAGAATCACTGGAAACTTGAGGAGAGTTAGATTAGCTAAGAAGACGAGCTCATCGTGACCACAAAGAGCAATCAGGCAACTATCAGGTGTATTTGCTGCAGTAGAATCAGCACTTTACACAGGGTAAGTTGCATTATCAAATTTTTTGTACCTCACCATTTTGGGTAGAAAAAAAAACAATCTGTCACGGGACATTTGTACAAGGAATGGGTTGTTTTGTTCTCGCCTTAGGGAATGTTTGTATCCATTTTAAAAACTAATAACTGAAAGTAATTTTCCAAAATGAAGTCATAGGCTACTGTAGGGAAATTTGGCTATGTGAGTATAACAACTATTATCTACCAGCAGGAGGTCACTTGCCTATTTCCAGTTGTCCAGGGATCAAAAGGCCAACACTGGTACCAGAAACATAGGTTACATCACATGAAACATTTGAGCCATTTTGTCATTATTTATCTCCGTAATTTATAGAAAAAATTAGTTAATAACCAAGAAAATAAAACAGATAAACCATGCTTAAGCAGGTGATATGAATGACTTTGTTTCCAGAGAACAGAATGGAAGTAGGTTGTGATGAAATGGTAATGACTTCAAATCAGGCTGCGTATGAAATGGGGCCAGAAATTGGTAAATGGAAAAAAAAAAAATCTGAAACCTTTTTTATTACACGACTCTGTTTTGTTGATCACTGTTGGGGCTTGTTGAGTTTTGTAAAATAGGAGATCATGAACTCTGAAGGAACCCAAAAAATAAATAAATGAAAATCTTGAAGCAATCTCCTGCTGGTAAATGTTCTTTATTAAAATCACATACCCACATGTTTCATAGCAGAATAGACTGGGGCAAAATTACTTTAAATCACCAAATGTCTAATAAAAAAAAAGACATTTAGGTATAGAAAGACATGAATGGGAAAGAAATCATTATGAGGTCATATAACCAGCACCTGAACAAAGTTTTATGAAGACAAAGGACTTCTACTGTCTTTGGCAAAATTAACATGTAACTGCTGGAGTGCATTTTCAGATTTAAGGTTTGCCTTTAAGTGTTCAAAGATGTTAAAGGAATCTTATATCTAACTTACAGTCTGGACAATAAGTCTACTTGTGGAAAACAATCAAAACAACTTCCAAAATGCCCAGGTTTGGCCATACGAACAAGTTCACCCACAAAAAATAATAAAAATCACAAGAGTCTCCAAAACCTCTAAAAATGACATTACAAGATCTACAGCAGGCCCCTGCCGCTGTTGAAATGAAAATACTTGCCTCTACATTCAGAAAGAGATTGAACAAATTTAACTTTGATGGGAGGTGTGAATAAAGGAAAGAGTGCTCTCTACAAAAAAACCTCAGGCCCTGACTGAAATTTGCCAGAGAAAATGGGGGAAACGACTACGACCTGGTGAGCTATTTCCTATAGACAAGTAAGTCTAAAACTTTATTATTTAGATCCCAGAACAATGAACCTGTTTGCTCTCAATACATTTCAGGAAAACAAACTGCTAGGCACACAGGTGAATGTACTATGGTTTGGCAATGGTTTGATCCAGTGGAACCTAGTAAGTTCACCATCATCTAATCAAATAATAAATTCCATGTCATAGAATACTAAGAACTCCCTGGCAAAAAAAATATTTTTTTCTGATAATATATTTTTGTTTGGTGCTTATCTGTGACTGAGTCACTTCATTTCCCAGCGATAAAAAATATGAGACATCTGTACATGTTATCTTTGCTTACATATCCAACCCAGGTTTCCCATCTGTATTTAATAACTTACTTTACATGTTAATAATGTTTTCTGGTATTTGAGAAAACTGTTACTTTAATAAAAAAAACTTGGAAAATAGTTTTCCATCTTTTGGGGGGGATTAAGCTGTATTTATATGAAAACCTAAGTTTTACTTCAATATCTGACCAATGACTATCATAGTAAGTGCCCTGGATGACCTAGAAGCAGGGCACAAGACACCAGAGGTTAAACAAAACAAAAAGTCTTCAATGAAATTTTCAAAGAACAAAAGATGCTGCAGGTGCAAAGGCGCTTGAACAAAAAGTCCATATGACAGGCAATCCAAGCATGAGTCCAGGGAACAAATAAAAGGGAGATGAACAGGAGCGGAACACAAGAACATGACAGCCTGGATGAACAGACACACCAACAAAGGCAAATGAGAGAGATGGGACTATATATGAACAAGGGTGAACAGATGCAGATGGCAACATTTACCTCTGAGCAAACAGGAGGCAGGCAGTGGAAGGTAAACCAGATACCCCATATAGTAGAAACACACTTTCAAAAGAGGGGCAAGAGAGCTAATTACAAAGTTAGAGGCAAGAGAACTTATACAACTTTGACAAAGCCTGGACTTGCAAAACAAAAACTTTATAAACTTACTTAAAATATGTAAATAGAATGATAAAAGCGATGATAGATAGCTCTCAGTAAATCTTGATGGGATACTGGTGGTCCATCAAATGTTGTAAATGTATTGTTTAAGGCTGTTTCTGCTCTTCAGGTGAACAAGCGCACATCTTATGAACAAATATTTAGTGTTTGTCGACAGCCACGCAATGAGTTTGATGATGATTTGATCAGCTGTGACGAACTCAAGCGTTAACAAGATACAAGATACAAGATGAAAGCCTGAGTATCTGTGAGAATGTCTTCTACTCCTTTCTTCTTCATTACCTGCTGTGTGTGATGCATAATAGTTGGAATGTAAATTCAAGCAAGTACTGTTGTATGATTGGAAACATTGTCAAATAAGAAGTAATCGCATGTGCTGAAGTACAGCAGCATTTGTTTTTCAAGCGCAGGTGTTGCAGTAGGTGTGATGCCATGTGGGAATAACCTTCCACTGAAAATGAAACCAAACAAATTGCTCTGGGATGTTTTAAAGCGGCTTAGTGTGTTGATGATTTTTTTAATTATTATTAAAAGAAAGAGCCTTCTGAAAATAAGAAAAATATACTTTTAATATCTCCCAAAAGTATTCACCATCCTCTATTCACAACCTTTGTACGATTTATTGGCTTTTTTGTTACTGGGATGTTATGATAAAACAATAACATGTAGTCTAAGTGAAAGTTTTTTTTCTTTTTCCTTTTGTTTTTCTAAGAAATTAAATTGTTATTCACCTTCTTAGGAATTATACTTGTAAGTTTTTTTTAATTTATTTTTAAAGGTACCTTGATGCAAATTCAGACTAGGAAGACTTGAAAACTGATGTTAACAGATGTTCCCATCTGGAGATTTTCAAAAGAGTTCTAAGATTGATTGGACTTAGGTATTTACTTTGACCAGACTATCCCAACAAAAAATACAGCAGACTGTAGCTGTGGCTATATGTTTAAGGTTGCTGTCTGGCTGAAAAGTGAACCTCCACCTCAAGTTAATGCTCGCCTTGTCTGTCAATTTAGGTAACTCTGCATGACTTGGGTAGGTTTGCAGCTATGGCATAGCCATAACTTACATTGTTTTATGAGACTATGTTAAATTATACATTGGTGGATACTGTTCATTAATTAGCTGACTTCTGCATGCAATCCATTGCACTGGACTTTATTTAGGGGTGACACATATTTGTGATTTAAATGTATCAAATTTGAGGACTGACTACTTTTGTGGCCACCGTCTGTTTGGAAATAGTTTGACTTAGCTTGCATGTTCTCAGTTCTATTGAGCATCAATGGTTGCCAGAAGAAAGGAATTTAGATGTTTCTGCAATGGAATGATCTGATTTTGCTCTTTTCTCCAAATTTAGCCAGACCAGCATAAGGAAAAGGACGGAGATGGAGGGAAAACACTTTTTTTTTTGTACTTTAACTTTTTTTTTTTTTTTTTAGATGTATCAACAGTCAAACAGCTTTCCCTCCAGGTCATCCAGCGAGCTGTGAAATGACATGTTGATCCCATGAATACGTGTCTGTGTGCGTGTGTGTGTTCATGTGCACCCAAGGGACAAGAGAGGCAGGAATCCTTTTATCAGGTTGACCAAGGAATTTTTTTTTTGATCAAAGAATTTAGTTTTTTCTACATCAGCCATCATGGTGAAAGTGGCCCTGCAGTGGAAGTCAAACTTAGTGAAACTGTGTGAGGAACATTTAAGGTAAAAAATAAAAAATACATTTCAAATACCATAAATCAGAAATGTGGAGGAGAAAATGACTGCTGAATGAAGGGAAGAAGAACTTAGTGCTGTCCCTTGCTTTAAGCCAAATTAGCATGTGCAGTAGATCTCTTTTATGGCTCTGGCGCTGTCTGTGGTGCTGAAAAGTCGTGATTACACAAGAGGTAATGTTCTGGCTGGACAGCAGGAAGGAAGTGGAAATAAATCTCCAGGCAAAACTGAGATTTCAGTGAACTATCAGTTTTGTGTTCACCAGATTGGCAGGAACATCTTGGTGGAAGCCCTAAGGTGCTTGAAAGTGGCCCATTACTAAGGAAAACATGTTGGGCTCCTTTATAGAAGAACAAAGATGAAAATCCATTCATGTTTATCCACTGTAAAAAAAAAAAGGGGGTGGGTTGTGTTTGTGTTGTGTTGAAAGAACTTTAGACAACTTACTGAGTTGAAAGATTGAAAGTACAAATTTATATTTTACTGCAGTAGCATTATTTCACACTGAGACTCAGAGAGAAATTGATACTAAATCTACAGACTGGTGTCTTAATTATTGCTACCTGCATTCCCCCTTTGCCAATAAGACATCACTCAGGCTCCTATAACATTTTACAAGTTTAGATTTGTGTAGGAAGAGCGATCTTTGATTATTTCTCTTCCAATAATCTCTGCAGGTTGTCTAGAGACCAGGTTTTCAAACTGCCATTTGTGGTTTTCTGACTCAAGTTTGTGGTACTTTAGCTTCTTTCCAATTCAGAGCTTAAATCTGCGAATCACACCTTAAGTGCTGTACCTCACTCGCATTTTCTGCATTATAAAATTTATTTTACTCGGGTCACCCAGACTGCCATTTCCAGTTACTAATTGCAGCCTTGATTCTTGGTTATTATGAGGGACACATCTTGTATTTTCTACTGAAAGGAAGGTGATTCTTTTTTCCTAATTCTAATGGATTCTGAACACTTAAAAATGATTTTGTACCTATAATTATTAAGAGCGAGTCATAATTCGTTTTCCATGAATGATTACAAGTTTGACCTTTGGAATCATTTTTAAAACTGATTTGGTTAAAATTACAATTCATATGCACAGGGTATTTTCAAATGATGCTTTGATGGAATAAAGACCTTGGATTATTCTCCTAATATTTTGTGTCAGAATATCTAATAACAGGGTTTGTCACCAAGGGCGAAACATTACATCAGCCAGCACTTCATCCTCAATGTCTTGTGATATCAGAGGTGGGAGAAAGTCATTGTTTTTTCAAGTCACAGCTAATTGCTTTCAGATCTTTCAAGTCTGGAGTGAGTAGGAAATAAAGATGTCCATGTTTGGAGTAGAGTCCACGTCCTAAGCTATAAAATTCAAGTCTTACCTTAATCATATTAAGCTTATTTCAAAATAAAGTTGTAGTTATTAAAGGATTAGTTAAATTTCCCGAGAAATGTCGCCATCCGGTGCTATTGTCAGAGATAGTAACGTAAGAGCGTCGGGGATCGGGAGTGACGTAACAGAGGTATTAGACTAGACTACCGTAAACACGGTGAGGGAGAGAAGCTAACGGGAGAGCGGGGGAGGTAACGTTAGCAGGGGCGGGGAGGATATTCACGAGAAAATGCTAATACGGGAGCACGGCGGGAGAGGGAGGTAAAATACGGTAGTTTCCCGGAAGAAATGGGAGACTTGACAGGTATGAGTTCATCCTCGAAGTCTTGTAAAGTCAAGGTGAAAAAAAAAACGTTTTGCATTGATAATAATAAATTAGTAAAAACTCCAAGGGTTATCTAGAGGTACAGTTTGCAGCTCTGTTGTCTGGCAGCAAGAAGGTCCTGGGTTCGAACCCTGGCCCGGGAGGTTGAATGTTCTCTATGCGCATGCGCCAGTTCTTAATGGATTCCTCCCGTAGTCCAGAAAAATGTCTGTTTCGGTTAATCTAAATATCTCTTAGGTGTGCGTACATGTTGCACGTCCTGAGCGTCTGTTTGATGGACTGGCGACCTGTCCAGGGTGTGTCTTGAATTGTGCCCGTATAAAAATGCATAGATGTTCAACATTCCAAACTTTATATTAAATAGTATAACATGATTCTCAGCCTAATTATTACCAGGAAATATATCCGGCTGCTTGCATTACGTTCAGAGTGGAAAACCTGAAAAAGCGGAAGATGTTACTCAACGAATTTTCATTAAAATTCACCAAGAGGCAAGCTCCGTGAGAGGTTAGATTATTGGCGGGCAGGCGCATGGACACACACACCCTCTCGCTCTCACACACATACACAGGCACACAAACTTCACAGCTGGTGTGCCTTCCTCCAGCAGAGACTGACAGAAGCAGGGCGACCGCTTTAAGCTGCGAGCGCTCATCTCTCCTCTCCACCACCGGCGCGTCTTTCACTGCTCTTATGAAAAACTTTGAAGGGGTGAGGGGCGAAATGTGCAAGAAAATCGTTTAGGAAGAAGAAAAAGAAAAGAAAGATCAAGTCCGAGAAGAGCGGTGGAGCCGGGAGAAAGAGGGAGCTATGCCATCTCCCGCCGAGCGGAGCCCAGTCCTCCTCAGTTGCGTGTCGGATCTACAGCATGGTGTCTCTTTCTGGACTCTGGAGCCGCTGCCTCGCCCCGGGGAGAACCCGTCTCCTTTTCATCTCTGTCAGAGTGCTTCCGCTGCTGCTTCTCCTCCTGCTGACTCCCTTCTCCTCTGCCGAGACCTGCTTTCCTCACCCGGCGCCCTGCCACATCTTGGCACGGATCGGACACACCGTGCGCCTCGGTGCGCTCCTGCCGACCCGCCAGCCGGCGCGGATACAGAACGCGCTCAACCGCGCCCTGGCGAGCATCCGGCACCAGAGCAGCGGGACGGACTCCACCACCGCTTCCGCCCAGCCGGCCCCTCTGCTGCCCTACAACCTGACCCTGGAGATGGTGGTGCGGTCGCCGGCAGGATGGGACCCGGAGTCGTTGTCCCACAGCGCCTGTCAGGACCTGGTGATCAGAGGCGTGACAGCCGTGCTCGCCTTTCCACGCTCCAGAGAGGAGCTGATCCAGGTGGAGTTCCTCTCCTCTTTCTTAGAGATTCCCTTCGTGTCCATCCTGGAGGACACGGAGCCCCTTGTGACTAAGGTAAGATCAGTCCCAGCAGCACATTGTAAATATCGTGGGATTTGTGCTTCGTTTGCTCCTAAAAACAAGCAACAACCAATGCCTAAATGTTTTTTCCCACCACCATTAAACTTGTGGCTTATAACTGGGTTGACACTCAGCAAAGAATCTGCCTGATCCTGTAGCTTGTGGCAGGGATTTTGAGTTTAAGCGGCTGCAAAAAGCAGCCAGATATTCAAGGCTAGCAAATGAACAGTTTAAGGGAAAGTAATTGTAACAGGGATAATGAGGGTAATTATCCCTGTGCCTAATCTAAAGAATGATTAAAACAATTGTGTTAGGGAACCAAAAAAAAACCCCTAAAACAATCAAAAATGCTGCAGAGTTAATTGCAACAGTAGGCAGCAGTCTTCAGACTCCAATCTCTTGTTCTAGAAAACTCTGACGCTCAGATTGATTTTGGTTGAGCAGCTTGGTGTGGACCTGGAGGCCCACACCGTGTTTAATATCTGATGGAGCAGAATTTGTAAAGACAGAACCCTCAAGGCAAATACAAGATGATTTTTTTTCCTCCCCTCCCCCCCAACTCCTTAAGCCTTATTCTTTATTTTTGTGAGAGTGCGAACACAGAAACGGTGAGAGCAGTTGTTTGTGCTTGTTTGAAAATGAGTTTTGTTTTTTTTAAGCACCTTTCAGAATGAATTCAACCGGTTGTGATGGTGACAGATAGCTGTTTTGGACAGGTGTTGCTCCTGGACCGCGTGCGATCAAATATTTCTACTTTATTTATATGCACGGGTGGCTCTTGTTCTTCTCTTTTTGGAAGAAAAGAAAGAAAAAATAAAGTCGCTGGGCAATAAATGTGTTGTTTCTGTGCTCCTAACAGCAATAAGAGCCGCTTGGCTGTTAGGGTTTCCATCTCATTCTCATGCAAGCAGCCAGCATCATGTGTCGCATACATGTTTGACTTTATGCAATAAGGACATAAAGCATGATATATAAATACTGTATATAAAACATCACACCCAGGTGTCAGAATCTGAAAGAACAGCCAGAAGAAGTCACCTTTTTGACTTTGACGCAAAAAAGCATGTAGGAGAGAAAAAAAAGATGTTCTCATCAGATGAGACCAAATTCAAACTCTTTCTTTGCCACATGGAAAAAGCAAAGCATAGTTTTAGCCATTGCGAAACATGGTGGCGGTTGCATCATGCTATAGATATATATTGCTATTTTTTAGGGCAGAGTAGCTACTTAGAGAAGATTGAAATATGAACGGAGGTAGATACAAGGAAAGCTGCAGAAGACTTGAAGACCGGGGTTATGTTAGTATTCATTAGAGCAGTAAGAGCGAGTCGCCTGCCAGCGTTTCCAGTGGTATCCGCCTCGATCCAGCCAACCAGCCAGCTGCATCTCTTCACACTTATTTGTTTGTGTGCGCGCTGTTGCACGGCAGTGAGCTCGAACTCCCAAAGCCAATCCATGTGTGTGTTGAAAGGGAACTTCCAACTTTCGCAGAGGTCAGTTTAAGAGAGGGGGCACCTTCACAAAACCGTCATGCTAACGTGAAAAGGTAGAAGATAGGGAGGAAGAAGAAGAATCCACAGTTTTCAAAGTCTTCTCTGAGTCATGCATTCTTGTCAACAATGTTATGGTTACTTAATCTCAATAGAACCAACATCAGTGAGAAGCCAAACCACTTGATGAATGGCTTGAAAATGCAAAATGATAAGCAAGCGAGAGAAGGAGGAGAGAGCAGATATGAGGACAGGTTTTTTTTTTTGTTTTTTTTCTTGAGCTGTGGGAGGCTGGAAGAACAGAGTTGTGCCAAGCAGGCAGGCTGTAGAAATAATACTAATTAAAAAAAAAACTCCTGTGTGTCCTGATGGCTCAACTTTCAATATTTTTAGCCATTATTTCAAGCATTGTGTTGAAATCGAATCACTGTTTTAGGTTTGCCTTTCATGCTTAAGAGAAAAGTCTTTTAGCTTTTCATTAAACTCAACCATTATTTTCTTCTTTGAAGTCTGGAGTTTATTAGCTTAGTGCAGGACTTCAGTTTGTTGACTTAAATACGATGTTTGAGTAAGATGCTACAAAAACAGGGGGTTGGTGTAACAAAAAGAGAAAGTTGATGAATGTGTTATTTTAAAAATATCCAACGGTAGATGTTTTTACTGACAAAATATGTGGCAACATGAAAAAACAAAGCTGTGCAGTGAAGTATGCACAGGATTTCACAAAAAAAACTCCACTGAAGAAAATAACAGCAGATTTTCCATATGTAAAACCCTATTGGAAATAATGGTTTTACTTTACTGTTATTAAAACAAAGCCTACATATCATTGCACAGCACAATCAAAAGTGCTGTATATATATATAAACATGACCTAAAAGACATCTGTCTTTACATTTTGACACCCTGAAAAATGGCCTCTGTCTCTTTAAGAAACTCCTGTTCTTCCTGACACCCCAACCTCAGCACCGTCATTGCTTTTGAGAGCAAGCATTTATGCAACATGCATGGATTCAAGGATTTCTTAAACATACATGAAAGACTCAAAGCATCACCTCAGATATGCTTTTGATGAGGAAATCACATCATAACATCATAAAAAGCAGAATAAGTCGATTTTACATCATTCCCAAAACAATTGTCTTAGCACATAATGTAGTTCCCCTCAAATTCCCTTCAAAAGCAATGACATGTAGAGCATATTTAGATTTACCACACCTTTAGCAACAGAAATATTTCAAAGACAACTAAATTAAATCTTTCCAAAAAATAATAATATTTTGGGAGTAGTGTAGTACTCTGGGTCCTAAGCAGCTAAATCTTTAGCTTCTTGGTTACCAGAAAAAAAATACATTTTATGCATCAGCATAAAAGGCAGAATAGTTTAATCCAACTGCCAAAATATATTTTAGGCAAGGAGAGTTTGGATCCATTGCACCTGCTGTATTATAGCACCCCCTAGTTTACTGCTATCTAGATAAATCCCTATGCTCATAACAGCAATTTGTTTTCCCAGTAGCGATAAACAATTGGATAATTCCCCGAATAGACTGGATGCATGGTAGGGCTAATTTGTAGGATTGGGTTTATTATAAATCCGTCTGCATAGCAATTATTTTTGGCAGATGTAGCAGATGATGCAACAGCTCTTCAGAAAACATAGTCAGGACTTAAAAATTATCTTAATTAAATGTGTTAACCACACTGTATTTTTATTTTTTTTTTTACAACAGCAACAAATAATTGTTGGAGATTTGCCATAACAACATCTAGCCGTTCCAGTCCGCTCTGTCTCATCCACATATGTGTTTCTTTGGCCAAATTTTTTTTAAATCTATTCAGTGAACACTAGCAAGCTGTACACAATGCAAATGAACTATTTTAAAAAAGGAATTTGATTAAAAACGGGTAAATAAACAATCAAAAGAGCTGTGATCTCACCAGAGTCATGTGCAAACTTTAATTTTGAGAGGGTAGACGCGAGCTACATAACAGGAACAAAACAGCAACAGAAATAGAAAAATCACATTATTCTATTGGTGACAAAATCGAGCCACATTTTCTTCCTCATCAAAGTTTGGTTTGTAGCTTTAACTTTAAAAAGCCTCTGAAAATTGGTGGGTTTAGTCGTACTTTCCAAACGTGTCCGTGTCGTTTGCGAACATCCACATAATTTAGGGAAATTACAACAAGGCGTTGTTTTGGGACCTTAAACAATATGAACTGTAGCAGGATGGCCAGAGCGCCTCTACAGAAAGGGAGCGATGTGTTCTGAGCAAACAGAGGCAGCAAGGAGGTGGGGAAGGTCCTCAGACACACAAACACGCAAAGGGCAGTGATAAGTGGGTTAGGTCAACAGGGAGGCATATTGTTAGCCTGTACAAACAGGGTACAGCACACTGGTTTCGCAGTGAAGCAGGAGGTACGATTTTAATTAAAAATGCAATTTACATTGTAGCATCGGCGGAGAGGAGTGCTCCCCAGAGAGGGGATGGGAGGGCTGGAGAAAACAGAGGCAAAACAAATGGTTCTGCCAGAGAATGTGCTGGATCTGTCACCAATTGATCCAAATGAGGAGGTATTTTTGCGTTTGTTTATGAAAACAAAATCTATCCCCCTGGGTTTTAACAATTAGGGAGTTTAACGTGACAATGAGAAGAAAGGAGGGAGGGAAGAAAAGAAAAATTGGATATTTGGACACAGTGCTCCCTGAATGTATCCAAATAATAGTATTCAATTGTTGTTCAATGTATCTCTAAGGTCTATTTAATGACAAAAAATAAGTTTAAATTGACAAAGTTCACCTTGTCCTGAAAAGAATTATACAACATAAGGCAATATTAATGGTTTCTATTAATAAATATAAAGGTAAAATCAAAGTTAGTCAAAAATGGCCATTTAGAAACCAGACCTATTAATGAGTTTGTTTAAACAATTTTTTTTTGTTCATTTCATTACATGGTCTTCTTTTGTTTGATTAAAAAACCTCAACAACTGTTTTCTACTGTTTTTACCTCAACAAAGGTAAAAGCAACAAGTGTTTTATTTGGACTTTGTCTACAAAGTATGTAATACTTTGTAGACAAAGTATTACATAATCGTGAAGTTGCATGGTTTTCAATCTTTTTCACAAATAACAAAGCTGAAAAATGTCACAGTCATTTGTGTTCGGCCCGCTTTAGTCAGTACTTGGGGAAAAAAACAAGTTTCTGTGTAATAACAGCTGAAAGTCTCAGTTCCTCTTTGCAGAAAATCTCAACATCAGGAAACTCGAGTAAAAAAAAAAGACTTAATTATGATTTTTAGGGTCAGCATTTAAATACCAAATTGTTTAGAATGTGATAATGTACTTTTTTTCAAATATGAAGTATTATATAGAAGAATAGACACAAAATCAACAATATAGTTAGCTTTAACGATCTCTAGACAGTAGTTTCAGTTTCAGAACTGAAAGTACAAAAAGTACAGGAATGTGTAGATTATGTAGGGAAATGAGAGGCATAAATAGGAAATAATATTAAAATTACTTATAAATATTAAATTTGCTCACATAAATTTTTAAGGTTTTATTGGCTTTTAAATTCAAGGTAGTCGAACCGATTTGATGTGTTACCAAACTCGTTCTGAACCATCTCTGGTAAAGGGGTGATATCTATCGCTTTGATGTTGGTGGATGTCTGGCCAAGGTCTGCTGCTTTGGTAGAGAAACAACTTAGCCGTGTTTTCTTATTGACTTGAAAACCTTACCACCTCTTTACCCTGAAAACATACCTGTGCTGAATAAAGAAGAACGACCTCGAGTGGATGTAGCAGCTTGGACATGCTGCAGTCCAAGCAGCTTTTTGGAATAAGCATTTTATTGTTGCCAAGTTGTGAAGACACAACACAGCTGTAACTATTTTCCTTGAGTCCAAAGAGTTTCCTCGCAAATTAACTATCTTTATTTTGCTTACTGGTCCTGCTGCTTTCATCGCATATGCTGGTCATTTCACCCTTCCACCCTTTTATTCCTCTTCAGTTTTGGGATCATGCCAGACTATTTTTTTCCAAGTCCAAAGTGATACTGAGTTATGTTTCGTACCAGCCACACATAAATTCGTACAGCCAGGGGGATGTTTCGTCACTCCTCCTCCTGTCATTTGTACTTGCTCTGACTTTGAAACGCATGCAAGTTCAGCCTTTGAAGGAGGTTGAAACAAGCAGCAGAACATACTCACAAAGCAGAGTATCTTAAATATCTGATGTTGTTTTGACAATTGCATTGCTTTTGCGATTATCAATATCTAAATTGAAGACAGTTAATTCCACAGCCTTTATGGATGTATCTGTATCTGAATCGCTAAAGATTCCCAGCTGTATTGCCATTGAGAATTTCACTGGGTGAAATAAGTAACATTGCGGTTTGTGGTTATAATGTGACACATTTGACATCACCGTGAAAAAGCTCAGATGGTTTTTCACTATGAGCTTTACACTGATAAAATTATTTACAAGTTGAAACAACTTTCCTCTTCCGAGAGATTCTTGTTTTATCAAGATAAAAATCTTAAACAGGAGCTGTTTTGCGTGAAACTTTCTTGAGATAAAAAAAAAAAAAAAGATTTCCATTGAAAGACAGAGAGGACATCCTCTAACCTGTTGATGTAGGGGAATGGAAGAGGTTTTTTTATTTTTTTAATCTTTTGCCGTAACCCTTTTGCGAATGAAATCAGCACAGAATTATTCTGGGGTTACTTGAGACTGTCGTTTCACCCGCAGGCAAAACTCAAATGCCAAAATAAACCAAATGTGGTTTGCTCGTCTCTTTCATGTTTGATACCATAAAAGAGACAAGCAAAATCTCTTCCACCCGGCGGTCATCTTAACACTAATAATGTAAAAAAAAAAAAAAAAAAAAGCTTGGAGGCTTTTGTGAAAACTGAGTCAGAAATGTCTTGTTTTTGTTTGCTGGTAATTATGCCCCCCTGCTGGGTGGAGGACATGGAAATTCTGACTTGCTGAGTTTAAAGCCTTACAGAAACTGGAACCAGCCCTGAAGAAGACGCATCAACGCCTTAATACATGCCAAATACCTGCAGAAGATTTGTTTGTTTTTGCATTTTTCCCCTACATCGCCACATGAACTTTAGTCTATATCTGCCGCACTGACCGAGCAGAAGGAAAGGGGGCAGAGGAACAGGAAAAGAGATGGAGACGGAGCTCTGCTGTCCATCTGTGTTGTCCAGTCTCTCTCTCTGCTTCGTCAGAAATTGCTGTGGGACTATATGTGATGCGTCTCGGCGAGGAAACTCTCATTCCTCCCTCCCTACTTAGGCTAATTAGAACCACATTGTGACCCCTGACGGTAAATCTCTTTTGTCCATCTTTAGCAGGCATGGAAAGGGAGAGAAGGAGAGAACGAATAGAGAGAGATGGAAAAAAAGAAAGAAAATGAGATTCAAATTCCCATTAGGTCCATTATGGGCATATGTGCCAATGATCTGCCGGTTGTAGCTTTGATACGTGATCAGAAACAGTAAAAACAAGAAATAACTCTAAAAGGCCCTTATTTTTGTTTTTAGGTTGATTTTACGTTAATTTTTCAGTTCGTGTTGAAAATTGCTAAGCAGTCCTTAATAAACTGACAGGCGACAAACATAATTGAAAATGAACATTCATGCATTGTTAACGCCTTTTCAAAGCCCGGCTGCAGCAAGACAATCCCAGATTTGCTGATAAAAATCACAGAAGTGATTTTGTGGATCATGATTTCTATTTCGGAAATGTATTAGTGGCTCGAAGTGAAGGAAATGGTTTCTGCCGAATCCCAAATGTGATTAGGTGAGAGCGACGGCGTGGCACGAGTTCATTATTTGTTAGTCTTTGCAGTGGAAGCTGTGTTCCCGTGACTCACTTTTGCTCCCCAACCTGCTTGTCATGCTGCTGAAATCCAACCCTGGAATTTCTTTTTCATAAAGTAAAATTTACAGGTCTCTATTTCAGGTTCTAATTTGAATAACAAGGACTAAAAAATGACTGGTTCTATTAAAAAAACACACAGCTGCATTAAAATGTTAAAGTGTTTGCATGAGAAAAGGCTGTAAAATTTAATCACAGAGCTCCAGAAGCTCGTCTTTTTTTTTTTTTTTTTAGAGGTTTGTTGTCCTTCTGCTGATTCAGACAATGCTGCTTTCCCCACATCAATAATGAATAACTGTGGGGTTTTTTTCCTCTCTTTGTAGTTCAGTTGCCTCTTTTTCATCCATAGGAAGTTTCACATTTGAATATATCCACTAAAAATCAGAGGTTTATTTTTGCTTCGGAAATCGGTGTCCCTGTAGTGCTTCACAGAACTATTCGTATACGTAATGCATTTCCACGTCGTCTCACTTTACACACCACTTCAATGAGCTTCATTGGAATTTTACAGAATAAACAAAGACAAATTAGTGCACCTTTGCTCTAAGTGGGAGAAGACCATGGTTTAACATTTGTTTAATGGATAAAAATGATAGCTTTTTATGCACTCCCTTTACTATAATTGTTCTAAGTGAAATCTAGTACAAAAAACTATCACTAAGGGTGCTTTCACCCTGTTTGGTTCGCTTTAATCAAACTGTAGTTAATTTGTCTAGAAAGTCTGGCTTGTTCGGGAATATGCAAATTTTGAGCCGCCTAAAAACCTCAGTGTCGGTCTGGTTGAAATGAACTCTGGTGTGGTTTGAACGCACATGTGAATGCCACAGAAACCGCTCCAAAAGCAGCAAGCAAACTATAGCCCAGGCAATTGTGGGCCAAAAGAACCAAAAGAAATGTGTAAGTCTACAGAGAGAAATGGTCTTTAGCCAAAGATAAAAGAGAAATCCCAACAACTGCTAAAATATGATTTTTGTTTTGTGAAGGAGAAAGTTGCGCTGGTCTTCTTAAGAGGTTCTCGTGTCGTTTCCTTCAGTAGTTCTGTAGTTTGGATCGCTTGACACAGTGTAGTGTGGAAGCGATCCACTGTAGCTGAAAATGTAGCAAATGTTGCAATTTTGCTTCCCAATTGAATCGAGTCTACCCGACTATCATGTTTGAAAACACCCTGAATTAGTTCCTTCAAGGGTTTTTGTTGGAGAAGTGAAGTGACACCATCATGAAGACCAAGGAAAGTACCAGATAAACCAGGGAGAAAGTTGGAGAAGTTTAAAGCAGGGTTGGTTTTTCTAGCACAGTATCTCCAGCCTTTAAACATCTCACTGAGCAGATGTTCAGTCCTCTGCAGTGTGGTCGGTTTGTCTATAATATGCCTCTGAGAGCTAGAAGTGAAGACTGTGATAGGCAGGCTTGGATGAATAAGAAGAGGATTTTATTACACACAAATAAAATTTGTGACTGACTGACGCACATGATCTGGAGCACAGGAGTGTTTCTCCAAAAAAAGCTATAGTCACACTGTATCTTTATAGAGGTGCAGGCAGCACACCTCCAGCTTCCCACCCTTGCTCCAAACATGCAGCTTCAACATATGAACTTTATCATAATTCATAGACAGATTTGTTTCTTGCTTAAGGAAGCCTTGCTAGCCATCTAATGTTTCCCAGGACGCAGGAATGAACTCAGTATGAACTGACTCACAAATCTAAGCGTGTTAATATACCAGTTGTGTAAGCTGAATTGTCTGTGAGATATTAAGACCTTGAAATATGACAGGATTAGATGTGCTTTCAGACATGACCATCCAGTAAAATAAAGAGTATGTTACAGCTACAAGCTCACCGAGGCATGGCAGTTCACTTACACCGACTGACTCAGAGAAACAGACAAGATGTCCACCGTAACTTTGGAGGAGCTGCAAAGATCCACAGCTCAAGTGGGAGAATGTATTTTCAAGAAAACTCAAATTCATGTCATCTAGCTGAAAAACTAAAATATTTTGAAAATGGAAAACTACATAACACATAATATTAGTCTTTTACTAACCATATTTTTTGCTCTTGTTTTAATTTAGAGATAAATTTGGACCACATACATGCAAGCAGACTTTGCCATACAAAGCATTTTCTAGTTTAAAAGAAAAAATAAAATTACCCCCACCCAAAAAAAAAAAAAATCTATTAACTGTATTTTCTTTCTTTTAAAGGGTCAGTTGTGCAAGAGTCTTTTTATGTTTTGGATCTATGACTCATATCCCTCAGTGTACTATTCTCATGTTTGTGAGTTGTTGAGGACCTAAATGCAGAGCCGAGGATCAGAAGTTCAAAAGGAATAGTTAATGGAAAAGAACAAAGAAACCAGCATGTGAATAACAACATTCACACTGAAACTGCAAAGTATATATACATATATATGCTACAAACTTGATGAGTGGATGCAACACAGGTGAGTAAATGAGCAAACGGAAAACAGGTGTGCAAAGGCACCTAGAGAAAAGTGGCACTAGAGATCTGGAAAACAGGAACAAATGAAACTAAAATAATCAAAAAAGTTAAGCATGTAAAGAAAATATTCTCAATAAATTTGCTATTGTGTTTTTGATTTCATTAAAGTCAGAATTTCTATGGACTGTAGATGTTTTCAACTTGATCATTTTGGCCCATTTGGGCAAAACGTTTTGGCATCGGGGCCCTAAACAGACAGCTGGAAGATCTATGCAGTGGTGTATAAGTATTTTTCCTGTATACACCACTCACTCCAAACCGAAACCCAATCGAGAAATCCACAGATTTTCTATCCAGTGTTGCTAAGATTGAGCAATTTTGCACAGGAAAATGGGCAAAATGTCCAGTTGTGCAAATCTAGTAGAGACCACGGTGTGACTTGCATAGTGACTTGAAGCTGCAGTGAAAAGTGGCTCTACAGTGTATTAACGCAGGATGGCTGCACAACTCATATTTCGCATTTGTATTTTTAAAAGTTCTGAAAAAATTAATAAGCCTTTCCCTTCCATATCGTAATAATTTTCTACTTTGTGGCGTATAGAAAAAAATCCAACAAAACGCATTACAGTTTACAGTTGTGTTAGAAAAACCCAAAGGGAGGCAAGGTTCTGCAAAGTGCTATCTTCACCTTCATGTATAAAAGTGTGTTTTGCCTAAAATGTTTTGATTTGACTCCATAATGGAGATCATTTTACTCCTAAATTTGAAAATCAATCCCGGTAAAAGCAATCGCTGAATACCAAAGCAGCAAATCTCTTGATGTCATTGTCCCTAAAACTAAAATGCAACAACACAGAATAGCTATTCATTATTCATTAGGTTTTTACCATTTAGAATAACCTTTGGCATTCCTCTAGCGCGCTCTCCTCTGCTATCTTTCCATCCTGCTTTCTTTCATTAAATCACGGCTTCCTTTTAATGGCATACCTCGTTCTGCTTAGCAAAATGAAGATTAGTACAGTAAAAAACCCAATTTGTGACTTTGAATGAAATTACATTTTAATCCAGGGACCCTGCTGAATAATACACATTGTGGCTTGGAGCTAGCCCCACTCCCACAGCACACACACACATGCGTTTCCCACAGATGTATCCTCGTGCTGAGTGTCTGCTATGTGTTCACTAAAGGTTATTAAGCCTAATGAGGCTTTACAGGGCCTCGCTGCCTTTAGTGTTTTCTTAGGGATGAAGGAGGGATTTGTGCCCCAGCCACAGTGGAATAAATGAAAGAGAGTGGCACAAAAGTTGCACCCAGCCTGTGTCTAACGGGCAAGCTGGCAGTTTGAGACGAGCGAGGCCACTTTATGCAAACAGCTCAAAGCTCCTTTTTTTTCTTTATTAGCGTTGTGATGACAGTCAGGCCCAGTCTTGACTGAGCCAGATTAATTGAGCAGAGCAGAAAACAGTGGAGTATGTCTTACCTAAAGGAGCGCGCGAGTCTGTTTAGCATTTGAGTTAGTGTTCCAATATTTGGCTTATGCTTGGTGTTTGTTTTTGCCTCGGGTAAAGCAATTGTCTCCAGTAATCCCAAACTAATTTTGTGTTTTGCTGTAGAGCTGGAGGGGAAAAAAAATAATAAATGAAGTACACCAGTGATGGAAATAGAGAGGAAAGGTAAATAAGGACTTTTTGTGTGTCAGCTAGAAATTAAGTTGAAGTATAAAAGCTGCAGTGGATAGCTTTTATAAAACGTGGTTAATAAAAAAAGACTTATTAAAGCTGTCACCGTGTCATGACAGATAATCTGTATTTATCTGCCATCATTGGTGGCCATGCTGCCTATGTTGGGAAGGAGTTGTAGCCTTGTAGAGAGCAAGTGGGGAGGATGTGAGTAGCATGTACACAAGAGTGATTGACAGCCCTGAGACCTCCTGGCTCTGATTGTTTTTTTCTGACCAAACTGTGTGTTTCTATAGAAACACAGGGAGAAGGTAGAGGAGCTTGAGCTTTTTCACAGATGATCTGTCTCAAGCCATACTGTCACAACATAGTGACAATTTTAATAATAAATATGTAAAATAATATTTTTTACATTTTTTATAATAAAAGTTACACACAGCTTTAAGATTGCTAAAATAAAAAAAAAATCATAATAATGAGAGGCTCATAAAGGCTGAAAGGACTTTAAAGGTAGGATCAATGGATGGAGAGAAGCAGGAATGGGGCGTTTGGAGTTATGGAAAGTGTGGGTTAAGGGGAAATAGCACTAACTGTTCAGACAAAAACTAAAAAAAAAAAATCAAACATCTGAAGAATAGAAGAAAGATTTATCAGAGTTAAAGTTACGCTAACACATAGCATAGACATAGATCAAGGGAGAAAAGCCAGGATGTCGGAGCAAAGGGTGGGATCAAGAAGGAGGAAATAGAAGGACTGAGTGGGAGGCGAAATGGAAAGGAGGGATTGAGAGAAGGGCCAGAGATAAAAGCCAGGGCTAGAAAAAGGCAGCAGGAACAAAAGGTTAGTGGTATCAGTTTGTTCTTATCCAATAGAGCACACTACTTTGTAATACAGTGTACGCTAAAACCTAACCAGTGTCGTTTTCTTCAAACAATCTTTATTTGTTGCTAAAGAAATGAAATCCTGACATCTTGCAAAAGATAAAACAATTGTAAAAGGAGTATTGGTTTTGAAAAAGACATGCCAAACATTATTCACTTATTAATGGAAAAAAAAGTCTGATAGCATTACAGCCAAAAAGAAAAAAGCTTTTTATAATTGTGGACAATTTATCCTTGCTTATGAGCTCTAAGTATTCAAGGTTGGAAAGCAGCCTGGCCGCCATCCTAATAGTTTATTCCCTCCGAAGATTTGTTAGCAGATCCAAGGTCTCTTGGTTTGGTCACTCCAAGCCATTTATGTTAATTCCAATGAGAAGAGACATTATGGTTAAATCAAAGATTCCTTTAAATGAAAATCTACAGAGATGTTAATAATTTTGAGCTCAACCGGATCTTAGTTGTCAGTGTAAAGTCTGGAAATGTATTTGTTTGTTAGGGAAAACACATATTCACACATATTCCTCTTTATTAGGTTTAACTTTTGGGCATGCAAATGTGTGGAAAACAACTTGTTTAAGTTCAAACTGACCACAAGGTTAAAAGAAAGAAGGGAGGTTTTGAATGTGGCTTGAGGTTTTTTTTTTCTTCTTCTTCTTTAGAGCCAGAGAGGCTGGTCTGAACATTTCAAACACAGCTGACCTACTGAGATTTTCAGTTTAAGGTAATTGAAAGTCAGCTAAAAGCAGGAAACCTAAACCAAACTTCACACAGACTTACTGGTTATTGACAAAGACAGATTGGAAAAACCTTGCTTAGTCTAGTGAGTCTTGATATTTTAGCGGCAAAATTGAATCAGTAGGGTAAAATTAACATAAACGACATGAGAGTGTGGAGCCATCTTGCTTTGTTTCAACGGATCAGGCTGGTTGTGATGGTGTAGTGATGTGGGAGACATTTTACTGGTACAATTTGGCAACTTTAATGCTGCTTGAGCATCATTAAAACACCATACCTTTATGATCACAGTTTACCAACAATATGCGTTTTGTGGCCTTTTGGAGATTTTATCACAATTAAAGTTCAATAGTTTTTACTCTTACTTGAGAATGTCTCAGGGCAAATCAAAGCTTAAATATGAAGTGTTTATTTTCAAAGCATCTAATTTGGATATTTACAAACTCTAGAAGGAACTCTAAAAGAACCACAAAGAAACTCTAAAGAACTGCAGTATGTTCTTGCTCTGAGGCAAAACAGTTGGTGGTAATAAAAGATGTCAAATAATGAACGAGGATGACAGGCAGTTTCTTACGCGGTTTTTTTTGTTGTTGAGGAGCTTGATAGCTTTATCTCTAATGTGCTCTGGCTCATTAGTTAGTGATTAGTTGGTCCTATCTATAACTGCATACCAATCTGCACTTACTGAAATAAGTGAAGCCATGCTCGAATGCTCACACACACACAGTGGGGTTTTTTTCTCTTTACAATTACAGTGTGAACCTGCGGTAGATCGTGTTCAGACGTTTTATAATTAAAGATACTTTCTGATTCTCTTTGCGCTTACAATCCGTGAGGAGCATGTTGTTTGGCAGAACTCTAGAAATCCTGCCCGGCTGCGTGCCATTGACAGCTGAAGACCCCCAAGGCAACACACATTGATCACAGCATACTGAAGCATCCATAAGCGTAGGTCAGAGGTGAAAGACGAGCAGAAGGAAGAGGCGGACCACTGGGAGCATCAGTGGGAGAAGGTTGGCAGACATGTGCTGATGTTAGATTACCCAGATGCTGACAGATGACTGCAGGACATGCCTCACTGAGTGGCAAGGTGACAGGTTATCCAAATGCCTGAAGAGGATCTGGGAAAATGGAGTAACCACCTAGCAATGTGCAGAAAAATGCTTAAAAAAACCCAAAACGAACAAGCGGCTAAACTGATAGATAACCAAACCGACTCTGACAAACAAAGGGATTAATTCAGGTTCCCAGAGGGAAAAGAAAAAGATTGAGAACTGTGAAGCAAAAAAGCAAAAAAATAAATAAATCAGCAAATAAAAGAAGGACAAAAGGTCTCAGAGAAGAGTAAGGCAAATGGAAATGCTCCAAATCCAAAAGCCATCACAGACAAGGCTATTTTAGAAGCAAGGTAGTTATGGACTGAAAACCGAAACATCGGGAATCCCAAAATGTATATTACAGAGTTGCCAAGAAAGCAGGGACGATTTAGATCCCATCTGGAATGATTTTCATTACCACCTGCCTTGGGAGGGGAAGCTGTCTTCACGAAGACAGACAGCAGTAGCCTAGTGGCTTTCACAAATGCTTAAACATTTACTGTGACATCCTAAATATGTGTTACAAATGAAAACCGTTCCTGCTGATCCAATTCTGTTTCATGCCACTAGATTTAGAACAATCATGCAGGCTGAATTTTAGATTTTATGTTGAGGCCTTCGAACGTGTGAAAGCCTGAAGTGAGAAAATATTCAGAAAACATGGGATGCATATTTATTAAATTAGATATGATCCGATTTATGAAAGAGGAGTATAAAAGTAAAGCATCCCTTTTCTAATCCAGTGTTCCACACGTCAAACCAGCCCAATATTTCAAAAATCTCTGCAAGTAAAAAAAGTGAAACACTTGAATTAATTCACAACAAAACTGCATTAGCAGCAGTAACTCTGAGTTGTCATTTTCTGACTCATTTAAAGAGTCTATCATTGTTGTGTGGAGGAACTTTGAGCCACTCTTTACAAAATCCCTTTATCGAGGTTTGCAAATGTTCGTTTACATACGGCTCTCCTGAGGTCTTGTTGCAGCATTTCTGCCACGCAGGTCTGGGCTCGACTCACCTTGAATTTTTCCTTTATTTTCTGCCATTATGTTGTAGACTTGCTTCCTTTTTGAGATCACTGCCCTGTATGAGCAGCTGAGCAAGTCTCAGCTGCAGGACAGATGATGGACCCATGTTGGATTGTTGAATACTTTCTAGTCTGATGAGATCTTGTCAAATAAATTAATGCAAGCCCAAAGCGTCACCCCTCCACCACTGTGCTTTAAAGTCGCTTTTTGTGGTCACATCGACCATGTGGTTTGTTTGGATGCAACTTTGGAAACTCTAGTTAGTGATGAGATGCTTTCTGCTGAGTTGCGCTTAGCTTTTTTATTTTAATTTCTAATTAAGCATTCACAATTCATGAATGCTTAACTGCATATTTAATATTGCTGCTGTGTCTCCTTCTAGAAAGTTTGACCATCATTTTTACAAGTTTTTCACTTGTGAGTAACCCTCGTCATTGTCGGGGATTGAGCATCAATTTGCTTGGAAATTTCCTAGTAACCCACGTATGATTAAATGGCGGCAACAAATGATCCTAAAAGTTAATTTATGATGACCGCTTCCTTGACATTGTACAACACATTCACGCTTGCTCCACAGCAAAATTGCCAATTTTTCTGATATTTCAGCAGCAGTTTCTTTCATTATGCCCGGATACATGTAGACATTCTGTTGAAAGAGGCCCTGCCTTCGTCTTGCAGCAACTGTGTAGTCCTACGACTACCACAATGGCCTCAAATTGCAGTTATTCCACTCACATGGGGTATATTATTATAAAAATGGGGAATATGTAGAGCATTAAGGTTGGTGTCAAGGCTCTGACCTCATCACTCCCCACAAGGAAACACTGAGCTCAACTCAGCGGGGACTGGAGGGTTATTAGAGTGTGCAGGCATGCAGCAAAAGAACGAGTGAAGCACTGACGGCTTAAGTACTCCACTGTGATTGAAAGGGTTTGTTCGTTGGATATGCGTTGCTTTGTGGAGAGCATGACACATAAGAAAAGTAGGAGACCCAAACGGGGCTTTCTGGCAGGCAGGTTTTGCTTCATTTTTTGGGGGGAAACAGCGTCTTACATGTGTATATTTGTGGAGAATTTTGCCTCTATATCTTGTGTACCCTAGAGGTGATTCGGGACCGTTTGAAAATAGCAGAAGGCACGCCAATTCTACACTGAAACAGTGTCAACAGGCAGGTGGTAAACAGACATCTTAGTGTGCTAATCGCTGCACCAGGGTGCCCTGAACCTCAATAACTTCAAAAAGCCTGAAATTTCTCTCGCTAAAGGCTGTTTTAAGGTACGAACAGAGAGAAACAAGGATGCTTACGGTGTCTCCGAGAAGACAATTTGTACAAAAGTCTTTGTGGTCTGTAAAAGCAGTATAAAATCATATCATAATTTGGTTAAATATGAAACAGTTGCCACTCAACATCATCCACTATCCGTTTTCATCATTTACCTTTGCTCTACAGGGATTAGCTCAGTTTTTGCATGCAACTTCTTGTAGTCTTAGAAAGAAAGCTAATGACATTCACAATATCCTGGGAAAACCCCCATTTTTCCCAGGATATCTCCCAGGAAAACATTAGCGTTAGCATGTTTTTGATGCACATGTATTTATTCAAATGTCAGCAGGATGATTTGGAGAACCAATGTTAACTTATCAGTCCATCCATTCATTTTTATACAGGGTCACTGTATGGTAAAGTCATAGAACGTTAGCGAAAAAACAGCATCATGAAGGCAAAGAAAAAAAAATGGCAGACAGATCGGGGATGAAGATGTCGGGAAGACCCAAGTGCACTTACAAAAACAACACCCTGCGCTTTAAATGCCTCAAAGAGCATTGTTCTAGGTATCACCTGTCAATGGGCAGAACAATATTGCACGACTGAAAGCTTAGCAAGACCTGTGCTGCATTGCTGAAATTCTGTTGACAAGACGACTGTAAGTCAAGCGCTGCACAATTCTGTCGTCTAGATAATCTCGTCTAGACGAGAAGAAAGCCATTGTTGAATGAAAGTCATAAGCAATCAGACAGCATCAGGTCTGCAACAAACCTTGCAGCAGACAAAGCAAGAATGGTCTCTGGTCAGATGTGAGCATAAAAAATAAATAAATGCAAAATGCCATAATGTGGAAGAAAACTTACGGACATCATCATCCAAACCATGAAACACGGTGGTGGCAGCATCATGTTGTGAGGTTGCTTTGGCAGGTCAGAGTGGATGTAGAGACGGTTCTAGTGTATTGTGTGTTTTTATTGTAATGCAACAAAATATATAAAAATGGTTCTGAATAACATTTTCCATGGCGCTGTAGATAAGTGCACTAAGGGACGGCAGATTTTTGTATTTTTTTTTTTAGATAAAAAACGCTTTTATTGTGTAATCTCACCACAAGGCAGTTGGACAAACAGTAACAAAAATTAAATTTTTTTTTCTTAGCTAAGCTGAAAATGTCATTCTGTGGGTCCTGAGTGGCTCGTCACCCCTTCAGACACACTGCTGTCTTACACTGCAGAGAGAGAGCGCCTGCAATCTTGTGTAACCTCAATTTACTTTACGGATTCATAGCTGTTAATGCTGTTATAAGCACTCACTTGTTCTCCTTCTCACACTGACCACAAAATGATGTGAAAAACACACTTTTGCTCAGACCTGACACACATGCACACACAGATCTCGTATCTCGTAAGCATCTATCAAACACAACAAGTTGTCATTAGTTAGGGGAAGTCGTGTCTCTCTCTCTGTCTGCCTGTCTTCCTGTACTGACCGCCTTCATAAAGTAGAGCAGAGCGAAGCCACAGATAAATCCTGAGTGATGTCCCGGCCCGACTCCTCTTGCAGGGAAAATGTCAAAAATGATCTGATACCCACATCTAACATATAAACCCCGTTTATGGGACGGACGCAGACGTGCTGCAACCGATGCGGAGGCCCGATCGCAGGGAGGCTCGTTTTCTAGGGAGGGCGTAGTAAAACAAATGGAGGGCTGGATGAAGCGAGGAGACCATAAATGAGAACTTATGACGTAAAAAAAAAAAAAGACGAGATGAAGAAATAGATGGTGGTAAGAGGAAAGAGATGTGATCAATTTTTCTTCTTCAGTGCCCTTCAGAACAGAGGACACATTGTCCTCAAGATTGTGCTAAAGCAGCTTCCCTGTAGCACTTATCTCATGCCAAGTCACGCCAGAGAGCTGGGCAATATTTCACTCTAATTCAGGTCAGTAGCGTTCATATATCTTGTGGCGGCTCCCGTTTGCTCGACGCCTTCTACAGGCAGTAATGAAGAACACCATGAAATTACGACTATTTATAACACTTTTTTTAAAGATTTATTTCATGACCGAGATCGGGACAGTTTGGAAGAGGAAACGCACATTCAGTTAAAATGTCAAATTCTTGTTAGCGGGGAAATAAATCCCCTTTAATCTGCCTGTTTTTCGCTGTAAACAAATTACCAATTTGAATGCGATTGCAATATTAGTATTAGCCGAGAGGAAAAATAATGTCGTGATGCTGGGGTTTTTTTTGCAGCAGCAGCACATATTAGAGCAGAATCCATAAGTCCGGGACCACCTCAGGCAAGGAAACCAGAGAGGTGAAGATTTTTTAATTGAGGAAAATGGAATGGACAGGCACATTTTTTTTATGGGTTCCTGGCTCAGTATATTTTCCCTTCGCTCTCTGTTTATTAGGAGTAGAGTGGACCAACATAAGTTTTTGCCCAAGGCTTTCCCTTTTTTCTCTCTTTCATATATTTTTAAAAATAGTTATAATGCAAGAGTCCTGGCCCCTCAAAAAATGCTTTTCAAACTCAAAATGCTTAGCTGAGGAGAAATCTTTCATCGGCAAAGGGGGAAAAAAGGAATAAATCTAATTTGGAAGCAATATGTTAATCTTATTAAGATTCTACTGAAGACATTCTGTCAATTGATATGGTCACCACACATGCAGGGAACTAATACATTAAAGCTAACAGATATTTCTGTAGAATTGATCAAAATCATTTGTCACCAAGAGAAAAAGTCACAATTTATGTTAAATCTAATAAAAATAAAATCTAACCTCCCAAAAAGCAAGCTGTAAATGGTCACTTCGCATGATGGCCATTTTTATTGCCTTTGATGTATTTTCTCCCCTTTACTCTCACTTTTTTTGAACTCGTTACCTCTTCAAAAGCGTTTACTTGTACACCGCACGGCTGCTGTAAAAAGTCAGAGGTTTGTGTGAGAACACTGCATGGGATTCAGGCAAACGTATCGACCCCCAAAACTCATGAAAGCAATGCTTGAAGATGAGCAGGGCCAGATTTCATTATCAATGATCTTCTGTGATCATTTCAAGTCCAGGTGATGTTTCATTCATTCACTAAAAGACGAAGTCCTGAGGTCCTTGCTTATACCTTGCTGGAGCCAGGAATTTGAACAACTTGTGCGTATATTTGATCCATTTTTGGGTCTGTTGAACCAGCTTTTCACTAGAGGTACAGCGTATGGTATTAGTTAAAATCTCATGGGGGGCGATGATGAGCAGGATTGTGCTGGAAGAAGAACAGAACTGATAAGAAAGAATAAAATGTTTTCTTATTAGGATATATGTTTGATTTAAAGTCTTTGCGCTTGCAGTTCCCAAGAGCAGTTTTTTCTTCTGCGCTTGGTCTGACGCACCATTTTCTTTTACACTTGTGCAATTGGCATCACTGTTTAAATGGAAGTATTTTTGTTGTAGGTGGTGAGTCAGTGAGGCCAGGAAAATCAGGGCTGATTGCAAAGATCCTGGTGGTCAAGTGCAAATGACTAAATTTATGTCATATACTGAGGTACGACTTCAACTTTATAGTCTTTTTCAACTCTATAGTCCTTTTTCCACTTTTCAAACAGAAAGAAAAGGCGCAATTTCAACTACAACACATTAATCCCAGCATGTACAAAAAGTCTACATATGCAGAGCTTTTAATGTCTCTGTCCTTAAGTGGGAGCAAAGTGGCCACTTCACTTGAATATCATTGGCCTCTCCTGGATCTAAAACCCAATACAAATCAGGCTCATTTTAAACAGTCATTATGAAACAGCCTAGTCGAGCCAAGATTACGTAACAAGTTATAAACGTATTACTCGCATCCTATAGTTCACACGACACAAAAGAGAAAGACATGCGGCTTGGAAATTCAACACACAAGCTGTTTTTTTTTTCTGTATAAAGATCAGCGTGACTCAGCAGACTGATGCGTATTACTTTTCGCTCTTCTGTTTTGTTGGTGCATGTTTACCTCCCTCGCCGTTTTGGCAGAAGAAACTGAGGTGATACTGTGAGTCAGCAAAGCAGTTGTATTGGGCCGTCCAATCGATGCCAACACTTGTTAACAGTGTTAATTTTCAAAATGGCGCTGTAGTACTGTTGCAGGATTTATTGGCAGCCGTGTCAGCTCTTGTTAAAGGCGGCTCTGCTGGTTCCTCTGTCCGTTCCGAGTCTCGGTCTGACAGCGGCCAGCGGATCCGCAGCCGGAGGGGCTTTTACGGGTTGATTGCTAAGGCTCTTACGGAAACGATGACGCCATGCGATAAAAGGTTGTCGCAAGTGAACGCGCGTTTCTCAATTTTGATCTGCCACGTCCCCCTGGTGCATTTCGTTGTTTTATTTTCCTTTTTTACTACCCCAAAGTCTTTTCCTGCAGATTTTAAATACCAAGTGGTAAAGCAGTTATGGATGCTCCAATTTATTTCCTCTGAGCTCTTTTGAGGTCTTTCCATTTGTCTCTGCTGCCTTTATAGCACAGTTTGAATTTTCCTGAGAAAACTATTTAGCTTAGAGTTTGTTTTTTTTCTTTGAGCCACTTACAGAAAAAGGAGTAACCTAAAAATAAATACCGAATTATCAAACGTTGTCAGGAATCAGTTGGCTGTTTGCACTCCCTGCAGACACAGAGGACCATTAGCCTTTATCTTAATTTGTTTCTTAGCCTCTGACTAATGGATGTTCAATAGTCACCCTGATTTTATGTCGAAAGGCCTTTTTAGACACGGGATATGTAACATTAATGGCTTCATCAATCTGTTCAGCTGACGGCGTCCAGTCATTCAGACAGGAACCACTTTTTAAATCCTAATGGCTTCATTCATACACACAACCACAATGAGAAAAGCCACATTGCTTAGAGGATATTTGCCATTAATTTGAGACTTTACACCAAAAAACAAGACGCAAGACTCTCTATACTAGTGAAACCAGATATTAACATAAACTGTATAAAAAGATGATTACCTCCCTAACTCGTTTCTTCAAAGTTTGAAGTTTAAATATGTTTTGTAAGCATTTGGTGCCATTGTCTGCCCCACAAGTTCATGACGATAGTTTGCTGGAATTTTGACTGATTCCTCCTGACAAAATCAGTGCAACTGAGTCAGATTTGCAGACTGTCTTAGTCACACAACATTGCCCACGAATTATCAGTGAGACAGAGATCAGCGCTTTGCGTCTTTTTATGTAGTGGATGAAAACATTTGTTTTCAATTACTGAACACAATTTTCCTATCCCTATTTCACGTGTTCAAACAGCCAATGACCTAAAACAATCAACCCCTGCTGATACGGCTTATGGGTTCAGATGTTCAGCAGAAATGGGAGTAGTAAATTAAAGGGACAGTATTATCAGTTTTCCAGCTACAATCATAGCACAATCACAAAATTATGTCACCTTCAGTGGTTATATATCAAACATGACTTAAATGAAATTTAGCCTTGTTTTTTTAGCACATTGAAATTGAGCCTCTGTCTCTAAGTCGTTCCTGCTCTTTCAAACACTCCACCTTCAGCAGGTTATCACATCACAATTCCTCTACTAAGCATTTATAAACGTTCGTTGGATCACTGGACTGAGAAATAGTTAGTCTGATGTGCAGTTCCAGCAAGTGTTTGCCACTTGCTACTTGCTGCAGCTAGTCTGAAGGAGCAGAGTGGGGGAGTAGTGGAGGATGGGGCGCGTTGTAATGCAGAAACTCATATTGGAAGCTGCAGCTCTGAGGAGGAGCTTCGTCATTGAAGACGGGGCTTGGTTCTCCCAAGCGTTTCGCAAACCCGAATAGTTGCCATGGGAGATTCAAGGTTTTCATAAACACGCATGAAAGCATCAAAGCGACGCTCCTCCAGGCATGTTTTTGATGAGGGAATAACATTATAGCATTATGCAAAGCTCAAAAAAGTTCATTTTACATCCCTTTAAGAGGCAGTGTTGTTACAAATGTTATAGTTGACGAGCCTAAATTGGGTAAATTTGTACTTAAAGCAATCTTTTAATTTTGTTGATGTTTTGGAGCAAAGTCCTGACGTGAGTCTGATGCAGGAGCTAAAACACGATGGTGATGACCAGAACGCCTCCCAGTCAGTAAAAGTCAGAGTTCCTTACTGAACATAAATCATCAAAGTGCTGTCATCTCTAGTGAATTTGAATATCACTGAAAAGTTCATTTATTTCAGTAACTCAATTCACCAAGTGAAATGCATTATATGGATCAATTACAGACAGACTAATATTTTTAAGCCCTCATTTCTGTTAACTATGATTTTCCACATGCTGGTAATAAAAGATATTTAGCTTGAAATTTACTGAAATGTCGTTGCTCGTCATTTTAGCCTGTTTGTGCATTGCAGTGAGAGAAGAATGCACTCTGGAGCTTTGCTTGGCGATGTTGAGTTGGAAATGCCTAATATAACATTCCCTCAAACTGCCTACACATTTTGAGTTATTTTAAAATGAGCTTTTAAATTCCGAGCACGTGAAAAACAGACAAGTTCTTCAAATTGAGATTGCTCTGACTTGCTCTGTATTCTGCATGTTTTACTCCCTACTCATAACACACACAGCAGAGGGCTAAAAACGAGCTATTCCTTTCAAAAGCGTTGAGAAGAGTTGAGATTTGGATTATTCGTCAGTGGCAGTGTAGTGAGAGGATCCAAATCCATGGAGAAGTGCTCCAAGGAAGCGTCAGTGAAGCCAATAAAAATATATAATAATAATGACACAAATAAGGACTAAGCTTAAAGTAAAAAAAAAAATCAAAACATGAAGCAATAAACAAGAAACGGACATAAACCAGGCCAATAACCATGGAGCGTTGGCCACCGTCTAAGCTTTTGGCATTGAGCTCAGAAAACCGAAACTGGAACCAAATGGAAAAAGAAAACCAACAGAGAAACCAGAGGCTGGACAAAATTTAAAAACAACTGAGGGAATCAAATGGAAAACACTGGCTGGATAGAAATCATACACGGGACCCAGAAGCATGAACACTGAGAAATAGCTAAGGCAGAACACAAGTAGGATAGTTGTAAAAAAACAAAAAAAGGTGACAATTATATTCACAGGAGTAACAGGAAAACCTGAAGCCATAAAAACAGAATATATTAAAGATAAGAGACGACCAAAATATAGTAGGGACCAGCGTCTACAGAGAGACACGGCGACTAACGAGTGAAGTGCCTCGACTGCTACATGAAAACCTTTGTGGCAGAATAATCAAAGCACATTTAAACTATGACAGCAACTTGTCAAGGAAAGAAAACAAGCAACTCGAGGGCGAAAGATGTCAGAAGAATGGCCGATGGATGGCCTGACAACACGGCATTCTGGGAGAGGATGAAACTGACTACTTCATATTTAAATCAATTAAACTCATTAGGTTATAATTAGATACATTTTCTCAAAGCAGTCAGAAATACAAAATTTTTTTTCCCCATCACAATTAACTGGAGAGCTGGCCTGCAGAGTAAGGCTATTGTACATTCCTCATGTCATACGCTGTAAGAAATGCAGGTCAGATGTAATTCCTTGCTTGTACTTAAAGAATGAGATATTGATCATGGCACGCGGCGCTTATTTTCCTGCATTACGTAAATCGGATCTTGATTGACAGCTTCCTAAGACCCAGACGTGTCTGCCTCATCGGCTGCTGCTGATTTCATCAGGCGTACCTGCCTCCGAGTCTCTCTCAAGCCAGCCACTGGGCAGCCCTGCTTTCAAATTAGCATCTGCTGTGTCTCCCATTTATTAACAGTGGACACTTTCCAAAAACCTAATAATATTGCTGGAATTTTCTCAATAGCATACCTGGGACCGCACGAGCCTAAGTGATTAGTTTTGCGGCGGCGGAAAAAACGCCTAGAGGTAGATTGTCAGCGAAGAGGCTAGGAGGTCCTGCGCAGGAAGGCATTCATTCCTCCAGCTATTTAATTATGAGGGCGAGAGACCCTTGGGTGCATAGCTTTATTCTCCCACCAAAGTGGCTCGCTAACAAACTCCGCTGAGTGCCTTTGATTGATCTGAAGCCATTTAAAGCAGCCATGAAAAGACAAAGGCAGTGGCAGAAAGAAGGGGGGATGGTGGGGGGGAGGTAACCAGTAAGAGGGGATGGAAAATGGAAGGTTGTGAGACGAGGAATACTGTGGCGGGAGGATTAAAGGAGGGAAAAAAGGTAGAGGGGAAGAAGAAGAGAAGGGGGATGTCAGCGGGGAGGGAAGCACATAGCCACGGAGAGGGTAGGAGGGATGAAGGGGAGCAAGGCATGGATGTATGGCTGGATGGATGAGAGGAGGAGATGGAGGAGGCATGGGTGGGGGGTGTCTTTCCTGGCACAGCAGTTTCCTGCACACACACACACAACTGCACGCAGACTCGCACGTGCATTTATACACAAGCTTGCACAAAAACACACTTTGTTAAGCCGCCGTTAGCACTTCCACAGCGTCAAGGGAGCAGAGATATTGATACATTTGCATAAAAGGGCATTATGCTCTAAACCAATGGACAGTGCCACGGCGATAGCTGGGACAGATAAACTTTTCATTCACATTTTCCATCCCACCCAGAACCTTGTACCCACACACCAAGTTTCCATTTACTGCTTACACTTTAAAAAAATGTTTAAACTCCAGGCAGGGAAAATGCCCTTTTCCTACATTTCCCCTTCCGCTTCCCTGCAAACATCCTCACCAAACAAACACATCGATTCTGTGGGTTTTGTTGTGCCACTAACATCTTTGCCTCTCCTGCACCTCTCTCCTCTTATCTGCTTTACTTAACTCCCAGAGTGCGAACTTTTTCAATTATCCCTGCCTCTACCTCAGAGGGTTAGGGGCGAAGGCACTGTTTTGGCAGGATAAAGAGTCTGCAGAGGAGAGAGTAGGTTCGGTGTAGGGGGGAAGGGTGGGCAAGGTTTGGAGGGGGTTTTAAAGGGTGTAATGGGACGGAGGAAGGGGTAGGAAGGGAGGCTTGGGGGCGGAAGCTAAAGCAGAGAAGATTCTGCAGTGACTCTGTTCCAACAAGTCATCTTTCATTTTTATTGCTTCAATCAAGCGTCCTTGGAGCCTAAATACACTCTGATCATGCACTCTTATACTGGCTGGAAGGCTGGGAAGACGTTAAAGACAGTACGTGCGCCGGTCCTCCTGTGTGCATGGGTTTTAATGCCTGCTGTTTAGCAGCAATCCCTGTCCCGTCTCACCTCTGCTTTGGCACCAGTACAGGAACCTACGCCATGTACAGTTTTTCTGCTCACTTTATCGTCCTCCCCGGTGCAGCTCTCTGTCCAGCACTGTTCATTCTTCACCTCACTGTCATACTCTCTCACACCTGCTGTGTCTCTTCTTTAACAGGAAGCTGCAGAAGTTTGTCACTTTCATCGTGTGTTTATGTGCGTTTAATGGATATTTTCAATTTTTATCACCAACTTTATTAAAAAAAATAGTGCTACTTAAAAGGCAAGTCATGCAGAAAGTGGCATTTTTAAATCCTTTAGATAAAGGGCTGAATTCAGATCAACCTAAAGTTTTAGGCTTGTATTGCAAGTATTTAGACCTGAGGCACACAATTAATCTGAATATTGAACTATAAAAATAGGTATGAACTAGCATGAATTCTAATGGTTGAGTGTCCTGGAATAAAAGTGTTTCACTGTGTCAATATAAAGCAAAGTTGTGTAATATTGATCTGCAATATTACACAATATTGTTTTTTTGTTTGTTTTTTTGTTTGTTTTTTTGTTTGTTTTTTTTAACAGAAAGGCAACCATTGTTCATTTGCTACTTAATTTAAAGGCAGTGCAGACAATCACAGTTATAGTAGAGCTATCTGACATTTATTGATCTACTTAGAGCCAAACTTGTGTTTGCTGTAAGCAAAGAGAAACTGGAGATCCTGCTTTCAGCCAGCTGAATATGCTTTCCTATGGTTATTTTTGGTATTTTTATTAATTTTAGACCTCATGACCCTTTACTTACCTATTTGAGAAGCTTTCTAAAACCTTGATATCTGTTGATATTTGGAAATAAAATGCTTAATAATGATTACATTTTAATGACATTGAGTTAAACTGTTTGTCGCGAATATAACCACACGGGCAACTTTTACCTATAATTTGTTATGTTTGTATCTGAACTCCCTGGTTAAGTGGTCTTGCGCTGTGCTAATGCAGGTCAAACTTTTTAACAAGCTGGATTTCTTAACCCTGAGGCAATTGTCAGCATCAACATTTAACTGTGGTTGCCAGGGAAAAGAGCAGTGTGCCTGATATGATAGAGGAGATCCTCTGCATTCACAAAATTTTTATTATTATTTTTTTGTGAAACCATTTTGTTGTTAATTAGCTGAATTGAAGATAATTCTTGAATGGTGCATTTTAAAACCGGCTGCCATCCTGATTACAATCTTCTGTAAAATCGTTTTCTACCTGTAATGTCTTAACACACAAAGAATAACATCTTTGTGAGTTATTCTTTTGTGTGTTATAAAGGACAAATCCTTTATCTGAGCTATTACAATAATGGAGAACATTTTAGCTAAAGAATTAGCTAAAGAATTTACCAATTTGTATTAAGTACATTTTTTTTTAATTGTTGAAATTCAATGAAGTAATTAAGATGTCTTTTAGCTGTTAAGCCCAACTTCCTCCTATTGAAACATTGAATAAATGACGCCCATAATCAACTCATACACCGATTCCATTATGTTTTAAAATAGTGTTTTTTTGCTGTGATGAATGTATTTCAAAGAAATTTGGAATAAGGACAGCCGAAAAGGCTCGCGAGTGTGAAAAATTGAGATTAATAAAGTTGCTGAGAACGTTAACCTTGGCCACAGAAATCTGGCTTCAAAAAGCCAAATGTCACCTTCATGTTCGCCGTGGCGCTGCTACAGAGCTACATGCACGTGTATTTCCATCTGTCAGCGTCTGCCACACCGGGATGCACTCTGTGTATGTAAAGGTGTGTGTTGTCAGCAGGTGTCCATGCTGGAGTGCATACAGCAGCAGCATGACACCTTTCCATGTCCCATTCGCATCCTTCACTTTCTTATTAAGTCCTGCTTTTACTCGCTTTGTTTTTTCCCCCATCTCTCTCCTGCACCTTCCTATTGCCGTATTTATTTCTTTGCCTCGTTTTATTTTTTCCCCCCCTTGATGCCTCTACTTCTTCTTGGTCCATCCACTCCCCTTTGTTTTACGTCTTGCGTCCTTTCCTTGCCTCTTATCGCCTTCCTTCCCCCCTCTGTATTTTCCTCCTACTCATTTCCCACCTGTACGGGATTGCTGCTCAGAGCCACCGAGCCCGGAGCATGTAATACCCTGACCAGAGTTATTTAGCTGCACAATGACAGGTAGGGAAATGAAATCACCACTCTGCCGTGTGTGTGTGTGTGTCTTTTTTCCGTTTCGTTCCCCTTTACTGTTTCTCTTTCCCATTTTTGAGACCCTGCTGCAGGGCTATTTTTAGTCAGCTGCCACCTTCTCGCTGGTTTGTAAAATCCATCTGCCAGACATTCACTTAGGTTGAAATTCCCCGTCATGATTGCTGCATAATAATGTTATCTGGAGCTCTGTGTTGGCATGAGGAAAGCAGCACAGTTGCATCTTATCTCCCACGGTCCGTTTTCTGTAATTATTTTAGAGGCATTTTAGATCTGATGCCTACAATGGAGTGAAAGTGAAATGTTTTTGGCTATTACTTGTTAATAAAGTGATCATAGAAAAGGTTTTTGGGTGCGTTTCTCACCTCCGTGTCAAGTCGGTTTTAGGAATGAAATCTTCAAATCCACTTTTTTTCTTGAATTATTAAAGGACTCACTATTCATTGGTATTGCATCTGCATGTGGGATTTTTGAAAGTTTCTCTCATATTTACTCCTGTTGCTGCTCGAGCTCCATCAAACCTTCCTTCATTGTGAGCAACTAGTATATAAATGCTTCCATTAGCTCTTGTGAAATTACTTTCTGAAAATACGTGGCGAGCAACTTTCTGCCGGGAGACATGCACATGCAAAAGTATTCATACTTCTTGAATATTTTCACATTTTGTCACCCTGTAATTAAATGTACTACAGGGCTTTTGAAATAGAAAAAAATATTTGTAATGAAAAACCTGAACGCTGATTTGGAGTCAATCAAAACACCAAGTCAACGCTTTGCATCACCTTTTGCCGCCATTTGCCGCGAATCGTTTAGGGCATGTCAAGCAGCGTTTTACTTCTTAGTGCCTGAAATGATCGTTGGTTCTTCTGCATAAAATAGCTGAAGCTCAGTCAGGTATGCAGAGCATCTGCAAGGCAAAGACTAGCTTTAGGTCTCCATCATGTAAATATGATTTAATCCAGACCATATCACTGTAACTTTAGCAATACTTTTAAAATGGCCGTCCTGCTGTGAGATGAACCTCTGCACCATGTCAGAGATCATCTGAAACTTTTGCCAGGTTCTCTCCCAGAACTGCCATGTCTGTAGCTCCATCCATATCTCTGACCTGTCTCGATGTCCTGGTTCAAGCATAGCATCCCCAGGACACGATCCTGCCACTGTGTTTCAGCACAGCACAGTGTTTGGCTTTGTCAGGGTGATGTATGTCGTCAGTTTTCTGCCACAAGGCATTTTGAATGTTGAATGTCTCGAATGCCCAGAGCGTCTTCGCCCATGCATTTCCTGTGTCCCTTACAAAGATTAAAAGGTACGTTTTGATTTAGAGTTCATATGACCTTCTTTCTGTAACTGCAACTCATTGCAACTCCTCCATAAAAGTGTATATATGTAGCCAGATATGCAGAGTGCAGATCTTCTAGTTGTACAGTTGACATGTATCATTCCAAGCGTTAGATTTTTGCAGCCAAGGCAGTTGGTTGCACTAGATTTTTGAGGAAAATAAGTGCCAGGGTAGCTTAATCACAAACACAAACCAGTCTTTTTTAGACTAAACATGTAGAGCACATGCAATGTTTTTCTTCCACTTCAAAATTAGGCTAAACTCTCTGCTAGCTTATCTCGTAGAAGTCAAATAAAGTACCTTGCAATTTGTGATTGTGATATGACAAAATGTTAAGTTCAGTGGCTGTGAATACTTTCGCAAAGGCGCAATCTATAAGCGAAAGAAGAAGGGGGCCGCATAAATAATAAAGCTGCTGTCTGAAGCCAGCTGAAGGCATTTTTGCATCTTAGTGACGACAACAAAAACTTCTCTTCAACAGAACATACAGCAAAGCCGCCAACTGAGATGCACAGATTTTGCGTTCTGTGATGAGGTTTCTACATCATTTAAGAAGCAGAAAACATAAACAAAGTATTGCTTGGATAGCATCAGATTTGTGTGCATAGTCATGCATATTTCAGTATTCAACACGATTTTATCGGCGTCAACGTTTAATAAGTCTAGACCAAAAAACTCATGCTTAGTGTATACTTTCTTTGTCTCTACCCTGAGTTGGCTGCGTAACACTCTGAACAAATACTTCAAAGGCAACAGTAACACTTCAAGTATCAGCTTAGTAATGATATCAAATTTATTAACACATAACAGATGCTTTCTTCATCCTCTAAGAGCACCACCTCTCTACCCCGACTGTAATGAACAAGGATTTCTATCAAATTCGGATGCAAAACTACAAAACAATCGTGTTATGTCTCAGACAATGGCAGCTGATTTGCAGATTACTATGTTGCACGTTCCCTTTTCCTGACATTATATTAGATTCCCCTCTGCGCACAGTGAATTGTCTCAGTTTACTGAACGAGAGCAAAAGGCATTGAAGAGCTCTGCACTTCATACCTGTAAAGTCTTTCACATTTTGCAACATTACATAAACACACATCAATTGAGATTAGCGGGCTTTTGCATGCAACAAAACAGAATGCAAGCTTTTCGAGATTTGTTTACAGCTGGGATCTAGAAAGGTTTGTCATCATCTGGTGTTGATGACGGCAAACCTTGCCCCCCTGAGTCAACATTTCGCTGCAATTACAGCTGCAGGGTTGTGACTCTGCCAGCTTTGCAGATTGAAGCACTCAAGGTTTTGCCAATTCATCTTTTGCCACATAACTCAAACCTGATCAGACTGAATGTGTCTGTGAGTATCCATTATAAGTCTTGCCACAGATTCTCAATAGTGTAAATATGCATATAAATATATATATAATTTTTTTTCTTACAAAGCCCTGTACTGCTGTTTCAATTCTGCCACAGTATTGACTTATTATATTTTACCTATTTCTGATCCAGTCAACCCGTATCGGACTGCAAAACTGTCTGTGCGTGTCAAAAATCCGCTTTAATTCAAAGAGTTCTGGTTGAAAAGTCACATATTTTTTTCTTTATCCGTTTATTGGATTTGACTGCAGAGGGTTTTTTTTTTTGCGTGTGGTCTGGACAGGTTTGTCAGGCATGCTGCTTGTTTCTATTGCCAGTCCACATTGTTTATGCATAGTGTCAGGCACACAGCGCTGCATGTGTGAATGATAGGCGAGTTGGTCACCTTAACTCTTAAGTAGGAAACGGTAACATGGTCTCGCTGTTCCCTTCAATGTTTTGTGTCAAAGCAGAGAAGGGAAGCAGGTTTCCAGTTCCCGGAATTGTTGTATCCGATTGAGAACATTTTCACACTCTCTGAAAGGACCCTGTAGCGTTCTCGGTGCCATGCTCCTTCAACGTGGATCGATTTGCTCATGCGGAAGTATGTGCAGATCCTCGGGGGTCGTGGGAGGAAAAGTTTGGATTGCTGGAAAACTGCGGTGAGACTAGAGAACCGGCTTTTATGAAAACCTAACGAGGGTTTGGGTGGTGTAGAAGAGGCAGACTGAACACAATGAACTTTGCTCAAGGTCCCTTGACATTTCCGAGAAAAAAATGGCCATAGAGTCAAAAGAAAAAAATATATATATCTATATATATATATTGATGGAGCTTTTTGAACTTTTTGGCACAAAGTAGAGCTGTTTTTCTTTGTCAGAGTATGTCGTTTCCATCTGCTGTATTTTTTTCTTTTTTCTTACCAAGCTGGTGGGCCCAGCTGAGGTGACAGATTGGTCCCAGGGAAAGGACATGCTGCCTGATGTTAAGGAATGGAAGATGTGTGAAGTTCTGATCCGTAAATGTCATTTTATGTCTTGGCCATCTTTCAAATTTCATTCTCCAACCCCCCCCCATCGTCTCTTTAAAGGGTGAAGTTTTACACACAGAAGCACCTACGCTCACACATTTCTCTTACATTTCTTCTTCCCTTTCCTTTATCTGTCAGATACATAATCTGATGTTAGGCATATACTTCCAAAACGCAAAACTACTCCTCTTCAGAGGGCTCCCATTTACCTCAGAGACACGTAGACCCGCCAAAGACAGTCGCCCTCGTCTCTCCTCTGCCACCTTCCTCTTGCTCATTTACGGCACTGCTCTTGCCAAAGATATCGATTCCTTCCTCACCTTTTCTGTCTCTTCTATACCCCCATCACACACACACAAACACGCAGCCTGACCTGCCACTGCCACACAGAATATCATCTCTTTTTCCGGAAGGGTATCGGGATGTTGGGGTGGGGAGATGAAGGAAGAGTGTGAAGGTGGCCTTTTGCAGGGAGGTTTGGGGATTGACTGAGAGACACACATCAGACACGAGCAGGATTTCACTTTTGCGTGAAATCACGTTATCGGAGCGGCTCAGGGTATGTCAGCCTGCAGAAGAAAGCCAAGGAGGAGCCTGTGAGTGGCAGGAGGAATTTGCTCTACATCCTGAAAGCTCTTCATATTCTGGTCACTAACTGTGAGATGCAGATGCAAATTTGTCTCTGTGTGTACGAGAACAAGCCATAAACTAGTTCAAATTTGAGAAAAATACAACCTGTTATGTTACAGCATCATAAAATGTTGCCTGGTATGGAGGAGTGGGGGTGTAAGAGGCGTGGCTCGTCCTTCCTTTAAAATGGAATCCGCTTTCACAGCAGAGTCCCGTCTTAAACCCACACAGAGGAACCGCTCTCCGTGAAGCGGAGGGTTATTTATACATTTCACGTGGACTTGAAATACTCCTACTCGCATACGAGGCTCCATAGGTCGGCAGGATCCGATGGAGGCATTGAGTGAAACTCTGCAGGGCCAGTATAGAAAGCAATAGAATATAGCCCTCTATAAAGTCTTAAAAGGTTCAGCACGTCTACGGCGCGAGACATCCCTGTTTGGTTTCGTTCTGTTTTCAAGCATAACCCGTCCTGAAGAAAATGTACCTGGCTGAAGTGTCTGAGCTGCTGGGATACAGATGGCCAAAGGAGATCCTTCAGCATCCACAGCAACTCCTCAAGGAAAATTCTATGAGTTACAAACTCTGCGTTTAGCAAAGTAGTTTTTGAATAGTATTGAATTTACCCTTTTTTTGTTTTGTGGCAACAAAAAAAAGATGTGCATCAAATACAGCTGGCCAGCTGGCAGTGCAGATCATCTGCAGTCGTTATGTCACACACTTTGAGCTGCGGTGCCAGCTTAGCCTTTGAGAAGTCAGCTAGCTAAGGCTAGGCTAATGCTTATCTTGCTTGGAGTGAAACAGTGGTGGGTTGACTTCAACACCCTTATTCATCTCCTAAAAACAAAACAAAAAAAAAAGACGTCCTAATCGGAGAACGCTCAAAAACAGGGATATAGAAGATATGCTTGCACATTAACTCATAAATATATATTTTCTTGCTCATCACATTTTCACGCAGGGAGCAATAACCTCTGTAATTTCTAGTTGAAAGCGATCCAATTGGCTGTCAGGTTTTTTGCCATGTAAAACAAAAAAAACTAAATATCCTCAAAATGCTGCAGAAATACAACTAGGAGGTTTTACATGTCGTTGTGTCTTACATTTGTATGTTCATTTATTTATAGCATCTCTGCTTTGCTTTTTTTGAGGAAATTCATCAGCTTCACTCTGTAATATGTAGATTTGGCCAATGGTGATGTTGAAGTTGTTAAAGTGGTTTTTAGTATCAGACTAATACATAAGTATGTTAGAAGAGAAGAAGTTTACATTTGGCAATCTGTTATTTATACCATAATGTCTTTTGATTAATTAGCAGATTATCAAAATTGAGATCCATTGAAGCAGATATATTTGCTTTAATGGGCATATTTCATAACCAGAGTTTGTCATAAGAAGGTTGATGCTTGTGGGTAGCCCGAATGCAAGCAAGGGAGGCAGAAGTGGAACAAAAAAATAAATATGTTTAATAATACCAGAATAAAACATGGAGAAATGGTGATGTTGAAGCTAAATAAGTCCATAAACAAACCAGGAGCAGCGTGGGGCAGAATGAGCGGATGAGCCGGCAAACAACGATGAAAAAACAGAGATGTTGCATACTGAAGGAAGAGTGGAGAATGTCACTGAACGTCGGCTTGGTAATCAGGGGATTAGGAAAAGAGGAAGAGAGCAGACAGAGGAGAAGAGGCAATCAGAACTAGACATAAAACAATATATACATTTTCTCCAAACCAAGGGAAACAGACCAACGCTGATCTAAGAGGAATAAATCCAAATGCACATTAGGCAGAAGATGAGAATAAACTAAGAGACAAAACACAAAATAATGAAGTAATATTGCCAGCACCTTTCCATGGCAATAATAAACACAGACAAATGAGTCGAGTCATTTTAAGACAATAATAAAAACTCGGAAGTGATTCACAAAAGTAAACCAAAAACACCAGTGGGGAGTGGCAAGTTTATCTTTGGAGCACATTTAAAAACTGCAACAGTTGACCAAAGTGCTTTACAATTCCACAAACAATCATAAAACAGCATACAGAATAAAGCTAATAAATTAAATTAAATACAGAAGAGCTAAGAGTCTCATAATCTCATAAAAGAAATTAGTTTTTTTTTTTTTACAGACATTTAAATGATTCTTTAAGCAACGCGGTCAGGCTGTCACTACGGTATCCCAGAAGGTGGCTCCATCATTACATTACATTAATGTAATGTAATGTACATTAATGTAATTAATGTACACTAATTTCTCAGTGTGGAGAAACTAACTGTTTACATGACATGCACACATATAGGAAGAGACACTATTAAATTGTACGGAGAACTGACAATGTATCGGCTTCTTATAAAACTGTCCACTGTCTTAGTGGACTATTTGCACTTGAATTAGGTGGAGGGGAGAGACAGGCTGAGCAAACAGGATTAAGCCTAAAAAGGTTTCCACGGCTTTTGATAAAGACGGCCTGTTGGCGTCACAGATATCCCAACATGCTCAACAGTGGGCAAGAAGTGCATTTGACCAAAGCACACGGTTCTAAGTTAAAGTGTAGATTTGTAATCGTAAGACAGATTCTTTTCTTTTTTTTTTCTGCAGTCACTCCAAAAACAACTACTTAATATATATACTCTTGTCCACATGTCCACTGTCCAACTAGTGCAATAAAAGACTGCTTTTGTATGTACTGAAAAATAAGATATTCCACACCGTTGAGCGACCACCTGACGGGTTCACGTTCGGTGCTCAGGAATGTTAAAATGGCTCGTTTGAATGCATTTTCAATGGATTAGGTGTCAATTTCATGGTTACTTTGTCTCACACACCAACCTAAGCTTCAAAGAAAAGTCTTAGATAGGAGGAGAGGCGTATAATCACACACATAATATGCACTCACACATCCTCATGCATAGAGTACACAGTGTTGGCATAATCTCCCCCTGCTTTGGCATGTGGATGCTCACTCAAAGCTCACACTTTTATCTCGAAAGTATCACATTAGACACCCAATTTCTTTCCTTGCAGGACACACACGCGCATGTAAAATGCGACTTTTTTTGTCCAAAGTAAGCTCACACCTACAGGAATTGTCGGTAAATATATTCCTTTTCCAGGTGTTTATTTTTTATTTTTTGTTATTTTTTGGGGTGGAGGGATAACATTAATTATTCATCACCTTGGAAGCCCACAAATATCATCCCAAAAGATTAATGTAAAATTCATCTGTCCCACTTCCTTTACCGGCGTGCGTTCGCACCGGTGGCGCGTACCTGACACCGAGGAAGAAACCTATTTGCTATGCAGGGGCACCTCTGACAAGCTGAAGACCTAAAGCTCAGTTAATTAAACATTAAGCATTAATCAAAATGAGATCGTTAATCTTGACACGATTATCTGTTATATTTTGTAAATTATGTGCCTCCTTCTCATGCATACTGAGAGGAAGGAGGACATGCAGGGGCAAGCGCACGAGCTGACCCCCAACACACAAACACATACGGATCAGATCATTTCCCTGAGAAGGGGTGGGTTTGTGTGTGTGTGTGTGGGGGTGGGTTTGCCTGTGTGTGTGTGTGTGGTGGTGGGTCGGGGGAGGAGTGGGCTGACATGCTGGCTCTCTTTGCTCCTTGATGCCCTTTAGAGGCTTCAATCAACATCAATCAGCAGGTGGGACTCGGCTCTTAATATTAATTTAGAATGGAAAATGCAGCTGCAGAGCGACATGGGGATTTTCTCCAGATCAGTAAATACCGCGCTCCTTTCATTTACAAGATAATTGGGTCAAATGTCACCGTGGACCAGTGTAGCATCACTGACCCGTGCGCGTCGCCCGGTCCGCGCACGCACAAATCAAACGGACTCGCTGGACAAGATCACACAGAGCGGAAATGTTTGCCAACTAAGGGGATTAAGTTTGGTTCTTTAAAGTCCCTCTACTTGGAAATATCTGACTCATCCAATCTGTTTTATGAATCTAAATTAGAGGTGACTTTGTAGAGTGTTAAACTGTGAGCTGGCATTTTATAGCCTTCTCTCTTTTATCATGTCTTTCTGCTCTTCTGCTTTGAGGAGCAGAGCCAGAATTATTATTCGGTTTTGTCAAGAGATAAAATATCCCTGTTTTAGGGTTTATTAATAGCTAATTATTTGCATCTTCTAGCTTTTGCACAAGCAAAGCAGAAGTTGTTCATATAGCAGGGAGATAAATATTAAAGATGTCAATGTTTCTTCCCAGAAAACAATGTTCTTTTAGATTTAGATTGGGTATAAGAAATTATTGATAGGAGATGAGACAGACTTTTCTAGAACACAATAAAAGTACAAAAAAGGAAAATGATTTTTTTTATTGGCATTTTATAAAAAATTGTATGTTGAAAATTACTTATACATCTCTTGGTAATCAAGACAAAATTATTAATTTGCATTACACCAATGCCTTTATATTTGTCAACCAGATATTCTTGCAAAAATAATAATTAAAACAATTATCCAAGCGCTACAGGAAAACCTGTAGTTGGCAGCTAAATCTTTGCAATCACAATGATTATTACATACAACCTCCGCTGCCTCTCTGCCTGCTCACTGCACTACGCTGCTGCAGAAGAAAAAAATGTTTTAAAATCCTGTTGAATCTTGCGAGATATTTTGGAGGAAGCACAAGACATTAACTTTATATAATTAGATGATCAATGATGTTACTGTAATACTCTTCATAGGAGACTGAATCTAAAGCAAAGGTGAATTTCAGTGGTTTACAATGATCTCAGTTGGTTTCAGTGAAAGAAACACGCTTGGCAGAACGGCCCAGACAATCACTCAACTCGAATCCAATTCAAGTGAAAATTGGACAGAAAGAGCCGTAGACGAGGTCCCAGAACTTTCAACATTTGAAGACACTTTCTGTGAAAGAATGAGTCAAAGTCACGAAAACAAATTCATTTGTAAGTGTGGACAACATAGGCTGTTACTGAGATCCGAAGTAGGTTTCAAGCCAGCAGTACCAAGATAAATCTATTTAGCAAGAAAAATGTTCATGTGCTTAATACTTATTTGAACAGTGAGCTTCCACCCTTTGATACACCCACAGGATCATCAAAGTCTATTGTTTTGTATCACACGCACATGCAGACGTATCAGCTAACATAAGACAATAATACAAGACAGTACACTCAGCTTCCAGCAACACAGAAGTTGCAGGGTAATCCTTTTATTTTTCTCTGATCTGACAATAACTGCTTTGCGCAGTCGGCCACCCTTGCGCCTTTGTTGATGATGAGTTATTTTCCACAAGTATGAACTGCTCCAATTATACCCCCTGGCTGGAAGCACTAATGGCAGATTAGTGATTAGAGCGTGGTGCAGAGATTTGGCCCATTTATTTGATGTTGCAATTAATACTCAAAGTGAGGTACCAGACAGATTAGTGAGTCAATTTTCCTGTAGCCCAAAAGAGTCCAAAGAGTCAGTGGTGCATACATATTGACAACGCTGAACTTAAAAAACAAAACACTGACGTGAGAGTTTTATTGAAAATTATTCCCAATAAAACTAGCATCATTTCTAGATTTCACTGAATGTCAAAGAGAGCTGACTCATTTGAATTCAGTACAAGTGTTGTTTTGTGTTTGCACTCAGCGCTGTACTCAAAGCTACTTAAAAAAAAAACATGAAAAACTACCGGATCTGCCCTGCACACAAAGTCAACAAAAGAGCCATGAGGCTTAATTAGCTAAAATCAATGACGGTTCATTAATGAATGCAATTTAGTTCGGGATCAAGGAAACCAGAGAATGCTTTAATGCTTTAAAGTTTGAGCGCAGACATGAATCGAGTACAATCTGATACTTAAAATGGGCTCCAAAAGCAGAGCAGCAGAGCAAACAACTGAACAAACACAGCATTATCTTCTTGGTAGTTTAGTGAGGGACATTAGTCAGTTCAACACGTTCTTTGAGGGCAAATCAACTTTGCTGATTCTGTAGCTCTCTTGGATTTCGAGAACAAGTGAAGAGCAGCTAATTATACTGGCTGATTGCTGAGGTTGCAGAAGCAGGGAATCATGATTCTCCAAAGCAGGTGTTTTATTCCAGTCGCTGTCAGAATGTATGCTATTCTGACAGAGTATAATGATCTGATAGAACAGTTGCACGATGTCAGCTGTTTGGGATTCCCCTCTGTGCTTACATCACTGCGCTCTGATTGGCTACCCGTCACATTTAACAGGCTGTGATAGTCGGGTCAAAACAATGTTGAATATGCCCGATTTTAGACCTGGCCGGTCCCTATGTTCTACCGACTGGACCAGATCAGTCGTGACACATAGAGCATCAGTTACGATGATCGCAAGCGACAATCGGGGACAATCCCCCGGGCTGCAGTAAAATCGCAAAGCCTTGCCCGGCATGTGGTGGTAAAATGGTTGGGTACCACCGTTTCATTCCCCTCTTCTGTTGTTGCAAGGCAGGTTTTCATGGCACACTTTGGAACAGTTGAAGCATTTTTTTTTATTACTTTAAATCGCCCTAAGCTTATAATTAGGAACTTACTAGATTTTTTTTTATTTTAAAATACTCCCTATTTTTTTACCTTCATTCCAGCATCAATTCTGGATTATCTTTCATTTTTGCAGAGGTTATTGTAGTTTTATGTAAATATCATGGCTCTATTTAGAATAGTATAAAGTGAAATGTTAAAAACGTACTTGTATGTAACAAAATTAATCATTTGGTGTCACCCTTGTTCTAAGTCTGGACCTTACGAACAAATTTTGCTGGACGATAAATTGTCCCAGAACGTATTGCGATAAACGATAATATTGTTGTTTTGAGAACATGTCCAAGTAATATAATAGTAATAGTGGCGTAAAAATGCCAAAACACATTCTCAAAGATCAACGAACTTTAAGTTCTACTGAACATTTAAACACTGGAACTGGAAGACATTTCGAAAATCAAAAATAAAGAAATTAAACAACAGAAACAACAAATAAAATAATTGATGTAGCTATGAATGGACAGTAGAGACCAGACTTAAGACTTTTATCATTCCGTTTTTGGTAAAAAGAGAGAAAAACGATAAGTCTAACATGAAAATTATTGAGTTTCTATTAAATTATCACACGATTAATTGATTGATTGTTTATTGTAACAGGCCTCCTTATGTTGCCCTCCCTGTAAGTTTGCTCAGTCCTGTTCCTAGACTTTCTCTTTCACTGCACCGTGTGGCTCTTGCACTCTGCTCTGCACCGACACAAAGGACCAATTTGTGTCGTTGAAAGCAAATTGGTCCCGCTTCGACGACACAATACACAACAGTTCACTGGTGCAGTTCTAACAAAGTAGAGGAACCTCTGACATAAGGAAAATATAACACCAGATTTATTCAGCTTTATTATAATCAACTTGCGCTGCCGTAAGAGCTTTAAACATTTGTCAAAATTAGATGTGCTTTTAGGTCATATTCGTAATGAAACACAACATATATATGTATTTTTGTGAGGACTCTATAGTAAAACAAAAGAGAGCATCTATCGCTAAAAATAGCCTGATATTTTAATCAAATAACCGCAGCTAAGTGGCTGAAATTAAATCATGGCCAGAGTAGATTAAAGATAAGACATCGTCTAATGAAGCCAGCTCCTGTCAGTTGCCAGAAGTTATTCATATGAATGACAAAATAAATTGATGAAGCCGTTTTCCTGCCTTGAGACATACAGAAATGTGGTTCGCACCGTCTTATCTTTAAAAATCTCCTTAGAGCTGCAGTCAGTTGCGAGGAAAAGGGACCGACGCCGTTTCTCCCTGCCCTTTACTCTCCCTACCGCCCTATTAGGGAATTCTCCTCCGGAGGCCCGTGTCACTGTGCCATGTGTTGTGTACTTCTGGCTCAAAATTAGCTTAGAGCTCCCCGGTCGGTCAATTAGCTCTGTCCTTGAAATGTGCATCAGTTATCGTGACCGACTCAAACACGATTGGATGCAACAGCGATACGCAACTGCCGGGATGATTCTGAAATATTCTCCCGTGCTCTCTCGCCCCGGGGGCGCAGATTAGTTCATGTGGGTGTTCTTCCAACAAATCTAATCAAATCATACAAAATCATTGCTCGTTCTTTTGCTATGCAAAACAAGTGCAAATGCTTTTTAAATGTTGTTTAATGTCTGTATTATGTCATATCGCCGGCAACAATAAGACCTATGACTCATCTGATTGAATAATGTTGCATTTAAAGAGCAGATGTATTAGATGCTTTTAAGATGGACCCTATCTCATTACAGTATTGCTTTAGTTATGGGTAAAAGAAAATTCCTCCATGTTAAGTAGACCATTTTAGCCATTAAGTATTTATGCTGTCATTATTATCATTGTTATCTCATATGGGTTATCTTTTTTGTTGTTGTTGTTGTTGATGTTTAATATTCCAAACAACAGATAACTTAAATAACCAAATAACTTCGGCATTATGCTGCAACATAAAGAACATTTCCAATGCACATATTACATATATTGCATACATTTCTCCCTGCTCTTATAAAAATCACATGAAACAGGTGGGCAGATCCTTATTATCACTCTTCCTTAAAGAGATGATTCAGATACTTTGAAGAATAACTCTACTGAGAGGTTATGTGCACTTAATTCACCTCACATCATCATTTTATTATTTAAAACAGATTTCTTTCTCCCATTTTTGTGTCAACCTATCACAAACTAGACATATGCATCATAAATATAAGATTAGAAGGCATATCTTCTGTATGCTAATCAAAATCAACAGAATCTCACTTGGAGATTAAACTAGATTATGGTTAAAAGCTGCAGTATATTGCATTAAAAGCAATGGTGCTTTGCAGTCAAGATAAACAGTTAAAATAGACTAAACAATAAAACAGAGGTTGCAACAAAGTAGATGAAGATGAAGCGGATAAGATCTGCTTCACATGTAAGTATCAGTCAATCACAGATCTCTTAAAATGAAAGAAATTGACGCAGAGAAGTCAGAATTGGTACTTTGCAGTTACTGGTTTGGAGTTATCACCACAGAGTACTGATCATTGGTTGTTGCTCATCTGTTGGATCACCGAGCATGGAAGAAAAGTTTGGTTGTTGATCAGAGAGCTTCAAGATGAATGTAGATGTTGTGAAAAATGATACAAATTTGTCAGGGACCATTTAAGACTTCAAAAGTAGTCAATAGAACTTAAGATTTTAATCCTAAGATTGTCTGGGACCCAGTGGAAAGACGCCAGGATGTGTTTGTGCTTTTTAATATCTGTCAAAAGATGAGCTGTCGTATTCTGGACAATTTGTAGGCGAAGTAGAGATTACTTGCCAAAGTCAATACACAAGGCACTGCAAAAGCTTAAACAACTAGTGATAAAAGCATGAATCACTTTTTCAGCATCTTTGATTGGCAGAAATGGGTTACACTTTCGCAATTAGACATAATTGGAAACAGCTTGATTAACAACTGCAGACATCTATCTCATCTAGTTCAGGGTTTCTCAATCCTGGTCCTCAGGGACCGAGGCCCTGCATATTTTAGATGCATCTGCTCCAGCACACCTGATTCAAATGATAGCATTAGCTCCTGGATGCCATCAAGTGATACAGAAGCCTGTTAATCACCCATTTATTCAGGCCAAGTGTCTGGCAGAAGGAAAACACCCAATACATGAGGGGCAATGGTCCCTGAGGACCAGGAATGGTCTAGTTTAAAAGCACTATAAGCAATAATTTTTTTTCCTTGGGATTTAGTAAATGTTTAACCTGTTTCTTTAATGTGATTTAGATTGCTAAAGTGTGTACTAAACAATAAAGAGGAATTTTAGGTTGCCTAAAAACTCTACAAAGGCAGCAGGTACAGATTAAAAATAAATGGACCAATGATGGATCCCTGAGGGTCTCCACATGTCAGAAGAGCAATATCAGAAAAAAAAAAAAATTCTCATGTAAATGGTAACGCATTGCAGGTCAGATAGGAACAGAGCTAGAATATAATGTAATCTTTGATTCGTGACAAAAGACTATTAGAATCCAGAGTTTCACAGGCACAAAAGACTAAAACAGCCGAGTTTCCAGAATCAAAACAATGTCATTAAAATCTCTTTGAAGAACTATTTCCATCATGTGGTGGGATTTAAAACTTCAAGGATATTTATCTAAAGTGTTGGCAGCAATAAATCTCTGCAGTCAAATAAAAACAGCTTTCTCTAAAATCTCTCGATATTGATCTGTAGTTACTGAGCTCTGTTGGGTCAAAACTTTTCCCTTTTTTTTTTAAGAGGGGCTACCTAATGGCATGTTTAAAAAACAGCTGTGACAAGGCAGCTAAGAAGACAAGAGTGCAACACTGTCAAAGGATCATTTCCAGAGCTGCATCTGACATACAGCATCCATAAGGACAGGAAGTGTCACTAACAAGGCTGAACATGAAGGAGGTGAAGAGAGGTTTGTGTCATAAACTGTCATAAACAAGGATTTACTGAAAAAAAAAAAAAAGAACTGAATGAAAAACTCCAACTCGGTTTTGTGGCAGCCATTCCCCCTTGGGAAAAAATTTTTTTTTTGAATAAAAATAAGATAAGAGACTTATCTACTGCAAATAAGCTAATAACTATTCATCATCCCTCAACAAAAACCCACGTTTCATATCTAACCATCAGGAACAGCTAATGTGTATTTCTAGGAAATGAAGGCGTAGGGAGAATTGCCTTCTGTAGATAAGCTATTGACTTTCATCACATCTCAATACAACTCCACTTAGAAAATATCCAAACTAAACTGGGACTTGTTTTACAAAGATTACAAAACGAAAAGAAAAATAATCCCACATCAGAAAATTCTGAACCGTCTCTTTAAATGAGAGCAGCACTTCTTATTGTTCTTTTACATGGCCCAGTTTCAGCAACCATTTCAGTCTTGTTTGTATGCACATCCATTTTCTTGTTTGTATCACAATATCTGTCAAAAGGCCTTTTAGATTTTTTTTTTTTATCATCGCAATAAAATATTGTGCTTGATTGTGGACAACACATGTTCTAAAAAAGCACTCTGTATGCAGATGAACCTTATCTTACAGAGATTTGACACTGAGATCAACAGAGACATGTGCTATACTCTTCCCTGATTTTTGGATAAGTAATCAAGCTGACTGCAAGAATATTACTTCTCATGAAGGAAAGAAAGCAAAAGAAAACACACACACACTAAGCCATCATTTCCTGGGTTGTTTTAGGGTTTTTTTGCTCCCTTTTTCGGAGCTGCCATCCTAGCGCGTGTTCAGGTTTTCAGGTTCTGATGAAAACATAGTAAAGGCGGAATTACAATGCGCAGGTGCTTTCAGTCCAAACAGCTGGGAGTCAAGGTCATCCATAATATGTTGGTGTAAAAAGGAAAAAAAAACAAAAAAAAAAAAAAACACCTTGCTGGCCTTTTTAGACATCCAGAGTCTTGTTTGCCCTTGAGCAAGGCAGGGTTTTATGGGGTATAGTTAAGCTAGCGGGTGAGGGCTGGAGAGATGTGAGAGCCTTCAGAGTGTGACTATGTGTAAATGCATGCATCAACAGTAGATTTCTGTAAAAACCAAAACAGAAAACTGCAGGCTCAGCATGTGCCGCAAATCATCCCAGACTCAATAAAGGTTTAAATATAGATATAACTATTGTAGCTGCTGCAGGAAGAAAAAAGGCAAAAAAAAAAAAAAAAAGAAATGCCAGTCTATCTTGAATTAAAGCTGCAGCAGCCACCGCAAGTAATCCCCTCTTGAAAGTTATTCATTAGAACAACATTAGAGCAGTTTATTCACACTCCGTTGGCAGAGTGAACTAATGACAAGCACAGATGCACAAAATTTATGGGGCTAACACCTTATGTTCCTCACATAGAAACTGCAGCAAACCTCCTTTGGTCCAAACGTGATCGATCATTTGTAAGAAGACAACAAATAACAGTGATTACTTGCAAACATCGATCTGGGTTCATAGAAGCAGTTTCAAGGCTGTGGCATTGTGGCAACATTTCATTTTAATATTGGAGATTACCCATGACGATTTACTCGCCTGCAGTTTTATTTATTTTTCATACAGGCACAGAACTGAACTTTTTAGAGCCGTGCTCCATGTTCCAGTTCACACTTCTCCATGCTGTCCGAGCAACGGGATCTTTGGTGCAGCCACGCTGCTTTAATCTTCCTCTGTCTGCATTTTATCCACGTCCGTGTCTCCACTTTTTCCTAACACAGAGCTCATGTCTTTTGAAATTACTTTTGCTGAGCCATTTTCTCCAGCTTTTTGCCCAAAACCAAAGCTGACACTCAGAACAAATCAGACTCCTCTCGGTGATACACCTGTGAGGTATGGGGGGGGGGGAACAGCAGATTGGTTTAGATTAGTGGAGGCAACAAAGCAATTTCACAAACAAAGCTTTGTAAACGAGTCAGTTTATGCACTGCAAGCCCAATTAGGAATAAACAATGTTCTTCAGGATTCATTTTATCACTGAAAAAAAAAAAAAATACACCTAAAAGTTTAATCGCTTGAAACGTCCTAATCAAAAAGAGCCACTGTACTGTACTATTGTTGCATATTTTGTTAATTTTACCGGATTTTTAGTAACAAGCACATTCAAAATTGGCTAAATGACAAAAATATTAACTAACAGACTGGTCTTCGTGTCAAGATATACTGAAGTTGTTACGCCACACATGCTGCAGCAGTTTAAAGCCCTAGTTGGATGTAAAAGAAAAAAAAGATGTTTCTCCAGCTGGAGGAAAATATTTTATGCCCCTCCCCTACTTGTTGCTATGCACTTTGAACCAGCTGGCTCAATAAGGTACTACACTTTTCACTCAACTATAAACACAAATTCACCAATTTGGAAATAATTGTACAACATCAATTACTCTTATAACAATGGAAACATTTAAAAACTATGGCTGACAAAACTACAAATCGTCAGACTGATTAAACAGTCTGACGATTTAATCAGCTTATATTATTCTATAAAGAGCAGAACAGCCAAAGGGCATCATATTCTTTTCAATAAGCATTTGATAAACATTTCTAAATTGAAGTTTTTCGGTAGGCCATCCGATTTGATGTACCTGTATGCTTGCGTACCTAACAACAAAGTATTTGAGGACTGATGACTGTCACTGCAATCTCCTCTTTGAGATCAGTACGGTTCCTCTGTGAGCAGAGATGTTAGGGAAAAAGGGAACTGGACTGCTGCAAAGTTTCATATTAGGAATAAATAACAGGTGATCAGATGCATAGATTTCTCTGCTTTGAACTTAACTATTTTACATGAAGTGATACCAAGCCAAATGTACACATCACTGCTGTGAAGAAAATGAAGCAAGAGACCAAACTCAGCCGCCCGTGACATTTGACCCGTCCCAAATGCCAGGAGCGGTCATGAGAGCATATTCTGTCAAACACACGAGGATAGTCGAAAAGAATTCGTCAAACCAAGAGCCGTGTTCCTGCCAGGGTTTTATTTATATTTATTTATTTACTTTTTATGCATTTAAGTAAAAGCTTATACATATCAAAGTCTCATCGAACAATTCTGCAGCGCCATTCATTTTTGTTGTTGTTTCATTAATTGATCAAACATGACCAAAAATTCAGCACTGAACTGAAATGTTGATCATATTTGATACATTTTTGAAACAGTGTTAGAAAAAAATGTATAGGCTGAAAATGTAAACATTATTTGCTCTGTGATGAATAAGTAACATGCATTTTTCTTTTGATTTTTGTGTACCGTTTCACCGCCACACAGTGTGCCCTCTCTTTCGCCTCGTCCTTGCTGGATTCTCCTGTTTCCTTTCATCTTCCTATCCTCTTCATCCATCTGATGTTGCAAATTTTACCTCATTATTTGGATTCCTTCACTGTCTTTGGCTCTGTCAATGTACGCTCCGGACAGTCTATTACAATAATTATTTGCTTTTCTCATTATTTTTTGCCTGGCTGTGATTGGGTGCACCACAAACACAAAACATGACAGTGATGCTGTGAAATCATGAACAATCTCACACTGACCCATCTCTGACCCAACATAACACTCACAGTTCAAATGAATGGCTGAATAATTATTTTTAAGGTGTCCCATCCCTTTTTCGACCTGCTCAAAAAGCAGTGGCCATAACCTTTCATATGCTGTTCTTAGAGTTATTTATTATTTCTTATTTTGCAGACAGGGTCATGCTTGGAAGGGGGCAACAGATTTACAGGATTTAAATCGAGTGAGGAAGGACATCTGACTTTTTTCATTTTTGTCATCCTATGCCCTTTGCTGGCAAACCAAGTCGGATGCAGGTAAATCAATTGTCTTGCGATAAAAATCAGAAATAGGCGCATAGTCAATAGTAGAATATTTGTGGCGACTCACTTGATTGTGCAGCTTTCATACTCCACAAAGTACATTGAGTTTTTCTTGTGGATTTAAAAGCAAATTGTCCCTAAATGAGAAAAAATAGTGAATTCTCATATTGATCAGCACTGCTTTAAATGCCTCTGAATCAATCTTAACAAGTGAACAACTCACTGCTCCGCGATTCCTTTTGAAACGACAGACAAGAGAAATTTGTGTCTGCCGAATCAAAGCGTGTGCAAGCCGTCAGAGAGCAATGAAAGAGAAACTAATTAAATAGAAACATGAACACAATTTTATTAACCACCCCTATCAAATGAAACATCTAATTGTCTCTGAAATTTAACAGTTGAAGAAAGACTCTATGAGTAATAAGAATAGCACTAGATATATCCTCGTTTTTATACTTCTTGAAAGCATCCATAATTTCAGGGATATAAAACACATGGCACCAAATATTCAGATTGCTGCTCTTGGTCAAAACTATTTAAAGTTAATTTCTTTTAGATGTTGTCCCAAATCCAGGAAAGCCACCAAAAAAATGACATACAAAGATTTAATTCAATTTAGTCATTTTAGACCGTGCAGACTTTTGAGCTAACTTCAGAAATCAATTGTGAGACACAAGTTGCCAGCATATTCTCAATTTTGTTCTCTTCAATTTTTTTATCCAGCTCTAGAAAAAATGCATTGTAAAAAAAAAAAATATGTTACCATCCAGGAACAGCTTCAATTTCAGGGTGTCTTTACCGGAGACGAAAAGGAGCCGTCTGCCACTTGTCTTCTCGTTCAGCAGGTCGAGACGAAAAGGTAATGCCTGAGCGCAACGTGGGGGAAAGGAGTGGAAAATTAGCAACGTAAACTGGAGCCATTTGAAGCTGTGCGTTGGAACGAACCAACCAGGCGCTACAGAAAGATTATTACTGAAATGTATTAAAAAGACAAATGGAAAATTAACTTTTATTGATGTAAACATATTGTGCAGATCGATCATATTCCTGAATTAAGTAAAAATATCATTAAATATACTGTGATGTGAAAAAGTGATACACATTTCTGTTTTCCTGTTTTTCTGTCTTCCCTCCAAAGAAAGACTTATTGCCAGTTATAACAAATGCTTAATAGCAAAGCACAACACAACAAGGTGTTATGTTTAAGGAGTTATCATTTATCCACTTTGGTTTGAATAGCATTTTCAAATTAAATAATCATTTGAAAAATGCATTTTTGTATTTAATAAAGTTGTCTGATATTCAAATTATTTTAATTTATTCTAAAACGTTAAATAAGACACAATAAAACAAAACAGGAGAAATCTTTAAGAGGGCAAACTACTTCACTATAGCATTATAGCTGCCCCAAAGTAAAAAGAAAAAAAAAGCACACCAAAACTAAGTGCTATAGGAAGTGATAGCTTAAGCCACAAAGTCGCACAGCAAAACCCCACAGCCTCTCATAAGAGCAAATCCTCGATGTGGTGGACTGCATTTACTGCAAGAACTACAAGCTAAACATGGTCCTGAACAGTGTTTTGGTCCCTTGGGCATCGACAGTCAAGATTCAGCCAATATAAAAGAGAAACCTCAGGATCTCAAGAAAATTGCTCTGAGTCGCTTTATTCCTTTGCCACTTCATTGTTCTACATCACATCCAGGAGTTATTAGCTCATCCTAAGATCGGTGGCAAAGGGCCTGGCCAGGAAAGAGTCTGTGAACATCAAAAATGAAGTCTCGCTGTGGATTTTCATTTGGGATTGCCTCTAGACTTTGACTGGTCCACATGAATAAGGTTTGATCAAAATCATTCCATTGTAGCCCTGGTTGTGTGTTTAGGGTCATTGGACTTTAGGGTCTTTTTGGACTTTTACCCCAAAGTCCCCAAAGGACTTTATTCAGTCTTTTTGGAGTTTCCAGCTGGCTTTTCTTTTTCCTCAGCCCTCTTTTTTGCTCCACCTTGCTTCCCGTCGTTCCTGATCAGTCTACTGGTTCTTGCTGGAAAAAAATCTTTCACAAAGCATAACGCCACCATCAAGTTCCACCATGCAGGTTGTTTTGGTTGATGTGCAGTGCTGAGATTTTCACCACATATAGTACTTTGCATGTTTTGGATCTGTCTAAGAGCTGGATGTCCTGTGGAAAATGTTAAGCAGGATGTTTAGTGGCTCTTTTTTGGAACAATGGCCTTCTTTGTGCTACCATCTTTGTGCTACCACCAGTGGCAAGGTTTGTTGAGTGTATGACTAATGCTCATCTTTTCATAATGTACTTCCACTTGAGGTTTGGCTCTCCTCAGGTCCTCTGGAGTTAATATGGGCTTCTTCACTGTTTCGCCAACACACTCTAGTCTATCCCTGCAGGTGGATGGTTTTGTGTTTATAGATTTGCGGCTGGGTTGTTTGTTTTTTTTTTATGTGGAGGGATTGATCAGTACTATTGTCTTATAACCTAACCCTGGTCTAAACTTCTCCACAATTGTACTTCTGTTCGTATTTTCTGTTTGTTCATCCTCGTGATGCTGTTTGTTGACTAATCCTCTCAAACAAACCTCCGAGGCTTTTGAAGAAGAACGGTGTTTTTCCTGGGATTAAGTTACACAGACTGTTTATGTAACTTCTGAAGACAGTTGGTTGCACTGGGTTTTTTTTTTTTGGAATGCAAATACCTGCCACACATCTCATGGTGCGTTCACACCTAACGCGTTTTGAGCGTCAGGCGCGTTTGGTTTACGTTCCAAGTCTATGTGGAAGTGCGTCGAGGGCCGTTGCGGTGGGTTTCCAGTGTCTAGCATGACATGATTTGGAGCGTTTGACATCCAATGCTCCATATAGACTTTGAATGTAAACCTGATGCTCGAAACGCGTTTGGTGTGAACTCACCAAAAGCGCACAAGCATCAGACATAAAGCGTCAGATGCGTTTTTGACGCGGGTAAAGCGTTTGGAGTGAACGCACCTGTAGACTTCTAAATGTAGAAAACAATTCATGCACGATGTCGTGTTGATCAACCACATAAAAGATTTGTATAACATTATCGTTTAAGGGGTGTGGATACCTTAGTTATGCACCACATTTCTGTAGTTTCATTTATGACTGGACAATAAATCAAGAATATATGTCGCAATAAACATGGTGAATAGCAATAGGTAATACAGCTGATAGAATAGTCAGTAATTTCACTAAACTGCATAGGATTCTGGGGGTTGTAGGCAGTCCTTTTCAACATGAACTAACTTAAGTCACTCTTTTGTCACTTAGCAACAACTTGTTGAGAAACTCCCATGGCAGCAGCTTTAACCACCTCAAAACTGCTTAAAAATAAAAAAGGACATCATGAAGTGAAAACTGTGGATAAAACAGAAAAGGTCAATACCACCAGTTATTTTTAAAACACAAAACTAATCAATAATTATTGATAGACTGATATGAAACGCTTCTATTGCGATGCTTTTTTTCAGCCCTAGTTTCAGTACAATGCCCGATATTTAAAAAAAGAAAAAAAAACTTGCAATATTTGATTGTAAATGCTATAATGTAAGGACTTGTGATCAACAAACAAATAATTAAAAACTGTTGATGCGTATATAATGAGGTGAGAACCCAAAGGGTTTGTGCATTTACATCATATTTCGCCCTGAATCTCAGCTCCCCATTTAATAGTGAATCAAATTCACAATTATGAAGCACTTTCGGTTTGTCAAACACATTAACCCAGATTCGGACTTCAGTCCGATAGTCCATTGTTCCCCTCCTCTGTCCTGGTCGCTCCTGCTTGCAAATGTCTCCCTCTTTTTTAATTAGCTTCTTTATGCCTGCTCTTGCACTTGAAATCGTTGATTTGTCTCTGTGCATATTCATTTCCTCACTCCCTCGCCCTTCATCTCTCCGTCATCTCTCTTATAAAGATGGATGAACGGGGGTATCAGGCAGTCTTGGTGGAGAACTCAGTTTATAAGGTGAATCAAGGCAGGTCATTCATTCACAGTAAGCTCATCCATCCTGGGACTCGCACACAGACACACTTCATACACACTTCCATGACTCACCACGCACTCGCTGGCAAACCGACCGCCCATAAACGACTTCTGTCTCTCTGGGTGTGTTATTTCTCTCCTGGGAAGTCTGGTCTGGGTTACGCATTCAACAAATGGAGCAAAAGAACCCCCTCTCTGTCAGAAATTTGCTCATTCACACATTTTGGGGCTGCAAAAAAAGAAAAAAACAAAACACAGAGGTAGGCATACACACCCTTAAGAAAACAATATCACACATACACACTCTGTTAAAGCTTTTGGCATCTCATTACTTGGGTGGTATACCTTCACCGCTGGGGCTTTGTAAATAAATGTGTTCCCTTCTAAAGTTTCTACTCCTCACCTCTGCTCCCGTGGGCTGACTGCTAATGAAATCACACCACTATGCGTCTGCACTGTTAGCATCACTCCCCTCCTGTAAGTAAATAACGCCGCCACCGCTTCCATCCGGCTCCCTGCGAGAGAATACCCAAACAAGGGGGGCAATCATGGTCGCCGCCGCGCTGTCAAGACGACCCAAAACAGCTCAGTTTACCCCCCAACCTGGCTGCGTTATTAATCCAAACGCTCGACGCCACCTCCAGCAGGTTAGCAACTCAGCCAGCGTGGAAGATAAAACCGGGCCGTGTGAAGCGCGGCTGAGTTATGAGCCAGAAAATCGCGTTGATGGAAAGCCGGGTTGAGGTGTTAGGAGAGAGGAGCAGCGAGCACGTCACCAGGATGTAGTCCGTTTGCGTTTCCTTAGAGCAGACGAATGAGTCGGAGGAGAAAATATGATTACAGTGGCAATCATAACTCAGATTAGCCATCCTCTGTACCTCTCTTAACTGGTCGGCTCGCAAATCAATCACCATTGCATTTGGCACGCCGTTTCACAAGGCGCGCGGGGGGCCACACCAAAAGGACAAACTCTCCACCCAGCAGAGAAAACAGCGCTGTCTATTAGGCATGGACAACAATCGCTCTCTTTAATAAATAACGGCAGCTATTATGATCATAAATAGCGAGCGGGCCAGAGGCTGTTTGGTAGGCATGGGGGCGTGAGGGGGGATGATACATGAATCCATTCAGCATATTTCTGCTGTGGGCTTGTAACTCTGCAAACTGACGGGATCAAAGACGAGCCTCTGACAAAAGAGGCGCAGATGCAGCGTGCTGAGATGACAGCACTGACTGACGCTGGCTCTGCTCTCAGCACTAACGCTGGCTGACTGGAGACCTGACTAACCAGTCCAGAACAGCACATTCCTCCCGTTACTGATGACATCAGGCCCTTTTGCAGGCCCGAGGAGGCTCATTAAATCTCGGCTAAATATTAATGAAACTAAACATTCTGCTCAGGATTTCTTCATTTACTCACACTGACACGGAGGCATTTGCATACTCTGATATGTGCAATGCATTTTGGTTCGTTCCCACCGGACAGCCGTTTGATTAAAGTGTGGAATCGTGCTGGGGGGAAAAAAAACCAAAAACCTTCTTCATGGATATTGCACGAGGCCCAGAGCTCTTGTCGGATCAGTCTGCATCGCCTTTTGTGTCATAATGTTTGTGTACAACCAGCGTTCAACGGTTTCTCTCTTCTGCAGCAGGCTGAGATGCTTGGGGGGAGAAAAATGCTGATGTGTTCTGTGTCTTGATCACTCAAATTAATTTGAAGCTATGCTGAGAACAATATTCCATCAAATGGATTGTAAATCATTAGCATTTTCACACAGGCACATAAGTAGAAAGCAGAGTCTCACCTCACTGTGGCTTACAAAGTATTCGGACCCCCTAAACATATTTCGTATATTGTCACTTTACAGCCACACATTTAATTGTATTTTTGTATTTTATAATTAACAAACAGTAGGAAATTAGCTATATGCGTCTGCATGGATTTTTGTGTCACTATCAGCTTTGCACATAATTAAGACCTGGACTTTGGCTAGGCCACTTTAGCATATACATACACCCTGCTGTAAGGTGAGCCGTCTGCAGACTTTACAAGTTTCGCCTTTTGTAGCCACCAACCAGTTTTCCAGTAACTCTGGCTAGCTTCCCTGCAGCTGCTAAAACAATAAAAAATAAAGCATTCCCCAAGTGGGATCCTGGCATCATCGAGTCTCATGGTGGAAATGGTGTGCTCAAGGTAATGTACTCTATTTTTTTTTGACACATATAGTCTTTTCTAGTATGCCCTCAACAGTTTTTCCACATCTAGTGGCAATCACACTGTCCCTTGAAGAAAAACTGATGCACAGTCAGACTGGGATTAGGAGCCTATATCCTAAGGCTTAGACATGAATTTTTAATTTTGCAACTCATCACAATAGATTCTCAGTTTGAGTTAGATTTGAACTTTGGCTGGACCACAGCAACACACGATTGAGCTTCAATCAGACCCTTTCCTTTGCACCGCAGTCTGGCCAATTTCTGAGAAGCTCTGTAGTGTCGAACTGGCATATCGCATACTTCACAGGCAAATGTTAGCAATTGAAGCAATTGTTTCTTAATAGCCGAGGATCCAAATCCTCTGAACGAAGCAAAGTGTCAAACAGAAAGCTAGCACCAACATGGACCATTATTCTAGTCTACAATTATTTTTAAAGCCTGTAAAAGGCTTTTCTCCTTCTATCTGCCTCAACTCTGACCACCATATTCAACCATGTTGAGGAAATTCCTCCTTACAGTATCATGCTGCCAGCATTATGTTTCACCTTGGGTGCTGAGTTCAAGGCGACTTGTTTGGTTATCATCTGCCAAATATATCAGACAATGTTGACTGGTTTCACTAAATAACAGTTGTCCCATGACAAGATTCCTGCAGCTGGGGTCTGGATCTCTGCAGTTCATTCAGAGTTACAAGCCCATTGCCTTGAAGTTTATTACAAGGCACCATTCCCGGTGCACGTAAATGAAAGATTTTACTTACCTATGTTCAGTCGGCTATGCTCGGTTTAAGATGAACTAAATGAGCAAATCCTATTTTCTTTTTTGTCTGCTCTCTCGCACAAACCCATTCCCACAAACCTGCGGCCTTTAGGAAAAGAGAAGGCATGGCCTGTCAGAACGTTTATGGCTCCTCTCACAATCACTCAAGACTGCAATGGTATTTTTATGACTGCCACTGTAAAGCCTCCATTTTCTCAACCAGCCGCAACAACAGCAAACTAACAAGATCCTTATGTTTAATGGACTCAATACATTTTTACCTCCAGCCGTCCCCCAAATTGTTACCGGCTACAGCACAGAAACCTGAGCAACAGGAATCCATTTCCTTCTAATCAAACCTAATTCCAAGTGTGTTTTACACTTTGTGCCTGCCGTTTCATTGCGCTTCCCCAAGGGCCACAATCTTGTGCTTACTTTTTCCCCCACTCAGGCGCTCTACTGGAAATTGTGGGCAGAATTGGATTGAGTCAGGGCAAATGGTATTATGCCACGATTGGTCAGACTGACGTGGCGCTCTCTCCATCAAGTGTTAGCAGTAAGACAAGACTCAGCCCAGACTAATAATGTTTACATTACTGTTCATCGCTCGCCAAACCAACACTCTGTTACGCTTAGATAACCGCAGTCATTCCTTGTGTTAAGTGGCTGAACGCTTAGCTGTCCTATTATTTGGGTGGATAAACGTGCAAACTTGAACTTGCGCAGGCGCATGACTTTCACTTAATGAATTTGCGTGCATTGCAGCTTTTTATGTGTGTACGCATATTTCCGCTTATGCCTCATCTGCCTTTGTGACTAGCAGTGCCAGGCTTCCTTCCCTCTAGTAAGTTTCGCTTCCAGTCCCTGGCAGCGTGGCTGAGTGAGATTAAAGTCACCCAAATAACTCTCAACGCCAGGAGACAGGAGAAAATTAGGGGAAAATTAAGCAGCGCCATTTGCATGCACTTAAAAACGGTCGCATGCGTCTGGTTATCCTTCCCCTGGTCAGCGCTAAAGAGCGCCGCTCAAATTATATTAACCATGCAAATACCTGTCTGGTCTTCATGCTTGGATGTTATTTTTTTTTTGGACTTTGAGAAAGAAAACCAAATTTTCACGTTTCAATTATGTATGAGATGATGCAAGTTTGTGTGCATGTAACTTAAAACCTGGTTTTGCATGTTGGGTTGATTTATGTTCATGCGTTTGCACTGCGTCCAGAAATCTTTGTTTATTTGACATTCTATGTACAATCCTCTCAGATCTAATCTCAGGTGTTTCAAACCCGAGGTTTACTCCCTGCTGGGAAAATGTGAGAGGCAAGCACGACACGACCGTTTTCTTTTTGTTTTGTTTTTTTTCCCCACCCCTCACACACCATTGAGATGCGAACCACCACCTTTCTACCGTCTTTCATCAAAACGGATATTAAACCACATTATCAAGTTTTCTTTCATCTCAAACATATTTTCACATCTACATGCCAGCTTACTCCCCTCCCTCGCCTCCAATCTCTCCCTCCCTCTATCTTTTCCTTGCGCTGAGACAGCTCACCTGATGACGGCGCTCGTGAAATATTAATGCGCTCGGCGAGGTGGTGATGTTTGGAGAGCTGCCCTGACCGCGGGGTCGTCTTTCTGGACGGAGCAAAACACCGAGCAGCCATTCGGAGGGCTCAGGCAAAAAGGTCTGCGCCGCTGCGTGGAACAGTGAGGGCAACTGCGGCCATGCCCCTCAGTCTGCCCACCGGGCTCCTCGCTCAATGCAAACGAGTCGAGACAGAAAGTCAAAGCACAAATTAGGCGACAGCGACGTTTTGCGTTAAGTCGAAGTGAGGCGAGGTAAAGAGATCCCTTGCCTGAAGGTGTGGATGAAGGCCAAAAGGAGACACCTGGTTGTGTCAAAGCTCCAGCTCATCTCTTACCTCTCTTGTCTCCCCCAGCTACCTAACACATATGCTGTGTTGTCCCACCTCCTTAATTCCTCCAACCTGATTTCACCGAGCTTTGAAACTGTGAAACTGAAGGTGCAGCTGTGTTTTCCCCCCCTCCACCATTCACTTTTTTTTTTTTTTTTTGGGCTCTATGGAAGCCAAAAACCAAACGAACATCTTCCAAGTGTCGATGCGTTTCGTATGGAGACCTAAATAAGAAATGAACTGGGTCTCGACTCGAGCTGCTTCCTCCTCCGCCCTCCCTCACTAAGTTCTGATTGAATGCGCTCATGTTGGTTTTTCTTACTCCACGTTGCCCACAGATCCCAGAGGATTTTCTGCTCAAGTATTCCCACCTCAGTCTGCTTGCTCGGTAGCGGTGCATGCCTGCTTGAGTGCCCATGTGCGGTGGTTTGTTTGTGTGGTGCCCGTCTGTTTTTGTTGCATGGATTTCTGCACAAATCAGCAAAGCATGCAGCTGTACACATTTTATTAAAATGTAGTTTTAGAGGAGATGAAAGTCAAGTTCAAGGTCTGTAATAAAAAAATGCATTAAATAAGTTGTGGCTTTTTTGAATCACTGATGAAACTAAAAGACAATGACAATTTTGAATATCAAAAAATGTGACAATGATAAAAAAAAAAAGTTATATGGGCCTGTAAAAACATATAAGCATTGGATATTTAAAATATAAAAATAGGCGATAGAATAACTATTTGTCAAACTCCTAATTTCATATTTTATACCAGTGTAATTTTGACACTCCTCAAACATGTTGGTGGAAAATCTTCACCACAGCATGATGCTGCCACTACTGTGTTATGCCAAGGGGATTGTGTGATTATGATGATGTGCAATGTTTAGGAACAGAAATTTTCAAGTTGCGTTTCACATTCTTCATCTTCCCCATCATTTCTGAACAACTTCACTGACCGCAGTGAGGAAAAATATCCCCACAGCAGAAAGCTGCCACTTAGTTTATTACAGTGCATATTGCATAAAGCGGTCAAAATTTTCTGTTTTTATTTAATCTTACTTGGGCAGCAGCCTTCATATGTTTGTCAGTGATTTCTAGCTTGTGTTGGAAATGAACATTCAATTATGTTAGTTTTTAAGCACATGTTTAAATATTAGACAGATCAACATTATCTTGAGTTGGCCTCAAATTTAAGTTAACATTTAGTTAGATTTAGCTCAATCAACAGTCTGATCAGTAGAACATTGTTCTTAGACATAATGTGCATGACTTGATAAAATTAGTCTAATCTGTAGTTTTATATTAACAGTTCTAGCTATTAATTTGGATATGTACTAGTCTATGATCATCAACAATAAAAGATAATTGTGCCAGTTCTTGTATCCAGATTGGCCTGTTGGATATTCTGGTTGGGAGAGAGCTCTGCCAGCCTCAGCGTCACTTTTAGTTTACAGCAAGGATCTGTTTATTCAGAGGAGTCTCTCACAAGGCCTGTTAAGATAACCTTTTTCTGAACCCATATAAGAGTTAGGGTCCTGTCTTGTGCGGACACCTGGAGAATTTAGGATCTCACAGAGACGTGAGAAAAGAAGCACATTGTCACACCTCCTCCAGGCCTCGCAAGAAAAGTCATAAAATCATTTGGAGCATCCTCCCTTTGAAATCTGAAACTCCTTGTAGTCAGGGAAGCAGGAAGACCTCCCAGATTGCATACATTAGAGAAGAGAACACACCTTCCTTTAAAAGTTTCAGAGCTAAAATAATTAATCAGATTGTTGGGGTGCGGCGGCACCAGTGCTCTCCGGAGACTGCGAATCCGTATTGGTCTCTGTATTTGTCCATTTTTCTGCTTCTTTCAGGTGATTAATGTCTGTCTTGTGGTTTTGAGGTTCTGATGATTCTGGTGTGTTATTGGTATGATTTTGATGCATTTGCTTGTCTGAATAAACTCTGGATATGTCTGCAGTGGAACAGTAGATTGATGTGTATGTGCCCTTACGCACGGGAGACCCTCGACCCGGGAACGAGAGGAGAGAACGAGCTAAAGGTTTAATAATTATCCTCTCAACACTTGCTTGTGGCTTTCTGAGTTTTCTTTTGACAGCACCAGGCTTTCTACTAGCAACTTTTCCAGAAAGGCCAGATTTGAGAGTCTCCCACCGGAGCTGTGGATCTTTCCTCGTCATTTACAATCACCTTGCTGGCTTTTTGTCTTTAAAATTGCCTCATAGGTGGCCCAACTTGAACTCGTTGGGTGTAGCGCACAAACGATTTGATTGGCAGCAGACTACATTTGTTGTTTGGCCTGACTATGCCAAGAACAGCATCTCAAACATAATTAGCAATCTGCAATTAGACCATAGCAATTGCCAAGATGGCAAGCTGCAAATCGAACTTGAGGTCCAAACAGTTTTATGAATTGTAACAGAAGAACACATCCAGGATCTACTGAACAGAGCAACATGCAATGAAACACACAACTCGGCTAGAACTGAACCAGACATTAACCGACTAGACTTGACAATGGAGAAGGGGATTGAATTTAGCTGGGCAACCATATCTTGGTTGATTTGCAGTCAAGCTGTCCTGTCAATTTGGATAAACTGAATGATGGGTGAAATGTAAAAAGCTTGGGATTAATAAATTAATACACACGAGTGGATTTCTGCACTACTATTAACACGTCGGTGTGCTTTTAACTGTATGCTCAGGTGTGTTTGAACGGCATGTGTTTGGTGAATCATCTGCTGCACATATGGTTTGTTCGAAGATCTGAAAATCACTAGACCAACACTGCAAGGAGCAGTATGGATTTCTTCTTTTTTTTTTTTCTTCTTTTTTAGAAGAGGTAAGGGTTCAGTTCAAGGCTTATAATTTGCAGATACAGGAGATAAGCTATGGATTTTATATCTTATACCAGAATAACGGTGACACTTTTTTTTAGTTGTGCTTATCTTTCATCCTTTTCTGAGTCTCTTTACCCTAATACCTGCACGTGAAGCTTTCCTTTGAGACTAGAAGAAGATAAGACTTTAGAAGCAGAAAAATATACACACACACGCACAATGGAGAGCCTTACAAGCTTCTGTTACATTTTTAACCATACCCGAAGTCCTTCACATTAGATCAAGTCGGGTTTGGGTTGACCTACGGAGCAGAATTGGACATGACTAGCAAAATCAAATCTGTCTGTAGGTTTTCTTGCGCACAGAGGTGAATCCCCTGAAAAATCTTAAGACATGCCTCTGTATTTCAGATAAACCCACCAACAGCCTGCAAACTTCCGACTGTACAGTCACCTTTTATCTTGTCTAGACATTGACATCATAATATCTTCTCTCCCTGTATCCGTAGGCTGATGCTTCACAAAAAAAAAAAATCACCATGAATTTAAATATTGGATATGCAACAGCAACAATGTTGGCCCTTACCGGGAGCCAAAACAGGGGATGTCAAAAAAAAAAGAAACAAAATGCAAATTCAGGCCTCGATGGACTTTGAAGATCTGTTGTCTTTTATTCATGCACCAGTTTGCACACACAATAATACACATGCATTAAATCTGCTGCGTCACGGGAGATAAACACCGATGCTTGCCAGCTCGCTTTTAAGACACGCCGGATTAAGCTGGAATGATGACTGTCGGGGATTTCACTGTTCTGCGTGCCCCGCCATACTTCCAAAAGCCACGTGTTGGGTTCTGCTATTGTTCAATTGAAAACGGGCGTCAGTGAGCGGTTTGGGGATTATCGTGATTTGGTATCAATAGTAAATGGAATGATTTGTATTATGCTGTTCCATTGTGAACAAGAATTCATTTGCTGGACTTGCACATGGCAAACTAACACTTGTGCTCCAAGTAGGTTACTGTTTTATTTTTGTTTGTTTTGTTTATGCAGATATTTTGGTGACTGTTGTTGAGGCTTGGAAAAGAAAACAGTGACGTTCCTTTTAAGTCATTTTAATATTTTATGACATTATAGCCACAAACGTCATTTAAGTTTAATGTGACAATTTTGACAAAGCCTAACCCAAAGCAAAGTACCTTTTACTTATGAACAAAATTATGCATTGAGTTTTTTTTTGTTGTTCACAAATAAAAATCTGAAATGTGTGTATTCAGCTCCACTGATTCCACAACATTGAATGGTTTCTCCAAGGATTTTTCCAGGGTTGTTCTGTATCTAACCAGATAAAATAATTGCCCTTGTTTCCTGTGTTTCCTGCTTTGCTTGTGTCAAATTGTAAACATCACCTTTCAGGATTTTCTTTAAGAATAATTAGCCCTGAATTTAATTTCATTAGGGCACTCCGACAAAAAGAGTACAGACTAGAAATGATCATTATTATAATTGCTTAGAAAATTTACAACAAAGTATAAATTTTCTCAACATTCTGTTGGTCTAAAACATAAAAGCATAATAAAAAAAATCATTGAGGTTGTTTTGCTTGCATCATGACACATGGTGAAAAACGTCACTGTAGTTTAGGTTACGATAAGCTCTGCCCGTGTTTTACTGCGTAATCTATTATTAAATAATCGAGATGCACTCCGCAAATGAGTGCATAAAAAGTGTCTGCAGTTGTAATAGCCAATCCGATCGTGTGCTTTTCGTGTCTTCCTCAGACTCCATTTTGGAGCTTGTCAAATTTGATTGCCTATAGATTAAGAAATTGTTCCTCCTCCACTCCAAAAAACAGCAGAGTGCTATCTCATCTAATCGACTAGAACTCTTGCCTTAAGATAATAAATCACCTTATCTCTAAAGAGTCACTTCATGGCTACCAAATCTGCCTTCCTCCTTTTGCTCCTGTTTGTTTCCTCTCCTGGCAGGCTCATCTAACTACTGTAATGCTGCCGTTGTGTCTTATTATTGTCCTCACGTCTTTACGTTTTGAAGTAATTCCACTCTTGTCCTCGTTCGGAGTCTATCTGGGTAAGAGCTCGGGTTTAGTACCAGGAATGTAATTGAAATGGTGAGGGAATCTTTCGGAAAGTCAAGCAGGTTGGCTGTAATTGGGCGGGAGAAATAATGAAATAACGCTGGCGTGAAACAGCTGACACAGCCGCGGGATGTCCCACAGACGAACATTATTACAATTAATTTAACAATGATGTGTGTGGAGCATAAATCTGGCTCTGACTTCCTAACAAGCTACACGGTCTGGTTGTTGTTAACTGGGGAGTGTTTTTAAAACAATTCTTTGCGATTGATTGGTCCGAAATTTCTCTTTCTTTACATGCATTTCGCCGTGAATCATTGACTCAGACGGATTATACTCTGCAGAACTTTGCATACGGATTTCCACCGCATTTCCCCCGGCTGCCTTAAGGCGCAGTGTTTATCTTTTATCATCGCTCATTTTTATGTTTTCTGAGGCTTTTGACAAAATGGGCATTATGTTAGTTTAAATCCTGGGAGTAATAGACTGAATAATATTCACACCTGTAGCACCACCCTGTGCTGGCTCTCCAACAATCCACGCTCATCAATCATCCCCCCCAACTAACACACCCAATTCAAATGAACAGATTGTCTCTTGTCTGCCCCTACACACCTGGCTCGTTCCAGGAGGATGAGTACATGGGCCGCATTAATTCTCTAGACTTCAAATAATTTTCCTTTAACTGTCTCCAGGGACTTGAGGACTTTCAGTGGAGTGTTGCTTTGTTAGCTTTGTACTCCCCTGATGGTACATTTCCATTTGAATGAATGCGCCTCAGTGGTGGCTGTGTTTTCCCACGTCTCGTCTTCAACCCCACGTTTATGTGTGCTTCGTGAGAGTTATGTAAGCATTCGCTCCACCTGCTTTGGACACGTCCAGGTTTAATGAGACAAGTGCAGCTTTAGCCTCACATGTGCAGAAATGCATGAACAAACTGTATAAGACGAGTTCAGAAAGTGTTGAAGGGTTTTCTGTTGAGGAGGGCGGCGGAATTAGTCTGAGTTTTATGTCAGTTCAAGTTTTTGGGGTCCAAATAATAACAATCATTTGGAAATTGTTATTATTATACGAGTCAAGTACCTAATACTAATAAGAATGTCAATGTAGGATTCCGCAATAACAAGAACATTATTATAACTCGTGGCTGGAGGATGCTCAACATTTCTCTTTGGCTGAATGTCCAAAACATTTTGCTGCAGTTATTCCCCAGCTTATACTCATCTGTGGTTCATGTTTTATGTAAACTTTGAGCTACCCGACAGGACTTTTCATTTTTGTCTACAGCCAGAATATTTTTAAACCGGCCTCCTGCTACACTTTAAGTGTTTTACAGAGTTTGTATTGAAATACTCTCCTAAAATTTGACAGCCTTAGTGGAACGATTTAATTAAAGGAACCATAGGTTTTAGCTTTGTTGAGACGGAGGAAGAGAATAATGTTCTTGATGGCTTTTATTTATTTAAATGTCGTTATTTATGATTATTAGGAGGCGTCTCTCACAGGCTTTAATTATTAAAGATCTTTGTACTGCTACAAAAAAACCATTTGAGTTTAAACTGGTTTTAATTCTGTTTCAAAGCCTAACTGCTGTAAAACCGGTATGAGGTTTTTAGGTAGCCGACCCCTGTCTGAGCTCTCCTTTATATTTTCTTCTGCCATCAGGAGTTGTTATCTGTGAAGTTAAATGAAAATCCTACCTACTCTTTTCTTATAGTTTGACAATCTGAAAATTATTTCACAGATTGTAATCATATTTTGGATTCCATAGTTGCAAAGATCTCTTTTCTCATATCGCAGTACCACTCCTGCATGAGGAGACAAGGTCAGATAGAAACACAAACAAAAGAAACAGCCTTGAAAAATAAAGTGTTCTGGAAATTTCAGTTTCACACACACACACAAAGAAACTTCCAATAAGCCCTAGTCAACGCACTGTTGAAAAGTTTTCAAAACCTTCAGAAAGAATAGTAACAGACAGACTTCATTGTTGCTGCAGATTCCTGTCGACCTGCTCTGTTCAGGCCTTAGACCTGAGCAAACTAAAAACAGTAGGTCTTGAGGCTTTTATTCTCAAGACAGTTGAACCGAAGAGCTAAATTTATGAAGCAGAAGAAACACTTCTGCGATTGTATTTTTTTTTTCCTTAATTAGTTGTGCACCACAAGAAAAACCATCATCAACCAAACTATTAGGGCTTTCTTAAAACACAGAGGAGATGAGCATCTACTACAGCAAAATCCTTCCTACAATGATTGTCAGCAGAAGTGAGATGAACTGTCATAAAAAAAAGTCCAGAAGGAACATATGAGCCATGTTCAAAAATCAATAAGGAGTCGCCATAGCACATAACCAGTCATTTAGAATGTGACTAAAATCTTAGTAAAGTTGTCACCATAAGCAGCCAGATTAGGCCTTTCCCACACACTTAGCAACCTATTGCAGTAAATATAAAAATCTGGAAAGCCAACTCATGTTAATAAGTGTTTCTTGAATATCAATGGTCTTGTTTTAATAGTTCCGTAATTCATAAAAGATTTTCAAGTTAAACCCAGAGTAGTTACCTTTCAAATAGTCATTAAGGTGTAAAACAAACATTCTTTTTCTCTAAGTGGATGTCTATTGTGGTGTCGCACAATCAATTTGCTGTTTTTGGTCTGGTTTTTTTTTTGTGTGTGTGTGATGTGCAGCTTTCATGAGTTGTTTTTGCAACCTGACCGGAGATGGTTGGGAGGGATGTTGGACTGCAAGGACTGACTTGTGTCACCACCCATTTTGAGGTTACGAGAAGCTGTGTGCAACTGCAAGGTGTCGATGTCGCTCCAAGGGGTGCCAGCCCAGCTGCCATTTACTGGTGGTGTTTGGAGGGCAGAGTTTGTCTTTACGCAGGGTTGTGTTTCTCTTTGTTTTGTTGGGATTTTGCAGTGATTGTCTTGGGTGGGGGTGGGATCCCCACACTGAGGTCAGTGAGTGGATTTGCATTGCGTGACAGACATGGGCCTGGGGGAGTGGATGGGTGGTCTACCCAATGCAGCTTTCACATGGCCTAACGTGCCTACTTGTGCAGTTTAATGCAAAATGACTTGCATTTTGCATTAAACGCATCTAAACATTTTTAATGAACCAAGAAGTTTGTTTCTTATAGGAAATGAAACAAGCATTTATCAAAAGATACAAAATCTAAAAAGAGTATAATTTTTTTTAAATTCAAGAATCAAGCTAAAAAAATGTTTTTGATATTACAGCAATAAACCCTTTTTATTTATTTTTTTTGCTTGCTCCAGCTTCTATTTTTATCATTTAGCACTCATCTTTGATGCGTCTTTCAATTTAATAGTCATCTTACCATTAGACAAATATTTACTTCCCTCCACAGATTTTCATGCAGATTCAAGACTCAACCACTGCAAAATCTTTATATATAAAAAAAAATAAAAATCAGAGGAAATATTGTCTTACTACGGTGTGGGCCATTGTTTCTTTTTTATTGAAAAGCATCAATTTTGCAACAGCAGGAATATTCTGTTATCCTGCTTGTTGTTGAGCAAATCTACCCAGACACTGTAAACGAAGCAGAAAGAATAATAAAAAGAAACACCTCCATTGTAAAGGACAGAACAGACTGCAATTTCAATAATGAAGAAAATATTTGCACATTCTGTCCATAATTAAGTCACCCTACTGTTCTGTCATAATGGCCACTCAGACAGATGTATTCAGAGAAAAACCTTAAATCATCTATGACCAAACTTTGCCTTATCTATATAAATGCACCCACCCAACCAACCCCCTATCAACCTTGCCTGGAGCAGTGATAGGATGAAAAATGGATAGAGCCTCTCAAAGGAAGCAAGGGGGGAATCTGTGAGCTGCATTCAAGGACAACAGTGTTATCCATTTTGGAACAGTATGAAACAAGCCAGTGTTTTCGGCGGGGTTTGGGAATGCCGGCTCCTGGATGAACTGTGGATGCTACTGTTGTCCTGCCAAGCCAACTGTGATGTTGCAGATTAGATGCGAATCATTGACTCCTTGTTTGAATCAGTGCGCCTCTTTTCATTCAGAGTGAGAGATAATGAGCAAATATGACCACTTGATTATTTCTGATCTGTGTTGTGTTAAATTGCCACAGTGACAAGAACTGCAGTCTCTGGGGTTTTAAAAGCCGTGTTTAATAGTAGCTTAGCCCTAAGGTGTTTTGCGATATTCGTTAAACTCACTTCTGATCTTCCTTCTTCTTTTACCCCTTACCCTCTGCCTCTTTGTGCTCCTGTCTTTCATACTTAAAATTTATTGCTATTTATAAATCTGCTGCTTAAATGTTTCTATAATTCTTTTTCCTCTTTTACAGAACCGGTTTCACCTCCAAATGTCGGCCCGCGTGCCTCCATCAACCCTAGGCAGCTTGCTGCTGGCGGTCCTGCAGAGTGGCGACGGGGACAGGGACAGAGGGACCCGAGGAGAAGGCAGATGGGGAGGAGCAGCTGTGATCTGCCCCGGATGGGATGAAGGCAGCGACGGCTTGCTGACTCACCTGCAGAGGCACAGCGGTCCTGCTTGGCATTTGTGGGATATTATCAACCTGACGCTCATCACCGGCGGCAAAGATAGAAGGGGGGAGGCCGGCGAGGAGAGGAGGGAGGATCAAATGGAAGAAGAGGCTTTGAACATCATCTCTTCCAGCTTCCTGCGCTCCCCCTCGCCCATCTCCTCCGTGCTACTCATGGGATCTGACCCGGAGTGTCTCTCATCTGTCCTGCGAGCCGCTCAGCGTCTTGCCCCGTCACTTCCAGCGCTGCAGTGGATCATGGGATATCCTTTGTCCCCTGATTCACTGCACACTCTGGGTGGTCCCCTTGGACTGCTGGCCTACGGGGAGGTGGGACGCAAGCCGATAAGCTTCTACATACGGGATGCCCTGCAGCTGGTTGGTCGAGCGGTCACCACGGCTACCATGGTGAAGCCGGAGTTAGCGCTGGTTCAGAACTTGGTAAACTGTTATGACAAACCAAACAGGCACGAACTACCGTCTTCTGGACAGTATCTTTCCAGGTATGAACATATGAGTATGTACACAGATTTATACATGTTGCACTTATCGACCCTTGGATTTTTTTCAGAATTTATCACAGTAAGACTATAAACCTAAATGTAAAGTGTTATCTTATGGGATAGACCAACATGCAGTCGGCAGTAATTGTTGCACGATTTTTAAATGTTGTACAAATTAAAATCTGACAAGTGTGGTGTGCATTTAGCCCCCATGGGTCAATATATTCTTTCACAACATGCTGCAGCTGTGCTAATGGTGGAAAAACAGCTTAATGTTTATCCACCGTGGCTCTGTTGTGGGGAAGAAGCTGTAGTGTGACATAAAGCAAGAGGAGGATGTGAGCGGCACATACAGCCTGATGAACAGTGCTAAGACCCTCCCCCTGGCTCTCATTGGTTGCTTCTGACAGAATGGTGTATTTCTGTTGGCAGAAGGACCACAGAGAGGAAAAGGAGATCAATTTTTTTCACCTATTACCCATCTTATATAATGCTATCATGACACGGTGACAAATACATATAAAAAAATATATTATCTATAAATGTTACTGCAGCTTTAAGGGTTTTTCAAAGGAAAAAAACCTTTTTTAATGTTAAAAAATGTAGAGATTTTGTATTGTTAATCACCACACCCTTCAACAATTTGCATAAATAGTATGACTGAGAATTGGAATGTTGATACTGCTGTGATGAGTGGCATCTGCATGGACTGACAAACACTATGGCCAATCATTATATTAGCTTTAAAGCAACATTAATGTGGTAACCCTGGTGGCCATTTTTTTTAATAATCGTGATTTTTTTTTTTGTTTTGTGAGACTAAAACATTCATACACTCAAAAACAGCCCTTCTCAGCCTAATGCTCATTTACTTTTCTAATAAATTAATAATTTGCTCTGGTAAATATAGCAAAGCAGAAAATTTTTTTTTTGTTTTTTTTAAAGAAAATTGTTTTTATGTTCTCTTCTAAGTTCTTCTGCTAAAGACTAATTGCTATCATCTACACTTTGTATTCTTGCATAAGAAAACCTCAGCAAGGCGGAAGATGCATAAGTTTGTCCAGCCATTAAAAATCTGGCTGGACAGCATGTACTAGATGCTGTCAGACTGGTAGACGTTTTTGTCATGCCTTACTTCATCCTTTAAAAAACACTTTCTAACTCTTACAACCTGTTTCTGCTGTAAAATTATTACTACTGGGAGCCTAAAATTACTAGACATAGTCCCACAAGTGAGCAGTTACACAATCACCTTACAACACATTGATCACGCTGACAAACTATAATTAATTTCAGCTGGTCACACAACTAGGTGTCTGTGAGCTCATTAGCTTTCTGAGTGACACTTTGGCTTTTTTGTAGTAAATTCTCCACTCATTGCTCTTCATGCTCCGACTGTTGCCCTTGTCTGTCCTCCGCACAATAGGGGCTCTAATTTCTTAACTCTCATGCCAGAGGTGGGGAGGAGGTCTGTGTGACATATAGATTCACAGACTGACACAAAAGGGTCCGTGCTGTTACCATCACCCCAATCCCTGCAGCTTTAAAAAGCGCCTCCGACAGCTTTCACTGATCTGCCAAGGTGCTCTCTGTGTTATAAAGACACACGGAGAGCAAAAAAAATGACTTGTTAAATAATAATGTTTTCACTTGAAGAAGAAAAATGTAATCCTCACATATGGACACACACACACTTACAGACTTCAGAAATCCAGTTAAGCCCCATGTAGCTGATACAGTTTGTAGAGCTGAACTCCTCTTCTGTAAATTCCCAACAAACTGAAACACTTTTGCCCCGTCAGTTGACACGGATATTCCTCGAATGGCACAACGGATAAAACAGCAAGTGTCCAACGTCTTGTGGTCATGAGGTATTGAAGAGAAAAGGACTTGCAGAAGGACTTGGGCTATCAGCAGATACTGAGCATGCATGTTGCCTCCTGGCAGAGAGTAATCATCTACAACATTCCCACTCAGCTCTTTCCTTCTGCAGTTTAGATAAATAGTAGGGTGCAAAAACTATTGGCCACTAAGGGCCTAAGGCTAAAACTATAGGTGCACCAAACTGAGAAGGAATACAATTATTTTTTGTGTCAAAACAACATATGGTTTTGGGAAAATCTTTAGCCTAGCACTGCTTTAGCAAAGCTAATGATAATTTTTTGAAGCTCATTATTAATGTTATTGATTGGAATATCACAGCCAACTCCAATTCTGCAACTTGTAGATATATGTCTGCTTCAACACATCCGAGTCAAAAGTAAAGGTCATTGGCAGGACTCGAGAGCTCGACTGCATATTGAGGAGGCAATTCAGCCATTTGATTGAGGTGTGTTGAACCAGGGACTCGTCTAAAAGTTGCAGGAAGCCTTAAAGGACATTCTCCGTCCCTAAAGGACTGGAGTTACCTACCCCTGGTGTAAATCATGGGTGTCCAATGTCCTGACAATTTTAGATGCGTCTCTGCTCCAACACAGCTGATTTAAAAGCACCAACTCTCTCATCAGCATGCCAATATTCTGCAGAGACCTGGTAATGAACCATCATTTGTAGTCAACAGTGCATCTTTATTTGCAATCAACTGTTTGCTATGAAAGGATAGCAATTAAAACAAGAAAACAAGACCACGGTGTAAAAATCCAATTTAACAGATTTCTGCAGTGTTTAGTTTGTGAAGTTGTGTTTTCTAATCGATCCGATGTTTGCAGCACTCGCCCTGCTAATGTCCTATCTGAGGATTCATCTTTAAACTGTTGTTTAAAAGACTAGATTTTACTTTGTAATCAAATTCCCCAAATAAAAGAGTTCTTATCAAATCTCAGTTCCAACACATTTCAGTTATCTTTACAAGGTAGTGATGATTGTTGCCACCGTAAATATTAGGCTTGCTAAACCTCAGTGTGCTGTGAACAGATTAGATTGATTGCATACTGAAAGCAGCGCTGCCAAGTGCTGCCTCATTTGTAATCTTGTTGCTCTTTAAAGAGCAACTCCGTAATGGTTTACAGTCACCTCAAACTTTATCAGGACACTAGGAAAAGTTACAGTCCTTCTGTAGACGGTCAATTTGGACAGTCTATGGACTTTCACATTGGGCTGTTTATGATGCTACTGCTTGCAAGTTGTGGAAGTGACCTTTATTCTTGCATGAAAGAGACCGATAAAAGGGGTCGTATTATCACACCATGTGAAACCGTGAAGTTACACTCAGTACTTTCCCTCCATACAGCCTGATTCTTATCCCTCTCCTCCAACAGCCAGACATTGCATTGCTCGAGAGAATGCTAACAAAGCTGAAGGAAGTGAGAGACTTCCACATGGAAGAGGCAATTAACAGTTCAGTGCCCCAAGGGATGGAGTGAGAAAGGCAGGGTGGGAGAGAGAGGACGTCTGGAGATATGAGCAGGCGAGTGAGGCGCGAAGGAAGAAAGTGAGGAGAAGCTAAATGTTATAGTTTAAAATACAAAACTGTGGAGCAACAAAGATAAAGCCAAAGTATTGATGTTCGTATTGTTTTTTCCGAATCTCCAAACTTGAAAGATTCCAAAAATACATTAGAGAAAAACAAGAACTTGGTCAAAGACGAGCAGATAGATCAAAGACAGAGGAAGTAGGAAGCAGCAAAAGGTAAAAATCGGAATAAAGTCAAAGAATAGCTTGTGAGGAAAAAGGATGTGGAGGAGGAGTAAAGGGAGGAAAACAGATAGAGGACTATTGTTATCAGAGTGAGATCTGCCAGTCAGTTCCATCTCACTCGACTCAGTGCCGCACTGATTCCATCTCCACAGAGGAGATTAAAACCGTCGAAACAAGCAAGTCTTGTATCATCTCAAACACTCAAAAAAAAGACAGAGGAAGTAAACTTCCCTCCAAACTAAAGAAGATGGAGTGATAAGAGGCCACAGCACATGCCTGTGACTCTCTTATAGAGCCATCACTTACCGTCCGCTCTACTGACATTCAGGCTGGCCGGGTAAACCGGGACCAGGTGTTAGTGAGAGAAAGCCATCCCTCTCTGACACTGCGAGCAGACTCATCAAGCTGCTTTGACGTCCGCCATCATTCTTTAAATTCTGCTATGGGCCTTGTTCGGCAATACAACATAATAAAAAAAGTGGCATTGCTTAAAAATGTTTCATTTGTAACACCTCAACATTCGCTGCCCAGTTCTATCCAAACTTGTCACTACATGTGAGAAAGTGGCTTTGTAGTGTCCTGCACAGATAGGAGATGTAAAGTAAAGCTTACTGTGTGGTTAATTTATTTATTTATTTCTATTTTTGGCCAGCAGAACCCATTAGAGTATGAGTCTACAGTGGGCTGGCTTGATGAATCTGCTGTCTGTTCGATATGATGATTCAGCTGCGCCATTACCATGAGCGATTTCATCTTAAGGCAAGGCTAGCTCTTCCACTTTATGGTCAAAGAGATAGAAAGAGCGGCTGATGACAAAACACGAGTTAATGTGGAATGAGTCGCAGGCATCTTTAATAAGGTTCATCTGATATATGGGGATGCTGACGTAAACCCTAATGTAACGTGGGGCAATGAACAAATTCTCGAGCAGAAACACACACAAGCTCTTAAAATTTGGCTTAGAGAAGAGATTAATGACCCACATGATCAGGTTAGTCTAGTCATTGTCCTTTGCATACGCTGCATTTATGAGCCACAACTCAAACACCCTTTTCCCATTAGCAGAAGTAAAGCTTACCATTTCAAGTCATGACCGTGACATTCCTGGCACAGTTCAGTGCACACAAAATGCAATGAACCTTACTTACTTTTAACATTTGCTCAACTGTTTCTATGATTTGCAGCCTCCTTCTAGTTTCCAACAAATCAAGATGAAATGGACCCTGAATGCCTCTTCATGCTAAGACATGAACAAACAATCCCTGTGTGGTTTAAGAGAAGCTTGGGAAGATATATGTATGAATGGGGATTGATCTTCCTAATATATTCCACAGTAAAGACCAGTGCAGGGCCACCAGATGAGTGAGATGAATAGCAATGACTGTTTGTATGGACTGGCAGATAGAAGGAGACCCTCATTGCACTGCATTAACTTTTAATTATGACCGTCTGGGAGATTCAATTACCCATTTGAGACTAGACCTGCTAGAGCGCTACAACCAGGCTGTGCCCATCTGTGCAAGGTTTATAAAATTTTGCTTTTTTACAAAGTGTCCTGGTGGTTATGTCAGGCTATGTTTCAACATTTGTAAGCTGCAACATTCCTTTTGTTGTCTCTGTCTGATTGTCGTTTCCTTCACTTTGAGGTTTCTGTCCAACATCTCTTTCACTGGCTCTACGGGTCTGATCCAAGTGGATGCTGATGTTTCTCGAGTCCTTTCCTCACAACTGTTCCACGTATGGAGTCTTAAAAGAGGTGCGCTGGGTCAGCCAGCGTGGGTTACTGTAGGACAGTGGACACGTGGTCGACTAGAACTAGAGGGAGGCATTTTGGGACTGGTGGGAGGGCTCGGCAACAGCCAGGGACAAGGCCTTGGAGCTGGTGTCAGAGGAGGGGATGGTCAAGGCGACGGCTATTTTGGAGGACGCTGGAGACCAGGACTTTCCGTCGAGGGACACCGCCTCCGTGTGGTGACATTGGTTGAACATCCATTTGTCTTCACACGGGAGGTCGATGAGGATGGGTTGTGTCCAGCAGGTCAACTCTGTCTGGATCCTAAAACCAATCGGACTGATATAATCAATGGCCTCTTCAACCAGCTTCACAACCCCAACTCTACAGTGATAGACTGGGAAGGAATTGGTGGGTTTGTTTTGGCAATTACTTACAAAATGCCTGCACTGTTTGTTGCACATTTCCAATGAAAATGGAAATGTGCATTATTTGTGACTAATACAATAAGTCACAAACTAACCCAATGATAACTGTGGCATTATGGAAGGATTTTTAATTACTCTCATCTCCACATTAAGGCATTAATGTCTTTGTTTTTGCTTTAATGTTAATACTGTGACCATATACCTTAAGTAACTTCAGTAGTATAGCATTACTTCACCATAGAGCTCCTTTTGTTAATGGTCAGTATAGTTCAAAAGCATATCAGGCTTGATGTCAAGGGCTGAGCTCTACAGTCACATTACACTTTCATGAATGAAGTACATGAAAAACTTTAAATCAATATTAGATTAAATCTACTCTATTAAAGATAGATCTAGTGACGCAAACAGATATTTGGCAACAAGGAAGCTCAAGGTTTTCAAATTGAACCTTCTTGCACTTTTTTGTAACTTGAATCAAAAAACTGCAAATAGAATGTAGATATGTCAGTAAGCTAAAGCAGTAAGTCATAGTCATGTGTTATAAAAAATTTAATTCCAAATACAAAAATACTATAATATGTATGGTGAAGCTAAGAGGACAGTCTTCAAGGCAGGTTATTTATTTTTCTGGTAATGTAAAATCACCACAGTCTTTGTAGGGGCAGTGTAGTCATATCGTTGGCTCCTCCGTGGCCTTCCTGTTACCAAGTGCTTCATTCCCTGCACTTAGGCCAAGAAACTTCCTCACTGGTAATGTTCCAAAAATATCAACTTTAACACTCCCATATCTGACAAAATTTCTAACTGGTGTAGTTAGTTTCCAAACCCAAAATAACCCATAAAACTATTAACTTCAGTCATAGATGTCATGCAAGGATCAACGAGTTAATACAACTTTTCCAACATTTTGCTCCCTTTAGAGCCAAACATGCCAAATGACATGTTTCTGTAAAAGCCCTGAAGGGTGGAATAATTGACAAAATGAGCCACAGACATGTTATTTTCTCTGCTCCAGCGTGACTGAGTTATTCTTACTTGTATACCAGAGATTCTTGAGAAGAGAGACAAAATAGGTTTAAAGTTCCCCCAAAAATGTTTAAATTATTCCTCAAGATAATGTATTAAAAGCTGATAAATAATGTTTTGGAAACGTAAAGATGCTAAGGTGCAGGCTCCCAGTTGCAACATTTTTTGAAAATTACATTTTTAATGGACCTGACCCAGATCTTTGTCAACACCCTCTGACAAAAATAAATATGAACTTATTTTTTTATTGACCCTATTAGTGACATTTTTACTCAGTTTTACAGACAAATGCTTCTCAAGAAACAAAAGAAATATTATTTTAAACAAAAAAACAACATAAAGGCCATCTAATGGTGTTGACAGTGCATGACAGAGTTGACACAGAACTGAAGGTGGTGACAAACTAGTGAGGAAGAGCTCATGGGGTCCTCAGAAGTTCTGATGCCCCCCAATAATGCCTGATTTTTTTTTTTTTTTTTACATTCTTTTTATGTCTGACAGTGTTGACAAAAACTTGGCACTTTTATAATTATTTATTTGAATACTTATACTTAATTGTCATAATATATTATTTTAGTATTTCTTTAATTGTTTTAAACTATTATAATGAATTGAGTTTTGCTCAGGGACAAGGACTTTTACAGACACCATCCACGTACTACAAAGTTTAAAATAAAACATCAGGAAAACATATACTGTCGTGCTGACATGGCACTGGTTAGTTTAGTCAGATATTTGAAAAAATTACATTTTGTGTATATTTTATTCAAATTTTGTGCTTTAAACCTGTTTTGTCCCTCTTCTCAAGAATCACACAACAATGATTCCCAACTTGAAACAACAGTATGGTTTTCTTATAAAACAATGCAGTACACAAATACTGCATAACAACTAACAGAGACAAACTCTCATGTGCCAAGACTATCTACAACTGGAATCCACAGTTTATTGCTACATTCACTCATGGTTTAGCATAGACTATTGTGAGCTAACGGCTAACTGTGGCTAAACTTTATCCTTATCTGCTAACAACATATGAACATAGCCAGTAACAAAACATATTCACAAGCTCTTTAGCAGTTTGTAAACCCACTTACAGCAGTAGTGTTAAGCCTATGTGTAGACACATACCTGAAATGGAGAGTTGAAGAAATTAGCCACGAACATATTCTTTCCTCTGCTCCAGGTGTATTGACTGAGAAGGAGGAAGTTCCCTCTTTACTATTGCTCACTAGCGCTAGACTCCCCCTTCTGGTTACTTTTAGTTGTTACAACTAATGAATCAAATTAGACATTATTTAACCCAAACTGCTGGCGAAACATTGTAAATGTAAACAATTACATGCAAGAAATCTGTAATGTATGCAAATGTGATCAGAAAGAGTAAATGTATGTCTGACTTATAATGAACACATGCCAGTCCATCACATTTCCACATGATTGTCTTTGGTTTTTGGACTTGTGGAGAAATCTGGACCCAACTTAAAGCAATTGGCAGACAGCCACATTTAATTAACTGAGATTGTAAAAAAAATGCTTTGCCAAAGAAATCAAAATGGCAAAAGGTATATTATGCATTGCCAGCTGTCTGTTTTTTTATACCTATTTTAAGGGTTTATTATTTGAAAAGACTTTTTAGCCTCAATTTTAATAAATGTAGCCTGAGTCAGGGTGCCAGGTTCATTAAAATGTCCAAGCTGATTTTTTTTCTTTGGTGATCCATCAGCAATTTTCTTAAATCACTGTTGCATAGAGATTCCCAGTGGTGCAACCACTGCACTTATAAAGCATGCATATGAATGTCCAAATGGTTTGACATCACCATCACTCCTTTGTTTCCTCTTAGATTTACCGGGCGATCTAAGGAAATGCTGCTATGGGTACTGCATTGACTTGTTGGAGAAACTGGCAGAGGACATGGGATTCACCTTTGACCTTTACATTGTGGGAGATGGAAAGTACGGCGCGTTGAGCGGGACGGGACGCTGGACTGGCCTTGTGGGGGACCTCCTGAATGGAACAGCTGACATGGCCGTCACCTCTTTCTCCATCAACTCTGCCAGGAGCAGAGTGATAGATTTCACTTCTCCCTTTTACTCCACCAGTCTGGGCATTCTGGTATCCTTGCTTAACATATGCGTTATTTTGTTAATTTTAAGTTTTCGGTCAACATGCCGTTGGCTGCAATTATTGGCACCCCTGATGAAGATATGTTTAAAGCCTTAGAATAAATTCACATTTTATGACGGCAGAATAATCTCACCCTGAAATCTTTAGAAATTGCATGAATTCATGTAACATCTCATGTTATTAAATGTTTTGTTGTTGTTTTTTTTACGCTAAATCACTGGAACCACAGGTATTGGCATCCCTATCGTCAAAGGTTTGTTCAACACTTTAGACACGTTAAGACAACACTTACTGTTCTCTTATATTTCTTATCTCTTTTACGAGATTGGAGCATAAAGAAATCTGGACCTATTCTATCTAGGTCCAGAGTTCTGGGACTAACTCTCCCTTTCCCCTGGATTTACATCCAGAGACCTTGATAACCATAGAAAAACATAGATTTTTTTAGTCGAAACCGATTCTATGATGCTTTGGTATAGTTTAGAATATTTTTCTCTTGAAAGTGCCAATGATAACCCACTTTTACTTTCCTGGAGGAGGAATCAGGAATACGTTGCAAAGTATTTCTGTTTGCAGAGTGAAGTTGCACAGTGAGTTTTTGTGTTTGTCTTCTTCACTAACACTGACACGGCAGATGAGTTATAACACTGTGAGGCATCACCTGTATTGTAACTGGAACACGGAACATCTCTCCTTTTTATCACCTTATGCACAACATTTCCAGCATTGCATAGTTTTGCCTGCTCTTTTTCTCTGTCTTCTGAATTGCTTCCATAACTCAACAAATTAAACATTTACTCTTACAAATGTGTTCATACTGTTTAATATATCAACTATTTCAAAAGGCTTCATGATCCCGAAAAGATCCGTTGCAAGAGAAACATGAGCACAGCATCACAGATCCATCACTTTCCTTGCTGTAACAGCAGACTCATCTAACCAAATGGCACCAGTTAAAGTCCTGGTGAAGTTTACATGTTTACATTTGTGATGGTACTGCGGAGTAGGTTTTGTCTGAGCCAACTCTGCAATCAACCAATCGGTCATGTTTAATTCAGCAACATGGCAGTTCAAAGTGCTTTACCCAAATACATCTTAGATCAGATGTAAAAACCAATAAACAGACATTGCATTTTGTCAAGTGTCATTGATAAAATCATCGATACATATCAAATCTGTTGGTCAATGTTCCATTTACTATGGTTCAAAAGTAACTCTAAACAGGTGGGTTTTCAGTCTTGATTTAAAGGAACTCGGTGTTTCTGCTGATTTGTAGTTTTCTGGAAGTTTATTCCATATTGAAGGCGCGTAAAGGTCCATATTGAAGAAGCTGAATGCTCCTTCTCTTTGTTTGGGTTCCGAATCTGGGGATATGGAGCAGACCATAACCAGAAGACCCAGGAGGTCTGGAAGCTCAGTACCAATTCCATGTGCCATGCAATTGGCACGTGGAAAGCATCTAATGGTTCTTATGACAACTCCAAGATACCCCTCTTCACTACCAATGTTTAACAGTAAAATTTTGAGGTTTTTTGCAACATTTAGCTGGCACCCTGTGTGGTGGCGAAGTAAAAATTAGTCTCCAGTCTGTTAACCAGAAGGAAATGGCGCATCATCAATGAAGAGTTCATCATTAAATATGTTTAAATGCATTCATTTTCTTGGTATTTCTTTATTGGTAGAAATATCAATAAAGGTGCCACCATGGATTTGCAGAAGACATTTCATTTTCATTATGGGATATTTTTCCCAATATGTGAGATTATGCTACTGCAATAAAATATTAATTTATTTGAAGGCTTAATATACATGCTTCCAATGGTGCCAATTTGCTCATGTTTGTATGAGCCATGGCTAAAAAAAGTCTAGAGTGTAAGTCCCTAATAAAACTTTTAGAATATTTTCTCTGCGACTGTTTCAGTAAAACCTAACAATATGCAACCTCTTAATTCTTCTGTATATTTCAGTCTTAATCCTGGTCTTCTGGCAAGAGACAGATCATATTTTTTTGGCAATAATTAGCTTGTGGAGGACATGTTAATTATAAAAGTTCAAAACAAGAGTTAGCTTAAAAAACGTCACATAGGAATATAAGAACTTAATTAAGGAAAAAAAATAATTATTTCCTTAAAAAATGCATGCAGAATAAGTAGTTAATTTAGTCTGCTACAAACAAATTAGAATTGTGTTGACTGTGATTATTTTCTGGAAATAAAGAGTCAGATATTTAGTGACAGTTCTGGATTAAGCACCACGAGATGAAATGTTTTGAGTCAGTCTCAAGTTTGCTTTTTTGTTTGTTATGTCATTCAGGTTCGTAGCCGGGACACGGCAGCACCCATCGGAGCCTTCATGTGGCCGCTCCACTGGTCCATGTGGGTGGGCATTTTTGTTACGTTGCACCTCACAGCGCTCTTCCTCACCTTGTATGAGTGGAACAGCCCATTTGGCATGACCCCCCACGGCAGAAACAGGCTGCGCGTGTTCTCGTACTCGTCTGCCCTCAATCTCTGCTACGCAATACTCTTCGGACGCACCGTCGCCACCAAGGTAAAGAAGCTCTCCCTCTCTGTGGCGAGCAGGCGTCATGGCGGGTGTGTCTGGAAGCAGATATTAGCCCAAACAAGTCAGGGAGAGAATGAGAATCAAAACAGTTGGGAGTAAGCCATGGGAAAAGGCTTGGGGAAGATGATAGAGATGACCATATCAGAGGAAAGATTAATAGGAGCATGGTTAAGAGGGTGGGCAGTGATGAAGTAGAGAGATACGGAGAGGGTAATGTACGAACAGGGAGAGGAAGGGGAAAGGGTAAGTGCGCCGACAGATACAAAAGGGAGTTTTTGGGGAGAATGATTGGGTTGGATGAAAGTGGTAAAAGATTTAACGGTTAGAGGTTAACTCCCGAAAGTAGTTAAAAACAAGAAAGGAGGGGAAGGAGGGCTGCTTAAGGGTTGCAAAGGTGATAGAGAAGGAGGTAATAGGCAGGCTGACAGAAACATTCTCAGACAGAGTTCAAAGTGTAATTGTGGATATGAGAGATGAAACTGTTCGAGGGTGCTATAGAAAGGGTGATGTACACCAGGGCAAACAACAACTGAACAAATCAATGCTCGTCTCAGTAAATATAGCTGTAATGTTCCCACCTGCAGGAAATTCAAGTCAGATATCAGTATAAGCTCAAGTAATCCACACAGACAAAGAAATCAAAACAAGCAAGTTCATGAATTATATATATGTAACAAATGGGTTGACACGAGAAAACAAATACTTAACATGGTTACAGAAATGCAATTAATGCTAAGTAGATAAGCTTTTGGCTGGTACACAAAGCAACATCAGATCTTAAAGGCTGTGGGGGTCTCATGTTGCATGTTCAGATATTTCCACAGATTTTCAGATTGACGCAAGTTGGCTGCTTGACTAGGCAATTGTAGTAGCGTAAGTTTTTTTCTTGGGCTGATTATTGGCTCACTAAAAAAAACCATCCACCCTCATTATATCTTCTTATCAAGAATGTTTCAGTCATTATTTTCCCTTTTATTCTTTCTTCAATTATATAAGGAAAATACCCAAAGCCCACAAGGTTCCTGTCTTCACTGTTGGCGCAGTATATAGGAGTGATGGGAAGTGTCATTCCTTTCATAATTATAAAGTTTGCGGTGACATTCACAAAGTCAAATTTCATTCTCCTCTGGCCAAACAATATTCTCAGCAATATTCAGTATTTTGTTGGTTTTTCAAAATATTCAGCGCAAAACGTTAAATAAACTCCAGAATGCTTTTTCTTCAGAAGTGGAGTCTTGTGCAGTGAGTATTTATAGTGTTTGCTATAGTTGCGTTCATCATCGATTCCATGGAAATGCTTTGATTCCAAGTCTCTCCGTAGTGCTCTGCAAATTGTCATCACAACCGCATAGCCCAAGACAAAGTCAAGACCAGTTCATTAAAAAAAAGAACAAAAGAAAAGGCAGTAAGAACTGCTCTCAACTGGTCACACTTGTATGGCTGATTTTTATAGCTAGGTGCTCCGCCATGATATTTGGATGTACCTAAACTTTTATGTCAACAAACTTTTAAGCATATGCCATTTTTCAACTAAATCTAACCTGCTGTAACAAGTTAAGTAGACAAGTATGCAGGGCACAAAACTTAACAAATTTACCATTAGCTGCAGGCAGAGTGGATGCAAGCAGATGACCAAACCACTGAGAAGCCTTGCTTTCTGCATATTGCACAGACAGATGAACACCAATGTGTATTTGTGCAAAATGTTTTATCGTCACTCTCATCTTTTCATCCTTCAAACATAGGGACATTGTTTGCATTGCTGGCATTTTGAATAAAAAAAATGTTTTATCTGAATCCAGACAGCAGATTAAGAGCTTCCATATCATTAAACATAACAATAACAACGGTTAATTTTAGATTTCTTCATATACTTAGGATGCTGGAGTCGTTGCCGACATACAGCATTAATTTCATATTTATAGTTGTGTTAGAGATATATTTGTATATATATAGAAACTTAGAAATAGCCAATACTTATTTTCCCCCACCGGAAAAAAATCAAATAAAACTCATCTGGGACACGAAGCTCTGACAAAGAAATGTGACTGCTTCTTGTCTGTTAATAAACATGCGGTGGCTGGTGAAACAATCTAGTTTCCTGCACCTTGTTTCCATGTTATTTATTTGACATAAATATGTAAAGATATTAAATGCGCCTTTGCAATAACGGCGTTCTTCTGGGACGTGTCAGATTTGACAGATTGTGTCACACCCACAGTCACACTGGCGCGCACGTCCAACCACAAAGCAGATGAATGATGACTTCGTCCTCCGTGCATTCTTTGTTTTCCGTGCAGCGACGCAGCCGTCCAAAAATCCATCATTATGAAAACCTGCGCTTGTGCTCTTGAAATTTTCAAGCAGCAGCAAGTGTCATTTCCCAAAAATCTCGCCTGTCCCTCTTGTTGAGTTTGCAGCTAATCATTGAAGTATTTTAAATGCATAATGACATGCTGTCCCTAAAGGAAGCTGCTCATAATAACCAAAGTGAAAGAGTCTGAAGGACTTTCACATAACCGAAGGTGACGCTGGTGAAGGCCACAAGCCAAAACGAGTTGGTCTGCTAACTTTGCTCCTCAAGTCTTCACCTCAAAGCATTACTCTAAGGTCACACCTTCGATCTTTGCAGCAGCTAATGTGTCAGTTAACAGTTGTGTTCATTAGCAGTCTTAGGACCCGTTAAAATGTCCTTCAGTAGCTCCGTGAAACCCTTGGTGTCAAGCCAAACTGTGACGCTTTCTACACGCCCTGCCTGTCGGGGAGGGAGAGCAAGTGAATCGATTGCTAACTGTTATTGTACAGTTCAGCTTTGATATTTGGTTTAATCCTTTCAGGCGTCCATTAGCTATCCCCAATTTGTTTGGGAGTGGGTTATGAGGTGCTGGAGCCCAGCCCAGCGAGAAGCAGAATATGCTTGTAGTATTTTTCCATTGTATTCTAGTGCAAACACAAACAGGCAAGCATCAGTGCTTATAGTGAAATTGGTAGACTGAATCTTTCGGATTGCTTCGAAATAACTTTTGTAGTTTACATAATTAAAGGCCTTTGAGGCACCAATAAAGCAACAAAGGGTGATGTTGAAAAGATCTGAAATTTATTTCAAAGCAGATTGCATATGTCTGTCCGATGCTTATGCTTAAAGTCAAACTGGTGGTCAGAGGTCAAAATAGCTTTTTCTAATACTTCAGACACGGATCTGGTCAGCACTATAGTACTGTATATACTATATAAATATAGTATATAGCACACTATATACTATATATATAGTATACTATATATAATACAATATATAGTATACTATATATAAAATTGTATATTTGGTATACTATATATACAATAGTATATAGAGTATATAACTAAATGAGCAGTCTCATTTAGTTACATCCAATTACTGCATTTCTTTAACACAAAGAGCTGACAATTTTTTGATTTTTAACTTTTCATTATGAGTTTTAGAAAGTAAAACTTACAGCTATCTTTGTGTTGACTATTTGAGAAATTTGTCAGATTATTATGTATTGATTGAATTAGAGTCTGTAAGTCAGAAGTTGAAAATAGGGGAAGAATAGAAGTAAAATTATTCATTACATCAACATTTCTAAATCTTCTAAATTCATTTCCTTGAAGAATACATATTGCATGTTATTCCTGTCATTTGACTTATGGTTCATTTCAGGAACGAAACAATTAAAAGTGTTACAGTACAAAATAGGGAATGTAATTTTCAACTAATTATTCATTATACATGCTCCCAATTTGAATTGTGTGCCCACAAAGTGATGTCTTTAATACTTTTTTATATATTTCTTGGAATGTGTTTCTTTTTAAAGTTTAACACACAGGGAGGGAATTGTTTTGACCAGGCTTTTTTTCCTCCAGGCTGGTGACTTTTCCACAATTTATGATTGAAACCATAGTTTTGGGGTTTTTTTTTTAGAAACTCCTCGCAGCCTGCTGTCAGGGAATGTGGTTTATGACTCCAGTAAATAATATCAACCAGCAGGAGGTTGCGAACATCTATTTTGCTTTAATCAGGAGTCACAATCTGTTACATTTCATAAGTGTCAATCAGAAAGACAATCAATGAAAATGGCTGTAATGTTTCATCTTTAGCAGATTACATACAATAAAAATCAACTTGTATAGCATTTGAGAATTTTTATCATTGCAAACTTTCATATTTCATCTAAATACGTGACACAAAATGATGTGGCAAATGGAAGTAGATGTAGATGAAATGTTAAAATATGGCTACGAAATGGAACTGAAATTATTGCTTCATCTTCTAAAATATTACATATTTAGCTCTGATGTTTCTTTATATGTTCGGCTCAGTTTTGTACTTTATTGTCACGTATGGGAAAACTTAGTGCACAGCATTAGTCAAGGTAGTCATAATCCATACATCACCACAATAGCTGGTTTTCATTTTTCAATAGCAAAAATGAAAACCGGAACGCATTCTAAAATGTTAGAATGCGTTGTCAGGTTGCTTGGTCAAAATTGGCTAAGAGCTTTAATTTGTGTGAGAATAATGTTTATTTATTAAAGACTTTGGCAAACCAAGGGTAACACATGGGTTATCCTTCCTAATACAAGCAGGTTCACATCTGCAACCGTTTTAGACTTTGATGGTAAAATCTGAGCAATCTGGCAAGAAATAAAAAAACAAACTGTTCACAATGTTGTCCCAACAAATCTTCTAATCCTGAAGCTATTTTTTTCCCCTCTGCAATGCAAACACATTAAAACTTGTGGGGTCAAACAAGTATGTAGGCTAAGCTGTCAAACTGACTGAATTAGGTGTCTGTTTTAAATCCTGCTTGACCTTTTCATGTAACAATGCTTTATTATTTTTTTTAGTGCTCATAAGCAGAGAGTTTGCTCTGAAAATGCTGCTTTCAGGTCTTTATTTAAATACGTTTGCATTCAGTAAATTAAAACAGGTTTGACAAGATTTATATCTTACATTCATTTAGAAAACACAATTTACATAAAGCAGTGCTGAGTCAGCACCAAGACGCCACTTTTGTTATTACATCTTCATTGTAGAGATCTAGGAGAGCATGCAAGCTTTCCTGAGGATGACTTTCCTCCCCAAAACTGCTAATTGGAAAATTATGCTCATAATATGAAGTCTCTCTTTTTTCCCTTTTCAGTAAACCGACTAATTATGCTGAGTGTTCATCACCCTCTCCATGCTGTTGTGAAAGTGGGTTATAACCTTGTTTGTATAATTGATGTCCCATTAATCTCCAGCCCTTAAAACACTAGAAGTGAATTTATTTTATTTCTTTTAAGTGGATTTTAATTGGTTCAGTAATTGAATAATTGCACATTTCAGGTAGTGAATTCCCCTAAGCAGGCAATTTAATGGGAAGATGTGTCCGATAGGCTGCAACAAAAACTCTCGCAGTTTCTTCTCTCGTTTTGCTTTTGTGAGATTTAGGGGAGAAAAAACAGAGTTTGCATGAAGGTTTTATATTTAAAAAGGGAGGAAAAAGACAATTTTTAACACAATGTTAATTCCCCGTTTCTCCTTGAGTTACGATAGTTCAACCTTTTAGATTTGTTTAATTATTCATTCGTCATCTGCCACCTCTCTGCAGACTCCTAAATGCTGGACGGGACGCTTCTTGATGAACCTCTGGGCTATTTTCTGCTTACTGGTGCTGTCCAGCTACACAGCCAACCTGGCTGCTGTTATGGTTGGAGAGAAAACCTTTGAGCAGGTGTCAGGAATTCACGACGACAAGGTAAGGCAAATTTATAACTGGAAGGTCTTTGACATACAACACATCTGTGGGCATCTGGAAAGGTATTTATAATCATCCTTACTGTTTCCAACTTAGCCAGCATGACAGACTTCAATGTGATTTATGATGATAAACAAAAAACGGTGCATTGTTTTGTTTAGTTTTTTTTTTGGAATTGGAGGGAAAATCGTATCCATATATAATCATTCCTATTCAATTGAGTGGGGACAATTTTGAAAAAAAATCCAGTACATTAATTTATCTTCAGAAGTCACAGATTGCAGTAGTAAACGAAGCCCATCTATGTACAACTTAATCTCAGTATAAACACAGCCGTTGTGTTAAAGTCTCTGTGGTTGGAACAAACAATATCATGAAGACTAAGGTTATATACCTGACAGGTCAGGGAAACATTTATAACAGTTACGATATCCTGAGTTTGAACAGCTGATGTTTGACCAATTCATACTCCAAATCTTGAAAGACTTTCAAACTTCCCAAGACACGGCAGACCCAAACTGACAAGCAAAGAAGAGCAGTGGTGTTTAATACCAGGGAGCTCTGGAAGAAAACCTGATAGAGGAAGCAATAAGTGTATGACTGGGTGGGACATTCATCTTCCTAAAGGACAATATCCCTAAACAAGCAACTAAAGTTACGATGGAATGGCTTAGAGCGAAGCACATCCATATGCAGTCAATGTCTACAGTTAACAGGTAATTTGTTGCAATACATCATCATTGATTTTGAGTGCCAATCTGACTGAACTTCTGCAGTTTTGCAAAGAAGGCTTAGCTAGACCGTTGGTCCCTAGATAAGGAAAGCTGTTAAAAAAAAACAGGACAAAATGGTAGGAGCTGTAACTGCAGTGAAAAGTCGTTCCTCAAGCACTGACTCGGGGGGGCAGACTACATTAAGTTTAAAATACTTTTTCAGTTTGTGGTAAAATATATCCACTGTACGCTACTTTGTTTTTGACAAAAACACAATGAAAAAGGTGAGAGTTGTTGACAAAAAGTGAAAAATGCTTCAGGGGGGAAGGAGCAGAATAATTTGTCAAGCATTACTGCTTTTCGCATCCCTACTCCATTTTCGGGTGAGTTTGGAGTCGCAGTGAATCTCACCTCAAGTTCCATCGTTTTTCTCTTTTACTTCTCCATTACCATCTTGATGTCATCCTTCATCCATCCTCTTCCTGTGTTGCTCCCCCCAGCTGCACCATCCCTCTCTGGGCTTCCGCTTTGGGACGGTGAGGGAGAGCAGCGCCGAGGACTACATGAAGAAGAGTTTCCCGGAGATGCACGACTACATGAGACGCTTCAACCAACCCACAACGCCTGAGGGTGTGCACATGCTAAAGTAAGGCTTAAAGCACGCTCTTTTATATGCTTGAGTCGTTGCGATCCAAGTCCAAACATTCTTGTGTGTGTGTTGCATCTGCTGATCCTACCTCTCTGCATCTGTTTTGGAGCAGTTCTATTATGTCTTAAAGATTCGTTTTGAATTTCAAAAGGATCAGTCAAAGGCTAGATGTGTTTTTGTAGGTTTTGTGAGATTTGTTGCCATTTTTCCGCCCGAAGTAATGTTCCCTCTAATCCATTTTTCTGTGTTTTCTTATTAAGAGAACATGGTACTTTGCAATTGCACCTGTCAAAGATACAAACGAACACCCGTTGATGTATGCATTTGCACTCCGCATTAACATGACCTTTTTTTTTTAATACAAACCCATTTCAGATAAAGGTATAAGTGAGGTAAGTAAGGCTAGTAAATTGCATTGACAACATGCTTGCAATGGATGGGGGGGAAAATGGTTTTCTTATTCATAATGAGTTTTGGAAAATAGGAATGAATGCAAGTCAGGGCCAGAGTGATGTAATTATCGCTGGGAAGGAACGGTTCGGTGGGATGCTGAATGGGGACAGAAAGCAGATGAAAGCGAGGAGGCAAGGCACGTTTATTTTTAAAGTTTAAGTAATTCACAAGGGCCGCAAAAGTGATTCGTATACGGCATTAAAAACACAAAGCTGGTGAAACACAAAGGTGTTAAAAACAAATATTTTCAGCAGGGAGAAAAAGGTTTATGTAACTGCGGGACCCTGTCCTGTAGGAGCCAACTGAAATATGGAGTTAGAGGACCCCTTCATCTAAATATATTCACACTGGCAGGTCTGTTCTGTGGAATTTGTTTTTGGACGCTGGGAGGAAGCCAGAGTACCTGTGGAAACCCCACATGAGCACAAGAAGGACATTCAAATTCTAAACAGAAAGGGCCACAGCTGGGATTTGACCCCGTGACATTCCTGCTGTAACACACCGCTAAGCACCACCATGCTGCCAGGTTTCTCTACATGAATGGACATCTAAAGCAGATACACACACTCTTTGGCCATTTTACTAGGTATGCTCATTCAACCAACAAATTACAAGACAGCAACTCATTTCACTGATGTAAAAATCAAATATCAGAATGAGCAATAAAGGGACTCAAGTGACCTTGAACAGAAATAGCAGAATTTTTTTTTTTTTTTTACATCTCTGACCTATAGAAATCATTTGCAGAAAACCATCTAAAAAAACAATGACCACTAAAAACAAACAAAAAAAGATTCAGTGAGTGACACTGAGTATTTGGGTTTTCTGTGTGTTTATTTAGTTCTTGTGTTGTCTTGTCCACCCCTTGATTGGTCCCATCTGTGTCCTGTTTCCCCTGATTACCTTCTCTGTGTATTTATGCCCACCTGTGTCTGTCGGGTCCTAGTCGAATGTTGTATGTTGTGCATCAGTAGTCGTGTGCATGTCCCAGTTGCTGCCAGAGTCAGAGCTTTGCCGCTGCTCACCTGTGCTGCCTGGAATTCTTGTGTATTGATTCTTCATTAAAACCCTTCATTTTCCACCGTGCTTGGGTCCTGCCTTGTCCATCTTCACCACCTCCCTACACAATTCACGACAGACAGGTGTGTGGTCAAAAATGCTTTGTAGATCTCAGATAAGAATTGCAGAATGTTTCAAGACGACAAAAATACACAATTAGTTCAATTGGTCACTTGTAGCAACCAAAGTATGCAGAAAACGTAGATGTGCTGCAGCAGCAGTGGACCGCCTCCGATTAGGTGAAGAGTAAACATGATATCTATGTATTAGATACAAAACATTATAACAAGTACACTCAGAACAATCCATACAGTTTAATTTGATTGAAGAAAAAATGAAAATAAAGGATTATAAGAGAAATTGCCTGAGAGGATCAGATTCCAAATTAGGTGCAAGATTCAGATGCTAGAATTTGAGGCATTGCATCAACGTTTGTGGCTCTTCACTGTGGTGTGAGGTTGTTTGGGATACGTTCTTGCACCCCTTTGAGCTCCTCAGGGCAGGCTGTTCATTTTTAAACAACATAGCCAGCAACTGAGTATTTTTGCTGACAAAGCCCCATGCCTTTATAGCCTGTCTGGCCCTGGATACTTTTGTTAGGATAAGTTCAAGCCTCAATCTGGTTTCTTGAACATAATGAGTTCACAATGCCAAAAGTGCTCAATCTTATTGAGCACTTTTGGTCAATAAGTTTGTGGAACTTTTGAGCATGTTCCACAAAAGTGCTCTTATTGAGCACTTTTCATTGTGGAACAAAAAGAGCACTTTTCGTTCCACAAATGTGCTCTTATTGAGCATTGGCTACTTATACGTATTTACACATATGTAGAGGGCTCTTATTGAGCACTTTTGTGGAACGAAATATTAGCCGAGAACTCTTTAGCAACTCTGATGCTTTCATGTCGATGTAAACCAAAATCTGTAAAGTTTTTGACAACAAGTTGAATGTATACCAAGAATATTTAAGGCAGTTTTAAAGGCAGCGGAGTTCAACTCGGTACCTGTAAAGTTGACCTGGTTTAGCTTGTGAGTCTATAATTTGCCTTCTCCGAAAGTTAAGACGTCTGCTAAGAGTACTCCATTATTTATTATTATTTCCTGATATGGGACCCAAGTTCGAGTTTCGTACCACAAGCAAGCAATTGCGAAATGGTATGACAATAAAAAAATTCCTTGAATCCTTGAAAAGTGAGAGCATCAGTCTCAGAAATCAGCCTTCATTTAACCTTTTTCTTACCTCTTTGAGAGCCTTGCTCTCTCTCACCTTTTTGCTGCCTTAATTAACAACAGAATATACAGTTCTCTTTTCAATAACCTTTTTCTTTATGCTTTCTCTAGCTGCCTTTTAACTTTGAACGTTTTTCAAACCAGATCCTGCTGCCGACTCTCTTCAGTATTAGTAGAACCTGACTTAGTTGTACTAAGTCAGGAAACGCCTCGCAGGCTGCGAGGAGTTTCTAAAAAAAGTCAGTATATTTTGAAGATATTTAATTGCATTTTTATGATCTTTGCCATGAGCTCATGACGCTTTTCAGCTGAACATATACAAACACTCGAGCATCTATTACATGCCACCTCCACAATCTCTGCTTTGATCATTTTCCTGTTAGGATGTTGATTTTCAACATGCAAACAGCTATTTTGAGCTCACTGTACCTGAGCTTTACACCAGCACATCTAGCACATCTTACCTCTGTAACCTAGCAGGGCAGCCGATGTGCTGGTTTCTCAGCCGCTTTGCCGGTTTCTTCAAAAGTTTGGCTTATCCTGCTGATTGTTGTGACAGTAAAGAAGGATGAAAGTGACAATACCGAAACCCTTCAAAGCCTTCAGCTTTATTGAACATGTAGATCAGTGCATAAATTCTTCCTTCATCATCCTAAAATTTTCAAATAAACCGTATCGCGAGTTAGGTAACGGAGACTCTCAAGGTTTCATAACTTATTCCGTAACATCTGTCAGGGCTGCCTTCAAAAGCTTCACAGAAAACTAGCGGAATGAACACAGAATGCAGGGATTTAAAAAGTAAGTTTGGACCAGCTACATGCAGTATTGAAGACAGATGATGCTATAACCATCCAGGCACTTGTCAGAGGCGCTGCCTGCTCCATAAAGCACCAGCAGAGATGCGGAGATAGAGCATGTGCTGACTTTGTGATACCAGTGGGAAGATACAAAGCGCTTGTTCAGAAAAAGAGGATGATGAAGGCAGTGTTTGTTTGTGTGCAAGGCAAAGCTGAATTGTAAGACACAGCAGCGCAGGGAGCTCGAGTTGGAATGTAAAATACTGTGTTGGCAGAACTACTGACCCCAATACTGCTCAGAAATCTTAGAGAGAAGAAAAACCCAATCCTTCATTGGCTACTTATACGTATTTACACATATGTAGAGGGCTCAGAAAATAACTTGCACACACTCCACCTGTGCACACACTTGAAACACGTTTTTCTGGCAGTCGTCTTTTATGCATTCGTGTGCATGCGCACGCTAAGTGCACAGGAAAACTCAATTCTTATTCCAAGGCCATGCATCGGGTGAATTCCGACCCTCTTTAGTCCCATAAGTTGTCTCTATCCTCTCTGCTCCCCGCGCCTCATATTTGACAGGCCTAGACATCGAAAAACAGACTTTCCTTCTTTGCCAGGAAGGCAAAGACTTTGTAAAGTCAACCTTTTGTTTCAAGGCTCATGTCCTGAATAGCAAGTTACTGGAAATTTGATCAGGCTGGTCTGATTTTTTTTCGTTCCTTTTTTTTTACCTATAGACAGTAACAATATGTTTTCATGTGTATGCACTTATGTAAATGTAACGATCTCGCAGTAGTGCTTGGGTGTGTATGGGCTTATTTTGAAAAAGTGAATGTCTTTATCTTAGATAAGCAAGTGTATTTTTCAGACTCTGAGCGTTGTGCATCCTTAACTACAGCCGCAGCAGTGGTCAGCAGCTCAGGGACGGACTGTAATTAGGGGTCAATTAGGGTCGATTGGATCAATATCGCTGGAGCAGGAGAGTCCTCTGCAGAGTGTATAATGCCTTATCAGTCTGTTGCAGAGCCTGTTGGTTTAGGTAATGATATATGTGTTTACAAAGTGTATTGGAGCATGGTTAATCTAATCCTCCCTATAAATGACGAGCTGACGTGACAGCCTCACATTCAGAATCAGGGGTTAGGAGAACTCAATCTGGCATATGCTTATATTTATTTTCTTACAGATTAGAGGTCTTTAATTAATCCGTCACTGTCTTTCTGTCTCTCTCTCTTTTCCTCTTTTTCTTCTTGTTGTTATGTGTGTGTGTTGGTGGTGAAGGACAGATCCTCCGGCCCTGGATGCATTCATCATGGATAAAGCCCTGCTCGACTTTGAGGTCTCCATTGATGCAGAGTGCAAGCTGCTCACAGTGGGGAAGCCTTTTGCCATTGAAGGTACACACGCCAGCAGACTCACACACTTGTTTATATGACTTGTAAGGAATTTTTATTGACCAGCGGTCATGCCCCTCCTCCCCGCTCCCCGGGCAGTGTTTAGTTAAATTATTTTTTCTGGCCCTCTCTTGATCTTACCACATATTTTTTACATTTTTTTTATTTTAGTTGGGTGGCTTACTTTTAAAAACAACAACATCACAGGGCTTATCTGAACTCTGATCAGACTGCATGTTTGAATTCTAATAAGGGATCAAAACACTTTTGAGGCTTAATTTCATTAAATGTTTGGCTGTTTGAACCCACTTTGTCTTCACGTGACTTTGGTGGAGCAATGATCACAAAATATTTATTGTGACTGCAATCTCTCCATAATATGTTGAAGAAAAATATCAGGCTTTCAAATTCAGTTGTGAGGGTTCAGGTTTCTGCTTTTCCTCCTGCAGTGCCAGCTCATTATTTTTAAACTTTGGGCATTTAGTCATACAGTACATTTGAACCGTTCTTTATCCATGTGAGAATCTTTATACCACCAAAAATTTCAGTGATTATTCAAAAATAATGATTAGATGCACAAAATGGCTATCTAATCAACATGTGATGAGATATACAGATGTATACATATATCTCCACTAACATTTGGAAAAGCAGGCTTTAATAGGTAGCAGAGAAACCACATCCTTTTGTTGTCATCAACAAGCTTCTGGTATAATTTAGCCTCAAAAATGTTTTAATTCACTTAAATTGTTTAGTTTCTGGACTGCACAGGGGTGCAGTTGTTGCCTTTGAGCAAAAGGCTCTTGTTTTGAGCCTGGCCATCTTTCTGGATGGAGCTTGAGTGCTCTCTGCACTGGATATATGCCATGGGGTATACCGGTATGTGCAATTGTACCATTTCTAGTGTGCGTGTGTGAGTCTGTGGTGGTGTGTGAAAGAGAGGAAAAAAATCTAATTTTTTTGTCCTAAAGCGTCCTAAAGACATTAAGCTTCTGGAATAATCCAACTTCAGCTTTATAGAAATCTTGCTTAAATAGAGAGGTTTGTTTCTATTTAAAACAACCTTATTTAAAAATGAAAAATTTGCAGAAATCCTCTTGCTGCTAATATTCAGCAAGAGAAATCTTCTTCAGCAAGAGGATTTTCAGAAGTTTGCTGTTGTCTATAAAACAATTGTGTGGCTGCGGAGCCACTTGCTAAGATACATTTGTCAAAATACGAGAGAGGATTTATATATGTTTTGAACCTATTTGTGTCATTTTGACCTTGTGTCAGTGAAGGAACCACCACAACAAATGTTCATTTAATTGTCTTCTTCAAAATTCATTGCAGTTGTTTGTCGTAAGATCGGTCCACCACAAAAAGTAAAATTGGTTTATTAAAAGCTTAACTACGAACCTGAATTTTAAAGATGGCATATCTGTATTCACAGGGGGAAGGACGGCTATCTATCTCATACTCTCTCACACATTCATCTTAAGAAAGATCAGTTTTCTGCTGTGAACTCACGCAAAGATCAAGATCAAATACTGTAGTCAGCAACATGACTGACAGGATAACAAGTGTGTGAGCTTATAATGCCCCCGGGGTACTCGGCCATCTATTATTAATAACACAATGTTAGACAAGAAGACTTTGGACTTAATGATCACAAGTTAGACTAACAGCAAACCAGCCATAAGGCCCATAAACAAATCCATAGCCAGACAGGAAACACCTAATGACCCGCACAGGGGTTTAGTGTATGCAAGTTCTTCCTCAGTCCCACATGCATGCATGGATTACTACATGTTGGTGTGTGCGTGCATGCGTGCGTGTGCAGGAGGGGGTCTGGGGGTGTGTGTGTGAGTCCCAGTGCCGTTCTTGCTTTGAGACTTTCGGGGGAGGAGGACATTTATTCACAGTGGAGGTCTTTGCTTTTGTTCTATTTGATAATCACACAGTGGACCATGGCATGAATGAGGAAAAAGAACCTGGAATACTTCCAAGTGTTTCCAACAAGCATTTCATGCAACTCCTAAACTTTTGGGTTAAGCAATAGATGCACTACTTTTCTCCCTTCTCGTTATCACTCTAAAACCTCTGGCTACTAATTTTGTAAAAATGCTACAAATATTACATTAAAGGTCTTGTTTTATATTCACATGAGACATTTTTGCACCGCATGACCTTATTCTAGGAACCAGGTTCAAGGTTTCCCCACGAAAACTCGCTAAGCCTGGTGGTTGGACACCGGGGCAGTCATTCATCCAGCAGCCCATCGTGTCTTTGAGTTAAAAAATGTTTAAAGTTGACAGGACATTTGAAAATAGCACTTTATAAGTATGTGTTATTGAAAGATTGGAAGAATAATACCTGAACACCAACTATAAAGTCTTAAAAAATGCAAACATTTTAAGAGCAATGCTTAACCTGGTGGGGTACAAGTAAAGCCTGGTGGCCCACCAGGCTTATCATACACTGGGGAAAACCCTGGGGTTTGTTTTGGCCAAATCGGGTTAGCAAGACAGACATTTCCCCAGAGGAAGTGGGTTGAATTCTGCACTGCGTCATTGACGTTGAGCCTTGTGGTGGGAGTTTGATAACAGTTTTTGTAATTGTTTAAATACCACCTCAATTATAAATTAGTCATCTTTCAATTTAAACTTCTCTACACATTACAAAACATTCTTTTTAGAAAGATTGCAGATAACTGAGAAATTTGTTCATGAGACTGTTTTACAACAACAGATTGTCTTCAACTGGAAGTTTCTTCATCTCTGCTGTAATAAAAACGACTACAGGAGGTCCTTCCTACCCACAGACATCAGCATCTACAGCAAATGTTTAAAGAAACTTAGACAAAATTGTTTAGCACATGTTTTCCAAGACAAATGTCTCCTATGGGGACAATGAAATTCACCTTAAGACTTATAAGAACATTTAATTTCCCTTTGGAATGAAGTATTTTTGAGGGGAACTGAATAGTAGCTTAGACAACAATGAAACTCGGCTGGTAACGTTCCAGTGCAAATTCAATTATACTAGGATCAGCGAAATATAAAAATAGATGTTACTTTAAAAACAAATAAGTGAAGAATTAACTTTCAGACATCAGAATGAATAATTTGATCAATGTTATTTTATTGGATTGGATTTTAAATGAGATATGTTAGGGTTGTTTGTTTTTTTTACACTAACAATGATTATACCAATGGGGCAAAAAAACATTTTGGTTCCATCAATAATAAGAAGTCGTCTAGGTCCTGAAGCCAGATCATAATACTACCTCCACTATCTTTGGTGTGATTTTTTTTTCCTGAAACGACAGACCTGAGTCCAAAACTTGACGTTTGTTTTTCCCCGAAAGTTTTGGATATCATCAATATATATATATATATTTTTGGCAAATGCGAGGCAGGTTTCAATGTGATTTTTTTACATATTCTTTTGAAGGGGTGGCAGTCATTATTTGTTTGGCCTTGGAGCTTCCCAAGAACTTGGACGCCTTTCTACCCAGATGTATTTGTCACCTCCAGAATAATTGGCTGATGTGTTCTTGTAGTAATTTTTGCTGGCAGGTCACTCCTGGGATGTTTTATCATTCCATATTTTCTCATTTTGTGTACAGAGACTCATTGTGGTTCACCAGAGTCCCAAAGTCTTACAAATAACTTTTTAAACCTTTCGTTCTGAGAGATGTCAGTGACTTTGATTCTCATATGTTCATGAATATCTCCAGATGGGGCCATGATATATTGGCTTTTAAGATCTTCTAGCCTACTTCATGTTGTGAGACAGGTTCTCTGAGATCTATTTCTTAATTTGACATCTTCAGTAACCAGGTGTTGGGTTGGCCAGTGAAAACTAAAAAAATACAATTCCTCAAAGTTAATTTGTAACTTAATAAGGGAAGCAATTATGTTTTCTTTTTTTTTTTTTTTAAGGTTTTTTTCGCTCTAGTGGCCTTTATTTGATCGTGAATTGACAGGAAAATGGGTAATGAGAGAAGAAGGAAAACATACCGCAAAGGTCACCAGGTGAGGAATCGAACCTGTGACAGCCGCATCGAGGACTAAGATCTCCATACATGAAGATGAAGTTAGTTTGGAACACATTTTTCTCTTAACCTTTCCCAGACAAAGACACTCATGGTACATTTGTCTGGTGTTAAAATATATGTGACGACTAAGCATTTTAGTACGACAAAAAAGAAAAAAAATCTGCAAGAGGGTAAATACTTCTTTATCGAACAATGTCACCAGTTCTGAAACACAAGTATACTTGAATTCCCGGACCTTAAACACTTCTTTTCAGTTTGTATGGTGATTACTGGTTGATCCGATTTAGATTTAAGCGAGTTGTTTAGCTGCAATACTTTCATCGGGAGCGACGTATGCACACGTGTAGAGCAGTGGACTGTGTCGCTTTAAGAAACAAAAGGCTGCTGACGACCTGCAAGAGAAGATCATGTCCTCTGTCTAATAACAGCCAGCCTCTCTTTCACTCTGTTAAATGAAAAGCTATTATTCAGAGTTTCACATTATTCTAGTCACATGCTATTTGCACTTATATGCCTTGTGAAGGTGACTTTGACCTGAAATTTCAGCTCACAGAACAAATTTATTAAATATGTCAAACTGTTAACTTGTAACCCCACTCAGCTCGGCTCACGCGGAGGCGCCTGCAGGGATGGGGCTGAGCCTGCGTGTTTGTGTTTGTGTTAGTCCTCACATCGCCGAGACATGCAGATACTACTAGTAAGGGTGCCGCGTGGGAGCAAACACTTACTTTGTTGCACCTTCTCTGTCACTCAGAGCGTAGCCTCAGAAAGACCCCGCTCCCGCATTCCCTTACTTGGTGTATAACTGTTGTGCACCGGAGAATATCTACTCCTTTCTTCGCTGCACACCACAAAGCGAGGAAAGCAGCGCCGTGGTTGCAGTGCTCTTGATCGCAGCGGTAAGCAAGGTCTCATTGGTATGTAGAACGGGTCAGTTTGACGACTGCGTGATTCATATTCTGTGTGAAAAAGTAGGAATCTACTTTGGGCATCAGTGGTTATTTACCCTTATAGTCTGAGTGAGGAGGATGGGAGTGAATACCTCAATAAATCTTAGCAGTGTTAGAAGAGCGAGCAGGAAATGACCCAGACAGGAAACAGGGGGAAAACACAAGGAAGGGAGAAAAGAAAGGGCAGAGATGGAAGAAGATGGCAAAAAAACAACAACCCTCCCCCCACCCCGACAAAGACGATGAAAACGAGGGCCGACTGAGGTTGGAGTCGGCCACGAGAAGGAGATAGAGGGCTTTCATTTGCCCGCTGCCAGCCCTGCGCCTTTCTGCACAGCAAGTGATAAAAGAGCCAGCCAACAGAGTCCCCTAATCAAGACAAACCTTTACCCCAAGCAGATGGACTAAGGCAGGAAAGAGAGGGAAAAGAAGGAGGGAAAGAAAGAGAGGAAGTATTATTTGGGCCATCTGAGGAAGGATTTATAGAGAGGTTTGTGGACAGGAGATACAGCAGGCCAGAAGAATTGGGAGTGTGCAATTGCTGCAGGCAAGGTGCTCAGCTGAAATCTTCTGGCTGCTTAACTGGAGAAAGATGCGTGGGTGTTGCTGTGTGTCTGTTTCCTCTGAGTGCTGCTGGGAGATGTTTACGACAGCCTAGACACACCCCATTAATAATATTGCCACTGAACGCCGGGCCGCTCGCCGTTGCTGCTGTGTATGCGAGCGAGGCGCGGGTGTGTAGATGTGTTTGTGAGCGTGTCTTCTTCCCCTGCGCATAAGCGCACCATTCAAGTTCAGCCAAGCAGCACGGAGTACGTCTGAAGATCAAAATAAGGATGGGAGAGGACTTTGTTACCAGGGCTAAGGCTGTCATTGGTCGGGCAGCTCACGTCTGACGCGGGCAAATACACGGACACCTCTGTGATAGTATCCAGAGGTACTATAGAGGATTTAAACAGGTTTGGTACAAAATGTTCAAAACAACCTGATTACGAGTTTATAATTCAAAATGAGCTTAGCCCATTTTCAAAATTTCTTGTTCTTATTTTATGACATTGTTCATGTATCATTAGGGATAATAAGGCTAAAAATTATTCATGGCGGGGATTGTGACTGAAGGTAAAGCCAAAAGGCGCGTTTGGGTTTTTTATATGCAGATGAAATTCAGATTCTTCAGGTGCAGAAACTTCACTTTCAAAGCAAAGACTCATAATTGTTTCTTTTCGAAAATAATTTTTTTTTACTGGCAGAAAAACAGAAGCAAATTGCTGTCACTTCCACAAAGTGTTTGTGTTGTAGACATGTTCACAAGTCATTCCTACCTCCAAGACTCTAATGACTGAAATAGACGTTTCTTTTTTTTCTCATAGGAGCATGCTATTCAGTCTATCTATACCATGCCATGCTATAGTTTAGAAACTCAAATCCATGTACTATTTGACCTTTGGCTTAGATTAACATATGAACGTAGAAAGGGAACTCCTGGTAATGTTTCTGCATGAATCAGGAGTAACTGTAGGAAATAGATTTTTTTTTATTTTAGCATTTATATGAACGTTGCAGTGTATTGAATGTTTACATAAGTACATGAAGAACTGGGTCTGGATAAAAAATAGTTATTGTTACCCAACACAACAAAAGTCATTGTTTTATCTTGTTAAAATACTAAAAATGTTTAACTTAAAGAAAAAAGAGAAAGAAAAACTAAAAAGTTGCCAAAAATCAAATTTTTCACTTTATTTAAATTTTTTTGTTGAGTGAGCATATTTTTAGCATTTCCCTGCTTCTCTGTCACCGGTTTCAACATCTTGGACGAAAAATCAAAGTCGGCCATGTGAAGGTCACACACAATGCACTGCAGTCAACCACAGCATTAAAACTGACGGGTAAAGTGAATTACATCCATTACTGTCTTACAATGGCCTCTGTCAAGTATTGGGGAGATTTCAGCCATCAAGGGAACAGTTAGTTCTTTGGGAATGACTTGAGTAAAAATGGCAGAGGGGTTAAAGCATGAGAATTTGAGAAACTCTAGGAAGGACTAAACTTTGATGGAGTGACAGCTAAGCGAAGCCATCTGAAACAAACAGTCTTGTGAAGCTGAATCTATATCCAAAAGGTTTGGGTTTACAGAAAGCAGTCCACAATATTTAGCAGTCGAAACGGGGTTATGGATGTCACAACAGCTGCTGAATAATCTGCAGAGCTCCAAATCAATTTGACGTCCATGTGCAAAGAACATGTTCACACTGAGCACAGAGCCGAGCCGTGAAGCAATAAAAATGAGGTGGAATCACGTCTGTTTTTTTATTTTTTTTAAATGTTCATTTGCGAAACGGATGGAAGGAGGATGCTTTGCGAGCCAGGCTCCACCCGGCGTTAGCAAGGTTTTGACATTCACCTGGATGTCATTTTAACACACAGAACCACCTACCTCTTCCAGCACAATTAGGGCAACCCAGCCTCGCTGCAAAAGCAGTCAAAAAAAAACTGCTGTCAGCCATGTGCTAATGTTAGCTGGAAGTTCATGTTGCTATTATGCCGAGCGAGAACGCATGGGAAGCAAAACAGACATCTCGCTAATTAAATTTATGCTTGATGTCTCAACCATGCAGTGGTACATGCATAAGCCCGACAGAGATAATTCCTTTGCACTGTCCAAACCGTAAATGTGGTAATGCCGCGTTACGCGGCGTCTAATGTGAGCCGCAGAAAGCGCTCAATTTGAACGAAAATGACTGTGTTTAGAACAGTTTGTCGCTGATTTCTGGGGATAATGTTGCATTAAACAGACAAATTGCAGCTGCGATCATCAGCATGCTGTACGGTGCGATCATTTTGTTCCTAAATTATGATGCTCGCGCACTAGAACAAGTTTGATTCTAACGCCGGGTGAGAAAAGTATCACAGATTCAATCTCAAAATAGCAATATTGTCCAGGTGTTCTGTTTCTATTTTATGCTAAAGACATAATTTAGAGGATCCACTACATAATTACGAAGCACTGTTCCATGCAAGAAACTTCTGAAATGCATCAGCAGCTGTCTGCTATTATCCCCTTTCGTCATTCCTTACTTTACGCTCACTGTATGGGTGAAGTGGACATTTTAAATGCATTTTATTTGAATCTCCGCATGTTTTTTGTACATATTTTTTTTTCTGTTTATGATACTTTTTTTGACTGATGTGTTAAATGTTAATTCATTTTGACTGACATGAACCAAAAATTAAAACATTTCCGTCTGTCGCCGTGACGAAAGCTAATCGCAGGCAGAAAACAAGATGGCCAGAGACGGCTACGAAAAGAAGGAGCCGTACAGTTACATTTCTGCACAGTTGCTTTGGAGATTAATATAAATGACTTTACAGGCGGGACTTCTTGATACCGCTGCTTTATGCAACGCAACTGCATTTTTACCACCTCATATTTACACTGTGCAAGTCTTTGTTCCATGTGGCGGAGTCAGAAACTACCAGAAAACACAGTAAACACAGTAAAGTCGACAAGATTCCGGGAGTTTTTTGAAAAGCGACTGAACACAAGCTACAAGTTGTATGATTGACATGGACAAGATCCCCCTTACATTTGACAATTTCTAAATAAATGCAACTCGCATGTTTTCTTTTCTGTAAAGATGTGGTTTATCTGAGCATCATCAGTTACTTTAGTCCCTGTGCTGTCTTGTCAAGTCCCTGATTGGTCCCACCTGTCCTTTGTTCCCCTGATTATTTCCCTTGTGTATTTAGCCTTGCATGTTTCCCCCATTCCATGCTGGATCCTTGTCTTAGTTGTGTCTGCCTGAGTTCATGGTGTCCTGTTCCTCACCTGTGGTTGAGATTTCTATCTCAGAAGTCTGCTAACGTGATTCTTCTGTGACATTAAAGGAATTAAAAAAACAATTTAAGACCTGAAAATCTACACAGTTAATATTTAAATTAACTGAAAAAAAAATGTTCATATCTTGATGTTAATATGTTTATAGTGTAAGTGTCGCATCAGAAAAACAAGGACAACGACAAAGATCTGACAAACAACTGAACGTGGATGAAGAAAATAATAGACCTATGTAGCATCGCAAAAGTAGCCTTCGCCCTCTTCAGTCCATCTTTGCTTAGAAATGATCAGCGTTTTTAAACATTCATCAAAACAAATGGTTCAACATTTTTACACTTACATGTGTAAAAATGTCTCCCAAATAATTTCAAGAGTAATATTGGAATGATATACTTAAAAAATGGCCACAAAAACAAAAAGCATTTTAGCACATTTCAGAAACACTGCAGAATTAACAAATTAATAAATTATGCAATCAGTTTTATCGTATCTCATATTTCACGCATTATCAAACAGGTTGTTGTTTTTTTTTTTTTTCAGTTTTATTGTATTGAGAGCAAGTCTAAAGTGCGCCATCGCGTCTGTTTAAGTCGCTGTGTGGGAATTTGAATGACGACTTTCGGGCTTCAGGCTTCAGATGAAGCAACCGAGTGTCTGGGGGACACAATCAAAACAAATGACAAGTGGCTGCCCACTTGCATTTCACTGTGTGACTGAATGCGCCACAAAAACACAGATGGAGATTGGCTGATGACAGAAAGAAAGCCGTCTGTCGGCTGGAAGTAAAAGAAAAGAGGAGGGAGACATACTGAGACAGATGAGTGGACCCGGGAGAGGACCTGAGAAATGTGAAGAAGAATGGATTGAAGCAGAAAGAGAACAAAAGCAAAGGGATGACAGCGATGAGGGGGAACACGACCGGCGGCAGTAGAGAGAGAAATGACCTCAGAGTGAGAAGGAGGAATAATGAAATGATGGCAAAAGGAGGGAAGAAGAAACAGAGATAGAAAATGGGAATAGAAGAGAGAAGAGCGCAGACAGTCTTTGTAATGTGGGAAGCAGAGTGTGACAGTTGCGTGAACCTTTGCTATTCTCCTTTCTTTTTTTTTTTTTGTCCACAACCCCATCAGGCTCACACACCTTGACAGTCGCATAGTACACACACACACACACGCACACCGACAAACAGCTGCCAAGCAAGAGACAACCCCACAAAGCTAAAAAAAAGAAAGAAAGAAAGTTGGCTCGACCGCATCTTTGACTGCAGTACAGATGAAATGAAACAAACAACCCCAGGGGAGCTTGTAATTTTCAGAGTCTTTTGATTGAAAGCTAAGGAACAGATTTCTGTTCTTTTTTTTACTACTTTCAGAGTTGCATGGTATAATGCAGATCAAAGGCAGTTTCTGCAAGTCTGTGAAGGGCAGAGTCATTTTTCTTTCGAGATTACAAACAGTGATACATGAAAATGTCACAAAAGCAATTAAGGCAACACAGCAATAAAGACTTGTGACAGACGTACTTTAATATCTTACTTAATTAAAAACATTATGGTTATATAATTATTAACTGTGGGTGCAGTGTATTTTATTGCTTACTGGTCCTGTAACTCCACACATTTTCAGCTTTAAACAGAGAAATAAGAACAATGTAACAACGTCTACAAACAAGGCAGATTTAATGAACTACAGAATGCATTTAATTTATTACACTTCATTGGTGATGGTTTTTATTACACACTTAATACATTACAACATTTTAACTGCCAATTAAATTATTTAAATACGAAACATATCTTCATCTGTAATAAAACATGCAGTGGAAACAGTGTTAGTGCTATTATCTCAGTTTTCGCTGGGACAGCTAAGTCAGGTAGCATGGCTCCTAGCTATTTCAGCTTCCCAAGAGCTGTATTTTCTAATTAATACTTTAGATATGCTCTGTGAAAAATCTCCAAATATGCCAAATACTGGCCATAAAGTTCTGTTTACTGAAAATTCAAAAAACGTTATAATTTGTTTCTAAAGATATTTCTGTCTCAACACACACAGCTGCAGATTTTAATAATTTGAGGCCTTCTTGCTAGAAATAATATAAATATGACTACATTTCTACTTTGAGACCTTTCCAGAAGGGCAAGGCTAACACTAGCAGGTTTAGCCTCTGTTTTGATATGACTTGTTGATAATTCGGCATGTGATGTATTTCAGTGGGGCTCCAGTTGGCGGTCTGAAATCAAGAGTTTACAGAAAATCAAAGCAATTTCTCTCGCACTAGCAATATCTTATCACAGCTGAGGCAGGTGTTACTTACTTTTTGAAATCTTTGCAAAAGATGATGAAATACTTTGCTATTTAGATCAAGAAAATTATGTGCATGCTGGCTGAGTGCAGAATGAGCACTAAAAACAGCAATAGAAATATTAGTTAGGTCAGTAAACCTAGTGAAGATGAATTAAAAAATGCCTTCATCAGAACACTAGTCTGGTTTCATTTCCAAATGCTTGCTTTGGGTATTTTAGTCTCTTTAATCAGATCCTCTGTGTTTTTCTTGCATAGTCTTTGTGTTCAGTTGTGTTTTGGTAAATTTCCACCAGGCACTCATGTTCATTATTTTGAGAAATTGCTTGCATGTAACCGTTCTACCGTAAAGCTAGTACACTGTTTGCTGATGGCACTGAAGCTTTTGTTGCTGCTCAGTCTCAGCTAAATATAAACAGCAGAAACATTTATCCACAAAATGTAATACTTGTACATGTTCATGGTTGGACGCCACGAGATAACGATATATTCCCCAGTTGTTGTTTTGTACGTGGTGATGTCAATGTCACTTAGTTGGATTTCCATATATTTAACCATTTATTTTAAGATATCTTGACACTTCGGATCAATATTCAGTGTTTCAGAAATTGAATGACACCAGACCGCTTAAAGGACTGTTTTTTTAATGCTAACCGAATGTTTTCAAAACATATTTAATACTGTCCACGCCACGTTGATTCACCCGTCATCACTCACAAATGAAATCAAGGTAGAAATGTAAGAAGTTGCAAGTTGAAAAGGGCAAGAAGAAAAGAGGAAGACCTGTGAAAAGCATGCTGTGGGGCAAGTCACAACCTTGTGACCTTTTAAAATAATATCTTCATAAATTCCCTGTCTGTATCATCAGTTAGCAACAAAGCGGATAAAGGAAGATGCTGGTGCGCTGGATCTAAGTGTATATTTGGTCTGCTTTGTAACTACTGACTCCAGTTGTTAATACATTGTAAAGGAGCGACAGTTTTTGAAAAGGGCTTCAAAGTTGTACCTCTTTATTCACCTTATACACCTTATGTCACATCATCTGACAGTTTCTAACAAAGTGGACCTAAATCCTTACGCTGTATTAGATGTCCTACGAGTACATCCTACAAGTACAACGGGTCTAAAGAGTTCTGGACTGAGAAACTGTTCATGTGATGAGTTCAGCAGACAGCTCCACCAAGCGTTTGCTAACTGCTGCTGCCACTAGTCTACAGGAGCTTCCAAGGAGGAGCTTTGCAAAACAAGCATCTAGGCACGCTCAAATGGCTGTACAGGAAACTAAATGATTTCTAAAATATGCAAGAAATCAATAAAACATCATTTCAAGTTTGTTTTTGATGAGGAAATAACATTATGAATACCTCTCCCTACATCCAAGCATGCTTTAAACACAATTATGGTAAAAGGAGATTGTTTCTTTAGTTTTTTTTTTTCTGCCTCATAATCACTTCTAATAAATAAGGTATAGTTAATTATGCTGTCGAGGGAGGCCAGTGGTAGGAAGCTGTGTTAAGCCTGAGGCTTTGTGGAAGGATTATTTGATAGAATTTGACAATGTACATTGAAATTATGCAAATAGACACAGCTGATCTACAGTGCAAGAAGATATTTTAAGGCTTCCGTCTACAAATCTTGCTACATTGATTAATCCAGAATCAGACTGATTACTGATGGTCTGGCTCTGAGCAAGGAAATGAGCGCAAGTAATATCATGTGCTTTCTCATAAAAGTGCTTCACCGAGTTCCAACAAAAGGACAAAGAGGACTCTTTTTTTTCACCTCGGACATAGAAGAATGCCGAAATCTATTTATTTGCCTCTGATACCATTGGAGGTCATGCATGAAATGAAAGACCCCTTGCTAATATTTCTACCTTTTGTTGGGTTTTCTTCAAAGGCCTCTTTCTGGTTCTGATCTTTTCTTTAGATTTGTTTGCTGTCATACTGTGAAACACCTCTTGGATTTTGGCAAAGGACGAAACGGATATCCAATAATATTACCACAACAGAGACCTCCACCAGACATATTTGGGCAGATTTTCCTGTAGGACAGACACAAGCAGTGAATAAGCTAATCACATGGCAATGCTTATAGACATCTGGACATAGTGAAGAAGACTTATGGAGGTTTAACTGGGCATTGGAGGAAGAAATGCTGTTAAATTCACTTGGAACATTTTGTTGTTGGTCTCCAGCTGGCTGGTCACAGCATTCAGAAATTGTTGATGGACTACGATGTTCAAAATGTCACCCACCTTTCTGGTTTACAGAAAAAGAGAAAAATCAAAGAGTGGCAGTTGAGTGGGCAAGAGTGCTTTGTTGAGGTCAGAGGTGAACGAGCTAATAGGTTTGAGTTTATTGGCAACGATAGCTCAATAGCCATTCCTTGCAACCAATTCACAGTCATATTGAATGAAATAGAATCTTCATTTCAATTAGACTTCTTTGCCAGATTAAAAATATCTTTTGAAAATAAAAACCATTAAGCAGTTATTAAATACACTTCTCATTAAGCCCAGGTTTCTGTGTTAAACATGTCTGATGAAATATCCTAGAACGTAACCTTAAATGCTGTGTTTTCACTACCTGTAGGCAGATCGTCGTAATTTAGGCTTGTAAATGGCCATCTGTGCCTAATTAAATGATATGATGTTTCACTTACTGAATTGAGTTACTGGAATAAATTAACCTTTTAAAAATATTCCTATTTTATTGGCTACACCTGTATGCGGCGTGTCATCTCTGAATGTCCGACACATCGAACTTTGAAGCAAATGGACTGCAGCAGCAGAAGTCCAGGTGCAGCTTTTGCCTGATAGAAACAGGAAACTGAAGCCAGCATTGCAGGAGTCACAGAAATCGCCTGGTTCTGTGACTCCTGATTTCAGTTTGCAACATTCAGGTAGTAAGGGTGAACATACAGCAGTTCAGGCTGGGGTTAGCAGTGATGGTGAACATTTTCTTGTGACTCTTTGGGTCCCTCAGTACCTGTGTGCTGGTGTTGACCCTTTCTATCAAAGTGTTTGTTGAACCTGACGATGTATTTCAGCGGCCTCCACAGTCACCTAATCTTTATTCAGGAAAGCAGCTTTTTGGATGTAATGGACCCGTAGATTGGCTTCATGAATATGCAGCCGGACATATCTGCAGCAACTTTGTGAGGTTGTCATGTCATTATAAACCCAGATCCCCAAGGAATGTTTCCAACACCTCGCTGGAGCTATGCCATGAAGAAGTAAGGGAGTTATGAATACAAGATGGCGTCCAACCAAGGGCAAGCGAGGTGTGCCCAACAAGATGTCTGGTTACTGCACTAAATATTGTGCTCTTGCACTGTACTCAGGCAGAAAACATGGCTGATTCTGATTCACAGTGAAGCCTGGAAACTGAAGTTACATATTTTCCGTAGGGAATTTGCCCTTTGGCTTTTTTCCCGAGTGGCCAACTGTTTTCCTACAAAAAAAAAATAATACAAAGTTTGCATGCCTTGTTCCGCAGGCACAGCTAAAGTTCTGAGTTCCTCCACTGAGGCTACATTCATTTACATCCATGTCTCTGTCTTCTTCCAGGCTACGGCATAGGCCTTCCCCAGGGCTCTCCTCTGACCCGTAATGTGTCAGAGTTTGTGAGTCGCTACAAGTCTGACGGCTTCATGGACATGCTGCATGACAAATGGTATAAGGTTGTACCCTGCGGAAAGCGAGTCTTTGCAGTCACCGAGGTAAGTCATCAGTGGAAGTGTTCACATGGTGAACGTGTATTGTGTACAGAGCGAAGCCTATAAATGAGTCTCCCTTTGGGATGCAGACGAGATTGGCTCCCAGCTAAAGCACACATGCACAAAGACATGCACATAAGTCGCCAAGTTACATAAACTCAGGTTTATTCACTGACCTCAACCACCGTTTCAAGCTCAAACCGAACGTCGATTCCCATTTCGTCATTTTTTTTGTGTGATTGATTTGATCATGAGAGTACATAAAGTCCTCTGCGCTTCCTTCTCCTTTCACTCTTTTTTTGTAAAGGATTAAAATCCCTAGATACAGCACTATGTCTGCATCTCAAATTCGCAACTAAAGAAGCAATGCAACTCCCTTCGGCCGTTCCTCTTAAAGGATCCTACTTCAAAGTTGAAATATGGAAGCGAAGCGCTGTTACGCAACCTTAGCTTCTAATAAGGAACTTATTAGTCTTCATCCCATTTAAAGCCTGGAGAGCTGGCTACTCTGAAACAATGTGAGCATTAGTGCAAAGTTGGCCCCCTGGATCAGGACCAGAAGGAGGTCATTGTAGATGTTGATGAATTCGTCGAGTCAGCATGGGGCTAATTGCCATCAGAGGCGACGCAGAAATGAGTTGGGTGGAAGAAACGTGATTAGATGGTGGTGGAGGAGCTCCCCACTGGCCCCGCCACTTCCTCTGATGAACGTGTCATAAGATGGACGTTGCTTGAGTTAAGGGTTGTGGGCGAACGGAAAGGAAACAAAGTGCTTTTTTATTTCTCCATTTTCCCCTTTTATCGTCTCTCTGCTAACTGCTGTTTCTTTTTATTACTCTAAGTTGAGCCTTCCACTTCTCCCTTCCTCAGTCTTCTCTTCCCTCTCCCGCTCTACCACCCCATCCTCCCCCTTGCACTTTATTACTACTCTTATGGGCTTACACAGCCGCACTACAACGACAGAATATCAATTGCGCACTCACTAGCAGCGGCCTTAATGGTAATTAGCTTAAGAATAAATAAGAAAGCGTCCCATTTGAATCCCTGCCGGCTCTCGGCTCTACCAGTTTCTGATGCTCCCATGTCTTCCTTCCTTCCCTCCTTGTCTCTTCGACAGACTCTGCAGATGGGCATCCAGCATTTTTCAGGTCTGTTTGTGTTGCTGTGCATGGGAGTCGGTGGAGCTCTGCTGACCTTGGCAGGTGAACACACCTTCTATCACCTGGTGGTCCCCCGCCTCCGGCGCTCAAACACCCTGCAGTACTGGCTGCACACCAGCCAGGTGGGTGAACACATGGGGCGGACAGGCATGCACACTCCACCCCGACACATCTCGCACACACCGAAGCAAATATACTGCAAAGATGTGCAGACATTGCTTGTAATCTTAATATTAGTCTCTGGTGTTCATGCACTCCAGCTGCTCCTGCTGCAAAGTTCCCACCTGCATCACTTGCAGATAACCTGCGCCCTCTGCTGTTGCAAACTTTTAATAACACTTACTTTGAGATCATTATAGCAACAATTTGGTTATTTATCACTGTGGAAAGATACAGTCTGACCTCTTTATGTTATGTTAATTACATTAATTAATGGAAAAAAACTTGTTAATTACCTAATTAAGTTTTAATGTTGTCTATAAGTTAAGAAGTTAGTTTAAACTTCTTAAATTAAGCACATTTCCGATAAGCTCTGGTTCATGGCCTGCCCGTTATACATCTATGGCTTTTGTCAGTAAAAGCCGCTTTCTTCCGATCCTAATGGGTTCTTCAAACACAAAACAGGGCTCGAGATTTTAATACAACATACTGTATCTGAGAAATTGTGTGTTTTGCAGCAATATTGAAATAGCAAATGAATAACAATGCAGAATTTAAAGGTCATGTGAAGTTTTTCTTCTTATGCGACTCTAGTCATTACCAAATGAGAGCCCTGTGGCAGTTTCTGGAGTGAATAATGGAACCAGCGGTCTGAATATGAAGACTGCTCGCATTCTTTTACTACATTTTTCTAAAAGGGCAGCCACTTCAGAGCCGCTGTCTACGGTTTCTGACGTAGTAGTTTAATCTGAGCCCTGTAAAGTAAGAAGAAGTTTGATTGCTGTGGCTGTAATGTTCTGGCCAGATGTTTATGTGTGCTCATCATAACTGTAAACATCACTTATTTTTTATGCTTACTGTTGTTGTTTTATGTTTGTTCTAAAAAATAATAAAATAAATGGTTCCATTAAATGAGTAGGACCAAATATCAAGTGCCTGTAATCTTCTGAGCAGAACTGGGAAAATGAAAGCATGTTCTTTCATTATGTATTTTCACTGTGTGTATTTGGACAAATACTAACAATTACCTTAAACACTCAAAATGGCAAGCAGAAAAAAATGTGTCTTTTGCTGAAATTCAGAGGATCTTCTCTGAATTTTCAGAGACAAAGCTGCCACAGCTGCTCTGTGAAACTAGGCGGATTATTAATGCCTTGAAAATAGCTTTCCTAATTTGACAAAGGTCAGATAAAGTCGTAACTTTTTTTTTTTTTTATCACCACTTCTGCTTGCAGAAAATCCACAGAGCGCTCAACACTACATATGAGGATGTCGGGAAGGAGCTGACCGGCCTTGACCAAAAGTAATGAGCTCACTGACATTTCGATCTTCGTTTGCTCACTGTGTTCACAGTCCCTTGTTCTGAAAATGTCCTGCTAAATGCAACTTAAACACTTTAGGGAAAGTTCATCATTCACCATATACGTATAGTTGCAAATACACATTATTGTAGTTGTGATACTGTCAGGGTTTTCTGTTTTTACTAGTAAAACGTATTATGACTACTATTTGCATCTATGCTCCTTTTGAGATTTTACAATTACTTCCTGTTTCCCTTTAAATGCCAACAAAACACAGTGAAGTGTGTGAAAAAGTATGCCATAAATAAAAAAGTTAAAGGGTTATGAAAAGTTTTGCGAGGTATTGTATGATACTTTGTGCTGACAAATACTGCAAGTGTCACAAAACCAAGATGTAGACCAAAGAACATTGGATTATCCTTGTTCTGCTGTACTGAATGTCACTTGAAACATCCCGCAATCTTCCTCTGTTATTCCAGGCCCTCCTCTTGTATCTCAGAAAACTGCACCTTACACAGGAAACAACATCAGCCTTCCCCGCCGTCACCTCCCACATCCCTCCCTGCTTCCACTACCGCTGGTGAAACCGGAAGCTCCTCGCCGTCTCATGAACCCAAGGAGAAACGGGTACACTTTGACCTGGACACACTTCACAGCTACCGCCTGCGCACGCACACGGCGTCGGTGCGTGGCCGGCCGGGCATGGTCGGCCGTCCTGGCCTCGGTCTGGGAGGGTTTGGGTTCGGCAGCCTGGGCAGCTTTACCTCCCCACCTCAGATCAATCTCCATGTCAATGGAGGTCCGGTCTCTACCCTTGCGTCCACAGGTTTGGTCCTCTCTCCCCTGGGAAACAGGGCTACTCAGACCAGCCTGTGGGAAGGAGAGCTGCAGGAGCTTCAGGTGAAGATCGAAACCTTCCGCAACCAGCTGAGAGAGGCTCTGGCTCGAAGAGCGGAGATTCAGACTAGCCTAGACAGAGAGAGGAGTGGGCTGGTACGAAGGGACACCAGCCTGGACCGGGAAAGAGACAGACAGAGGGTACAGACTATCAACACAGACAGAAGCAGTTCCACTCTGTCCAAACTCCCAGAAAGAGACAGGACCAGTCAACTGCAAACCCTGAACAATCAGCAGACAGGAAGGCCCAGCCAGGCAGCTGGGGCTGGTACAGCGGGGCTCGGACGGACCAGCCAATTAAACACAGTGAACAGTTTGGACAGAGGAAGAGCCACTCAATCACGCCCCGTCGTTACTGTGACAGGAGAAAGGACTGTCCAATCACGCACTTCTAGTTTGGAGCGAAGTCAAGTCAACCAACAAGGTGCTGGAAACATAACTGTCCAGACAAGGAACACTTCCAGCCTGGACAGACAGAAGGCCAACCTATCACGCACTCTGAACACTTTGGAGAGGACAAAAGCCAACCAGTCAAGTGTAAGCAGCGGAACCTGATTGGTTCTCTGAAGCCTTCCGGTGTGCAGGAATTAACAGAGAACTAGTCAGGTGGCGCTCTCATAGCCGCGGGAAGATGGCTCGTAATGGGTTCTGGACATTTCACCCTTTTGCCATTTTGTAGCTTTTGCAGCTTTGGTCTTTTCCTATCTGACCTTTTCAGGTTTGAAATGGAGCCTTTTGCCACAGGATGTTTTGTACTGACCCTGAGTCACCTGAAGGCCACACTAACTAATGTCAAATATATCCAACTTACATTCTGCTGTAAGAAAACGTGACTCCAATTAGAAATATGAGCACAAGACATCTTGGTGTTATTAGGAATGACTAGTGCCGTTAATCTCAAAGATCACATATTTGCCCCCTTTTACAAGTTTCTTGTGTTTTTGCTGTTTTGTTATACCAAGTCAAATTTTCATATAAGATTATAATAACCAGAGTAAATGGCATTCAATGATTTAATTGGACAGATATAAGACTAAAAAGTGACAAAACGGCAATGTATAGTTAATAAACGAGGTGCAAATTGGCAAAGGGGTGAATTGACCCGGATTCGGTTTCAGTTCATCGTTTTTTTGGAGTTGGGAAGTGAGATAGCAGAAAGCAGGAAATGTTTATTCGCAATTTCATTTGTAGCAATCCGCCTAATTTTAACAATTTCCACTCTCGCTTCAATTTATACCCAGAGACAAACGCAGAGCTGACTCTTGAGCAATGATGAAACTTCCACATTTACCATGCAATAACAAAAAATATCGTCTTAAGAAAAACAGCAACAGTGTCTTAACGGTGTATACATCAGATAGATTAAAACTGGTGGAAGAGAAACAAGTGAACAAGTGAACTTTCGGTGGCGGTTCACATCAAGATCGATAAACCACAACTGATTAAAAAGAAGATGGCCTCTGGCAACTACATAATCAGTGGCAAGAGGGCAGAAAATCTATTTTAATCATATTAAAAGACGACTAACTAAATGAAAAATTTGAAAAGCTAAACAACAGCCTGACACAAGAATTTGCAGAAAGCGATGTGGAAAAGAAGAAACTTTAAGGATGAAGTGGCGTAGACTGAATTTACTTGAAATCGCTAAACTTAATGGACTCAAACTGTAACTGTCTTGACATTATATCCTGTCCTTAAATCACTATGTCAAGAAATGTTTTCTATTTTCTTCACTCTCTGCTAAATAAGACATAACAGGTGGATGTTTAACGGGTAATGGAAATGGATGGTATTGGAATATGATTTACTTTATTTGTTTTCCTTTCTGCAGTAGTTATTGAACCTTCATTCAATGTCTTGTTCTCTTGCTCTCTCTTTTTACTTCCTTATTTTTTCCTAAGTAAGATCAATGACACACAGAGGCCAGGCTTCTACATATGCAAGATTATTTGGGCCTGTGTGTTTCAGATCAAAACGTAGGATGCTGTGTAAAACATAAATGCAAATAATATGTGGAGGAGACATATAAAAAAACACCCAAACACATTCTGCACTCTGAAAACTGCTGCGTAAGCAATCTATTTGATCTCAGCTGTGAAATATGAACAGATCTGATGCAGAACCTCTTTAACACAATGGAATTATAGAATATTTACTTTTTATAAGTCAAAAACCTTTTGGCTTAAGGATCGCCAGGGTGGCAAAAATTACACGCAAAAAAAGAAAAATTGGATGGGATGCAAAGTTGTTTTGGTTTTTTTTACATATTTTTCAATATAAAAGTTTTTCTTATATTCGTTGCAGCCAAGGGATAAGCATCCCTTCATTGTTTCAGATCACCCAGCTTTTAAAACATGCTAATTAGGAGGTGGAGACAAATATGGTTTTGAAAAGAAAAACATTTACATTCCACTGCAACGACTTAAGTCAAAAGACTTAAACACAAAAACCCTCCAGTCAACGTGAGGTTTTCTTAACTGAGAGATGGAACGTATTAGTTCCTTGTCAGCACTGCTCGTAGGCCCGTTTCCATGACAACACATGACCAGGTGAACTCAGAAAGCAGGAGAAAGTGATGAAAGAGAAAAAAAAACGTTTTGAAGTTAAATTAATAAACTGGTAAATCACGTTTAAATCTTTCCGAGTAGAGCAGCACAAATCAAAAGAAGTGCATTTAGGAATTAAAATGTTTAGTTAATAGAAAGTGCGTGAATGCAACACCTCACAGTTTTACAGCAACATTTTTTTTTACTAATACTTTGGTCAAAATGGGACTGAATATAGATAGCTCTTGCTTTCCTTAGCAGGTAAAAGGCTAATGTTAACTTTATTAAACAGCTTATTCTCTAGGGTGGACTAAAGTTATTAATATGGCCAACTGATTTAAATATTACTATTTATTGTTTCTGACCTACGTTAAGAAGTTTATACATTTATAAACTTGTATACAGTGTATGTCACTGTATGGGACTCATAAGGATTTTCCTCAGTTTAATCCAATAAACTGAGTCAGAATTACCCAACAGCATAAACACAGCATCTGGGTTAAACAAATATTTCACTTTTACTTTACTTTTGAAATATCTTTGCAGTTCTATAATAATTTTTGTGACTGAGAAAGTAATTAAACATCAGAGCAATATAGACATTTAATGCCGTTGTAATTGCCGAAACAGCGAAAGCTGTAAATACACAGGTGAATCCGTGGATAATATAACCTGGGGAAGAGAATTAACATCAACATACTGTAATAACCACTCTTTCCAACTGAACAGATTGTTCCTGTTTTACGGCTTTTAAAGCTTTAAACCATTGTGAAGTTATTTTTTTTATATCCCTTTCTCTATTTTTGGTTGCAGTCAATTTCTGTTTAAGTGCCTGTTGTTAAAGAGTTAAAAGCTGCTCATTTTGCTAAGATCCTGAGTTATATGCAGTGATCGTGCACGCAGTCACCAGTCAAGTAGAGGAGTCGTCTCCATAAGCAGGTTTCAGCTCACTATTGCAGATCCCTAACATTTTTCACTTTGTGAGTATGAGCATTTAAATTAGATAAGAAGTTGTTGCTGGAAACATTTTTACAGTTCTGTTTAAGAATAGATTGTTAATGTTTTACACAGCATCCCAGATCTTTTTAGAAAGTTAGTTGTGCAATATATTGCAGAGTCTGAAAGCACATGTATATGTATAGGTAAAAAAAAAGATGCTGCTGAAAAATCCACTGAGGTGGTTTGACCAATCACAGATTTGGTTACCTCAGCTTTTTTTTTTTTTTTTTTTAGATTTTTATCATCCTTTTTTTTCTCGTCTAACCCCAATCCTCTTAAGGTGCAATATTAAATTACTGCAAAGTACCTTTAATTAAAATCCAATCCCATTCCTGGTCATTCTGTTTAGGGTTTGACAGCTTGCAAAAAACCAAGTCCAACTCCAGAAAGCTTGTGATTGGGACACAACCTCTTCTTGTTTTGTGCGCCCTTCCTTTTTAAACAGGTCTACTTTTCATTTTGTGGACGCTCATGCAGGTAGCCAGTTGCCCACTAGAGGGAGATGCATCTCTGCTTCCTGGTGGCTATGAACCCTGGATAGGTTCTACAGAGATATTTTGATTAACAAAACAAATTAATCAATTCACGTGGTTCGCGTATAAAGAAACAATGGCATGTAAAAGGTGCATTTATAAACTTTGTTCTGCTACAGAGGCAAATGGTTTGACGATATCTCTCCAGCATCTTAGCAATGCAGTTACACGTATTGTCTCGAGATTCTCAGTCTCTCCAAGCAGATTTCAGAACTCTGAAAACACCTACTGATATCATCTTGATTTTTTATTTTTTTTATTTGGTGATACTAATGTACATTTCAACATCTCAACCTTTGCTGTGGTGTGAAGTGGTTGTGTTCACATGCCATGGTGTCTTAAAGGACGTAAAATATTTTAGGACTTTTGTCAAGGAAAAGCTTGTGGTACTGGATATTTAAAGACATACTTTTAAATTATCACTTATTAAAGTTATATCAAGATCTTAATAAATTTTATGCATAAACGGACATTCTCATGTTTTGAAATAAACATTTATATACTGATGTACTTGCATTATGTGATTCTTAAAGTAGGGATTTGCTTAAGGAACAGGAATAACTGGCTACAAGTTACAAACCTGAAGAATCAACAACCAAATCAGTGCTGAAAATGATTAATCTAAGCAGTGATAATAATTATAGTCTTGAATCTTTACCTGTTAAACTCTATAAACACTGAATTTAAACCAGAGTTTTGGATAATTTTGCTAACTCTAATTTTAAGGACCAACTAACCCTGAGCTGATTCTACACACATGGTCTTATTATTATTATTAATTATGCATTAAGAGTGATCTCACATAAAGTCAGTTTATTTTATGTTGCATAATAATTTGGAACATGGTGTAATTAAACTATAAATGCCTTTCCCAACAGCACAAAACTAACATTAGGGTTAATGACATAAACCAATAACTTATTTGTGAGTTGTTTTTTTTTTTTTCATTTTGCGAATAGGGAAAGAAAAATATAGAAATACAGAATTATTCTGTGTCTGTATTTTTAAAACACTGCTCTGTTTTAAATCAGTATCGGAAAAGAATATTGGTCTAATGCCTCAGGCTGCAGACTTCTGATTTAGCTGATCAATTAATTGGAAATTGTAACTGATATTGATCTCTGTTGTCAGCAAAATGCCAAAACCTAAATGTCCCAGAGTTCTTCAATTAGTTATAATTTTGTGATACATAAGGTCAAATCCTCTATTTTGTGAGGTCATAAGTCTTATTACAGCAAAGTGTAAAAAGTGAAATGGAAATGACATGTGTCACAATCTGAGTGACTTGTCCAATAATGACTTGAGCCCCTGAGGCTAATTCAAAAACTGGCCTAAATCACAGTTATTTGTGCAATGACAGTTTTCAACCACACGGTGGCAGTCGAGTCTATCACTTCAACTCGTAGTGGAAGTCCCTGCTAGGAGCAACTGTGCTCTAAAGACACTTGTTTCTGTTTTCAGTAGAAAAAGATTATGTCTGCAATTTACATGTTATCTACTTGTTTTCATGTTGTCTGTAGTCCTTCATGCTCCTAAACCATTCAGCAGCCAGCTTTTTGTCAGAAACATATTCCGGCTCTAATGCTGTAGATTAGAAAACGATACGCTGGAGGTGAAAGTAGTATGCTAATAACTTACTAATGGTAAATGTGCCAGACTGCATAGTTAAAAGTATTCCTATAGTGGTAAAACCAATCGGTTCTCTGCACTTGCACACAAAGCTGTGACAGAACAAACAATGGTCTCTTTGTCAGGTGTGTTGAAAGGCTTCAGGGGAAACACTGAAGAAATCAATCAGAATCCAATCACAGAACTGATTAAGATTTCAGCTAACCATAAGACTAACCAAAATAATTTCATGTAACACATACAGCTGTCAAAGATAATATTATGACCAGTGACGGATGAAATGAAGAGTATTGACTGTCCGTCACATGTGCCCATGGCAGTGTAGCAATTTAGACTATATTGTGCTGCATGTAGCACAATATAGCTACATAAGGAAGAAACACAAGTGAAATGGTTTCGGGGTTGTAGGCTTGCCAGTCATTCAGGAGACAAGGCAAAACTGTCTCATGTACAAACAAATGAACCCAAATCGGTTCTGACAGAGAAAGTGTTAGCTTGTGACGTTAGCTGAAAGTTTTTGAGTGTGGGGGTTGTGGAGAATTATACTTTCTCCATTAGTTTCTTGTTGTATGACGTTGAAGAGTCAGTGAGTTGAATTTATGAATTTAGTGAGTTTAATTTAACTCACCAAAATACATCTGGTCCATTTGTTCACGCTATCCATTTTGCTCATTTATTTGAGCAAAATGGCACCAAATAACAGTTTGTAATTCTCTTTGCTAGCCTGTATCTGAGCTGCACCCCAAAGAGGGCGTTCCCTAGTGTGTCGTTTCCTTTAGCCTTGGCTTTGAAGGCATTCCCTAACATTAGCCTTAGCTTTGCGCACGTGTAATTTATGTGTGTGCATGTATATATATGAGATAGAGGAAAACATAGAATTATTTATTCTCAACAGGGTGAACCAAAAGTGCCAATAAAAGGCATGGGGGTTTTAAAAATTAAACCCTAGAGCGATCAGTAGAGTAATTAGAAGTACTAAACAAAGAACTAACCTAACTAGAATCACTAAAGAAAGATGAACAAAGATTCAGACAAAAAGACTAACTAAACCTAATAATAAGAGAACTAAAACACTATGGGGGGAACTAGAAGCACTTAAGTCTAATGACACCAACTAATGTGAATTTATAACAAAGCAGGACACCAAGAGAGTTATCTGCTGCAGGTAAGACATTAATATCTTACAACCTTTTTACAAAACTTCACTCTAAAATGTTCTAAAATAATTATCTAATAAAAGTTGTGCAAAAGTACATGTTCAGTCAGTGATAAAAGTCTGCTATTTGGGTCACGAATGAACAGCAGTCAAAAGTAATTTTAATTAAAGTTTTTAAAAATCCCCAATGCACATACCCTGCAGCAGGCAATTAGCATCCAACCGGGTTAAATGACAAAAAGTGTTGATTTTTTTGGCAGCTCTGTAATTAGAAACATAATTTTTTTTAGTCATATTGTGAAATCCATAGTAAGAAGATTGAGTTTCCAGCAAAAAAAAACAAAAAAACAAAACAGAATCAACATATGAACCACTTTTGTCTAACATGCTTCTCTCTTCCTCTTGATAGCACTTTGCATGAAGGTAAACAGCATTCAGACACAGTGAGTGATGATTTTATTAGCTCCTACCAGCTGTGACCAACCCTTGCGTATTGTTGGAGGGGTAGCTGTATCTCTATGAGCACAGGACTGTAGAGACGGGGGTGGAGGAGCTCTACCCAGGCCAGGGGAAACGGGATGCGTGAAGGGAATCACAGACGAGCGAGCGCCTGTGAGTATACCAGAAGAGCTCCCTGGCAACTAGAGACAGGATTGACGCCATAAATGGGGCTCCCCTGTTCTCTCACCATGAAGCAGTCAAACAAAGGCCAGTGACAGAGGGTGGGAAAGAAGAGGAGGGGTCCTGGTATGCAGGATATCTAAACGGCTGTGAAGCTTCTGAAGGCTGGACAGCAGACAGATTCCTGCTCCTCACCTTAGCGAGCTGATCCTGCCCAGAGAATATTGAAAACATCTTCATCCTTTTTTCACTTGACATTTTGTCACGTTGCAACTACTGACATCAGCCTATTGTGATGGGATTGATGTGACAAGGCAACATAAAGCAGCATGATTGTGAATTGAAGTAAAATAATACCTGGTTTTCGAAAGTTTTCAACAAACTCAAATCTGAAAAGTGTGGCATGCGCTTAGATTCAGGCCAGTGAGAAAATCTTTGTGGAATCCCTTTAGCAACAGTTACAGCTCCAAGTCATTTGGTCTTTGACTGGGCCAATTTAACACATGAATATGCTTTGAAGTAAGCCGTTCCATAGCAGCTCAGGCTGAGTGTTAAGGGTCATTCCTGCCAGGGTTTGTCCTTTCTAACCTTTAACATGTTTTTTTTGAGAACTGACTTCTGTTGAGCTCCATCTATCTGCCCACCATTTCTGGCTAGGTTCCCTTTCCCGGAAGAGAAAAGAGTTCCTACAGTATGATGCTAAAATAATCAAGTGTTACTGAGAGGACGATGTGTTCAGGGTGACTTGCAGAGTCCGTTTTTCACCACGCAGGTGATTTAGTCACATGAGACCAAACTAGCAGGACCTTTCTGATTCTGTGATTAATGTGTCCCTTGACTTTTGTTAGGTTTGCAGATGTGCCATACTCTTACCATTTTCAGATAATAGGATGGAATTATGATATGCCTAGAGCTGGGGATACACTTTTAAAACCTAAACTTGTTAAAACTTCTCCACAATTTGACAGGAAACAACTTTTCTGGATTTATTCCAAGGTTAAATCACACAAAGAGGGGTACATTTAGAAATTTGGGGACTTCTGCTATCAAATTATTTTATTTAGTTGTATCAAAGTATTAAGTAGACGAGCAGAGCTACCACAATTTTCTGATTTGTATGTGTAAACTGTATTAGTCATGGCTATTTGTGTTGTTCTGTCACATAAATATAGTAAAGTTTGAGATTCGGAGTATTAATACATTTCCAGTATTAATACATGTTAACATGGGACTCGTGTGTCCCTGAACGTCTCACAGCTTTCTCACTTACTGGCATTGCGGGAAAGACTGAATACGGGGCAAACCGGGGCTCCAAATGGAGATGTTTAAGTTTAGCTTTAAAAGCCGCATTAATAATTCATCACAGTGAGCGCAGAGGTTATAGATCTCTCACAGAGAGCATCTTCTGAAAGAGCCAAAAATGCATACGGCGACCATTTTCACACGCGCGTGCGAGCCTCTTCGATGTTAATTACCGCAGCGTCATTCATTCGAGATGAGTCAGGAGGGGTCGCGTTTGTGGGGGAAATATTGGATTCCGGGGTGATCTAAACGCACCACCGCGGTCAAACCGCCCGCCACACCCTTCAGAGTAAACAAAAGGCAAGACGCACGTGAAGCTTCATCTGCGGGTGACGGTTGCTGGACATTACGGTTCGTTTCAATGAAAGCAATGGAGTTCAGGTAGTGCTGTGACAAACAAGCTTTTCCTCGGACATGCAGAGTTTATCTCCAAACACACGTCTTCACTTTCTACGCGTCGCGGCTGCTCGTGCAAACATGTACACAGTCGCACAGGCACGCGCACGAGCTTCACATTCCAAAATCAACCCCTTTGTTTCTGCCGCCCCCCTGAAACAGGAATTCGGTAGAGAAGCGTGCTCGTGTGGACCAGACTGTCTCCTCCCCCCACCATAAGCACACACACACCAACTCTCTCTCCTCCCTCAATAACCCCCCACTACCATCACCAATAACACACACACACACACACACCCTCAACCTCTTTGTGTGTTTATATGTGCATGCTGAGAAACCCGGTGACGGATGCTGAGCTTATAAATCTTTTTTTATTGTTTTTATCATTTTTTTTTAAATAACATGGATACATTTTATTCATCAGCAACAGCTTCTGCTGGATGTATGGAAGCCTGCACGTGATAATAAGGCGGACCGGGTGAGCGCGTGCGAGCCTCACCTCTCCATAGCCAGGATCCGGATTGCAAGGGGAGCCTGTTACCAGGAGCAAGTGCGGCAAAATTGGGACTTTTCCACCATCAGCATCCCTGCTCTCCTCGCCTCATCCCTGCTCCTCCTGTGGCCACACCACCTCCCCCTCATCCCTCACTCCCTCCCTTCTCTCTGTCTCCATATTCCGTGATCCCAGAATAGCCTCGCACCCCTTGTCCCCGGCGGAGTGTTTGGAATTTCGGGGTGATTCGAGGGAAGCTGGAGGATGGATTAGCAGAGGAGGCGCAACGGCAAAACTGGAGCAGCACGCGCGACCACGCCGGGGGGGAAGGGGGCGACGGGACTCGGTGAATTCACGGAGCCCCCGGGACAGAGGTGAGTAAAGCCTTCCGTCCCCTCCGCGTGGACTTTGCACAGGCGGGCTGCTTCTCTGAGAGGCGGACAATCAGCACATGGCTTTCACGTTTCTGCAACTGATGATCTGAGGCAGTATGCTTTTTTTTTCTGTTGGTGGAGGCATAGATATGAAATGCTCCTGTTTAAACACTGATTGATTAAAAAACAAGCAATCAAAGCAAATTAAATATACTCAACCCCTCTAGAAAATATGCAGTCATTGTGATAATTCTGGAGGCTTCATTTAAATCAGGGCAAAAATGAATAAGCAGAGGAGGTTCAGCATTTTTTCTCCTCAGTCTGCGAATTAAGTTGGGTGTTCCCTCCTCCTCAACGTGGAGAAGGCCCCTTTAGGTCCCTGTGAGAGTTAAGAGGCATTTCTAATGCTTAAACTTTTTCACAATTTCTCACAACACAAGCACAATTGTCCAGTGCATGTTTGTAGACATTTGTCAGCCATGAAGTAGTGAAGTGGAAAGAAAATGATCACATTTTAGAATATCTTTTGTTGCAAGATAAAGCATTCCTTTGCAGCAGTGGCTCCACGTTCAAGGTCCTTATCCTCCTGGAAGGGGAACCACCGCCTCAGTCTTTTGCATCATATAAGTTTTTTTTTTCTTAAAAGATTATTCTACGTTTAGCTCTATGCCGAAGATAAGGATCCTTTCAGCATGACGCTGTCACCATCATGTTTTATTGTGTGTTGCAAAGTGCCACATGTAGGCAGAGTATTTCTTATCATACCCAGGCATCCTTTTCTACATATTCTATGCCACTTGACATAAACTGCAAATTGGACTTTCGTTTTGGGGCGTTTGTCTTTTACTCTTATTTTAAACCTGGATTTATGCCATGCACAACTAATACTCCCACCTGAGCTGTGTATGTCTGCTGCTCCTCTATAGCAACCTAATGATTTTCTAGCACAGCCTGTCAGTTTGAGTGGATTTCCATGTCTCAGAATGGTTTATATGACATTTTGGATGGCGAACCGAACAAAGCTCTATCAGATGTTAAAAGCTTGGGGTGTGGTTTAACAACCTAATCCTCCTTTATGTTCCTCGGTTTTCATGATGCTGTTTGTTCTCGAGTGAACTCTACTGACCTGTTCATAAATATATTAATCCTCTGAATCAATTCACAGGCGCATAGCTCAAGCCCTGTGCATCGAAGAGACACAACCTCAGTTTATGACACTGGTTATTCAAAGCAAGTCCCCTCAAATGTTGTAAAGAACAGAATGAGTGAGAAAATTATGTCAAACGGCAACATTTGGCCGATTTGACTAAATTGCTGAGTGCCTAATAAAGAGCAGGATCCCACGAAGCTCATAGAACAGAGAGTAATTATCACTAACATGAATACCTTTGTGATTAAATACACAGGATTTCATTATAATTCAGCTGGAGTGCAGCAGGATATCATTTCACTGTCTTTTTAGCGTGTTACTTACAGCACACAATGAAAATGATCAGCGTTTCTTGAGGATATTGAATAGATTAGTGGGTGAAATTACTAAACTGTCAGAACTACAAACTAGACACGAATGGAGCATCTTTCCAGATTCAGGGATCAAAGCCGTGTACTAGTCTGGTGTGGTTTAGATGCTGTGGCGTCGCTTGCGAGTTGGCAGCAGCTTGTAAAGTTTAGCTCCCTCTCACTATCTTCTGCAGGGAACCTCTCGTCTACCATCCTGCATCAGGTTACCGTCTGTCCTTCAGCTTCGTTGATGTCTGACTGCTTTTGTGTTCACTGATTCGCCATTCCCATGAATGAGTCAGGCTACCTTGGTCTCATCAAACAGTATACTGATAAGGTTCTCTCGTGTGTGAATGCTTTCATTATGCAAATTAATAACTGCTTTGTTTGTCTGTTTTAGGCTCGCTTAGTTTTCTCCATTTCCTTAAAAAACAGATCCTATTGTTTTTAGATATTGTTCCCCAAAATCTATAGAAATAATAATAATACCGCAGCTTCAAATGGATTTTTAGCCCAGAGAGCCGGAGCAGCATTCTTCCCTTCATCGACGTTCTCCAGTCATTGTGTGGGGTGAGGGCGTTGAGGGAAGGACACCATGTGACATACTGATTGAAGGTTTTTTCACTGGTGGTCAGGTTAGCTTGGATGTAATGATTTTGATGGGCGTAGAATGTGACTGATGTAATTTTCATGCTCATTAAAACATTTACTGAACCGACGGAAGGGGACATTCATCTCAGAGGTCACCACTCCCATCGGGAAATAAATGCTTCATCAAAGGATAAAAGTGACCACTGAAAACAAGTCTGTATTGATCTGTAATAGCACATGCACTATCCCCCAACGGGGCCCAGGCTATGTCCTGCAAAACCCTAAAAGAGCTCCTGATTTTTTTTTTTTTTTGTCACACATCTGTAGATAAAGGCCTTACTATTCAAAAGAACTGATGAGATAAAAATAGCTGGATTTTGCATACAGTTCAAAAATTGGATAAAGTGGCTGATTTCTAGCATGAAGGCAGCCTTAAGAGTGGGTGGAAAGAAATAACCCATAACCTGAAATGCAGAACAAGTGATATATGAGTTTAATGAATCTGAAATGACATCCTCCTTTTGTCTGATCGTCTTTTTTTATCCAAAAGAGCAATAAAATCTCGTTAATATTACCAACATTGTGAGTGTAGGCTTCACATTAGGACAGCTAGAGCAGTTTGAAATCTGGAATCCGAGGGTTATTTATGTCTCGCAATTTTAAACCAGCGAAAAACTGTGATCCATGCTCACAGCCAAAAAATATAAAAAAACTGCTTCATCTTAATCACTTTCGACTGTGAAATGTTCAACAAATGATCTTTGATCAACCGTCTTTCTTTTTAGCCGGTAGCATAAATGTCAGGTAATTGACTTGGATTTGATGGTTTTTTTTTTCTTTCACTTAAAAGGTCACATTCATTAAAGTAGAGCAGACCCATTGCAGCGTGATGTCACAAGCTACATTTCTACTTTTTCTTTTAGTGGGTAAGCAAGCATGAAAGTCAGAGAAGTAAAAAAAAAATCTCAAACATTTGTGTTCGCCTGAATGTACACTAAGGTTTGTCAAGAACTTTTGTTTTACGCTGTTTTACAAATTAAAGTTTTTTACGTGTAATTAATGTCTGCCTCTAAGGATTTTTGACATTTGATAATATGCTCTGTAACTTTCATAAGCAGTAAACTGCTGGAGCCGCCTCCAGTCCGCCCACCACAGCTGCTCCCATAAGACCCTGATCAGAGCGCAGTGGAGTCGTGTGGACAATATTCCTCCCTGAAAAAAAAAAGAGATTCTGCTTATGTTTTTTGAAGCATTTAACATTTTTGAGAAAATCAGAAATTTTCATCAAAATGTTTTTTTAAACTAACTCTAAACTATTTCAGAGAATAGTAGATTTTTATTTCAGTCAAACAAGATCAACTTGGTTAGCACTGTTAGCATCATTAGCATTGTTACCTCCATATAATGTGCACATTATATTTCCTACATTGTGCCAAAGTGAAATTGCTTCCTTTTGCTCCCTGCAGCACTCTGGGGTTTTCTCCTCAGTTATTACTATGGTAGTGGTTTGAAATAACTTTCACCGCTCTGAATGTTTGCACAGAACACAGACATTTGTTTGGCACTTTCATTCTTTCAAACACTGAAATCTCTCTGCAGAAGGTGATTCATTTCTCCAAGGTCTCCACTGCCAGGAGGCCTCCATGACACACCACACGTTCATGTTAGTCACTTAAATGATGTGTCAGTTCTGAAACATCAATCTGTTAAAACATCTGAAACTTTTTTTTTGGCAATTTATGAAAAATAATTTTTGAGTGTGCAGCATTTGTTGAGCTGACAGCTTAAATGTCCAGAATGAAATCAATCACAATGTGATGTCTAGCAGCACAACAATCATGTTCTCCGGTTTGGTAACCTCAACCCAATATCCAACCCAACAACAGTATCAAGTCTAACTCTGATATTGGATCACATTCCCCGGTTCTCTACTAGACAGACATAAAGTGTCTATCAAGTTCAACTGATACTCTACTGAAGGTGGGTTATTCTTAACATTGGAAGCCATTCGTATGTTTGGGATCCACATTAAATCTCCACGTTATTCTGCAACTTGCGATTCTTGCTTTGCCACACGCATCCATACGCTGTTTCACCACCACCGCCGCTGCCTTACTCACCTCAGTCACACATGGACAGGCACAATGCATGCAGACCGCTTACAATAGACTTATCCAAACACTTTCATGATGTTTGCAAGCATGAGTGTACATCAGCTCCAGCCACTTACTCATGTGATGTATCCCAGAGGACGAATGCTGGCGTGATAGATAAACGACCCCCTTTCTCTGAGCCTGGAGCTCATTTTATGTGTGTGGGTGTGTGTGTGTGTGTGTGTGTGAAATGTGAGTTAGGTTGAGGTTTAAATGCTGACTGGAGTAGGTCACTGAGACCAAGCGGCTAGTGGGAGTGAGACCCCATCCTCAGCATCTTGCTAAGCTGCTTTCAGCTGAACTGGAATCTCTTCCTTCACGGCATCTTCTCCGTTTCTAATTCGAGTCCCTTTTGTCAACTTCCCCTCGACCTCCAAATGTGCATGCTTCTCTTTTGATGTGTACTTATCTCGGTCCTGTTCTTCCTCCCCTCTCCAACACGTTTCCAGGAGTCATGGAAATTAGATGGGAGAAGTCTTTGATTCCCTGCGCATCACAACGCCTCCGGGTCGGGGCCTCTTATCTTGCCAAAGAAACGGTGATAGACAAAGAAAACCAAAGGATAATGGCTATGAAATGTAGTTGGGTATAGAGAGAAGTGAAGAATAACAAAAAGGGAAAGGTGTAATGATGAAGAAAGGTAGATAAAAATTTTACATATATCAGAATGGCCTAATCAAAGATCTGTTTTGCAAAGAATAATGGGGTAAATGTGCCAAGCTAACAGAGACACATATACAGAACCTGCGGTTATTAATGGGGAAAAATGTTTCAAAGTATTGACTCAAGAAGGCTGAATAATTTGCAATTATGTGGCAATTTAGTAGTTAGAGTGGCCTAGTCAAAGGCCAGACCGATTTTTCAAACAATACTAAGCTAGAGGTATGTAAAAGCTGCAACTCTTGGAGTAAAAGGTTGTTCCAAAGTTTGGAGGGAGGCTAAATCTTTTGGAGTAATGTAGTACTTTGTGTTGGTTTTACTGCATAAAATCCCAATAAAGCAATTTCTAGAGGTATGAAAACTTTTGCACAATACTGCCCCAAAAATAGTCCGTCAGACATATTTGGCACAGCTAACATTGCAAGAGTGAGGATAAACCAGAGGAGAAATAACACAGAGGGGAAAAGAGGTCAGGTAGAAAGCGTTAATAAAATGAAATCAGATATGAAGAAATCAGGTGAAATCAAAGTAGAGCAGACGGTAAGTGAATGAGAAGTAGCGCAACTACTAAAAAATGGGACAAGGAGATGTGGGAGGCAGGGAGAGCAAGATTGACAGATACAGAAAGGAAGAAATCAACAGGATGGGAAGGAAGATATTGGTAGGAACAGGGAGCTGTAGGAAGAACCGTGAATATTTAACTCTGTTTGACTTTCCATCTGTGCCTCTGGCCCTTTCCTCTCTCGGAGGTCTTCTGCATGCCTAAAGGTTACTGAAGACACCGTACTATATATATATACTGTATATGTGTGTGTGTGGAAGATAAATTTGGGGTAAACAGCTGTTAGGTTGTTGAAATGGTTCCTGCTCAATTCAAAGCTTTGAAGAACCCAAACAGCTAGAATGTCTTTTGATTATAAAGCAGCTCCAGGTACTGCAAACACAAACTCACTGCTAAGCATCCCAACACAACAGTGTGCGTAGGTCATGTGTCTATGTTGCAATAACAACAGTATCACATCAAATAAATGATGATTCAATGTATAAAAAGGCATGTCCCGTTTCCTCGCAGCCACAGTAATGGCTGACAGTTTCTTAGTCATTTTTTTTCTCCTTTATGCAATGTACAGTTTACATACACAAACATTACTATGCCTTAAAAGAATTTTGGTAAACCCAGATAACGATGTCATGGTGTATGCCAACAACATCATTCAGCCGTGACCATCAGGTTAATTAGGCTCTACATTTCTGTTAGGTTTGAATGTGTTTTTGCTTGGTTGTTTGCCTCGTGTCTGTGCTGGACCTCTGGAGAAAAGGACCTCAGAAAGACCTTTTTCTTGTTTGACATCATGGAACATTCAAAAGAAATTGGACAAGATAACAGGAAGGGAATTGTCGACCTACTTGTGTCTTGTTCTCCCTTTGGTACAATTTCGAGAGAACTGAGGATGTTGTGCGCATTTGCTCTGAGAGTTATATCCAAATGTAAACACCATGGCAATATCCAGCTCTTACGCTGGTTGGGAAGGCATCATATTTTGGCTTTTGCCAAAAATTTCAACAATTAGAAAAATAACCCAAAGTCCTCCGGACATTCCAGCCGATGACCATTTGTAATGTTATCCCAACAGGTTGCGACTGGTCCCACCCCAAGATGACATCTCCCAAAACCAAAGCCAAGAAGAAACCACCCAAAGACAGCATGACTCTGCTGCCATGTTTTTATTTTGTGGAGGTACGGATAAATTGGGAATATGAAAGAATTATTGTTGAAATGCATATTTGTATTGAAATAGTCACATCTGTATATTTCTGTCTTAACAATGCCGACATTAAATCAATGTCTGAGCTTTTCTTGCACATGTATATTGTATGTGCATGCAGCTAAAATGAACATTAGATAACTTACTCTACTCCAACAAAATAAATAAAATCTTTGTCACTTGTCCTTGGTTTTGTTTTACGTGTTGTTGATTAACATGTGTCGACACATTCCCGTCCAGCTCCCCATTGTCCTGTCGTCCCTGGTGTCTCTGTACTTCCTGGAGTTGACAGATGTCCTTTACCCGGCGATGGTGGGCTTCCGTTGCTATGACCGCGACCTCTCCATGCCCTACGTAGAGACTGGAGATGAGCTCATCCCCCTGCTGATGCTGCTGAGTTTGGCGTTTGCCGGGCCAGCCGCTTCCGTAAGTCCGTCTCACGTCTTTCAACACAAAGTAGCGCGTCCTGTAATATTTGCGAAGTTGAGGGAAAAGAAAAACTCTGCATCTGGTGACAAAAACCAATCTCACAGCATGATGCTGCCACTGCCGTGTTTCACCATAAACAAATTATTCATGTTGCACAAATGTTGCTCAGTTGTAAATACACCTAACTAGCCTCCATTGCCCCTCACCGAACCAAGATCTTACCATTGAGTTTCCTAGACCTCATGCAAATTCCAATGAAACACTGAAAAATACAAAAGTCAGAAAAATAGGCAAATGTCTAGCAAATTCAGACTGCTCTCTCTAATGTAATATTGATATTTAGACTGATAAACATCCAGATTTCCATTAAACATTATCAGTCACTCCCTGGCCCCCAAATCGATAGACACCAACACAAACTACAATTATCCATCAGCAGCATGGAAACGAGCAGCGGTCATTTATCACTCTGATTGGAAGTGATATCTGTTCGATAGCACCTTGCTCTGCTTTCACCCCGCCATACCTTCCCACACTAGATCAAAATCACAGACATCTGTACCTGATGGGAATAGCACTTTAACACTTTCACTTGTTTGTCTTTGTTCTACTCTGCTCTTCTTATCTTGCAAAATGCAAACAGTTGAAAAAGTCCTACGTGAGTCAATCTTTTCCCTTTCTCTTCATTGCTGGCCATAGATCATGTTGGGGGAGGCGGTGATGTACTGCATGCAGTCCAGACTGAAGACCTGCCCCAAGTCGGAGGGCAGCATAAACGCCGGCGGCTGCAGCTTCAACTCGTTCCTGCGCAGGACTGTGCGCTTTGTTGGTACGTCCGGCCTCCAGGCCCGTTTAGAAGTCACAAACAAGTTACAATGAATTTGCTGGGAATTTGCATTCAATCAACACTGGTCAAAATTTGTATATTTATACAAACTTCCAGTTAAATGTGACTTGGCGAGAGTCATTGTAGCCATCAACAATCTTTTGGTATAACTACTGCTGGATCATGGAAGCTCATTAGCAAAAACTAGTTTTCAACTAAATGTAGTCACATTGTAATGAATCAATTTCTGATTATATTTTATCACCTCTGTATTCTGGACCAGGTTCACGGCTTCAACATAAAGTAGTTGTTTTTCATTCATTAGATTCTGCCAGACATAAAATATAACTTTTTGTCAACTTATTTCATTCTTGTCTTCTATTTTTTTCCGCATAAAGATGAAGTTTATTATGGCCAAATTCCAAAAAACGTTGCTCTAACTTACATATTGTAACGCATTTGCATCCTTGCAAAAAAGCCAACCCCTTTAAAGAAAACTCAGCAGTTTTTTTTTTCAAGTAGAAAGGTCAAATATCGGACAGGAATTATGGAAGACATGTTGTTGAGGTACAAACTGCTACAGGGCATTTCAACTAATGTTGTTGCTACTCTATATGTCTGGATAGCTTTGAGGATGTTCCCCCTGTTTGGATCACAGTCAACACCAACTTGTGAACCCAGTTCTTATTTTCAAAATCACAAAAATTTTCATACGCATTTCAGGCTCCGATTATCCAAGTTCAGCTAAGCCTTATTTGTAGAATGGCAATTTTACTGTGATCCAAAGTTCCCAGTGAGTCCCAACTTCATTTCATTTTTCAAAGTAAAGAAATAAGCTAATTACAGACATTAAATGAAGGGTGACTTAAAATGAAACCGACTTAAGAAGCTGAGATAATGAAATACCCGAGGCAAACTTTGAGCTTTGAAGCCAAAAGAGTAATTAATTCACTTTCCTGTATTTCTCTCCCTGCGTGTGTGGGGGCGTGTGTGTGTGTGCGCATCAGACCGACAGCTTATGGTGTCACTTCAGGTTGCTGCAAATTCACACTGGGTTTTTTTTTTCCCCCATTGCAACACGTGTCTCAGAAATGAACCGCTCTGTGTGAGGAAGGCACTGGGCGCGTTGTTTTTTTTTCCGGTTCATTCCCCATTCCCCAAGGCTGCATTCACCTCCGTTGCCTCTCTTTCTCTCCCTCAGGTGTTCATGTGTTCGGTCTCCTGGCAACAGCCCTGGTGACAGATGTCATCCAGTTGGCTACCGGTTATCACGCCCCTTTCTTCCTCACCGTGTGCCAGCCCAATTACACGGCTCCAGGGGTGTCATGTGACAACAATGCCTACATCACGCAAGACATCTGCATGGGGAAAGACCAATATGCAATCATGTCAGCAAGGTAAAAATGTGTTTGTATTTATTTAGCGCAGAATCTTATTTATATAATATTAAATGTGTGTACATTTAGTATTTTAACATGAATACAGCCGGCGTTAGAATAGACAAAGCTGATTTACATTTATTTAGGATTTCATGAAATTAAAATTGAAATAAAAAAAAACTTAAATGTTTTTTTGTTAAGCAAAAATTTGCATGTGGTTGCGGTTCAGGAAGGATTTAGGTTTGTGGCTTTTTGCATGCAGGGGATCAGACAAACAAGCTCCAGCGAGTCGCTGTAAAAGGCTTATTAGATCCATACACGGGAATGATCACAGCTTAGCGCCTCTGATACAGGGATAATCTCAGTAACTGTATTACAAGAGTGCATGTGAGTGCTTTTCTCCTCAAGGGGAGCCGTTATTAAAATACCTAAAAATGTAGATGTTTTGCACAGGACGGCATGTTTTCTATTATTACCTTTTGTCGCCAGGGACAGTGGGACGAAGCGAATAGTTTTGAGAAGTGGAGGAAGAAATAGAGATGTAAAGAAATTAATTGTAAAATTAATTCTATGAATCATTTTGTTTTCTTTTGTTTTTTTATATAAGCATCTTTGATGTCACATCAGCCAGATTCAGCTCCACTTACGTACCCCAGTGTGCCACATTTGTGGATAGCAAGTTGTCGTGTCATGTATTGTACCTTTAAAACAAATTCAACATTTTTTACACGTAAAAATTCTGAAAAGTGTGGTGTGGACTTAAACAACCCTCAACAATAGCTGTAAATCTTTCGTCTCTACCAGCAACAACCCAAAGACTGAAATGTGTGGACGTTCTATTTTTGTGAAATTGTTCAAGATAAGTCAGACTAAATGGAGAGAATTTCCGCGCATCCATCTCCAAGCCCTGCCACAGATTCTAAATAGATCTGGGCTTTGACTAGGCCATTCCAACACATGAACAATAGTAGAGTATTGTTTGGAAAAAAAAAAAGAGAAAGATTTGTCCCCCCAGGATCATTCTCTACTTACCTGCTTCTCTGCTCAAGCTAAAGAAAGCATCCACACGTGTCATGAAGGCGTGGTGTGTGCAGTGCAGTGTTAATTTTCCACAACACAACGTGGCCAAAAAGTTTCATTTCGGTTGCATCTGACCATTTTCAATAGATTTGTTCTAGCTACTCTTCTGTAAAAGTCGGGGCGTGCAAAAGTCCCTCCAGAGTTACCATGGTTTGTTTGGATGCTCTACTGATTTAAGCAGTGCTTGGTGAGTCAGTTTAGGCAAACGGCCATATCTGTGCAGGTTTTACAATGTGCCATGCTCTTTTTGTTGTTGGCCATTGAACAAAGCTCCTTAACTTCTCCAAAGCTTGTGACATTGTTTTATAAGCTAACCCTGATTTCGACTCTTGAAACATTATCCCTGATTGGAAGCAGATGAATTTATACTGAGATATTATTATTTTGTTGGGTAATTTTTTAAAGCAGTGGCTTGGACTGGATTTTATTTAGGGGTATCATAGTAAAGGAGGTTGAATATAATTGCAGACCACACTTTCAGATTTTTGCTTGCAAAACTAGAATCATTTTTCTTCCACTTTCCAATTATGCCCTACTTTGCATTTGTCACCTAGATTCCTAGGAAAATACATGTAAAAAAATAAACATCTACATTTATTTTTTCCACTTCTAATTTTCCTGCTCTTTTCCTGTAGGAAAACCTTTCCATCCCAGCATGCTACGCTGTCTGGCTTCGCAGCTGTATATATCTCTGTAAGCACTTCAGCTTTATAAGATTCTACTAGCATGATATGTTTGTGGATGAATGCCTATTTATAAACCTGGAAAAATACCCAGTTGAATCTGTTTATATTTGTATTTTTTTGTGATGCATTGCAAAGCCACAAGTTTTCTTCTCTGTTTCTTCATCGCTTGACAAAATGAATACATATTTTACTTTTTTACCAATTATAAAAAGGCTCATATCTTTTAAATAATACGCAAAATCAAATTTTTATGGCCAAATACTTAAAATAGATTCTGCAAACCTTTGACTTGAAGAGTTATGAATAAGAACCAAGTACTAGAAGAATTGAAGATTCAACTGGATTAACAATATTTTGCAGTAAATTAAAACAATGATTTTATCTAAAGCATGTCAAACATCTCCAGCTTTCTCACTGCATCACTAATAATCAATGTTGTATAAATAAAACACAGCTAAGAACAATTTCCTTATTTACATGACAGAAAACAGCTCACTCTCTTTTTTTTGTTTAACACACCTCAATATGTAGATGTATGCTGTATCAGTTCAAGATATGCTAATGTTTTCTGCAAAAAATAAAAATACAGCCAAGTCTGACTTCATATTTGACAGAAAAAAGCTGACTTACTGTAAGATACTAGATTGTTAACAATACCAGCCTTTCTGTCAAAGACAATCATTAGGAATTTCTATAGACAATAAACAGAACGCCACAATGTCTGAGGACGCCGCCTGTGTTAGTCAGCTCTGCAGTCACACATTTCAGTATGATCTCAAAACAGACTGAATGATGACAGATGGGATATGTTCAATTGTTCTAGCAAAGAGTGCAATTAAAAGTCAGTGTTACTAACTTTGAAAATAAGCCTCCGTGTGTGAATACGTGGAGTCTTGCCTCAACAGTCAGAGTTTCAAAAGATTCACAACATTTCCAAATCCAGCATATCCCCTTACAGATACAATTAGATTCCGCGAAACCATAAAAACAGAGCAATCTTGTCGTAATGCACTAAGCTTTCTCTTATTAGTTGATGTTTTAAAAGCAGTGGCCTGAAGGATCTGACAAGATGCGTCTGTAAAAGATTTTTTTCTTTCTTGATTCCTTCTATCTTTCGTAGCTCCTCTGACTTTGCCCTTAAACATTGACACTTGAGTTATGGAAGTCGTCAGTGCAACATGGTTTATACTGGGTATGAGGCATTCACTGATCAGAAAAAAGTAGGATTTTTACTTTTCCAATTGGTCGACCACGCGTACAGCCATATGATAACCGATTTTGGTTTTCAATGTTGATTATTTCATTCATTTTTGGTGAATATTGGTTAGTGTGTCTTGATGTGTCTGTACTGTGCTGCAAAGTATTGTTTTTCATCATTGCAACATCGTCCCTTGTGCAAATATATACACAGATGCACTCTTCCTCATCAGTGGCTATATAACTGCTGCATCACTGGATCCTGTGTGTCATTAAAACTCACTGAAAAGGCACTGACTGTCATCTGTTGCAAGACAGTAAGGAGGAAAATAGTTGCTTACTGTCTAATCTGTGCTCTCATATGTATTTTTTCTCAATTACTGGTATGTATCTATTCTTTTGTTCAATTCTCAGAGAGCGTTTTTGTCACATTCTAAGACTATGAACAAATGAAGAGCCAAGAGAAAAATCTACTCACATACAAACATATTTTGAGTAAATCTATATGGGATGCAAGTAGAAATTTCTCACTGCTGACAGATTTTCCCTCTTGCTATGAAGAGAAGGATTTTTTTCTGCTCAGTGGCCTGTGGACAAGCTTGTTAAAATATATTTTTTATTTTTTTGCAAAGCCTGCCATTCTGCCACTCAGCTGTCTTCTATTTTATGCAATCAAAATACAGTAGGCATGCCGGAAATGTGAATGCAGCAAAAAATATATTCTTGTTTTTTTTTTCCCCCTTTCCTGCTCACTCATCAACTCTGTTTCTGTCAAAAGATGTCAAACTGTCCAACTGCGCGCACGCTATTCCTTTTCCTACTCTCTAAACCAGAAGCAACATAATAATCTTTTTAATAAGTCATCCCCTGGTTATTTATGCCCTATATTTTGTTTCATATTTTGTCTCATTTCGACTACACAGTTTATGTGATTAACTAACCCAGCTCAGCTCCAATTAGTCAACAGTTTGTATTTCTCATAAATTGGTCTCAGGATGGGCTTGTATTGTATCGTTTATCATTTATTGCGATAAATTACTTATCATGATAAGAAATTTGACATATCATTGCTGCAACAGATTGCAATTAATGACGTTTAAGACACCCCAAAACTGTCCTTATTGTCAGGATTGATAGTTTTACTATTTTTTCCACCGTTTGTTCAATAAAACACATAAATAAATGCAAGCAAATTTGAAAATAGACTTACTTTGTGCAGCTTAGTTGTTTGTGGGGCTGTCACGTAAACGCACTGTCATACAGCTACCTAAAAAATAAGCAATAAATAGTTTCTAACATCATGTTCATCACAGTGACAATAGTGCAAAAGACTGCACTGATATCCTATTTTATTTGCAAGTGTCAGAGTAAAGGGGACAGAATCTTTCAAGTTAAACATTAAAAACCACACGTCCGTTTCAATGACATCACATTTATGTGCTACATTGCAGTGGGCCATCACATGAAATCCCCAAAAAAACACACGCACATTTGGGTTTCCCATGAAGAAATGTGAAAAAGAAAAAAAAAAAAGAAGCGTGTCGAACTGCACCTTGATCCCCCCACACGTCTCTGTCTTTTGCAAATCCGTGCATGTCTCTCTCCCCACAGATGTACTTCAATACCAGCATCAATAGCACGACTAAGCTGCTGAAGCCCCTGCTAGTGTTCGCCTTCTGCATGGCTGCGGGCCTCGCTGGCCTGACTCAGATAACGCAGCACCGCAGTCACCCGATAGACGTCTATGTGGGGTATCTCATAGGAGCTGGCATCGGAGTCTATCTGGTGAGTTGAGAGAAGAGCGCCCGTGACGGTGACACACACATGGAGCGCGGATCCTGTCGTGCCTCAAACGATTTAGAGTCAAAGCAAATGGAAGCAGGGGTCAATCGTTTTGATCTGTATAATGCAACATAAAAAGTTGTTAGCTTCTCTTTTAGGAGCTAGTTTCTCCTCCAAAGTGTATTTAAGTCAGTATGCAGCATGGTAAAAACATTTTTATTATTATTAATCTGTTAAATTATTATATTGTCTTTCTTTGAACAATGGCACAGCATGTGCTCACAAATTCTTGATTTTTGCACCACTTCCATTCTCCCTGTGTGGCTTCCATATTTTTTTCTTTCAGCATTTTTTTTTCACATGCTATATATAGCTATTTCTATTAAGGAGGGGAAGCGAGAGAGAATAAATAATCCGATAAAGATTCTCTGAAGAATTTCACACTTCGTTTTAAGAAAACTTGTCGTTGCCAATTTCCACGCTACTCCTCTCTTTCTCCAGTCTCTCGCTTTTTGAAAGGGGGGGCGATTTCTGCAGTTTAAAGGAGTGAAGAAAAGGGGGGCAAAGACAGTGATTCACACTGACCTTAGGCATAGCAAAAATAGGGAGAGACAGCTATTCATGGACACTCTCCGCTCTAATAGAAAAACTTCCAAAAAACATTCAAGATGCTTTCACACCCGTAATTTAATATGTACAATGCTTGCATCTCATTATTTTTCTCACTCTGCCTTGTGTCTGTTAGGCTGTGTACGCTGTGGGAAATTTCAAAGCATCAGAGGAAGATTCTCCCTCTTTGCAGCGACTGACGTCGGTTCATCACAAGGATGGGCTTAGGGTGTTGACCCAGCGGAGCCACGATTCCCTGTACAGGAAGACTCCCAGGGTGTCAGAGAGCAGGGAGGAGCTGGGAGCCGGGCTAGGGTCCGGAGCCCGCAGTAAGGTGAGAAGGGACAAGGCATCCCTGGCCTCGCTGAAACGAGCCAGCGCCGATGTCGAGCTCCTGGCGACGCGTGGCCCCATGGGCAAGGAAACCATGGTAACCTTCAGCAACACCTTACCCAGAGTCGCAAATGGCAACAGCCCCATCTCCCCCTCCGATGAGCCAATCGTCACGCAGCGCCACATGACCTTCCACGTGCCCTTCGATCCCCAGAGGTCCCGGCAGTTGGTGTCCGAGTGGAAGCAGCGCTCGCTGGAGCTCCGCAGCCAGAGCTCGAGAGATGAAGACGAGGGAGAGGATGAGAGGGACAGAGGAGGCGGCGGGGCTGCTGGGGAAGGAGAGAGCAAGGGGATGCCTTCGTCTCTTTACCCAACGGTGCAGGCCAGCAACGTTACCGCCACACCGGCAACGGCAAGGATGGCTGTGGCACCTCCGCTGGTTCACATCCCCGAAGAGGCCTCGCGGCCTCCACCTGTTTCCCCCAAGAGTGCTAAAACGAGAGCCAAGTGGTTGTCACTCACAGAGGGAGGAAGTGTGAAAGAGCCTGGATCAGGACCCATAGCGGTGTCGACTCCCAGGGTTCCCAACACTCAGCCCAGCCAGCCTCCCAGCCAACAAAGAGTCACTCAGGTGAGAAAGATGCCAGAAAACTGTTTTCATGCTTCTTAAAGCGGGGGAAGGTATTGTGTAGAATCATTTTTTTTCTTTTTTAGTTTTATATCATAATATTGTTCCCTTGTCTCAAACAAACCTTGAGCCTTTAATGCTCCTTTGGTTCTTTCATACGTGTGAGGAATCTTTGAATCTCCCTTAGCAACCATTCCGGGGTACCTAAAAACTTGCTCATACAAACCCCCGCCTACTTCCACAAACCTCCTTGTTGCTCAGTCTCCAGTCGAGCGTTCGCCTCACAGAGCACTCGTACCCCACGCCTTCCTCACTTAGTTCCTCTAGACTAGCAGCAGCGGTAATGAGCAAACACCTGATGGAACTGCATCTGCAGAGCTCATCATAAAAACCTACTTTTCACACTGGTACTCCTAAGAACAGTCATACACGACATCATGATGGAGCATTGTTATGTTGATATGCTGAAAGCGGAGAACAGGTGTTTCTTAAAGACTCAGAGGCTCAATTCTAAGGCGTCAATTTGTAAAGTCAAATTTAAAGTCAAAGACATGTTTATCATATAAAGCATTTTTATTTTGAAGACAACAAAGTTAATTGACTGTGTTACAAAATGCCAGTGTGTAGCACTGTCATTCTGCCGGTTTGGATGGTACCATTGAAAATATATAGTACCACCCGAAAGGCATAATTCCAATTTTCTAAAATACAGGGGCTACCTTAAAATTATTGTTTTACATTAGAACTACAAACTTATGTCTTCATGGGATCATTTGCAAAAAGTCATCAATCATTTCTCATTTCACAATTATGTGCTACTTTCTTGATCTATCATAAGAAAGTAAATGATTTTAGGGGTACATTTTATAGGGCACTGTATAGTTTGAACAGGAGAATTGATTTAGCAGCTGCCTGATGCTGGACAAACTAAATAACTCCGATTTATTTAGGCGGTAATCAAAGCCAAGCACTAAAGGAAACAATTTGCCTGAGTAGTTTTCTCAGTGATTCTCTCATTAGGACTGTAAATGTAGCCGAAATTAACATGTTGCTGTCATCATATAGTTTATACATTGACTGCTGCCCCTTCCTGCAGGTCATAGCCATGTCAAAGCAACAGGGTCACGGAGGAACCACTTCGTCGGCCAAGACATCAGAAGGGGGTTCCTCCTCGGGCGGTGGCTCCAACTGCTCTGAATCACCGTACTACCGCATCCCGTCTGATAGAGACAGCTGCACCGGCAGCAACCCAGGGAGCGCCGCTGGCAGTGGGAGCATCGTCACCATCGACGCTCACGCCCCCCACCATCCGGTGGTGCGCGTGTCAGCCAGCAATGGCAAGCCATGGGAGTGGAGGAACACAATCAGCGGCAACATGATGAGTGCTGACGCGTCGGGCGACAAGCACCGCATGGCTCTGCAGCGGCAGGACAACGTCTGCCACTACCGGGACTACCGGACGCTGCCGGGGAAAACAGACTCGCTCGGCTCTTCCACGACCAGCGGGAGTGCAGAGGTGGGGGTGGGGTTGGGAGTGGAGCTGCCCCCGCCATCCCTTCCCATGGCCTCATCGCCTCTGCCTCCTCCGCCTCAGTTGTCTTCCTCCCCTCTTCCACCACCTCCATCCCCTTCCCCGTTGCCTCCACACTCAGGCCCTATTCCCATGCCTCCACCACCCCCTCATTCTAGCTCCCCTCACTTGCCCCCACCCCCTCACCCGTCTTCCTCCCAAATGCCCCCACCTCCTCACCCGTCCTCCTTGCAAATGCCCCTGCCTCCTCACCATTCCTCCTCACAAATGCATCCTCACCCTTTATCCAACCAGATGCCTCCACCTCCTCACCCATCCTGCTCTCCACTACCTCCTCCACCTCTTCCCTCCTCATCTATGCCTCTTTCCCCCCACCCCTCCCACTCCGGCATGCTTCCCCCCCCACCCCACCCTGACCTGCTGATGGATGGCCACGGCCAGGCCCTGTCCCGCTCCTCCACCCTTCCCCGCCGGCCCTCTGTGTCGTCCCGCAGCCACGCTGAGCAGGAGCACTACTACAAGGCCATGCAGAATGAGAGGATGTTATAGTTGGGGAGAGGTGAGGACGAGAACATGCATTGTCTCAATGTTAGAGATTGCACTTGAAATGACATAACTAAGGTAGGCAGTACAAGAAACCAGGCTGCAATGGGTTAGTAGAGATTTCCGACTTCTGATAAACGACAAAAAGATTTGGAGTCACCGAGGGCGCTGGGGTCTGTGAGGAGGTCTTGCTGCTTAAAAAAAAAGCTCAGCGGGGTGGCTGTTTTTCCTTGTCTCTCTTGCTTATCCTGCCACAGCACCAGCCGAGACTGAGACGAGAAAAAAGGGAATGAAGGAAAACAAGACGGAGAGGGGGAAAAAAAAAGTGAAGCCCGCTTGTGCTTTTGCCTCCGGTTTTGTTAGCATCTCTGGAGTTTCTTTAAGGACAGGTTCAAAAGAAGGCACTGAGAAAGAGATATCACAATGGATGGTGTGGGATTTGCTAAATCAAGTTCCCCTGGAGAGGAGACTGAGAAAACAACTACAGGCAATGCATGCTCATCTGAAACCAGAGCAGCCATTTGAGGTTTTCCTGTGATCTCTTTTTATCCAGCTGAAACACTCTTGTTCCAAAGCACCGTACAGCAGAGAATATGGCCAATTCAGCAAATTTAATCACAGGTTTAGGAGTATTAACTACAGCTCACAAAGGCTTGAAAGTGAGGGCATTGTCTTTTTGATGCCAAGCAGGTGTATCGGCATGCACCAGAGATGCTCGACTTAGGAAGGAGAGGTGAGTATAAATAGGATCATGCACTGCTGGGCAACCATCTATATGGACGTCACTGAATGGATTATGGCTGTGAACATTAGAGGCAGTGGAATGGAAAGAGAATCGCTTCTAAAATGAAAAGTGCAGCAGGAGCACTCGGCACAAAGCGCCGGGCTCATGGTGGGACTTTTCAGCAAGCGAAACCCGCCACAGATTGAAGATCGAAACACCGAACGTAGTTGAGCATTTTATGAACCCATGCCAGCATAGGCTTCTCAACCATGTCCCCCGTTGAAATGTCAAAGTCGCTCCAGCCAGCGAAGCTGATCTTCCTATCCAGCACGTCTCAAGAAGATGGAGGGTTGGATCGCGAAAAGTTTCATAGATCAACACAGACACACTTTTCAAAACAACTCCTGAGTTATCTGTTTGTGAAATATTTTTTTAGATATATTAGCCAGGAGAGCTCTTCAGGAATACTCAAATTTGTTAATTTACTACTTTATTAAAACTGGACTGTGGTCAACTGCTATTCACCCTTTTGTGGGCTCCGAGTGATTGTCACTCTTGTTAGCCTTTTAGTTATTGCACCAACACTTCTTTTCCCCCTAAAAACACATCTTAATACAGGTGAGATTGCTCTTTGGGAGCCTTAAGGAATTTTAAATTAATTCTCTTCATTTTTGTCAAACTAATTTCCATTTGGGCCATGTAAAGAATATGAATGAATCATCCTCAAAGAGCCAAATATACTGATAACCCCATTAAAATATTTAAAATATTCGATGAGATAATGAATATCTTTTAGCTTTGATATTATTGGTACTATACATTTAAAAATTACTTTGAAACTACTTTATTATAAAGCACTAATGCGCCATTTTTTATTGATGGTTGAAGCCCATTGAGAGTTTGAATCCTGCTTTTATGGCAATCTCACATTTCAAAGACGAGGAGTCTTATTTTGAGGAAAGTCTGTTAGCTATACTGTGAAAGTCCTTTTTTCATCCTTCTGTCACGGGTACTCTTAGTATATTTGGTGTCCCTGGTTACCATTGTGATTTCCCACATTTTCTGGGTAGTCACATACTTGCTTAGAGCCAAGTAAAATGATACATGACAGAAACATCTAATCAAATGGCTGCTGTTTTAGCCCCACATGTAGCTATAGGGAAGGTTTTGAAACCAAACAAAGCAGCAAGGCCTGGTGCTCAATCTGGGTGATTTTCTTATTTCTACTTTTGCAGAAGCTACGCCGATGTAAATATGCCTTCGTAACGAGAAGAATCTCTCTCAAATAAAGTTAGTTGATGGACAAAATCCTTTGATCTACCTGAGCTCTGGGGGGATTTAACAGAAAACTGATAAATTCCTCCAATGGCAGACGCACTCTGATTTTCATGCAAAGTTGCAGAAAAGGATGTGGCTTGGTTGAGGTCTGTGGTTGTAAGGCTGGGTTAGAAGTTATAAATTGAAATTTCTGAGCTGCTTTGGTGCTGAGAAATTTGTGTAAAACATGTAGTATTAAGCTTACCTGTTTATCTTGAGGTTAAATTATGACGCTAAGTAGAATGATTGCAGCTTGTACTGCTGCGATTGATGGGTAAAAATAGCTATTTAGCTTTAAACCCAGGAGAACTAAAATAACAAATTAACAGATATTTCCTGAAAATACTTCAAATGTATTAATTTTGTCCCTCATCAAATATTAAGCAACATGATTACTCTGTAAAGCCCCAAATATGAATATTTTCAAAGAAATATTTGAAAGCTCTAAAGCAAAATTCAAGGTAACGATAAAGGTGTTTGGCTCGTCAATTTTTTTTTGTTTGTTGTTAAAAATAATCTTTTGTGTTCCTGACAACCTTTTTAGTTTTAGCCACTAGGTCCTGTAATACACTTAATTGCAAGACAAACTAACAAAAGAAATTGTCTAGGGCAAGAAAAAAATACTTAAAGATTTTTTATTAGTTAAAGAAACTAAATGATTAAGAATTTCTGTAATTTTTTTCGTCAGTTGCACAATAAACAGTTTAAATGAATAGTAAGAAAAGGGATATTTGCACAACCTTTTGGTGCTCATTTTAAACACCCCCGTGTTGAGAGGATAATTATTAAACCTTTAGCTCGTTCTCTCCTCTCGTTCCCGGGTCGAGGGTCTCCGTGCGTAAGGGTGAAAGCACATACACATCAATCTACTGTTCCACTGCAGACATATCCAGAGTTTATTCAGACAAGCAAATGCATCAAAATCATACCAATAACACACCAGAATCATCAGAACCTCAAAACCACAAGACAGACATTAATCACCTGAAAGAAGCAGAAAAATGGACAAATACAGAGACCAATACGGATTCGCAGTCTCCGGAGAGCACTGGTGCCGCCGCACCCCAACAATCTGATTAATTATTTTAGCTCTGAAACTTTTAAAGGAAGGTGTGTTCTCTTCTCTAATGTATGCAATCTGGGAGGTCTTCCTGCTTCCCTGACTACAAGGAGTTTCAGATTTCAAAGGGAGGATGCTCCAAATGATTTTATGACTTTTCTTGCGAGGCCTGGAGGAGGTGTGACAATGTGCTTCTTTTCTCACGTCTCTGTGAGATCCTAAATTCTCCAGGTGTCCGCACAAGACAGGACCCTAACTCTTATATGGGTTCAGAAAAAGGTTATCTTAACAGGCCTTGTGAGAGACTCCTCTGAATAAACAGATCCTTGCTGTAAACTAAAAGTGGCGCTGAGGCTGGCAGAGCTCTCTCCCAACCAGAATATCCAACAGGCCAATCTGGATACAAGAACTGGCACAATTATCTTTTATTGTTGATGATCATAGACTAGTACATATCCAAATTAATAGCTAGAACTGTTAATATAAAACTACAGATTAGACTAATTTTATCAAGTCATGCACATTATGTCTAAGAACAATGTTCTACTGATCAGACTGTTGATTGAGCTAAATCTAACTAAATGTTAACTTAAATTTGAGGCCAACTCAAGATAATGTTGATCTGTCTAATATTTAAACATGTGCTTAAAGTTAAAGCTAGCATAATTGGATTATCATTTCCAACACCCAGCACACCTTTTTCTCCATTTATATCTTGTATAAAGTTTTCCCTTTTTTTCAGACAGAAGATATCTCATCACATGTGGTTCATTTTGGCCACTAATTTGATTATACTTATTCAAAACAGACTGGACGACGGGTGACATCGCTGTCCACCTGCTCGCCCGAAAAAACCCAAGAGGTAAACAGACTGGTTTTGTAAAGTTGTCTTAGGAAGAGGTTCTGTTAAATGGAACAAGTTGTGTGTGTTTTTTTAATTACCAGACGTGGAGCTGGTAATTAAGTTGCCTGTCACTTTGTGCTGAATGTGTGTTTTTTTAACGTTAGTACTTAAGCCTTTTCGAAAGAATAATCCTCTGTTGAATATGCTACAGCTTTGAGCCCCATTTAACTGTAAGATATTTGAAATTACTTAATATTATTAATACTATTATTATTTAAAAGTCCTCTTTTATGGGCTAATGTTTTCTATCTGTGGTGATGTGTAACATTGATAACTTTGTTGAATAAAAAATAATGTCTGCTTATTATTTCTCGTGGTGCTTGAAAACAATGCGTGGAATTCAGAAGGCAGCGCTCAAAATAGCGACTGAGGTCGATGCCACGGCTGCATTTACCGCCACCCTAATGAAAAGGATCTTCCTCATCGATTCTTAGGTTAAGAGAACTTTCTTTCTCATTCCGCACTTGGACAAACACAAATGTGTGTAGCAAACGTAGAAAAAGCACATTTGCAGTGCAGTATTTCTCTGTCTCTCTCTCTCTACACGGTCTAGTGTCAAGTTTCTGAAATTAATTCTTCTACGTTTTTGGTCTAGAATAAAACAAACATTGTCTGAGGTCTCTTTATGTTTTAGAAAAGAATGGGGGGGGGAATTTGCAGAAGTTCTATTTTTTTTGTCACAGCAAAAAATATTGCTTACTTTGACTTTATGTGATAGAACAAATGCAGGATCAATGGCTAAGTGGTTTGAAAATAACAATTTTTAAGTGTATGGTAAAGGAACATAACAGCGTTGCACATCAAATGGCTCAAGCTCAGTCAAATCAGATGGAAAGTATCTCTGCGCATAGATTTTAAGGTATTGACACAAATACTAAATTAGATTTATGTCTGGACTTTGACTGGGCCAAAACAAATGTACATGCCTTGATTTCTAGCTCTGGCTGTAGTGTAGTCTTTGACGTTCTTTTATTTTGCAGCCACTAAACCGTTTTCTTTCAGTATTACTCTGTGTTAAGGTCTACCCAGACTGTATTACATCAAAGTGGGCTATTTACTGTTTAGGTGGCATCAATTCTACAGGATTTTAATTTGTGGCATCATAGTAAACAGGGCAGATTATCATGCAGCTCAGAGTTTATGTTAGTGAATCACAGAAAATCCCAAATAAAAAAAGATTGAAGGTTTGGATGCCTTTGAGAGACACTTAATGTGTGTTGTTTTTTTCTCTGAACGCATCTGTCTTCACTCATATGCATATTTGTGTGCGAGTCCAACACTGTGGAGCAATGAGCTGTGTGATGAGGCCGTAGAGGTAGTGGGGGGCAGATGGTGTACGAAGGCCTGAGGACAGTCAGTCTGTCCATGACTCACACTCGGCAAGCTCGCAGCCCTTTCTCTCAATGTCGTCCCTTCCACTCCCCAGCTCCCCCAGCCTTCTTTCATTGGTGGCCCAGAAACTGCCACACAACAAGTGTGCATGGATATGTGTCTACAGGAGGCAACAGAACAGAAAATGGAGACTGAGCCATGTGTCTATTTTTGTGACTGAGTGCCTTCTTTTTAATGCTTATACAGTATCTGTGCTCTGTGTTTGTGTGGATGGGTGTGTGTGTTTGGCCAGGCCAAGCAGCTTACAGCCTTTTCAGGACTGATTTACCACTGCAGAAACAGCACAAAAGCCTTTTGTGTCCCACTCCTTTCTCATCCCGCTCACTTTGACACTATCATTCTCCCGTCTGCTACCACATCCAGCTCCCTTTCCACCTTTACAGATGGAGGAAGTGGATTTGGTGCTACACACCCATAATTTTGAACTTAAACAGCTCTCTGACTTCTGAAAGATTGGATGCTCATGGAAGATAGAAATACTCTTGTTTTCCGTTTAGTCAATTTGGTGAATCTTAAACCTAAAAAAAAAAAAAAAACATTCACTGAATCCAGCATGTAAATGTAACATCGGTTTACTTTGGTCATGTAATCTGGCTTGAGGTTCTCAATTATGGAAAATATCACAATCAATTGTAATCATTTAACAATCACAGTCATTGAGCTGAGAAGCACATCACATTTATTGCACTTAAAAATCTAGATTAGCCCTGATGCAATAAGCAAAAACCCATTTAATTGCACAATCAATGGAAGTGAGTTCAATCATTTCCATTTGCATGATTTATCACTTCTCTCTTTTCTCTTTCTAGCAAAAATGAAATGATGAAAGTCTCCAGTCTGGCGTATTGGACTCAACTAGCTCCCCTTTTTTAACAAAGACTTCAAAATTAATTTTATTTCATATTTCTGTTGTTTTGTTCATTTGTTTTTGGATATTTTAAATGTATTCCAATTCCAGTGTTAAATGTTCATCAGAATTTAAAATTTATTGATGTTTGAGAATGTGCTCTTGGACTATGCCATTACCATAAAATCATTTGAAAATGGTCTCAAAACAACAATATTATTGTTTATATCGTTTTGGAATAACCTCTGGGACGATTTATTGTCCAGCAAAATTTCTTGACAGGCCTAATCAAAATAGGAGTCCAATTACAACACAGAATGAGGCAAAGTAATTTTAATTTTACTGTATACTCAATAACAATGTTAACTTTTAACCATTCAGTTTAAATTGATGTTAAAATAAAAACTGACAGGTGTAGAAATTTACAGGAAAGTATTTTCTATGACCTAAGTGTAATGTTTTAGAACAATTTTTTATTTATTTTCATATAAAAAAGAGGTTTGCTTATAGAAGTTTACTTAATTTCTCCATTAAGATGTCTTCCAGATAAGATGTCTACTTCTCAAGAATTCATAACACAAACACACAAAGAAAATATTCTGCCCCTGAATCCAACTAAATCTCAGTTTCCTCCAAACCCATGTTATAAACCCAAATGTTAGTCAATCCAATAAACTTCGACATTGTGGAAAGCTGTGGCAAAAATCCCAGCAAGGTTCAGTGCGTCAGTCAGGCGTCTACCCGCCACAGCTAAAGGCTCAGCCTGACATTTTCAGGAGGTTGAGATTCTCTCAGTCTCTTGCTTTATTTTCAACCAGCTTCTACCCTCCTTTCTCTGTGCTTTTTCAAATCGATATTTCATTAACTTTTATGTGGCCAAACAGTGACACAGAATACCAAAGTGCAGAGAAATATTGCATCCACAACTGAAAGTGAGGAAAAGCAGGTCCCCCACTAGTCGCCATATATATATATTTTTTTTTTTTTATCCCAGAGGCTATCTGTTTGGAGGGAGAAAAATGTCCTAGCAGGCTACTGGCGACATCGATACAACCCAGCCGGGAGCCTGACATTTTTACAGCACCTTGCAAGTGCTGCTTTATAGAAAGTTAACTTTCAGCCCTGCAGACTTTAGTTATTCTGAAGCTAAGAGTCTGTTTGTCTAAGTTTTTTATTTAACAGTAAGTCCGCAGCAGTGCCGGAAGCTGCCAGGGAGTTGTCGTGGTCACAACACAGGACAGCTATTCACCAAGCTTTCGAACGCAGCCGTCAACCAGGTTATTTTAGAGCACTTCCTTCTTCCTTTTGCTGACAGGCGTTTTGGAGATGACGATTTAGTTTTCCAGCAGGACTTGGCACCTGTCCACACTGCTAAACATACCAAAAGCTGGCTCAATGGCTGTGGTGTAACTGTTAATGACTAGTCATTAAACTGGTCTAGTCCTGAAAATTAAGATTTTTTTTTCATGCCCATCACTGAATATGTCTAAGGTAGTTTATCTGTACTGGTGTGTTGAATACACAGATGGAAGCAAATAGAATTTATTATTTATGTCTGAAATTTGAATTATACTGTCATTTCAACAGTTGAACCAAAGAGCCAGGACTAATAGAGCACACAGAACTTCAAATAAAACGGGTTCTTTATTCTCAAAAAGAAACATTTTCTCTTGAGTTGCAAAAATGAAAGATATGGAGCAAAAGATAGTCTTGTTACGTGAATAGTTCACATAATACTAGTATAAAGCTCCTAACCAGCAAAGACTTAAGCAAAATGACCCGTTAGCGGCACTATTAGCACTCAACGTTGGCAGAACAACGCAGCTTCTAGAAAAAGTTCGTAACAAATGGCAGTGGCTCCACTAAAATACATGACTTCAGCTTCATACACGAAAAATAATTAATTTCAGACATTAATTACCGAATATCTGGATTCTTCGCTCTTTCATAAAGTCGTCTTCTCCGACAGGTCTCGGCTCCAAAATGTCCCTTTCTTCCGTTTTACTAGCTAGAATGCCAAGTACGTAAACAAGAGGCTGTTTCAACTTCCGGTCATTTTAGACCTCTCTGTAACAACAGCACCACATGCCGACAAAAACAAGAATTGCAACAAGTACATGAAATAAAAGCAAAGCAGGGTCTACAAAGTGCATATTTATAGGTTATTGAATCCCTTTAACCTTCTTGGATTAAATCAAAATTTCATCCCAAATTGTTCAGATTTGCATAAAATCTGAACAATTTGAACAATAGGAATAAAAAATTTTAAAATATTATTTTTTATTTTTCTAATAAAAAATAAACAATACATTTTGGAATAAAAAATGTTTTGTAAAGCAGAAAGCGATAGAAAATATTAATTTCCTCCTTGTTTATTTTCTTGTCAAGAATTTGGAACAGCAGCAAATGTTGCTTGGGCAGAACAAGGAGAAAACTAATTTCCAGCTCACTCACAGACATTGTGTTACAAGGTTGTTCTGGTTTGTAATTACATCCTTTTCTCTCCCCAGGGTTTTCAAATTCTTCTCCATTTAAAATATAAAAAAGCAAGTTTCATTTAAATTTTTAGATCAGCCGTCCCACCCTTTGCAGGCCCTGGGCACAACAAATCCCAGATGATGCTAAGGTTTTGGAAAAGTGACTTAAGATTGGTTGATAATTGGAGAGGTGGCTGAGCCAGCGGCTGCAAATATTGTTTCTCTACCACCTCAGGCTGATTTAAGGGAAGGAAAAAAATGTTAAAAAGCTGACTTTTGCAAAGATATATCACTCTGTTGTGACTGCTGAGAACGCATGCATGTAAATCTTTCATTTTTGTCTGTCCTCTAATTAAACCTGATATGCCTGTTTGGTAGTCTCCTCATGCTTCCCTCTGTGGAAATGTCAGTGGAATTAGATGGAAACAATATTCCGCTGCAGCCTCAGATTCCATGACACATGCTTGCATTTCTTCTCATTAACATAAGAAGAAATGAAAACATGAGATAAATCCCATTTCTTTTTCTTCTTTTTGTTGACTTTATGCAAGAAGAGACGAAGACGGAGGGGTGGAACGATGCAGAGTATTTAAGCATGAATGGACTGATGTGTGTTGTGGCCTTACATGCATGAGTAAGGCTGTACAGTGCATGACTTCAATACCCTGCAGCTCCAGGAATGGGTACTAACACACTGACACAGTTATTAGACCAGACTAATTGGGTCTGGGATGATATGCGTGTGTGTGGGTGTGTAAGTGAGGTTAGGATTGTAAATCTAGTATGTTACAGCACATTTCTGGGGCTGTTTCATGTAGCGACAGCACACAAGTTTTGCTGTGATTTCACCTCTGCGCTGTCTCAAATGTAGGTCAAACCAAACTTGATAGACAAAGATTACGGCATTTACTTGTGTCTCAGAGAAAACAAATTGTTGGAAAATACTGCATGCCTTTGTTGTCGTAAATTTACTATGTAAGATGTAAGTTTTTTGGGGAGACACGCACTGTGATTACTGCTTGACCCAGTTTCAGTCCTCACAGTTTCATAGGGCGATAGATTTAATGCAAAATAAGCACAAGTACACACACACACGCTGAAAAAAAAAATTCCCCACATCTGCACAGCCACGCATGCATGTTCTGTATTTTGACAAATCTGAAAAATAATCCAGCATGAAATTAAAAGAACACAGCTTCGTCGTTAATCCGGTCTAAATCAGTCGGTCTGGGAGCGTCGATTTAATGACTAAGTTAGAGCGGTGTGTCACCACACTCAGGCCTGTGATTAATCCCATTTTGTGTTAGCTGCAAGCAGGGAAGCAGAAATATTAGTTGAAAATATCTGTAAATGTGTCTGTTTTGTTTTTTTTCTTTTTCTGTTTCCTAAACCATCTTGCAGTCACCCTGTGTTTATTTATAATGACAGAAGTTGTGGGTGATGATCAGAGGCCAAAGATGAATCACAAAAAAAAAAATCTCCATAGTGTAACAGAAACTGCTGAGCTTTAAATCTCAGAATGGGAGAAAATAGAGGTAAATAAGCAGAGAAACACAAACTAAATGTGGGAAAAGGAAGAAAACACAGACCTTCACATTTCCTTTAGAATGAACTGTGTATGTTTTGATTTTGTTTGGATTTTGACTAAAATCAAAAGCTATTTCAAGCAAAAATATCTTAACAGACTGAGTTACATGTTAACGTAGGACCCCTTCTTTGGTATCTGCATTTTGATTGGTTGTAGCTTGGCACAAGGACTTGAATTAAATTAGATGGAAACCATCATCTATTTCCAGGACTGCGACAAGATGCCACACAAGAAATTTACGCATAGAATAGAAAACATAGAAGAAGCCAGTTAGAGAGGAAAATCGAAATGCACTAAAATGAAATATTGTTTATCTTCTCATCTTGTGAGCTGGATCTATTTTCACTCCCTAAGTAAACACAGCGATTTTCTAATTGTACTGCCCACTCAGAGAGTTTTTCCACAACAGTTCACGTTCACCCAACGTGATTACAAACACCCACACATTTAAACACTGATCTGGAGATATGTAGGTAATTTGGAGCTCAGAGTCTAGGCATTTTGCATGTTGCCATATTTTGTGTAATGAACTACCAGTACATTTACATGACTTTCATATTCATAAGTCAACCAGTGTTTCCTCATGACTCATCAATTAGATTTTTTTTTTTAAATCTGAAACAAGAATCCCACATTCCATTAACTTTTTAGCAGCTGCACTCTCAAGGCAGAGAAAGACATTTACTGAAGAACATTAATATTAAATAAATCTCACAATTTACAGAATATTATAATTATCATATCTGTTATTTTGCACCTTCTAATTATTACTCAAAATGCAGCTAAAGACTTTTCTTGATCATTCTGTTTCATTCTCCAAATTCAAGAATAGGATTATTTTTAATGGGCCAAATTTAGGGTTCACATCAACTAATGATCATTTTGGACCTTCAAAACACAACAGTCTCTATATTACAATCAGGTGATCTCTGTTCCACTCATTGTGAGACTAATAGAACCAATTGACTGGACCTTTGTTGAATTGGCTTAATCACTTGTGTGAATATTTTTGCACTCACGTATTTTGTGATGCACATTTTCATTTCATTATCATTAGTTTGTAGAAATCTGTTTTCACTTTGATATTAACAGATTTATATATATATATATACATTTTTATGTCAAAAAAGCTTAAATTTGCTAATCATGTTTGATTAGAACTAGATTGGAAAAGCAATAAAAATGGTAAAACATCCAGGGTACTGACTACTTTTTAGGTACTGTATGTTGATCTGTAAACTAACTGGTTTTATTTTTATTTTTACATATTTTGGGGTTACTGGGTCCTGATACTAACTAGACCAGATCACGGGTAACTTGTTCAGAGTTGTACTGCCATAAACACTTGTCTTATTGAGGTTTTCAAGACATTTTATCAACATGTATTTTTTAATAAGTAGCTATCCCTATACTGGAGTAAATCTTAACTGTGCTCACTGAGAAAAAAATAGAAAAATTCATTTTGATTGCATATTGTCTTCCCATTTCTGCTAAACTTAGGTTGTCATTACCTCATACATAACCTTTGCTGAAGCCAAAAACAAAAGAGGTGCTTTCCAGCGAGTCCTCAGCACTGATGAATGTTTTTAACACAACTTTTAGTGACTTGCATCATGCAACGACATCTTTCATCAAGGTCTGTCTTGCACAGTCTATTCCAATAGTACAGCGTACAGAGGCAGGTTTTCAACATGAATCTGCGTACCTGCATTCTGCAACCTGAGCAGCTTGCAGAAAAGAAAGGAAAAGGAGAGATTTGTTTTTAGCTTTCATTGACTTTATGAGAGGAGATAAAAGAGCTGTCACTCGACCGAGGCGTCAAGCTGAGCCCAGAACTGGATCAGTGGCTTCGCCGCGGCTCTCGCTGATCTGCACAACAGGCGCCGATTAACACATTGTTACATCTGATGCCAGCCTGATCCGGAACCACAAAAGGGTGTTTTTTCCTCGCATTCGCGAGTTAAATAACAAAAAAAATTAAAATGAACAAAAGGACAGCCCCCAAACACAGACATGTTGTCTCAATCTCTGCGTGGGAACGGATGAAATGACTGGACAGGGACTGTAGGTGTGTAACTTCATGATAACGCCTGTTTATCTGGTTGGTGGGAGGGGCGGGGGGGGGGAGAAAACGTCCTCTCACGCTCACACATTTCCATGGCATGACCCTCATTATAGTGCTGAAGAATCATGGCAGCAACAGACTGGTGTGCATCTGTGTGCATGTCTACTTCGTTGGTGGCTCTCTGTTGCCTTGGAGGAAAATAATAAGTGATGCAGTAAATAAAAAAAGGAAATTGGGATGAAGCAAAATAGACATTCAGAGAAAGAAACATGTTCTATGTGCTTGGACAGTGCATTTCTCTTCAGTTAGTCATACAGTGTCTTGCAAAACTGTTCAGCGCCCTTGTCATGTTATGACCACAAAATCTCATTTATTTTATCAGGATTAAATGTAATAGACTAATACATAGTAGTGCAGAACTGTCAAGAGAAAATTAAATTAAAAAAGGCTTTTTAAAGCTTTATGCGAGTAAAAGTCTGAAAATAACAATGTTCATTTGATTTTGGCACCTTTACTCTGATATCACTACATAAGGTTCAGTCAGAGAAGCACTGGAGACACCAGCAGCTAATTAATTTGTGGCCAGCACAGCTATTAGTCGCCCATCGCATAAATCTGGGAATTATAGAAAAGTGGCAAGATGAAAATCACAATCGTACCGCAAAAAACTTTTAAAAATAAAATCCTGCAAAATTAGCTAACACTGTGAACTGAGAATTTTGTGGACTGTGAATACGTTTAACTTGACAATTTAAAAGAAAAAAAATGTTTGACCAGCATTGTTTTGGACCAATGCATGCATTTATTTGATAGTGTCCAAGTCAAAGTGTAGATATGTACATTTTGGAGAATCTGTGGCACTGACAGCACTTCAAATGTCTATGTGCAACGATGCTAAAAAGATACCCGAAAAGACATGCAGCTCTGACTGCAGAAAACAACAGTCATACAAAAAGATGTCATGTACTGCTTTCCTTCAACCAAGTGCTGCTCTGCATTAGTCTGTTACATAGAATCCAAATGAAATACATTAAAGTATATGAAATAGGTTAAAACAGGCTTGAACTGTACAAAATAGCGAGTTAAATGTGGAAGCAATTTAAAAAAAAAAAAAAAAACAGAACTCTTCAGCTCCTGCAAGCGCCCCCACACACTGGCACAAGAGTGCAGGAGAATGCAAAACAATCTACTGTAGCCCACAGACACACGACTGGCATTTTAAAAAGGACAGGGATGCATTTAGATTCAAGGCAAAAAAGGATGAAAGTATAGAAAATAAACGAACAAATTGGAGAAATGTATCTATTTTTTGGTCATGTGCATGGAAACGAGGAATACCCCGAAGCCTCTTTCTGCCTCTCAGCTGCTGCCCTCAGTATTTCAGCTTTTCATCCATTCACTTCCTCCACAACCTCCACATCCTCCGATGTGGATTTTCTGCAGCCTCCTCCAAATTCCACTCAGTTATTTTCACTTTGGGAAATATTTATTCCGGAGATGTTTATTCACGACCAAGGTTCTGAGACGGAGATAAGAAGCCAAGTGCTGAGCTGGCCTCCAGGGCTCCAAAGTCACAAACACGCAAACCACGGCACACGTAAGCACACACACACCCACACACACACACACACGGGCTTGTTTGCATACATTTACGCGTAACGACACTCGCCGAACTGCTTTTGGTTGCAGATCACGTTCAAACTCAAGACGGTTTGTCCGTTTAAAGACCCTCAGCGTTCTCAAATTGACACTGCATTCTGTTTCTCAAGGAGAAACAACAACAAAGAAAACATTTGGGGGAGGGTTTTTAGTACCCAAACATGTCTGACCCTCATCTGTCACCAGTATTTATCATGATGTCAGGAGAGACACGCACATGCACACCATCAGGAGTGCTGTGCCTCCTTCAAATCCTCTTCCTACATGCAGTCGTGTGATCTGCACACACATGGAAAATTACTTGAGGGGAGAGAAAGATGGATGTGCGTGAAGTGAGCAGCAGACAGAAAGGCGGATGATTTTTTTTTCTCTTTCAGCATGATTTCGTTTCTTCGTATTCTCCCTTGCTGGCTCTCGCCCACTTTTACATTCTTCCAGGATTCCCTGAACACCCACATGCTAAAGTAAGATCTGATACCACCTTAAAACTCACAACTTCCCTAAAATGTGAAGGAAAAAGAAAAAAAATCAGACATCTTCAGCCTTCATCTTCACTTATACATTCAGTTGCAATAGTATCCACACCCCTTTTCAGTTTTTTTTTTTAAACATGCAACACAACATTTTACTATAATTTATTGGGATATTGTGTGATGGACCAACACAAAGTCAGAACTTGGAAACTGAAATTAAAATGATAGTTTTTTAAAAATAAATGAGTTAGGATTTAGAGTGGTTTAAGTTGCATTTTAGCTGATTCCTTTATCCCTAAATAAAATTTTATTTTGCAAAATGTTTAGAAATAATAAAATTTGTAATTTAATCTCAGTATAAATGTAGCTGTTCTGGGTAGGTTTCATGGGTCTATTACCTATACACCAACACATTAATGTTTTTTTTTTATTTTCATGACTGCATATATTTTAAATTCTCACCAAAAACATCAAAACTTTGCATAAACACATATGGAATTACGTAAGAAATTGAAGGACGAACATCTTTGCTACATAATTATATATCTTGTCCTACATATTTTCTGTCTTGCTATGTCTCAACAATATGGCGATTAGTAGGTGTAATATATACAGAAAAAAAACATTTCAAAGGTGTCTATAAAACTTTAGACACTTTATAGATAGATGAATTAGTCCAATGGACTCGATTTGTGTTTAGAAAATTCCTTTTGCTTTTAAAAGCATTTCCTCCTGTTCAAGTTAAAGTTTCATACCCAGTTTTCCAGCAGATCTGACCAGCTCTTGGCATTTATATGAGGAAACTTAATGTGGCCATGAAAACTATTTAGATCTCTACCACCCCCTGCTGTACGCATGGTGCAGGTGCAACATGTTTTGGACAATATAAGGTGCAGAGGTGAGAATAATTATAGCCAGCTGGTATTATTTAGGACACAATGTTGTGACGTCAGTGTGAAAACGGCTGATACATGAGCGAGTGGGTTCACCTTAAAGCAGGGGTGCCCTGCATCCTGCATGTTTTAGTTCTCTCCCTGGTTTACCACACCTGCATCAAGTGATGGCTCATTAGAAGGCCTAAGGAGAACATTGACTTATTGAGGAGGTTGTTGCTACCACTAGGGAGAGAACTAAAACACGCAGGATACCGTCCCTCGAGGACCGACTTTGTACAACCCTGCCTTAAAGTCTCTGTAAAAGCTTCACACAAAGCATGGGCGTTATTTATGTAGCAGAAAGAAACCCCCGGTTGAGTCTTGGGACTGAGCCTAACGCCGCCACTAGATGGGGAGGCGGGGCAGGAAAACAGGGAAGAATGGCGCCTTCTCCAAAATGCAAGAAGGACTTGGTGTGTTTCGGTGCACGGTATGAAGCGGCCCCGAAGCACACAGCCTCGGTTCTTTGCGTCATACGATAAGGGCTGAATGACGGCCAGCAATAGTCCTCGTTAGCGGAGGAGGAACCGTATCTCAAATCAACGTGCGCGGCCAGGGTCCCCTTTATCTCCACACGGCAGGGAGGCGTATCCTTTCCCCCTCTGCGTTCCCCTTCACATACCACTCACACTCTGTCTGCCTCCCTCTCTCTCTCTCTCTCTTTCTCTCTCTCACTGTTGGCTGAAGCTAAACCACAACCTGCTCCCGACGACGCCCTATCGCCCATGAGATTCCCGAGTCCACCGCGCGCCTGTTTCGCACGAGACGAAGCCGTCGGGTTCTCATTATAACGTCAGGCTGCGCGCGCGAGCTGCCTGCCGCGTCACTTCAGCTATAACAGGAAAAAAATAAAGAAGGAGGAGGAGGAGGAGAGAGAGAGAGAGAGAGAGAGAGAGAGAGGGGGGTGTTTGGCCATTCTGAATCCACAAATAAATAATATTAATATTTTAAAAAACAGCTAGTTTGGAAGACGTCTGCAGCGGGAAGCAAAAGGGATCTGCAACTGAGTAAGTCCAGATTTTTTCTATTTACTCTCTTTTTCCTGTGGGTGACCTGTTTTCGATAGCTTGTGCGGCAGCATCAGTGGGTTGGGACAGACTTGGATGACAGCGGTGGAAGGTGGATGGAAGGCTGAAAATACAAAACATACTGGCGGTGTGTGTGTGTGTGTGTGTTTGTGGCCTTCTTGGGCCATGTAAACATCTTGGACGCCGCTGAACACATTCAATGTCTATCTCAAGAGAGGCTGCATCCTTCCGGGATAAATAATTCCAAAATTCAGAAGCAGATTCAAGGAGGATTTGTGCCATATTCCACCGTGTTTTGCTGCATGTCTTGGAAGCACAGACGGCACGGCAGGTGTAACGGGAAGGCATGTTTACACCAACGCCTATGATGACACATCATGTAATATCGATCCGCTTGTGCGAGAAAAGAGGAGCGTTTCTGGGTGTCTCTGTTGGTAAATGTTCCCGTGGCGCCAGCAAGCCCCATACGGCGGTCACGGCGCGGAGGACAGAGGCTGACTGGTTGCAGACTGTGGATGGAGGAGTGAGGAGAAGCAGTGGGGAGAAGCGGGATATCTCTGTGCGTCTGTTGTGATGCGAGCAGTCCGCGCTCCAACATGGCGCGCTCCCACATGAGCTGATAAAACCTTGGTCATTACATACTCCTGTCCGGAATTTCCACTCTCCAGCTGAACAGGGAGTTATGATGCTGAGCATCTTCAACACGCACAGGCTGCCTCCGCCATCCCTTTCTGAACGGCACGTAGACTCGTTGCCTGTGTCTTTTCCTGTCACTGAACAGAACATTGTCACTCCCATTAATTTGACTCTGTTCTTGGTAGCTGTGTTTGATCCCAGCAGGTAGAAGCCAAGCCAGACAAAGCAGTTTTTTTTCCCCTTTGGTCCTTACCTATTGTTTCTCCCCTGGAGTTCTCGTTGTGAACGAACTCTTTGTTGACAAGTACATTGTCTGTACACACAACACACCCAGAACATTTCTAGATCCTGGATATGCCTTATTCTACTTCATGTCCTGCGAAATACACCAATGCCTGTTTGCGTTCTAATAATGCCAGGAAGATGTCCACACGGCATGTTCACTTTGCAGTCATAGCACTTTCCCAAATGTTTCTATAACACCAGAATAACTTGTATGTCTACTGTAGTGTAAATAATCTTTCACCGCATTTACAATCTGTAGCTCAATCGCAATCTTGAGAGATTGAGATTTTTGCCTGTTCTTCTATTTTGCCCAAGTTCTGAGTGAACTTGAGTGAAATTACATAACTGAAGTTCAGTCAGATTAGCCAAACCCATTCTAACGACATCAAATTTCAAGGTTTGATACTGATCCTCAACTGAATCTAGGCCTGAGTGTTTACACGTAGGCCTGTCCAGGGCATTCCCCGCCTCTCACCCATTGACTGCTGGAGATAGGGACCAGCCCCCCTTGCAAACCCACAAGGATAAGTGTGATAGATAATGGGATGATGGATGGATGGATGTTTACACATAAATATGCTTTCATCTAAACTAAATGAAAGCTAAACTAAACATACAACCATTGTTCGTCTGGTTGTATGTTTACAGTCATCGTAAAGCTGGTATTATTCCAGAAATGCCCCGAAAATGCATTTCATCCACCTTCCTGTCAAAGAGGACTACTTCTCCATGCTAAAGATGCCACCATGGAAGTGTTTTTTTTTTTTTGCATCTTGGCCAGAAAGTTATATTTTGCTCTTATCTGAACACAACACCTTCTTCCTCGTGTTTGCGGTGCCCCGTACAAACTTTAAACACTTCCTGTGGACTCTAACAAAAAGGGAAGAATGGTTGAATAATTCTATGTCGTTGTCATGTCGACGGATTCTCCCACCTGAGCCATGGATCTCTGTTTGCCCTCCAGAGTTACCACAGGTCTCTTGGCTGCTTCTCTTATTAAAGCTCTCATTGTCAAGCTTTCGGTTTAGGTGGACAGCCATTCAGTAGATTTGTAGTTGTGCCATAGCCTTTCAAAGTTGAGATATTATTTCATATCCCTACGTTAAACTTTCCTACACATTTATAGCTCACCTGTGTGCTGTGTTTATGCGCTGTTTTAGGGCAATTTTACCAAGCAGAGAACTACACTAGGCCTGCTCCTGTTTGTCGTCTGTTGTGTCATTTTATTGTATGAGCCAGACACATTAGGTCCCCTAAAATGCCTCAGCCAGTCGGCGCTTTAGCTTGGGGGAGCTCTATATCCGGTGGGGGCTGCTCTGTGTTTTGTCAGCAACTCACTGTAGAGCTGACAGCACTTGTCTTGTTCACCCAGTCATCATCTGGCGTCACGACTATGGGCAGTCACATTTCTGTCTCCGTGTGCCTCCATGTGCAGCTTTGTGTGTGAGTTTTAGGCAGTGGGCAGCAAAGTTGAACAAATAAGTCAAGCATGTATGGATTGTGTGTGGTTTTGTGTGCCGATGGCTGCCTCCTGACCTGGCGGGCATGGTAATTGGATGGCTCTGTTTCCATCAATTTAGATTTGGGAAAATGGGCTGGTAACCGGAAGGTCACTCGCTCATATTTATGGGCTGTCAGAGGGGGGAAAAAAAGATGGAAGAATGAGTTAGGTCTAAACTAAAGAGTTTAGGTGAGCAATTTCTCTGTAAACTGGCACTGTTTTCAGTTTGATGCATTATGTTTTCAGCAACCAAGTTGCTTAAGTTTAGTTGTAGAAATGTCTTCATTACTTCTTCTGTGCCATAGAAATTCTATTTACTTACATTTTGTGCGTCAATGTTTTGGTCTACTAGCTCACATTCTACATTCCCACCATTTATATAGCTAATTTTAGCAGAACTTGGTTGTTTTCAGCTAACATGTAAACCAATAGTTTACCTCGGTAAATCTGCAAACTGGATGAATTATATAGTCAGGACACTTCAAGTAGCCCCTCATTATTATTTGTCTGTAAAACTGGAGCTGGAGTGCAATGCTCAGATGCAATAACTCAACAGCTTCGCAACCACTGAATATTCAGTGTCATTTCAACTCAACATACACTAACTTGGCATTTTATTAGATAGCTATATAGTGGCTCTTTAAAGCAAATGTACTTATTAACTTGATACATGGAAGCAACGTGGTTAAGATGGAAGGAGGAGGATTTAAATAATTGAATGCTGTGTGCTGGTCTGTCTTTTATGTAAACTGCTGATCTGAATCGCTTTATAGAGAAGGTTCCAAAAAAAGAGGAATATCTAATGTGAAGATGCTTTGTTGATGTCAGAGATTATTTTCAAACTGGTTTGAGATGGCAGAGTAAAAACAAAATTGAGTAGGAGCCATGTTGAGCCTTGAAACCAGTGGGCTACAGCAGCAGATGACCACACTGGGTAACTTTCCTTTAAGCTGAAAACAGGAAACTGGGGATATAACTCACGCAAGCCTAACAATACCAGGATGGAAAAACTTTGCCTGGTCTGATGAGTCTCAATTCTGAAGTACAGTATGGATCCATACTTGCTACCAAGTGAAGTACATGAGTATTGCTACTCCTCATTTCCATTATTTTATGGCCACAATGTACCCAATTTCTGATGGAACAATGTACCATGTCACAAAAGTAAAATCCTTTCATTTTGGTGTCTTGAACACAACCATATGTTCATTGTTAATCCAATGTTTTCTAGAGTTCAGAGGAGTTTCATCCACTAGAGATGCTTTCATTTCAGTGTTCAAACACCTTATTAAATATATGCCAAGAACAAAGAAAGATCTGAAGGTAAAATGAGGTTAGCTTGGTATGAGCAATTGCCCTCTCAAGAGTGGCATTTAACCAGTTGGGTTCATTGTGCATGGTATTAGCTGTTGGGATGGCTACATACCTGGAGTACAGAGGACCACCCACAGACCCAGTTAGCTCCCCTCTCTGATCCTGCTGTCACCAATACAACAGTTCTAAAACTAAATCAACAAACTGAAAGTGTTAAAAGAACGACAAGCATGACAAAGACCTTAAAAATTTCTGCGGAGCAATCGTCCAGTGAAAGCTTCCTTGTCCAGCCTTCAAAGTTATAAAGAGAATCATTGGGCTCAGATTGTAGAGATGTCAGATATTAATCCATAATGCTCTGCCCTACACCTTGCTCTCTCTTCCTCCACGTAATTTTACTCACTTCTTAATAATCTTTTTACTCATTTTCTCCTTTATAGCCACTTTTTCTCATCCTGTCTTTAACTAGTCCCTCGCTCACCCCACCACCGCGTGCTGCATTGTCATGACAGCTAAGGTAGAAGGGGATTTGTTTTTTATTTTCACTCGCTTCCCTACAGATCATCTGTCTTCTCATTAACTGTCATTTTAAGCCACTAAATCGCTGTAATCTCTGAGGGAAACATCCTCGGCCGTGTGTGTTTGTGCGCGTTTGTGCTAATACGCGTGTGTTTGAGAGAAAGAGAGACTCTTGTGTCCGCTGGTAAAACCACGTGCACACCCACATTCTCATATGACGATCAGCATAGTGGTTACAAAGATTATTTCAAAAGCACTACTGATATGTGGCAAACCTATTTTTATTTGCCGTTAAGGACCTGAACCTGAAAAGAAGACTGTGAACAAATATTAAATCTCTTGTGAATGTGATATTTTTTCTCTTTGTAATTGTTTTTGTTAAATCCCAGAAGAGGTTTGCTGAGGAGTTATGAGACAAACAAGCTCTCTATAAACAATTGTTGGCTGTTCTTAGAGTTTTAAGTGGGGATTGGGAGGTTGCCATAAGGGAAGGCACATATTAGGCTTAATGGTTCCTGCGTTAACATTGAAATGAGATGCTGTTCCAGTAATGCAATTCCATTGTCTCACGGATGTATAAAAGATGCTGACTGACCTGAGAGGCAGAGTTGGTATTAGGATGCGGGAGACGGCTTACTATGAAAATTGGTTGTCTGTGAGGATAAAAGCTCCGGTGTCAGCAGGTCATTTTGGTTCTAAAGCTTTTCCAATCGTTGTTACATTGAGACGATGTACAAGTCAATAATTAAAACCCATTATACTGTTCCTTACTCCCTAACAACCTCTGCTACCGTAGCATCCTGAGATGATGCTTGACTTTTTTTTTTTTGATGAACTTGCAGATGATGATAATTGCTTGATAATTGTGAGGTGAAATAATATGACCAAGAGGTACGCTGATGATGACAAGCTACTAGATTGTAGCTGCAGCTGCCATGGAGCAGCCTGACAAAATTCAGGCTGCAATTTTGACCATCAGCCCTTATGACCAACACCAGCAGGCAAGGCAGATGAAGTGTCTTTTCCAGGGACACAAACGACAAATCAAGCCGGCCAGGAAACCTTGTGGCAAGCCACTCTTTGCACGGCGAACTCCTACTGCTGCCACTACCATTGGCCCAAATTCTTCTATGAGTTTGTTTCTGACATTTTCCTGCAAGAACCAGACTTATCTAATCTTTTGGCCCAATTCTGATTTTCTTTCTAAGAATTATGCCTTTTGTAAAACCATTTGCATTTTTTAGCCTTTATCCAATCAAAGCATCTACCTGTAACCCAAGACTGTCCAAACTAAATAATTTTAGTATTTGCTGGGTCCCTGGATGCAATTCAAGAAGGGGACAAAGTTGTTTGGCTGACCACTCTTTCAATTGTTTTGGGCAAGAATTTCGCCAACAGATCTAAAATCGTGATGAAATAGAAAATGTCAAGTACAACACAAGATATTCATCTTCTGTTAAGCTGAAGCTTCCACAACTTTCAACAAACATGCAAGATCCTATTGGTGATTTGCTCTCTGAAGATCTTTTCTGCAAAAATCAAACTACTCTATTAGGTTGAATAAAATATTTGGAGACCCGTCAGTTGTTTGTGCCACTCACTTGTATTATTTCTGGTGAAATTAAAGCTAAATCTGAAATCTTAAAAAGAAATCTGAGTTTTACTAAACTCAAAGAAAGGTTGTGTTAAAGAACTCGTCACTAGATGTCTTCACAGACTGAAAACGGTACTTTTTAGTTTGGTTATAGGATGAACAACAAAAGACGTGCAATATTTTTACCATTTTACCTTCTGATCACTGGTAGACAGATTTCAACCACTGAAAGGTGCATTCACTTGTATCAGGTTGATTCATAATTATGTACACCTGGTTCAAATGTGTTTCACATCCATATCCTCCAAAATATTTCCTCTATTAATTCATGCAAGAGTGCAACCCACTCCCTACTCCACATTGACATAAATCTTCACAATGGCGTAGCTCATAGACAAAGCTTTGCTTTATTCTGTAGAGATAAATCTAAGAAAGAACCATTCCTTAAATGCAAAGGGCCCGTTTGCACTGATTTGTAACAACAAAAGCCTGGGCCAAAGGGGAGTGAACAAGTCAGACCTTTAATCACATGTTAAAAAGATCCATGTTGAGTTTTTTCTACGTTGCCAGAGTGATGAGTCTAGCCTCAGCAATAAATCTCTGAATACGTCACAAGTTAACACTGCTTCATGTCCTGCTGTGGAAAAGTGGAGCCAAGAAATGTTCTGCACATTTTTTGAAAGCTGATTTCAAAATCTTATGTGTTAGCCTTGGATGTAAATATAACATGGTGTCAATCATGTACCTGATTTATATAGTACCTGTGATAGTATATAATCAAGGTCTATACACCTACAGGTAGTTAGAGTCTCCCTGGTTATAATGGATCTTAAATATCTTGGAAAACTGATTATATTCCTATTTATACAATACAACTCAATATTAGCAGATATTAATCTATACGGTTCCCCAATTCAAGTAATTGATTTCCTTCACTTGAACAACATTCATATTTTACAGTAGAGGTATGCTGGGTGAGGCTAACAGCTTCATCCACCTGCTATTGTGAATCAACAGTTCAGTCTAAGTGCAGGTATTCTTTTATGCAATGGAATTGAAAATGTGAGCAATATACATAAACTGGGTTGTTCCAGGGATTAGTTGTGGCAATTCAGTGAAGTCTGGATCTGATGTTGTGGTTGCTGGTTGAGGTTATGTTTGTTCAGCTCTGCAGCAGTTTCGCTCTGGGCTGCTGGCTTTGGGATGGCAGCAGGTCCAAACGACATTTGTCAGTGCCGACAGTGTCACCTGCACTGCTGCATGTTATGTCGATGACTGTGAATGTGAGAGGCAACTTCCCGACATGAGTATTGTGGCGATATCAGCCTCCTATTCCCTCTGTGACGCTGATTACCGGTTTTTTGCAGGCAGCTTTTTCCTCCAATTCTATGCACACTTAGACACACACACACATACAAGACACATGCATGGCAGACACATTTTGTTGTTCATGTCTTGTTATTGTTTTCCTATCTTTATTTTGTCTTGTTGGTATTTTCAGTATCAAGTAACAGAAGTCAGGGGAATGCCGGATTTCTCCCTCTAGGAGAAGGAAGCCAGACTCACCACACTGTTTACCTAAACTACAAGTACAGGTCACAGAGAGAAGATGGTACGTTTCTGCGATTTACCAGGTCTTGCAGTTGTTTGAAAATGATCCTAATCTAACACTGAAGCTATTTGGCCATCTTTAAGGTCTTGTGATAAATGTAGATGTATTTTATCTAAAAATAATATCCCACTGACTGCATCTTCCGTTTAAGTCGCTCTCTACTCTGAGGATATCGTGTGTTTCTTATACACCCAATAAAATATGACATTCATCTATTAATTTGACAAAACCTGATCTGAAATCATCAGAGCTATCCTTTTAAAGCATTGATCTACATCTGTTTAACCCAACAATCGGGTAGAGTTGGGGGTCTTATGTAGCAGTTATTCCTGAAATTATGATTACAAGGAACTCCACAATAGCCTAGTCAGAGGAAGTAAAATGAGAGTTCTTCTTGTCTTAACCAATGGGGTAGAAGATGTGAACTCTTCCAACATGTCTTTTGATTTCCCAAGAAATTAGTAGAGGTCATGTTGATGCAACAAAATACCAGGCACTGTATTGCAATATAGGGTTGGCAAAGTAAGACGTTAAAAGTGCTTCTCGGTCGTCTTGATCCTGCCACCCCCCGTCACAACTCCACCCTGCATTTCTCAATCAGCGCGTGGTTTCCCATTTGTCCTCGCGACGTGCATGTTAAACAGTGCTTCATTTGTGCTTTCGACATGGATGTCGCACAGCGCTGTCCTCCGACTGCCGCAGTGGCAGAGCTGTTATTTACTGCTGACCCAAAAGAAGGGAACTGGTTTTACCCCGTGACCCTGGAAGGCTAACCATGTGACCTCAGCGGACTTCCTTTGGTTTTTATTGGCACCGCAGTGTTTACGTTTGGCACAGTTTATGTTGTGCCTCAGAGAGGAGGCTGCGGGTTGTGCATGTGTGGCAGCGACGAGGTCACGGTGTGGGTGTTTGGCCTGAGACAAGAGCTTGGTTGAAGGGGGGGAAAAAAGGCGCAGATATTGTTGTGCGTGTCCTCTTTTGGCCTGAAGGAAGGAAGTCGACGACGTGAACAGCAGTGAGGAGAAAGAAGTGCCACTTCAATAATGAGAGTGTGAAGTGATTTGAGATTAGCTTCCTCTCTCAGAGTACCTGATCTTTTTTTAATCCAGGGCTGGATTATTAAACTAATCAAACAGACTTTAAAAGTAATATTTGCCCTGAAAAAAAAAAAATATATATATAAATATATATATTAATTTTTAAAGCTGCCCCTTTATCAGACCAGTTTTGAGACTTCTTGAAAGTCTGTTAAAAGGCTCCTGCTGCTATGAGTGTGCACACAAATGAACGCCTCTTCACTACGTAGATAGCACAAATGAATTTATGGAAATAGTTTAAAGGTGTTTATGTTCCGACGTGTCATAAGTGGGATCATTAAAAGCTGTTTTCTAGCTCATTAGTAACCGTGTTTTCTGTGAAAAGGAGCCGCTCCATGAGAACAGCTGAACTACATTACCCATTTAATCTGGTTTGTAAGGGTGTAATTGGTTATTAATCGATTAATGCCATAAAAATATGCAGATCAGTTCAGCTTAATGTTGCCACAATGTAAGATGGAGTTATTCCTGCCTGTTATAGTTTAATATAACAGGCAGTTTAATTTTTCTTCCAAGGCTGTTACGCCACTGTTTTGGTTTGGGTTTTTCATGAAAACACTCATTACCATTAAACATATATACTGTTTCTTTCAGGTTTCTAATCTAAACCCATTCTTGTTTAGGTAAGCTCAAAGTATTTAATACCCAAATTAGAACCACCAATGATTTCATGCCTGCTTACATACATTTGGATTGCAGCCATTTTGGCCAAATTTTGTTCTCTATCCTCAGAGTATTAAATAATAATTCTGACAAAGCAGGTAACAAACTTGGCCTGTAAAGTTTCCAAACCACCAGCACAAATGGAAAGGTCTCTGCTTCAGTCAGAAACACCATTAGTATTTTTCACCAGCCTGTCGGCAAGTTGATATTGTTTCAAATCAGTGATTCTTTATTGAAAGCGTTCATCCTTTAGAGAACTATTACGCAGTTATTTGAACCTGTTGCATCCATGTTTGAATACATCAAGAAGCACAAAATCCATTATTATTACGATAATGATTTTACACTTAAGACTAGAATATCCCTCAATCAGGCCGAACATAAGCATGTGACTTTGCTTGAAGTAGTTGTCACACAGATATTAGATCAGCTCAGACATTTTAAAGTAAGATGTTTAGTCACTGATAATCAACAGATGCCAGGAAACAACATAAATAAGTCTAAAAGGAATCTGTGATTAAGACGACTGCTGCAACATGTCACTAAAGATAATTATGTGTGAAACAGAGGCAGATGTCTGACAATGTGAGTGGTCTTATGTTCATATGCCATGTTCTTGCTGACCTTTATGCACTCAAATGTTTCGTTGATAACTGATGTGGTGCTTTTGAACCAACTTCTACGTCAAAATAGCTTTAATAACCAGCTTTCTTTTACATAAAGCAAACAATTACACTCAGAAACAAGATGTTTCTGTCACATGAAATAACATATGTTGGTTATAAATGTTGTGGGAAAACAAAAGCAGTTGCAGGGAAAATGACAGCTATCATGATTTGGCTGCACCCTGCCAGTTCCTGTTAGAAAACATTGCATCTGTAAAGCTTGTCTGTCTTCAGATCTGCATAATATTCTCAATCAGTGATGGGCAGTGTACATTATTAATTATGTAGCTTCGTAGGCACTAAGTTAATTGAGGGGATCCAGAGGAGTTACACAGAGCAAAAGTGTAGGCTGGAGCCAGAGGATTATAGGCAAAATGTGGTTAGAAAACATGATGGTGCACTTTGCAGCCAGTTAATGTGTTCCTGGAAACGCTACGACTGCAGAGCACCCAGCAGAAAGCAAGGATGACTGTGCCTTACCGGCTTAGGCTGTTACACACCTGCTTTGTCATACTGCCAGAAACACATGGACTAACCCCACTGGCTGTTGAAGATCACATCCGTTTCCAGCTTTTTCTTGATTGACATTTTGGATCTCTTCCATTTATCTGACTCGATATGCCATCGTTCCCCATCTGTAAGTGACTTCCTGCCTCCCTCGTTGTCTTCCTTTTAGTGTGACAAATGTAATTACTCTCCTCACTATGCCACAAAGCTTTCCCCTCTGTCTGTATAGTTTGTTTAAGAGGCAGCAGAACACAAGCCTGCATTTTTTATGTCAAGATCCAACAAGTTTCTTTGGAATGCTTTTTAAATTTGTCGCATCAATTATGGAGCTTCGACAAGCGCTTCTGAATCTTGAATTTTGTTTAACACAAAATGGAAACGATCAACAAAAATCAGGCCATGATCACCCTGTAAGTTACGTTGTGTTTTATAATACGCACTAAATGGACGCTTTGTTTGAGGCTCCTATTCACTTGCTCAATGAATCCAGGCACTGAACTTCAGGAAATCTGCTGAAGTTCAAACCAGGCAATAAAAGAGGGAAGAAAGGAGATAAAAGTTACTTTAAATATGTCATTGTTTTTAACGCCCAGTGGTATACCTACATCATAATGTGGTCTAATGGGATTTTTACACGTTAATGTCTCTTAACTGAACATAATGTCCAGAGAAATACATAAAAACCAGCGATTGCGTAGACGGGGAAAGCCTTTTTTAATGTCAAAGGTCAAGGAAAATGGGATAACTGTTACAAGATGCCAGAAAGGCAACAGTAGCTTGACACTCTTTACAACAAAGACATGTGGACATACAAGTGAAACCAGGAAGCAGACGGGCTACAACAGGAGAAAACCGCACTTCATTGGACTGTAATAGATTTGAAAAACATCATCTGATCAGCCAAGTCGCATATCGAGCTGCAGATGGTATTAATCCATCTTTCCTTGTGTCAACGGTTTGAACTGATGGAGATTCTGTTTGCTCATTATTTAGATCCTATACCTGTGAGGTATTTGGTGATGTTTGCTTTTTTTAAGGAGCATAAATGTTCCAGAAAGTAAGATAAAGAATCTATGTTGTTCCAATGCCAAAATAGGTGACGCCAATCAGATGCAACTTTTTGAATAAATCCTTGTTAGTTAGACACTTATCGTGAATTTTTGTGTATTTGCCAAGAACCCAAAACAGAAAGATGTTATCAGCACTTGAATTACAGTATTTATCACCAGTCTTATTATTATTGCAACATTCACCAGTATAATCACATGTTTTCCTTATAACATGCAGCCCTGGTGCTAACCATGCTTATCCTTTTATCACCACACTGATTTGCTAGGTATGCCAATCTAACACAAATCTGCGTGCAGGACTTGTTTTCGAACCTAACTTCCATCCATCCATCCATTTTCCTGCACCCGTTTCCCTTACTGGGGTCGGGAGGGTTGCTGGTGTCTATCTCCAGCTGTCATTTCGGGCGAGAGGCGGGGTACACCCTGGACAGGTCGCCAGTCTGTCGCAGGGCAACACAGAGACACACAGGACAAACAAACATGCACACACACACTCACACCTAGAGACAATTTGGAGAGGCCAATTAACCTGACAGTCATGTTTTTGGACTGTGGGAGGAAGCCGGAGTACCCGGAGAGAACCCACGCATACCCAGGGAGAACATGCAAACTCCATGCAGAAAGACCGGGGCCGGGAATCGAACCCAGAACCTTCTTGCTGCAAGGCAACAGCTCTACCAGCTGCGCCACTGGGAAGCCCGAACCTAACTTACTGTCAGCTATATGCTGACATCAGTTGTTTTTCTTTGTGATGCTTGTTCATTCACCAATTCGTAGAAAATTAGCCATTAATATTGTAAGCATAGTCATATTTAGCTGAAACGTGTGTAATAAAATCAATATTGTTAAGGAAATTACAATAATGAGCTGTGAATGTTAGCATCCGTCGGCTGCATGCCTGCTGACCCCAGGCTAAAATCAATGACGGTCCATGTCGATCAATGTGGTGTGCAGCTTCTGTGCACCATTTTCTGTGTGCAGCAGGGCAACGTTAGCAGAACAACCAAAGATGTTAATATCATTTCAAGCAGGACTTCAGTGCAGGGGACACATGTAGGCAATGGGAGGACTATTCAATCACAGGCTGTGTTTCTGACAACCACCAGTGAGCCTATTTATTATTTCAGAAGCAGGTTTTTTTTCCCCCATGAGGGGAAATGGTCTGGAGCATTACTTGAAAACTTTAGCGTGATTTTTCCTCAGTTGGACATGCGATACTGTCTTCACTGATGACACTGATGTTGGTTCCAGCAACAATAATAATAATAATGACAAGTTCAGATAAGCTATAAATATTTACAATATTAGTTCTAGGTTATTTTATTTTTTACAGTTCTAGTCTATCATGTCAAACATTTTCTTCATACAGAGAATTTCCACATGCCTTTCTCACATGTGATTTCATTCCTCCCGATTTTGCTTGATTGGCTTGACAGGTCAGATGTGGAAAAAAGAAAAACTAATAAAAAAATCCAGGAAGTATAATATGACTGTGTTTGTGTGTGTGCTTGAGGGGTTGATCAGATGATTGCAGTTCTCTCTCTCTCTCTCAATTTTTTTTCCAAAGCATCTCCATGTGATGCAGATGTGGCTTGATGGAAAAACAGTCTGTTTGTTGAGTTCACTCATATGATTGCTGTACAGAGAGTGTGAAGAGTCCAACAACCCGCATGTTTGAGACCAGTGCAGTCCTGGAGGTTCAGAAGACTCCAGTTCACACCAGGGCTGACATAAGACCTTGTTGACTGTGTGTGTTTTCAGCCCTCGTAATAAGCTCCATGAATTAGTGGCAGCTAATTCGCACTGTGACAGTGGGAGTCTTGCCACCCAATGGGATCGGTGACACCACTTCAGCACGTGTTTTGCACTGAAGCAAGTTGGTTTAGGTGGTCGGAGTCATGCAGAGTTGTTCCTTTGTTGCTTGTTTGAGGGAGTTTGATTTAAAGAAGGGAGGAAAACTAAAGCTTCCCTTCCTCAGCACTGAAAACATTGCTTTGCGTTGCAAAAATCGGCTCCAATCTGCACAAAAAGCTATCATTTACACAATCTCAAAATAGTTTTCCCAGTTTTTTTTTTCTTTCTCAAGGGAGAGAGACAGCCTTTAGACAGAGTGGGAGAACTCGATATCTCCTCCTGAGGTTGCAGCTATTGATAATTTGACACCGACTCAGTAAATTAGACTTGTTCACCATCCCCATCACTGGGCTGCATTGATTTCCACATTTAAGTTGTGCTCTACAGGGGTGTATTTTCATGGTTTAATCTTAAAGGATCTCTTCGTTAAGCAATTATCTTTTGCTTTGATGAAGTTATGTTAGAGTATATCAGAACTAATGTTATCAATCCGAAATATTTGCAGTTGCTTTTACACATAATCTTATAATAAATGCAAGTTTTAGATTTCTTTTTCTTAAAGAGGTTTAAGCAGTTTTATTTTGTTTTGTGAACATTCACATTGCCATAAATAACAGGCGGTATTTTATTTAGAATGAAATTACAAAGATTTAATTTGATTCCATTCATGAAAGTGCCATTCTGCTCCTCTTCTTCTGACAAAAACAAAACTTATCTAGGTTGTGACTAAAGAAATGTCAATGGATATTTTTGGCAGATACCAAATCTCATGTTTAGAGTGATAAATATAGGCATGCTTTGCATACATTCCACTCACAGTGTCCCATTCAGCAGACACACCTCTCAGCAAGAGGGAGAGAGACAGAGTGTGGTTTCAGTAGAGGATATCCAGTAAAATGGATTGATTGTGTCTTCTCTCTTACACAACACGCTTGGCTGGTTAAAACTTTGTTATCTCTTCTTAACTGGAGGTGCACTGATCCGAGCTTTCTGATCTTTTTTGACTTGCTGATACCTGTTTTCTCTCCAGGAACTATAATTCATAAAATTCAAAATAGTTTGCCTGGTCTTGCATTCATTTTTAGTAAAAGAGGTGTTGTCACACTGTGTGAGAGAGAAGAATCAATTAGTGTAGAATAGAGTTGACATTTTTAAATATCTTTATCTTTTATTAACAATAACATAATTAGCATTAGTAACTGGAAACATCTGTTACTAATGGCAACCTTTTTTACATGCAAAATATCCAAAACGTTGCCAAAACCGCCATAGCTGTTATTAAGCAAGCTCAGAATGATCCGATTAGCTTTGCTGAAAGTTAATATTATCTGCTAAAAGTCTCGCTTTGCTTGAAAGAAGCCATTCGAATGAAAAGATATTAAATAAAGTATAAACACAGTTTCCTTTTAACTCTTGTCATTTCTAGATGTAGCACTCAAGAAATGACAAAGTAGCTAACTTAAAATTTTCTTTATTCATTAAGAATATCAACAATGAAATAAAAAGGTGCGGCAATCAATTTTTTTGATTCTGCAGATACCGATTTTTGGCAAATCCGATTTGTTCTCCTGAACTATAATATCACAAGAAATAAGAGCAGTATTCAGAGCATTTTTTTTCTACTATTCTTACCATGAGTGGACATTAATTGTTCAAGTTTGGGGCAGAGAGGCAACATTATTTCACATGTGAGCAATATCCCAGCAAAGCTTTGTTTTACTGGGATCCAGCAAAAACAACTAAAACCTTGTTTTACTGGGATTGCTCACACTCAAAGACAAACTAATTACAGTTGATATTTAGACCAAATAAAGACAAGTTAGAGTTGACATTTAAATCTCTCTTTGACTATTTTATTTGTGATTAAAGTGCTTAGCATTAGTAACTGTAAACATTTGCCTTTGTGGGTATTGCCAGGGCAGAATTGAAACCCCAACATTAACTCTGAGGTTTAGCACTGCTGTTATTACCATAAGAACAGCCTCTGTGTATTCCTTAGAGAATCTAGATCTTTACCTTATAAATTATACTTATACTTCCAGTTTCTATGGCTTAGCGTTCCTTTTAAAGTGATGTTTTGTTGAGCATAGAGCAATATAAGATCCAACCTTTCAGGGAGTTTTAGAAATTACTACTTGAAATACAAACATTTAGGTAATTTCTTACATTCATATCCAAAATGTTAATGTTAATAAAACCATGGTGGCTGGTCTAAATTAGAAGTCTTGTCGTCTGCTTTTTGTTGGTATTCGAAAGCCGTCTTCCAAAGGAAATATCATATTTAATAACCATTCCTGAAGTTTTTGACCTGTCATTTGTATAATCATAACACGAGCCGTTAGTGGAGACTTATTATGACTATTACTATCGCTCAGCGTCCCATCTCAGTAGGGCAACAGTCACAGTCATTCCATTCTGGCTTTAAATCTCGCTTCTGTCCATCCTCCATCCTGGATCTCTGGAACCCATTAGGACAGGAATCTCCAGCAGCGCCATGATTCCACATTAGCATTGCCTACCCTGTCTCACCCTGACAGGAAAGAGACACTGCCTTAGTGCCAAATAGATCAAATATTTCACTTCAGTCACTGGGAAGTGGTCGGAAAGTGCAGGTTTGTCGAGCGAACGCTCCTGTAGAAGAGAACCGCTCACCAAAGGGCGCTAAATGTAATCTTGATGGTAATGTTGGGTTCCAAATATCTGCTACTAAATCTGTCAATTTTTGTGTCTCTTTTTTTTTTTCTCAGGATGGCGGATGTGTCACAAGAGGAGAGACTTCAAGTCATCGCTGTAAGCTATGTCCACATGCAGACACACAAACACGCTGCCTGTTTCTCCCCCAGCTCTTGCAGACTGCACATCAGGCCATTCAGACGGCTGTAGAGACAACAAATCATTGCTGCATGTCAAGGTCTGATAGGATGGCTTAATGACTCAACCTTTTAGAGCCCATCTTCTCCACCCATTAGTAGGCATCCAAAGCTAATGGTGTAGATACAGCTAGCTCCTTTTTTTTGTTGTCTAACTCCTGGTATCTCACTCAGCTGTTCAATGTCTGTTTCTTTTTTGTTGTTTTAAAACAAAGAAATACAGTTAAGAAATGCTTTTTTTTCTTTCTTTTTTTTTTTTTTTTTAGAAAATCAAGCCTCTAGTGTTTATAAAATGCCAGGTGTTTTTAAAGGAATTCTTGACTGGCTGAAGGATTCGTGCACTGCTTTGTATCACACAAACTTCCAGAAATGCAAGCTGATAAGTCCTTTTTTTTTAAGTGTCTGGCTGGAGGAAAGCAAGTGCATATTTTCCACCCAGCAATTCTAGGAATTATTAATGAATTCAAGGATTTCCAGAATTTTCCCGACTCTCTAATCATCTATGTTAATTTCATGTGGAGCTGCGTGCAAGAAATCCAAATCCTTCCCTTGGGTGACATTACAAAAGGCTCACTTGTTTCAACTCTTTTTTTTGCAAGAATATGATTATGCATCTGGCAGTGTGCTTTTGTATTTTATAAAATAGTCAAAATATGTGATACTGATCTTTTCCACTCGGTGTAGGTAGTTGCAGTCTGTCTCACCATTTTAAAATGCAGCACATATCGCTGTATTAGTCAATATCTTTCCAGTCATATCATAACTTGTTACATAAATAGTCCAAATCAGCGTAGTGTCATACAACAATCGCTTTTCTGTTGTTTCTGAGGGTCAACCGGCTTTTTGCTGGATGAACTCATTTGTTTGTAGGCAGGGATTTACGCCTTACACTGTTGGCTATGACTCATTAGATTTTTTTAAAAATGTATTTCTCAAAATGAAATCATTTCACAGGTTTCTATCAAGGAAAAGCTGGAAAGAAACCACACTCACACACATGCCTCGGAGCCAGCCAGTTTGGATTCCTTCATGTCTCGAACCTGAGAGAATCCAGCTGCGTCCTAAAAACCAAACTCCTGTCAGCCTTTTGGAGACGCGCTGCAAAACTTAACACAAGCCCTTTGCAGACTGGCATCAAAAGCCGGCCTAAGCATAAGAAAGCCCAAAGCCGGCAGGGGCCACAAAGACCAATTGAACTCTCATGCAGGAGACATCTTTGTGAAGTTAACTTTGAAAACTTTTTCATATGTAAAAAGTCTTTTTTTTAATTAATTTATATGAATTTATATTAATTTATATAAATCTCACAAGATGAATTCTTGCCTGTTTAACTGCGGGCCAGCGCTCGTCGTGCCAACAGTCGCTAAAAGCAACAGTCGTAACAATTGTCAGTAAAATAATGCTGCCGGTGATGTTGCATTCAGTTTTAGTTGGTTCAAACCTCAGTGGCCCGATTTGTGAGAGATCTTGTGTCTGTGATGCGACAGGAGAAGAGGAAGAAGCAGACAGAGATTGAAAACAAGAGGAGGCAGCTTGATGACGACCGACGGCAACTTCAGCATCTCAAGGTAGTGACGCGCTTTCTTCCACTTGTCTCTAAGTTTTTGCATTTATATGTCGGTGAGGAACATGGCTAAATAGCTACACATTGTAGTTACTATTGAAGTGTCTGACTTTACCTTGGCAGCCCCTCAAAAACTCTGTTTGATTTTAAATATGTTAAAACAGAAGGAGAATTGATTAACACAATGCCCTGGAGGAATGCTCATGCCCCTTGTACTTGTCACATTTTGTAACTTTAATGTATTTTCAGTGAGGTTTTATGTGACCAACTAAAAAAGATGTAGTGCATAATTTTGAAGTGAATATGATACATTGAATGTTTACACACACCAATTAAAATCTGAAAAGTGTGGCGTGAATTTCTATTCTCCAGCCCTGAGAATAGGTACTTTGTAATAGAGGGAGAAGAGGAGTTGGGCGATAACACGCCCCTGTGGGACACCGTCTCTGTCACTGTCCCTGCTGAACAAAAGCATCACAATGTTTCAAGCATCTTGAGAAACACTGCGATAAAATGTGAAAGCCAAACACCGGGCCGACCAAAGGCAGGACCCCAATGCACATTCTGACAGAAAGCGATGGCTTTAACATTGTTTGAAATGTACTTGAGCTCTCCACTGATGAAATCCAAATCTGTGTCATCTGCACCCCCTCACGCCTCTCCCTGGGCAGAACTTGAAGCAGGATCACTGCTTTTTTCTTTTTTTTTTTTTTTTTGGAGTCATGCTCTGTGTGTGAGCGCTGCTATACACCCACACAACAACATTAAACTCTCCAATGTTGCAGCCCAACGCAGTGAGATCCTCCCTCACCGCCGCTGTCACGGAATGTTCAGAATGGACCGCAGATAACGCCATCAGCTCCTCCACATGCTATTAATGTGCACGCACACACACACACACACTTATTATATCTGAACCAAGGCTATTGTCAGTGTATGTGTCAGTGCTATCGAAGCTTATTTCGTCCTGGGACAGTTCAGCAGCTCAAAGATGGGAGCAAAAGGTCGAGGTTCGTGTGCGCCTGTGCGGACGTTTGGTGTTTGTAAAAAGTAATCGTGACCTGCGCCGTTACCCCTGCGCGCTCCCACTTTTTCTATTTTCAGAGTAAACCATTGTGAGGGTGGGAGTGTACATGCATGTGCTTGTTTCTGTGTACATGCCTCATAATGAGAAAAAACAAAAGAAAACACAAAACCTCCAGACAATGCAGAGAGCTTTGGCAAAGGAAACAGATTTTTGTCCCACTCCCAGCAACAGGAAACTGTTCTTACACCCACCGCACCCCCGTTTTCGTCTCACACGCAGACTCTCACGCACACACTGACACAAACAGGCATAAAGGGGGAAGTGTAATCACACTGTGGAGTAGTGTGGGAAGACTCTTTCTGGACTGTGTGTGTCTTTTTTGTCTTTTTTTTTGCACAGGCAGCATTAATGTGGAAATGTCAAATATTTAACAAACCACTAGTTAGTGTACCACCTCCATGATTGAATCACTTTACTAATCTAGCCTCATTCATACCAGGACTCATTTCTTGCAGAGAATATGAAATTATAAGAGGATGAAAAGACATTAGATTGATGCTGATGTTAAGTAGTGCAAAAATTAGCATTCGATTTTTGTCAAAATAAATCTTGATTTTCACCAACTGAAGCCGTTATTGGGAATATGTTATGTTCTAGACGAACATAACTTTATAAAAGTGCGCACAATGAGATATCTTTACAAGTAGTGCTGGTAGCATTAAAGAAGAAAGGGAAAGCATTAAGAAAAATATCTCTTGATTTAATAAGACAACTTATCTCTGTACCAGGCAACACATTTCTCAATCTCACTTATTAAAACTTAGAAAGATTTATACTTTCTTGATTATTCTACATACAGCTACAATGAAGTACTAAAATGTTTTCCCTAAAATGCACAGTTCTTCTTTTTTATTTTTTTTACTTATCCTCATGTTGAAAATAAAAGTGAAAGGTTTAGATACAAGTAATTTTAGTACTTTATAAAAAAAAGTTATCAAAAAAGTCAAACATATCCATCCTTTTATCCATTGTCTAATAGCCGTTAGTCTTCCAGGGTTGTGGGGATGTCAGACTCAATAAAACAGGCTGGCTTTTTTGAAATGGGCTTGTGCTAGAAAGCTTCCCAGTTTCTCGACCTTTTCCCTCAGAAGAGTTGTCAAATATTCAGCCGGTCGTTTGCCAGAAGCCAACCGTTAGGTGTTGCAACAAGGCGGAGGTAATTGGGAACAACCATTACATAAAATCACAGGGAGGCACACAGTGGGCATAGCTCACCGGCTTTCTGCAGAGTCAATAGCTAAAGCCTTCCAAACTTTAGGAACAGTGCGTACAGAGCTTTATGGGATGGGTTTCAGTGGCCGGACAGCTGCATCCAAGCATTACGTCACCAAAGTAAAGTGCCACATGTAGTGATGTAACAGAGTAGTGGAGACGTGTTCTCTGCTGAGAAAAAAAGTTACACCTCTCTGTTTGGAAGATATGAGGGATTGGCAGTTATCTGGAAAACAGCTTTTCTCTGACTGCATTGTATAAGGCTTGGTGCAGAAGAAATTCAGTATGTGGGGCTGTTGTTCAGGAGCTGTGCAACAGCTCCTGAAATCAACTCACTTGGTTGATTTCATGCTCTTCACTCTGTGGGAACAGTTTGAGGATAGCCCCTATGGTTCCAACATGACAGTGACAAAGCAACATTCCTAAATTTGTGAATGGTTTCGATGTACTTTACTGACCTGCACAAGGCTGCACAAAAGGGTCTGAGATTGTAAGCTGGACCTTCAGGTCCAACATCAGTATCTGACCTCAGCAATGTACATCTGGAAGAGCTATCAAAAATTCCCTTAAGCACACTTTCAAACTTTGTAAACTCCCTTCCCAGAAGAGTTGAAGCGGCTGCAATTGCAAAGAATGGGCCAACAGTAATTTGAACCCGATGGATTTGGATTGGGACGTCATTAAAGTTAGTGTGGCCCAATACCTTTGGGAGTATGGTGCGACTCTGCCGCTTATACACTGTTTACTTTCAGACATATACTGAAAAATTCCATCATCTAAAGAGTAAAGAAAAAAAAATTCAAAAACACTTTAAAATATTTCATTGAACTCGTATTAAATGAAACAACAGACTTTGTTTTTGATGAATTCGGTTGGCGAAAGAAATAAAATGACTCCTGAAGCGAGGCTCTCCTGTCTACAGCTGCTCGTTTCATTTGGATGTGCGCACCGGCCTGACGAGTGTCTGTCTGTGTGCGCCCTGTGTCCCAGTTCCGCCCTTTGTCTGCTACGTTAGCAGCTTTTACTGCGAGGAACAATGGAACGAGACGTAGCTTCAGCACTCCGGCTTTACGACTTTTTCGCACAGGCTGGGGTGTGCGCGCGTGTGCTTGGGTATGCATGAGTGAGCCAGTTAAGTGATGTCAGCCGTTAGAGTAGTAGGGTGTGGCGAGAGAACAAAACTGAGAGACAGCGGGAGAGAAAAAGAGAGAGAGATGGAGGGTGGGGTGAGCAGGGGGTTGGATTCAGTGCCCAGGAGACCATGCAGGGCCCGGGGAATGAGGAGTGTTGAATTACACCGTGAGACCGTGTGCTGTAGAGCTCTGGGGCAGCTGAGTGTCTGAACCTGGATTACACAGTGGAGAAAGTGAGACAGAGAAATTAACAGGTTGAAAAGAGCAGGAGGTGAACCGAAATATTTCCAACTTCATCCAGGTTCATGGACTTTTTATTCCTCCGGGAGAGAATTGGGCCAGGGTCAAGTCTGAGAGGAAAGAGTGGGACTAGGGAGGAAATCTTAAGAAAAAAAAATAGGGGGAGTTTGGTGGTGAAATTCATGTTGCATCATTGCAGAGGAATTCACACTGAGCTTACAAAAGAGAAAGCTTTGTCATTTAGCAAAACAGCGCTTCTATGTTTTATTACTATTATTATTTTTTTTGTGTGTGTGTGATCTAGCAGCTGCAAGCAAGGCACTGTTATATTTACCTCAAAGCATGTCAAGTATTTGCTTTGATATGAGTTTCTCCACATGAGGGTGTTGTCAGGATAAGAATACCTAGTTAGAAACCGGGGGAAGAAATAAACACACAGCGAACAGGACACGAGCAAGAGTCAGCCGTAAATAAGGTGTAAGAATAAAGCTGGTTTGTTTTCATTCCACTGACCCAGCTGCTTTTTCAGTCCCATGCTCAGTTAAGTTTATTAGCAGAATTACATGTTCGATGCTGGCAGCCTCCATCCGATATGGCCAGGCGCCACGTTTTCTCAAACTGGCAAGGCTGTTTGGTTGCAGTTCAAGAGTTCGACTGAATCCCTGAGTGGCACCAGTCAGCAGACGAATTGGACAGAGAAGAATTTGGTCTTAGATTAACTGAGGGGTTTGCTGCTGTGTCTCGGTGAAAGTGACACTAATCCCATCTGTACAAAAAGGCTCATCTGACAGCACCAGTGTGAGTCACTGAGGTGCTTGTAACAAGCACATGATACAGTGCCCTGCAAAAGTAAATCGTACCTCTTTCACATTTTCACATATCGTATTGCATTCACAAACTCTAATGTGTCTTGGTGGAGGTTTCTGCACTCTACCAAAACAAAGCAACACGGTATTTGCTACAATTACAGCTGCAAGTCCGTTTTGTTCTTCTGGAGACAGAAACGTTTCTGACTCAGGCTGAGTCAGAATGTATGGATAAGAAAGTAAACTTTCATTTTTAAGTCTTGCCAGAATTTCGATTGAATTTAAAGCTGGGCTTTAACTAGCTCATTCTGACACAGAAAAATGCTCCAATCTAAAACCTCTACTTGTAGCAGTGATTGTATGTTTAGATTTGTTGCTTGAGGATTTTTGTGCATTTAGCTCCATTTATCTTCCCATCAACTCTGACCTGCTTCCACATCTCTGCAGAAGAAAAACATCTCGTAAGCAAACGCGTACAGTCGTTTAAAGACGAGCAAAATTCCCGGGCACAATCCACATCAAGTTATCTTGATTAGATTATGCTGATTAGCATATATCTCCCATCAGACACACACTTTAATACGATACCATCTTGCTCTGAGCACACAGGCAGGCTACGGAGCAGCTTCTGCCGTCTCCTCCTTGCAGTAGTTCAGACTCTCTCTCCAATCCCGTATCACCCCTCACAAGTCGCACCGGTTGCGGGTTTATGACTGGATTTCAAGGTTGACCGGGGCATAAAATTGCTGAACTGACTAAAGACTCCTCCACCCGGGGTCTTTTAGTTTGCAAAGCATAATAAACGCCTGTAGAAACGCAAAATGATTGTTAGTTAGTACCGTTTTGCTTGTAGGTCATATAGACTTGCATCTAAACAGAGCACCGTCCTCCATGTCTTTGCTGTGTCCCCTAGGTGGCTTGATGCAAACTGCAAACAGGCCAAATTTATTTTGAGTGCATGTCTAATAGTTGTCCTCTGGACAGATTCCTCCACCTGAGCTGTGGACCTTTGCACCTCATCTAAAGTTACCATTGGGGTTCTCTTGGCTGCTTCTCTGAATAATGCTTCCCTCACCCTGCTTGTAGATGTAAGACAATGTCTTAGTAGGTGTGTGGTTCTCTCCATTTCCGGACAACTGAAGTAACTACGTAAGTTTATTTATATAGAACTCTTGATGCACATTTTTACAGTAAAACAAAGACAAATTACCATAAACATTATAAAAATAATAGACATAAATTACTCAAAAATTAGTCCAAAACAGTTAACCAGTTGCTCAATTGCTTGAAACACTTGAAGTTATTTAGAGGTGCAAAAAAATAAGACAATTGACAAATAAGTCAAATAAGACAATTGTCACTACATTTGGTTAATTTTTCCCCATAAAGTCACATAAAAATACAAATGTATTGTGTAGAAATGTCTTTTGAGGTGCTTTCAGTGTAATCCAGATACAAAAAAAAAATCTAGTCAAGAATGCCAAACAATCAAGGGCAGACAGAGATTCTCCATTATTCTTTTTCCAATGTTATTGTTAAACACACACATGCATACAATCACATTTCACTATTTTGTGTTTACTTGCAGTCAAAGTCACTGAGGGAGCGCTGGTTGCTAGATGGCGCTCCAGCAGAAGAGGAGACGCAGAGGCGTCTGCAGGAGGACGAGATGAAGACCAAGCTTCTGGAACAGGTCATCATCAGGTGAGCATCTGCTTGAAACAAACAAAAGAAAAATTTAATGAAAAAAAAAAAATAAAGTTTGGCTTGGAGTGAAAGTATTAAAAGCAAAGTTTTGTGATTTTTGTTTTTTTTGTGTGTGTTTCTGAGCCAGGCTGGAGCAAGAAATTGAAGAACTGGAGACAGGCGTGCCGGCTAACAAAGGTGTGGCCAAAGAAAATGGTGAGTTCTGTGTCCATGGCAACACAGCTGCAACACTTAAGAGAAAGCCAGCTAATAATAGCGCCACAGATTATTAAAACAGTATATCCTCTTTCTCCTTGTCTCTCTCCCCTTATCCTGATCACCTTCTCCCCTTATTCGTCAATGCTCTGGCGCTCCCTGTAGGTGAGAACGGAGTCGTGCAGCCCTCCGGACAGACCCCTAAGAGAGAGGTAACGGGGGTCGAAGCCAAGCTGCTGGGCCCAAGCCCCGACCAAGCCAGCGAGGACAACCCAGTGACCCTGGTGTTCATGGGCTACAAGACCGTCGACGACGAGAAGGAGACGCACAGGGCCCTGGGCATGGAGGGCGTGGACGGCAACGTAAAGGCCGAGTTCGTGGTGATCGACGACGGCGAGGGGAAGGCGGCGGACGCGGCCACAGAGGGGCAGGCTCCGCCCAACGGCAGCATGGCGGAGAAAGAGAAGGCCAACGGAGGCGGCGAGGAGGGAGAGAAGGAGAAGAAACAGACCTGCAAATGCTGCACGGTCATGTGAGATATGTGTGTCTATCTGCGTGCGTGTGGGTGTGTGTGTGTGTGTGTGTGTGTATGTTTGCGTGAGACTGACTGTGTATGGGTGAGTACACACCTGCACCTGTGCAGAACCGTGTGCCATTGCATGAGTCCATATTTGCAAACGTATGTAGCTTTTTGTGTTTGTGTGGAAGTGTGTGTCAGGACTGATTTACAGCTACACAGTCAATATCCCAACAACGAGAGCCGACTCGAGCTCCAGCTCCAAGAACCACGAAGACTCATAAGTACACTTACTCTATATACTTTCTCTGTATTTGACTTTTGATTTCTATTGATATTTTTCTATTTTTCTGTCTTGACCTTTATATCGTAGCCTACTAAGTGTGTTTATCCTTATTATGAGGCTGTGTACTGTACGTTCATTGTTCTTATTGTTTAAAAGAAAAATGTATTAGCTCTCTGGATTGTACTGCAGCCCATCTGGGAAAAGTTCTGGGGAAAAAAAAGTCCAAAACAGCAAAACTATGAAGGACACAGATACTTAAATATATATATATATATAAACATATATATATTTCTCTGTGTAGGCCGACCAACTATTTATCAGTCAATTTCATATTGCAATATTGTCTAAGACATTATTTTGAATAGTATTTTAATATATTAATATGAAATTATGTTTTATACAATGTATTTATTGCTTTGGTTCTCTGTCACCCTTCCACCACCACCTGCATGTTAAGGCTTGTAAGCGCCACCAGATGAACACTCATTAACAAGTGTCTGTGCTTTCTTAGAGTCACACGTGCTCACATCTTTAGTCACACAAGTCGTTCTGTCAGTAATGGTGAATTATTATAAACGCACTGTTCGAGTAGCGCATTATGTCTAAAGGCAAAGAGGCACATGGAGTCACCGATTGTGTTGCGGGTCACTTTGAGTTTAACACTAGATTGCAGAGCGCAGCAGACGAACCATGGAGGTCACCGCTTTAGTGTTTTCTGTTGTGAGAGAAGTGGGTGTACGTTTCAGATGTTTTAGGTGATTCGCACTATTACGCTGTTGCTGAAAAGGCTTAGAGTGTGGGCCACGTTAATTGGCAGATTAGAATAAAAAATGTGTTTTACACTGCCAGCACATGCCACGATGCAGACTCTGTTTCTTTGATCTTTTAGGTAAAGTCAAGTTGTTTGACTTTCATTTTAATATCATAATAAATTGGACCACAAACCTGTAGCGAGTTTTACTCATTTAAACGTGGCTTAATTGGGCCGGCTGAGAACAGACTAAAACAAGGTTCTAGACCAAGGAAATTGAAAGCAATTGATCCAAAAATGTAGGGAATTGCCTTTGATAAGGCAAAGGTGTGAGGCACTTTTGGTGTGTTACATGTGCTATTGTTCCTTTTCTACAAGAAAATCTGACTACTTTTAGAGTCGTCAATAAAATATCTAACATATGGTTTATTATAAACTCACAGTTACAAATCAGTTTTGCATTTCATTTTCAATGTAAAGAAATGTTGAAAAAATAATTTTTGGCCCACACAGCTAAATGTTTGAGCGCCACTACTCCAGATCTTCTCATCACTCAGGTTTCCCACAGGATTTGGCTCTGGAGGCTGAGATATTCTCTGAGGAACAATTTCTGTGTTGATATTACCGGGGTTTTTTAATGCTCATCATGTTTAAAGATCCATTTATGACTCGTTTTGATCTTTCCGGTGGAGCCCAGCAGAGTTTTACTTAAAGATTTCCTGGGATTTCACAGAGTTCATGATTTCGTGCGCTCTTACGAGGTCCCCGAGGCCTTTTAGAGGACAAAGATGCCCACAGCATCACAGGTCCTCCACCATACTTGACAGTGGGCATGGCATTCTTTTCAGCATTTCAGCATTTCATTTATACTCATGTATATGTTTTTTGTTTTTTTTGTTTTTATGCTTAATATAAAACAGAGCCCAACCCTTGGTTGGTTTTAGCCACTGACCAAGGACCAAGAGCCTAACCCTGACTCTGTCGCATCATATTTATGCCCCAGAAACAGAACATTACTAATCAGACATTCCCAAAAACCTAGAAACTCTGATTCAAAAAAGGATAGTCTTTTTTTTTTAATCTTCAATAATATTTGCTTTAAATTGATTATAATTACCAATTAATGTTGCTAAACTTCAATTATTTATTAACAGGGAATATATTTACTAATCTAGAAATGGGTTCAAATTAAAGATTGGTTTTGTACTTTTTTTTAAAAAAAAGTGAGATTATGCTACTGAAAATTTTAGAGATTTTAAAGCATTTTTACTAGGTGTACCAATAAATGTGACCTGCACTGTAAGTAATTCAGTTCTCTCAACAGAAGGATCAATGTAAATCTAAATAAGGTAGCACTGCATGAAGCCTTGCAGCTTTGTTTATCTCACCACTTGATAGGTCTTTACTATTATATGCTGTCCTTGTTCACATGAATGTAAACCCAGGGGTTAAATTGGGATTTTGTTCACCATTTAATGAGAAAAGGCAAAGCTGTTCAGCGCTCATTACTAAATAATAATAAATTTTAAAAAAGCTTTTTGTCGTTTTATGAACCAAATAAAACTTAAATATACTGTAATTTCCCTGTGTGGTTTTCAGCTGTTGTTTTTTAATTATTGTCTGTTTTGTGTTGTTATTTTGCTCTCTCCCAGTTTAACCCCTGACGACTTTAAAAAAAAAAAGCTCTGCAAATAGTCACACTTGTTTCCAGAAAAAATAGATGGAAAAGGCTTTCATTCTTCAAATATCAAGAATCTTTGATCTGATCTGCCTTAAAACTCGATTTAGTGAATGAGATTGTGTCTTTAATTGTACAGGCGGTTGATGCTCTCGAGCAAAATGTCAGCCTGGCAGTTTTTTTAGGGGAGCAAGCTGAAAGCCCGAAAGACCTGCTCCCAGTTCTGACCCTTGTTTGTTTGGCTGACATGACATTACGGATGGTCTGAGTCAGTGATGCAACATAAACAGTCTTCTGCTCACCCACATCTTTCATATCTCCTTCATCGTCACTGTCAAACTGTAGCTGCAACCCCTCTATGCTTGGATACCTGCCACTCGGTGCAGGGGGGGATTAACAAACAAAACAAATAAATAAATCTCTGATGCTGGTGCTATGCTGAAAAGCTCCTCAATCACCAACTTTTGTTGTTCAAACCTGTTTCCTCTTTCTTGCTCAATCTGCGGTAGGGCAGATCCGGCTGCCCTCCTGAGAATCTTCTGCTACCTTCAGTGCCAGATGCAAGTCCTGCCTGCGTTTTTTTCACCAGTGAAACGATCCCTTCGTACATTCCAAAGGGAGGTCAGCAGGTCTGGACGAATACATTACAGTCTATGCGTTCCATATGTACACTTCCACTCCAACTGTGCAACAGCATTTCATTTATACTCATGTACATGTTTTTGTTTTTTCTTTTTGGCCTTTTTGCAAGGCCTGCTTATTGAATTTGATGTTTGTATTTAAGAAGAAGAAGAAGAAAAAAAAAGACATCTGTGTATTGTTGGTGCCTTGTCAGGTTTGTTTGGCTGAACTTTTTTAGACAGAGGTTTTTTCTCGCTCTGCGTCATGTGACCAACGACCCACTGGAAACACTGCCTTTCTGCTCTGCGGGAGCGCTCTGTGAGAACACGGTGCCCTGCGCTTGTATTGAGATTTTCCACATTTTTGTCATGTTGCGACCACAAACTTCAGCATATTTTATCTGATAGACCAATGCAATTTGGCATGTAAGTGAACTGGGTGGTTTAATTTTAAAAGTTAAAAAGTGTGGTGTGCTTTTGTACACAGCTCTCCCGACTCAATGTTTTCCGGAACCATTTACAACCATTTAATGGTATATCTGGCATATTTTCATATTTACAAAATAACTCAAGCAGATTCGATGGAGAGAATCTTGGCAGAATCAATTTTCAAGCCTTATCACAGTTTCAAGATTGGATTGGGGTCTGGACTTTGACTGGACCGACTTAAATAAGTGCATTAAAGTTCTAGATTTATGTTTATGGCGAGCTTCTTTTGTGCGTGGTTAAAATAGTATTTCCACGGCATGAAGCTGTCACGTTTCGTGGTTAGGTGTAGTGTTTGGTTCGTCTGATTAAAACCCTTTCTTCCACATTATTTCTGTGCGTCCTGCATGACTTTAAATAGGACTCCTTTTGTGCTTTTCTTCTTGCCAATCTGCCATAAAGATCAAGTCTACTAGAGCTACCATGGAGCCATTGACTGATTCTGTGACTAATTGTTTCCTTGCCATCAAAGTGTAGATTGATGGACATTTCTTGGTAGCTTTCCAGTTGTGTCAAACTTGTTCCATCTTCAGATGATCGATTGAACAGAGTTCTGTGACATGTTTGAAGCTTGGGATATTGTTTTATAACCTATCTCTGCTTTAAACTTTCCCACAAATGTATCTTTGACCTGTCTGCTCCGTTCCTTGATCTACCTGATGTTGTTTGATCAGTAATGTTCTCTGACAAAACTATGAGGCCTTCACAGAACAACTGCATTTACATTGGAATAAAATGACATGCCGACAGACATCTGGTTGCACTAGATTATATTTAGAGGTGTCAGAGAAAAGGGGGCTGAATGATATGTGCACCAAACATTTTGTGTTGATATGGCACAAAGAGACTAAATAAAATGCAATGAACTTTGTGGTTATAAAATGATAAAATACGAAGTACGAATACTTTGCAAGTAGCTATCAGAATCCAACACTTTTTAACAATTTCAGATACCTGCACGCTCATTGACAGGTAATATGCAGACTAATGTTGGTGTCTTCAAAAAACTTTATATCCTTCATTTACTCTTTTTTTATTATTAATCCTATTTTGTTTGTTTTTTTGTTGTTGCATCATCCAAAGTGAAACATTTTTGAGTGGATGCAAACTTTATAGAAAAGACTAACTGGCAACCTATGTGTGTATAAAGTGTATACACATGTACATAATGTGTCTATTTGCATACATAGAAGATAAATGTACATTTGGTGGGCTGAAGGTTTGCTTAGTTGTGGGTCTCTGGCGTAGCACAGCCACAGCAAAAATATATATTGAAAAATAAATTTGTGCTGAACAAATGCCTGTTCATCTATCATGTGATCATCTAGATGTCCTGTCTTGAATAAAACTACTGTTTGACATCAAGCCGGATACATTTGAGTGTAATTAAGCAGCCTACAGAACAAAGGAGTCAGCTGTAATAAGTAAGGATTTTGAATTTTATATTATAAAAAATGCAAGATAATAATGATATATTGTAGTTGTGATTTGAGACAGACGAAGTAGAATCCCTTACGGGGCACATTCTTAGATTTTTGCCCTCCCCACGCTGCTGTCTGGATATTGTGTAAAGTGCAGTGCCCAAATCAGCCCACGAGGTGGCAGGCCTGTACCATTTTACCAGTGATTCAACTCGCATTGTAGTGCAATGCGCTATGACCTGTGTGGGCAACGCAAAATAGATGGAGGGTTAATTAGGGGGGCGATGAGAGGCTGCATTAAACAGCGTATAAATCATAGAGAGGGCAGATATACACTACTTCCCAAAACAAATGTAATTATATGGCTGCATTACACAGAAGTGGCACATTCAATAAATAGCTATTAAAAACTCTCTGGAGTCCAACATCAGTGCAATACACTTAGCTTAGCAGCACCTTCTCTGTGACAATACTGCAACATTCAAGAGGAATAATGTCCAATAACAAAGCCATTAATATGACAACTAATAATGCTTTAAAGAAAACAAAATGTGTGACCAGACCCCAGGGATATTAAACCTCAAGGACAAATAAAAGCGGACGATGTTGAAAGGTTAGAATATACTTAGTAGGACAACACAAACCGAAGAAGGGAGCACATAAATCAATGCAATTAGCTTCACAAGGGTAGCAAAATCTAATTGCTGCCGTGGTATCAGTTACAGTAAATTACCTTTCCTCAGCAACTGGTTTGTTAGGGCAGGAACAGAAACATAATGCAATAAAATAATCAGAGTCATTAAAAACTGAATGCAGACCACAGCAGTGCAACAGTGTTGGAAGACCAGCTGCTGACAGCAGAAACAAACCTGCTACATACATATTGTCACAAGATGTGACCAGATGTAGACTTCTGCCATTTCCCAAGATACATATGTTCTGATTTTGTAACAAAAAAACAAAAACAACTTGAAATGCTGATGTAGCATTTTCCAGTGATGGCTGTTGCAGGAATGCATCACAGGCAAGCCCAGCCAATCAAAATGCAGGAAATTATCTAAAGTCTTTCGCGGGAAAAAGTTTAGTCCAATGCAGCTCTTAAAATACGTCTGTGAGAGGGCGGCCAGGTTTATTGGCTGAGTTTAAAATCAATCACTGATTATTGGTTATTTGCTGTGATGATTTGTGAACAACCCCAGTTCAAACACAAAGAGTACACCATATTGTAACCATGGAAACACAACAAACAAACAAACTATCAAGATGATTCTTTAAACTTTTACAAAGTAAACTTCCTAATTAAATCCTAAATGTACAATTTCTTTTCTCAGCTGAATGCATTAAATAAAATTTTATAACATTGTCATTCTCTATAAATGAATGCTACAGGTTTAGATCTATGGTTCGTGTTACAATTAAACCATTTCTAGGGGACCCTGAATGTCTGGAGGCCCCTGAATGGCCCCTGGCAGCAGCTACTGAGTTATCTTTGCTTTATATTCCAGTCTTACAATTCTAGATTTCAGAGGTGCTAACATCAAAAATTAATAGAGTTAACCACTTTGAGCTTTTTGATCTATAAAGCAGTCTGCAGCCAAGTTGCTGTAGAGGATAAATAGATATTATTAAGGCTTAATTAGTAAAGTGGCAGCAAATTTGCTGTCAGATGGTCTGTTTAACAGCAACAGATCAGCTCAGCCCTCCATGACTGTCAGCAATATACTACATTTGCTTTGCATTGTCCCCGCATGATGACAATTATATAGCAGGATCCAATTAAATTCTTGATTAATATGGGTTGTTGCTATGTTGTTGTACAGTGTTTTAAGATCTTGTTCAATGTGCCCTTTTTTAACTTTGAGCCCCTCCAAAGGTCTCTGCACGGCCCTGGTCCATCAGCTCAGTAGAGCTGCCCTGCAGCCATGAAGTTTGTTTTTATTCAAACTTCAGCAGTTTTCTAGTTGTTCTGCTGAGGTAGTGATATCAATTTGTGACATCATGCAAACTGATGTCACAGTGAGTGGTCACAAAGCTGCACTCTTGGATTCTACAGTCATTACCTTTGCAGAAGTCAAAGAGTAAGGATTGTATTCTAAACGAAAGTTTGTTTTCAATCAGTTTTTGGATTTGTTGAGTGAGGAGTAAGGATTGTATTCTAAACAAAAGTTTTTTTTTTCAATCAGTTTTTGGATTTGTTCAGACAAATAACATTAACAATGAGTCACACCAGCAAGCCATCGTTTTCTGATTCCGAGAAACAGAAAAAACATCAGAGCTTAGACAAAAAGGCACAGAGACTCCAGGGTCTCCTCAAAGAAGTCAGCATGATTACCACTGAGAGACAGACTCTGAAGAGAGAAAATGAGGAGCTCAAGATTAAAGTTATGACCTTAGAACAAGCTGCACTTAAAAAAGACAATCTCATTCAGGAGAAAGACCAGGAATTTAAAAGTCTGTGTGATGTAAACACAACTTTAAAGGAAGATAACAAGACCCTGGAGCAGAACATCACCAACCTGAACCAGAAAAACACCGTGCTGGAGCAGAAAAGATCCACCCTGGAGAAGGAAAAGACCACCCTTCAGGATGAAAAGACCAAGCTTGAGAATGAAAAGAATGAAAAGAACGCAGCTCTGGAGAATGAAAAGACCACCCTTGAGAAGAAAAACACAGCTCTGGAAGAGAAAAACACAGCTCTGGAAGAGAAAAACACGGCCCTGCAAAAGGAAAACAAAGCTCTGAATAAGAAAAACACCGTCCTGCAAAAGGAAGACAAAGCGCTGAACCAGAAAAACACCGTCCTGGAGCAGAAAAGATCCACCTTGGAGAAGGAAAAGACCGCTCTGGCGCAGAGCAACACAGCCCTGGAGAGAAAAGGCAAAGCTCTGGAAAAGAAATACAGCACGCTTGAGCAGAAAAGATCCACCTTGGAAGAGAAAAACACAGCTCTGGAAGAGAAAAACACAGCTCTGGAAGAGAAAAACACGGCCCTGCAAAAGGAAAACAAAGCTCTGAATAAGAAAAACACCGCCCTGCAAAAGGAAGACAAAGCTCTGAACCAAAGAAACACCATCCTGGAGCAGAAAAGATCAACCTTGGAGAAGGAAAAGACCACTCTGAGCCAGAAAAACGCAGCTCTAGAGAAAGAAAAGACCACCCTTAAGAATGAAAAGACTGCTCTGGTGCAGAAAAACTCAGCTCTAGAGATGGAAAAAAAAAACTTGAGAAAAAAAAGACCGCCGTTGAGAATGAAAAGACAATCCTTGAGAATGAAAAGACAGCAGTTGAAGAAAGAAAGGACAACCCTTGAGAATGAAAAAACAATCCTTGAGAAAGAAAAGGACCACCCTTGAGAAAGAAAAGACACCCTTGAAAAGAAAGACCAAGCCCTAGAGAAAAAAAGCAAAGCTCTGAAACATAAAAATACTACACTTGAGCAGATAAGATCCACCTTGGAGAAGGAAAAGACCGCTCTGGGCCAGAAAAAAACAGCTCTGGAACAGAAAAATGCAACTCTCTACAGAAGGAAAAGACCATCCTTGAGAATGAAAAGACAACCCTGGGGCAGAAAAACACTGCCTTGGGGCATATAAACACCAACCTGCAGCTTGAACTGGAACAGCTGAACAGAAAGCTGAGGGACAATGAGGGGCAGCAGAACCAGCAGCCATCTAAAGAGGAAATCCATGAAGAAAGCCAGCCGGTTTCAGACCAGCCACAGGAGCAGCCACCTGCCTCTGGACTTGCGGCTAAAGGCTTCTTAAATATACTCCTAAAATGTACCACGCAGGCACTTTCAGGAACTATCAGTCTCAGGAACTACCATCTACCAACTGGGCTGATAGATGGTTCTTCTAAATAAGAAGTGTCATGAGCTTCATGCTTGATTATCGGTGGCAGAATGAGAAGAGAACCATGGAAGCAGAAAAACTCGACCCTTGAGAATGAAAAGACAGCTCTGGCGCAGAAAAACGCAGCTCTAGAGAAGGAAAAGACCACCCTTGAGAATAAAAAGACAACCCTGGGGCAGAAAAACACTGCCTTGGGGCATATAAACACCAACCTGCAGCATGAACTGGAACTGCTGAACAGAAAGCTGAGGGACAATGAGGGGCAGCAGAACCAGCAGCCATCTAAAGAGGAAATCCATGAAGAAAGCCAGCCGGTTTCAGACCAGCCACAGAAGCAGCCGCCTGCCTCTGGACTTGTGGCTAAAGGCTTATTAAATATACTTCTGAAAATGTACCAAGCAAGCACTTTCAGGAACTATCAGTCTCAGGAACTACCATCTACCAACTGGGCTGATAGATGGTTCTTCTAAATAAGAAGTGTCATGAGCTTCATGCTTGATTATTGGTGGCAGACAAGCTTGAGAACCGCAGGACTGCGGTGTCAGGGGACCTTGACACTTGGGGGCTGATGGCGGAAGAACTTAACACTTGAAAGATGTTGGCAGCGTCCCCCAAGGTTTCTACTCTGGCCTGGTGCTGAAGTCTGATGGCCTTCATTGCCAGGCCATCAGACTCTAGTTTGTTTTTGTTTTAGTTCTGGCCCTCCTTCCTAGACCCCCTCCACCAACCCGTGATGGGTTGTGTTTTGCTTAAGTTTTTTTTATGGCACCTGATGTCCGCCTTGGGGAGGGGGTAAGGTTAGGAACTGGGGTCGTTTGAGTTTTGATTTTGATTTCCATGTTCTCCCAATGCATACGTGGGTTCTCTCCGGGTGCTCCGGCTTCCTCCCAATGAAAAAAGTATTAATTGATTTCGCTAAACCCATCCTTAGGTAAGGATGTTGTTTTGTCTTGTTTGGATCTATGTTGCTAATGACCTGTCCAGGGTGTACGCTGCCTCTTGCTGGAGATAGGCACCAGCACTTCTCCTGACGCCACAAGGGACAAGGTGTAAAAAAATGGATCGATGGATCATCCCTGGTCTTTTGTCAAGCTCACAACCTCAAATGTCAATATTTTATTTGTAATAGAACATAGATGGCAAATCAAAAGTTTAATCTTCGTAAATGTAAAGTTTTAAAGGAAAAATATGTTTTTTTCTAAATTTCACAATGTCTACAAATCCCAAAAAGGTTGGGACATGAGGCAATAAGTGGCTGGAAAAAGGAAATTAAGCATATAACAAACAGCTGGAAGACCAATTAACACTAATTAGGTCAATTGACAACAGGATTGGGTATAAAAAGATCTTCTCAGAGTGTCAGTGTCTCTCTGAAGCCAAGATGGTAAGAGGATCACCAATTCCACCATTGTTGCACAGAAAGATAGTGCAGCAATACCTGAGTGGTGTCACCCAGCATAAAATAGCAAAGACTTTTATGTTATCATCATCAACCGTGTATAACATCATCAAAAGATTCAGAGAATCTGGACCAATCGCTGTGCGTAAGGATCAAGGCCGTAAAACTCTACTGGATGCTCTTGATCTCCAGGCACTTAAACGTCACTGCACCTCAAACAGGAATGCCACTGTCAATGAAATAGCAGAATGGGCTCAGTCATACTTCCAGTATGACTGAGTATGATTTCCAGAAAGCATTGTTAGTGAACACAGTCCACCATGCCATCCGCCGTTGCCAGCTGAAACTCTACAGTTCAAAGAAGAAGCCATTTCTAAGCAAGCTCCACAAGCTCAGCCGCTTGCACTGGGCCAGGGGTCATTTGAAATGGAGTGTGGCAAAATAGAAGACTGTTCGGTGGTCAGATGAGTCAGGATTATGGAACACTGGGACGCCATGTCAACCGGACCAGAAAGGACAAGGATAACCCAAGTTGTTATCAACTTCAGAAGCCTGCACCACTGATGGTATGGGGTTGCATGAGCACTTGTGGCATGGGCAGCTTGCATGTCTGCAAAGGCACCATTAATGCAGAGAACTATGTTCAGGTTCTAGAACAACAGATGCTCCCATCTAGACATTATCTCTTTCAGGGAAGACCCTGCATTTTTCAACAAGATAATGTCAGACCATATTCTGCAGCGATCACATTGCTTCTGTGCATTTAGGCTTAGACTACCTCGCCATGGCCACAGACCAACTGACCGACCAGGATATTCTGGCCTTTAAAGCAGCTGAGTCCAGTTTGCATTTAGAGGAGGTGTCCTTTCATGAGTGTGGCGCAAACCTTCTTTGCGATGTCTCGACTGGCAAACCTCGGGCTTTGGTCCCTACTAGTTGGCATCGGCGGATTTTTGATGCAGTTCATTCCCTTTCACACCCGGACGTCAAAGCTTCCGTTAAACTGGTAGGGGCAAAGTTTGTGTGGCCGGGACTCCGTAAAGACATACGGTCATGGGCGGCTTCCTGTTTGGCTTGCCAGCGTGCCAAGGTGCAACGGCACACTAAGGCTCCACTGGAGCACTTTCCTGTTCCGCAAAGGAAGTTTGAACATGTGCATGTGGACTTAGTGGGGCCGCTTCCACCTTCCAGAGGTTTTACCTACCTCCTGACGATGGTGGAAAGAACTACTCGGTGGTCGGAGGCAGTTCCGCTGTCATCAACCACTTCGGTTGATGTGGCTCGGACATTTATTTCCTCCTGGGTGTCCTGGTTTGGTGTGCCATTGGACTTGACCTCTGACATAGGTCCCCATTTCACTTTGGAATTGCGGACTGCAGTAGCAGAGAGCCTTGGGGTTAAACTCCACCGTACTGCTGCCTACCATCTGCAGGCCAATGATCTTTGTGAGAGGTTCCACCACACAATGAAGACTGCATTGTGGGCCTCTTTGGTGGATAATCATTGGCTAGATCGCGTGCCTTAGGTTTTGTTGGGCCTGCGTTCGGCCCAAAAGAGGACCTGCAGTTTTCGTCAGCTGAGTTGGTCTTGTGCCAGCCCTTGAGGGTACCAGGGGAATTTCTGCCGGGTCCAGTGGGTTCAGTTGATTCCCAGGGGAGTAGAACAGCTCTGAATGGGGAATCTAGATCTTTTGCCCCGTTGGCAGCACATCACTGCCTTCCACAGGTATTTGTGCCCAAGGACCTAATGTCTGCCGATTATGTATTTATTCGCCATGACTCACACCGTTCACCACTTCAGCCTCCTTATGATGGTCCATTCCGTGTTTTGGAGACGGGACCTAATTTCTAAAAAGGAATTTTTGGTGGTGTTGGGGGGTAATCAGGAGAGTATTTCAGTGGAACGTTTGAAGCCAGCTCATGTTTTACCAGGGGACCCAGTTGAGTTGGCTCAGCCACCTCGCTGTGGTCATCCCCAGATTATTTACCCACTCTTCCGGTTCCTTCTCTTACAGCTGGTTTTTCCCCCTCAGGTGGACAGTTCAGAAACAGTCGATCTGGAGAGTCTCTTTCAGCTTAATTGAAATCTTTATTGTTATTTGCTGAACTTTTTATTAGGCCTGGGCAGCTAAGCGCTGCGAAGGCCTATTGTTTTTCAAATGTTTATTAGGCCTGAGCAGCTAAGCACTGTGAAGGCCTATTGTAATCGCAGGATTTCTTATTACGCCCGAGCAGCTAAGTGCTGCGAAGGCCTATTGTTTTCTTGCCATTTCTTATTATTACGATTCTGGCCCCCTAAAGAGGGGGCTTTTTGGGGGCTTTATCCTATTCAAAAACTCATCAAGCCCGTGTAAAATTTACGTATTTTAAGGTCGTCGCAAAAATCGCACAAAAAATGGCTCAACGGCGCCACCTAGCAAATTTTCAAAGGACCCTTTGCTATTCCCTTACTTCATCCTAGAGACATGAAATTTGGTACACTTGTAGAGCTCCCCAAGATCCCCTTCGCCATTTGCATACGGTCATCTCTAGATCACACATGCATCATCCGATTTGCAGAGCCCGATAGTATTACATTGAAATTGTACTCCACTGCGCCCCCTAGGTTAATCCATCAGCTATATCTCGTCTTTACATTGGCCGATCAGCACCAGGGGGAACTGTGCGAGAGCATCAGCGGTGCAAGAGCGTCTGCGATGCGGGAACCCCCGTGGTCGCCAGGTTAGGCCGGAGCGGCGCTTGGCTGCGAGGGCCTTTCGAGGCTGCCTGCAGCTTTAATTGTTTTTACCTTTGAGTGGCCAACTCTTTGTTATTCCTATATCAATTTGATACAGTAGGGGCTTCCGCACTTCCCATATGCGTGTCCTCTGTCACTTTTTCAGCAGTTAAAACTGTTTCATCCGTTGTTAACACTTGTAACCTGTCCCCCCCCCCCTCAGCTTTAATCAACTGAGTTGAGTAAAGCTGATCCCCATGGATATGCAGAAAACTAATAAAAAACATGTTTGAGACAAATAAGTCTTATCTTTTTGTCTGATGCTGGTGTGAACTATTTCTAATGCCACTCTGGAGGCAACTGCCCAAATATCCCATTTCAACAACAGCTGCTTCAGCAGGGTCAACAAGCCTGGACTGAATTAGCATCTATCGCTAATTCAGCCTTAAATGAGAATTGGCAAAGACAACGCATTGAGATTGTATGGTATTAAAAGCCAAAAGTAACTGACTGTGACTAGACATTGCTCTTTTAGTAGCATAAAATGAAAAGTTTGCAATGATCACATTTCTAGCAACCTCCTCCATAAGAAGAGAAGTGATCCTAATGTTGATCCTTGAGGAATACCACAAGCTACGGTAAGTGAACTGGGTGTGAAACTCTGCTTCTGCAGAGAACTGTGTTCTGTAAGAAAGATAATAATTAAATGAGCAAAAACTATGATTAGAAAAGCCATTGCTGCCACGTCTCTGTTTCAGTGATGTAGGTTCTGTATCGTCAAATGCTTTTGATAAATTAATAAAACACAAGTAGATAATATCAATTTCTTTATTGCATCTGGTAGTACATTGGGGGACACTATCACAGTGCGTTTGCAAATAGACTTGTTGATTTCTGTAGTAGTAAAATTCTGTAAGCAATCTATCAGATAATGTCCAAACAATTCACAATTTCACTATACTGCACCTTGTAATGCAGTGCTGTTTTATTATTATTATGATTATTATTATTTAACATGTTTCATGTTAACACTATAAAAGTAAGTGTATTCTGAGAGTTTTGTTTGATAGTCCAACACAAAGTGGTGTACAGCTTTAAAGTAGAAAGAAAAGCAGATTCTAAATTGTTTTTTTCCCAGGATGGCAATCTTATTTAGTTCCATCCATCTTCCCATAAACTCTATATGTGACCTACAGTGAACAGGACCTATTCTGTTTTTTTTCCAATAATGGTTGTCTTATTCTCACTTTCCTGTAAAGTCTGTTTTTATGTCAATAAACTTCCCCGACTGAGCTATGCATCTCTGCAGCTCATCCAGATCCTTCTCTCAGTAATGCTATCTGATAAAGTAACATCCATGTCTTGGTAGGCTTATAGTTGTGCAGTGACATTTCCATTTTTGGATGTTGGATTAAACTTTGCTATGTAAGATTTTTTTTTTTATAGCTTGGGATATTGTATAACCTAACCTTGCATAACATTATTTTTAAACTGCCTGACGTGTTCCTTGGGCTTCATGAGGTTATTCACTAATATTCATTAACAACCTTCTTAGGCCTTCACAGAACCGATGAACTCTACTAATTACAACACTTCTAAAGGAAAATGGGCTAAATCAAAATAGCACAATTGTTAGATTATTCTGTAAAGGACAGTGCATCATTTTCATTCCACTTTACAGTTAAACTCCTATTACGCTGGGCTCTGTCCTGAATTTCTATTCTTTTGTACATACATCCCAATAAATACTCTGAATTTTGTGGTGTGGAACATTACAGAATGTTGTTTTAAAACTTTGCAAAGCATGATAATTGTACAGTCACATTTGAGGCCTCAATATCTCATAATCACTTGGAATCTAAACAGGACTATTGCTTCCATTTTTTGAAAATATGCATAAATATTTCACAGCTTCTGTATTTCTCATGTTTAAGTAGTTTGTAAAAAACAAAACAAAAACAAGCTCATTCATGACCTGACAATGCGTTCTCTCAACACCGCTTTGCCCCCCACCCAAACCGGTGCTGGTCCTCACTCAGAGTATCATGTAATCCTTCCTGAATAGTTCAACCCCTCTGTGAGTTTGAATTGGTCTCCAGGGAGTGCCAGGTGACCTTTACAGTTCTTTTGTTGATTTTCATTACAAGTGGGGACTTACAGCACCAAATTAGATAAACTAGCTTAAAAGATTAATACTGTGCATTCGTTGGCTTTATCCATAGATTTAAATCATGAATTATAAATGCTTTAAACACTGGGAGCACATCAAGACATTAACAAGTGTATTTCTTACAAAACTGCAGCGTGGCTCTCAGTGCAGCATACTTATGTTGATGCATGCCCCAGACAAAAATCAGATCTTAACTTAATTGTGAGTGTATGTAAAGAAATGACAATTGATGTTCACAGATGTTATGATTCCAGCCATTCAAGCATATAATTTTAGTTCCGTATTAAAGTGAGATATACAGAATCAGCAGAAGGCAATTTTGAGATTTTTATTTGTAAATCAAAAATGATTTAATCATTGATAAATGATTACAAATGATCAATACGAAAAAGGTTAAGGCTCTGTACATTCCTTCCAGGTGCCTATTGTCTTATTGAGTCATAAGGCAAGACATTGATTTTCGAGCCCCTGCACGCAGTCACATGAAAGACAAAATGCTCGAAGCTGACTCTTTCTCTTTATTTAGCCTGTTCCAGCGCTTTCTGGTAGTAACCTTTCCATTACTCTGAACTCGAACAAAACCCCGGACCACTTCATTATATCCTGCTGGAAATTTGCCGCGGCCTCCTTTTTTTCTGAAAATGATGGTCGTCTTGTCCAATCAGCGCTCGCGTTGAAGCCTGTCCCCTCCCACTTTTGGCTCCTGGAGCTGCCTGGACTAATCAGCGCTCGCCTCCGAGTGTTCAGCCATTTTGTAAGAAAATCAAGCAAGTCTGCCGCCCTACCTTCGCTTCAGACCTGCAGTTTTTTTCTTGTGCAATGGACGGGTAAGTGAAAAGAAGCTTACTTAAAGACTTAAATTTTTAAACCAAACTGTTAGGGAAGCGACTGAATATGTTACGTTTGGGGTTTCGTTAAGTGTTTTGACTTCTCAGGTCGCCGTTGTTTAACCAGCGGAGCGGTAAAACTTTACTCGAAACACTTTTTTTCCTCTTCAAAACATGCAACAGTTAGCAGGAGGAAGCGCTAACTAGCAGCTGCTAGCGTCACCGCTATCCGTTAGTAAAGTTGGTAGCTTTTAGTTATTTTATCACCCTCTATGTACAGTTATATACCTGAAAAAAAAACGTTTTAATGTTAGGAAAACCGTTATCCGTATCTTTTTACTTAATTTTCACCGACGGCTTCTCTTTTTCTCGCACTGCCTGAGTAGTTCATGTTGGCTAACTGTACCTTTGTAACTTGGTGTTTTACGGGAACTCGAGAGGTTAGCTAAAGCAACGTGTCTCATTTCCGCATTCATTTATCCGCGGAGTTTCAGGGCCATGTTGAAAATGCCTGGCCTCAACATTTCACGTTGATTTAATCAAGTTATCTTATCCGGGAAGGATGAATAATAGCGTATTGTGCAGTTCAACCGTGTTCTGCTAGTTTGGTTAACTGGTTTCGATAAAGGGAGACCGAGAAGCTGCGCAGCGAAAAGCAGCTTGATCGACTTTCGTGTCATTGTTAACTGGTGTAAATTTTCCACTCTGAAGTTTTGCTTCTGCTTGTGTTTTCAATCCGTTGTAGCCGCCTAGACGCCACTGAGTTGTACCCTCTGGGATCCGGCTACGTCCCTGAAATTGAGTGAGTTTTTTTTTTTTATTACCATTTTTATTTTTGTTGCATTGTTGCTCGTCTAGTTTTTGATTTCTGTCCTGCACTTTGAAGCTCATATTTGGAAGAGGGAAGCTTCACTTGTATAAAAACTTGATGTTCTTAGCAAAAACTGACCGATTTGTTTATTCAGCTGTTAATTACTGGATTTTCTTTTACTTTTACAGCAGTGTCCATGACATATCAGTTGGCACAAAGGTAGGACACTTCTCAGTATCATATCAAATGCTTAATATAGACTTTTTGACTGTTTAGGGCTGAACAATATTTTGCATATCTAACATCACCAGTAGGCCAGATTTCCTGGTCTGTTCAGACTTTGGGGGGTTGGCAGGTCAGACCTGAAAGATGAACCAGCTCTGGTTGCTGTCCATCAATAAACAATGTATTAGGTAATTGTTTAAGTGGCATTCAATTATGCTTGTTAAAATTTGAGAAGACATTAGAAGATGTGCATTTAAAGCCATATAAATGAATAAAAATGTCATGGTTTTTTATATTATTCACTCCTAGAATTAGATTTTGCTACAATTGTTATTACTGCAGGTTCTTTATTCATATCTACAGGGGTTGTTTCTGTTGTCGGTCTGTTTATTTAAAATAAACACATTATGGCATACTGTCTTAAGCGGAGCAATGGATGTTGGATTCTACTGCTGCTATCATTCTAAAGAGAAATTAGAAAAAGTAAGATATAGTTTTGATATTTTTAATAAAACTAAACAGGAAGGCCTTCTGAGTTATCTTTTTTGTTTAGTCAAAAGTCATAATCTTATTTTACAAGTCAATTGGCACAAACGAGGATTGCAACCCCATTATGTCATAATCAGGTGTTATATGCAAATGTCAGAAAATTGTGTACAGTTAGTTTATAGATAAGATGTATGCATTTGTGTGGCTAAGTCTCCACACCTCATGAAATGGTTAAAAGAAAATCAGACCGATACACTATGGGGTAAGTATATGGGTGCAACATGAAAGTAGGAAGATCGGAAATGAGAGTCCATGGGTAGTAAAGGCAAAGAAACAAATTGAGTTTGAGCTTTCTTTTTCTTTTTTTTTTCATGTAGTGGCCCGGGAGAAAATGAAAAATTCTGGATGTATTTGGTCTTAGTCATGCAAACTTAATTCTCCTGAGCTTTCTCTATTTTTAGGGCGCTTGTGTAAACCGGTTGCTCATGTGTCACAGGTTTGCCGTTGCCAACCAGACTTAATGAAACATTTATTACGTACATCTGAGCTGTCAGCATGTCGGCCAGTTGCACTCAGGACAGCGAATGCTGAATGTGCGATAATTTGGATAAATTACTTTCTTTTTTTTTTAGAGGTGGAGCTCCTTGTTTTCCTGTGCTGCGCTTGTTTGCATGTGTGGCTGTGGAAATGACACTTCCTGTTATTTCGTGTGGTCTCTGGGCCTTTCTGGAATGCTAAGAAGCCTAAATTGGGCAGGATAATGTTTTCAGAGACCATTGTAAAAAAAAAAAAACAACAAAAAAAAAACTAATTTGTACTAGACTACTGTAGGAAAAAAAAAATTTTCACCGATGTAGGTCAGGAATCCTCTGCGACTATTTATTGGTGCAGTTGGAGACAAACAAGTTGGTGTTTCAGCTCAACGCTGGTTCATTAACGTTTTCTCCCTATAAAAATTCCTTCTTAAACAGTAATCCTTGGTAACGGTGCCAGGGGAGAGACATGTGTAGGTGGACTAATTGATCGTAACTCAGAGCCACAACCGTCCTCCCACAACAGAGCTCAGCCTCACGGCCAAAGGTCTTTACAATGTTTAAACAAGATCTCTGCCGCATGTGTCTGTTACAGCGACACACCCTGCAACCGATTCATTCCAGTAAGAACTATTGGTTTCTATTTTGAGCCACGATGCACCTTTTTAGTTTTTGAAATCAGAACTAATTGGACTTAGAGGTTAAATGCTATTGGCTAGCTTGGACCTTTCTTGTTTTTTGGGTATAACACGCTGCGGTAATGACGATGCTGGGTTATGGAGCCTTGCCTTGCTGGAATCTGTAATTATTCTGTCTGGGCAGAAGGTCTGGCATTCTGTGGTCACATTCCGATCTCCCCTCTTGTAGTCCCCCCATTGAGGCTCTGCTCCCTCCCCCTCTCGTCTGGTAGATCATCATCTGATCATGGTGAAAACGTGTCTCTACCTGTACTCTTCTTCCCCTTTGTTCTTTCCTGTGCGATCTTGTTTTACGGCTTCTTATTAGAACCCCTAATATGTTTTCTTTCAGAAGCTAATGCTGTGTCAAAACCTTTTTGATAATACGGTTTCCCCAAATGCTACAGGCAAATCTAGGAGAGAAAGAAGTTTGATTCATAGCTTTTGTGACTGAAAAGAAGCAGCTGTGCAGTTTTCGGATATGAGCCAGTGTCAACTTTTTCTGACAGTTACAATTATACTCTTAGTCATCCACAAGCAGCAAACGTAAACAAGCTGAGGCGCACTTGGCTGTCTTTAGAGGAAATAGCTTTGAAGCTGCACTAAAAATTGCATAATCTAAACTCCTTTTTTTCCTTGTATAATTATAGTGATTTTTCCACACTCTGTTCAAAAACGATTCTTTTCTTTTTATACCGTGAAAGCTGTCGGTTTGTCTACAAAGTTGATGCTCTAGCTTGGCTCTAACGTTCTTACTGCATTTGGGAAGTAAAGGGTGACAGAGTCCAGCTTGCAGTCCTGCAGGAAGTTGAGCAAAACCCTGGAACCAAACCTGATCCCAGAACTCTTCCTGTTTGTAGCAAGTCTGCTGACTGATAAAGATTCACAGCGTTCTCACAACCCTGGAGTCAGACTGATGCCTTTTCTGCATTTCTCTTTGTCTCCATCTGCCCTTGACCTATGAGGATTTTGCTAATTTATTTTTACATTTCTTCCTGTCAGCTATCTGAATCGCTGTATATTTATTATATTTTATCACGTAGTGGGGACTTTGGTGCCAGTGCTTAGACTCCATCCCAATTGTCACTGTGTGCTGCTTATTGTTTCATCCACTGTTTATTAGATAATTATTTTGAGCTTCACGGTGACTCACCTAACATTCATTATTGTGCGTATGACATGAGGTAATATACGTTGTGTTTTAAAGGGTTAGTTGTTCACTTCTTTATGATTCCTAAGTGAGCGGCATTATGAAAACCTAAACGTTTTAAACAATTCTCAAAATTAGCATAGTCTTGCTACATTTTGGGAGAGATTGTGGGCATTATTGATTTAGGTCACCCTTTCATAGTCAAAGCATCTGCGAGGCTATGAGCAGTAATAACTGTTTACAGCCGTGGGCCCAGCCTTTCCCTTCTGCGATGTTTAGAGCGTCTCTCTCAAACTTTTATTCCTCTCGTTCCCCCACCCTGCCTGTCCTATTTAGAAGTGCACAGCGAGCAAGAATGCTAACAAACCTGTTTTTGGTGGTTTCTGGTAAAGAGCTCTGGGCTCTTCAAATACTAGAGTCGCCTTGCGGCTCCATATGTGTGCACGGCTCGGTAACAATGCCCCTAGTCTCAGCCTGAACAGGACGTCCATTGTGGGTCGATGTAGAGCTTAGACTGCTGAGCCACTTCTTGTGACTTCTATACTTCATCTTACACTGAGCCATGGAAACAGCCCTGAAACAGCACTTTATATCTCCCAAGGAAAGCGTGAACAAGGCACACAGCAAACTGGTTTTGCTGTTGCATTGCTTATCAATGTGTTTCTGTGTTGATGCTGCTGCTTGTGCAGAGCGGTTGAGTGCAATTTTCCACTTTTGCCACCGATTTTGAATTGGATTTCGGTTCTGGACTTTGGATCATTCAAACATATAAATGTTTTTATCTAAATCATTAGTTTGTAGCATTGGCTGCATGTTTGGGGCTGTTGATCTGTTTGAAGGTTAACGTTTTCCCCGTGTCGATTCTTTTTCTGGCGTTCCTCCTGGATCGTCTTGTATGTAGGTCTCATCTTTGAACAACTCACACATTCTTGCTGATTAAAAAGCATTCAAGCAAAAAGATCCTGCCACTATTATGTTCCATCAGTGTTTTTCTGTGCATGTAGGTCAGTTTTGTTTGTTCAAAAACTAGTCTGGAGGAATAAAATGAGAAGGGAATTCAACTCTGTAATCCAACAAGTTTAGCAACAAATTTTTTCCAGTGAAAAAAGGCGGCATTTCTTTGAAGCCGTTTCTTTTGGCTCTTACATTACTGCCGTGCTTATCACTCAATTGCTAGGTAATATGAGAACTGTGCTCCTCACCTGCCACGCTGTGCCTTCATTGGCGAACACAGTGAAATAAACCTTTATTTCTATGTTTTTCCTCTTGCAGAGGGGATCCGACGAACTCTTTTCTTCCTGCATATCCAACGGACCCTATATCATGAACTCAGGTAGGGGGGTTGCTATGAAGGGGTTTCCTTTTTCTTCCTTTTTTTTTATTGAGGTGCTTAGTGTCCGTCTTGTTTGTGTTGCCATGACGCTCAATCCATTATTCACAAAGAACCAGAGCCTTATGTTCCCTCCCTGATTGTATCAGCCTCTGTTTTCTCCTGCAGCCAATGGCAACGACAGCAAAAAATTCAAAGGTGATGTCCGCAGTCCTGGTGTCCCGTCACGTGTGGTCCACGTACGCAAGCTGCCCAATGACATCAACGAGGCCGAGGTCATAAGCCTGGGACTGCCCTTTGGGAAGGTCACTAATTTGCTGATGTTGAAAGGGAAAAACCAGGTAAGGAGAAGAACATGCCGCTCTTTATAGCAAAACCTACGAGGTTTTCTCTTTTCCTATAATAAATGTTAATCTCCAAATAGATCAGCTTTCTATACTGACCTAAAATTCTAACAAACATTCTTTTGTTGCATTGTTTTGGCTTTGTGGTCAAACAATGTTCATTTGCTAAGAATTCCCATGGGAAGAGTTTAGATCCCCTTTACTTTTATGTAAATGGCTTTTATTTACAGCCGTTATCAGTTCCAGTTAAAAGTGCTTCATGCTGGCAACTTGGTGTTGTAGCGCGTTTATCCGGTGCTCCCTCTGCAGGCCTTTCTGGAGCTCAACAGTGAAGAGTGTGCACAGACGATGGTGAGCTACTACTCTTCTGTCACCCCGGTCATCAGAAACCACCCCATCTACATGCAGTACTCGACTCACAAGGAGCTCAAGACGGACAACTCTCCCAACCAAGTGGTAAGAGTTCAATCCGAGCAACGTAATCATCTTTTTGTGCCGTTTTTAGAATTGTCCAAACAATAGATAAGATGTCCGAAAATAAATTATTCAAAGACACAAAAGCGATACAAACTGACTCATTTATATGTTACCCAGAGATCTGGGATGATGTCAGTACCGTATTTTCCGCACTATAAGGCGCACCGGATTATAAGGCGCACCTTCAATGAATGGCCTATTTTAAAACTTTGTCCATATATAAGGCGCACTGCATTATAAGGCGCATAGAATAGACGCTACAGTAGAGGCTGGGGTTACGTTATGCATTCATTAGATGGAGCTGGAATGTCAACAAAACAGTCAGATAGGTCAGTCAAACTTTATTTATAGATTTCAAACCAGCGTTCTGACAAATCCGTTTACTCCCAACATGAATGAACAGCTGTTTTATATGATGTGGTATTTCGTTTATCTTTTAACAACAGCAGGGTATAACATGTAGTGCAACATTTATATCACATAGTGGAGCGGAGCATTTCCTGGATTCAATAAACACGTAAAAACAGTCTGATACTGTTACGGTAAATCAACACTGTTACGGTAAATCAAACGTTAGTGCTATCACAATATAGTAACATTCGAAATAGTGCAAAGCAATAACAATATATAAATAACTCAACATTGCTCAAACGTTAATGTCGCACAACACACAAAATAAACATGTAAAGCTCACTTTATCAAGTTATTCCTCATCCGCGAATCCCTCGAATTCTTCTTCTTCAGTGTCCGAATTAAACAGTTGGGCGAATACGGGATCCAACATGCCCGGCTCCGTCTCGTCGGCGTCGTCACTAATCGAGTCAGTGTCGCTGCTGTTGTCTAGCAGTTCAGTGACAATTCCTGCCTTCCTGAAAGCTCGGACCACAGTTGAGACTGATATATCAGCCCAGGCATTTACGATCCACTGGCAGATAGTGGCGTATGTCGTCCGGCGCTGTCTCCCTGTCTTGGTGAACGTGTGTTCGCCTTCTGTCATCCACTGTTCCCACGCAGTTCGCAGTTTAGCTTTGAATGCCCTGTTGACACCAATATCTAGCGGTTGGAGTTCTTTTGTCAATCCACCCGGAATGACGGCGAGTATTGAATTAGTGCGCTTCACTTGTTTTTTGACACCATCTGTGATGTGGGAGCGCATGGAGTCGTAGATCAATAGGGACGGAGCTGTGTGAAAAAAGCCACCCGGCCTCTTCACGTAAATTTCTCTCAACCACTCGCTCATCTTTTCTTCATCCATCCATCCCTTCGAGTTAGCTTTGATGACGACCCCGGCTGGAAAGTTTTCTTTTGGCAAGGTCTTCCTCTTGAAAATAACCATGGGTGGAAGTTTATGGCCATTAGCCTGGCAAGCGAGAACCACAGTGAAGGAGGACTTCTCATTCCCTGTGGTGCGAACATTTACCGTGCGTGCTCCCGTTTTATCCACAGTGCGGTTCACAGGAATATCGAAGGTGAGTGGAACCTCGTCCATGTTGGTGATGTGCTCTGGCCGGATCTTTTTTTCAGTAATGTTGTTTTTGCAATATGTGCGGAAAGTGACAAGCTTTTCTTGGTAGTCTTTTGGCAGTTGCTGTGAAACAGTAGTCCGTGTGCGGATGGAGAGATTACGTCTTTTCATGAACCGAAAGCACCAAGAAGGACCGCCTTTAAAATCGTTAATATTAAGTTCGCTTGCTAGCGCTGTTGCCTTCATTCGAATAGTGATTGTACTGACGCTTCTACTTGCTGCTCTCTGTTCAACAACCCACTGTTCGAGTTTGTCCTCCAACGGTAGCCATCTCGCCTTGTTCCCTCGGAAACTCCGTTTAGTTTTCTTTACTTGGCGCAGGTCGTCTTCTTGCTTCCTCCACTTCCGCACCATTGATTCGTTAACGTTAAATTCTCTGGCTGCTGCTCTATTCCCGTGTTCTACTGCGTGACTGATCGCCTGGAGTTTGAACTCTGCGTTGTAGGCGTGTCTCCTAGTAGGAGCCATTTTGGGGTCTGTACGTAAACACACAAATGGAATGAAACGGCGCCCCGCGCAGTCATATATCCCAGCATGCATCGCGCGCTTCTTCTTCTACAGGGGAAAATCAAGTCAGCGGCTGCTTACCGTATTGGTCCATATATAAGGCGCACCGGATTATACGGCGCACTGTCGGCTTTTGAGAAAATTTGAGGTTTTTAGGTGCGCCTTATAGTGCGGAAAATACGTATTTTTAATTTTTACATTGTTTTACGAGAGAAAAAAGCAGAAATTATATTAACATTGGAAGACATTTTAGCATTTTGAAACCTGGCTTTTTGTTGCACTCTTTGCTTGTGAAAGTGTAACGTGAGATAATCTCTGTTTCTTCAGCGTGCTCAGGCAGCTCTGCAGGCAGTCAATGCCCTGCATGGAGGAGGAATGGGAAGCATGACCATCCCCACAGATACAAGCAGCCTGGCTGGAGGTACAGCCCAGAGCCCTGTGCTCAGAGTGATTGTGGAAAACCTTTTCTACCCCGTCACCCTGGATGTCCTGCATCAGGTAGTACCACTGTGGCAACAGGAAGAGATCTATTGTATCAGATTCTAGGTTTTTGTGATAGTTACAGACAACGTTTAGAATGTCTGATTGATTGGATTTGATCAACTTATTCAGTAAGTTTAATTTGTGTTAATGAGCTGGGTTCTAAGTTCATTTTCTGATTACTATTTGCATAAAAATTGAACATCTTTTTTTTTTTTCTTGAATGTGTTTCAACTGCTGCGGATGTTGTGTAAAATTGGCTGCCTGCATTTTTGCATTGCCTGGGATAAACAAAGACAGGTTTTGATTACGCTAACTTGTACACAGGAAGACTACCACCAACTCCGCTGCTAATAATACACCTAAATATTTAATTTATGCATTCACCTTGTCTTGTTTCTCTCTATGGTGCAAGTCTGAGACATAATCTGTAACTGAAGCATTGTGTCGGTGGTAAAAGGGTTCATCTTAAATCCAGATTGACTTTGTCTTGCAGGACCTTTGCAGATGGTAGATGTTTAAATATTTTTTAAGTGTGGTGGAAAATGGCACTCAATTGTAGCTCTTCCTTTTCAGATTTTTTCAAAGTTTGGAACCGTGCTGAAGATCATCACTTTCACCAAGAATAACCAGTTCCAGGCGCTGATCCAGTATGCTGACGCCATGACAGCTCAGCATGCTAAACTGGTAAGACTGGCTTGACACCACTGGTTCACACATCACTAGGTGCTTTATTTGAGCTGTCCTTGCTAAAGCCTGTGTGATCGCGGAACATTTACTAAGGTTTGATTCTTGTGTCTAGTCTCTAGATGGCCAGAACATCTACAATGCTTGCTGTACCCTGAGAATCAGCTTCTCCAAGCTCACTAGCCTCAACGTTAAGTACAACAACGACAAAAGCAGGGACTACACCCGCCCTGACCTCCCTACAGCAGATTCCCAGACCTCACTTGACCACCAGACCATGGCTGCTGCATTTAGTAAGATCTACATTTATGTTTTCATTTGCTTTGTTCACATCTCAAAAAATTTGGATGTTATTAAAAAGGTTTAATAGTTTTTGTCACTCAAGAGTTAAACACATATTGTTCTATCACTGATAGTGAAATATTTCAAGCCTTTTTTCTTGATTTGCATTATTTATTATGGCTTTCAGATGATAAAAATCATTCTTAGACTGGATGAAGTGGAAAGGCAACCTGGGCTTTCAACCTGTGACACTGCGTAGGTGTCAGGCTAATTGCCTCAGTGCCACTTTGTCTTAATGCTAAAGGAGCCATTTCTGCTTTAAAATATCTACATTTTTATTGATCTTATGTAATGTTCAAATCTTCTGAGACTGAATTTTGGATTTTCATTATCTGTAAGCCATAATTCTGTCAGATAAAGGCTGAAAATATTGCCAGGTATAACAGGTTTCTCTTCTATTATTGTTTTTTTTTTCAAATGGATGTTTTAAACTTTGATGTTAATGGTAAAATTTGCTGTATTTTATTTTTTTCTTGTCATCCAGCTGCTCCAGGTATAATCTCAGCCTCGCCGTTTGGTGGAGCGCATGCCTTCCCCCCAACGTTTACCCTCCAGCAAGCTGGTAGGGCTGTAGCGATACACTAGCCTTACGATACAATAGAATGCATAATATTCTGCTCATGATACAATGTATATCACAATATTCAGCAAACGATGTGATTCGATAACATTTTTTTCCAATTCTCTGAAATTAATTGAACTATTGGTGTAATAAATATTGTTTTTGTTCTAAATTTGCTTTGTTTAGATGTTAATCGTGTGGCTTTGTGTATTCGGTTCTGCAGAAAAGGAACCTTTTTTTGTCTTATTCACTTAGATAATGTAATTTATCTAATTCATTACCTAATTAATTGTAACTGGTTGCTTCATTACTTGTCATTTTTAATGTACACGTGCAACTGGGTAAAAAATGTCATGTGTCATAGCCGTCATTCAATTCATGTGGATTTGACATAAAACTCAAAGTAGGATGTAATGCATCAATGCTCACGGATGAAAAATTTATACTTTCTGAAGAAAAGAAAATCGATAAATACCATGGAATTGATAAAATTACTCAGCCCTACAGGCTGGTCAGTATGAAATTTTTGTAGATGCTACATTATTTATTTTTCTGTTTGGAGACGCACCAATCAGAATTTTGTACCTCATATTTGATCTCAAAGTTTTTGAGGAGCTTTGAAATGCTCAGTTTTTTGTCAAAGGGAATTAAATTATAAGTAATTTCTATTTTCCTATCCAAAGGTCTGTCAGTCCCTGGCATTCCCGGTGCCTTGGCGTCCCTGGGCATGGGTCACTCTGGCATGGCGGCTGCTGCAGCGGCTGCAGCCAGCCGGCTTGGCCTGTCAGGGCTCACTGCCACTGGGGGACACAACGTGTTGCTGGTCAGCAACCTGAACCCCGAGGTCAGTACCTTCTTTAGGCCTGAAAGCATCAGTGACTAAATGAAACATTACAAATAATTTCATTTGAACCCACTTGCTCAGGGCAAGCTATTCTGTTTGACTTTCTTCCTCATATCAACACAAGTTAAACTGCTCTGTTGTTTTTATGAAAAGCTCAAAAGCTCCTTTCTTTCAGGACTTCTTTGTGTTTGACCAAACCTGCTGCGTTTCTGACCTGCCACTTTGCTCACTGTGAATTTTTAAGTTTGTTTGAAAACTAACTTCTTTTTAAAAAAAAAGAAAGTAAACACTTAACATTTCATATCTTCATTTTTTTTATCCATTAGTTAAAATCATTCTTAAGTTGTTGGAGAGACAATATTACTTTTTAAGTGTTATTGTATAATGCGTAGCTTAGTCTGTCATGCTCAGCGCGAATACTGTGGCTGGATCTTTATGTGAAGCATGTAAATTTAAAGATGAGCATTTAGAACTTCTGCAGATTTTAGCTTGATTTTAATCATTAAATCATAAAAAAAACATAGTGTGTAATTTAAAAGTATATATTGTCTCTGCCTTTTTATCTGTATTTCATTGTTAATCTTTTTTTCTCTTCTTTTTCTTCTAGTGTTCCCATAGTGAAAGTGCATTTTAATTTAGCCAGTTCTACTGTCTGAAGCACTACATTTCTTTGTGTATACTGACCTTGTTTTTTTTTTCATTTGACCTTTTTTCTCTCTTTTTTTTCTGTCCCCTTCTCCATCTTTTTGTTTTTAAACGTCCCCCCCCCCACACACCCTCCCTCACATCTTGCCAACTGACTGACTGCACGCCCCATGACCAATTGTTCCCCTCTGTCCTCCTCCCTTCTGCCACCTCCCTGTTACTACTCTTCCATCTACCCATCCCTTTCTCCCCTCCTTACATTGTGTCCAATTTTGATGTGGCCCACAAATTGAAAACACATCCTTGGCACCCATGATTTGTAAAAAAAAAATAAATATATATATATTATTATTACTTTGTTTTTTTACCACCCCTCTCCCCCATCACTTCTTCTCTTCACCCACTCATCTTTCAATTCAAACTTTGTCTTCCATCATTCTCATGCCTCTCCTTCCTCCATGGTACTGTGGCCTTCCTGTGGACCTCGCCGCCTGCGGACATGTCCCGACTCCACTCCACTGTCCTCCGCTCCGCCTCTTTTCCCCTGTCCCCTCTCCCCTTTTGACCCCACCCTCCCCCCCGCTGCTCCCTCCCCCTGCTGTCTCTAAAGACCGTTACGCCACACTGCCTCTTTATTCTTTTCGGTACGTTATCATCCTTTCATCTCCTTTTTATTACTACTGTTATGTGGCGAGGTGGGCATGTCTTGTTTCATGTTGTTGGCTTTGTTCATTTGACTTTTTTGTTTTAACCACTGATGGTTCGTCATCAGGCTGCAGAGCGGTTAAGGGTGGGGATGTCTGTTTTTGGGGGTTTGAATGGTTTGGTTGTTGTGGGGCTGTGTGAGGAAAAGCGAGGTGGGACGTCACATTAAGCCGCAGCATTTCATTTAGTTTTTAAACGCCTTGATTTAATGACCTTGGGCAAGAAGCATTAGCATTTTTATTTTTTTTCCCCCCTCTTCAAAGAGCAGAGTCTTTTTTTAAATTTGTTGCCTGTCTTAAAAAGAAAAGTGGGGATTATTTTATTAGAGTTCAATTCAATTTGTAAAGGTTTAAGGTTGATGAATATAGGTCAAAACGTAACTGATTCTGCAGCAGTAAAGTGTCTGCACAAAAAATTAAAAATTCAAAGTTTAGTTTCTTAAAATTTATGTTTCGTAGCCCACAGACAGGATTTTTTAAATCTACATTTTGGACGTCCTTGAGTGCACTAAAAAGATGAAATGCTGCTGCTTTCTGATTTGAGAATTAACATATATCTCAGTTTGTCACTCTAGTATTTTTTGTTTTGATGTTTTTTTTCTTATCAGAGTTATTTAGGGTATGTGCATGTGTAGTTCATTTCTGCATGTTTCTGCTTAGGCCTCCAGTCGGCCAAATAATCAACTTTCCTTGCCTGATCAAATTGATCAAAACTACTCGTCTTACAACTCTTACTTATTTGTCCTCAAATCACTGCCTCTTCCTTTTAAAGATGTAATAGTCTTCTATGTAATTGCCTCTGGAGTTCTTGACTAGGTTTAGTTTGCAAAATAAAGCAGAATATGAATAGAATAGTGCAACACTAGCTCAGATTAATTTAGCAGAACTGTATTCAGATCAGATTTAGGCAGTTTTTGTTGCTGTGATTGGCTGTGTGGCTCCTTTTTAATACTAAGTTGTATGTTGTCCTTATTGCGCTGGTGTTATGACACACTGTTTTCTCCATAGGTGTGTACGGTGATGTCATGAGAGTGAAGATCTTGTTTAATAAAAAGGAGAACGCTCTAGTCCAGATGTCTGATGGCACACAGGCTCAGCTAGGTAAGCCAGACAGCATGCAATTTTCTCTCTTTGATCTCCATCTTTAATCTTGCTAATAGCCTTCCTCCCATTTTCTCATGTATTGTTTTGTCCTTGCTTTTTGGGATTCTGTGGGTTTCCTTATCTAAAGTTGCGAAATGTTTTTGTTCAGTTTAAATCTTACAACTTTGGCTTGTTTAAGATGAGCTGACTCTCAGGTAAAGCCTGGTGTTAATCACCTTGTCTTCTTCTGCTAATACTTATTATATCAAGTCTGCCACACCCCCAAAAAGCAGTGCAGCTTTGTGCATAGATTAAAAAAACAAACCTGTTATAGGTCATCTACGTAGCACAATTTATATAACAAACCAGAAAAATTCCTTTTTTTTTTTTTTTTGAAGGACTGATCAGCACCTAGAACAAAATTATAAACATTTTCATCTTAGGAGAGCAGAAGGGAAACAATTGAGGAATTTTATTTGCATAAAGTATTGTGAGTTGTTAATATGAACAACTTGCCGACTTTGACTTTGCTGCCCTTTTCAGCCATGAGCCACCTGAATGGCCAGCGTCTCCATGGCAGGGCCATGCGCGTGACGTTGTCGAAGCACACGACAGTTCAGCTGCCCAGAGAGGGCCACGAGGACCAGGGCCTCACAAAGGATTTCAGCAACTCGCCGCTTCACCGCTTCAAGAAGCCCGGCTCCAAAAATTACTCCAACATCTTCCCACCGTCTGCAACACTCCACCTCTCCAACATACCGTGAGCATCTCCATCTTTCCATTGTCGTTTTTAAATCGGCACCAAAATGCTTAGTGGTCAGAATGGTTTTTAGTAACTTTCATTTTCTCATCCATGTATGTGATTCAGGCCTTCTGTGATGGAGGAAGACCTCAAAAGACTCTTTGCGAGCTCAGGAGCCACAGTCAAGGCCTTTAAGTTCTTTCAGTAAGTTGCAGGTTTTTGAAATTATTCTATTTAAAGTTGACACCGTCTCTTTTCTGTGTGGTTGAGCCAATTGAAGCTGAAACTGTTGTAGCAGTCACACATCGTTTTGAGCAAATGTCTTTATTTGTAATTGAACAGAAAGGACCGCAAGATGGCCCTGATCCAGATGGGCTCAGTGGAAGAGGCGATCGAGTGCCTCATTGAGTTCCACAACCATGATCTGGGAGAGAACCATCACCTCAGAGTGTCCTTCTCAAAATCCACCATCTGAGTGCCTTTCCTTGCACCTTTCACTTCCATGTGAACGCCACCGCTCTCGAGGTTGCCTTCAATGGAAATGGCCTTCATAACATATTTATACTGTTTATTTTTCCAGAAGGGTGTTGCCCATTTATTGCTTTTTTTTCCCCCCTTTTGGTTTAGTTTAGATTTCAAATTTGATCCATGTCATTCTGATTCTTCTGTCCTAACTGCGATATTTTATGTTGAAAAGATATTCCAAAAACGTAACAGATGGATAATGATGACGCACAAATTAGCGTCTTTCGTTGGGCTGGTTGGTTTACATTCTTCTTAGATACGATTAGAAAATGTTAGCGTTTCTCGGGTAATCTGCTTAAAACTAGTTCCTTTTTTCCCCCTCTTTTCTTTAATATTGTTTATACACTAAATTCAACAGCAAAACCCAATCATCACTTTTGTTTTGACAAAATTTTAGGATTTCGAAAATGGGCAACATTTTGTAACCAAAACACTTTTGTATGTGGGGCAAAGCAGAGCCATCTGACCAACTTTACATTTTGACCATAAAGACGGTCTGTACCGTGATTACGCATCAAGATGAGTTGTACCCGACCCACTTCAGCATTCCTGTCTCTCTTCTGGTTGTGTGAAAATGTTCACCGTTTTGAAAAAAAAAAAAAAAGCCACTTTAATCCTGTTTGGCCAGTGAGGAACGGTTTAAGATGAAGAAATGTTTTTTTTTTTTTTTCTTTTTCTTGACACCTGAGATCATCCTTCTTTACTTTTATGTTGCGTCTACCCTCCTATTTCTTTCTGAGGAACCAGCCACTATCAGAAGTTATTCTGTAATGCCCTTTTTTTTTTCTTCTTTTTAATGTTTGTAATTTGTGCCTTACTTTGCCCCAAGCCAGACTGCTCTGGCTTCTTTTTCCATACTTTTCTGGTATTTACCAGCATTGTTTAAAAAGGGGAAAGTGGCTCATTTAATCTCCTTTCTTCTTGAAAGTACAATTCTTTATCTTTTGTACGCATATAGCCCCTTTATACTTATCTAGAATCTATGAATGTAAGTCGGTTAGATGCTAAATCCCTTCTTTTTTCTTTTTTTTTTTTTAGGTGATGTAGCTCTGTTCAGGTGTGTTGTTGCTGATGTAGAGCTGGATTCAGCCGTTCAGTCTTACAGCCCTCTGTCACTTCCATTTAGTGGGTTTTGGGGCCTCATTTAACCAGGTTACGTTCATATATATATAAGTATATATGCGTGTAAAACTATATATTCATTTATCGTTTCTTTTTAACAGTAGATTTACATGTATTTTGCCTAAATTTAACTGACTTGTGCTTATAGTAGCCGAGTTTGATGGCTAGTGGAGTGCCTTGTCCCTTTTGCGTTTTTATTCCAATGCTGAAACAAGCCTGGTCAGTGGACATTGTTTACCTCTCTTTCAGATCTCGTATCAAACTTGTCTGCAGAGATGCCTTTTCAAACAATAATCAGGTAATCCCACCTGACAGAGGGCAGCTTGGAGGCATTCGCATGTTTATGAATGACAGTCTTAGGCTGCGTTTAATACAAAAAAAATAAAATGGGAAAAAAAAAAATTAAAATCCAAACAGTATATCTTCTGTAACTTCAGCAAACCAGAAGGTTGGGAAGCCCTGCCTCATTCCCTGTCTGTGTCCATTTAAGCCACAGTCAGTTTGTGCACTTTTCCTTACAGTTAAGTCCAAACAGGCACCATCACGCTGAAGTCTTAATCTCTCATTCCTGCGTGCCTCATGCACCAGTTTTCCAACAAAAACCCCCCGACCTCTGTAGTTTCGGACCAGTAAAAGATTTCTGTTTCTATTTTTGTAAAAGATTCTTATGCATGACTCAAAGCTTCATGTAGCTGCAGACGGTTTTGTTTTTGCTGTTGAGGACCAAAGTGTGTTTTGCCCCTGCTATTTTGTAGCGTCTGAACCTTTTTTCTTTTTCTTTTCTTTTTTTTTTTAACACACATTCCTGCTGTTTTGCAAGACCACAAGGATTCAGTTCAGACGTCTCCAAGGTGACGGCTTATACTGTATGTTTTCACTTTACAAAGAGCCTACTTTGGCAGAGATGGCTTTAGAATGAATACTTTGTTGAACACAGTCTTAGCTGTGATGTTAACAGTGTAGAAGATTATATGCCTTTTACTTTTTGTTTAAAAGCTTTTATTTTTCTTTTTATAAGGGGGCGGGTTGGGGCTAAATGTATGAAGCGGGGTTCATGATTGTATATATTCATGTTTTTGTACCACAAAATAATTTGGATTATATTCACTTTAAGTTCAAAACATGTATATTTTGATAAACCGTGAAGACATATTAAGCTCGCCTGAGCTGGAAAACGACAAAAAAGAGAAAAAAAAAACCTTTTGTAACACAAAGACATTAAACTATCTGAACACAGAAGTGTCTCTGTATGTGCCCCACCTGCCCCTACACCCTCCCAAATCCCCCCCCCCCCTCTTTTTTTTTTTGCCATTCTTGTTTCTTGCATCTTCTGCTGCCTTTAATAAATCTTTAGTTTGTTCCTTCTTTCATCTGGCCTCATTTGGTTTCTGTCTCTTTTGCTTTGCTGTTATGCTGCCGATCTTTGCCGGTTAACAATTCTGTAACATTTTCTATATTCCACATCCTGTTTACTACTGGTGGGTTTGTGACTGAAGTCCTTCACTGTATTTCCAACTTCATGCTCATTCCATCTGAAACTTGACCTGACCGCTCATCTGGACTCCGCTTCATCCTTTTGACAGTTCACCGAACCTTCACGATGGATAATCCACCTCTGCACTTTGCTTTGATCTTTTCAGTTTTACACGTCTCGCTCTTTTGATTGGGGAAGTGTTGCTATGGACACCAAATCAACATTTCTCGTGAGATGGATTATTAATCTGAAACACTTGCTGTAAAGTACATCTGGCATCCTTATTGATGTGAAGTGAAGCCTACAAACCAAATTGGTTGTATGTGTTCATCACCACTAGGGGGAGCTCATGGTTTATGAAAGTGTTCTTGGCTTTGAAAGTAAAGGTGACTTTACCTGCCATGCACCTCTTTGGTAGCTGGTGTATTGATCTCTAAAGCATTCCAGCCACACCTTTATTTAGATGGACTTAAAAGCAGTGAGCAGGATTAACCTCAACTCTTAGTTGCATTTATAAAAAAATAAAATGAGCAGATTTGATTCCTGGATCTATTTGTGGTGAGGAGGAGACTGCAGCTTGTGGAGTGAAATGTTAAATGCAGCAAGCTCAAAGTTCTTTTGAAAATCACAGTGTACTTGGTTAAAAAAAAAAAACTGCATCTCTCACTTTGCATCATCAGTAATTTGAAGCAGAGAAGTTCATGCTCAATTCTCTGTGGAATATATTGAAATGCAAAGAGACTGCATAATTTTAGATGGCTGTGTAAATAACTCAAGTTTAGATTCACATTGCAGATGAAATATTGTAAGTTTGTTTTAGCATACAGGGGTTGCATTTCTTCCTCTTATGGTATGAGAGAAAGTGTGAGGGCCGGTGTGCGATTCTCAGGATTTGAGTAGAACTACCAGGACATCATACTGTAGATACAAAAATATGAATATGAAAATTATATAATTGCAACACCTATACTTAAAATATATATTATTCCTTCTGCTGCTAAATCTATGCAACATGTTGAGTAGGTAACACAATCGCTTATAAATATAACATATTAGCTTTCTTGCTGTAGTTTTAAAACAGCAATGGATGGTTCTTTATTTTAGAGTGACAAATATATTAAATATTTATAGGAATATATCCTTTTTTGGGGAAGGTGGGTTGTGATAGTCACAACTCCAGAAGTTGCTAATTATTTGACCTGAAGTGTGTGTGTGTGTGTGTTTGACAAGGTCAAGAAGTTCTCCATGAAGGTGAGGGCCAAAGTCCAAACCAATGAATTCCTTCCATCTTTTGTCATCTTGCAACCAATAGTATAATTTTGTTTTCTGTCATCAATTGTAAGCAAAAGTATACAACAAATGATGGGAACTCTATTTGAAGGAGACTGTGTGCACCTCAGTGAAGTACAACAAAAGTTTGCACCTCCTGAAAAACCTGGAAACAAAGAAGTTTTATGATTTCACAATTTAAAAAAAACATGCAGTTTTTAAAATTCAATAGATGATGACCCTGGCATGACTGTGTGAAAAGATTTTGGACCCGACACGATTGTGAGTCCAGGAGAGTTGAGGGAAACGACCTTTCAGTCAAATTTCAGGAAAGGGAAACCTGAAGTAACCTTGTTTGAGTCAGTTGACCGAGCCGCTCTGCTGCAGCCCTAATCTTAAATAAAAGTGCTGCGGTATCACAGTACACACACAGAGGCAAAAATTGCTTCATGAAGACATTGTATCAGAAAACAAAGACAATATTCAACTGGAACATCTCAAGGATTTGATTTCTTTGTCATGCATTTGAGAAAAATGCATAGTAACCTTCTTCTGACTGGCTGACTATCAGTGTGGGTCAGCCTGATATTCATGATACCCGTTTCTCCTTTGTGCCTTCTGAATTTGGACCCTCGATTAGTCCCTTGCTCCCATCCAAGCACGGCTGAAGGAGCCCACTTGAAATGGTAATTCAGCCACATCTGGAAACGTTTATTGACATTAGACCAGCGGTCTCTAATCAACGAAATACCAGCAAACTCCAAGGCCACACAAATGTGAACCTGCTGGGTATTCAAAAGGGGGGTGGTGGGTAAGGCTTATCAAGTGGTTCAAGTTCTGATCAGTTCCTGCCACAGAAAGATATGAGACCATATCGAATGCTATGTGTGACCTGGAAATCTAATAATTTATTGGGTTTTTAAAATTATTTGTATTTTTTTCAGTTTGTAGCTTAGAACCACGTTCACAATTCATCCTTAATGTTGTGTCCTTGTTTCTAGTCAGACTTCAGAGCAATCAAAGTTTTAACAAGCTGGAAAGTTTAAGATTAAACACACCTTTAAGAGAGGACGTATAGCCAGGTTTAAGCCGACTAAATACGCTGCCTTAACTGAATCGGCCGAGTGTTGTTTAGTCAGCTTACACGAGATTTGGTTTCACTTTCAGAGTGACACAGACGAGGAAAAAGCCTGGAACGGAGGTGAGGGATGTCTTTAGTATATAGTGGCTCCATTTAGGAGAACCACCAGGAGACAATCTACCTGTTTATATATGCACGCCTCAGACAGATGTTGAATAATTCATGCACAGAGGACAACATGCAGCTGTATTTGGGTTATGGGATTTGGGGGGTGCATGGGCTCCTTCTCTGCTAGAGTATGCACGGCTCAAATTATAGGCATTGCTCTGCAAGGAGAGAAAAAGTAGGCCACTTTGCATAAAGGATCTAACAGAGATGTAAAATAAAATGGGAAAGATGGGGCTGAAGGAAGGTTCGGTTAAAGTTGGATGATGGGAGTAATTATTAGGATTTTTTTTTAGCTTATTTAAAGATGCAGAATACTGGATAAGCTACTTTTTTTTTTTTTTTTTTAAGCAAGGTAAAATGTACCAGACTTCTAATATTTTTTTAAACTGTCATTCCCCCATTGACAATGCAAATAAAATAGCTGCTAACAGTTTCTCTGAATCAATTCTCATCTTGGTGAGAGGCAATTGATCTTTGCTGGAAATCATTCTGCACAAGACAGCTTGTCAACACATGTTAGAAACAGCATGGTGCACCCTGTGGAAGCGGCGTGTAACAATGCACTTACAGCTTCATCCACCTCGTCCTGCAGGTCGGGGCCCAGGGTGCAGGCCAAAAAAACATAAAGATGCTTCTGCTTAGGAATCTGGTCACTACAGGTGCAGTCAGTGCTGAATTTTGCTATGGGCCAATTGGCTCTCTGCCCTGGGCGGCATGGAGAGGTGCAAAAATGTTTGTACCTTGAAGGACGTTTTGTTTTTTTCTATAAATGTTTTTGAAGTTAAAATAAATACAATTATTTTGATCAGAGAAAAAACTAGTGGCTTTGTACAGAACTGTATATTATTCTCAGATTATTTTATTTTTGGGTAGAGCAACAAGATCGGCTCTAGTCCTAAATGCGGCCCTGGTTGTAGATGTGGTTGTGTATGGAGGGGGAAGAAGGAGCGCCGCAGTTCGCTGATACCTGTCAGGAGGTTTGCAGCTCTTGAGTTTTAAATTCGGCTCTCTGTCTGGTTGCCATTTGGGCCCTAATGGACTCTAATGAAAAATGACTCCACAGTTGCAGCGATCCATCAGAAGGTCTTCTCCTTCTTCCTCCTCTCTCAAGCAGATCAGGGGGCGCAGTGGCAGGAAATGTGACTGGCATCTGAATTTTGAAATAACGTCCAGTTCGAAAACAACAAATGTCGGTTAATGAAAAATTTTTTTGTTTGTTTGTTTAAATGATGGAATATCAAAACATTACTTGTACACAACAAACTTTTTTCCTCTTGTATGTTTTTAGATTTTAATTATATTGTAGCAATTAATGATAATGGAGCTCTTTTAGGCTCCTTGTTTGATTGGGCGCCCCATGTAGCTGCATTGTTCGTTTGTGCCTCAGGCCGGTTCTGGATAACATTTGGTATCCTTTATATAGTGAGATTCAGCATAAGTTTCCATTTGAGCGCTAATGCCTCTCATTTAAGAACAAAAAAAAAAGTACGTAATTATGGCGCATTTTACGTTAATTAACTTTTAATGAGTGTTTAATGACTTCTACGCGCTCTCCGTTGTGTATCGCCAGGGCGCAGTGAGTCAGCCCCCCCCCCCCCGGTCCCCAGAGGGAGCGCGGGCCACAAGCCCCGCCCGCTCTGAAAGAGAAGCGAGGGCTGGATGGAGAGAGAAAGAGAGGAAGGGGAAGGGGGAGGATAGAGATGGAGCGGGTTTACTTGCACCAAATCAGGGCTTCAGTGACTAACACTGCCGCCATAGGTGGAGGTTGCAGAGAAGCATGTTGGGATTAAAGCTGTGACTGAACCCGACGGGCTCCCCGCTCGCACCTGGTCCTCACCGTGACGCACAGGTTACCGGAGTCACGTTGGAGCGGAGCCGGCGGCGGCGGAGGGATCAGCCAAGTTTGGGATGCAGTGAGAGAGGATGCTCGCGCCTCGCAGTTCTTATTGCGCTTTAAATTTGGACGGAAAATAAGGTCGCCCGCGTGGGATGCGAAAAGGTCAGATTTAGTCTGGCGTGCGTCAGCCTCAGACTTCTATAGAAATATGTGCGGATTTCGTCTTGTTCGCGCTGAGCAGCGAGGAGACCACCGATAGAATCCCCCGAATCCTTGGATGAATTTTGGATAAGGACCTGGAAGAGGGAAGAGGGAGGAGGCGGTGGGGGGAGATTTGATCCAATGTGGCGCATCCACCGCTCTTGACTGCGCGTAATGGGGAGAAAAGTTTTTTCGGACGCGCTCGCAGCATCCCGCCGCTTGTAAATAACATGTGAATCCCGCGTCTTCTTGAACGCAGCCGACGAAGTTTCCGAGTGCATTTCAAACCATCCATTATGACTTGAAACACCCTCGGGGTGATCGGGACTCCAGTCGAACCAGTTAGCGATCCCCGCACCGCCAAAGACGCACAGCGCAGACGGACGTTCATGATCTAAGACAAGAGAGGATTTCTGCAGCAGCGGCAGCAACGCAGTGAAAGAAGCCCGACCCGCTTCATCAGAGAGAGGTTCCGTTCGTATGGCTGTGATGCTGTACCAGCTTGGCCAGAGGTGTGTGATGGAGCTGGTGCTGCTGACCGTCCTGTCCTGGGTCTCCGTGTGGGCGGAGGAGAAGATCATATTTGATAGACACGCTGTTTACTGGAACAGCTCCAATCCCAAGTGAGTTTTCCTTAAAGTTTGGCCTTGAGGTATGTGTGTGTGTGTGTGTCAGAGAGAGATGGAGAAAGAAAGAGTGTGTTTGTGTTTGAAGGACTGTCTGTCTGCCAAGCATGCATCTCAAAATAAAACCTTACCAGTGGGCAACAGTGCCTTGGAATATGGAAGGAGCTGCACAGTTTCCCACTACTTGACATATTCTGTCTGACCTCTTCTGTTTGTTTGCCTTTAATGCTTTTTTTTTTTTTTTACTAGTCTCCCTTGTGTTTTTGGCTGAAAATGCAATATTGACATTTTTTGCACACACAGACTGGATGTTTTATGTAGCACAAGGGGCATCTTTTGTTTTCAACAATGAGGGCATGCTGCCTCCTCTTCTCATCACTGTCTGGAGATTTACTCTCTCTCTCCCTCTCTAACACACACACATGCAGAAAGCTTTTACCTCTTCTCAACTGGATTCAGGGTCTGCACGCTCATGCATTACACACACAATCATGCAAACACTCACATTTCAGTCTCCCTCTCTCTCAGTTTCTCATTGACGTGGCGCAGGAGCACACTCAGTCTGTCTGACTAATGCTTTGTGACAGCTTCTCTTTCTCCTTTTCTGTCACCCTGTCTTCTTTCTGTACTTGTTTGCACCTTCCTCCCTCTCCCAGTCAGGTAAATAAACAGTAGTCACGTGCCAGTTATTGGTGTCAAGGTATGCTGAAAGTCTTTTTTTTCTTAGAAAGTTCTGATGTAAAAATTTCCCATCATGGCTCGCCATCTATGAAATGAAAGCAAAGTTCTGTAGTGGTCAGAGTTTTTCCCAGCTCCCCTCACATGTCGAACAAACGTGTAAATACATTTACAATTGTAAATGTATTTAATTGCTAAATATATTTGACGTATTTTGCGTGAGAATGAAAAACGTGCTCAAGGGAAAATTGTCCCCCCCACAAAAAAAAAGTTTAGCTTAGTCAAATTTTTGCAGATTCATGCCAATATTTGCCTGATGCATCAAATATGACACGAAAAGAAATTTCAGATGATTGGATGAGGATGTATTTTTTCTTTCCTTTTTCAAAAACTTAAAAACTAATCAAGAGAACCATTTTCTGGTATTAGGTACTAAAGGTAACTATTAAAGCAATAAAAGAAAAAAAAAAATACAAACCTGAAGTCAAATATTTTCTGTTTTAAATCTACTAGTCTTCATTCTTTTACTTTCTCTTTTCCTCTTCAGTCCTAGGTAAATAAATAAAAAGTATGCCTGCACTGGTTACCTGTATCAAAGTATAGCAGGGTTTTAAAAAAGCTAGCACCCTGCTCCTGTAGTTTAAAACGCTTCCCCTACTTCTTCCTATTTCTGTGCACTGCCAGTCAGCTGTCTGAAAGAAGGCAACCCCACCACCAGCCACCAGTTTTACATTGCTTACAAGAAAAATGAAGCACATAAAGCACGTGTAAATTTGAAGGCATTGTGATTTTGGAAAAGTACAAAAATTACAAAACTTTTGTATCAAACTCAAAATGACAGTAGGCAAATGTAATAGCATTACTATAACCATAATAATGAATATGTTACTGCAGATTATAGCAGCCACATAAAATGTTATTGTAAAGGTAAAAGCAGTTGGATTGGGTCTTTTATTGTGTAACTAGGTGGTATTTTTACTCAAGGTTGTCATGCTGTGAGAATCTCACACCCGCCTATGCCTCATAAACAGTGAAAACGTTCCCTTCCTCTCTTCCTCTTTCTCGCTCATGACTGAGTTAGTCTAAACCTAAACGGCCCTGACTCTCCCCGCATCACCAGAACACACCCCGCGCCAACACAGGCCCGTCTCTGAATGCATCACGGTTCCACAGAAGGCTCCTCAAATATTTAATAGGCAAGGGGGAACATTTTCTCCTTTTCCCAGAGTCTCTTTCTGTCTTTCTATCTGTCTGTCTGCGCTCCTACTCTTCTGCCATGCACACGCTCGCGCACACGGGAACACACACCGGAACGCCTACGCATCGCGAGCGTCACAGGCTACATTTAAGCTATATAGGAGGTTGCTGGGGGCGCTGTTATTCCATCGGGGACTACAGAGAAGTAGAAGCAAGAAAACGGGGGTACATCAAAAATGCATTGGTGCTAAAGCAGTGAGCCTAGGCTTTGTAACAGCGAAGAGGTTCATCCTCCCGCCCTCCGTTAGGCTTTGGCACCGTCACTGCTCATGCTTTGCCTTTCTCTGCATTTACACACACACACGCCTCCACAGTGCTGCTCCTGTCATGGTCATCCACTCCCATGTTTTCCAGATTCCTTTGAATTTAAGTTACTTGCTAGGTTTCATTGGCAAGGTTTTTTTTTTTATCATTATAACTATTAAAAAGTAAATTACTCATTTTAGACTCTGTAAGATGTGCAGTAATTTCTACAACTACAATAATGAATCATTTTTATTCAAAGGGAATAAAACTTTTTCCTTTGATGGACTTTAACTGGGTCATTATGAGATGAACATATATTAATATAAGCCGTCTTGATGAAGGGGGAACCAGCTTCTCTATCCTTGTAGAGAAAAATAAGCATCTAGACAGCATGATGCCTCCACTACCATGTTTCAAGGTGAGGACGGTGTGTTAAGAGTGACATACAGCGTTGTCTCATCTGACCATCTGTTTGCTGAAACCTAACAAGAAGCATATTAATTTCCAGAGAGTCAAGAGACTCAAAGTGTAGGATTACGGTTAGGAATAGCTGTGTGAATTAATTGATCAGAAATTGTGCATCGTCTCTTCCTTTGTGCATCCAAAATGTCCTTTCGGACTCAAAAGCAGCTCAAGAAGATCACAAGCAGAGACTTGGAACTCATAGTCCAGTTAACTCCTAAGGATTGAGTGTGCTGCAAGCTTTCCGTTTTTATTCATGTGTCCCTGAAAGCTCATGCTGCTTCTAGTTTTAATTGGCTTTCTTGGTATCTGTAGTTCAAAAGGTTAATATTTTAGAAACCCTAACAGGGAAAAGGTCTTGATTTTTATTTATTTATTTAGTTTTTGGAAGGCTGATCTAAACGATTGCTTTGGTCCTTAATGGAATATTACATTATGTCTTGTCCCTGATTAGATATATGGTAAATAAATTAAAGGTTCACTGTCCCACTGTCCACACACTTTGCAGACAAAGTCCCTACTGAATGTCATTTTACATTTTGTCACATTTCAATCAATTTCAGTGATTTTAAATAGGATAAACTGTCAATTTCTAAAATATTAGCATGTACTCTGATACTCCTAAATAAAACTCTGTCACCAAACAGTGTCCGCCGTTTCTGATTTATTCCCAGTATAAACTTGTTCTGTGAAGGCCGGAGAGGTTCGTTAGAGAACATTAGTGAACAAACGGCATCATGAAGACCAAGGGACGCAGCAGAGGAAAGTCAGGAAGAAACGTCATTAAACCTCAAGTTTTAAACATGTTCCATCCATCATCTCAGCGTGTAAAGAACATGGTTCAAATGACCAAAACTGACGGGGCAGGAAAAGGGAGCATTAGTTGCCAAGAAGATGGTAAGGAGCAGTAAAGGCCCACAGCTCAGGTGAAAGAATCACTGGACAGCTATAATGGCGAACTCCACAAATCTGTCACTTATGGAAGAGTGACGGGAAGAAAGTGTCAGTTTCTCACAAGCCTTTTAGGAGACAACAAAGATGTGGGATGAGGTGGTCTGGTCCAGAGGGACCAACACTGAGGTTTGTAGCCTACAAAGATATGGGTCTTGAAAAAATACCTGCATCTCAGTGTGAACAAAACCACTTCTAGGATGAAACGGTGGCGGCAGTGTAAATACTTTCACAGAAGGCTCTAGTTTCAGATCTGCTTTCCTCTCAAGCCCAGGATGCTCCTATTGCACACTATCATGAAATTAAGCTTCAGTTAAAAGGTGCTTTAAACTTCTTGACAATCTATGATTTAATGTACCAACAAAGCGAGATATTTAGATTGTTTTATGATTAAACCAAATTAACGTAGCTCACAGAAGACATCGGCCAACTTTCTCTCTTGTTAGAAAGTAAAAACAAGCATTTGAGGAGTCGCTTATACTTTTTCCCCCTGTGCAAAGTTTTTGCTTGTCTTATGTCTTAGAGGACCACATCTTCTGTTTAATCCCATCATTTCTAAGCAATAGGATTAGCGCTCTTGTGTTTTCCTTCTTTCCTTCCATGCAGATTTTTCTCAGCCCCTTCAATTAATGCGTGTCCACTTCCTCTGTTTACTCCAGCCTCTCTTGCCCTACTTTTCTCCTCAGTGCGTCTGCAGCATTAATAACCATCAACTCTAAAAAATCTGTTCATTGTTTTGTTTTTTTTTTAAACCTATTATCTAATTGTATGTCAATTACGTTTATTCTGGAGCGCATTGATCTCAATAAGATTAACCTGAATAAGTCAGGATAAATAAATAACTTCAACTGATGTTCTTTCTTGAGTGTGTGTGTAGGGGGGGCTCAACTACAAATTGCCCCGACCCTTTTTTTTTTTTTCAAATCCCTCACTCTCAGCAGGTCCTATCTCTTTCAAGGTCTCGCTGGATAAGAGAAAATGCATGAGATAATCCAATTCAAACAGCTCTGGTCACTTTTGGTCGCGGTGTGGTGGGGGGGCAGCACCCTCCAACACACACCATGTGTTGTCCATTCTCCTGTCGCGGTGTGATACGGAGTGCTGCGCAGCAACAAAGTGGCATAACGTTATTAACATAACATTATCACAACAATGCTGCAACGTTGGAGCACGATCTGGAAATCTCTCAGACCCGCATAGAAGAGAATTTTTAATTTTTTTTTGCCCTACCGCCAAACATGCAGGCGGGAATAAATGTGGAACACACACATACATGCAGTCGGATTTAGGTCAGTCGCAACCATTATGAATGTCTATTGAATACAAGGTTACCCAGGCTCCATTTTTCTATCTGGATGCTGTTGCACACTTGTGTATGGACACATATCTGTTCATTTTCCAGAAAAAAACCCGCTGTCCTTTTTCGTTTTTCTAGCCGGCACACACAAATATAGGGGCTGCCTTGTTTGGCTCCCAGGCCTGTATTATAAAGCCTGCAGGTGAGGGGCTTTGTTCACCCCCAAGCAGCTAATGTGCTCAGAGCAATAGGCTCTCATCCACACACACTCATACACACGCACTCTCAGACGCACAAATACACGGGCCGAACCGTCCAGAAGGAGCACCTTATCTAATCCCGGGGTTTATCCTTCAAAAGACTTTCCTTTCCTTTTCTCCTTTGTTCCTCCTCCTCTCCTCATCTCTCCGTGTCTTTGAGGAACTCCATGTCAGTGGGAAGCGCTGATGGTGGATGACACTTTCCTTCTATGGGACACAATCCATCTCCTTGGAGATGTTCACACACATACACCCAAACACTTGCACCCACGCAGCCTTTGAGGAGGAAGTGTTTTATGTGCCGAGCACAGCTTTTTTTTTTTTTAGTTATTTTTTTTCTGCGTGTAGAAAGTTTCCACACATGTCTGAATTGGGTGCCTGTCGCTGCTCATTGATTCTCACCTCCATGTCCTGTCCTTCTGCTTCAGCCAGGGATGCAGTACTTCCCAGAAAAGATTCACACTTCTGCATTTTATTTTTCTCCAAGGTTTTTTTGTATTGTTGGACTTTTCTAAAATCACATTTGACATATTACAGATAGATATATCTTTCTAAATTTAGCTTATTTGCCCAGTTCGTGCTGCAAAAAACATGCTCACAGCATGATGTTGCCACCACCGTACTTCACAGTAGGGCTTGTGTTAGCCAAGCGAGCAGCAGCCAGTGCCAGTCTGTCTCGCCAATCATTCCAGCATGGTTGCCACATGTCTTTATGGCCACTTTACCATTAAACCTTAACTAGTGGAGATTGTTGGCATTAGTTGATCTTCTGGCAAATTCAGCTGAAATTTGCACATAAGATTCACATCTGTAGGAATCTGGCTGAAAAATGGGACCCATATACGGTATTGTTTAAAGGTTGTATAATTGCCTCTGTAATTGCATTGAGCAGTTTTAACTGATTTTCTTGATACCAATTTTCATAAATTTGTATCTTGACACAATCTGGCTAGGAAGAGACTGTACGTCCATTGCTTGGTTCCTGCTCCGGTCTGCACAATATTGGACTCTTGGTCGATAGCCGATATGCCGACATACTAAAATTAATTTGGCTGATGACCGATACCAAGGATACCATTTTTCTATACCTGCTACTGAATCTACATGGCGTTCTCTACTATGGAATTAAAATACTGGAAATCATCTTTGTCAATTTAGTCTGCCACCAAATGCATATGCTAAAATGGAGGCTGAAAATTATGCAACACTTTTAACTTGCATTATGTTTAATGTAAAATATATTCATGACATCTGCTCTCTCTAAGACAATGACAACACTCAAACAGTGGAAATTTGACATTGTGCTCGTCATATGAAATCAGCGCCTTTTGTATCGGTGAGTTATTTTGACCGAATAGCCAATGTCTGATATTAAGTTTTTCGGCAAAAATCGGCCGACACTGATACCACGCCGATAATATGGTGAAGATGTGAAGATTGTATTGACAGCATACCTGCTGAAGAATCTCAAGGACGTTGAGTGGAAGTCAGATTCACTGGAACTCGATTTTGATCATCATACTGCAGGATGTGATTACTTATTCACCTGTTATGTCTAAATCTTGAAATGTTTTTGTTAGAATTCATAACAAAAAAGTCTGGAAACAAGTTTTCTTGCCCTTATTGTAAATTGCTTCGTGTATATTTTTTTTCCCATTGAGGAGGCTAAACTCAGACTGACTAAAGCAGGCATTCTGGTGGCGCTGGATGTGTGGTCAGTCATTACTCCACCACCAGCCAGCCCACACACACATCCAGACACCCACACACCACATGGATTTGCATCCAATTTACATTTAGACGTGTACTCTCTGCTGCTCAGTTACTGACAGTTTGTCAGACTCAAGCTCGCCCCTGGGTTAAATCCATCTTCTGCCGCCTCGATCGCCACTACCTGTTCTACCTTCCTTTACCTCCATTTTTCTTTTATTTACCCCCTCCTTCTCTTTACTTCTGTGCCTATCCGGCTTTCATCTTTACGGTCTCTCTCATCTCCCGCTGTCTTGGATCATGACTCCTCTCCCTCCTGGCCCTTCATCGCTCATATGATTGGGATGTTTTTTTTCTTCTTTTTTTTATGTCTAACTTCGGATTGCCCTGCAATGTCCACATTGCCTCGGGCGGGCTCACACAAAGCAGCGCTACATCAGGTTACATGTTTCAGCCGTGACCCACATTGGGCTTTATCCGTGCGGCCGTGCGTGCGTTTGCTTAAGATGACAGGGCTCTGCTGTGGTTTATGTTGAAAGACGCCAGTGTCAAGAGTTAATGCAGTATCCATATCCCCTCGGCTCTAGCTAAACTGATACTTAGAGTAATTAACATCGAGACTTCCACCTTTGCAAATGATTTCTCCGAGCTCAGCAGGGAGAGACGCGGTTACATAACGAGTTCTAGTCTGGCGGATCTTAGTCATCAGCACATTCAGCGCGCTGATTGGCAGGAGGAGGTCATCTTAATATGCAGGGCCATTAAGAGTGGAGAAGTAGGTTTGCTGATTTTTATTTTTTAATGCGCTGTCCATCAATTTGATTTAAAAAAATTTTTTTTGGGGTATCAAGCTTATTTGAACGAAAACCAAATCCGGCAGCACAGAGGTTACGGCTTCCTAATGATGTTTTTGTGAACTCATTCATTCGAGAATGTTGAAACTCCATAAATGGTGATAATCAGGCTTGACAACTCGTAACAGGGTTTTTAGAAACCAAAAATAGTTCTCATTAACGACACAAAACCTAAGAGAGCTTTTGGGGCCTCATGTACAACACTTCAGGAACCTTGCTGCAGCTTTGCATGTGCAAATACTAAGTGTTATGTGTCCTGGAACTGTAGATGGGAACATAACATTTCATAATTTCAGAAAAAAGAAGGAAGTAAACTCAGTGTGATGTTAAGAGGGCCTTCAAAAAGTATTTTCAAACTCTATATTTTCTTCCTTAAAGTTTTTGTCTAAGAAAGTCAACGATTCTTTATCCATCCTGGTTCCTAAATCCAATATGGCTGTCACAAGTGGCTGGAGCAATCGCTTGATTGTGTTTTCAATGTTTTGATGCCATTGAATCATAGTATTGACCACCATTTCTTAGTCGACTTTAGCACCACCTATTGGTCTGTCATGGGAAATACAGCATTTTTTTTGTAATTTGTTTTCCATGGATAAGAAAAATGTTTATGCATTACAAATTGTCTAGAGTATTGTTGACCTTCAGTGACTTCTGTTGCTCATGGAGCAATGGAGGATTCATAGGGGAAGCCATTTGGATGTATTTCTCTGAATATTGTTTTAGAAGTGGAAACCATTCAAGATTGTTGCCAACCTTCCCAGGAGCGATTCTTTGAAAAGTTCATCACCAAGGTCAGACCACAGAAAACTCAAGAGGAGCCACATAAATCGCAAGAGCTGCATTTTAGACAATATTGACCTTAATTTTAATGCTAAATATTGAATTTCTGCCAAGAACAACATAAAGACGAGAGCAAAGGTTTCTTTTTAGCGATCATAGAAAGGCGATAAAAACAACAGTCCGACTGTACTTTTAACAAGTTATGGCTTAAGTGAAAACCACAACTTTTTTTTTTGTCTCATTGTGCCTTAAGACTTTAAAAAGGATAGCTTAAAATAGCTAAAGTGAAATTTGGTCAAAAGATTATAAACTGTGAAAAATCTTACCAGAAGAAGATAACCCTTTTTTTTTCTCCTTTCTTGGTATAATCTAGATTATTTCTGAGCGGAGGTTGAAGTTACCACGTAATTTGGAGGCTGGGAGTGGGGACTTGTACCATCTCAAGTCCAGTCTCACAAAAGATTCAAACAGTTTTCTAAACCTCTGAGCTATCATAGAACCATCATTTACACATGTGACAATGATTATTCTAGCAAGTGGTGCAATGTGAATAAGCTTCATGTGCAGGAGTGTCAAGATAAAGTCCTACAAACCTGAATAAGTTGGTTGAATTGCCTCTCCATCTTGGAGTCAAAGTGCTACAAGTTTCTCCCAATAACCAGATTATTTAATTCTGGGCTAAGACTGAAGTTTGAGACCCGAATCCAGAAATACTGTAGTGGTTTTACGTGAAAGTTACTTACACACCACATTTAGTGCACACTGGCAGACCGTTGGCGGTGCACCGCCTTCTACTTGTGTTTCCTGTGTCGCTAATCATCGACCTCCTCGTGAGTAACTGCATAATGTGAATGTGATAAGGGCTAAAAGGTCTCTGAAACGGCTTTTTTGATAAACTGCTTTGATATTTTTGAGATGGCAGTTAGTTAAAGATGGTAGAAGCTCAGCTTGGTTTCAACTCTTCCCAGTCTGTCCAACCTGGGCTAAAGAGTTTGTAGCAAGAGTTATTAAGACATCAACTACAGAAAAGATATTGCCTGGTTTTAACTTTTAACAGAACCCCATTCAAAACTCCGGACATTTCGCCATAACGCTGGTTCTTGACGCCCCAATACGTGAAACTGATTTTCCTCTCTCTGCTGTACTCGTTTAGCCTGGTTAAACACAGGTGTGGCTAATCACATTAGCGATGAATACGTTCATTCAGGTGTTCTGGAGACAGGCTCAGCGATCAAGCTGGCTTGCTGAGCAACATCGTTAAGATGATTAATTACACCTGTGCTTTCCCCACAGCGCCAGAGCCGGAGAGTTTGCGGGAAAAGCAAACTGTTATATGTCAAGTGTCGAGGTGCTAAGAGCGCTGGGCCTGTTTCTTACTGGGTTTATACCATCTGAGAGTTGTGTTTAATTACTGCTCCGTTTCATTTTGTTGTGCTTCTGCCTGAGTAGAAACATTTTAATTACTTTCAGATGTGAAATATCGTAGCGGGTTTTTTTTTTAAATGTGTGGTGCCTTCCGAAAAATATTCCCACCCTGTACAATTTTGTCATGTTACACATGCAGAACTTTAGGGCTGCCTGATTTGAATTTTAGGGGATGTCAAAACACAAAGTGGTGCATATTTGTGCAGTGGAAGGAAGAGATGATACAAGGTTTTTTTGAGTTATATATGTGTTTTCTAGGGCTGCACAGTGGCGCAGTTGGTAGAGCTGTTGCTTTGCAGCAAGAAGGTTCTGGGTTTGATTCCCGGTCCGGGTCGTTCTGCATGGAGTTTGCATGTTCTCCCTGTGCATGCATTGTTTCTCTCTGGGTACTCCAGTTTCCTCCTACAGTCCAAAAACATGACTGTCAGGTTAATTGGCCTTTCCAAATTCTCCCTAGGTGTGAGTGTGTGCATGGTTGTTTGTCCTGTCTCTGTGTGTGACTGGCGACCTGTCCAGGGTGACCCCTGCCTCTCGCCCGAAATTTTTTTAAAGCATTTTGTACATTTTGAAAATGGATGTTTTTCTTTTCTTTATATATATTATTATTATTTCGAGTGAAAGCACGTTTTATTTTACTGAGATTTTAGATTCTTCTTGGCTAGAGAGGCTCCAGCACCCTCCTGACCCCACTAAGGGATAAGGATATAAGAAAATGAATGGATGGATATGTATTTTCTAAATGGATACATTTCTGAAAGTCGACAAATATTTGCAATTTCTTTTCAAAATAGTTTGAAGTTGCAGGTTTTCTCATAGAAGCCTCATACAAATATCCTTCTATGTCCATCTTCCCTTCAACTCTAACCAGATTTGACCTGGTGAACAAATGTATCCCCACAGCATGATTCTTTTACCGCTCCTGGTGTTCAAGTTGATGTGATTTCTCCTCTCTACAAAGTATTTTCAAAAAGCAGTAGGTTTTTTTTTAATTTTTTATCTCATCTGACAAGATGAGATACCTTCATCACCTTCACGTGATTAAATTATAAACAGATAGATGTGACTTATGATTGCAATTTGCTGAACTGGATCTTCATTTATAAAATCCTGATTAGAAACACACCCCATTTTGCAGATTTTCTTTTTTTTTTAACGAAAGTCTTGTGATCCCCTCCCGTCAAAGCACTAATATCCATTAGTTTGTGTTGGTCTGTCACTCAAAAAAAAAAAAAAATTTTCTGACATTAAAAATGCCATAGCTACAACAGGATTAAAGTCTTCCTCGGTAATAACTCATTCATTGGTTAATCTTAGTTCTGATTAAACTGTAATGTAAAAAAATAACAAAAAATATTCCTCAAGTGGTGCCATCTTTCCCAAACATCAGAATTACATATTTTACTCCAGTGTGAAGGTTGTGACTTGGAATTCTAATACTTGTCTTAGAAATTATCTTTTTCAAAGCAGGTTTACTGCTAAATATCGTCCCCCTCAGGGCAAATGAAATCAGACATTTCCTATGCATTTCTCACAGAAAATGCATTGGAAAAGCCTAAGTGTGTGTGTGGATGGAAGCTCTCTGTCTCTCTCTCTCTCTTTTTTTTCAGGTTTTCTATCCTGCCTCGGAGTTTCTGAGCTCGCTGGAAAAATATAATCTTTTGATCTGCCAGCAGAAGTGGAGTTGATCTGTTTAGTATGTCACCTGCACGGTGAGGAATCTGTGATGAGACGTATAATGTTTACTTAACTTCCCTCAGCATTTGATTGTTAGCGCAGCCGAGACGGAGCGAGTGAAACGCGCGGGGATGTTATGCTGCAGCGCATGCTTCTTCTGCAAGAAGCTGCTCTCCTTCGCTAATGAGGTTTGCTGATGATAATCGCCACGGCGATGATGGAGATGATGATGATGATGTAAGCTCTCCGAAACAACCTGAGGGAGATCCCAGGAGTTTCTGTTCAAACGAAGAGAAAGCGAGGCGGAGAGGGCAAGGAGGCTTTTCTTTTGATATGTATTTATTTTGGAAGACACCAACAGGCTGGATATATATTTAAAAAAAACTAGTGGAGAGATACTGAATAGAATATGACTGCATTCAATACTCTGTGAACAATAGCCATTGTTATTCCTGGCTCATTCTGGTTTTCGCTCCCTTCTAATACTTTTTCCTCAGGTCCCGGCTGGTTGGGCAGATTGTGTTAGCCGGTAAAAGAATAGGACTCTTCTCTTTCAGTTCTGTCTGCCCGGTATTCTAATGGGACGCCCGCAGCTTGGATTCCATATGGACCAGCTGGAGACTGATAATAAAGCATACACTGCTGTCTGGGTGCGCCTCGGACTGACCACAAGGGACAAGAAAAAGAGATAAACTAAAAGAGAGAGAGAACTGGAGAGATTTATTTGAAGGATTGGGGCCACATTCAGCATGAGGATAAGGATGAAATAAAATAGTTTAATCAACATTTTTTTTTAAGTTACGAAAAAAAGAAGACAACAAAGCATTAAGGATGGAGAGGAGTGATTTAGGAAAAAAAAAGTGGTGAAAATCTGAGGGCCTAAAAACGACAAAGCCAAAGGTTACTTTAGGAATATCTTGACAGCAACAAGAAGCGCATGGATGGATTGTCTCAGTGGGTGGGTGTTGAGAGGCTGGAGTTACCGAGGAAACATGGGCCTTTAGCGCGGTCCCTCATTCGGTGTTAGGGATGACCTCTGGTGCGTTCAGCTTTAAAGATAAGGTTTTACATTCAGAACAGACAAACACAAGTCACATTCAAAAGTTGGAGAGACGAGATCTCCCGGTTGTCCTCCTGGCATCGTTGCAGGTGACATTGAACTTAAAAGGTGATCTGTTTGGCATTTAATCAGGCAGCGGCACACATTTTTGTGATTTTTCCTCCTATGAAACAATTTGGCTACCAGTTACATCCTGTAAAAATGTTTTTGCCGCATATTTGTGAACAACAAGGTTCTCTCTCTCCTTGTCGGACAACATAACATCGTCACAAGGCAGTTGGCCGAGTTTTCCCAGTGTCCACGCACCTGCGTTGTGCACATTTTGGAGTGCTAATGAAGACCCGCTTTTCATCTGTGTCCAAGGCTATACGCGATTGACTTTTAAACCGCAGAAGAAGAGGACAAACGAGAGATGAGATTTGCAATCACTTCCAGTGTAATCTAACAGAAAGAGCAAGGAGACAGCAATTACAGCGCCTGTCAAACTTCCATTTGAACTTTTCTAATTTTCTTTTTTTGACCTATTTCAATCGCAAAGGTCAATGTGGTTTATTGTAATTTAACACCAAGTAGCACATGCATTTGTGATGCATGTGCTACCTCATAGTTGAATCTGATAAGTTTAGCTTCCACTGCCTTTAGAAGTCAGTAAATAATTAACAGCGTCAAAGATGGTGGCAGCAGAATCTTGCTATCAGGTGGGAGAGATTCCTGGTAACTCTGGAGGAGCTGCACAAGTCAGGTGGTGGAATTTATTTGGCACATCTACTAGTTGTGATCTGGTCTCGGTGGAAAAAAAAAGAGAAAGCCATTTTTGAAAGACGGCTTCATGATGTGGGGATATTTTTTTAAGAGAATAACAGAGAAACTGGTCAGAGTTACCTGTGAGATTAATAAAGTTTAATACAGGACACCTTGAAAGTCAAAGTCCAAAATTAAAAAAACAAGCAAACAAGAAATCTCAAGGTGTATGAATATGTTTGGAAGACGTCCCCGTAGCCTTTATTACAAGACACCATAAATAAGCCAAGTGTTTTTTTTTTTGTTTTGTTTTTTTACTGTATGCTAATGGGACAAAATAAGGCAGAATCAACAGATGTTGCCACACTTTGACGACTCTTTTGGCACTTTAATTCCACTCAATGATGCTGCTAAGTAACTCATTCTTATATGACTCTCCAAGGTGTCCATCTGTTTGTTTTTTTTTCCTCCCTTAGAAGCAATATTCCTTCCGTCCCACAAAATAATCCTCGCCGCAGGTCTAATCCTGATCTAATGCAAAGCAAGACTCCGAGGGCCATATATATGAGAGCATAAGCCACTCATATTATCCGCCTCCAGACAGAAAGCGGTGCTGATGTCGATCTTCCTGGTAGGATGAAGGCGGCCGTAATGATGAACATCCAGGTGAAAGGATGTTAATGATAACTCCTGCCAGCATCGTCCGAGTCAGGTCGAGCATTTGTCTTCACTTTCAGCTCCGGTGCAGTAAACATATAAATTAAAAGTCTGCAGTGGAAGGATGAGAGATTTAGAGTTAACATACATCCATTCTCTGTGATGCGCTTTTGATAGTTCATGCTGTCAGTGACGCCGTCAGCCTGCGGGACAAAAAAAGGGTCCGCAATTTATTTTCCCTCCCGTTTGATTTGAATTCGAGGAAGAAGAAAAAAAGTGATAACTTTACAAAGCACAAAGATATTCTCTCCATTGTACTGTCAAACATTCGTCCTAAGCCCTCAGAGCGTCGACGGAAATGTTTTCTATTTATTTACATAAATGGAATCAGTGTTCATCACGATGATGTCGCTAATTGTGCTTGCAAAGATTATGATGATGAGGATAATGAAAACAGCCGGGAACAAAATGGTGGTGATTAGGAATGTGATGAAGGAAATTAGGCAGATCACAGCGATGATGATGGCCATAGCTGATGTTTTCATCTGAAGCCTGATTATATTGATGTCAATGTTGATGATGATGATGATTGTGCCTGTGGAAATGATGAAGAGGATAAAATACATTTCAAGAAGCTATAAATCAGCTGGACAATACCTCCAGGTTAAACTAATAGCATTTCTAGCTCTGTTTTTTACTGCGTTTCCCTCCTGTTTAGGTGTCAAGAAAATCCCAGTATATTAAAAGTTGGTTGAACTAATTTAATGTGACTGATTACAAGGACACCAACATGTAGAGTAGCCTCTTTATATTGTACATTATCCAGCCATACATCAAAGCGTTCTACCCACTTATCCTTGTACAGGGGAAATGGAGGGAGCGCTGGTGTCTATCTCCAGCCGCCATTGGGTGAAAGTCGGGGTATTATGCAGATCATGATATGCTAATTTTACCGCATGGTGCTACTGAGTCTAATAGGTTTCTGACTAGGACTGTGGAGGTAGGAATATTTCAAGAAACTTGATCCTGATGGCATGATTATGATGAGCTATTGAAGTAATTATATTGGCAATCACAATGTCTGAGCAGGTCTGAGGAAAGTGGGAAGGTTTAGATTTTGAGTCATCATAGTCAAAATAATTACAGCTTTTTATTCCTGCCGTAGGGCTGATTATAATAACAATAATGGTGTAAATGATTAAAATGATTAAGAAGGCATCGAGAGTGATGGCGACGCTAACGTCGCGCCAGTGTGATCAAGATGCTGCTGGCTGGGGACGGCGATGAGGGAAAATACAGATGCGAGATGATTATAGGATGCTGATCACAGCCAGGCTGTTGTCATGGAGGCTGGCGCACATGCTGTGCTGTTGACTATAGTGGATATTTGGAGGATGAGGAGGGGGAAATATGCAAATATTGACAGGAAAAACCCCCGAAATGATGACGATAATGAAGATGAGAGGTAATGACCGTCGAGATGGCGCGAAAGAAAGCGCAAGGATGAGGAAGTGATGTCAGGACAATAGGAAAGATTGCTGTGATGTCGTGAATGGAGACCATGATGATGATTGCAGTGGTGAAGATGGGAAGAAGAAAAAGGGTTAAAAGTCTGCTGTATGCAGGCCGGCGAGGATTTCGCGGGGAATTTCACTGACCGTAGTCTAATTATGATGCTGGCTGAATTGTCAATAACGAGCCGTGAGGCTAATGGATTATGATAACAAAAGTATTGACTACACTCAAGATGGTGTCAAAGATCAGTAATAGTTTTAGGAGGGAGATGAGAAAGACATGAGTACCGTGATGAGTCACCTTCTCTATAGTTTCACCTGAGCCCCCTCCTCACCCTAAGAGCCCCACATCCCCCAACTCGTCCTCCCTCCCTCTCCATCTCCCGGAGATTCATAAGAGGAGAATCGGCGCACTTCATTAAGATTCGAATTTTCTCTTTTCTGTTACCTCTCTATGGAAGATAAAAGGGAGAATAGAGAAATGAGAAAATTATTAGCCTTTTTTTTTTCTTTGGCAGTTGCTTCTTTTCTTCTAATGGAAATAGAAAGTAGGGAGATTCTCCGCTGATGAGATTGCCTCATTCTTCCTGGCTTCACCTTTTACCTCGCACATCCCCGGAGAGGTGCTGTGTCACAAATGAGAGGGAGATTGCTCATTTCTTCTGTTGTATCCAGGCCTTTTCCATATTTCGTCTGAATGCGCGACTCTGCTTGAATTCTGTATCTATGCGTGTGTGTGTGTGTTTTGTATTTCATGTGGGTGTTCAGGTGTAGCTCGGAAGTGTACAAGTGCATTGGCTTCGGTGCAAAAGGAAAAAGAAGATCCTTACATTAGTTTAAAGGGCCTAATCAAAGCCTGGTGAATTTTCCTCACCTCTTGTGTAGTTCTGAGGCAACTGCTGGGTCCCGCTTCTCTTGGCTTCCCCCCGTTCGGCTCCCCTTCCCCTGCCACTCACCCTCATGTGTGATTACTGAAAGGGCAGCAGGTGGGTTCTGTTCCTCACCAACCCCGGTGTTAGCTGCTGCACTCATGCTTCGCTGTAAGAGAGCAACAGTGCCTTGCAAAATTGCCAGGGCCTTTTGAACTCTTTCAAATTTTGTCTAATTTGAAGGCATTTTATCTGGATTTTATCTGACAGACCAGCACAAAATGGAGCGTATTTGTAATGTACGAAGGAAAATGATGCGTAATTTGTGAAATGCTATGCCAAGGGTGTGCGAGTGGATCTTCGGACCATTTCACGATGGCGTTTGATGTCCTGGGCTGGAAATGAAAAAGAACCAAGTCATATTTTTAAATATAAATATATTAATAGAGGCAGGTTTTAGTAGTTTTTGACAAAATTACACTAGAAGTACCTTTAATATATTGGATATTTGTTCTTTCTGTATATAGAAACTGTATATAATGCTCCAGCTTTATCAACAGACTAATAGAAGACAATGTAAAGGGTGTGTACTTGTATGGCACTTTATCAAGTGAAGAAAAAGGCAAAATAGGATTTGAACTAGCAACCCACTGGTTACAGGACAAACCCCTACATACTGCCACTGGCTATTAGCAAATATTTTCTATTGATCTTAAAACCTAAAAATAAAATTCTTTCTTTAAACATAAAAAAATGATTTCGAATAGAAGATATATTAATTATAATTTGTTTCCAAAAGGTTATGTGACAGTGGCTGTAAGCGAGTTTTAGTTAGTTGGTAAAAATGGCTGCATTGTAAAGATTGAAGACTCCTTTATTATGTAAAACAAAAATCTGAAAAGTGTGTGCTGCCCCTCCCCACAAACAAACTCAGCAGATAGTTCAGAGAGAAAGTTAAGGAGAAGTTTAAAAGTAGAAAAAGAGCTGAGTTCAGTACAATGCACATTCAACTCAGGTGGAGGAATCTGTTAGCAGAGCAATCCTACAGAACATATTTGTGGCTACAAGCTGCAAAAAAACACCCCAAAAAACGGGACTTGTTGGCGATTTAGTGGATTTACTATTAAATAGTGTAAATTAACCCAATTGAGAAAAAGCCTAGTCAAAGTACAGATCTGAATCTAATTGAAAATCAGTGTCAAAACTTGAAAATCGCTGTTCGCAGACACTCTCCATCCATTCTGACTGAGTTTGAGCTATTTGGCAAACTTTAATAAAAAAATAATTTAGTTTTTAGGTATAATCAGCTATAGCCATACTATAAAAGACCTACAGCAGGAAAAGCAGTGAACAAAGGGGAAAAAAAGGGTTTTCAAAAGTATTCACTGAAACAAAGGCATTTCAGATTTTTACCACAAAAAAAAAAAATCTCCCCAAAAAATTACATTGAAGCTTACAATTTTGCAACATGAAAACAACTCAGGAGGTTTTGCTCTTGCAAAAGACTTGCATGTTTCTCTTAATCGCAGCGAGCTCCTCAGCTAACTGCAGCTTCTGTGCGTGGCACAAACCTTGCTGTGCCACAGATCATCCAAAACTGGAGGTGGAGATGCGGAGACAGAAACGAATATGTTCGGCTTGTACATAGTCGCAAATTATGTTTGGCTAACAGAAAATTTGGCTTGGAGGAGCTTCAATGTTTTTGGAGATAAGGAGCGTGTTAGGGAATAGAAAGAAAACACAACTGGTCCAAACGAATAAAGATTTTTTTTTTTAAACAGCCTTCAGCCACATCTTGCAGTGTGGTTTGTCAAGGAAAAGAAAACAGATGAAAAATAAAAAATGGAGGATGAGATGGACAAAAAAACCAACTGAGCTGAAGAGAGGGAGCGATAGAGATTGGGGGAGGGGAGAATGGAGAGAAAATTGACAGGAGGTGTATGTGGCTGTCTCGGGGCAAAGTGAGGAGTATAGGCTGTGGCATCAGCTAGTGGTGCTGCATACTCTCTGTTTGATCAAACAAACTTCAAACACCCTCGCCGACTTCCTCATGCAGAGGCTTGTGAGACGAAGCGCTGCATATTTTTCGCCTGCCTTTCTGTGCATCTGCATGCATGGCTGCGGTTTTTTGCCAGGCAAAGTGTTTTTTTATTTTTTTTATTTTTATATTTTGCTGATCTAATGTGACTAAACTCTTCGCCACATGAGTGCAGTGGCTGGAGAGAAAGGGGTGGAAAAATAAAATGTCGATTTGCTCGTTTTTTCACCGTCTCTGTTGCCGTGGTTAAGCTTGTGTAAGCGGGATGGCGTCGTGCTTTTCGGTCTTCCTTGTCACTTTCCAGCTGTGCTTTTATTCCAATCTCTATTAGGACATTACTCACTCTCCTTTTTACTGTTCACCTCCGTATTGGAGCTCCGCATTGCTGCCTCTTGCAGAGCCGCGGCTCCAGAGAGCTCATTAAAGCCATTAGAAGAAAAAAGTGATTTCTTTCCCCCCCCTCCATTGTCAACACAACTGTTTTACACGTAGCTGCTAATCACTGGCCGGCCCCACGCCTGCCGCTGCTCTACATCAGATATAGTCTTCCAGCCCAGTCTCAACTCTTTTGCAGCCTCTTACAGGTTTCCACCTGTATTTAGCCACATTTAGTTTTAACCAGCTTCCCAATTCCTCTTGGGGGAGAGCATCATGCTGCCACCAGGTGACTTTACAAACCGATTGATTGAATCATTTGTTTTAAGACCTGAAAATCCTGCTGTTTTCCCCAGTGTCTTTTCAACTCTCAGCCACTGTGTGGAAGCTCGGTTGACACTATAGCAGTGTGGAGAAGTTACTGCTCAGTGTTCACTGGTGTAGCGGTGCAAATCCACAGCAGAAAGGCTGACAAAGAAGAAGAAAAATATGGAAAACAACCCAAAAACAACAAGCGTTTCATACTCAACATGCTCCCAAAGTTGTACCTATGCAGGAATGTCGCACAATGGCTTCACTTTGACATCTTTTATTTATTTATTTTTACTTTTTAGATGCCTCTGGTCGCATGAAAGTTTGATTAAGAACCTTATCAAACATCAGATCAATAAATTATTAACCACTGAGGTGGGAACCTTGTTGGAAGTGGAGCAGGCATGAGCCTGTAAGCAATGTTTGTGTTGAATGCATGTATGAGGCCACTTGTGTGGAGCGGCGCATGGACCTGTGTGAGATCAAATGCTTCTCTGTTTGTGATTGAGAGCATGCGCTTACGTGTTCTGCTGAGAGACAGAAAAAACACCCCAGCATGCTCAAGAGACCGACAGCGATTACTCAGCCTGGAGCTGATGGCGTGTCGGTAATGATTCGATTTTTGAAGGTGATTTAAAATGCTCTCTGATCTTCTGGTAGAGTCTAACCTTAGACTCTGCAGCTCCGGAACGATATGGTCAAGCAAAACCGCTGAGCTCGTTTTTCGTCCCTCGATCTGACCCAACAGTTTCTGTAGGCTGTAAGCATTCAGTGCTAACTGCAGGTTGCTTTATGTAGGTATGAGGAGAAACGCCAGTGAAGCTGTATAATTGCCGGTCAGTTTTCCATCAGTGGGCGGAAGTGTAAGTATCGAGCGGCAGTGTTAAAACATGTGAAAATGTATTCAAGTACGCGCAAAGTTCCAGACGAACTGGAGTGAATGCATCTGTGTTTTTTGGCTTTGTGCCCTCAGCTGAGGCATCAAGTGCTTTGCAAAAATACCTCTTGAAAATATTTTTGGAGGGGGGAGTTGTAGGAGGGTTTCAGGTTTTTGTTATTTTTTTTTGTGGTGACAAACTTCAATGTAGGTTTTTGTTTTCATTTTATGAGCTTTATCACAACACGCAATTGTTATTGGGTTGCACTTTAAGTATCTGGTTTATCAAATGAAGCAAATGAAAACAAAATACAAAACAATTTTTATCTCACACTCAAGTATGAACTCACATGCACACACACACACACAAGACTCAATGAATGAGAAAAATTGTGTACATGTGAGATATTTTAAGAGTGTATATGTTTAATTTTAGTCTTGTAAGTGTGTGTGTGTGTGAGTCTTGTGGTGAGTGTGAGAGAAAACGTAGTTTTTGTCCTAAACGGCCCTTAATACATACCACTGACGCCCTTTTTTTATTGACTTAGCTTACATAACTGAGAAAAACTGGAGAGACTTCTTTAATCCCTTTTCTCTTTCAGTACAAGTCAACAACAACATTACTTAGATGCTAACCAACGAAGGTGATTATTTGCCGCAACTCTTCACTATTTCACGTTGGTCTCACACAAACGTTTAATAAAGTGTATTGCAGGTTTTGGTTGTAATGTGACCTGATGGTTTTCTACAGGAAACTACAACTCCGGTCAGGTTCGGCAACTTTTGGACGCGTCCCTGCTCCAACACGCCTGAATCAAATGAAGGGTTGATGGAGAAGTGGCAGAACAGTGGCACTCGATGACCGGAGTTGTCGACCCCTGCTCTGTTAAATATAAGGAAGCATGCGCACAAATACAATCGGTATTCATCCACGGGTATGAATACTTTGGCTAGGCAATGTAGAAGAGAGCGGCAAAGTATCGCAGCGAATCTACAGAAGTGCTTTCAAATTATTTATAAGGCTGCAGCAAACCCCTGGAGTGAATGTACCAGTTCAGTAAGAATATTAACCGCTTTGAGAAATCACAAGAAGACTTATCAAACGCAATTTGATGCCAGTGTCTGATTGGCTTCATTAAAACTGGCAGGTTCGGTTAGTTTAACATTGCCACAATGTCTAAAGACACATGTGTGTCTGCCTGTAATTACATAAAATGAAACCGCTTGTGAATAATTTACATGTCAGCATAGATTTGACGACTATCAAATGTTATGCTTTTGGCTTTTGAACGCATAGCCAAAAGTTACTGCTTTTTAAAATTTTTTATTTTAGTTTCCATGGCAACTAAACACTTCCGGAAATATTTATATATATTTTGCTCTTTGATGAATAACCCACTCATGCTACGTCTGTGTTTTTAAGGTAATGAGAGCCACGCATTAAAAAAAAAAGAAAAAGAAAAATCTTTAAACCAGGCTTTGATTTCCTTAGATCGTCCTTCTCTTGCTGTCATTTTGATTGTTGCTCGCGCTGTCTCTTCTGGGTAAATGTGGGTGATGTGAGACGCTCTGATTTCATGACCCAGTTACTGGCAGTTAGTCGCTTCTTCGGTGATCGGGAACTCGTCACATCGCAAAGCGAATAAAAGTTAGCGTGAAAACCAACCAGAAATTACACCTTTGATTTTCATCTGAAACAGGTCGCATTTGAAAATAATAGAAAAAAAATAAATAATAGTAATAATGTTACAAGAACTTGCAAAGACAGCAGTTAAAGACATTTGCACGCGCCTTTGTGTTGTCAGCAAACTTGTGTGCATTTCTATTCCCAGAGAAAAAAAAAGAAAGCAGGTGAATGTCTTTAAGGTGACAGGATAATAAATCCAAAAACACCCTCCTCCCCCCTATCCTCGTGAAAAGGAAACAATTAGACTCCCGAGTGTAACTTACCAGTCTTTAATTTAAAAGCCTTCTTTGTTGTCTTCCCTTAAAAGGCTCTGGGGAGCTACTTAACAGGAAAAAACAGGCAGTAATAAGGGAAGCGGGATCACTCTTAACAGAGTGCCTCTCTTTTCCTTAAATCCAGCCTCCTGTTTGCTGATAGCCTTGTTGTGTCTTGCTGCGTGTCTCAGCTGTGACACCAACTGCCGCCGTCTGCATCCAAATGATCTGCCCACAGAGGAGATGGAAATCTCACATTATGAGCAGAATATGCCACAGTGCGCTGAAACCGACCGTGGACAACCGGCCGCTAGCTGTTGCTTGTCAGGAAATCAGCCCAGGGCCAGACTCAGGGGTGAATACAAGCCGGTCTCAGAAGACGGAGGCGCTGGCAGGCATGAACACGTGTCTGGAAAGTTACTTTATGTTGACGAGTGTAAGTATGTGTCACCTCCAATGCGTGCATGCAATTTGCATGCACCTGAAAATTGCATGCATTTTCAGGTGTGTGCAATTCACCCTGAAAATGGCTGAATTGCATGCACAATCCTCTGATCCAGCTCCATTAGCCCCCTCTCGGATTTGTCTTATTGCGATTGTTGCTTGTGTTCCTGTGGGTGGGATGAAGAGCTCTCTCAGCTTTTCTAAACACCTTCATCACAGTAACACGTCTCGTGTTATCTGTGACAACGTGTGGAGAAATTCTGATTTAACTGTGCACAAATAACTTCCTGCATGGCTAACAAGATATCAAGGAAACACAAATCTATAACATGATCTTATTGCTTCTACTGCATACAGAAAATCAACAATCATTCCTCCTCCTGTTAGGAGTATTTTCCTCTGATTATTGCAGTTTTAGTAATGTTTTATATTGTATGCAGCTATAATTAGGACTGCGGGGCCTTCTAAATGTTGAAAAGTAACAAATAAACATACTGTTTACTTTAGCTGCAAGGTGTGATAACACAACTCAAAATATCTAAGGAGCATTACATTAAGAAGAACGATAGGTGGCACTACTTTAGTTTCACTTATGGGTGCTTTGACTCGCCTTGTTTGTGTTGCAAAAACACAAAATCTTACCAAGTGTTTTTCTGTGCAAATATCTTTTCAGCAAGATATAGGAGCTTAATTTATGTCAGGAATCCCTTAATATTGATTTTAAAAAGGTACCAGTTCCACTGCAAGATTTTTTGACTTGGAACAAAGCATTTTTCCCATATTGCAAGCGCTCTCAGTGAAAAGTTATTTCCAAGGTATTGTCAAATGTACAAAGATATTTGCACTAGAAAATAGACGCACAAAAAAAACTTAGTACGAATTTAGAAGTTACTCCCTCATCCATTTTCTGCACTATCAATGATGCGCAAAAATGCATGTTTTTAGGCACTGAAAAAAAATGAAAAATGTCAAGCCTATATGGTTAGACCATGCAGTCTAACAAATGGGAATCTAATGGAAAAGACCTTTAACTGTTGGAGTGTGATGAAGCATTTTAGCATCTCTGATTGGTAGTATTGGTAATATGCACTAAGGAAGCTAGCTTTAGTATTTTTAACCTTAATGCAAGCACTAATGAGATAGAAAACCGTTTTGCCTTGCAGCTGCAGTGCATTTGGCTTATTACAATAATCTGCCCTTCGAAAATCATGGATTTCAAGACCAGAAACTAAACTAATCACCCGAATCTCTACTGTTGTTGTTGTTTTTTTAAAATATCATTATTATAATCCATGCTACTTCACTTCTCTTGTTCTTTTCTATTTCTTAGTTCCCAAGATTCCTCTTCAGCTCTTATCTCTTTGTATCTGCTTTCATCCGGTTAGCGATAAAAACGAACACGGAAAGATGAAAATCGAGAGAAAAGATTAAATCTCGGAGGGTCAGAGTCCCTTTAACAAAGAAAGATTTGAATGTTTAAAGACATGCTGACACTGCAGATCTGAAGCTGAAATGAAAAATTACTTGAGGAGGAACACGTAACGCCAAATTAACCTTCCTGGGGAAGCTCAAACGCCAATTAGAGATACATTTAAAAAAAAACACGTGCATTTTGACATGCATAGTGCTGGTTGGAAATATTACAGTCTGTTCTCTTTATGCTGTGAATTTTAAAGCGGCGATGAGTTGTTTATGGGAGAAGATAAAACAATAAAATCTTGTCAGCTGTGATTGAAACCAAACTAGAGGCTGATAAAAGCCCCTCTCATCTTTCAAAGGAATCCAAGAGAGTAAACATGAACAGAAATAAAACGGGAAATCACTAAACAAAAGTAGGAATGGCCCCTCACGGCAAACATTTGCAACCATTATCCCTGGACAGCCAAACGCATGAACATGCAAACAGCTTTCGCTCTGGAAGTATGAGAATTAAATTTTTACTCCCACATGAAGCCGGGTCCTGAGAGACGTGAGGGATTTCTCCTGACAGCAGTGACAGGCAGGAAGTCCTTCTTGCTTCCTCACCACATTCAATTTGGTTCGCATCCCCCAGCAGAAACGGAGGTTTTCTCTCCATCTTCGCCCAGAGCACTTTAGCTGCAAACTACTGGCTTTTTTTTTTCTCCAACAGCAGACGAATCTGAGACCAGGACGGCGCTTCTGGGAAGTACAGAAATAAAAAAATTATATCCAAATCAGTCGACTAAGAGAGAGAGTGTGTGTGCGTGGGTACGTGTGTGCAGCTTCCTCTCCCCTCTCTGTCTCCCCCCTTCCCCATCAGAGGAAAGAACTCTTTGAACTGTGAACCAATGAGCATCACAGCAGCTGAAAGATGTTGCTAGGAGCTGTTCCCACATCCAGCTGTGGACCCGTGTGTTACACACACGTACACAAAACACGCTCGCCCTCACCAAATGTGAAGTGTGTCGTCTATGTGGCCCGAAACGGTTCTTTATGGATTTCTATAATTCCCCCCCGGCCCCCCTCTCTAAATGGGAACGATTCACGTCATCTGGAACACGTTATCTCCTACTTACTTAGTTGTTGATTTTTTTTTTGTTTGTTTGTTTTTTGGGTCTCCTCCTTCTATCTCCCATTTTATTTTTTGTATCTAATGCATAGAGACAAGCCGGATGTATAATTCATACCTCCTCTGCCTACCGTGCTCCTCTGGTTGTGTGTGTGTGTGTATTTGTGCTGCCACCGTTACTTGTGAGACTGAAGAGACGAACCACGCCAGACGAAGTGAAGCAGAAAGAACAGGTCATATCGGTGCATGTGTGTTGATGAGCACATGTGCGCTTATTTATCTTTGTTTCTTTACATCTGATATAAATCATGCATAGGTGTGAGAACGCTCACTTGCTGACTCCATGTCACATGGCTCAGGGTTAAAGGGCAGAAAACGTTTGACGCCTGTTTTTCCTTCGGCGGGCTCATTGGTTTCGGGATTTGCATGTATCTCACCGTGGCGAGCGCGTCCTCCACCCCGCTTATGGATCTGTAAAAGCGGGGCCAGCATCTGCTCTCTGATGGCAGACATGCTTCCCTGAGCTTGAGTTCGTCTGAAATAGAATTTGGGAGGGCAAGACCCACCTCTCTTCTCCACTCAAGCATACACTTACCCGGTCCCTCAGGGGAGGAAGAGAGGAGGAAGAACGAGGTACAAGAGTAGGACGAGGGAGAGAAAGGAGCGATGAAAGACGGGGCATAAAGTGCAAAGGAAGGAGGGGTAAAACGAGAGAAATGGCTTCGGAATAAAGAAAAAGACAATGTGAAGTAAAATAAACGATGGTTACATCTTTACAGGTACTGTTTCTACCAGAACTCCCTTGCAAAACTATGCGCACCTCTGGAACTTTTTCTCAAACCTTCATTCATTGTTGAAGGTTTTTATTTGCTAGATGAACCCAAAGTTGCATGCGAAAGTTTTGGGGTGAAAAAACATGCATTAGTTTTCACCTTTCATTAGACTTTTACCCTTTCATAAAATGAAGCAAACAGCGTCCACCAGAGTGCAACTTTGTTCTGTGAGAACATTTGAGGTTTGTTGGAGAACATTAGTGACCAAACAACATCAAGAATACCAAGGAACAATCGGTTCGATCCCTTTTGAGATCTGTTTGGAGATCGAACCGTTCAGTCCATCATACAAAAATGGAAATGGTACGGAAAACCATAGATGTCTATATCATGTGTTGTGCAGTTCTAGGCTGGAATCAGGTTGAATCACTATAAAGTGGTGTTTCTTTTGCTATATAAAAACAACAGACAAATGGATGGCACCTGGAAAGGGTACAATGACAAGCTGAAAGGTGGAAAATGTAACAGGAAAATCTTACAAGGAACAAACTCCAACCAGGAGTAAAAGTACAGAGAGGGGTGATTAATGGGTCAAGGATCAGATGAGTCTGGATACCCCACTGCGCTCCAGGTGTGAGGAAGCGTGAACCAACCAAGGCTGATGTAGCACAAAGCTAAATATTGTCATTATTTGCGGTAGGCAGCGATGAAGAAGACGCAGCGGATCCAGGTTAGGAGATGAAATGATGATTTTAATGGTCAAACAAGCGCAAACAGTCCAGTGAACAGGCAGCACAGCAGACGCTAAGGCTCAGCACCGGTAGCAACTGATCTGAGACTGGCACGAAAGCTGACTACACAGGACAAACTAACAAACGGCAGGGTAGACGAACGACTACATACGACAAGGATCCGACAAAGGACAGGGACAACAGGTGACATGAAATACACAGAGGGTAATCATGGACGAGACACACCTCGGAGACAGGATGACACAGAGACTCCGCAGAACACAGAAACCTAAAATTAACTTAAATCACCACAAATATGACCGAGCATTAAAAGAAAAAAGGCAAAGACACTAATTATTGTCATAAACCAGAGAAGTAGCACAAAACACAGAATGTATAAGTCAACCAGATTATGACAGTCCACTGACAGGCGGGGCATTGGCCAGAAAAGCAGTCAAGAGGCTCATGGTAACTCCATAAGAGCTGCTTAGAGCCAATAATTGTCCCATCTGTTGTCAGAACCGTTATTAATTTTGCACTCCACATATCTGGCTGTGATTGAAAAGGGGAATTAGGAAAGCTATTGTTGGGGAAAAAAAAGGAAATGAAGTCCAGAATGAAGTTTCACATAAATGATGTAACAAACAAATGACTGTCCTCCGGTCAGATCAGACTTTTAGTTGCATGCATTATCAGGCTGCGGGGATGTTGTGGGAAATATACAATAATAAAGGCCAATAATAGAAGATAATCAGATAAAAGCCAGAACTGGGGTGAAAGTTTGTCTTCCACCAAGACGACACAAAACATACAGCCAGATGTGCAATGGAATTGTGTAGATATCCATGTTTTGGCGAGGCCTAGTCAAAGTTTATATCGTAATTAACGATCCATGGGAAGACCTGCAGCGTTTCCTGTTTTGTTTTCCTTTCGGTTCACAATCATCCACTACTTTGTGACACAAAAACCAAATGGAATACATTGGAGCGATATAACAAAAGAGGAAAACGATTCAAGTGTATGGATATGTGGTGTAAATGTCATGTCCTTTATCTGAACACTTCAGCTGAATATTTCTTGGCTGACAGTTCAAAACATGGGAATAGCATGTTGCTGAAGTCTCTTATAAAGAGCAACACAAAGTGGTATTGCATATCAAAGTGTGTTTACAGGTCCTGCAGGGCAGCGCTACTCTATGTAGGGAGCGTAATTTCCATTTCTTCAGTGTTCCCTGCAAAACTCTGATAGTCTGTTGATTTATAATGATCTCTCTGGAGTCGCTGGTGCTCTGAAAACTGCAGATGTGAAAATAAAGAATTTGGGGACTGAGCTCTTGCAGACATCTGTAGCCTGATCGTCATGCATGCTGCTTGAGCAGGTGGTTGCTCCGGGAAAGAAAAGTGCGAATCTGAGTCGGTCTGTAGTTGCCAAGGACAACTACAGGCAAAGCCACCTCTTAGATCTCATTCCCCTTTGTGCAACAGTAGCAAATTCTATTTCTTTTCGTCCCTCTTTTGCACTTTAGATGTAATTAAACCATTAATGGGGTTTTAGCCAAGTGGATATAGTATCACTGCTCTGTAACTTTTGGAAGGACAAGACAATACACATTTAAAAATGCTTATTGGACGAGAATGGTAAAGCTTAAAGCGAGGTGAAAAGCTTTGGAAATGATTAGGGCGATGGACTTTGCAAAATCTAATGGCAAGATGCATTCATCCATGCTTCACCTGTACCCACTTATGCTTGTAAGGTAATGAGTGGTGGTCCCTTTTTCCATCGGTCATTGGGCTCAATATTGTAATCGCAATAGGACTGAGATTTTTGTGAGAATATTATATTTCCATTGTCATGCATTCACGCTGTGCGTGGAAATATTATATTTGGTCTATCAGCTGGGCATTAGCTAACTACCTTAGAGGCCCACACAATATGTAAGTCTTTAGAAACCAAGATGCTGAAGCAGAAAATAAAGAAGACATTGTACTGATGATAAAGAAGACTTGGGAAAATGCGGGTTAGTCATAATCGATATGACACTGAGGAAGGGGTTCGCCTTCCAGCATGATGACGATTAAATGTTACACAAGAACTACAATCTCGACATATCAAATATGGCAAAGGCGTATCGTTGGAAAATGAATACTACCGCACCTATAATGCTCCCGACAACTTAAGACCTATACAAATGCAGCCTCAAGATATGTGTCAGTATGCAGCAGAATGAAAAATAGCAACAAATAATCCATTTTCTTGGTAAACTGTTATTAATTTTTAACTGTATGTCTGTGACCTACCTTTGAAAATGTTCAGCCTCAGTAGGAACCAGGAAGCCAGAAGCGGAGAGGCTTTAAAAGGACGGAGAATAGGGAAAATAAAGAGCGTGTCGCACTAACTTGAAATTGGTTTTAACCAATCACCACGTTGCCCAAACCGCCACATGTGTCAATATCTGACAGAGGACAGAGTTGCTGTGTCACCAGATGGCCCACTTTTGTTTTTTAGACCCCCTGATTAACTCTCACCAGGCTGATTTTTTTTTCTTTTTTATGTTTTCTTTTTTTCTGTTGCTCCTGATGGGGAAAAATATTTTTTAGTATCTCTCTCTAACCTTAGACGTTCAGGAACATAAATTACTTTGGGATTATTTTCTGATCAGTAATTTCATTTCATTATTCAGACTGTGATTGTATGCCCTGGGGTCCGATCTGATATGGTTTAATCAAAAACACTGCTGCCGCATTACATCTTAATTTATCACAGCGGGTTTAAGGGAGCTGAGGAACTCACTAAACTCTAGCAATACTGCTGTTTGTACAGTATTTTTGTTTAAAAACAAAATTTTGAGCAGCTCTTTAGATGCCACATTTGGAGGGAAGAAAGAACAGAGATCTCACAATAAGTGATGGAAAATGACTGAACTATTTCCAGTCATTTGTGTTTTCTTTGCATGTTTGGTCACCGCCAGTTCATACCAATCTATCTGTTTGGATATCATCTAGTTTGGAATCACAGGCTTGTTAACGAAACATCACTTTTAAGCGAGGGACACAAATGTAAAAGCGTTATTTATAACAAAAAGTTAATGGAGTGGAATGAGCTACTAAACTCTGTTATTGTCTCTTTTTTATGTAGCGTGCCTTGTTTTTAGAATTGACCACACTTTTGATTATCCACGCTCATTTAAAATTCAGATGAGCCTTGAAACACATTTTTCTGAGTGGGTGCAGGGTGTATAGCCTTAGAGTTTGCCCTAAACAATGGATACTACATTTTGTTTTTGTTTTTTCCCAATTACTTGTATGTTCTCTGCTTGCTTGTATAATTGCATTATACAGATCAAATGGGCCATACGGGCAGTTGTCCAGGGTAGCATTAAAAAGGGGAGGGGATACCAGATTAATAAATTTTTAATGTATCGGGTTGCTCCTTTGAACAAGTTTTCTATTGCTTTTACGCATCTCCATTCATGGAGGAGTTGGCAAAATCTGCTTGCAGCTGAATGTCGGAAGACTTTATTTTGTTCTTTGTGTTTTGTTCTGGCACGTTTTTATTAAGTCTACAACATGTAGAGCAATGAAAACTGAATGAGAATTCACAATATAAGGTCGTATTAATCTATTTACTGTAGACTAAATAGAGAAAGAGGCATTTTACCCTGTTAAGGAAAGAAACAGAAATTAGACACACTGCAAGTGGACCTGTCCGGCTCCCGTCAGTCACACATTCTAGAAGTTTTGCACTTGATTTACCTGCGGTTACAACAAGGAACAAAATGGTGCTGGAAAATGTTTGGCAAATGCTAAAAACAGAAAAACTTACACTAGCAAGTTAGCAGAGTGCTAAGTCAGAAAACTGGGAGTACTTTAAAGTGGTAGAAGCTTAAAATAAAATGTTGGGTTTACTTTATTAGTCGGGTTGGATCGGAGGTGGACAGAATGTCTATGAACTCGGGTCAAGTCGGGCTAGCTTTTTGATCTCAACTCTACAAGCAAAATCTTGTCGTGAATTATGAGTTTGTAACTGAAGATGTGACACAAATCAGATTACATTTGATCAAACGTAACCTAAGTAGGCAGGCGGGTGGCAGAAAAGTGAATTGTACATGACTGATGCTACTTTCAAAGACAAAATCGATCTCAAAGGAACTCTGGATTTTACAAGGTGTTCCCAAGAGAGATACCCAGTTAAGTACGTGAAACTTTAATCAGAGTTTCCTGCATATAGTAATGCAAGCATGACTTGACCTGCCTGTATTAAAGTAGAGTAAGTTCCAAGATGATCGGGAACAATAATGATGAGTAGACTGGAAATCCTGCCTCAGAGGTTTGGTAGTAGAGTAGTAGCAGCAAACCAGGAGAATTGGTTGTAAAGCTAAAGGATGGTTAAAGTATCTAATAATGGACATTACAGCTACTGAAATCTGGTTTATCCATGTTAGTGTGGATTCAACAACTAAGATATCTACTAGATTTAGAATTAGACTTACCTTGATGTGCTTCAAATTTAAAATTAGGCATTTTTTGTTAATGCATCCAAAATTAATCCGATAAGACTTTAAAGAAGAGCTTCTCAGTGCTTTCCCGTTTTATTCTTAAGTGTCCAGGATTAATTCATAATCCTTAAGCTCTTTGAGAGTACCATTTTGTACAGGTTCTCTTAGGTATATTTATATTGTCGTATTACAATTTCAACTTAAAGGGATAACGCAAACACACATGAATGGGCAAAAGAGAAGCCAAATATAACGACACTTTCCAAAAAAAAAAAAACTAAGATCATGCAAAAACAAAAACAGAAATGAAGAGGAAAGATTGACCAAAGAGAGGAAAGAGGGAGCAGGAATAGACTCTTTCCTCTGATGGATGAGTGAGCATTGGGACCAGCCAGCTGAGTCCATGTCAAGAGGAAAGGAACCTAAACAAGAACAGTGCATTACATGCAGAGCTTAACCCACTATCCACACTGCTGCAGACAGCTGAGGTGCTAATGGAGCCCAAGCAGGATGCTGGAAGAAGGACCCAGAAAGCTGGTTCAATCACGAAGAGAAAAGCGCATTTTCTCTCCTCTCTCTATCTTAGTAGTAGCTGAATTCAGTTTGCTGGTTCACTGTTAAATAAAATTTGCACAGAGCAGGAAGAGAAAAAAAAATACACATGGGACACGCTTTGATTAAAAGAAGAAAAAAGTCTCGGTTAATTTAGAGTAACTTGCTGGTACTTCTGTAGCACTGTTTAATAGATGTTAGGCAGTGAAGGGAGGAGTGGGAAGGGGGAAGTTACATCAAAGTGCAGTTAGTGATAGAAATGCATTAGATATAAGCACTGCACTGATGTTTGCAATTTCAAAGCTTCGGCGTCTCTGCTTCATATCTGTGGATATTGGTGGGGTTTTTTTATCACTTTGAGGGTTTTTTTTTCCTTTCCCGAGGAGAACCAGCGACCATGGTTGACTTTATTCAATAAAGCAAATGGCGTGTTCAGTACAAGTGCCTCGTTTTTCTATTTAATGGGGAGTAAAAGCAAGGAGCAACAGAAACTGAAAAAAGTGTTTGCAAGTTAATTTAGTGCTTTTACAAGCCGTAGAGAGTCTATGCTTATTTCAGAGGATGAGAAATGGAATGGTTGTGGGGATTATAAAATATACACCATTGAATTTCTACAAATCGGTCAAAGGTAAGCGAATATGTACTTTTTCTTCCCCACTTGACTCCTGGTTGTACCTGTAATGGGAGGATATACGCCTTTTTTTTAGACTTATAAATATAAATATAAATGCTGGTCTCAAGACAAAGTCCACCTGAGCGGACTCGGTTCAAGAAGTGAGTTTGTCGAGTTGAAGCTAGAATGTTTTGTCAAATCTTTGCTGAGAAGTAAGTCAGTTTCTGATGTTGCTCTTTCAAGATGTCTGGTCAGGTTTAGGTCAACATGTTTTGACTTTTTCACATTATGGCGCACGTTGGCGAACAACATTAAGGCCTGCTTCACGCATGTTATCTTGCTCTACTGTTTGGTTAACCGTTAATAGTTATAGTGCCCTTTATATCAGCAATCCACCGATTGCAGGGCGAACTCCTACCACCATCGCCACCATCAACCCACAGTATAATATTTATTAATCCTCTGTTTCTGCTTAGAGCTTCACAGTGGCGCAGCTGATAGAGCCGTTGCCTTGCAGCAAGGTTCTGGGTTTGATTCCCGGCCCCGGTCTTTCTGAATGGAGTTTGCATGTTCTCCCTGTGCATGCGTGGGTTCTCTCCGGGTACTCCAGCTTCCTCCCACAGTCCAAAAACAAGACTGTCAGGTTAATTGGTCTCTAAATTTTACCTAGGTGTGAGTGTATGTGTGCATGGTTGTTTATCCTGTCTCTGTGTTGCCCTGCGACAGACTAGTGACCTGTCCAGGGTGACTCCGCCTCTTGCCCAGAATGTTAGCTGGAGATAGGCACCAGCACCTCCCGACCCCAGTAAGGGACAAGGGTTTAGGAAAATGGATGGATAGATGTTTCTGCTTACAACAGGGGTGGGCAACTCCAGGCCTCGAGAGCCGCTGTCCTGCAACTTTTAGATGTGTCTCTACTTCAACACACCTGAATCAGATAATGAGGTCTTAAGCAGGACTCTGGAGAACCTGACTGCACTTAGGAGGTGATTCAGCTGTTTGATTGAAGTGTGTTGGACCAGGGAGACGTCTAAGAGTTGCAGGACAGCAGCTCTCCAGGCCTGGAGTTGCCCACCCCTGGCTTACAAGGATTTGCTGAAAAGTCCAGCTGCAAGCCATCAGTAATGGATCCAGTCAGAAGGTGGAGCTATGCAGCAAATGGAGAAAATGAACAGTCAGATTTTAAGAAGAAGAAAAACCAGAGCAAAGTTTGTGGAGAGAAATTCCCTGTATGGATTTATCAGTTTATCTCTCTGGGACACAAAAGCTACATTGAGATTCTGGTAAGAAAACACTATATTCTCCTTTTTGTTTTTTACCTCATTTGTGTAGGCAGAGCACATACCTGTGCACTGCCTCTCTTTATAGAACTGTGTTGAAAACTATATTTAACTGAGAAGAGTGCAGTTGTTCAGGTTAGCTGAAAAAGGAAACAACAACATATGAACAGACGTAACCGGTGGCACAAATACATAACTACCGAGAGGTTCAGTATGTCAGGTCAATGAGACTCTTTTTGAAAAGCTAACAAGAGACAGAACTGGCAACTTTTTCTGGTGCTGCTGGAGACTTTTGGAGACTCCAGGGAGAATGCACACAATGTGAGCGGCAGGTGCAGCTGTGGGCTTCTTCCCATCCAAAAGCCCAGTCCTCCTTCCACAGCAGTGCTTTCCAGCTGGGACCCCTCCATTTTTCTACTACATAAAAATTGCCTAATTTCTTTTGTCTAAAATAAATCGGTAGAACTAAATAAATCCCCAGTAGATTCCTGTTGTCTATTTGAACAAAGAGCAACCTTTTTAAAAAAAAAAAAAAACAAGCAAAGTGCTCTGCCAATGTGTTGCTTTTGGGTGAGTTTTGGGTGAATTGTGAAATACAATGATAATAATTGAGAGGAGAAAGTTAATTTGTGTTCTCACTTTTTAATTCCCTGCCTCCTTTATTGAGAAAATTAGATGATAACTTCATCAAGCAAATTCTAGTCACTTTTAACTTTGCAAAAATAACTTGGACTAGCATTGCCATCAGCAGGGAGGGAAATGGCAGAAGTTTAGGTCAACTGTAGCTCTTAAAGCTGTTATATCTTATCGACTAAAACCTGACAAAACTTCTGCATCACGCTGCTGTAAGGACTCCTGTGATGTTTGTGACACCGATGGCCTAAACTGTTAGCAAGGGGTTTTCATAGGATCGACATAGCAGAAGGTAGTTGCTGCAGCTGTCAGAGGCTAAAATAGGGAAAAATTCATATTAGAACCATCTGGAATTACTGCAGGAAATATGAGGAATAGACATATAAAAACAAATCTGATCCCGTCAAAAAGTTGTTTTATGTCGTGTCTATACAGATAATGTAGACCCATTCATGGACCAACAAATCAGTATTTTAAAGGAACCGGCATCTTAGAAGATATTAACGAATTACGAAGGTTCTGGGTAATTTACAGCTAATCCGACATTTTAGATTTCCGTTCTTGAATGAAGGCAGATTTTTCCTTGTTGAGCAGCAACAGCGACATCTCACAGTGACTGGAGTCACTATAAGTCACTGCAGACCCCTCCTGCCATGTCCCAGGCCTCTAAAATAGTCGCTTTGTTGTTTTCTATGTGCCCATGCAGCATGTAAAAGAGGAAGGAAGGAAGAAAAACATCTACCAAGAAATGCATCAGAAGGGGAAAAGTGTCCCCTGCCAGTTTAGAGTTTCCTTGTCAATGTAACTAAATCGCTTTCTATTTAATGGACGGCAAACATAAGGGAGAAGCCAGAAAAAGATACAAGGAAATAGGGCTGTCTATTGAAAAATGATACCTTGTCCTGCACTCCTCGCTGCACAGATGCTCCCTGTATCGCGGGAAGCAAGTGGACAGAGTGGAATACAGAGCGACGCTCAGGGCAGACGCTTAAAAAGCATCCCAGAGACAGGTCAATTTAGTGTTCCTTCACTCCTGTAACTGAATAACTCCCCGTTATATTGACCAAAAAAAAAAAAATAAGTGGAGAGAGAACAACAAGCATAATGAGAAAAAAAAACTGGGTCACGGGAGACGGAGAAATCCTCTCAACCTCAATCGTGGGCTCTAGTATTTATTGACGATATCGGATGTGGATTAGAGGCAGATCTCAGATTCGAATCATTTTATCTCATTGAGTCACTGAGTGTTATTAAATCATCAGTGCTCTGGAAAAACCTACTTTCTCTCCCTCTTTCTGCTGACTAATTATATAGTCTAAAGCAGCGAGTCATGTCCAATAGGATCTGGAGTTAGAAAACGATGTGATAGTAGGCAGCTTAATATTCAAATTTTGTATCGGCGGTTGTGACCCGACGGTGTTAAATGCAGCTTCCAAAATAGTATCTTATGTAGTTTGCATTTTTGGGGTTAGAGCAGTGTTTCTCATCTGGTCCTCAGGGACGACTGTCCTGCATATTTTACATATGTCTCTATTCCAAAACAAAAGTGACTGCATGACCTCTGCATGCCGTCAAGTGCTGCAGAAGCCTGTTAATCACTTGCTTATTCAAGTCACCTGTGTGGCTAAACATCTAAAACATGCAGGGCAGTGGTCCCCGAGGACTGGAGCTGAGAAACACGGGGTCAGAGAATGCGGGTCCAGTTTCCACATGGACCCAAACCAGTGATAACAAAAGGATTGTGTTGGATTTGTCGAATAAAATGTCTTGCTTTCCATAGTCCAGTCATTACAAACACGTGTTTCAGATTTCTTTTGGACCAACGCTGATAAATGTTATGTTATGATCTTTGGGTGTTTTGGTTTGATTACCTCTGAGTTCATTGTTGTTGCTACAATGGCCATATCTAGCTCATTTCTCTGTGTTTGTTTTGGTAATGTCTTGCCGTATTTGTTCGATCCTTTAGGTTGAGTTTCTTACGTCTCTAATGTGTCCATATTTTAATTTAGTTTTTTCGGTCAGTGTTAGTCTCTTTGCCTTCCTTCACTTCCTCGGCTGCCATTGCTACGGCCGCAGGTGGATGATTCTAAATTAGCGCAGTCAGCGTCTATTATTCACCTCGTTGAAATTCACCTGGACAAATCCAGCTTAATGGGAGAAATCCTAGAGGGAGTTGAGGTGAGATGAGAATCGAGTGGAATAGCATCTGAAGCCGAGGCTGAGAACAGGAATGGGCTGCAAAATATCGAAAACAAGGAGGGAGAAGCACATGAAGAAGAGAAGAAATGTGGAGAGAGAACATTTCTCTCTCCACATTCAGAATAAATGTGGAGAGAATGCCGGAAAGCATTTGAAATAAAGCTTTCCGGCTTTATTTTGAACGGCTCAGAATGAATGTCCTACCTCATTTTTCCTTGCACCGTGAACCTTTTCACAGTGAATTGAGTGAGAAATGTTTTTAAGTGGTTTCTCACTCAAAAATACCTCCACTTCCAGCTTGTTCTCAGAGGCATTAAAAGAATTGTTCAGAAATTATGGATTCGATATTCTAACTAGAAACCAAATAACTGCACTTCAGTGTTGTTCTCTTAGGATGAGAAATTATTCCACAGGGTGCTAAACTCATCATGTTTGTTTTATTACCTTAAACAAAGCCTTCTGTGAGAGATTATTATTTGCATGATCTTGTAGCACCATGTCGACAGATCTTTAAATTGGGGGGGGAAAAAGTGTTTGCAATAACCCTCCAAAAGCCTGGCATTAGTATTCACAGTTATGTGCATCTATTGGCACACTCCATGCGAAACAGCTCTCCTTTCCTCCAAACTCTCAGAAGATGTTGCTTCAGGAGGATGCATGGCACTGTGAGGCTCTCTGATGTGTTTGTTCAAGTTTGGAATCAATAAAGCAAACACATTCACTGTACAGTCATGATTTTATTAGAGAGCAGCAGAGCACGACCGCAGTGCAGTACTCTTACCGAGCTTAAAGACACCCGATCCTGGCAGTTTTTGCGCGTCTGCAACACGCAAGCAGAGGTGCAAGAACCACATGGTGCGGATTATGAGGACCACGGGTTCGTAATGAATTGCAAAGGACGACTTAGGTTTCCTCTGAGTAAAAACGGGGAACAAACCTTTAGGAAGTTTGTTCTGCTCGAAGATTTAAATTTAATTTGCAAAGCTACTCTTGCTGTTCTGTCTTCATATCCAACACGCTACATTCTCAAAAGAAAAAAAAATGTAATAAATAAATTACAGAAATTTCCAGTATTATTATTAACTGTGTCAGGGACTTGTTCTGAGTTTTTGGGAGTTTAAAATCGTTTTAAATGTTAATAATCAAACAACTGGAAGAAAATTGCCTTGATTGCACTTTATTTTTTCTTTGCGATCATCTCCAATATTATGTAAGGTGTCTTTTTATGCATGCCAGGTATTTCTGTGTGGTTTGTGGAGCTGGTATTTTAACCAGAATGCCCTTAAAAGTGGGATTTTCATGGTCCTCCCTCGTTACCCACATATGAAAAACTCATCTGAATGAGAATGCAAGACTGCATAAAAATTTGTTTAAAAAAGCTATGTAAAATTAAACAGTTACACCAGGCTGTTACTAGAGAGGCAAAACATTAAACATGAAAGAGGTGTTTGAAAAGGAGGAAGTTCAGGAGAAGTGAAAGATAAGAAGAGGAGCGCACAAATTTAGTGGTGGGTTTGATATGGGCAGCATCCTTGAAAAAGGAAAGATTTTCTGTTGCTCATTACAATGTCCAGTTAATAAGAATAAGGTTTCTTCCCTGAGTTATGCATAGTTTAGGCACTGTAAGAAAATCATCCTAAATTATACACAATTATACGGTTCTTAAAACAGTTGCTGAACAGTTGCAACGGTTCTTAAGTTGCTTAAGTTCAGCAACTTAAAACAGTTGCTGAACTTTAGTGGGAATCTAAAGCACCTCAACTGATCCAGCTTAAAATGAAACCATTTTAAGACCTTTGGACTGATCGAATGTTCAGATAAGTGTGAAACACCATAAACTTACGTTCTTTTTCTTGCTTTTTCCACAAAAGGAGGGGTTTGTCCACAGGCGGTGTTTGTTATAGAACCGTCACTACATGCTTTGCTCCGCTGGGAGCCTCCTCCAGACCTTTAAGCCTGAGCCATCTACCACCTCGGAGAAAACACCCACCAACACACCCACACACACACACACCCACACACCCCCACCCACACCCACACCCACACCCACGCACGCACACACACCCCCACACACACTGCTTCCCCTCTCTGGGTCTGAACACAAAGAACAGCTGCCAGCTACCTCTGGACCCCTGTGGAGAAAACATGCAAGTGTGTATGTGTGTGTACTTGTCTAGCTCCCCTATTTAGGAACATTTCTGGGATATTTGCTAACCCTCTGAAGACCGATTCTGATGGAGACCAAAGGCTTCACCAAAGGCTTGTCCTAATACACTGGACCTCCTTGTTGGGGGTTTGGGGTTCAGAGGTTTGGTATGAACTAGGTTTTGGTTCAATTTAGGGAAAATGTTTGAGTTATGCATAAATGGAAGTCAAGGCTTCATGAGTAGAAATACAAACTTGCGTGCCATGTGTGTGGGCGTGGGCGTGTGCGTGTGAGTGTTGTACCTACATTTTATGCTGCTGCAGTGTATTTATCTACGGCTGTTTAAGCATTCATGAGCTGCACGGTTTGTGTGGTCGTATAAAGTTTAGATGACTAAGGGCTCATTATTTCCTCTATATTTATTTACAATACCAAAATATTCATTGTTTATTTAAAAAAAAGAAAAATGTATTCAAGCTGGAACGGAATTTAAAATGCAATGAAAAACAAAATCTGGGACAGACTTGGATTTTAAAAATACCTTCTGCAAATGTAAACATAAAGCTCTTTATTCGCTCCACACTTACTTTCTCCGGTGCATAATCAGCAGCTCATTTGTGTTTCTGCTTACTTTTCCTCTTCAATGTCTCACAGAAGCATATAGAAGACAGGCTTTGCCTGTCAAAAGGGAGGCTCAATTTCAAGAAACGACATTGACCAACCTTTGGATGCATAAAAATGTAAATCTATATAAACGATCCGCGGCCTGAAAAAAAAAAATAAATGAAGAGAAAATATCAGTTTAGATGAAAGCTGGTCCAAACAGAATGAGCTTCTCTCGGCGTTAAATAGATGTAAATCAGTATATGTGCATGAAGCAGAGCATGAACAAGGCTTTCCATTGCAAAGTGAGTGTGTGTGTGCTCAACAAATGTGTGTTGGCCTATAAACGCATTATAATCGGAAAGCGGCTGGTTCACAGAGCATTAGTGGTCTTACTGCACTTCCTGTCACTATAAGTCTTTAAGGAGGGGGAGGGGGGGCTGCTTTAGCTTCTCTAAACCAACTCAATATGCAATAGCCATTACCAGCAAGTGCACAATGTGTGGCTGGGAGAGAAATTATCCAGTCAGCGACAGTGTCCAATCAAGGCCTGTTAAGGAGATTTGTGTGTTGCTCTGCAGATGAATAAAGGAGTTTAGAGAGGTGTAGCTCCTGGTAACGACTGGTGCTGTTGGAAGTCTCATGCTGCTAAATCATCAATAATGTGATAGTTTAGCTGCCAACATGAGCATGCAGTTTATACCCTTGGGGGTATGGACAAAAAGTATGCCTCTTTGTTAAGGAGGCGTTTGAGGCATTTGCATGGACGTCTTCGTCTGTATTATGCTACATATTAATTTAAGACTATTATACATTTGCAATCGTGGGGAAAATACACCATCCTTTATTTCTGGGGTTTTATGTATCCAGAGATAATAAAAAATGCCTTGATCATGTTGCATACCTGCTTAAATCTAATCTCTGCACCATCTTCTTGCTTAAACTAAAATAAATCATGGATGAAAAAACTGTATTTGAAGAACTAAATGAATCATTTATGCTTCTTTTAAAGATGAGTTAAAGTAGCAGCCAGATATTAGTAAAAGAAAAAAACAAAACAACGGAAAAGTTTTTACTTGATTGGCTGATCATCAGAAACTGGGACTAAAGCAAGATTTCTGACAAGTCCCAACACAATCACAAGGCAGAAAAGCAATTTTCTGTCGGTTCTCTTGTCTACAAAAAATTTTGTTCCAACCTGATGTCCATTACATTGCAGTAGGATTATGAAATGTGATCATCCCAACATGAGCACTTCGGGGTCAGTCTGTGAACCGATGCATTACAATATGCCATCTCTATGCTTTGAATGCATTGCACTCCAGGACGTGCAGTTTTGGGGACTGTATTGTCCTAATTGCGCCCCGGCTTTGTTTTCTGCTAAACAACAGTTATTTCTCTGTGAAAAAACAAAAGAAGAAGCTGGCAGCCAAATATAGATTTAAAAATCTGTATTTAGTTTTTACAGAAATTCTTTCTACATAATATTCAACACTGTGTTTTCAAATGTTTACAATTAGATTTAAGTTATGTTATGCCCTAACAAGTTAAAACATTAATTTGAAGGAGGGTGTACTTATTTTCCTTCTCTGACTGCTATGCAAGTATGTTTTTTGCAACTAAACAATCCCACTTTTAGATCCTTTCACTAAGCAGACACTTATTGAAATACATCTAAATAGGGGCATGGCATTACTAATTTGCTGATTCACATCTGAAAATAATAATAAAAGACCAAGGTTACTGGAAAGTTACCTCATGCATTTGTATTTAGCTGCCTTTAATCACACATTCCAAAATAAAACCCAGTGCAGCAAAGGCAGAGGCCAAATATTTAATACAAAGAGTGAAAATTCACCTGAGTAAACATAAAGTTGTTGTGTGGCAGAGAACATCAGTAAACAAACAGAATAGTGGAGAGCGGTGAGGAATAAAGTTGCAAGAATAAAGCCGTTGTTGAGAGGAAGCCATAAAAATGTATTTGCAGTTTTCCACCTGCATTAAATATGTGAAAGAAGGTGCAAATGAGACATAAAAGGAATATTTTGCTGAAAAAAACACATTTGTGGCAGGATTATGCTATAGAGGAGGCTTTTCCAAAGAGATATATTTTCTAGAGCTGCAAAGATGGCATATGAGATATTCCAAAGAAGCATCAAAAGGTTAAAACTCTTATTAAAATAACTTTAATGAGAGTACTCTAGAAAAAAAAAGATGCTTACTTAATCTTCTATGTCCACTTGTGAACTCTGCTGAATGGTGTGAAGCAGAAGAAAAGGCAATAAAATAAAAAGTATCGGATAAAAGAGTGAAATCCGGGCTGCTTTACAGAGATTGTCAGGTTGTCTTTTTCTGGGACGGCCAATTAAAAATGCATACTCGTGCTTTTTCCTGGAGCTGAAATTTCAGTGTTATGTGAGCACTGACCGCATAGAACTTCATAAGCCGTTCCCAACATAACACCCCGACCTGCACGTGTGTGAGAGGGTGTGTGTTTGTGTCCGAGATGAGTATTTGACTGTTAAAGACCCGAAAAGCCATGAATCAATACTGCTAATGAGAGTCTTAGAGCGCTGAGAGGAGGGACAGAAAACCTCTCGCCCTGTTCTTTTAATTTGTCTTTCCCACTTCCTTTCCTCCTACTCCTCCTCCCTCCTGTCCCACCTACTGTCACCGCCTCTCTCTCTCTTTTGGTGTGGTTCTCTTTGAGCTTCCTCCTCCTCCTCCCATTTATTGCCCGCATCACAATGCCGCTTTCACTCCATCATCTTCCTCTTCCTCCCTTTCACTTCTTAAAGGTGTCAGGTGGCAGTGCGCTGCGTCGTCGTCTCCCCTCGCTCCTTGGCTCTGACAAATTAAATATTCCTTCAGAGCTTTTTTTGTGTCCGACAGAGGAGACGGCTCGTGTTCTGCCTTTAAAGAGCCACAAAAGTTGACATTGCCGCTCAGGAGATCACACTCCTCAAGCCCCAGAAACACAAGCGCAAGCAGTGGGTGACTGTTTGTGTGCTATTGTGCAACTCTGAGTTTCATTCATTCCTGTGGAAGCATTTGTATGCAACACAACCCAATGGTTATCAGGCAATGTTGCTAGATTTTATTAATATGTCAGAAATCTCTCCTTTAGTTAATGGAGAGATTATTATACCAACTTATTGTTCAAAACTCTTTCATAAATGCCAAGAAATGAGAGCTGCAATTTACAGCATACGGTTCTGTTTTACCCTTACAGACTCCTTTCCTTTGTTTCTTTTTTGACAAACTTGAATGTTTTAGATTTTAAATATCAAAATAATCTAAATAAGTATAATCAAATTGTAGTTTTCTTATTATGATTTTTATTTATTAAAACCCCCTCGTCCAATAAGGCCCGATTTTTCAATCTTGCCGCATTTCTGCTGACGAGATTAATCAAAGCACAAGCTATACAATAGCCAATACAGGCATATTGCATATCCACGTAAAAGTTCATCTAAATGATAACAGTAATATATATAATGAGTTACCAAAGTCTATCCAAGCTGATATAACCTCATATGAATAAATAATTTCAGCCTAAATATGATAGCTGGTGTGCAACCATTAGTGACATGAAGCACATTACATGCCAGTTATTGCATTATCTTATAGGTGACAGTTTTCTTAGCAGAAGTACCCTGTTCAAGGTCACACAACATCCTGAGTAAATTTCAGTTCAGGTTTTGACTACGCCACAGAGAAACCTTCATTTCTGTTTGCTTTATTGTCTGAAGTCCTGACGGTGGCAACTCACAGTTTCCTCACAGTGCTTATGTATCATTTGTATATTTTCCATTACTCTGTTGCAGTTTCTGTTTCCACCGTGACACCAAAATGCTGCAGCAGCAACTTTTGGTACTTAAAAGCAGTGATGTATTTTTACATCCATCCATACAGTGTCCATCCTCACTTAACCTTGCACGGTCATGGGGACTGGTGTCTGTCTAGAGCGGTCATTGGGCAAGAGGCGGGGTGCAGCCTGCAGGTCTTACATGCTTTGGCAACCCTACTGTTGGTTTTCAATTGGTCAGGCAAAAAAAGAAGGCTTTTTAAGTTAATTCCCAACAGGACACTAAAATCAAGCAAAAACTCAAGAATTACTTCATGTGTAAAATAAGTGTCTTAAACTTAAATACAGGTTGGTAAGATTGCAGCACTTACCTTCATATCCATTATCGAGCTTAACTTCACCAAACAGTGTCACTTGCTGACTAAGACGCATCTCATAAGAACAAGAAATAGTGAAGGGCTTAATGTTGTAGCATCTCACGCTTCATGATCCTGTTGCATTCATAAAACTAGCAATCTTTTAGATTAAAAAAGTCTAGCAATACATTCTTAGGTGTAACAATACTGTATAGGTATTTTGTCTCAGTGACCTTGAAAGATTGACGGCTCATCCAAGATCATAAATCAATAACTTGAGTTATTGATTTCGAGCTGCTGTCAGACAGTGCATCATGTAACTGTGGAGTCCATCATGTCCTGAGACTAAAATAACATTTTACGCACACAGGAATTTAGTTCGGGCAGCTTCTAAGTATGTCTTACTGTTTTACTATTTAATATTTGCAAATTATACTGTTAAAGTGGGCCAATGACTTGAAATGAAAACTGTTCTCCTAACATCTACGCTTTCATAGCTTAGTAAACTGGTGGAAAAACACTGAGAGTAGTTTAATTATTAATAGACTTTCTTGAATTGCTTTCCATACACATATGCATAAAAGCGATACAGAGTGCCTTGCAAAAGTGTTTGTACTGATCGTCCACATTTTGTAATGCTGCAGGCACAAACTACTATGTACTTTAGTGGGAGATTTGACTTTAAAGGTCAACACAAGTTTGATTTCTCTAAACTTCTGGGGCCTTCACAGAACAGCTTGCATTACACTGAGATTAAAATACACACAAGATGACTTTGTTTGCTAATTAAGAGGCTTAATTTTCCCTTTTCATCACAAATATGCACTACTTTGTATTGGCCTGTCATGTAAACCTTCCATAAAATACATAAAGATTTGGTTTTTGTACAAAGGCAAGATCTGCATTTTGGAAATCTCAACAAGAACATTCAGACACTTTGGGCCCCACATTTTAGAAAAATATTCAAACTCTCCTGGCAAAGAAAAACCGTCAAATAAAAGGTTACCAACACACTGATTATAATGGAGAGGAAAAGAGGGGGAGGAGAAACAACAGTTGGGAGACTCGTTTTCCATGCAGAGGTGTTTGAAGGGCTGACTGAGCACCGCGCCGTTTAAAGTTATTAATATAACACAGACACCATATCGATCCGTGACACGGGCGGAGTTTAGCTGTGGCAGATACGCTCTCTCTGATATAGATTTACATACGGCACCTTTTGCCCCCCATATGGATTTAGTGGCAAAGCTCTGAGTGTTTCCAAGACTTTGACAGATTAGGCCTGTCTGACCTGGTGAGTTTGGAGAACAGATAGGATTAGGAGTAAAAGAATAAAAAGGACAAAGAGATTTATTTACTCCTTAATGACAGAAGAAGAGAGCACAGAAGACAGATGCTGCCGCTCCCAAACCGGCTCCCTGCACACGTGGCGAGCTAAGCGGACCGGACAGGTGTCAGCGGCACGGTGAAGCTTCGCTCCCAGAGAAGCTTTCAGCCGGCAGAGCTGTCGGCGTTTGGTAAAAGTTTGAAATAATCTCTTCCAAACTCCCTCAACGTGCAACGTCTGGGCCCGTTGACGCCATACATCATCTCCTACAAGACACCCCCGAAAGAAGTTCTTAATTTATGGTGATTATGACCCTGTTTGCATATAAATTCGCAATGATTGAAGCCCCACTTTGGACGAAGGAGATTTTAAGGGCAGAGAGTTTCCTTTTTTTCTTCTTCTTCTTCTCTCCCACCCCTTCTTCCTCCCATCTTTGTCTTCAATAAGAAGACGAAGAAGCGGATCCCATGGCTTAAATTTCCTGCCGCTTTTGCGCAGACCCATACAGGCACAGGGACAAGCACAAAATGCGCAGCGCATCTTCCTTTTCCCCCCTGTGGAAGGCACGTGCAGGGGTCCAGGGATCACCCTGAATGCTTTGCCCCGCATTGTTGAACTGTTCCTTTCAGCACATTAGAGGGGGGTGAGAGGCTCCTGCTCGCCAAAAGATGGGTCAGGCCCTTTCACTGCCAGCATCCTTCTTTCACCCAGGCCTCTGTCTCCCAGGGCAACTCTCTTTCTTGTCCTCTGCATGTGTGTATATCTCTGAATGTGCCGGGGTGTGTGTTTGTGTAGGCATGTATGCGTGTCTGTGCGCCACCAAAGGCACAAGAGAAAGGGGAACATGAAAGAGGGAAAAGTAGGCTCGATGACTCTCTGCCAAACCTTCTCTGATTTCCTCGCCACGGCTAATCTGATTGGCTCTTGTGAAGCTCCGGCGGTGAAAGGAGATGCAGGACTGGAGGAGGATAGTCGGAATTGGCTTGGAATTTCTTGGATAAAGCAGGACTTTGGGATGATTTGCGCCTATAGAACTCCATCGGTCATCTATGGGCTGTGTGTCTCGCACAGCGTGAATGTTTGAAGCATCCGTCCTTAAGGTGCTTCGCATTTGTTTCCCTGTGCATGTGCGGCTTCGCGTCGCGTCAGACTGAAGGGGTAAAGGAAGCTTTAGATTTGCGAGGGGAATAAAAGGAAGAGGGGGATTCCAAAGGACGAGATCTATCTCCATTCACCCGATTTAGGATTATCAAGAAAAGCAGGGGGAGGGCGGGGGGCTGCTGGAAAGAAAAGGAGAAGGGGAGGAGGGACGTCAGGAATCTAAATCAGATACATCAGCAGGAACATTTGCAATACGTGACTAGACAAAAATCCGGAAAAGGTTCATCTTAATTACACTTTGGCCATTCAGATTCCTACAGTACTGCGAGGAAGATTCAAACATGCCCCAGAGTTCTCTAATTAGCTTCCAATTAGTCCAACTTTCTTAAAAAAAGAACTCTTAAAAGGAAGCTTTTTTTCAAGGCTTTTTACAGCTATACAGAAGACTTTATTTAGCCAAAAAGGTCCAGTTGAAATGTAAAATAGAGGCATAAATGCAAAGCTTAAAAACAGAAACAGAAGAAGTTAATGAAAACTTAATAAGTTAAGATGTGAAACGTGTTATGAAGAATAAGCAAGATGGATCAAACCTCAACTTTGTTCACGTATATGTTTCTCTTAGTGCTGTTTTAAGAAAAACCTTGAACACATGAAGAGATGTAACTGTCTGATGGTCATAAATATTTTAAAATATTTTCCAAAGAAGTGGAATAAAACAGAAAGAGAGATAGAGGGAGAGAAAAAAGAAATAAATCCTGATTTCACCTTGGAAAACGTTTGTAAAGTTAATCTGGTATCTTAGAAACTGGCCAAAAATGCTTACAAAAATCAGAAGCTAGATTTCCCTTTCTGGAAACAGTGTATGCATATAAAGTAAGATCCCTCGTAAAGATTCGTACAAGGTGCAACAGTGAGTTGAACATTTGTTACAGAAGGTAATGCATCATTTCAGCAGCAGGTTAGAAGCATGCATGTAATATTACTACAGTGCAACAAGGAAAGGTAGCAGGCAGGTTCTACCTGGATGAAAATGGAAGCATTTTTATAAACAAATAAAAATCCAAACTTTTTAAAGAGTTTTCACCACAAATCACAAACTCTTTTTTTTTTTTTATTTTGTTTTTGTTGAATTCTTCTGTTTTTCTACTCTACAGTCTTTTTTAAAATTTATTTATCTGGGTCTCTTTGAGTTTAAAATAACTTTTTTTTCTTTTTGTTTTTGGCACGTTTTCATGATCCGGTAATAAAACAAATGATTTACGGCAGGTGATCGGTATCCGACAACAGCATCGCTAACGTCTCGCTCAGACCCAGTCATGCCATGCATCCTGGCTGATTCAGATGCAAGACAACTCTTTTCCAAGCCGTACATGGTGGGAGAAGTAAAGGATATGTGTGACTCAGCAGAGGTCAGTGTCAGCTCAAAGACACAGATGATTTTTATCCGTAAAAAAACTCAAAATAGCGGCGGTATCTGTCTGCTCCATGGCTGATCTAAGCGCCTTTATCAGGCAGAGAAAGCTGCATAATGGTGAGTAAACATGCGACTGGCCCCTGATGAGATCATGCTTTGTGTTCAATATGGAATATTTTCACAACATGGTGACTAAAGTTTGTACAATAAACCCTAAAGGCATTCAAAACTAACAATTATTCACCTGTAATCCTTAGTTGTGACTGTGAATGTCGTTTTTGAATAATGAAAATAACAGCAGAGATGGTAAAACTACTAATAATAAAATGGTAATCCTATCTGTTGTGGATCATTCCCTCAGATAGATGTTAATCATTTTAAAGTATCAACAGCGGTGGTCTGATTTTAACATTGTTTAAAGAAGATGTTTTTTTGTTTTTTTTGGAGACATCCAGCTAGTAGCGTTGCTGCTTGAAGGAGGTCTCATCGGCAGATGTTCTTTCGGTGTGTGGTCAGAATAATAACTAATCCAGATGAAAGTGCTCCAGACCACCGGAGGTGATGTCAGTGAAAGTCTTTAAAGTGTCTTCAATGCGTTCATATCTTCAACTTTGCTCTGTCCTCACTCCATCTGATTTCCCAGCCTGGATGTTAGATTCAGCAGCGATTTAAGGAGGAAAGAATCCAGCAAATTCTTCACCGATCCCAACTTTCACTTCAAAACGCTTTAATATTTACCTCGTGCACCCTATAATATGATTACTTGTGTACTACTGTTTTATTTTTCATAGATTTACCTGAAGATCACAAAGAAACTAAATATACCTGCTTTTTTTATTTTAAGGTGCTTAGCACAAAATGAACCATAACTGGAAACGGTGACTGTCTTGTAAAAAAATTTTTGAGAGAGTGAAGAAATAATTAAAATGGGGGCATAAAAGACATTAAATTACTACTTAATAAACTGGAAATGCACTCTAAAAAATCTTAATAAGTTGAATTGGATGAACTTAATGAATTGAATTAATTGATGCCAATTGAAGTGTTGGTTCAAGTAATTTTTTTTACAGTGGTGGAACAGACCACTTTTTTTTAGAAAAATTCCCACTAGTTGACTGACTTTTGTGCACATATGTGGATGCTTCTACCTCATTATCTAGCAGCTTATCCAATAATCTTTCCTGTTGTTGGGCTGATACAACAGTCTTCTCTCCTCTTCAGTGGCTTTCCACGAGACTTTGTAACCTGACAATAGGGATTTGCTCCCATTCAGTCAGAAGAGCTTTGAGGTTGAGTAACAATGTGTAGAAATACTGCCGGGTTTCCAGCGGGAACTCGTGTTTATTCTAAAGACATTCCTTGGACCTGAAATTCTTTAAATGATTCAAGCCAAATCAGTATGGATTTGGATTTGTATATGGAGTCCCTCCAAGCTGTCTAGAATGTCTTTCATGCTGTACCTATGAAGTTGTCCTGAGGTGAAGCTGAAGATCTAAGCTCACATGCTGAAAAACACAGCAATCGCCCAAGGGTTTTCTAGATAGGGTGGATGGTTGCTTGTCCTTCAGCATTTTGCCGTTTTGTACTTGTATGGTGTTGGTCACGGAGCTGACTGCAGTGGGACACTTTGCACCAATCACTACTTTATTTGCACTTTGACAGTTTCCTGACAGCTGATGTTTTGTACCAACTCCAGGAAGTCGGAACTTCCTGTTAAACTCCGATTTAACAAGAAGAAAACATCCTAGAGAACCTGACTCAGCATGCCAAAAAAATTAACACAATAATCCAGCTGTTCTTCCATGTCAAAAAGTAAAAGGTTAATGGCAGTAGTAGCTCCCTTAGTGGTTTTATCTACCTAAGCAGATAAGCTCTGAGACAGTTTTCAAGACTGTAGGATGAAAGAGTGAACATGCAATTAGTTGTGGCAAACGCATAGAAATTAATTTTGTCTAAGAGGGTTAAACACTGTAAGGCTGGACCAAGTGCCTGTAATCTACCAAGCTGAATTTATGGAAACATCAGAGTATCATCAGCATAATGGTGGAGATTTATCCCACACTGTCTGATAATTTTTCTAATTTGAAGCACATATGTAGTAGAATGAATTGATCCAATTCATTGGAGCCGTGAGGAACTCCACAATTATCCCCAGAGTGTGAAGAAGATTTATTATTCATTATTATTATTAAGACAGGAAGATTAGATTTAGGTCTGTAATTTATTCATTCGAGAAGGTTGCTTGAGTGAAGGTTTAACTACAGCTAAAAATCTGTGGCGCGTATCTGTTTACTATTAATTGCATCTAAAATGGGTGCAGATAATCAAGGGAAATACTTAAAATACTTGGGTTGGGATTTGGTCTAACATACAAGTTCAAGGCTTAACTTAAGCTACTACATTTGAATCAAACGAATTAGCTGACATTTTAATGACCCTTTTACTCTATAATTAATGAAAATATGGGGTGAGTTATGATAATTGTTTAAATGACAAATGGTGAAGGTACAAACTGACACAGATCCATAGTGGAGGTCAACAGAGTTTGGGTCATGGGTTTTGAATAATAATTACATTTCACGTACATTAATAATTGAACAATCAGTAACTCAAGGCTCTGCATCAGAGGCAACACAAGGTTTTTACTCTGAAAAAAACTGATCTTAATCCAAATAGAGCAGTAATGCAAGGCACTGGTGCACCGATGAACAGAGTGGGAGAAGGATGAGTGGATAAAGCGTCTGAAAGGTGAGGTGGAAAAAAGGAGAGCGGATAACGGAAAAAGGAGGTGAGAAACAAATGGATAAATAAAAGAGACACACTCGCCAATTCACCGGAAGAAAAGCGTAAGGATTAGGAGGTGTACAGATGCACAAAAAGAGAGTGGGAGAGAAAGAGAGATGAAGAAGGAGGGGGTGGGGGAGAGTAAGAGAAACAAAGACCTCACAGTGTTAGGAATGCTGCCGGGCATCCTCGGAGGAAAACAGAGCAGACTCCTTTGTAGTTTCAGAGGAAGCTCCGGGTCTTCATGGATGCACACATTAGCTGGTCCTTGAATTAGTGGCTCCCAGAGGTCCCTATTTTTCTCTTTGTGCCCCTGGTCTATCACTTACTCCATCTCTTTCAGCTTCTTAAAGCAATCTGTTTCCATTACTTTATCTCTCCGACTCCCTGCCCTTCTCTCTCTATCTGTCAATCTCCACCTGTTTTTTACTCTTTTCCGCTCTCTTCCTCAATCTCCCACACAAACTTTATCTCTACCCTTCCTCACATAGAGAATAAAAAAAAACTAAAATAGAAACATTTGCGCACTCCACAAGATACACAAGCATGTGTGCAGCCTACACATTCTCTCTCTCACTCATATTATGCATTGTTTCTTTCTTTTTTTTAAGCTCTCACAGGGTTTGTCTCAAACTTAAACAAGTTTTCCAAACCTGGGTTCGTAAGCGGGTCCCCAGACACATCCACAGATTCAGTGCGCTGCATCAGAGCATTTTCTTTCTTTCTTCCTTTCTTTCATTCTTTCTTTCTTTTTTTGGTGGGAGGCTTTATCCCAAACTCATCTAATCCTCTAAAAACATAAAACGACACTGCCACTGGACCTGATTTGGACTTGATTTTTTAAAGAATTTAGTGTTTTGTTTTTTTTTTGTCTTTTTGTATGTTCACCGTCTTCCTTAGATAATTCAAAAAGTATATATATATTTTTTTTCTTGTTAGTCTGGCAGGCCATCTGTTTTGAGGTTAATAAAGTCATCACTATGTGGAAAGATGAGATACCATCAAACATATTCATGCACAAAGTTGTAAAGTTGAAGGAAGATAAGTGCTTTAAACAAATCGACAGATAAAAATCATAAAGTTGCAGCACGTATTTTTGCTTAAATGAAAGTTAATCAACTTTCAGTGCAATTAGAGGTGCAGGAGTTGTGGATTTGTCCCTATCAGTTTTGCACAGGTAGAGACTGCCATAATTTTTTAACAGCTGTTTTTCTTTTTTTATCCTATATTTTAGCTTCATTCATCTTCCCATCAACTCTGACCAGCTTCCCTGTCTCTGGAGGTCCAGCGTCATGTTTAGGCTGTTGGTTTTTCACCACAGGCAAATGTTTTGCATGCAGGCCACAACGTTGGGCGTTGGGTTTCGTCTGACCATATCACCTGCTCCTATATGTTTGCTGTGTCTGCAAATGGGACTTCTTCTGGCTTCCTTTTAACAATTCCTTGCCACTCTCTCAGAAAGGGCAGATTTGCAGAGTGCACAATAGTTGTCCACTCAACAGATCCTCTCGCCTTAAGTGTGGATCTTTGCAGCTCCGCCAATCCAATGTTACCACGAGCTTCTTGGCTGCTTCTCTAACTAATGCTCTTTTAGCCGCGTTGTTGCATTTTCAGATGACGGATTTAGCAGTGGTCAACGGGATGTTCAAAACTCAGGAAATTGTTTTATTACCTGCTTTAAAATTCTCCACAACTTTAACCCTGAGCAGTTGTTCCTCGGTCTTTATGTTGCTGTTAGTTCAATAACGTGCTCTAATAAAACTCTGACCCCTTTGCAGAAAGTTTAGATTTATACTAAAGTTAAACTACATAGAGGTGTAGGGACTTTTGAAGACAAACAGTAGCAATAGATTTTAAACATGGGTAAAAAATTAAAAGCATGCACGCAGAATTGTAAAAAAGGTTACCATTTATGCACTTTATTTTACTGGTTTATTAATGCTTTTCTATATTGTTTTGTTTCTCTCTTCAAGGTAACTGGCTTTGTTTATACAACTTTGTGTTTCATGTGTCTAGTTGAGTGCGCTAAGAATGCGTTTTCAGATCCTGACACTTTAAAAGGATGGTTTAGCTTCTTTGATGTGAAGCTCTGTGAGGTTCGTCCAGTGGATTGATTACTGCAGGCCGGCATGTCAGCAGTTTGTAGAAGCTGGTGGAGGTAACAGCAGGGAGTCTAAGCAAAAATAAATGTACTTTTCAAACCTGGTGTGTGCAGCAAGGTTTTATTCTTATCACCTCAAAAAAAAAAGACTTATATGTGGATGGATGGGAAGATTAAAAACATTTGCTGCATACCTTGTACTTGCATGCATGCATATGTGTGCGTATATATACTCGATATTCTTTCATATTTGAAAAAGTACAGTTATTGTAGTACTTTCCTGCTTTCCAACACTTGCAACTCAAACTTACATTTTTTTTATTCAGTGAAAGCGCACGCTGTTTGAAGTATTTCACATCTTTAATGAGTTCAAATTTGTACTACTGATTCATATTTTGGCAGCCTAATGTTGAGACTGCGTGTGCTTACTCTAAGAGTACAATGCTGCGACTCAGCTATGACTCGCAGTTCCCCCAGGTCCAAAACAAAAATACCTACAACGAGGCAATAAAGGTCTGTTATGGAAGTGAAGATAAGAAGTTATAGGAAAAGAACAACATAGAAATGATCTGGTGCTGTTGCTGTAAAAACTTGAAGTAGTTGTTTCCTCCTATACCTTATTTAAGAGGAAAAGAGGACTTTTGCTCCGCTCCTCTTTCTAAAAATAGTTAGAACTTATCGAGAGTTGCAGACATTCATTCGTGCCCAAGGCTCATAAGTTACAGCATTTTAATTAGACTGAAGTCTGATCTGTGGCTGTGCCATTGGAACAACTGGATTATTTTCTATCTAAGCTAATGTGTTGTAGTGTCACTTATATGGTTGGGGTGATTGTCCTGTTGCATGTGGACCAAACTTCAGCTTTTAAATAAATGACCTGAAGATTAACAAGTAAATGTCGTGGACTTGCCTACGCAGATCTGTAATGTATTCTCTTTCTTTCTATTTTATTTGGAGTGAATTTGGTGAGACTTCCCCAGACAGGAAGCCCGGCGACTTTCTCACATGTTTTTCACTTATAAATATATATATTCACTGCAGAATGACTTCAGATTGTTTTGAAATGGCCATATTATACTTCCAACAACTTATTCTGTGATGTCCGAACTGGTATCTTTCCCGTGTGGTATTGTGTTAACACACACCAGCAAAGGCCTGCAACTTGGAAAACTTGTATGGCAAATCAGACCTTGGTCAGTTTCGTGGATGTGCACATTTCCATAACTGGTTGCTCTTTATTACAAAAGGAAGGCACATGGGACTGATCGTGTATTGATCGGTATTCAGATTATTGTTTGTACATTTCAGTTGCTTGGTGAACACATATTGGATGCAAATCGAAGCAGTAGGATACAATTTGCACATCACATTCACCTTCGCAAATAGATGACAAGATGTTTTCTTTTGTTTTTGGAAAAACGGTTCTCCTCTTATCCAGAATGCCGTTCTGTTCTGAACATGTATTGAAAATTGTAATTCCATTATTGACCCCAACACCCCTAATAGAGTAATTGGTCTGACAGCAATTTATTAGAGCAATACTTTCAGATCATACTCAGAATAAAAGAAGCCTTTCATTCTACTGAAGCATTAAAGTCTGTCATGTTCTAGATGCCTATGAATCTACATGAGGTGTGAGCTTGATATGGTTGCAACTTTTGATGTACAGGACAGAAAGTCATGGATGATCTACCAGTGTTGTTGTCAGACATGATGTGATTTATTGTGCTTATTGTCCTCATCATGCGACCCCTCCAACATGCCACAAACTTTCACAATCTGCTTGGTCTGTGACTGGTGCAAAGAGGATCCAGCCTTTTAATTTTGCACACATTAACGTCCCAGTTTCATCATTAACCAGCAAACTACATTTTGAATCACTTAAATGCTGGTGACCTCACTTGTTACTGTTTAAAATCCGCAAAGGATTATCCCCGTCATAGTGCCAGCGTAGGTCCACCTGTAATCTGGAACAGCTCTGATCGCGAACAGCTTTCTGTAAAGCCTGGCAACAGGTTGCACAAAGACGGAGGATGCCAGAGACACTTGTTCAGGGCAAAGATGTTTTGCGCTTTGTGGATTTTTCTCAGGACAGCTGGCCCATTGAATGAAACCCTCTCCACAAACCTCCAACACCCGCCTAAGGCCCTCACTCACCTCCTCCTGCTCGCATTTGCTCTTTTGGCTGCATCCCTCTTTCCCCCTGCCATTCAACACCCCTGGCACTGAGACAGGATGCAAGAAAGGGCTGGGATGAAGGGAGTAGGGGGGGAAGAGTGGGTGTTTGTTTGCGTGCGTGTGTGTGTGCATGTGTTTTGGTCAGGGGCGGGGGGAGTTTAGAGAAAGAAAGTGATTCAGTTGCACCTACAGAGAATGCCGAGGGCCAGCGGGCAGTTAAGGAGGGGTTACAGGCTGAAAGTGTGAAGTGAGAGCCACTGAGCTGGAACAGTAGCCGATAAGGGCACACTCGATCTGATGAAGAGCTCCCTGTTGAGTTATCAGTCTATGAAAGCTTGAGGTGGGGGCTGTTTGTATGGTTGTCGAATGCTTTTGTGCACAGTTAGGAATTGTCTGTTTTTTGTGTGTGTGTTTCTTAGCAGACTTTCTTGCGGGTTTACATGTCCACTACTTGCAGTATGAGTATTTACATTTCTGTGTTCCCTGTGATGTAATTAGTTTGGTTCCCTACACTCCCTTATGCCTATGTTTGAGTCGCTCTATAGCCTCTGTCGCTCAGCAAAACCTCAGGAGTTGTGTGGCTTCCCAATATCTCTGAGCACGTCCGTCAAACGAGTCCTTGTGCGCCGGGCCTCCTCCGCATCTGTTTATCTCATTGTATCAGTCCCAGCGGTAAGGGCATGTCTTCAGTGAGTCCCAGCCTGCCCATATGTCTGCTGTGATCCGTGAATAACTCAGACTGCCAGTCTCAGACGGGCCAAGTCTCCCCCCATCCCCCACGACACCCATGCCTCCTCACTCAACTCCACGTTGCCACACACGCAGACTCTAATGCCTGCCCACGGTTAATTATGCACGCCGGTATGCAAGCATCCTCTGATGCATGCACCCTTACACCCACACGAGTATAAACACAGACGTGCGCAGGCACAAAATCTGCTCAGGTAGATAATCGAAACGGGCGCACAAAGACATCCAAAATTCACACACACGCACACACAAATCCAATCGCACACAGATGGGTAATTGATGCAGGAGCAAATAAAAATGTTGACATGAAAGGCTCACGTACACACACATGAACGCACGCAAGCAGAAAGACCCTTAAACGTCGTTCTCATTTGCTTGGGGTTAGAACACTAATGTTTTTGACACCAAACACCGCTGAGGGAGATAGCTTATATGCTTTAATAAAGCCTGGTAATAAGGGTGAGGTAAATAAGAGTAAGGTTAATAAGCTCTGGGCGAGAAATTGTGTTAGAACACAACGGCGAGAAAGCGAAGAAACACGGGTTCAGAGAGATCAAAGCCTTACATCAAGATTACTGCTCCTGGAAAATAAACCACAACAAATTGGCAGAAGGGAGGAACTTTTTCTTTTTTTTTTGTATCCCCGATTCTAGCCATGATACCATCAATTAGCACTTCAAAGCCGCATAAGGGTTTTCTTCAGCTATCTTCAGATGCCAGTAGGCGTCTTTCACCCTTCCTGTCAATAACACTCAAAGTTGTTCTTGAGGGAGAAGAAGAAAAGGAGGAAGAGGCAAGCGTGTTTGCAGATACTTCCAGTCGAATCTGAAGATGTATAACCCGCCTAATTGGCATCGTTATAAAGATCAACAGAGTGGCGGTTTTAAGATGTCAAGAAAAGAAGAGAGGGGAAAAACAGTGACAGGCACAGATTGATGGAATAAATTGGAGCGGAGACAAAACAGACGTGCGTGGGACTGTGTTGTTTTTCTGTTGTATAGGCTGAACATCATGCTTTTCCCAGAGCTGCTGGCAGGAGGATGTTATAATGATGCACATGACTTTATCAAAGATTTACATTTGGTTTTTACAAGTCAGAAAAAAAACAATCATTATCATCATCAGACAGCGCGGGTGTAACAATGTTTTATAAGTATTCTACGTTTTGAACAAAGGGTACATTGAAATGATATGACTTGAATAATCTGATAGATTATTGTCTTGACATACCTGTTGAAAACAAAAGCCCTTAACTTAGGTGCTACAGACATCTTGATAAGTCATCTCTGGAATAAGGTGTAATTGGCTGTTTTTGAAAAGAAAATGTCCTGGAAAGAGATTCCTTAGATAGTGGGTCAGCATATCAAGCGAGCACAATTGTTGACTCAAGAAAAGAAGGATGCACTTTCTGTATTTAAGTTAATCAAAAATAATGCTAGCTTTTCGGACGAAGCATTTCCGGTATTAAATGACAAAGCAGATACACACTTTAGCAATGCTTACTTAATCACATTGTATGCTGCCTGTAGATCTGGCCAGCAGTTTTTTCAAAGTCAGCTTGAGAACGACTTCCTTTCTTATTTCAAAATAAGGACCCATCCACTCTCACCTAGATATTTTTTCAAATATCAGACTTTCTGTCCAAGACCAAGCTTAAAATACTCACCTCCCTATCTGGAGCCCACAATAACTTATGTGAACATAGTGCATGAAGTTGAATGATATGAAAGGTAATGACAAAGATAACAGATGAACTGGTTTTAACAGTCAGTTCAATGTTTTTTCGTTTTTGTTTTTATTTTGTTTTGTTTTAATAAACCTAAATTTATTCCAAAACAATTCAGCTATAGGATGTGAGCATCTGCGAACCCATTTTGTACAGGGTGGGTCTCTACAACAGACTAAATTCTGTGTTATGATGTAAAACACAAACCAAATAAACCCAAAACCGTAACTTAAACAAAACGTAGACCTAAGCAAAGCCCAAACCCTGATTATATCTGCCATGTGGGATGAGCACTTGGAGCCGCTCAGAATCTGAGTCAGCAGGTTTAGGACCAATGGGCCCCAGGTATTCCCAAACGGCGCCGGACACCTGGGCCACTCCCACTTCACCTGAAAGCCCTGGTGGTGAAAGAAACAGTAAAAGTAAAAGTGATAGCGCTGTGCAAATCAGAGTTCACTTTGACAACAAGATGACATCGCTCCCTCATCAAACAGCATAGCGTAAATCACTTCAGTCATCTGCTAGTTTAAATCTGACCCCACGACGCAGCTGACAGCTCAGACTCGCCGCCTTCCTGAGGAGCGTGGAGGCGGCGCAAACTTCATATTCCTAGCCGATCTGATTGCCACTGATTGAGATTAGATTGCAATAAAGCAACACTTGCTATAGAGAGGGTGTTTTGGTTTCTTCTTGCGCTTCGTCAGCTGTACAGATTGAGCCGCGAGTTCATTATCATGGAGAGGCTGTCGACTGTATATATGCGGAATCCGATGGGAGACTTGAGGGAGGAGACACAAAGGAGGGGGAGCGGTAAAAGGAAGGGTAAATCAAAGCAAAGTTTTGGTAAACTTTCCTGAAGGTCGACCGAGAGCGTGGCTGGAACGGCCCCCCCGAGGGGGTGTGGGGGAGAGCAGGGAGATGGGCCAATCAAAAGACAGCTTTGTCAACCAATCAAACGACAGCCGGCGTATCATCTTCAATCGGCAGAACGCACCTGCGGAATAAAAGCGAGGAAATGCGAGTGAGCGCGCGCTGCACTCTCTCAGAAGGTGGGTTCAGAGGGATCCTAACCTTTATGTGTACACTTTATCAGCAACTGGAGGGATTCTGACCTCCACCGCTATTAACAGGCATTCTCGACACACATACAAAGACGAGCACCGAGAAAAGCACTCTGTGTGTATCTTTGTTTCTCTCTTTGCAACCTAACATAGGAAATTTAACACTCCTTCTCACAGGCACACACACACACACACACACACACAGGCAGAGCTTGGTGCTATGGGGCTGTTTACATAAGGCCTTGCCCTGGGAAAGCACTGTCATGCTGCCAATGTTGCCAGCAGCGAAAGAGCGAGTGAAAGAGACGGGAGTTTGCGAAAGAGTGGGGGGAGGGAGATGGTGGGTGATGGAAGATAGAGCTTTGCCAGTCTGATGCGCCCATGGCCTCGGGGACCGGCGGTCACTCAGAATGAGGGATGAGGCTGAAGGAGAGGGAGGGATGCAGAAAAGGGAATCTTACATGAAAAGAAAAAGCATAGTTAAAGAAAATCTTTGCAAGACGAGGACGGATTTGGACGGATGAGGAGATACTCAGGGGCAAAGTGGGGGGAAGGGAGAGATAGAGTAGATTCAAAAGGAGTAAAGCTGGCCAAACATAGAAGGGCAGAAGAATGGATTGACGGAACAAAGGAGGTTAGGGAGATATCGGAGGGAGAGAGGAGGATGGAGGGACAAGACAATACAGATAAAGACGGGAAGGAAGGAGAAAAAGATGGAGAGGAGGAATCCCAGAGTCCCCTCAGTTTGGTGCAGCTCTTCTTTCGGACTCCTAATCTATGTGAACAAATGCCTGGTGTTCACACACTGCGGAGCTTTACAGCTGCACATCGAGCTTGAAATAAAGTTTGTTTATTTAGCCCAAAGAAGACGGGCAGCGGACCTTTGAGGGAGTGATGGAAGATGTACCCAAGGTCAAAACCACTTAAGTGTGTCCCTCTTTCTTCTTATGTAACCTCTCTCTTTCTCTCTCGCTCTTTCTATCCGAGCCGCATACTAAGACACACACGCTCTGAAACAACACACACACACACACACGCGGAAGCATACTAAAGCAGGCGGGAGTGTATTGATTTAGCACGGTGTGCAGATTCCCACCAATGCCCCTATGCACAGATTAAAGGGGAAGAGAGGAACACACACACACTCTCCATTTCTTCACATACACACACCTGCAAACAAATGCATCAAGCCAGCTTTTACTCTCCAAGCTTTTCTTTTATCAGCCGAGGTGTAGTCTCATTATGTACAGTTTCTTTCGAAAGTATTCACACCCCACTGAACTTTTTCAAATTTTGTCATGGTACTGCCACTAACTTAATGCCAACTTGAGGACACTTGTGCAAGGTTTTCAGTTTTATATAACCATAAATCTGAAAAGACTAACCTTTTTTTTGTTTTTTTTTTAGTCAACCCTCTTTACTTTGATACACCTAAAAGAAAGTCGGTAGAAGACGTTCCCTTCAGAAGTCACACAGAACTCCACCTGTGTGTAATTTAACCTCAATTAGAGCTGTCCCATGAAGCCCACAAAAGGTTTCTTAGAGAACATTAGTAAGCAAACTGCATCATGAAGATCAAGTAACATCGGATAGCTTGTGATTAAAGTAATGGAAGACGCTTAAAGCAGAGTTCAGTTTCGAAATAAGCTTTGGAACGTCTCACAGAGACTGATCAGTCCATCAGCGGAAAATGGAAAGAGTACTGCTCAACTTTACAACTAACAGATTCATGGTCGTTCACCTTGATATTGATCGAAATTAGTCAAGATGGGAAGATCTGTCCACATGATGACTATTAGCTGGGTACTCCGCAAATCTTTTGTGGCAGAGCGGCGTGAAGAAAGTCATGAAAAATTGTTTCTGGAGGCCAAACAAAATGCTTAATTGTGCAACTCCCCAAGCCTAAAAAGTCAAAGTTTACAGATGACTTAAGCATGACAAGAATTGATATTGTAGTCAAAAGACTGACTGTCTCTCAAATTCTCAAAATGTGGTTATGTGGACCAACTGTGTTGAAGTCGGAAGCGTAGTTGACTTGCAGTTGTAGGTTGAGTTCATTTCCAAGCGAAAGGTTGAAGTGTCCTTGGGCAAGGCAACAGTATAGACTCCTCAACCTGAAGCATGGTGGCATGCTTCAGGTTGAGCTTTTATGCACTATGGACAGGAAAGCAGGAGGGCAACCACAAGCATACAGAAAGAATTTTAGTGGAACGATTTTTGATCAAATGTAATTCGTTTATTAGAATAGCTCAGTGACTTTCACGACTTTAGAGGTGGTTCTGCAAAAATATTGAGTGGGCTTGACTGCCAATGCACAACACAGATTTTTAGCATCAGAATTAATATAAACATAGCTTTTTCCTTCTTATTTCTTGTGTTGTTGTATTCCATAAAATCACAAACAACTGCACAAAAATAGGTTTGCGTTTCAGGTCAGACAAACCATAAATAGGTTTACTGGGTGTGAATACTTTTGGGACGCATTGTGTATTCATTTATAGAAGGCTTTTGATTTTCTCAGATGGTGCCTCTTCCGATTTGTAACTTTTGAGTTCTAACTTGTCAGCCATGTTGAGAGGTTTGCCCGGGTGTGTATGTGTGTGTCCACATGTGTTTGGATGATGATGATGATCCACCTCCTGTACCCACAGCTTCTTAGGGCTCTCAGCATGCCAGCTGGTATTTCCTACTGAGGGACCACACACACACACACACACGTGCACGCACCCACTCCTGTGTCAGACCCTGTGTGTTTCGGCATTATCTGTCAACAGCGCTCGCCTTAATCTCCCTACAGGACCGACTCAGAGTGATGTTGTGTGTGTACAGTCAGTTGTGTGTATGTGTGTTTTGACAGTGTGTGATATCTGCATTTGCTCTCCCAAGTCGCCCTATTAGTAGCCCTGCAGACCCTTAGAAATACTCTGCAACCTCAAAAGAAGTTCTTACTGGCTCCCGCCTTAGGGATCCAGCATGCTCTGCTCCATTAAAAGCATTTAAACTTACTTTTCTAAGCCTGACAGCGTTTCTTTTTTTTTTCATCCAGAATTTTACATGCAAACATGAGCCTCTCTTGCCGTGTGTTTTAAAATCACTGCACAGATGCTTTCTCGGAAACTCTTATAATTCAGTCCTGAGTCACGGAAAAGAAAAGCGGAGCTTTTGACCCTGAAAAATGCGATAATGGGAAAGATGAATCAAGCATTTTAATCATGGCCAAATCCGCGTAATGCGTTCTGCAAATATTTATCGAGACTAAACTCTGGTTCAGAGGTGACTGATGTTAAGAAAATCGAAACACGATCGCATCAACGATAAAATGGTAAACATTTTGGGGCTTTACCAGTGGATTATCCAGCTCAAGCAATTTTCAAGTCGGCAGAAGTTGCTTTTCACGCTGCATAAGCATGAATGACAACAAACAGCTTTTTCTGCAGGTAGAAAAAAAATAGAGAAACTCTGCTGTATCCACAGCTGATGCCTGACTGCAGACAGAGGTGAAATCATTTAGCAGCCAGTGAGACAACCCCGCACTTTGAAAGAGTTTTTAAAAAGCTCTGATCAAAGGCGCAGTTACTTTTTTTCCCCCAAGATCTCGCTTTAAAGCCACAAACAGTGTGTTTTAATGAGACGCTATGAGATAGACAACACAAAGCAGTGCAAAAGCCATGATCCAAAAGTGAAAACATAAGAAAAGCGGTAGATAGTCTATGGTAACTCTGGAGGAGCTACTGAGATTCACGGCTCAAGTAGGAAAATCTATTGAATTGCAAATTCCACCAAACAGAACTTCATGGAAGATTGGCGAAAATAAATCAATCAAGAACTCCCATTTGCAGTTTTCTTCAGGCAATGTAGGGGACACAAAAATCATATGGAACGAGCTGCACTGGAAAAGTAAGACCAACACTTAACCACATGGTCTACATGCAAATCTGCATATAAGATGGAAACTATTGAATATTACATACCAGTCCAGTAGCAACACATGTTGATGGTGGCATCATGCTGCGGGCCTGTTTTTCACTCATAGGGAAGCTGGGCAGGGATGATTGGAAAATGGATAGAGATAAACAGAAGACATTTCTAGAAGGAAAGATTTTGGAGGCTGCAACAGATTTGAGGTTAGGGTGGAGGTTCATCTTCCAGCTGGACAATCACCCTAAGCATGCATCAATCAAAAGCATATTCATGTGATAGAATGGTCCAGTCAAAGTCCAGACCTAAATCTGGTTGAGAATCTGAGGCTCACAGACACTGCATGTGAAATCAGATAAAGCCTTTTTTTATTTTTTATCAAGACATTAACAAAAATGCTTGTATCTAGATGTGCAAACGCTGGAAGAGAAAGATTGCTTTTCCAAAGTTTTCTCTCAGGGGCCAGAACACAAATTCATGTTTTTGTTTGCAATAATTAGTTCATTTAAGATAAAATAGAAAATGTTATGGTTTGCTGTGGCTTCAGTGTTTGAGTGGGAGCAAAGAGTGCCTTCATAATCCAATGAGGTCCAAACCACTTGAGTTTGGTAAATGTTATGCTTTGGTTTAAAGAGAGATGACTGGTCTCTCTTTTTCAAGAGGAAGGAAAACTGTTTCTAAATTGTGCGTATCATCAGACAAGAGCCACGAGAATCTGTCTTTATAAACTTTATGATTGAGGTTTTGCAGATTTCATTATACATTCGGATGTATTCTTTGCGTTTGGGTTATAGAGGATCCAACATTATATTTAAGTTAGTTTTTTTACTGCTGTGCAAACTACAAATAAACACATTCAAAGGAGGAATTTGATTCAAAACATACTAAATAAAGATAAGAAAAATAAGAAAACACATTCAATGTATTTAAAAGAACTTTGATAAGTTACCTTATGTGTTACCATCTGAGTAAGGTGTGCATGTTGGCTTATAACAGAAAAAACCCAAGAGAAAGCCAGACTATGGCATCCTGCAGTATAGATGACAAATTGTGTCGAAAATGAGTTTAATGTCACAGAAAGTCTGCCTTGTAGCTTTAAGACCAAATCCATGAATTTCTGACTTTTAGGAACGAATATCTGACATACATCACGATATTCTTTAGAAAGTATCAGTAATAATCTATTTTTAAATTGACTGTTATTTTTGTCCAATTGACAAATGGCTGCACCAGTTCTTCAAGCCAACACGGCATGAGATGAGACGCACGGTTTGGGTTGTTCGGACCAAAAACAAAAGGATGAGTGCTCTGACAGAACCTTTTATTACGTAGAACACAAGCATGAAGGAAGCTGCATTTTAACCTGCAGCAGTGGCTTTTTAGTATTCTGCCCCACATTGTGTGTGCCTTTTGTATTTGTATGGGTGCCGTTTGCAAAGGCGAGAGAGAAAAAATATATTTAACTCTGAAAGTGGTTTTCTGTCCGTTTGATAAATTTCTATTTGCTGCTCAGACAATGTTCTGTAATTTAAGATATACACTTTGTACCTCTGCACAACACAATAGGTGAAGAAGCTGCTTTAAAAACAAGGTGAATCCATTGAGCTAAAACGGCCTTTGTTCCAGTGGATTCACTTTGGGCTGGTGCCGTTTTCCTGATCGTCTTGTTAAGAGGTGATTCTCATCACATTTCTTTTATTTGTTGCACTCAAATTTATTTATTTTTTCATTTATTTTGCATGGTTTACAGTTCAAAAACCTCATTGCTGAGAGCATGCTGCTTGTTATTCAGGTCCCTCCGAAGTAGCTTTTGCCACAAAGGATGGAATATTTAGTTTGGTGAAAATGAACATGATCTTATAATATTGAGCGTTGCTGCCAACAACTTTGGCAGCAACAACTTTTTCTTTTTTCTTTTCTTCATCCCCTGACTTGGCTGAGAGTTTGGCACGTTGTTCCAGGCAACTGAGATGAGAATGGAGATTTTAAAATTCTATTATTTAAAAATAAATAATATTAGATTTCTGAAGCCGTGATTTCTACAGTCGAAGTTGCCTACGTAGTTTTGTGCAAGTTAGAGCAAAAATAATAAACTTTTAAACGCTTTACTTCGAGAAAATGTATAACAGATTTTTTTTCTTACAAAAACTCACTCATTCCAGCACTTATTTGTATCCATGCAGTTAGTAATTAGATTTTGACAATGTCATGAAAAAATTCCCCCAACAAATATTTGGTTCTTTATCTATCTATAGTAAATGTTCACAAAACACATTATGCCTAAAAAAAATGGATTTAACCACACATAACAAAAATAGTTCAAAATCAGCTGGATGCAGTGTCCTGATATAGCAAAACATTCCCACACCATGACACTCCCACCTCCAAACCTTTCAATTCATTTGAGGTTCTTTTTCCTGGACTGCCATATTTGGTTTATGTTCTCATGTCCAAATTACTCAATTTTATACTTTGTCTGCCTTGAGAGTATTTCTGAAGTCCTGGTCATACAGACTGTCAGGCAAACCTTTGACAGGCCTTCATGTTTTCGTGGTAAAAGTTTTGCGGTCTTGTGTGGTCTTAATGATGTGCTTGGTGAATTGAAGCTTTCTGTCAGCTGCCAGCTCTGTGGAGCGTCGAGCAGCTGACATGTTGTTTTAGACATCCACAGGAATCTCAGACAAGAAAACCTGGCTTGTAAAATGTTTTCCACTGGTCACTGTGGACTGCTTGGGATTTTACTCTGACATCCCCTTCTTTTTGATCACGAGAGGCACTTCACGATTCGACTCAATTCTGATTCAGAAGACCACACTGCGACGAAAAAAGATATATGACCAACATTACCACCACCACAGGATGTTTTAGTGCACAGGTGAACAGTGTGATGCGTTTCTTTATGCTTGGCATGTAACAAAGTATTTCACTTTAGTGAAAGCTTATTTTTTCGCAGTGAAAAGGCTGCAGGATGTGTTTCTTGCTCAGTTACCAACTGCAGTGTCTTCACCACAAACCGTCCAGGTGCTGCAATTTTGCTCATCCAAGTTCCTCCTTTAGTGCTCACAGCGAGGTTCTAAATTAACGTTAAAATGAAAAGTCTGACATTTCTCGGTTGATTCAGAATCACCGATATCTGCATTTTTGTGCATTAACAATAGATTTTTTTATATAGTAAAAATTTAAAAGGATATTAAGACGTTTTATTGGGAAGATTAGATTTTTGATTGTGTAAAGTTATATTTTTTACTGCTTTTATCTTCCTTTGTGGTCAGTTTTACTTTAAGTTCTTCTAAAATCTCAGGAACTGATGCCAGTCAGGAGAAATTAGATCTTATATTATGAACACAGTTTAAAATGGCTCTTTTTTTCCCCCACTTGGACTACGACTTTTTTCCCTTTTCTCTTCTTTTGCATCCTTTTCTTTTCTTCTCCCCAGGGCTTATTACAGGGCCGAGCTGTGTAATAGAAATCCTAATGGTATCAGAAAGGCTCACACGATCATGCTAAGATCAATGTAACATGACAGGAGGCTTTTTGGCCAGGTATTTATAGACTCCCCCATTATGGCCTCTCGCTTTCTCTCACGCGGATGATTCATTATGAGGAGAAAATCAAGTTACTTGGAGTGCAAGTGTGTTTGAGGCGTGTGTGTTCAGAGGGAGCAAAAGAGAAAAGTGGAAAATATAGTCAGTGCGTTTTAATACCCCACCTAACCGTATTCAGCCTCCACTCAGGTGTATGTGTGTGTTAGTGTGGACATCTATTACCGTCTTCCATTCCCCACTTTGTGCTTCCTCCGCTTAAAGAACCTACTTTTCTTTTTTTACCAGCACTAAGTCCTGCATACGCCTTTTATAAAGTGAAAGAAGAGAGAATTGGGTCCTTTAGAATTAAACGCCTCACTTAAAGGCGCGCTTTGCTTCACATAGGTGATGCTTCCAAATGTCACCAAGGGAGAGCATTTTGGAAAGAGGGAGCTGCTGGGAGAACAAGTATGAAGGAGTCCAGTCGGCTGAGCTCTATTTATAAACTTCAGGGTTGCTGATTGGCTGCGGCATGCCTGCCCTTGTCTTCATTGGCTGAAAACACATGAAAGAGTCTTGCCTAGATTTTACGCTCAAGCTCACTATCAGACATGCACCTTTCCTCTGTACCAGTTTAGGCATGCATGTGTTCTAATTAGCATGATGCCAGCCCCTGAGTTGTGACTTACAGTACAGACTAACAATATATTTATCCACCTCTATCTCACTCTCTCTCTTTCGCACACACACACACACACACACACCCCTGCACGCACATAAGCGGTAATGTGCTACAAGCTTGCTGAGAGGCATCCCCCTTTCCTACTTCCTCAATGCTCTTCCTTGTATCTCTCTTTCCTTTCATCGCTTCCCCGCCACAAACATACATGCTCCTCCCAATCTCCTTTTTAAAGAAAAGACTTTTAAGACTTGCAGACTTTTTTGGGGGGAGGAAGCTTGGGGGTTTTAGACAATGTGTAGCTGTCAGTGTGTGTGCAGCGCTGTAAATGCACGAGTACATGGAAAATGTTGCGTTTTTGCGTATCCTCCTGTGTGTGTCTGAGGACGTCAAGATGGGGTAAAGGCTTTAGGGTTTAGACGGATGAGGGCGAGGAAGCAGAGGGAGATGAAGGTGTGTGTGTGTGTGTGTGTGTGTGTGTGTGTGTGCGTGTGACGTGGGTGCCTTTAAGAGGCTGTGACGGTGGAGAAACAGCAGTGCTAGCACTGCTTAATTAATCAACATCAAACGGCGGCATTAAAAATGAATGCAACCCGAAGCAACAGTTTGGCTAAAGTGAATTATTCAGGCATGGAGCGTACAACGCTGCCCAACATTCTATTAAGAACTAAAATCTTGATATTTTTCTTTTCTTTCTTTTCCGTTCCCCTGCTTAGTCTCTGTTTGCACCATCAAAGTTTGCTGCTCAGGATCAATGCACGCATTGCCAGGGGGATATTAGGCAAAGCAACTCTCAGCTCACTTCTCGGGCTCTCCTGTTTGAGCACAATGCTATTAGTCTCAGTGCTGACCACTGTTCCGGGCCCTTAGTTCCAAATTAGGGCTCTATTCCTTTTTCCATTAATTGCATTTGAGGAAGTGGTTTTCGGTTAAATGAAAAAGTCGCTGAAGTCGCTGAGATCTTTAGCCTAAGTGAAAATCCATTCGCTTTTCCATTATTTAACTGTAATTTAAGTATCTGATCCAATCACAGGGAATTAAAGTCATGATAATCAACATTTTAATCATGCATTAAGCAGTCGGTGCTGTCCATCGAGGCTCATCCGTCTTCTCTATTAGTTATTCAGAGTAGTCCTTATGTATGATCAAATATTCATTATTTTTGCACAATCCAATTATTTTCAAGTCATGTTACCAAGGAAACCAAAGCTTCTTACCTTACATTTAGATAATAACACAAGATAGCAAGCTTTGAAAAGCTGCAACCTGAGCAAGACATGGTTGTTCACCTAAACTGAGGACAGCCTCGATCTGAGCTGAGATCCTAATGATAACTTTGGAGGAGCAGCAGAAATCCACAGCTTAGGTGGGAGAGTCGATTAATTTGCACTTTATAGTTAAAAAGTTTAAAATTGTGAAAAAGAAAAAAAACATATCCAAGCCCTGTTGATATGTATGTGGTAAACCTACATTTCCAGCTCTAACTCTTCATGCAGTGACAATCACACAGAAACAGCAAACTCATCCAGTGGGAGACTTCTTGATGAAATCCACGCTGTGGATCTTTTATGCCGGTCCATGTCTATGCAGGAGTGAAGTGAAGTGGGGCGCTTGGAAGATAGGATGCAAAGAAGAGGTAGATCAGAAGATCTGCAAAGCGGCAGCCAAGCCAGCAGGAGTTTGTCTGCATTTCTTTCATTTTGTAGCTTTTTCCATCAAAATGTAACAACTTTTTTAATGTGTTAAGCCAATTAGTACTTCCCAGAAAATTAAGCTATTCTACATTTGATTCTAGCTTGATGCATTAGACTGTTTCGTCCTCCATCTTCTTGATTCGTCAGCGAGACGTCCTTCAGAGAGACGCAACACTGAAGGACGTCACCTTAGGTCCTACCATGAAGATTCGTTGCTTAGCTTCATATATGCATTATTTTATTTTATAGCTCAACAGTGTTAGGATAATTTAGCATCATAACTTACTTATTTTATTTTTAATTTTTCCAAACTGTAATGATCTGCTCGCAAATCTTTTCTTCTCAATCATTAAGCACAATCGCCCAGCTACCTGATTAGGTAGTGGCATGCTCTAGGGAAATCGCTTTTGGAAATATTTGTCAAAGCAAATAAGCAAAAGTATAGCCCAGTAGTCTGGGCCTGGGTCTACAGGGTCCATGCGGATGTGATGCATGTGTGTGTTTGTTGTGTGTGTATTCTGCAACATTTTACGCAGCAGTCTACAATATGAGTTCACCTTCTCCCCAGAGTGACAAAATGGAAAACCATGCTGGGTACATGTGTGTGTGTTCGTACGCTACCCATCTCTCCGTTCAGGGAGCTGGAAGTGTACGTGCGCAGTGAGAAGGAAAGGCTAGAGGCTGGAGTGTCTTTCTTTCTTTTTCTCCCTTAGCGAGTGCCTATTTCTAGATCGGTTGGAGGGTCAAGGTTTGGCCACCGATGGAGAAAAGCTTTGCTCCCATTTAAAAGGGAAAAAAAAGCCCCTGCTCTCTCTCTCTCTCTCTCTCTCTCTCTCTCTCTCTCTTCACAAGGAAAAGAAGTTTGAACATGAATCATCCTTTTAAAGACTTAACCCTCTCTCTGCTGCAGGTCTTCTTACACTGATCCTTTCCAAAAACCGATGAGGTGACCGCCAAGTCTAGCTGGTAAAAATGGCGGATAAAATGCACCTCAGATCTGCAGTCAATGTAACCGTTAACCTGCATGGCTATTCACAGAAAAGTGATCCTTGTGGCAAGAAAACGGAGCTTGATATCATGCAGTAACAAAGACACAATACTGTTAAACTCTATATGAAAATATTCAATTAAAGACATTTCAACTGGACAGTTTTGAATGGGTTTATGAAACAGTCTCACCTTGAAGGTGAAACTCGTATTTGGCCAGAAAAAGGAGTACACAGCAGGACAAAGATCCAAAGCACCGAGCCTGCCTCGTAAAGGCAGAAACAAATAAAATGAGGTTTTTAAACTGACCTATTTAAAGTCTGTTCTTAAATCTGACTGAGATGCTTCTGCATTACACCAAACAGTCTGTTAATGCTCGAAATCCCTATAACGGGCTGGAATATGAGAACATTTTTTGACTACCAGTACATTTTAAAATAAAACACGCAGAAACTTTCAGCTGTCATAGTTGCTGTTCAATTTATTGCGTAAGCATCCAAATCGGGCAGACAAATGTGCAAATCGAACCGTTTTACTTATGAGCATGCGAACCTTGGACAATGCTGATTCGAAGCCCGAAAAAAGGACAGAAAGCCAATTGCCCGACATATTTAATATTCACCGTCAGCGTTCATCAATTCAAGGTCGGCCGAAAAGGTTTGGAAATTACTGCTGTGAGAACGCTGAATAAATCACAAAGTAAGCAGAATTTGAATGACAGGCACCACTAACTTCCCAACCGGGTGCCACGTGCAATGTGCAGCCTAATTGCCATTATTACACAAGCTGGCATCACCTGGTGGATATTTGAATAAGTGTGGGTGGCATAAAATTGCCAGAAAAGTCCTGGAAATGACTAATGCAGCCCCCAAGGTGGTAAAATAGGCTGCTGTGTTTGGAGGGCTTTCATTAGGACGGATTTCCCGGCATTAGTCGGTTGCTTTATTTGGGGGTGCAACTAAGGTGATAGTTGCAAGGCCTTCATTTCATAGCAGAACTGGGTGATTATAATATAATGATGAATTTTAATGGTGTATTCAGGCACAGCCTTCTCTCCGACTTAGCTCGGCTCCTGGCAAATAAGATCGAGGGCCTATTTGATGGCGTAAATTCATAACTCTGTGAGGCATTTGCATTGATGCTACTGTGATGGATGGACTCCAGACAGCTGTATGAAAAATATAACTGCGGGACATCTTTTCACAATTTGTCCCCTCATACTTTTAGCTTTCTTCTGTGAGGGGATGGGGGGGCAAAAAAGCCCTCTGCACACAACAGTGACTTTTGAGATGGATGAAAGACTTCTACCATCACAATCACAGTTGCTCCGGGCTCAGTGGAAATTATAACCAAGGTTGAATAATGTTTATGGATTTTTTGTGTGTGTGTGTAAATTGGAGGTGCGCCTCCGTGTGTCCGCATGTGTGCAGAGGCAGTGAGCAGAGGCTATCTGTGACTTCTTTGAAGGGAAAAACAATAAATAAATATATATATATATAAATGAGACTGAAGCATAGAGAGTCGGAGTGAGAGTTGTTTTGGTCATGGTGCTTGAACACTCTGATTAATGCTCATAAAAACCACAGCAGATGGGAAGAGAGAGAATGAAAAGGCTGGGAAGGAAATTTGGGAAGATGGGCACAATGAAAACAGATCATGAGAGGAAGAGAGAGAAGCTGGGAGGATGGGTAAATAGAGGCAGGAGGTGGAAAGGGACACGGTTACACCGAACACATGAAACTGGATGATGACAGAAAGAAAATAAGACACCAAAAAAAACAAGACAATGAATTCTTGGCTGTTGGACTGGATCAGATCGGGCTAACCTTTAAAGCTTGTAGTTATGAAGAAATATGAGAACAAACCACAGCCTGAGTCTGCAACTTTGAATCGAGTAGCACTTAAGTCGCAAAAATTAGAGACTTCAAGTTGGACTCAAGCTCACGCTCTGACGAGTCGAGAGTCGAGATTGGGGATTCAAGTCTCATGAACAGATTGAACAAACAGTTCAATCTGCAAGACAAGAAAATGGCGTCAAACTCAACTTCACATTCATTATGAAATCTATAAGGAAAGACTACGTAACTATCACTCAACACTAAAACATGCAAGAGAAGCTTTCTTTGCAGATGTCATAAACAAAAACATTAATGCTCGAGCTTTATTTGCGACATCTGACAGGCTCACGACCCCTCCTATGACGTTACCACCTGAATTTCTATCTAATGCAGCCTGCAACAAGTTTTCCATGTTCTTTTCAGAGAAAATGTTAAAAATCTGAGGATTAATCTATACATCCACTCTAAACTAGTACCAACGCTGTGCCCAGACAAAACAAAATGACCCAGTTTCAACTACTTAATTATAAAACCATAGAAGAAATTGTAAGTCAATTAAGCTCCAGTTCCTGCTGTCTGAATGTCCTACCCACACATTTCTTTAAGAAAGTCCTGCCTGTCATTGCTAGTGATCTGATCCAAATAGTAAACTCATCGCTCTCATCGGGTGTTTTCTCCCAGCCTTTGAAAACAGCAGTTTTCAAACCACTGATAAAAAAAGAACAATTTGGACAAATCACTACTGCAGAATAACCATTTGGTCGATTCATGTGGATTTGTCCACCCATGTCATAAATGCCTTGTTGTCATGGTAACATGCACACTTTAGATGTTCTGGTTTGGCAGTGTTCAGTTCTAATGCTTAAAAAATCAGGAGGTATACAATATCAAATGCTTCTGATGTTGCATAATTAGAGCATGAAATTGAGGGTACGCTGAGGCCTTCTTTAAAAAATCTGTGCCCAGCATCTCTGCCGACGTCTCTTTTTTTCTTTTTTTTTTTTTATTGCAGACGTCTGCCTTCCTCCTGGGGTTTAATTCAGGTGGTGTTCTTCTCCTCTTCATCAGTCTGCAAACTTGCTGTTAAAAACCTGCTGCCACGTTTGCACTGATGGAGAGCATGCAGGAGGAAACTCGCGTCATATTTCATTTCTGTGGTTTTCCCCAATGTCCAGTCAGTGTTTTACTTTTGCTTCCTTGCCTGGTTTGTCCTTCTTCTACTTTCACACACTTATTTTTATTCCTGCTTCATTTAGTTTCTGGTGTGGCATGTAGTGGTTTCTGTGTTTTTTTTTTCTTACACTCATTAAATCATGTTTTGATAGATTCAGTCATTTTATTTATTAACAATCTAGCAAGAGAAACGATTTCAGGTCTTTTATTATATTAAAATGTAAATGATTGAAATAAAAGGAACTGGTCATCATGGTGGACTGGCTGTTTACACTTGTAAGTCACATTCACAGCAGTAACTCTAGTTAATATAAGTCACTGTAAAAAAATATATTTTCAAACAATATCGTCACTATTTTTGCATTCTAAAGATACGTTTGGTTTCTTTGGAAACATTTTTTCACTTTGCACTTATAGTAAGTAATACACACTCTTATGACAAAAAATATCTTTCTTAACTAGGAATGTTAACTATGGGCTATTAATTAACTTTCTGAGTTTGATGTAGCATCACAATAATGACCACACAGATACTCCTTATATTGAAAACAGTATTAATTTACTTTGAGTTGTTTAAAAAAAAAAGAGTTTATCTTACTCTGTCATGCACTGTCAACTCCGACAGATGGACTTTATGTTGTTTTTTTTTGTTTAAAATAATATTTCTTTTGTTTCTTGAGAAGCATTTGTCTGTAAAAGTGAGTGAAAATATCACTAATAGGGTCATTAAGAAATAATTTTATATTTATTTTTGTCAGATGTTGACAAAGTTCTGGATCAGGTCCATTAAAAATTACATTTTCAAAAAATGTCGCAACTGGGAGCCTGCACCTTAGCATCTTTACATTTCTAAAACATTATTTGTCATATTTGAATGCATTACCTTAAGGAATCATTTAAAAACTTTTGGGGAAAATTTAAACCCATTTTGTTTCTCTTCTCAAGACTCACTGTGGTGTGACCCCCACAGACACTGAGCCCTGACTTGTCCCTGGTAAAAAGAACTTATAACCATCTCTGTTGCATCCTCAGTTTTACATTTATAGTTAAAGAAGAATACTGCAGAAAATAGGTCTATTAGGCATCTAAATCCTATTACGATCTGGTTAAGTTAATCTACTAATGCAGCTTACTTATGTAGCCTTTTAGGCGATTTAATGCAAGTCTTGATTAAATCTTCCTACTTTTGAGACACTTCATAATCTCTGTCTCCATTGCTGCTCCCCCGTCAGTTTCAAGCAACGCTTCCAATCTGTCATTGTGCAAAAACCCATCGCAACAAACTTTTTTTTTTGCTTCACACAAACAAGTGCAGGTTTTCCCTCTAAAAAAATATGATGTGACAAAAGCACTAAGGAGGATTTTTCCAGAGCAAGTCAAGTCTGATGTGGTGAATTTCAAATGAAAACTAATGTGCCGCATTGGGGACTTCAAACGACTTTGAACAGACTTCTAAAAGAATGACACCCTCTGTTTTTTTATGGCAATGCGTCACGAGTGAGTCATACGCTAAAACTTAGCAAATTATTGCAACTCGCAAGTATTCAGCTGGGTTTACTGTGAGGGGCATAACTCATCCTGGAGGTGGAACTTTACAAAACAAATGTAAAGTTTCCTGTTAAGCTCACAGCTCAGACAGAAGCCAGATTCACTTGGTTGTCAAGGTGAGCATTTGTTCTCAAATGAGTTGTTACCTTGAAAGTAGCAAATGTGACATCACCTGCATGGCCCCAAAGAGTTCAAAAAATTTCCCCATTCAAAAGGTGCTGTGTGCTGCGCCTTTCGTCAAGCTGACTTCCACCAGGTCCTGACAAAGGGAACGCATTTTTATGTCCAAACTGGTTACGTTTCACACACACACACAAAAAAAATCTACTTTTTCGTTGAAATCACTTCTTCATTCCACAGTCAGCAGTCAGGTCAGAGCATAAAGTTTAATGTGACTCATTTGCTTTAATGTCAACTTAAGCAAACACTGTTTCTTGAATTCATTATTAAGATCAGTGGTGTATTTTTTATGTTTTGGCTTCTCCCTGTTAACATTTTAATCATCCGTGGAAGCAAATATGCGAGCAACCTTAAAAATATACTATATTTACAAAAAAACTCTAAATCAGAAATGTATAACATGATCTTATTGCTTTTATTTAAAAAGCAAGAATATCCCGAACTGATGCTAAAATTACAGAAATTATTACTGCTATATTAATGGCAGTAATTATAATTACATATTATCTATGGCCTTTAATTTTCTTCATTTTGGCTCTGAATCACAGACTTAAGCAATCTCAAACTTAGCATCAGGTTTCAAGAACTTTATGTTGCACATGCTTTTTGGGGTTCTGATATTTAAAAATTAATGCAGGTTTAATAAAGTGATAGCATAAGGGTAATTAGTTGCTACTATCTTCTCAGATAGTGAGCCTGGAGTTGGTTCCTTAGCAGATTTGCCACTTGCTGGTCGCCAGCTATAGTTGTGGAAGGACGCTTACCTTACTTATGTTAGAAAGAGACTTTCTTCTTCTTACCAGAGAAAACACTCACTTTCATCAGGAGTTGGTGCGCTAACAGTCACATTCGTTTATTTTAATATCACTCATCACAAACCAAAGGCACCACATATTAGCCAATATTTTTTATTTTGCTGAATCCATAAGAACCAATCCCAACTTAGGTCTGACAATCTCAATATGGATTCGATTAGAAAAAACTAACTCTGGTAGTGATCAGATTGGAGGTCACAAAATCCTGTAGTAATAAACTGAGCAAAAAAAGAGTTTTAGTGTTGTAGTGTTTTTTTTGTTTTGTTTTGCTGGAGTTTTTCATTAATTTTCTAAACCAACCATGATTTCCACAACCTCAACACAATCAACAATCTACTGTGCTGTTTTTATGCTTATGCTCAGACACGGAGGAGGTTGAACTCAATGTTTGGAGCAAGACTTATTCCCACCACCTGGTGATATTCAAAGACTGATGGTGTTTTAAGAATGTCTTAAACGCTGTTTTGTGGATTCAGCAGAAAATATCGACCGAAAGCATCTCTCTGCAATGCATTACCCCCATTAACTCTGTGAGAGGTGATATCAAACTAAAGAATGGTACTTTGGTTGTTAAAAGAAATTCTGATTCTCCCGTTTTGAAAAGAGAAGTGTGCTGTGCAGCTGCCTTAAAAAAGTGAGCGCCTACTTTAGAGACAAACTGAAATACAGTTTATTACACCATAATAAAGTAATCCAGTTTGCAAAAAGTAGGTCACTATCATACGCCTTTCCCTTCGAAGAACGTAGCTTCGTTTAATTCACAGTGCACATCATTTTACTCAGCTTCAAGCACTTTATAATTACAAAAATACAAAATCAATGAGAGTTGCTTTAAAAGTGTGTATTACACTGCTGATTTTGTAGCATTTGATTTTTTTTTCACAAGGACTTAATGAGGCAGCAAAGGGTCCTGTCTGAGGATAGTTCCACAAAGAGCATATGCAAAAGTGTGCATAATCTTAATGAAATGAAATCCAGACAGGGAAAATATAATTTTTTGTGGAGGGGGGGTATGAGGTTTAGAGCGTGGAAAAAGAAGAAACATTTCAAAGAGAGAGGAGAGCAGACGGGTGGGGGTTGGAATTTTGAGAGATCAGTAGCAGGCAAGACGATGAGAAAAGAGGGTTTGGGCACAGTGGGATTACTCCAAGATGTGGTGAGTGGGAGACAGGAATACAGAAAGACAGCGAGAGAAGAGACATGTTGACAGCATCAACTCTTTTATATTTTCTGTGAAAAATGAAGAGGCAAGAGACATCCTACTGTTTGATTTGCAGCAAATTGAGGTTATATACACTATATTAAATAAACTGGGGGGGCAAAAAACTGGGGGTACTTATTAAATCTCTTCTCTTCCGTAATAAAAACACATATTATAAAACGTCATTGTATGAATTATGTTGCCAAATAACTTTTGTGTTCTTTTTCCACACATGCAGCACTGCAAACCTGGAAATCAAAGATGGTCATAAGTCAATAGAAACTTTAATTCCAGGAGTTTACATAATAGTGGCTGTCGCAGCAATGACCTATCAAATTTACACAAGGTCAGACCGTGACTTGTTTAAAAAAAAATCGACAGAGTTGCAGTCAAAAAGCATATTTAGTTCAGAATGAACGTGGCAGACTGCATTGCTCAGGTAAAATAAAGCTGAATCTGACAATTTGGTGATATTTTACCAATAAACTCTGATTTATTTACAGTTCCTCCCTTAAACATTTTCACATGTTGTCTCGTTGAATCCAAATACCCCGTTGAATATGAGAATAATTCAGTGTGATGGACAAACAAAATATACAGAATTATTGCAAAGTTCAGGGGAAAAAAGAACAAATGTGCTTTTGTATTTGCCCCCTTTAAATCTGATGCGCCTAAATAAAATCTTCATCAAAGAGTAAAGTACAGGACAACATCCCCAGATGAAAATAGCAAAAGTTATCAAAATACTTGAGACTAAGTTAGAAGTGAAACATCCAGCAGGACAACAACCATTAACATACAGACAAAGCTATAACGGCGTAGTTTGGATCAAAGTATTTCCATGTGTTAGAAAGACTCAGATCTAAATCCAGTTGAGAATCCCTGGTAAGATTTGAAAACTGCTGCTCTCAGACATTCAATCTGACTAAGCTTGACTGTTTTTTTCCCAACTCTAAAGAAAGGGGAAATTTACATTCTCTGAAAGTGCAAAGCTGACAGAGCCTCAAAAGACTTGGGGCCCGGAAGGGTGAATAATACATTTTTTCGTCGCAAAAAGATTCGAAAACCATGTGCCGTTATTTCTTCCACTATGCAATTATGCGTCACTTTGTGTAGGTCTGAAATAGGAGATCCTGACGAAACAAATTGACATGTCAAAAAGAGAAAAGAGTATAAAAGGACACAAAAACTTTCGGAGGACGCTATATGTGACAACAAAGTCGAGATGTTTGACTATCATGAAGAGCCCCGGTTTTTGAAACTTACCACATCATATCAGCACAAAAGGCGCACTGCAGCTGATAAGCACAGCATTGGAGGGCTGATTATCTGACATTGTCTTCCAGCAGCAGGATCTGAGCCCCTTGCAGACACAGAGTTCACCATGAACTCCTCTATATATTAAAGTTTCTCAGAAAGGAATTTGAAGCCACCTGTTTGACAGCTGAAGCTTGACTGAAATTGGGTCATGCATCAGGACAGTGATCCCAGGCACAGCAGGAAATCAATGGGAAGAAAGACGGATAGATATATACTTTATCGATCCCATGAGGGAAGTTGTTTTCACCACAGTGGCTGGCAATAAAATAACCATCCATAAGGCAAAAGACAAAAATAACATACAGACAACAGTCAAAAACCAGCGACATCAAGATTAGCAAGAAAAAGGATTTAAAAGTCTTTTAAATATGGATGCAACAGATTTTTATAGCTAATGTGTAGAGATCTGAACTGAAATGTCAACCTTTTTTTATATAATTTACATTTATAAATGTTTTTTTGTGGCAACCAAGTGGCAGTCCAGATCAGTGGAAATGCAGAAGAAGAACCTTCAGGGCACATGTGTCAAACTCAAGGACTGGGGCACAAATCTGACTTTTTGTGTGGCCGTCAAGACTCCAGGGGCCAAATTATATCAGCCAGTCCTCCAAATTCCTGTGATTGTGAAAATTCACATAAAAATCAATAGATTCCCACTTTTTTTTTCACTAATGCATAACTGTAAATTTTCCATTAAAATGGGCAAAAACATTGGGTTTAGAAGGCACTAACTCCCTCCAGTAGGTGGCAGTATTTTGTACTTTTACAACACAGCCGCCTCAGCCTTACTTGGTGTCAAATTATTAGTCTGTGATCGATGTGATGATTAACAAAGTCACAATTACCGTCATACATAAATGTAAACATTGTAAAAATCCTTGAAAATATTTCTAAATTAACTCCACAAAATTTGTACTTTTATTGCCCAAAGAATCTCAAAATCCTAGAAGGACTGAACAATGTGAAAAGATGCTTCATTTTAAGAGCTACTTAAAATGCAGAGACAGCTATTTGCTAATATTTAAATAGTCTGCTAATGGGTTTTATCAATACATTCAGGATGTATGTACATCCTGAATGTTTAAGAACATTCAGGATTCAGGATCTTGTTTTGGCCCAAAACGAAAATGAGTTTGACACCTTTAGGGAGCTCAACTTAAACAGTTAACATGATATTAACTTATGAATTCAGCTTTGTTCTTACTAAACATTGCAATTATTCAGGAGTTTTACACGATTTTACTAAAGTAAATGTTAAACATTTTTTCTTACATTCTACAATGTAAAACCCTGATCTGAAACTGAACTGAAATGCTTGATTTTCTTGAGAGATTCAATCCAGGGAGGCAAAAGTTCACCTCAGAAACGTCAAACTCCTTCCAGAATGAATGATTCTTGTTGTGAAGAAAGTAGGTGATTCTCGAGAGATTCCCTGACAATAAAAGTGTCTGTTCTGGTCCGCTCCAGCATGTGTATTGCCTTCCAACAGAATCTATCCCCACATTTTCTTTTTATTTCATATTCATTTCAAAAACAAGCATCATGTGTTTGTTTCCCTCATGTGTTTCTATGTAAGAACACATCTAATAAGGAGAATCACCTCCTTTTGACTTCAGATGTGGAAGCAGCTCCAGACCTTTGTTTGTGCATAAAACAAACCAACAAGCCTCTTTGATTATTCTTCACACAGTTACTCAACTAGTCCTCCAGCTTACAGTCAGTAATGTTTGTGTACCTTTCAAACTGAGGTTTTGTGGTGAAATAATGATGTTGCAGCTCATGTCGCACATATACAATAGAGCCATTATCGAGCAAAACACAAGACAAGATACAGAAATACTTTCTAAACAGGTATGGAAAGTTTTAATCAGTCACTGAAATAAATGAATTTATGTTTCAAAGCAACATTTGTGTAATGTTAAATGAGTTTCCATTAGAAACGTATTACTTCCTGCAAACTCCCTTTAATTTATTCCCATGTTTTATGAAGATCTTCTTTCACATATATAGGTTATTTTGTAAGATTGTATAAAAATAAGCTACATTCCTGTTAAGTATTATTTTAGAAAGTAGCACATAATGTTCTGAAAGTAAAGAGCAAGTCCAGCGATTGTCCAGTAAAACTTAAAATTTAAGTCACTCCATTAGTAAGGACATTCACATTCAATAAATATTGAATAAATTATAATGTGCTGCAATAAAGCTTGTGTGCCAGATTAAAAGTACATAATAAAAGTGAATGGTCTGAATTTACTTTTATTAATAAGCACTTTTCTCAATGCGCTTTACACTGGAGCCACATTCATTTATTAACACCAGCAACACAGATCGGTTGGATCAATTCCTTACCTCGACGCACACAGACATGTGAAGAAGAAGGCTGGAATTTAACCTACGACCTTCCAATTTCAAGATGTCTACTTTACTAACTGGGCCGCAATCAAAAACAACAAACTTTAAGAAGGACACAAACACTTCAAGCCCAGATTTTTGTCTTCTTTGTGGCCCTGATGTAGTATTCTTAGGTCAAATATCACGGTTTCATAAGTTCTAAGTGAAAATCATCACAATAAAGAAATAAAGGCTTAAAAATAAAGGCTTAAAAACCAAATTTTGCATAACATTAATTTAATGTGTTCCACTTGGTGAATTAAGTCACAGAAGTTAAATTCTTTAATATATTGAACAAGACTGTATTGTATTTGTAGTTGTGGTCTATTTAATTGTTATTTTAACACCAGAATCGTCTATGCCAATTTCAACCAACAGCAATAAACTCTGTTGTGGAGTGGACATTAACATTTTAGAGTCTCTGGCTCTAAATTCAAATTTCGCTGAAACCAAGAGATGGAACAATGGACAAAAAGAGAATAGGAACAAAATGAGAGTGGAGAGTGAACATTTTGAGGAAGGAAAAAGAGGGAGACCAACATAAAGACAGATGCACTGTGAGCAGAGGAAAGGGAATGCTCGCTATTAGCAGCAGACCCCGCTGACCTTCACTCTGTCTTGAACCACATAACAGTCAGCACATATGGCTCCACTTAATGTGCCGAGACATGAGTAAGTGTGTGCGTGTGTTTGCTGATGTAACCGTGTGCGTGTGGGTTTTCTAAATCTGATCTACACGGGCAAGTGAGACTACTTGTTCTGGTGTGCATGCCTTCTTTTCTCGTTTGGCGTTTTGCAGTTTGTTTAATTGTGCGTCAACATACGGAGCTGCATCTATATGTTTGCATGTGTGTACATGTGGATGCATGTGTGAGTCTACAAACACTATGTGCTCCTTAATTGGACTCCATTCAAGTGTTTAATTACTCATTAGAGATGCTGCATAGCAATCCATACACCCGCTTCCCCCATACTTTCTCTCCTTATGCCCAGCGTGACTTCCAGCCTTCAGAGGCTCAAACACTTTGACCTAAACTACATGGATTAGTTCTCCTTGTCAATCTGGATCAAGCCATCCACATTAGATGGAGATACACCAGCCAACTCGTGACGGCAGCACAAGACGGACAGTTAATAAGTCAGCCTGATTGACACTGTTCCAGCTTGTCCGTGTGTACGATCAGTCATTTCTGCATGCAGTCATGCAGGTGGTAAGATAATGGGCCAGTCAGTCAGCAGGCCAACAAGCTAGAAAATCTTTCTACAGTCTAAGGTCAGTTGTGCAGCCATGTTGTTGCTGTTTATTTGTCAAGTTCACAATGACTGAGTGGCATTCAGACCAGAGCTAGGCAATGTGGCTCAAGAACATATCACAACATCAGCATTTCATCAGTCAATATTGATGATTATAGATTTTTTGTTTGTTTTAAATTTCCAAAATACTGACAAACTGATGACGTATCTTTACTGTTTAATCCACAGTTTCCTTTTGAGGTAATTGTCTCCTTTCGCTCCACACTGTTGTTTTTTTATGCAGTTATGTTTAAGTAATCCGTAGGTAACGCCTGTTACCTAGCAACGGCCTGAACAGGTAACAGGCTGTTAGCTGTTCATAGGTAACAGGTAACCTATGACCTTTAGCAACCTAGCAACCTAGTTGCAACCTAGCAACCTAGTTGGATGCTAGGTTGCTGTTACCTAGGTAACCAAAGAGAGTGAGTTAGTTGATGCCTCCCTCCTTGCTTAGCTGGCAATGAGAAGTTGACCCCTCGTCCCCCAGAATGCTGTGTGGTTATGAATTGGAGTTTATTGAAATTATTTATCATTCCATAGGAGATATTTTCTATTGATATTGTTGATTTATTTTCTAGCCCTTCTTTAGACCATAAATGTCAATGTATTTTTTGTTTTATTTTGTATTATTTTTGAGACTTTCTTTTCAAGCCCAAGCTCAGTAAGATTAATCAGCTTCCTTGTTCCTTGTTCCTACTAAAAAAATCATTCACAAAGCATGACAATGCCACCATCATGATGATTTTTATGGGGCACACATTCAGTCCATTTTGGTCCAGCCTCTTTCCACACATTCGATGTGTTTTCTACATGGCAGAATGCAGAATTACTGCCACTTTTTCATAAAGGAGGGATTTGTGAAGTTCATGATTAACAGTTGTCCTGATGGAAGATTCTCCCACCTGAAGTGTGAATCTCTGCAGCTCCTCCAGAGACATCATTGGCCTCTTGGCTGTTTTGTGTTAATGCTCTCCTTACCTGACCTGTCAGAGTGTGTAGATAATCATGTTTTGGTAAGTTTTCAGTTGTTTCATATATATGTTTTGCTGATGGATTGAACAGTGTTATGTGAGATTTGGCCTTATAAACTCTTCTTTAAACATTTGTTCTGGTTGGCGAGCACAGGTTAAAAAGCTGAAATGAAACACACAGAAAACAACAGAGTCTATGCTGAGCCACATTACTATTAACTTAAAACTTTTTATCACTGCCTAAGCTCATCTGAAAAACATCCTGGATCACAAAGAAGGGATTTTGTAGCTTAGCTTTCAGAAGGCAAACAGCCTGAGAAGCTGTCCGTATCCAGTGGTATGATTTTTTAAAAAATCATATCTTATAAAAACCTTGGTCCTACAGTCGACTGACAGTGAAGAAAAGTTCGCCATTTTGTCATTAAAACTGCATCGTGCGGCGTAAAATATGAATGAGCATTGATAGAATAAAAAATGTATCAGCCACTTCCATCTTTAAACATTGATTCTTTGAATGCGTGACATTCCTTTAGCCTCCTATCGAAAGATTCCAGTTGGATGTGCTGCACACTGGTGCTTCATCCGGGGAGACGCTCTGAGCCAACCTTGTCGATACCAATTCATGACCATTCCTGTTTACGCGGTCGACAAAAACAAAGCCGGTCCTGTGTCCTGCAGAATGCCCCTCTCAAAACAAGGGGACCGATATAGGCATATCATGCAGCCTGTCTGTCAGCCTGTCAGATGCACCGCCAAACCTCACCAGAATAACTTATCCCGCATGTCCATCCATCAGCGGATTTGTCAGTCTTTCTCGCTCCATCCGTCCAGCTTTGAGTGTATTCTGTCTCTTCTCTTTTAGGGTGTGTTTTAGCCACACGGTGACAATCTGTCTTCAGTTTGAGGGGAAGCAACATTGTATATGCATGTAGGACAAGGAGCTTGTATGCAAACACACTGTATGTTTGTGAATTTGTCAGTGGCGTAAGAGGTGCTTAATCCACAAAGGTGGTAAAGGGGTTATGCTTTCCATCTTGGAGAAATGGATAATAACCTTTCGGAAACAGTGAGTGTCACCACAGTGATCTGTGTGTGACATTAGTCATAGTGACAGAAGTGGAACTTGTCAAAATGGCACAACTTGAGCTCAGCAGCCGCATGCTGATTTATTTATTTATTTATTTATTTTTGATGGATTCGCGTGTATGCCTGCAGGATCGTGCGTACATTATGTTATGCGTTTGAATTATTTGCTGCTATTTCCTGTTGTTTGGCTGTGTTTACACAGAAGTCGGGATCAAGAGCTGATTTACATAATTAAACATGTGCATCTGTGCTCACAAATTCCAGGATTTCCCAGTGTGGTAACTTGGTTCTTCAGTACAACACATCTGTCGATAGATTTTGGCAGAAAATGTGTCATGTGATGTACTGTTTCAGTGAGCTTATCTTATTAGAGTCATGTGCAAATATGTATGTATGTATCTTTCTGAGAGGGTTTTTGAAAAGAGAGGCAATTTTTTTTCCCACCTCTCTTCCCCACATATGAGGGCATCAGCAGCAATGCGGCAGGGGGGCACCGGCAGAGACAACACTATCGGAAAGGAACACTTCACGCTGGGAGAAAACTCTGCAAGACGGAGATGCCGCTCTCTGTCTCTGTGTGTGTGTGTGTATGAGCGTGTATGCTCGTCAGTCATTTTAAACATTCAAACAGAACAAACAGAGAGAAGAAGACGGACCGGCAGGGGGCCCAAAAATACATTAATGCAGAAGGAAAGTTAAGACAGAGGGGAAAAGTGAAGGAAAACACAAGGGGGGCGATGGGAATCATGAAGACCAACCGAGATGTTGAGCTGCTCCTGAAGGGATTCTGATTGAGATAGGAAAAAAAAAGTTCAGAGAAAGAGCAAATGAAGCTAGCAGATAAGGATGGAGGGGATGAAAATAAAAGAAAGAAAAAGCGAGACAGGAGCAGATGAAGATGGAGAGACAGAAAACAGAGAGTAATGTGGACTTAATTTGGGAAAATGACTGAAGCCGTGGCGCAGCAGACTGAGACAGCAGTGTAACCGAGGCTAGTTAAAGACACACACACGGTGCAACAGCTTGCGCTTTCTTCCTGCCAAAAGGCCAAATGAGGGGAAGCTGTGCATGTTTCATGTGCTGAATAAGTCATACAGCCAATAATAATGCCGTAGTCTATTTGTGCTGGTATGTGGCAGAGAGCAAACCAGATGTTTGTTTCCGCCAGATAGAGAACAATGAGAAACTCTGTGCTGGCGCAATATACTACCAACTACATCTAAGGGTTGGAGATGAATAAATAACAGAATGTTTTTTTATTTTTCTTTGAACAATATCTCACGCAACTTCATTGTGGAAGTTGCGTAGAAGAATTGTCCAAATGTTCAATCAGCAAGTGAAACTCATTGCTTTTTTTAATCCTGTACAATGGACACAAGTCCTTCCTACAAACCATTCTTCAAAAATGTAGCCACCTGGAAGAGTTGTTGGATTTTCCATACATGCTATCTTTTCTGGGAATTAAGAGCACTGGCCTTTTTTGAGATCTTTAAGGACTCAAATTGGGTTTTTTTTTTTTTATGTAAATAAAAATAAGCAGTAGCCAAAAGCATACGATGACTGATTCTGTGGCTACAAAACACTGAACATATGCATCAATCATAACATAATGCAGTGGTTCCCAAAGTCTTTCCTCGAGGCCCGGCATTTTGCATGTTTTAGTTCTCTCCCTGGTGGTAGTAGCAACTTTTCAGCTTGTCAATGTTCTTCTTAGGCCTTCTAATGAGACATCATTTGATCTAGGTTGTTAAACCAGAGTTTTTTTGTTTTAAAGAGATTTGTTTTTAAAATTTTATCAAATTACTTTTAAGTTTTAAAAAGCAATGAAAGGGTGATTTTGATTTGTTTATCTTTTATACCTAAAATATGATGATATTTGTCCTTTACAAAAAAAAAAAGAACTAAAGTAAAATGTGAGAAACAGAAGTAAGCGAAATGTCTCCCACTAACATATTGAGGCATGTAACTTGTAGTTGATTCTAAAATAAAACCTCTACCCAAATCTTATGTACTCACATGAAAATATAAGATAGCCTTTTAAATAATGCATCAATATATGCATGTAACAACGTGCTATTATGCAATTATTAATGAGTTGAAAGTGGAATTTGTCAGCTGGGTATATTGATTTTTTCAAAGCCAAAGCGACTGGATCCGTGCGCTTTCTCCAACCCAGTTAGGATTTCAGCCACATTAAAGCAAAACAGCACAAACCAAGATGTCCTTTGCAAAGTTATACCAGTTTAAATTTAATCTTTCTTCCAATCATTGTAATCTTGCCTTACCCATCAGAGTCTGGGGATATCAGGCTACGACACAGCATGACTTTGATTGATAACCACAGTTGTGAATGCAACCTTGCACTTGAGCGCGTTATTTTCCAGCCACGCTAATAACATAACCTTGAGCCTAATATCTGTTTGAAGGGATGTTTGTCCAAAGAAGACGATCTTTCAAAAGTTTATTTTAAGTATGCAGACAATCACTTTCATCCACTTGACTTTTTTTTTTTTACCAAAATCTCTCAAGCATTTAGGCTGACTGAATTTTTTTTTTTCTCTAAGTCCGAAGCATGAAGGGCAAATTAGTGGCAGTGACAGAGGGAGATCAAGTGAAGCCGGAGAAAACAAGAAAGTAATGCATGGGGACGGAGTTAACATAGTGAGGGAGAGAGAAACGGAGAGAATGAAGGGAGAGATGGAGAGAGGGAAAATTCCTTTGATGTGTTAGTAGATCCAGCCTTCTGTTTAGCACGCAGGAAGGCATAGTAAATATCCAATGCTCCACCAAGCATATGCTTTGATCACGGCCATGCTGAGAGATGATGTTGATGACTGAATACTGGAGAGCAGCCACTACACTCAGATTAACACATAGTTAGTACTGTACATGGAAAAACAAAGAGAAAAAAATATATTTAAGCGTGTTTCCACTTCTCGTCTCTCAGTTCCTGTAACAGCTCAACACTTTCAAGCAAGCTCGTTTTGTTTCGTAATATTCGCCGCAGCTAAACCGGTTTATCAAAAGCAGCCGAGAAGTAAAAGGCAAACGCCAAATTCTCCAGCTGCAGTACAGAGGATGAAATTCCTGTGGAAATGTGAGGAGAATCTGGGACATTGGGAGATTAGATGCCAATGAAACCACAGTTTACACTCCAACAATGTGAAATGGGAAAAATGCAAAGAATGCACTGCCATAGTCAAAGCTCAATCAAACACAATGTTCGGTTTTTCTGGCTATAAATCACATTCTGATTCATAATTTTTAAAAAAGTAATTTGAAGATCAACTTGCATAAAACTCATTAAAAACGTACATATGACATTCCTGCCACTGGAGTTTAATCTGCTTTGGTTTTGAAGCAAAACCAAAGCAGATGAAATAACAAATAAACTGAAAAATACCTGTAAAAAAAGTAACTGTGACGGTACCAGGAGAATTTTTCTCTGCTTATCCCATTGAACAAGCATTAAGGACATTTATGGATTTAAAGTGTTCAACAAAATCTTGATTTTTACACCAGTTGTGAAATATTCATTTAAGCACAAGATTGATGCACCAATATGAATATTTGGGTCAATATCAATATCCAGTATTAAAATTGCTATTATGGTCAATAATATAAGAATGTTCCTGCTCTTTCAAAGCAACGCTGCTGCTACTCTGCTTCAGCTAGCAGCCAAAAATCCTGCACTGCATCACTGTCACATGTGCAAACAAACACCACATGGCCACATTAAGACAGACATAAAGTGCATTCGCTTACATGATGAAAACATAAATAGTCACAGTAAATAACATGGAGTTGATCCTCAAATATTCAAGAAATAACGACTGGTCAATTATTTGTACAGTTTGGATCATTGGGTTTTCTGCATTTTATAACCCCTGACTAATTTGTTCGCATTTCCACAGGTCCAAAACACACGCTTTTGCTCATCAAAAGAAGCTCTTGCTCTCCAATTCCTACACTGCTACACACACACACACACTGAGGATAGCTGTTTGAGAAGGAGCCATGAAGGAAGCGTGAGTGCTTTCCCATGTCTTTTTTGGCTGGTGCACTGTGTGTGTTTAATTCTGAATGACACACAGCCTGAGAAGACAAGATGGAGGCTGTGGGACACACAAGCCTGTCGTCGCATCAACATGTGCTGCTTAAGATCTCCGAGTGCAGTGACACCCCAGCATTGGGCACAAGAACACGCACGAACACGCACACACCCGCACACCCCCACATGCAGTTTCCCAAAGCCTTGGTGGATTAGGGATGCAGACAGTGTCAAAGCAGCAGGCCAGAGCGCTTAGTGGCTTAATGCGACCTAATGTATCCTGGCACATTAGCCCCCTTTTCGAACCTAGCATCCTCACTAATCGAGACCCACTTTACCAGGCCACCATTTACTCAGTCGTGGTAGCAACACACACACTTAAATTCACAAGGGCTAATGCAAAATGGCTGTCATCCCTAAAGGTATCATTGGACGATCGATAGGCGAAGAACATTTTCCTCAGATGGAAAACCACAGTTGTTAGAATTAAAACAAAACACAAGAAAAAAAAACTCCTCCTCCATCTGGCCTCCACCTTTAATGCAATCTCATTACCCCATGTTTCCGAGTCCGCTCCCTCCCCTCTCTGTCTTTTTCTTCCTATTTTTTCCTCTTTTGTCCTCACTCCAGGCATATTTCCATTTCTCCTCTGCCTGTTTCTTTTGTCTTTTTCCCGTCTGTTCTTTCCTTGAAGTGCTTTTATTCTCATTCTGTGCATCACACTTGCTGTTTCTCTCCATGCCTTTCCCCTTTAGTAGTTAATCAGACTTGATTGGGAGCAGAGAGACCCGAGAGGAGCTCCCCGGTGGATCAATGCCTCTAAATGATCTGCTCAAGGATCCCTTTAGAAGCGGCGGGCTGTGCTCTGATAGGGCACCGAAGCATGAATGCGCTCATTTCACATCTAACTCACTTCCTGATTTGCCCTCTGGGAGAGAGACAGGCCTGCCATTATGGGGATAATTTGTCCCAAAGCTAAATATCCCGCTAACCAAGAGAGCTTAGGCTAAAATGTCTTCATTCCAAGCAATCAATTACTGCCAAGGTGAGGAGGAAAATGATGAATTTGTTTAAAAAAACTCAATTTTGCGTGTGTGCACGGACCATCTGCGGTGGCGAGATTGCCCCGAAAAAAAACCGTCTTTGTTTATGCTCATTTGGTTGAAGATGCTTTCCCGCGTCTCAAATTTGTCGAGCTTTGCGAAACAGGATTTGATAATCTGCCATAGCTTAAATCTATTTGATGTGGTACATTTGAAATTAAATTGATCTTGTTGCCACGGAGAGAGACGGCGATAATGACAAACACCGGGAGAAGCGGTTGCAGCGGGGGGGGGTGCGCATGTCCACCAAGACATTTGATATTACACTGATTAATTTAAACTTGTTCAAGATGTTACATAATACACTGAAGAATGTTTCAAAGTTATTTCACTTCTGTGCCAATTAGGAAGAATTGACACAGTTGGTCAATTCTTCCAACTATGTCTGAAATCAAAGTTCGGACATAGACAAATTTTGTTAGAAGTCCTAATAATTCCTTTAAAATAAAATTAACTATCTTTTCATAACTTTCTTAAAACTTCTAATTAATAAGCAGCGACTTTCTCTTTTTCTGGGTGATACTGTGAATATGATGTGATACAGATACTTAAAACTTTTTAGCTACGTATATTTATTGTGCCACCAAACATAGTAAATATGATGGCAAGGGAGACAGTCAAATCTTCAAATGTCACAGTCAGAGAACAGCATCAAAGAATGGCGTCTTGGGGACACAGTGTCTCAATAACAACTATCGTTAGATGCTGTCTATATGCTAAACAGTTGTTTGGAACAGATGTCATGACAAATTTAAACTTAAGGAGTTTACTAAACTCTCCTATTATTATGAACTGTGTGCTTAGGTCAGATGAGGACTTTGTGTGGCCTGTACTTGAGCAGAGCTTTTTCTAGTGCAGAGGACTCCATTGTGCTTTATGCTACGCTGAAGCAGGGTTCCTCGCATCACTGCCTTTGGACCCTCTAATCAACACCACTAGGCAAGGCGGGTGAAGTGCCTTGCCCAAGGACTCAAAAACAAATAAAACGGAGCGGGATTTTGAACCGGCAGCCCGCCAATATTGGACAAACTCCTACCGCCATCATAACAGTCACCCCTTTATGTTTGTCACTCTTGATGCCCTCAATCTTTGAATTCTGAGCATGAGTATTGGAATCAAAGGTTTTGTGCTACTTCAGCATGTTACTCTGGCTGTGAAATTGTCCCTTTTTTCCTTCCTTATTTAGTTTTAGTTGTTTGACTCAGAATGTCATTTCCATACTCTATTAACCAGAAAGTTGGTCAAACTGTCAGTTTCACTTTCATTTTCAAGCATCTGCATGCTGAGGTGATTAGCTCACCGTCTGTGCTTGACGGTCAGCACAGACAAAGCCTCTTTATAGTGTGCACAAAATAATATTATTGACTCATTGCTACAATATCAGAATATCAGCTGTGTAAACACTGCATATCTGTTGATCAAATTAATATGTGCAAAGTGTGAAATGTGTAGGATGGTGATGCTGGAGCAATTAGCTAATAAAAGCTTAGCTTCCTGCTCTCGTGAAAGGCAAGGCAGACACACAATGGTGCAATGAGGGTATGAGACCGTGGGGTTTTGGCAACAAACCATCCAGAGGGGTTTGGTGTGATTTATAAGAGAAAAGTGAGTCGGAAAGCACATTGTGATACTGCAAAGTACAGTAGAGGATCTATGATGCTGAGAACCTGAAACCTGTGTTTGTGTGTGTAGCATTGTGATCTCTTTGAACACCTGTTGGCTGGCAGAAAACTGAAAATGGATCATTATTGGGATCTTCAGTAGGTTGGTGATCCAAATTCAACATGGAAATGGTTCACCAGACACTGAATCAACTTTTTTTCATGGCCTTCACAGTCTATAATCCTTAATAATTAATGAGCACCTGTAGATTGAACAGAAGGAAGAGGGCATAAGAGAGGAGCAAAGGCTTTGGATGATAGACGGATTGTGTAGAGAGGAATGGTCAAAGATCAACCTGGGTCCAATCTAGAGAAATGAGAAAAGTTCTGTTCTACTGGCAAATAGGTTTTATACAAAGTATTGACAGCATGACGTATGGTGCAAGTAGTTTTGTAAAAATTTCTGAGCCTCTTTCATCCCTACTGACTAACTTTATTAAATGATCCTTCTCTAAAAATCTCAGCATTACATTAAGCTACAAAACTCAAAGATGAATTGATTTTTAAGATGTTTACTCATCTTTATCATGAGTACCAACAAATTTGTCAGCATTTATATTTGACAAATATGTCTTGTATTTTCGCAGAAAAATTAAACACAATTCAAAGCATATATAAAAACATATATATTCATCTCTGCCTATGCAAGCATTTTACCTTAGATAAAGATCAAATGTTACTGTCTTGTTCAGACTAAGGCTGTGCTGAAGATAAGCAGCTCTTCCTTGTTTTAATAGAACCCGAGAATCGGCATGAGATGGAAAACAGCCGCAGAAACAACGTCTTACTCAACACGTCAAAACAATGGAGACATCAGTGAAGCTCAGAAAGAGGACAAACTTCAAAGCCACATTTCTTTCCTCAGACCAACCCCAATCCCTGGAGGATTCCTGCAGATTCCTCTGAGCATAGATCAGTGACTGAAATGGACTATCAACCCCAAACTGCATCACACACTCACACACAAAAAGGCAGTACTTTCTTAGGTAGCTTTAAAGATTCCTTGTCAAAAAGAAGCTGCTGGTTCACCTCTATGGCTGCTGAGACGAGTTCTGACTGTCTCACTAGGTTGTCACTGACAGCTCTTTAAATGTTACATGTGATGTTAAAATATCATATAGATATACTTTTCATCTACAACTTTTTTCAACATATTTCTTTTGGAAGGTGATATACTTCAAACGAGTTTCAACCTAAGTAGCACTTATCTCACCTGCACACCCAGAAATATAACATGCTGCTAATATAAGTAGTAAAACACATACCTAGTGCTATTGTGGCCTGGATTTATGCATTGATCTGGCATAAATATCGAGTTTGTTCCATTTTATTTTTCAAACCCTGTGAATTTTTTGCATTTTGTTGGGTTGAATCCACAAATTTTAATGTTTTTATTTGGATTTGATTTTGCGGACCAACACAAAGTAAAGATTAACAAGAAAATCTTCAAAACAACATGTGTAATGTGCTGTGTGCATTTGTTATGATTTGATAATAGACTGAAGAGGGTGTTAGTTGTTTTACCTAAATCATTGACCAAAAATGACTCCACAGTTATATTCCTGACCGGTCTGCTTTGTTCCTTGGTCTTCATCCATCCATCCATCCATCTTCTACCGCTTATCCGGGGTCGGGTCGCGGGGGCAGCAGCTTAAGGAGGGAGGCCCAGACTTCCCTCTCCCCAGCCACTTCGGCCAGCTCCTCCGGGGGAATCCCGAGGCGTTCCCAGGCCAGCCGAGAGACATAGTCTCCAGCGTGTCCTGGGTCTTCCCGGGCCTCCTCCCGGTGGGACGTGCCCGGAACACCTCACCAGGGAGGCGTCCAGGAGGCATCCTGACCAGATGCCCGAGCCACCTCAACTGGCTCCTCTCGATGCGGAGAAGCAGCGGCTCTACTCTGAGTCCCTCCCGGATGGCCGAGCTTCTCACCCTATCTCTAAGGGAGAGCCCAGCCACCCTCCGGAGAAAACCCACTTCGCCCGCTTGTATCCAGGACCTCGCTCCTTCGGTCATGACCCAAAGCTCATGACCATAGATGAGGTAGGGACGTAGATCGACGGTAAATCGGAGCTTCGCTTTTTGGCTCAGCTCTCTCTTCACCACGACGGACCGGTACAGCGCCCGCTTCACTGCAGAGGCTGCACCAATCCGCCTGTCGATCTCCCGCTCCCTTCTTCCCTCATTCGTGAACAAGATCCCAAGATACTTAAACTCCTCCACTTGAGACAGAACACCCCCCCCGACCCGGAGTAGGCACTCCACCCTTTTCCGGCTCAAGACCATGGCCTCGGACTTGGAGGCACTGATTCCCATCCCGGCCGCTTCACACTCGGCTGCGAACTGCTCCAGTGAGAGCTGCAGATCACTCTCTGATGAAGCCAATAGGACCACATCATCCGCAAAAAGCAGAGATGCGATCCTAAGACCACCAAAACGGATCCCCTCAACACCCCGGCTGCGCCTAGAAATTCTGTCCATAAAAGTAATGAACAGAATCTGTGATAAAGTGCAGCCCTGGCGGAGTCCAACTCTCACCGGGAACGAGCCCGACTTACTGCCGGCAATGCGGACTAGACTCTGGCACCGGTCGTACAGGGACCTGACAGCCCGTATCAAAGGGCCCGGTACCCCATACTCCCGGAGAACCCCCCACAGGACTCCCCGAGGGACGCGGTCGAACGCCTTCTCCAAGTCCACAAAACACATGTAGACCGGTTGGGCGAACTCCCACGCACCCTCCAGGACCCTGCTGAGGGTGTAGAGTTGGTCCAGCGTTCCACGGCCAGGACGAAAACCACACTGTTCCTCCTGAATCCGAGGTTCGACTATCCGACGGACCCTCCTCTCCAGGACCCCCGAATAGACCTTGCCAGGGAGGCTTAAGAGCGTGACCCCCCTGTAATTGGAGCACACCCTCCGGTCCCCCTTTTTGAACAGGGGGACCACCACCCCAGTCTGCCAATCCAGGGAACTGCCCCGATGTCCATGCAATGCTGCAGAGTCGCGTCAGCCAACACAACCCTACAACATCCAGAGCCTTAAGGAACTCCGGCCGGATCTCATCCACCCCGGGGCCCTGCCACCGAGGAGCTTTAACCACCTCGGTGACCTCGTCCCCAGAGATTGGAAAGCCCGACCCAGATTCCCAGGCTCAGCTTCCTCAATGGAAGGCATGTTGGTGGGATTGAGGAGGTCTTCAAAGTACTCTGCCCACCGCCCAACGTCCCGAGTCGAGGTCAGCAGCACACCATCCCCACTATACACAGTGTTGGTGTTGCACTGCTTCCCCCTCCTGAGACGCCGAATGGTGGACCAGAATCGCCTCGAAGCCGTGCGGAAGTCTTTCTCCATGGTCTCTCCGAACTCCTCCCACGCCCGAGATTTTGCCTCAGCAACCACCCGAGCCGCATGCCGCTTCGCCCGCCGGTACCCGTCAGCTGCTTCCGGAGTCCCACAGGCCAAAAAGGCCCAGTAGGACTCCTTCTTCAGCTTGACGGCATCCCTCACCGAAGGGGTCCACCAACGGGTTCGAGGGTTGCCACCGCGACAGGCACCGACAACCTTACGGCCACAGCTCCGGTATGCTACCTCGACAATGGAGGCACGGAACATGGTCCACTCAGACTCAATGTCCCCCACCTCCCCCGGAACGTGTTCAAAGTTCTGCCGGAGATGGGAGTTAAAGCTCCGTCTCACAGGGGACTCCGCCAGGCGTTCCCAGCAGACCCTCACAACACGTTTGGGCCTGCCAGGTCTGACCGGCATCCTCCCCCACCACCGGAGCCAACTCACCACCAGGTAGTGGTCAGTGGAGAGCTCCGCACCTCTCTTCACCCGAGTGTCCAAGACATACGGCCGCAGATCAGATGAAACGATGACAAAGTCGATCATCGAACTGCGGCCTAGGGTGTCCTGGTGCCAAGTGCACACATGGACACCCTTATGCCTGAACATGGTGTTCGTTATGGACAATCCGTGACGAGCACAGAAGTCCAACAACATAACACCACTCGGATTCAGATCAGGGGGGCCGTTCCTCCCAACCACGCCCCTCCAGGTCTCACTGTCATTGCCCACATGAGCGTTGAAGTCCCCCAATAGAACGAGGGAGTCCCCAGGAGGGGCACTCTCCAGTACCCCCTCCAAGGACTCCAAAAAGGGTGGGTAATCCGAACTGCTGTTCGGCCCGTAAGCACAAACAACAGTCAGAACCCGTCCCCCCACCCGTAGGCGGAGGGAGGCTACCCTCTCGCTCACCGGGGTAAACCCCAACGTACAGGCTGATGCTGTATATTCACTAATGAATACAAATGAACTTCTCCATAACAATGATGTGCTTCTTTGTGTTGGTCTGTCACACAAACTGCAGTGGTTCTTGCATGAATGGCGCTCTGGGTGAGTCCCTCTGTCTTTCACCAACCAACCAATCAAAATGCAGGAAATCACATCAAAAGCTGGCACTGCACACAATAAATATGCAGACACTGTCAAATATGTTGAAGGGGTATGAAAACATTTGGGTAATAACAAAATAATTAATATCCACAACTTTAATCTGTTTGCAAGAGTTTCACTTCTTTTACTTCTGAAGTTTAGTTTCCATACTTGCAGCTCTGGCACAAAGGGAAGCACAGAGAAAAAGTCTAGTTGAAACAATGCAGGCATATATTTCAAAGTTTTGCTACGTAAAGCAAAAAGAGTGGAGGTGTCAAAGAGCTCAGGCATCTTCACATGTGTTTCTGTACCAGCATTTTACATCAGAAGGTCTTTGACTTTGTTCTAGATTAAAAAATGTAGAAAGGAAATAACATTGTTATATAGTATGCTGTATGCATGTCGTTATTTGCTTGTTTTTACACATATTTCTTTATTCTACCTCAGTAATCAGCACATGCTGAAATAACTGAACACCTACTATTCCCAGCTTTGCAGATTTGGATTAAAATATGTTAACAGCCTACTCTTGAACATCACTTTACCCACTTCTCTGAAGTATCATCCCACCAAGCTCATTTAAGCTCCCTCACTGGAAAAGACCCTCGAATCAAAGCTCTCACGCCTTTACTAAAGTTAAGTTGGTTTCTGTTCATGCTTTAGTTACAAAACTTTTATAAAGTTTTCTTTTAAAATACCTACCATATAAAATCTGTATTATGATCAAAGAACTTTCAGGCTTTTTTCCTTCTTATTTTTAGGTTTTTAAGCAAAGAAAAATGTTGATTTCTTTTCAAAAGGAGAGTTTTAACCATTTTTGTTTTAATGTGTCACTGCATTAAAACAAATGCATTATTCAAAGTGAAAACTGAACAAATATTTCTTGCGATCTAATGACAAAAAATGGGTGTTGTCTTAGTGCCATTCACTTGTCGAAGCTCTTTATCTTTACAGATATTATGTAAAGGCCGTTATTAATAAGAGTAGGCCTAAAGAGCCATACATGTAGCTGCAAGCATATTTTTTTAAATCGAAATTATGCAACATCATCTGAGTTTATTTAAAGTTACAGATAAATTAATCTGAGGGCATTTTACTTTGGGAAAAGAAAAAAAGTTTGATCCAATTACACTCAAATTTCATTCAGTCAAATTCTAGTTCAATCAATTTCAGCCCCAGGGAATTTAATTGTCTTCACGTTACACGGTGTGATTACATTAGATTGAAATGCAGCCCGGTTCTTTCTGCTGTGCAATCATACAGGAATCCAGTATTAGGTAGTGAGTCAATATTCATAGTTTTTCAGGAAAAGTAGTACTTTCCTCTTGCGTCTCTCACACAATCAAATTCTGTTTGAGCAAACCTCATGATTCCTTCATCCACATCTTTCTGGTGGCACACTTGTTATGTTTAATCACTGAGTTTTTGTTTTGGTTTTTTTCCTGTTTTGCAGGTTCTGGCATGGCGAGTACAGAGTGGCAGTGAACATCAACGACTACCTAGACATCTACTGTCCTTACTACGAGGGTCCTCCATCCCACGGGCGAATGGAACGCTACATCCTTTTTATGGTCAACCACGAAGGCTACACTTCCTGCCAGCACAGGATGCGCGGCTTCAAACGCTGGGAGTGCAACCGCCCCAGTGGTCCTGACGGGCCCCTGCGCTTCTCAGAAAAGTTTCAGCTCTTCACGCCCTTCTCGCTGGGCTTTGAGTTCAGGCCCGGACACGAGTACTACTACATCTGTAAGCCATCAGCTAACCCTATCTCTTTCTTGGTTCTTTTGCACGGCCCATATCTGCATGCTATGCATATGCAAGGGAGCGCGTCTGCTTGGATTTGATCCGTGCTCAACATGCATGTGTAAACAATATGTAAATATCCAATCAGCAGAAGTTGATAGAGTAACTTTTCAAACATAGACCCCTATGTTACTCGCGTACCTGCAGGCGTGAATAAACACACCTCTCTCCTCTCCCTCACTCTTTTTATATCTTGATGCATTTCTCAGCGTGTCTCGATATCATAAGTGGTGTGCTCAGCAAAGTGGTAAAAATGTCACTAGGGGTACTTTGTAATCATTTTTATATTAGCTGTATTGATGTTTCTCCTCACTTCAACAAGTGATGTATTAGTGGCACAAATGAGCTTTGCTCCCCTAGAGAATGTTTTTCTGAATCAAATTAAAGTGCTATCATCCCTCCAAACTCACGCGGGACAGACAGAAGCTCGGATGTACTCGTAAACACCTTTTCTTTTTTTTTTTTCCCCAGCTCCCTGTGCCAGATGGGTTCACTGTATATGTCCCACATTCAAACTGTTAAGAGGAATATTAGTTACAGATCATATTAGAAATTACCTTGTGAAGTTTTTTTTTAATTTATAGGTGAGAGGAAACACTTTACACAAAAATTTGGTGAGAAACATAAAAAATGACCAGACTAGGTTAGGATGTCATTCAAACTTTTGATTAAACTGTTTTGTTGTTTTCTGAGTAAGTGCCCTCCAAATTGGCGCCAACAGCAGAATGAGCAAGATGTGTCTCAATGAGATGTTTTTGTCCCTTAACATTAGTTGTTTATTGATTTTGAGACTCAATCTATTGGGTGCAGCTTCCTAAAGAGGTAGCTAACATTAATGCATGGTTTCTCTGTTTTGATATCACTCGTAGGTAAGAGTTAATTTTGTCGTAATATTTATTGATTAGCTCTTTATCTAATCTATTGTCTGATCAAATCAAATCGCAGATGAGGTCATGTGACACAGTGAGACAGCAAGCGGCAGCTGCCACTACAATCACTCTTTCACTGTGAATATAGCATAAAAAAAATAAAATCTTAGACTGCTGATGAAAAACTCAGGCTGCACAATGAAAACATAAAACAGATCAATCTTAGATTCACTGACCTTTACTGGTGGAAATTTTTAAAAACGCAAAGCTTCACATAAGTCAGTTGTTACTGAATGATAAATACTCAAAGTGAGAAATGATGAAGAACACAGAAATGTGTCAAACTTAATGAACAGAAACCACATTTTTATTTACAACATGTCAAGACCAGGAGAGAGTAACTCTCTCAGGAAATAACAAGAAGGGTGAGCATTTTACATTAAGCCTTCTTTCATTTTAAAGCAGAGCTGTTTTGTTAAGTTTATACAGACAAGCTTTTAAACTCGCTTGAATTTGAAAATGTTGGCAGCCTTTCATAAATTCTTGGATTTTAAGTAAGGAATTGCATTCTCTAAAACTGCTGTTTTAGTAAAGCTAGCCACGCTGGTAACGTTTTTTTTTTTTTTAACAAAAGCTACTTGAGTGCCGTCAGTGACAGTCCACTGCATGACACCATTTCTTCTCTTATAGCGGGAGATTACGTATTTGAACCATGACTTGTAACAGGATCAAAGTCCTGAGCCACTGGTTTCTGTTTGGCCTGAGAGTGGGACAGGTTTCTCTGCCCTTGGACATGGTTCTCATGTTACATCAATATTGCCTCGGTTCTGAGAGTGCTTTCAGAAAAGAAACTAAAAGAAAAAAAAAACACTGACAGACAGTGTCTAAGGCTTTGATTCACTCCTTCCCTGCTGGCCTGCATTCATATTTTACTCGTCATGCAGAAGCAATTTTTGATTTTGGCAGTGCAATAAAATAAGTGAAAAACAATCACAAAGCAATAAAAAAGCCGTGTCCCTGCATGGAAATAATAATCTAAATATAAATATTTCTAATATCTGCAAGTATAGTATTTGAGTTGTCAACACTACAAAGGCACAGCAGGCAACAGTCGGCAAGTTAAAGAGGCAAAGATAACAAGTCATACTGCTATTTTCTCAGTCAGCACACACACACACACACACACACACCCCCACACCCACACACACACACATTGTTTTTCATCTTATGTTAAGACACTTTGGGCCCCTCCAGACTTGTATAGTTGCTGACTTTAGTATTGTGTCTCTGGATCCCCTTGGGCTTGTGTGCATCCAGATGACTGGAGTGCTTGTGATTATCTTTCTCTACGTGTGTGTACAGGGGGTTGTACGGGGTGGGCGGGGAGGGCTCGACTCGGGGGTCAGCTGTCAAACAATCATGACTCTGTGAAAGGCCACGTCCGTCATCTTGACTGACAGCACCGCCGCTCAATTTTCATTTCTCTCTGTCTCTGATCGGTGCAAACTAGCTGCCTTGAACTCATGCGCTGGTCAGGCCTGTTGTGGAACTGTTGCCCATGACGACTTTAAGCAGCCGACCTTTCCGATGAACCAGTGTTTGTGTGTGTTTTCTCCTCACTGGTTTGTGAAACATGTTGAGTGTTGATGATGATTTGTGGCAAAAGGCCTGCCAGAGCGTCCGTCAGTGTGTGTATATGTACATGCAGGCAGGTTGTGTGTGCGTGTGTGTTTTGTCATGCGCTTGACATGTTGACAGGTCAGTTCCACCCCACACTTGCTTTTCCCAGCTGGCATCTGATGGGGTTGAGTGGTTTTCAATGGGTTTTCAGGATAGATCGGATTGCGGATGTGCTGGGAAACAGAGGTGCTGGGATAGTTGATAAAACAAGGAAAAGGGCAAAGTTGAAACCCAAGGGGAGGGGGCATAAGGAAGAGAAGGAAAGAAAAAAGTTCCAGGATGTAATGTGGCCAAAACAGTCAAAAGAGGAAAGACAGCCTGGTTATTTTCAACATGTAAGGGTTGGGAATGTATCAACGGTTACGTCAAGGGTAAAGGAGCTGAAAGACAGAAGGACGAACGAAGGGAGGCGTTGGTGACAGACAGGGAGGGAGCAAAGGGCAAAGGAAGGGTCACATTTATTTCCTGCGCTCTGTGGATCTAGATGATGGTCCACTGTGAGGTCACCATGGTTTCTGGCTATGCAGGCCTCCTCACAGGGGGAAAAACAATAGGTCTTCTCCCACATTTGTGCAGCACGCATTCCTGCACACACACGTGTGTGCGGGCGGCGCGGGCTTGTGCACGTCGACATGCGTGAGTGGTCAAACTCTGGCCACCATCTCCTCTGAGGTCTCCAGCTCTATTTCACATCAGAGTGAGGTGGGACTAAAAACCCTGATTCAATTTCATCCACTATACTTTGAAGTTTGAATCACTGGAACTTTTTTTTCCTTTTTTTTTTATATTTCTTCCCCTTCTTTTCAGCGGGTAGAAGTATAAAGTCCAGACAACTCAGCGGCACTGTGGTTAACACTGTCACCTCACAGCAAGTGGGGACTTGCATCTGCTGGGATTTTGCATGGATTTCCTTTCCAATTCCAAAGACATTCAAGTCAGGTCGATTTGAGAGGCAGCTATTTCCCCTAGGTGTGAATGTGAGTGTGACTGAATCCCATTGGGCAGGCTGATCCATTACAGAGTTGTTTACATTGCTCAGTGTGTTTACAGAATTTCACAAGCTCAGGAACATTGGTTCAGGAGCGCTTTAAAGGACCTGGAATAACAGCCTCAGCCATATGAAAGACTAACTGCATCAAAAAGACTAAAAAGACTGCATGAATAAATACATAAATTCCACATTTTGACAGATTTTTAATGGTTAGTTTAATCAGAAGTGTGTAATTTGGGATGTATTTCTGATTTAATTATGGAAAAATAGCCAAATAACATGACTGCTGACTTTAGACACTGATGCGGTTCTCTGACGATTGTCATTTATCACATTACAAACACAAACTTCAGTGGATTTCACAGAGATGTTACATGATGCATCAAAACAAGTAGTGCATAACTGTCAAGGGGAAAGAAAGTGATACACATTTGTCAAAATTTCCAAATTAAAACTGGAAGAAACTTCCAAGCATTTGCATTTACCTCCTTTTACTCTGATTCCACCAAATAAAACCAAGTGCAGTTGCCTTCAAATGTCATCTAATACCGGGGTGCAATTTATTCTCTCTATAAATCCAGCTGATCTTGTTGCTGGAGAGCATTGGTGAACAAATGGCAACTTGTATAGGTTGGACATAAGAATACAAAGAAAAATATAATTTTAAAACTGTAAAAAATAAAAAACAATCCTTCTTTATCTACTTAAATATAATAATAAATTAACCATTTTGAGAAACCTTAATCCATTCTTGAGAAAATATACAATAAAAGTACCTCTTTAAGTGTTAGTCTGTATAACATACAGATGAAGTCATTTTTGTGCTGCTGCTACAAAGAGTGAAACAAAAATAGGAGTGAGTGTTAAAACCAAAACATGGAAATATTTGGGACTTTTTACTCTTTCATTTAATTAGTTTATGTAAAACATAGGCTTTTAATACCTATGCAGCATTAGTTTAAAAAAAATGGAGTGGCCATGATTACAAATAAAAATAAGAAAAAAAAAATTGGAAATTCAAAGCTGAAGGTCAGTTTAAAAAAATAAATAAAGATGAGAGAGTTCGTTATTACTTTAAAATCGTTTAACTTTTTATTTTTTTTCAAGCAAATCCATGACAGAGTGTGAGGGTTAAGTAAGTCGTGATGGGATAACCCAGCAGGCAATTTGAATAATTGTAAAACTGCTTGACAGGAAGCACCACTAAATTATGCCGACAGAAAAGAGGGAGGCATTTAACAGGCCCGCATTACTCAGCTGGAGTTATTTGTTATTTCTGATTGAAGCCAAAAGGCCAATGCCAATAAACTTTCTACTTATTCTATGAACTCACATCATCACCCCGAGTATATGGGGCTTACATGGAAAATAGCAGAATATTTGTCTAAAAACTTTTATTTATGTCTTTTTGTTTCACATATTTTTAGATCTTTAATGAAACTTGAAATTAAAAAAGCTATAGTCCTTGCCAAGAAAGACAAATACCAAGAAACCTTTATTAAATCAAGATTTGGCAATGTTTTGTATCCAGAAATTTGATTTTTAGATACAGAAATGTAACTTAATGTGGATTTTCTTAAATTCACACACGGGCAAATGCCACATAAAGGGTCAATTATAAGCATATGCCCACAGCGATATTTGGTTAAAGTTACACCGCTCTGTGTTTTTATTTAGCTTGCTACCATTAGAGTCTCTTCATCTTTTGTGCTGTTTTCTAGTTCTTATTGTATATTTTTCTGTGCTTTTTGGTTTAAATTCTTAGTCCTTTTGGTTCGTTAGAGCCTCTCTGTTTCCAATTAGCTTCTCCTATCTCCAGTATTCAGCCTTCCCTCAGATCCCTGCTCAGATTCTCACCCAGCAGCTGAACCTAAGGCTCCTTTTCTCACTGCTGGATTTTACTCACGCATTTGCCCTGATTCCTTTGCCGATGTTTCTGCAAGTTTTCTCACTCTGAAGTCCTTCGATCGAACCTCCAAACTGCATTACCTGAAGTCCTGCTGTCATTTATCGTCACTGTTCTGGGGTGTTTGGGTTTTATCCATTTGAATTTTGATTATTTCCTTATTTTATTCAGCCTTTATCTTTTTTGTTTAAGCCTTCCTCTTTAATTAGTTCCTTGTTCAACCCTATGTGTGTGTATTTTCTCACCCATGTCGTTGTTAGATGCTGGGTTCTTGCGTTCATGCATGCGCTGACTGCGTTTGTGTGTTCCTAGTTTTCCCTGAGTCCTGAATAGGTGTTTTTGGAATGTCTGTGTTAAATTATTTTTCATCTTGTGTCTGAAAATGTCTTGTTGCAGTTTGGGTCCTCCTCAAAATCAACAAATCATGACATATGGGTCCTGGGTTGGTTATAGTAGCTAAAACTCAAGTGAGAATAGCACTACAACATTCTTTTACTCAAGTAAAAGTAAAAAGTAGATTTCCCAGAAAAGTAAGAGTAAAACCATGTTTGGTAAAAAGCTTACTCGGCTATTAAGTAGTGAATTTTTTTTAAGGTTTTATTGGCTCTAGTGGCCTTTATTTGATAGTTAATTGACAGGAAATAGGGTCATTAGAGAAGGGGAAGACATGCGGTAAAGGTAGCCAGGCCGGGAATTGAACCTGTGACAGCGGTGTCAATGACTAAGGACTAAACCCCTGAGCCACCACAGCACACCCAGTAGTGAATTTTAATATATGATTTAATATTTTAAAACATCTTCATGCTCTGTTCTGGCATTTTAAAGACTAGGAAATAACATTAGAACAACAAAGTTGGCATGTAAACAAGAAGTATTAAGGTGTCTGTTTCTCGCATATTTTTGATTAAAATATGTGTGCTCATCTTTAAATTTACTTGTATCGCAAAAGATATCCAGCAATCTTCCTCAATTTTGCTCAAGCATGAGTATAGTAGTATAAGAAGGTATTAAATGCAAAGGTGCACTTGTCTTATTTTTGAAGTTTAGATGTGTCCAGCAACCCGGAGGCAACCAATTGAGTCTATCCAATGACCGTATATTAACCCCCAATTTACACTGCTTGCGTCTCCACCGCAGTAATTATGCACCCATTACGTTCAATGACAGTGTTTACAAGCAAGCGCCGCACCTCCACATCACCATCCGGCAAAACCTAAAGACAACTGGCCCAAAAAAAGCATTAAAACATAATCAGTTGGAGGCTTCATGTGTGTAATCAGCTACACCAATGATTCAATCTCTAAGCTGATCACATTTTTCCAATCTCTCTCTGTTTACAGCGTCTCCTCACCCAAACCATGTGGGCCGGGCATGTCTAAAGCTGAAGGTGTATGTCAGACCTCCAGGTAAGTCACGCTCTAACTAAACACACACACACGCAAACGCACGCACACAAAGGTCCAGATTGCCTATCAAAGTAAAATTAGAGGAGAATAAGAGGTGTGATGGAATGCCCTGGCAACAGTCTCTGCTCTGATTCAAAGACCAGCCGGGCAACATTTTGACACCTTCATACCCAAGACACACACTCTGACAACACACCCCTTCACACGTACACGCCTACACATGCATGCACGCAAGGGGCTGCGCGCACACAAACACACGTATTTGGAAACGGACGTGGAGATGCGTGTGCATGTGCACAGGCACAAAGTGGCATACGCACTTCACATCAAATCACTTCACATCACACCGGGTGTGAGGGAGACCTTCTGTCCTTGTAAAAAGATAACAGAGCCGGCTGAAAAGTGCTTTCTAAAAAAGGTGACCAACCCTCAGTGTGACTCTGCATATTGGATTTCCCCAGAAGATTCGAGACAGGACTCCATCCAGTCAAAACCTTTGCTTTGCAAAAGTTTTTATATCCCTTCATAAGGAATATAAAAACTTTTTTGGGGGTGGGTGGATTAGATTGTTTTCTCACCTCAAGTCTGAGTAAAACTTGCTGGATTCTTGTGGTCCTAGAATATTATAAAATTATGATTAATAGATAAGAAACTTGTTTTGAACAAGACCTTTTTCTTCATTTTTGGACAATTCCATTTGTAAAATTTGTTGACCTAAAAGAAATGTAAAAATTGTCCAGGTCATAGTTGCCTCGCTCTAGAACTGTGGTCAAGGGCCACATAAAATCATCCATAGGGCTGCAAATGGCCACGGAACCACACTTTGGACACCCCTGAAACAGTGTACAATTGTTAAGTGAAAATAAAAAAAGGACACCTAATTTTTCTTACAAATTAAAATCTGAAAGTGTGATGTGCATTTGCATGATCACTATATAATAACAGTTGTGTGTCTAAATATTAGTTTATCAATCAAATCAAAAGATCATTTTTATCTGGCAAAAAGTATTTTTTTTTTGTTTTTTATAACTAAAAAATACTTTTTTTTGTTGTAAAAAAAAGTTTTTTACAACAAAAAAGTAAAAGTAACAAATATTTAATATTACATTATTCCTCAAGTGCAGAGGTGGCTAAATATTAATGTTTTGATGTCATGTTAGTGGGTTTTACCCTATTAAAGTTAAAATTCTGCCACAGAAGATGTCTAGAGACTAAATATTGCTATTATTTATACTTTAGTTGTATTTTTCTTTTAAAAGAAATTTAGAAAACAGTGTATCACTTTGGTGTTGGTCTACCACATGAATTTGCAAATAAAATATAAATATTTGCGATTAAATTGTGGCAAAATATAAAAAAAAATCAAGGGGTGTAAGTACTTTTGAAGACTACCACATGAGTTTTGTAACATTGCTGACTTTTACGTAACAGATTAATTATTGATTTGTTTTTCTAAATGTGAAGATGAGGCGCTGCTTCGCTGCCATGCTTTTTAAAAGAAGTGATAATCTACTTCCAAAATGGCTTCCTGAGTGCAGATTGGGCTCTCACAACCTGCACCCAGATTCACGCGGGCCTCTGATTCTGCCGTTTAAAAATGCCTCAAAGGAAGCCTAACATACATGGGGATCACATTCTGGCTTATATTACACCACAAAAAAAGTAAAAAAAACAGAAATTACATGTGCGTTTGTTCTAATACCAATTTGACCTCAGGAGGGTTAAAAAATAAACCTGATTGAAAGAATCAAACCTTCGTAGTAACACCCCAGACAGCGGCACGGCTTTGAAGATCGTCACAAAGGAATGTGAGCTTTTCTTTTTTTTTTTTTTTCTGCAGCTTTCCAGCCTCAGATCATTCTCTCCTACATTATTACTGATACAACATACGTTCTTTTATTGTCATTGCTGCTGCTTTTCATTAAGTTTCTGTTGTTTTTTTTATCTGTACGCAGTTGAAGTAATCTGTCTGACATTGCAACTTTCATCTCCTCGGTGAAACGCTGTCACTGTGTGAGTGAGCTGTGTTTCATATCTGTGCTGGGTGTGGGGGTGTGTGTGTGGGTGAGTGTGTGTGAGTGTCAGCTGCTCCAGATTCAGTCTCTGTGATTAAACTGTAATTAGGTTGGTTAACCCCCCTGCAGAGCTCTGTTGCTGTCGTTTTCTTCGTCTCCCTCTTTTCGGCTCTGCATTTCTTTCTGCTGTGTACTCTTTGCCTTTCATTAGCTGTTCGAGGATGAAGAGAGGTTTTTCTGTGATTTGTCACTCGCTTTCAGTCGTCCGCCCCACCCTGACAGATCCACTTGTCTCTCCTTTGTTTGTTTTTTTGTTTTCTGTTTTGTTTTTAAGTCTGTCTCTTTTTTGCATCTGTCTGCGTCTCCTTCTCGGTTCAGATATTTTGTCGTTTTCTTTTTCTTCTCTTTGCCTCTGTTCCAGATGGGTCGGGATACGATTCTCCGGAGCCATTCCTGACTGACGGAGGTCCGGGCTCCGCCGCAGGCTGGGCGGTTCTGTTAGTGGTTCTGGCCCCACTCGTCCTGGGTCCCGTCTTCAGGCTGTGACTACCCCAATCCCGTCTCCCTCCTCTTCCCGGAGCGCCCATCCTGGGATGATGGGCTGGGCTGGCTGTCCCTCTAAATCCACCACCCCTCAGGGAAGCCCCTTGTCCTCCACCCTCCTTCTTCTTCCCACCTCCACCTGCAGTATGACCACCAACCACCCTCCACTGCCAGCCCCCTTTTATGACGCCCAGCCACAGACACCCTTTCCTGGATTACCTGCAGTGTTTTTTCTTTTTTTTTTTTTAAAGCAGTCTGGGAAGCTATCCTTCCTTCTCTTATCCCTGACTCTTCAGTGGAGCAGCACCTTTTAGCTGAAAACACAAGAGAAATGTCTCAGCACTCATATCAGGGGGTCCTTTTTTGACTTTTGACTCTTGCCCACTGATGGGGTTAGATGTAGCCATGGTTATGATTAAACTTGTCGTTCCAGTGCAGTCCCTATCCTCCGATCACGGCGGGGGGTTGGGCTGGTGAGAGGGGCGTCGTACGATAGGCCTGAATGCACAAAAATTGGTTTTTCGCTGCTTCCTCGATCTATGGAAGTGGCCAATCTCACATTGAAATTTGAATTCAATAGGACGTAGAAGACCATCTCCAACGTGCAATGAGGATAAGAGTAATTACGACGAGAGCAGGAGTGACCTGGACTTTGCTGCAATGTGAAAAGAAAAGTGTGAAAGAGTATAGCTATGGAAAAAAAAAACAGTAAGGCCGAGTGGGAAATGTAACTTACTGCAGTGCCCAGGAAACTTATTGAGCTTTTTACAATTTTGTAATCTCCAACCACAAGTTTTAGTGTATTTTCTTGACATTTTATATACAATGCAACATAGCACATAATTGTGACGTGGAGTCACAAAACATACGTTTAAAAAATTTTTTATAAATCAAAATATTAACATGTGGCAGGCGTATACGTTCTCCCTCCTGTTTTCCATCGTTCTCTCCAAGTCTTTTGGGGTTGTAGCTCTTCCAGCTTTGCACATCTCTACAACAGCTTGTCTCATTTTTACCTGCAGTTCAATTAGGTTGAATGAAGAGTCTGAAAACTTTAATCTTCAAGTCCTTAATTGTATTTAGGTCTAGACTTTGACTGGTCCATTCTAACATGTGAACACTTTGATCTAAGCTCCTCCATTGCATCTCTAGTTGTATTTTTGGGGCCTCAAATGTTCTGCAGCTTTTTCTTGCATGTCAGCTTTGTTGGACACCCATCTCTAGATAGATTTGGTTTCTTTCCAGAAAGAGCTCTTTGAGAAAGGAACTGAATGCTAATCGGCACCGCACTTTTCACGTTCTTATGAGCAAAAACAGTTGGAACAATTATACAACTAGGTGTTGCTCTAGCACATAAAACCCCAGTAAAACACATCAAAGTTGAAGCGATGTGACAAAATGTGAAAAGGTTCAAGTGGTATAAACACTTTTGGCAAAACACTGCAAGCTTTGTGCATTCGCTACGATTTTCCAGGAGCTCTGACTTTGCATTTCGGCGACAAGTATAACCATAGCCTGTTTTAACGGGGCGGGGAATTGGGTGGGATGTCGTGGGTAGGTTTGGTGGGATGTAGATTTTCAGGTGGGCTGTGTTTTGTCTTTTATGTGTTTCTAAACAAAGCATTTATCACGGCCTGGCCTGCACAGGCGTATCCAGCACTAGCTAATGTTGTCTGGGTCGGGTGACTTTTGGAACCAGGACTTTCTCTTGTATGAATGTACCACTGGCCACCCACCTCTTTGGTATTTTCTTTGTTGTTTTTTGTTGGGTTTTTTTCTCTGCATTGTCATGACTGTGGTCACTTACAGTACCTTCTCTCGGATTGGCAGGATTTCTCAATGGCTCTGAGATTCGACGAGAAGGCGGGGGTGAAGGGTGGGAGGGGAAGGTAAGGGAGGGGAGAAAAGGAGGCGACACTCAAGTTGCATGACCACTGTGAAACCTTCAGATCAAACTTGTTTCTATTGATATATTTTTTCATGGTGAGAAAAAAAAAATATCAGAAAACATCCCGCTTCAACTCTCTTGCTCTCCCTGAGACTTTTTCAGACATCAAAGGCGGGGAAACGGGGAGGTGGGTGGGGTAATATTCAGACTCCTTCCTCACATAGTTTCTCCTGTCTGGGCTCTCAGTCGTTGATGGATTAGCTTGGGCTGGAAAGATAAATGGACCCGCAGGGCGAAACTGACTGGAAATCGGCCCCCGAAGCCCAACTCGGATCACGGCGGACGTAAACAAGAACTGAAGCTGATCCCGGGTCCAGGGGGTTAAACCAATAAGGGAAGCACATAGACTGTGGCAAATGAGGCAAGGTGTGTGAGCGAGCTGTGTGTGAGGTAGCATCACAAAAACACACATATGCAGACACACACATACACACACACCCACACACGCAAACACTTAAAGCGGCAGTGAAAGTCCGCATGGACAAGAGCGAACAAAGAAAGAGTGTGTTTAATGGGACTCAAGCATAAAGAGTAAGCACTGTGAACACACACATACACACCCCCACGCACACACCCACACCCGCGCACACACGTAACAATTCATAAACAGATAACCAGTCTTGCCAACATACATGCAAAAAAAACAAAGAGTGCAGTTGTAGACATTTACAAAGACATGCAAACGTGTAGAAAACACAAACAAGGGGAAATGCTTGTTCCCTATTCCATCTTATTTTTGTAGCATTTAAAATCACTGTTAATTACTCCTTTGTGGAACGCAGTGATGGGGTTATCGCCTCAGCAGGATTACAACAACAACAAAAATGTGTCTTCTCTTCTTCTGTTCCACTGATGCTGTCCCTCTATCGTTTCTTCTTTTTCTCCGCCGGTTTGTGATCCACAGTTGGTAGCGGCTTTAGGATGCCTCCAGGTCCGAGCGTCATGTATGAGTTTGTCTCCTTTTCTGTTCGTGGTGTGTTTAGGGCGGGCCTTCGCCATCGGGGTCGTTCAGTTGGGACGGTGGCGTACGCAGAAGTCGGCTCGGGGAGAGAAACACACAAATAAAGATTGTCTTTTGTCTACTCGAAAACAACCCGCCTGAGTGGAATTTCTTCAGTGGAAATGTGAATTCATTCTCGTTTTATGCATTTCTCCCCCGCTCTCCCATGCCCGCCTCCCAAAGGGCAGATGATTGTATTTATGTATTAGACTGCACCTGGGTCTTTATTTGCCCAGTCCATCTTTCTCTGACGTCAGTCTTGGAATGGAGATTATTGAGTTCTGCCAGTCAAAGCATGAAATTATTCAGAAGAAATCACCCTCTCTCATCTTCAGCTGTTTCCCCCTCAGGGAAGTGACAGCTAATCTGGACTGCTGACAACGTGGAGACAGAATAGCTTGATAGCCTTTCCTCTTGTGTTTCTATCAGATTTCCTGCATGGTGACTGACCAGCGATGGGAAGTAACAAAAGAGCATGTCTTCAAATGCTGTTCTGGGGTTTTAATTGTCTTGAATATTTCGATGGTCAGTTGCTTTCCACAGTATTACATTTTTGGAGGGATATGTTGTGTCTTTTACTGCACTACATTGATTTTATAGATAGAGTTAACAGGTTACTTTGAAAATGTTCTGTATAAAAATGATCAGATTTTTAAAAATACACCATTTAAATAATACTAAGTGGTTACCACAAGAAAACGGTGTCAAGTTTCATTTCTCTGTGACTGCGTTTCCCTTACTTCTTAATTTCTACAGGAGCCGGCCCGTGATGTAAGCAATCCCTGCGACTTCTTCTGCGCTCTTGGTAGCTTGTGGGCTCCAGGTTCACCTGAGTTTAGACAGAACAGGTTTATAAAAACACCACTTACATACATTTCAGACTTTTTGGCAGTATTAAGTTCCAATTAATTCTCCACAGGTTTAGCCTTACAGTCATATATTAATATTATTAAAATGTTTATTAAAATCAACTTTTAGGAGAGAGCTAAAGATTAGGGTGATGGTAAGGAGCCCTTCTAAAGACATGGAGGTTATCATTGGAGATAAATCATCAAAATATCCATGGAAATGTGGAAAAGCTAGTAATTATGAAGAGTTTAAAAGCTGAAATGCCAGTATGGATTTTCCCCACTGATTACTGAGAAGAGTTTAAATTATTTTTCATTGTTTTTTATCTAAAATGTAAATAAAAATATTATTCCTAGCAGAAACAAACATCTTGGTTGAATGAAAAATATTTTTAAATCTAAATTTGCCAATTCTGGGCTGTCTAATTCTGGTCTTAACTACATGCCAGGTTTAAGACAGGAAATGATTTCAAAAACATCTAAAGTGCAATTTTTACATTTTCAAGTCAATGAGATGCCAGGAAACATGCTGGAGTGACTGTAATTTTCTCTGTTGTGTCATTGTAGGCATGAACTACAATGGCACTCACAAAGAAGGAAAGATTTCTCTCATTCTATCAAATAAACCTGAAAGTTACCAAGCATCTGTTTAATTTGCAATAACAGCAGACATTCTGACTCTCTAATTCAGACTTGTAATATCTCCTGGTAAGTTTAAGGCAAAGAAATTGTGATAGAGGTAGAATACAGAGCACAGTGTTTTATTGAACTACCTAGATATCCAGTGAACTGCGCCACAACTTTCAGGATGGAACAGGTAAATATGGTTCCTATTTTGGGTCGAACAGGCTGTACTTTCTTGAAACTACTTTCATGTCTCACGATGTGGGGAGACATGCAGAGAAAACAAACTAGCACAGAGTGTAGCGCAAAAAATACTTCCTACCTTCACATTCACATCTCCAAAGAGTCCTGGTGAATCTGTTGGGCCCACTTTCTTGACTGGATGGAAGATTTATTCTAAGGTTTCATCTAATTCCCAGAAACAACTCTGATCTCATAAAGCAAACGTATATGAAGGGTGGCAGATAATCAGCAACAGATTTTTTTTTATGAGAGCTGTATAATAGTCACTTAGTACTGAAAGTTAAAGTGATGTCTGAATTATAAAGGAAACAAAATGGTTAATTTTAATGTCGTCCTGTTTTATCTAAACTAAAAAAAAAAGCCTAATGCAGCACCGAACAGCTTTCAAATAAGCAGAAGTGTTGCACAGCAATCTCAAGGTCATAGACAAGATCAAAGTTTGAGAAACCAGCTTAGCCTATCTGTTTGAAAAGAGAAAGATGCTTTATTTTGGTTGAACTATGAGTCTAAATTTGTCTAAATTAGTGGTTTTCTACCTCTCTAGCTGAGAAACCCATTTGAAAAAACAAAAATTAAAAAATCTGTGTTTCCCATATTACTGTCTATAATGTAATTGTGTGGAAACATGTGGGGAAACATAATGTTTCCAACCACACAATAAAACCCCAAACTATTTAAACTCCTGGTACATTTGGAGTAGAAGAATTTGACTGAGATGGGTTTTTTCTGACTTGACGTTATGTTGACATTTTGCAATAGTAAAATTTTAGTCCCAGTTGTAATTAGGATTAGGAAGATGGCAAAGAAGACTTTCCATCGTAAACGGATAGAATAAGTATTGCTATTAAAAAATAATGATCGATCGTTTTAAATTCTAGCTTTAATTTCATGACAATATAAAACTGTTTCTCAACACTATCAGATTGTGACAATGCTATATTTCCTCATGAATACCAAGGAAAGCTTTTTTATTTAGAAATTAATATTTTTTAGGCCGTCAGATGATGATGTAATAAATTCTGCTCTGCTGTGTTCATATTTCTGTCACATGAAACTTCCTCTCATTATCCTTGACTCTCTAAAAGTTGGTGTAATTGCGAGGATCAGACCTTAAACTGGGCCCAAAAATGCAATTCTGCTACGGTATAAAACCTTGGACCAGGTCTGAAAAAAAGCTAACTATTTGATTTGCTAACTTAAAAAAAAAAATTAAATTAAATAATATTACAAAAGTTTTTAAAGACGTTTTCCCAGTATTTCTTGAAATATTCCTCGTTATTTTATCAAGAAATAACATGAAGATAATCCATGCACATGTCCAAATGTTTCACAGCTCACTTAACTCTAAAGAATGTTTGCACCAGGAGTTTTCTCTACACTTTTCAGCCTTTTTTTCCTCAAACCATTTTTTGGATCCACTTTTGTTCTTCAACATTTCTTTCCACTATCTTTGAGCGCCGTCGTTGCGCTTGTTTGATCTTCTGAGCGCTCTGGATTTTTTTTCAGCAAGGCTGGAGAACCAGATCTGCAGGGAGCCTTTGTTGTTCACTTAGACTGTGTGCCCCACGTGGAGCAGCTGATTCTTCCCACAGCAGGTCAGGGTTTGATACTGGGCTCAGCCATTTACTGCAAGTCACCCCCTCCCTTTTCACTAGATTTATCAAATAAGAGCTGCAGAAAACAAAAAATATATAACAGGAATCTACTTGGATGACTTTGTTCAGCTGAACTAAACTTACAGGGAATGACGACCTGGAGTGTTTGAGGTTACGCAGTGTTTACCTGTCAGGCTCTCAAAGGAAAGCCCTGGCACCATATTTACAGTGCCAGGGCTGATGAGGAGGAAAAAGCCTAAGCAGGGTCTCATTACAAAGTTATGACTTCATAATAGTTGCAGCAAGACACATAAAAATGAAACAACTTGAGGCCTAAGAGTCTCTGTGCCTGTGACTATTTTGATTTTGTGAACAAGACACTGCAAAAGTGTTCCCCTCCCATGGTTTATTTTTTTCATTATTTATGTTTTGTCATGTTACAACCATAAACATTAGTTTGTTTTATTGGGGTTTTTCCTTGACTGAGCAATACAAAGAGGAGGAATTGCTGAGTGTGAGGAAAAGGTATGGATTTTTCTCTTTTTGCTAGCAAAAACAAACATGAAGTGTTTGCCATTTGGCCATGACAAAAGGCAAAAATGTGGAAAAAACTTAATGTGTTTAGTTACTTTGCAAGGAACATTCATATGGCTACACAATAGTTCCAGTGAGATTTACCAATCTAAAAATAAATTTTAACCTTTTGGTTCTCTGTGTGTTCATCTCAAAATGATTGGTGCCCAAACACAGAGATATTTTGGATTATATGTTTATGACTTGGGAGCAGCGGGTGGAATTGCGCAATTTGCAGTGTGCAACATTCTCCGCAGAAAAACCTCTTTGCCTGTATCCTTTCGCTGAATCCCCTAGTAAAACTGGTTTGGTCAGTATAATTTCGTAACGTACTATGATTTTAGATGGAGGGCTTACCAATATAACCCTGAACGCCTCAGAGTTTAGCATTGTGTTGATGTGAAGCTCTCATAAATTTAGAAAGGTTTTCGTGCCACAGTTTACACAATAAACCTTAAAGTTGAACAAAGTTTTTTTTTTTTGCACTCACCCGATAGCATCCAAACCTATGTTAACATAAAAATACATTTGATAAAACAGATTCCAATGTAATCTGCCAATTAGAGCACAAATGAGAGTTGATTTGAAACCAGAAACATGTTGCCACAGACTATTTCGCCAAGTCTGTGGAAAAACACTGCAGACAGCCTGTCTCACCACAGATCAAAAATCTAGATCTGATGTCAGAACAAAAAACAACAACATCGCTCAACTTGGATTTTGCTCTGCCAGCAGGCGTTGTACGGTGGAGTGAAAGTCTTCTCGTCTTCTTGTACGTGCTGCTGTAAATATTGAAAAACTTAGGTTCAAAATCATTTTCTTCAACAGCCTAATATTTCACAATCAAACTGCAGCTTGAAGAACTCAGCTTCCCTTTGGTCTTCCAGCAAAGCTAAGTCCCAGCCAGCAGGTGGGCCCCATATGGGGAAAAGGAGGGCAGACAATATGGGTCCCTCGTGGGTTTGTCCGCGGTTTCCCCATATGGGTTTGCCCATATAGGGTCACTGCCATGTAGGGCCCATGTAGGCAGTAGCCCTACAAGGGCAAACCCGTATGGGGCCACCATGGAAACCGCGGACAAACCCACGAGGGACCCATATTGTCTGCCCTCCTTTTCCCCATATGGGGCCCACCTACGTGTGCTGGCTGGGGTGTGGGTGCAATCTGGAGATGTGAGCGCAATTCCCCAATGGGGAGTCAAACACCATGCACAGACTATTTGATTTTGAACGTCAAGGGGATCTCATTAAAATAAAACAAAGAGTAAAAATAATGAGAGTCATTCTTCAGCAGTAGCACTTTGAACCTCACGTCCAGCACTTTGACTTCCCTCCTCCTTTTGCCTGACATAAGACAATGACCTACTGGTTTAGATTTCAAACATGCTGAAATTTTTAAACCTTCACTCGAAGATCTCCTTGACTTCTTAGCTCAGCAGGCTTTCATCAATCCAGACAATACCATAGCGACACAATCATCTCTCTCCCACCACCGGGCCTACTGCTAGCGTAAAACATTCAGCAGCTTTGCTTCAAAAGCGTTATTTGAGACCACTGACTTGTCAGTTTTGGCAGCATGATGCACAAAAAATATATAAGAAGCATTGTTTGGAGGGAAAAGTGAGGTGCATGAATAATAAATTAGCCTTAGCTTGCCATGTTTGGGCCTCGAAAAGCAGGCTAATGGCTATTGATGTCTCCAGTTTCAAACAAATTGCCTCATATGAGAGCTCAATTCAAATGGAAAAAAGAGGGTACTCTGGTGAGGAGGAGAGTAGGGAATGAAATTATCTCCTCATATCGTGATGCACGCTTGGTCAGCCAATTCTTTGTCCTGACAAGTATCAGAATTAGCCCAATGTAAAATTAAGCTCGATCAAGCAAGGCCTTGAAACATTTCCCACATTCCCATATCTCAACCCTTGTGAGAGGAAAGATGGATGAGTGATACAACTGGAGCAGAGCCAGAAATTACCAGATGTGCTGCTTGAAATCACGAGAATGAGCACTCACTATGTAAAACCGTAACCCCGTTACTCTCCTCCAGATCTAATTAACCATTTAATTATTTCGGCACATTTTTAGGCCGGAATACACATGGGGAAAAGAATCAGCAGGAAAATAAAAAATAAAAAAATTGGCCTGTGTGATGTTGGTTTTGGCAACGGCCAGAAAACAAAGCCAAGGAATCCAGATGGAAACCTCTCAAGATTCTTTTCCAGTCGCTTTTTCTCCATCCGTCCCTTCATCTCTTGTTCTGCCACTCTCCGTCTCTCCCTGACACATCATTAGGATGCAGATTAATCTATTCTCCGCTCTCCCCTGTACCTTTGTCTCCTCATATTCGACTAACAGGCATGATTTAGAAATTATGGAATTAGGGCAGCACTCCCATTTCTATTAATGGGGAACGACGTGATGAAAGAGCTTGATCCTGAGCGTGCAAGACTCTAATACACATCCTCTGACTCTACATTTCTTCCTCTTCCACATACGCATCTGCTGTGGAAGAGCACACGTATTACACCTTAGCTGTAATTATAGATGAAATACTAATTCCTAGCTCTTCAAGCACTGCTGGATGTGGCGTGAAATGATGGCAGCAGGAAAGTTAACTACGAAGCACTCACCCGTCCATAGACACACAGGCAAAAGCCCACACAGAAGTCCAGATGGTCTCGGTGTTATTGCTGAATAATGCATGCTATGTAGACTCTATAAAAGTTACATGGGCGAAGAGAGCGAGTCATCATTCAGGCACTATGGGCAGTCTGGTGAGGGCAGCTTTGAAGGATAATTTGTCTGAACTTGAAACTGTAAATGGATTTTTAAAAAGATAAATAATAAATAAGCTAAATTGTTAGTATTTAGCTGCATAGGTGGGAAAACATTTAGGTACAATTACCGAGATAAAAACCCCTAGCTTTTAGTCATTGTCAGCTGATACACTGGCTGGCTGTCTGCCTATCTTTCCATTCACCTTGAAAACGGTTTTTGTGTCTAAAAGCACAAAAAAGTTGGGAATTATACAGCAGATTCAGGACTAGAGGCTTGGATTTCAGAGCACCGCTCAGAAGCACTACAGAATATATCTGGTGCTGTGTTTTCATGTAAAATACCCAAAGGAGGAGAAAGGGGGAGAAGTGGAGGGGGGCAGGGGCAGGGGCAGGTCTGGGTGAAGGGTAAATGCTGCACTCATGTGGGGAAACTGAGGAGTGCCTCCTTTTTACTTTTTTATATTTTCAACCCTCTGGAGTCTTACGACAGGACATCCCTGCTCTCATGTGCTGCGTTCATGTGCTTATTGTTAACGCTACCACACTAATTACTACTACTAAAAGTACAAACTTAACGTAGTTTTCAGCATATTTAAGTAAACTTGTAACTTTAAATTTCGCAATTAATAATGAGCAACTAACTAAGCAATAGCTGAAAAAAATAGCTAACAAGTTGTATGACTAACATGACAAGGAGTGGGAAATGTAAAGTTAAATAAAACTAATAAAGCAAATATATATATACTTTCAATGTGTTTTTCTAAAGTATTTTTAACTGAGCACAAATTTCACAAAAATGTATCCCATTGCGAACTTGTGTGTTGAAGGAGTGGTGTTATTTCCGACGACACGCCAACGCCTCAACCGACATAGCAGCACGTTCGTTTGGACGGCGGAGCTGAGTCAGTGGAGGAATCCAGAAGTGACCAGCGCCAAGTTTACATACCTTGAAGAAGGAGGAGTTTCCCCTCAACTGGTTAACAGTAAGTCTAAACTGTCTCGTCAAATACCTGGTCATTTTTTCCCCCTCTTGGCGTAGTTTGAGCGGTGTCGTTAAGTTAACAAGAAAGCGGAACTAGCCAGCTAGCTGGAGTTAGCTAGCTTGGCGAGTTGTCCTACTGCGTCTCCACTTCCCAACCAGGATACATGAGAACAACCACAACTTTTTAAAAAAAAATGTAAGGAAATTTTGGCACTTTTTCCCTTTTTCTTCCCAAAAGTATTTTTCTGTCTTTTAAAAGTTTGCTTTATGGACTTAGGTGTTAAACGTTTCTGTGTGTTGGGTGTGTTTTTTTTTGACTTTCCTGGTTTAGACTAGTTTGGTTAATATTTGTCTCACAGCCAAACGGCACCTGTTTCTCAAGTGATCGATACGTGACTGGATTGTTATCAGGTGCGCTGCTAGTGCATTGCCTCAATTTAAATGTGGAAGTGGACCTAATTAACCAGCCTTATTTTAACCATTAAAAAGAAAGTAAAAGGTCCAGGCTAGAACTTTTCAGCATGATGTCATAGGTCAGCTTGTTGTTGCTCCATGATGGACATAACCGTGACTAACCCTGATGAAACATGAGAAATTTTACTTTTATGACTCTGTTAATTCTTTGAACAAATGGACACAGTGAGAGTATAAAAAAAATAAATAAAATACTTTGCACTGATTTGTTACCTCAACGTGACTGGGATAACAAAAGACGTCACTTTGTTCATCAGTAAGATCTGGAGGAACAAGTTTGGGCTGAAGAACAAGAAAAGCCTCTACCTGCTCAGGCTATTGTTTTTAATCCACTTTCTTTCTGTTGGTGCCGTGAAGACCTACGACATGAGTGGGTATGTCCTTAAGGCTTGTTAAATCTTTCCTGATGTGTCTACTAGTTTATTAAATCAAGCTGGTAACAAAAATAATTAAAATCTAGCTTGTAACCTCTTAATTAAGACTTGTGCTTTTGGATTATGGGGAGAAAAAAACAACCATACCAACGCTTATTGTGGTCATTATCAAAGTAATCAGTATCTAAATACAATTAGCAATTGTTTTTTGAAACATATTGTACTTGCAGGATAAACTAGAGCATAGTTACAAAGATGTATATATTTTTTTGACCGTTACTCTATTTCTTGTGTTTGGAACTGAAATTATTGGTGTAAAGAAGATTTGATTAGTTGGTTCGGTTTCACCTCAAAAATTACAACTGTTTCAAATTGCGCAGTTGTTTTTATTTAAAACTGAAAGACAACAACTACTCCCGCTGCTGCTGAATTATCTTAATTATTGCAGTTGTATTTATTATTTGCATTGCTTATTTATTGTTATTTTTGATTTGCGACATTTACTTCAGCAAAAATATAGAATAAACTGCCAAATTTAGTTAGTTTTAAAGTAAAAGGTGTCTTTAAAGTACCAATAGTACAATAATTTTTGTACTATTGGTCTTTATAGGGTAACAGGTGTACTGGATATTATTCAAGCTTTGTTTTCTGGATGCCAGCCTGCAGTTGGCTGCATGACAGAAACACAGCTTGCCAACTAAATTGATGTTATTTTACTAAGAGCGATGAGAAGTGGCTCTGTAATATCCATAGCGTTACTGTCCATACTGTACAATACAGACAATGGAAAACTACTTGTCCGACTTTCCAGTCTTAGTTACGTAACCTATTGTCTAAGTCAGGGGTGATTCTGGAGGCCGGCATACTCATCCTCCACCAACAGCAGCTCTTTATAACTTTGACCAAACTCGTATAGTAATCATTTTAAATGTGAAGGTAATAGGAAGAACTACTTATCTCCATTTTTGATGAAATAGATTTTATGGACTCTAGGCAAATTATCTCCTTGATGATTATTAAGATCCTTTCTCTTGAACTGTATAAAATCAGCTGAACGAAACCTTCACAAATGTCTCATTTAAATTTCTTGCCATTATTAAATTAATGACGAAAGAGTGAAGACAAGTGACGGTAACTTGATCTGAAACTGATGGATTAATAAATTGTTGGTCAGACTTAGTTTTACGTCATTAAATCACAAGCAGAAATGGTCCTGACAGTCCAATCGACATGTTCAATTTCTTGTGTTGCTCTTAATAAATCCGCCTTCAGTGTTATAGATGTGAACTTCTGTCCATGTCATACCGAGTGAAATGATCTGTCAGAAAAAAGCTGTTGGGTTTCTGTGAAACATGTGCTGTCTGGTCCAAGAAAAGGGAAAACAAGAGATAAATGTACAGTCAACAACATTAAATCATTGAGCCGACTGCCAAGCAGACTACCCATTTTCCCACCACAGTTTTCTTTTTTTTTTTTCCTCTGCTGTAGGTTTGACAGGAGATCTGAAGTCCGAGGGCTATTTGCAAAACAGGAAAATGTCATTTGAACCTTTGAAAGAAAAAGCGCTGACACGAGCGGAAGAAACACATAATAAAGCGGTACTTCCTTTATGTTATCTAAAAACCTTCGGGTCAAACTGAAAATTGAGAGGAAAAAAAAAAAACTGAACTTGTGAATGCGTTTATGATTGACTGGTTCTCGTCCCTGAACAAAACCTGTGATGAATCGTAGCCTGTCAGGAGCCGATTCTCATGTCACCTTTGTGTTGAGGCTGGTATTGTGCCAGTCATTTTAATGTCTTCTGGCCCACTAAAATAGTCTCTTCCTAGTGGTTGTATCATAACACGGAGCAAACAGAATCACTAAGCATTGCCTGAAAATCCCAATGACGCCACACCCTTCACACCCGTCAGTTTCTGAATTAGGAAAACCAGCCAGACAGTGTTCGCTGCAGCATGCCATTTACTTTCTGACTAAGATCCTTTCTTATTTTTTTAGCAGTAAATACAAAAAAGTTAATTCGTAGTGAAACAAATTGATCAACTCTGCAGTAGCAGCTCTCAGCTTCCTGATGACACATGCTCAAGTGTCTGCTGAGTCAGGATGGTGAGGTCTGATTGCTGATCTGAACACAGAGTCTGCATTGAGCCACCTAACATTAAGTCACTGTGTTCTCCTATGATCAGCAGGGAAACGTTGAGTTACTAAACAGTTGCTGTGGTGGTGGGCTTTAATAGTTCGAGATATTGTATAATTCTCAAGCACTGATAAAGGAACCAGAGTTGCACCTTATCTGCATTTTAATGTCGCCAGATATAATCTTGTTGATTTAAAATGCAAATGCTTCGTCACAATAAAAATAAATTAACACTGTGGTAAAAGCACAACAGCTGTTGCATGAAGTGCTGCGAAGATACAGAGAGAGCATGTCGTCTCTCATCTTAAATGTACAGTTTCAGTTCTGGTTTTAATGACAAACAGCTTTTCATTTGTAAGCTGTCGTAATGTTTCATTTGTTAATTTTATAGCGCTTTGCTGGGGATTCTAAATCTTGGAGCAGGTCTTAAATTTGAGTGTTAATAATTTATGTTGCAGAAAATGCAATGCAGGGTTTATAAAATGGAGCATATTTGGGTGAGTCTGTGTTTCGTAGAAGCAGCATGCTTCTTAGTTCCTGTTACACGAAGCTGCACATGCTGGATGTAAAAGGAAATGAGTATAATAATCTGAAATAGGTAAATTAAATGTTCAAACAAGCTATGAGAAAAATTAGAACATTGTACAGAGTTAAACCGAAGATAAAAAGAGCTGAAATCATGAATAATTAAACCGGTACAAGTCACATTGGGAGACGCCACAACAATGGCTGTGTTTACATGCACTACAATATTCTGCATATTGATCTTCGTCACAGGAAATATTCTGATTACGCTCTTTTTATGAGTTTCATATAGTTTGTTTTGTTCATGTTCCTAATTATTTATTAGAATATGATCACATTGCATTTATGTCCCCTTTAAAATCCTGTTGTTTGGAGTCATGCAAAGCCTTCCTTTAACATTCAGAGCTTTGATTGTGCTTCTCACCCACCACAAAAGTCGGCCTCCTTCACAGCTGCTGCTTTGGTCTGATGAATGTGTAAACAAGTCTGCATACCAGACGTTTGAGTGACATGATGCCAGAAACAGGAGAGGGAGATAAATTAAAGTTTAGCTCAGAGAAACTCGCAGATAAAAAAAAAAGACATAATTATTTTGTTTGTTGTTTTATTTAAAAAGATGCACCAGTCAATCAGAACCATTCAGTTTTTCCTTGATCAGTGAGTATCAGTCAAATACAGCATTTAACGTAGTGCATTTAATCTGGAATTAGACTGTTTTTAAAAATCACAATTGTTAAGGATGCATATTTTGATGCATGCATTTGAATGATTTTGTTCCTCAATTTCTGCCTTTTTTTTTTAAACCTCCTCTATCAAAGAACCTGGATTCTTTTTGTCTAATTTATTTTAGACGCATGAGAAAATAATATTATCAGTCTGCAAAGTGTCTGCTTGTGTGTGCCAGCTAATAAAATATTATTAAGTCAAAATATTGAAACCTAAGTAACATTATGAGTGAATTTAGCAAAGGACTGCTTGTAATATGTGGTAGGACTGCATTGATAATATAGTTGGCCTATTGGATGGACTGTAATTACCCATAATACCCAAAGCTGGTGTATGTCTTTACTAGCAGAGATAGCAAATCTTAAGGGAAGTGGTTTGGATGTTATGTAATAGTAAAGAAGGAAGACAGTCAGAAAAGTGAGTTAACAGTAATCAGTATTCTCATAAGTTTGCTGAAGGTTGCTGTAGCTTCGAGTAGCAGTTTTAAATTGTGCAATATATTTGCAGTTCCCAGCACTCAATTCAAGGTTTAATTCTTGATTTAAGCTTTCAAGCCTTTTGCAGCATACTTTATTCAGCTAACTACACTGCATCTAACATGTACTCTGTGTATTTCTAATGCAGAATGTGTTGAGCCTCCTATTGCCTCTTGAGAAGCAAACCTTGCTTTGTTTAAGTTTTGCATTTTTCTTTCCCTCTCAAATATGAGCCGAGTCAGCACTGAACAAGCTACGATTCATTACTGTTGTCTAAAATATAAGTAATCTAATTTGTCTTCCATATTTCAGGTAAGTTGTTTAGCAGCACGGAGTACGACTTGTGCTTTACATCACAGGCGAGCTTTAACTCGCAGAATTCCATCATGTCGGTGCAAATCTGATGAGTTTTCAATCAGAAAAAAAACCCCCCCCCCCCCCTGTTCAAGCTGCTTCATTTATTCAGCTATCAAGTAATTAATTTAACGTGAGACGATATGGATAAGTGAAACTTGCATTTCCAGATTTCTACCCAGTAAATGTTTGGAGCTTTTAACTTCTTAATAGATGCATTAAAAAGTGAGACCTCAGTCGATAAACCATCCCAGCCGTCCACTGGCAGATATTGGTGTGCAGCATAATAAAAATATATGTATTTGTATAAGCATATATGTCAGCTGATGTGTTGCAGGATGTTGTTAAAAGTCACAGAGGTTATGTGGATTTTAGGTAATTTAAACTTTTTATCTTTACACAAAACACTGTCACCAGAGGAGTCGCATGCTTGTCTTTATTTATATATCTTTATTATTAATTTTTTTTGTACATGTAGTGCTCACTCCTCCTAGAATATAAAAGCAGAGACTAATACAGTGAGAGTATAAGACTCTGGTTTCAGGGTAAAGGCTTAGAAATGTAAAATATTAACTTTAATTAAAAACAAACAAAGCAAAAAGCAATAATTATTCCTACTAAGGTAGAATAAGTTACAACATATTCAATAAAAAAAGTTTTATTGTATTTGGGTTCTGAGAAAACATGGACTCCAAGTTAGAGATAAAACAAAAATATACTACAGGCAAGGAGAACCTGAATGCGTCATTCTTGCATAATAAGCAAACATTCATTGCAGTCCGGGCAGCTCTTGTCGATGCGCATTATGTGAACAACGATATTGAGATAATTATCAGTAAGCAACATATTGTGCAGTTCTAGTTATTATTTTTGTTAAAATAGTATAGAATAATAACTGTTACATGTTTGAACTGAAATATAGATTTTGATTATGCTACATTCTTTGAACAAAAACATCAAAATGTGCTTTAAGTAGCTTTCACGTTCTCATTGTGCATCTTTATATTGTTCCTTATAGAATAAAACAATGGGGAAATGAGTTGCTCCTCTACTGCCGCTGCTTCAACATTTGAAATTTCCTCCAAATATCTCCAATAAAGCTGCATTTTTTATTATTATAGTGTAATAGATCATTTTGGTGATTTTGTAACCTTTAAACTATTGGTTGATACTAGTATGCCTGTGAGAGTTGCACCAATACGTTACTCCTTTTCGCTTCAGTTTTTTAGGATTTGGTGAATTGAATCAGCATTATGCGTGATTGCTGGCATTGATGCTTTTCTCTCTGTACACTCATCATTCTCAACTTCAGGGTCATGTGAATCTCATAAAAGTCAAAGTTAAAGGGTAACCAGTTACTGACTTGCGATCCTCCCTCTTCAGGCCGCAGAATATTGAGCTCGGAGCCACAGGCGAAGCCGCCAAGCAGGAGAGCACCAACATGGACGACATGAGTGTGGAACAAATGGCCGTCAGAGCCAACCAGCTGACCGATGAGGTAAATGTTCTCTCTTAGTAAATGTTACATTTTTGGTGAATGAAATGAAACCTAGGATGTTTTGGATGCTCACACTAAAGGCTTCAGTTGCTTAGTTTATTCATGTCAACAAATTGAACTAATGTATATGAGTACATTGTGTGAACTTTTAGTGAACAATTGGTACGCAAGCACTGCAACAAAGTGAAAATCTCAGATTTTGTGTAGACAAATTTATAAAAAAAATATTACCCTTCAATAGGAAAAAAATACACAAAAACAGAAGTACATGTTCATGTAGATCTTTGGCGAAGCTTTTGAGTAGTTCTCTAAACAGCGTGCAAACACAATAGCTATGCAAAGTAAACAAGCAGTCAGAACAGATATTTCATTTTAGGAGCCAAACAAATATACGTCAACAAGGAAATGAATGAAAACCGATTCAGCTGGAAAATATGAATATGTAAAGCAGAAGGCGTTCTTCTAGTGAAGTACTTGTATAAACATAGGAAGCGGCGGTTCCAAGTAAACTCGAAACAGTCGAGCATCGACATCACTAAAGCTGAGCAGTCTGATTGATGAAAATGTATTTGTCCACATGTTCTCAACCAGTTACCTGTGGTAAAAGCAAAGGAAGCTATAGTCTAAATGTGCAAATTATTATAATTTAAATGTTGGCTATCCTTTAGGGGGGAAAATCTATTATATTAAGGAACAAAATTTTTAGTCTTTTGTGATAAGGGAAAAAACTACTCTTTATCTCTTCATAAAAAGCGTGGAAGGTGTGAGGTTTTGGTTCCTGGTTTAGTCTGGTTGGTGCTTTTTACAGGTTGACTTTCATTTCAATCTGCTTCATTATTTTGAAGCTGATAGTTTAACTAGCGCTGGATGCCATATAATCAAGCTGATGAAGTAAATACTCAACTCAAATGTGCATTGGTTCTACATTTCTCTTGTTTGTCTCAGCTGTGTTTTTCTGCTTTCAGTGTTTGAACTAAATCTGCAGTTTTCTTTCTACCCTTCTTCTTCTTCTTTTTCCTTCTTCGTCTTCCTTGTGCTGCTGCCTGGTTGACTAAAGAGGCATGGGAACGTCCCTCTGCTAATTCTGCTAACCACCCTGGCTTTGGGTAACTGGCCAAATCTTAAACACTCGACGCATTACTGACAAAAATGTTATATACCTTGAGCTGTTAATTTATTGTGCTAAGATCACGTTCTCTGCAGAAATTCTGTGAAGATATCAAAAGTTTGTTAGAGAACATTGGTGAATAAAAAGAATCATGACAACCAAAAAAATACAGCAAATAATTGAGGGAAAAAGTTGCAAAGATGTTGACGGCAGGTTGACGTTGAGGCAATATCCTAACCATTTGTTGCTGACAGTTCGGTCAAGTGTCCAGAATTGGGACGGCAAACCTTCTGAGACACGGTCAGTAAAGATTATAAAGGCTGGGAAAGAAGAGCGTTAGTCAGAAAAACAGAGAATAACTTTTCACGTAACCCTTAACTCACAATCTCAACAACAATTGAATCTGCAATTATTAGAATAGAAAAGAATCTGCAATAAAAATGGGTTATTGCAGCATAATGCTGCAGGAATGCTTTTCTTCTTCATGGACAGGGAATCTACTATGAAAGGCAGCAGCTGTCAATGGATCAGAGCGTATTTGTAAGAATGGGTTCATCTAATCCAGACACAAATTCTTTTGAAAATTCCTGGGAAAGCAGAATATTGATGTTTACTTACGGAGTTTGAGCTGTTTTGCAAAAGAAACAGGCAAGATCTTCTAAGGAAAAATCTTCTACAGGTGCTGGTCATAAAATTAGAATATCATGAAAAAGTAGATTGATTTCAGTAATTCCATTTAAAAAGTGAAACTTGTATATTATATTCATACATTACATACAAACTCATATTTCAGATGTTTATTTCGTTTAATTTTGATTATTACAAATGACAACAAATGAAAATCTCAAATTCATCATATCAGAAAATTAGAATATTACTGAAGACCAATAAAAACAAAAGATTTATAGAAATGTTGGCCAACTGAAAAGTATGAACATGAAAAGTATGAGCATGTACAGCACTCAGTATTTAGTTGGGCCTCCTTTGGCCTGTATTACTGCAGCAATGCGGCGTGGCATGGAGTCGATCAGTCTGTGGCACTGCTCAGGTGTTATGATAGCCCAGGTTGCTCTAATAGTGGCTTTTAGCTCTTCTGAATTGTTGGGTCTGGTGTATTGCATCTTCTTCTTCACAATACCCCATAGATTTTCTATGGGGTTAAGGTCAGGAGAGTTTGCTGGCCAATTAAGAACAGGGATACCATGGTCCTTCAACCAGGTACTGGTAGCTTTGGCACTGTGTGCAGGTGCCAAGTCCTGTTGGAAAATGAAATCTCCATCTCCAAAAAGTTGGTCAGCTGCAGGAAGCATGAAGTGCTCTAAAACTTCCTGGTATGTGGCTGCGTTGACCCTGGACCTCAGAAAACACAATGGACCAACACCAGCAGATGACATGGCACCCCAAACCATCACTGACTGTGGAAACTTTACACTGGACTTCAAGCAACGTGGATGAAGTGCCTCTCTTCTTTTCCTCCAGACTCTGGGACCTTGATTTCCAAAGGAAATGCAAAATGTACTTTCATCAGAGAACATGACTTTGGACCACTCACCAGCAGTCCAGTCCTGTTTCTCTTTAGCCCAGGCAAGACGCTTCTGACGCCGTCTGTGGTTCAAGAGTGGCTTGACACAAGGAATGCGACAGCAGAAACCCATGTCTTTCATACGTCTGTGTGTGGTGGTTCTTGAAGCACTCACTCCAGCTGCAGTCCACTCTTTGTGAATCTCCCCCACATTTTTGAATGGGTTTTGTTTCACAGTCCTCTCCAGGGTGCGGTTATCTCTCTTGCTTGTACACTTTTTTCAACGACATCTTTTCCTTCCCTTCGCCTCTCTGTTAATGCGCTTGGACACTGAGCTCTGTGAACAGCCAGCCTCTTTAGCGATGACCTTTTGTGTCTTGCCCTGCTTGTGCAAGGTGTCGATGGTCGTCTTTTGGACAACTGTCAAGTCAGCAGTCTTCCCCATGATTGTGTAGCCTGTAGAACTAGACTGAAAGACCATTTAAAGGCCTTTGCAGGTGGTTTGAGTTAATTAGCTGATTAGAGTGTGGTACCAGATGCCATCAATTTTGAACCTTTTCACAAGATTCTAATTTTCTGATGTGATGAATTTGAGATTTTCATTTGTTGTCATTTGTAATCATCAAAATTAAACGAAATAAACATCAGAAATATATGAGTTTGTATGTAATGTATGAATATAATATAATATACAAGCTTCACTTTTTAAATGGAATTACTGAAATCAATCTACTTTTTCATGATATTCTAATTTTATGACCAGCACCTGTAAACATTCAAAACTGGCAGAGACTTCAAATTAGATTTGCATCTAAATACAAATGCATATTAGCATTTCTAAAAAAAAAAAAAAAAAAAAGCAAAAGAAATATTTTTAGATTTTTTTTTTTTTTTTTTTTTTTGGAAAACATCAAGAAAAACTGACTTTTTTCCTGTTTCTAATTTGCTGCCTGTGGTTGATAAACCACGATTTGTGTTGGTTTGTCGAGAATAATAAAACCAAACAATAGATATAAAAGAATGTGCTGAAATTTGTGAAAATTCAAAGTTTATAAATACATTTAAGGCACATTTGAAAGGCTACTGAATCTTAAAAGTACACCTTTTTCAAGTTTTTTGTCAAATTTAATCTGATACTTTGTAGTCCTCCCATATTACAGCCATGCTGTATGCTTGTGTTGTAGACGTGTTTCTGGTAGATGTGCTTGTGAAAAGTTTTTATTTTATTTTGTGCCATCTCATTTAGGGTAAATCTATTTTCCCATTAAAGCTTTCCAGCACTAAACTGTTCTCCATCTAAGATTCGGGACGTCACAGCAATCTGGCAACTTTTGGCAGCGATCTTTAGGCTTAACTGGCCAAGTCGAAGCCTTGCAGAAGCAATAATGTAATGTTCATGCGAACAAGGGATGTTCTGGCTAAGTCAACAGAAACCTGGCTGAGCTCAACACGTCCCGTTAGCCAATTTGTGTTTGTCTGTTTCTCAACTCGCTGATGAATGTATTCAGAGCAAACACAACGGAGAAATGAGGAATCTGTCCTCGACTTTCTGTTGTTAACTAAGAATTAGTGATGGCAACTGTGCAGTCTTGTGCTAAGCCGCTGCACTTCCTGGGACTCTGCAGCATTTCCTATTAATAGATGCATGAAGGGCGTAGCTTACCTGAACCGACTGCATTCCTTTCTACCGTCACTTCTTGTGTTTTTGTCTATTTACTGTCGTGTGAGTTTTACCTGATCAGTGACTCCAACCTGTTATATGGCTGTTTGGAGAGAAAAATAAAAAAATTTATGCATTCTTCAAAAACAGAACAATTGTAAATTAATCAACCAGTTGGTGTTTTTGTGTTATTTCTCCTCCTATGAAAATCTATGATCACAGAAAGTTTGTTGGCAATGAAATTCAAAAATCTTTGCCAGTGTTTATTAGTTCAGACCACAGGGGGTCAGTCTTCAGGGGCTGGTATTCTGAGCGGGATCCAAAATAATTCGCAAAAATCCTGCTGAGTCTGCCAACTGGAATCACTGGAAAAGGAAAACCGTGTTAAAATTAGAGGACTTCAGCTTCCAACATGGCTTCAAATAAAACATCCTGAATATAAGAGAGATTGTAAAATTCTGGGGGGAAAAAAAAACAAAAAAAAATCTAATCAAGTACTTAAAAGTAGATTTAGTATTTTCTTAATATGAAGATATTTCATACAACTTCTTTGGTATTCTGTAAGACAAATTATTCCTGATATTTGGATGGTTGAAACTAGTTTCTCAGTTTGATCTGGATGGATGATTGTTTTTGTGGATTCAGTGTCCATAGCACAATAACGCACACAAATTCCTTTGTCAAACTTTTATTTTATTCCAAAAATGAGATAAGCTAAAAATGGATTTAGTAACTTTGAATCTATTGGTTTTGACCCATAAACTAAAGTTTCATTAGCCTATCAGAGGAAACTGTCATTTCCTGTAAACAATCTGATTGGGGCATCACTAAATATTAGAAATATTTAGTGTTTTGTTTTTTTAAGTGCTTGTTTGTATGTTTGTATTTTTAAGTGCAGGAAAATAATTGAAGCTCTGTGAGAAGTAAAATCCCACATCGGTCTGGATGAGTGCCGTGAAATTCAGATGACATAAGATCATTTTCTGATTTATGGTCATTTTTTCCCCCTGTTTTGTTGATATTACTGTGTGATGCTTTTGTGTTTTTCCCCATTCATTTTTTTCCTTTTACATGTTTTCTACTTAATTTTATTGCTGTTTCCTTTAGCAACTGACAGTAAGGTTTCAAAATATTGTCCTAAAAAAGATCTTGACTATATTTTCCCTTCCAGTCTCTGGAAAGCACAAGGAGGATGCTGCAGATGGCAGAGGAGGTGAGACTTTTTTCATTCTTAGTCAAGTCAAAGAGAGTTCAATGAAGTCAGGCACTGTTTCACCTGAAAGTGTTAAAAATGTTTGCTTAAAGATGGTTTTGCACGAGTACTGTAAAAAACTATGAAGAGGCAAAATCTACCTTCCTGTTGAAACTTTTTATTTTCTTAAAATGCTACGTTCTGCTCATTTATAATTAGATTTTATTTTTTCTTCTAGCAAGGTCAAAATTGTTAAAATTTTAACACGACTCTACCTTTTAATTATTTCTGTCTGAATTTAAGTAAGGATGCGATCTTTAATTTTTCTTTTTCTTTTTCAGAGCCAGCAGACAGGAAACAAAACCATGGAGATGCTTGACCACCAAGGAGGTGAGCTGCCAGCATCGACCTTCACATTGTTAAAGGGAACAATTGATTTATAATTGAGATATTTTTCCTCCTGAGGCAATAAGAGTAATAAATGTTGGAATAGAATCTACAAGCATGTGGTTGCTTTTAAAAAGAAGTGATATTCAAATGTTTACTAGCCGAGTAAAATGTTCTATATTCTCTATTCTACGGTACATAAAGTACTGGACAGCAGGAATGATAATACAACATCGAATTTCAGTAAATTAAAAAAAAAAAGGTGTAAAAGTTCTTCCAAATCCACAGGGGCTGCAATTAAACATTACATTCTCTAATCTACACACAACCTCTGCTGATATTTAGCTAAATGTCCCTTAGCAGGTTTCCGACTAATCCAACTCCAAAGCAGTCAGCGAGGTCCAGGTTGGATTCTTGCTGAATATTTGACTCCTTGCCTGGTCAGAGATGAGTTGTGTAAATAGTTTCCAGCAGGTCAGGGCCTTTCCAAATGTAATCTTGTTCTCCTTTTGTCACTCTACGCCAGGCTTGAAGTGTTTTTGGGATCATTGTCCTGTTGGAACAACCATTAAGTTGTTAAATTACATTTTAGAAGCTGAAAGGCTTTTTTCCACTTTTTTCATTATTCCAGTACAAGTTGGACCTAAACAGCTCCTCAGCATGGCCCTGCCTCCATCACGCTTCAAAGTTATTCTACTGTTCTTATATTTAAAAGCTTCACTTTGACTTCTTCAGACATTTTTCTCTGTCATTTCGCCCGACCAGATCAATCTGTGCATCATAAAAAGTTTCTCCTTTTGTCCGCGCGGGCAGCAGCAAACAGGAATTCTAACAATCTTAAATAAACTCTTCAATTTCTGAGAAAAACCCTCAAATATTCACATCAGAAAATCTATATTAGCATGAAAAACACTTGTAGTGCATTAGACAACAATAATTGCACTTAAAAAAACCCTCATCACTTTTGCAGAAGCTGAAATTGCGACGACAACTTTTCCACCATATATATATATATATGTTTGTTTTTTTTTAACATGACGACGATGAACAGCGTTTACTTAAATGATTAAGATAACCACATGTCTTTCTCATTTAGAGCAACTGAGGAACGTGGAGCGCGGCATGGACCAGATCAACCAGGACATGAGGACGGCTGAGAAAAACCTGACGGACCTGTCCAAGTGCTGCGGCCTCTGCATCTGCCCCTGCGACAGGTAGCCTGCCCGTTGCACCGCCGTGGCCCGTTCTCGCCTCGTCCTGCATGCCGCCGTTGCAATTATAATGCATCAAACAGAGAGCGTGTAATTGCACCGCAAAGCCACAGAAGGCTTCAAACGCAAATTGCTTTGGTGTTTACGCAGCTTCAAACATTTCTGTGATGCTGGTTTGTTGATTTATTGCTGGGATTTTTTTGTTTGTTTTTTTTTTACCCGTAAATTTGCAACCATTTTTGCAAATGTTGTTGATGATAGCAGAGTACTACTCAACATTTACCATAAATCTGCCTGGCAAATGTGCATTTGAAAAGCCTGCATTTGATTCTAAACACGGACGAAATCTTTTTGAAATGCTTTCGTTTTGGAAAAGAAGAAACTTTGATTATCAAGACATCAGGTAGGGAATGTCTTTACCATCATGCTTCATTGATTAGCATCTGCTGCTAACAATTGAACCTGCTAAGAAAGAAGCTACTTCAGTTTTGTGTGTGTATCTACTGTAACACAGTGTTTTCACCTGGACTTTTTTTTTTTTTTGTCCCCAGGGTGTCCTCCATCGAGAACGACTCTCGTTACAAACGCACATGGGGCGAAGGCGAAGGTGACGGCAAAGGCTCCAATGTCGTCTCAAGGCAGCCTTCAGGCGTCCGCAACGGGCAGCCCACCCAGACGAACGCCGCGGCGCCGTCCGGCCCCTACATCAACAGGTAGGGCCTCCTCGTCTTTCCCTGTCGTCAGGAATTCCTCGTATCCAAATACAAACCGCAGCATCTCGTTGTCCAGGGTAACTAACGATGCGCGGGAGGACGAAATGGAGGACAACCTCCAGGCGGTCGGCGGCATCATTGGCAACCTGAAAGACATGGCTCTGAATATGGGCAACGAGATCGACAAGCAGAACACTCAGATCGATCGCATCAACGATAAGGTGAGTCTGAGGCCGGCTGAGCGGCGTCCTGTTGATGCAAAATTCTGCCGTTTTTGTCGTTTCTTTCCAAAGACCGTGAAGAGTTTCATCTACTGCCAATTTCTGATTTTAACAAACCTTTTTATTCTTTTCTTATCTGAAAAAGAAATGACAAATATTTTCAGAAAATGGCTCTTATCTCTATCCTCCCTTCTGGAAGGCAGTGGAGGCTGCAAGACATTTTGCTTAATTTCCAGCGCAAGCAGAATAAAAATGCAATTTTACCAAAAGGTTTTAAAATGATAAGAAAAAAGTCGCCTTAATGAGAAAAAAGAAATCTTGTAGTGTTAGAACGTAGCCGGCTCGTCTGTGGTGTTTTCTTTTTTGGTTCTCAGTCGTTTCTACTATGAAAATAATTTGATGATCATCTGTTAAAAGATGACCAAAGCATAACTTCACAAGATGCTCAGCTTTCCTCATTTAAATGTTACATTTTTTTTGCTAGCGCTACAATTTAATTCTGGAAATATTATAGCTATATTTTGGTAATATTATAACATAATCTAAAAAAAAAAGAAATAATCTGGCTTGGACCTAATATTTTGCTGTAGAGTTGACCTGAATTCCAAGTCCAAAATAAACAGAAGCTGTAAAACAAGATGGCGGCTCTGGCTGAGCATCAGTGGGAAAAAAAAACAACAGATTTTCCAAGAATGAAACCTTAAAAAATCAAAAATTCAATCAATTGATAAAATCAACTCTTTATCACCCAGCAACAGCAGAAAAGTAGGATTAAGAAGATTATCCTGGCTCATGGATCCATCTGATCATATTTTATGACTCTTTATCCAACTATTTATCTGTCAATTCAAGGGGGCAGTTAGCAGATCTTTGTTGGTTCGTCTCTAGTTTTTGCATTTATACAAAAACAATTTGTTCATGTATGTTTTTCTCTCTCTCTCTCTCTCTCTCTTTTCCTTTTTTTTTAAACTCTACTCATTTCCTTCAGGCGGACATGAATAAACTTCGCATCGACGAAGCAAACACAAGAGCCAACAAGCTCATCAAGTAGACGAGGAAACGTCCTGCTCGTCCCACTCATCCACTCTGAGCTCATCCTGCAACGCGCATTCAACACGCTGCACAAACACACACTTACTTACCGAGATACAAACGTAAAAACAAATTAGATCATGAAGACTTTTCGCCAGGGTGCCTTTGACAGCGTCTGCCGTGCTGTAAGTGAGTCACGCCGGACTGTCTGAAGCAGTGAGGGAGTCAGAAACTGAACCAAAGAGGAAACGACCGACCGAGCGTCGCTGCTGTTTGATACCAAATATTCCCGCATGGCAGCAGATCACTTCTCTATAACTCACTCTCGATTTCCAGTGTGTGTGTGTGTGTGTGTGTGTGTTGTGAACGTCCGAGGTCACCGATTCACACCCAGAGACTGTAGTTAGCAAATCTCAAAAGGAAGCTTCTCAAATCCTAGGCCTATTATTATTATTATTATTGTGTAACGAAGCTCATTGTCACGCGTCGTTGTGATCTGATTATGCCTAATTTAATTAACCCCCAAGCAGAGATGAAGGGAGAATAAAGGGTTTTCAGCTCTTTGTTCCCATGTTTCTGCCATTTCAGATCTGCAGGTGAATCCCAGGAAACTGGACATAGAATATCATTCAGGAATTTCATTCAAAAGTGAAACTCTTACATTGTTTAGGCTCAGAACACACAGAGTGGTGCATTTCATAAAAAAAATTAAACCTGTGCACCTGATAAGAGGATTTTTAATACGGGTAAAGTATGTTCGAAGTCATGAAAATTGAAATGCATAACTCTATGCCTAATGACGAGCTTCACTTCTTGATTTGAATTGAAAAATTACTTTTTAATGGTATTATATTTCTTGGAGATTCGCCTGTAAATCCTGTTTTGAAAACCTTATAAATCAGGACAAATCTCTTCATGCTGGAATAAAAAAAAAAAGCTTCCCCATTAATTTCTCACGTTTTGATGCTTCAGACTGAGGTTCTTGTATAAATATAACAATTTCCTATCGCAAACATTCATACTTACCAATCTTTCATTAATTTATTAGCTCCTAAAACAAATAACACTGAATCTGGGATTAGATGGCAGGGCTTAATCATTAAAACTTCAGCTGTGTTACATTCATCTTTAGTTTTTTTTAGGTTTTTCTCTCTGATAGCAGTGTTGATGTAAATATGAAATATTCCCTAACTGTGTAGTCATTCTCTCAACCTGACTGCATTTTTTTTATGTTGGTTTAATAAAGATTTATTGCTCCCAATTGGAGACAGAGCTCCTTCACAAATCAGGTGCAGAAAATTCACTTCCTCATCCTCTGTAATTGCACAATCTGTAAACGTATAAAAACAAATGCTCAGTCCTCAAACACATTTGTAATATATATTTTTTTCTGTATTGTTTAATATGTCATTCGGGCATTGTTTTTTTTTATGCATTTATGTTTTTTTGTGTCTGGGTTTTCTGGGCGTATGCTGCAGCTTTGAGAAGTTCAGATTCAAGCAGCTTTGGTTTTTTTTGTTGTTTTATAGTCACATGTGATCTTCCCCATATAAATTACAGTTACTGTGTTGTAACAGTCATTGTATCACTGAAGCACCTGCTGCATCCACTCGGTCTGTTTAAACAACGCGGCCGCCGTAAGCGTCATCACATCCGACAATAAAACATTATCTCGGTTTATTTTGTCAGAGCCGCCAGGCTGAGGAATCGCAGCTGGCAGCAGGACCCAGAAACATACACAGTATGCAAATGAGCCGCTTCAGGTTGACGCTGGAGGTATCCGGTGCGCTTCGCCACGCTCTCAGGGTACAGAGCTCCTAACGATAAGTAATAGTGCACGCTGAACTCGTCCCCCATCAGCGTCTCCTGGCTTATTTGTTCTGAAAAACAATTGTCTGGCTGCAGGCGTGCACCTATTGAGTTTGTAAAGATTGACATAAGCTGTTGTTCAGCGCTCTAAGTGATCATCCTCAGCTTGTTACCGGTGACTTGAGATCTAATTAGTCTGAAGCTGCCCGCCAGCCGTCTGCTCGCCGTGTCACCAACAGCTACCAGAATGTAAATGCGACACGTTGGTCTATTTTTAGTTTGTTCATATGCAGCTTGACTTAACAGAAAGTGGCTTGTTTTGAACGCATTGCAGTTGTTTCACATCTGTCTCTGTCACATTGTTTATTCTCAATAAACTATACTCTGAAGTTTGATTTCATGCATTCTTCATTATTAGTATTTTTTTTATTGTTGGTGTCTTTTAATGTAACAGGCCATCACAAGGAAGCGCGTATTTTGTATTCAGCCCCCTCACTACGATACACTAAAATGAAATCTAATCTAAAGCTGAAAGGAGCTAGATATGTTACAATTCTTGGCTCTGCTTTAATGCTTTGCACCATTTTGTGTTGGAATAAAACTAAAATCTTGAAATTTTGGTTGCAATGCGACAAAATCTGGAGGTGTTCAGTGATTGTGAACAATGTTCGAGAAATGGATCTGAAACTGTTGAAAGAGTCAAAGCAGCTGACTGTTCCTGGGTATTAGTTTTAAACTTTATTCTCAAAATGTATCCTGATGTGTTTTCTCAACATTTTTGGACATTTTACATAGCTGGAGAGGGAGTACAAAATGCAGATTAAAAACCACAGAACAGAAATGGCATAGGGAGTGGAAGGAGGTGAGTAGACATGTCACATTCTTATTATAGATATAGTGACCAATTAAAACAAAATAAAATACTATGCAAGTCATTCAAACCATTTTCAGGTGTTTTTTTTTTAGCACAAATGTAACATTATGCTCAGTGAGAAGACTCAGTTCTTTGTAAATGTGGATCATTAAAACTCTTGAGGTGAACGGCCTCACTTAACTTTCTGAACTTGGCTTTTATTGAGGTCACTTGAGTTACGCTGTGGCTCTGGGCAAAGAGCCTGCAGGATGAGGCAGGATAGCAGTGAGACTCCATTAGTGTCACCATACTGACTCTCATGGCTTGTATACTCTAGTCTGCTTGTTTGCACGTGTTAATGGTTTTGAATTATTATGCAGTGTTTTACTGTGAAGTTACATTCACATCATATGTTCCCCCAGCTTCATACTGCTGCAGTGTGACCCACACCCAGAAAATAAAAGACTCTATAGTCTTTTATTCTAATCATATCTAAGGAAGTGGCAGCCTCTGGTTTAAATTCTGGCTTGCTATTGTTTGACTCTTTAGTTACTGATTGTCTTTTGGCATCGAGTAAATTAAAACTAGCCAGTGAGATGTTGGGTGTTTCATAAAGAGTGGCTTCTATTTACTGATTTTGGTTATTTTTTCACAATTTGTATCATAAAATGTTAATAAGCAAAAAACTATAACGTTTTTTTTAAAAAACTAGATCACTTTTTAAAATATCTATTATGAAATCCTGGGTAAACCTTTGTTTGAGTGGGGTTTTTTTACATTAAATAACTACACAAACCACATGGCATGATGCTGCCACTTAAGTTTTTCCGAATACTATCGATTAAAAAAGAATCTATTTTTCTTTTTTCTATTAGGCTGTGGACAACTGGCAGCTCCCACTCATTTTTTTTGTCCTTTAGTTTCTTTTCTTCACTAGGGAGTGAATTCAGTCAGTATGCTTTGCCTTCATAAAACCAGGCCTCAGAGAAGGCTACCAGAAAGTACCAACGGGCAGGTCCTTTAGTGTTTTAGTCCAAGCCTTTCTACTGTAAGCCATCCCAGCATGTTTCAAATCCATGAACCCAGGTAGGGCAAACTAACAGGTTCAGTGGTTCTTTGTTAGTCCCTGCATTTGTGAAAAAAAAAAAAAAAAAAAGCCTGAGCTGCAGAATCGAACCTCTAAACCAGGTTTCCTCCAGCCTCTGACAAATATTCCTCCAGGATTTCTGTCCATTTAACTCCTGTCCCTCTGAAGAAACGCATCCCCATCATGATTCGAATCAAAAGGTTCCTATGTAGTGGAGCTAATCCATATTTATAAAAGCCTTTCACCAGTCAGTTTGCAGTTTTTTTTTTACTGGAAAACCTGCAGATGTGAGCCACCTTTATGAAACACCCCACACATGGAAGCGTGCTAGCAGAACTCATTCATTAGTGCGACTGCAAGTTGGTGACAAATAAGGCATGTCAAGTTGGTCTTGCTTCAGGAATATCTCGATAGCACCATGTCAAACTAATGTAAAACATACTCCATGCATCTGCAGATATATAGTGCATACATGTCAATGAATAGATATGAAAGTCAGTTTGTTACACAAGTGTTGAATATATTTGAAATTCAGGAAAAATAAAATGACTATCAGAGATGAGTTGAGAGTACAGCCGGTAAAGTTAGACGGTACTCTCAACCCACATGACCGCTACTGTCACTTAAAAAAAAAATAAAAATAAAATCTCTTCACTCCGATTCTTCCCGGTGCATAGAGTGTTTAGTTTGCATAACTGCAATTACACCTGCAGTGTGTGCGCGCCGTTCTGCACTGCGCCACGCTTTCCTCATCTCCAAATCGTTGCGCTGCGTTTTACAAAGCTCCTCTCAAAGCGTTGTGCATTTCACTCTGCGTCGTCGCTACGTAGCATTTAGTGCTCTGAACTCAAACAGCACAGTATTACAGTTCACAACCATTTTATAAGGCAAATCGATGAAAATACCTTAATGTCCTCTATGGCTTTATCAAAGCATGCATAAATGAAGCACACACACAAAAAAAAGCAAAGTTTTACAAACAATCTTTGGTTGAGTGTGAAGCATTCCTGTGCTTTAATTTACTCTCTCACCTTAGCATTTCTAAATACAAATAAAAAGGGATTTTTGTAATCATACACTCGCTTAAATACAGGCAATTGTGATGGCTTTCAACCTAAACTACACTATTTGTAACAAAAATCATATAAAAAAAGAAGAAGAATGAAAAGCTTGCTCCGACTGGTCGTACACAAATACTACTTCCTCTTTCCAGGTTGCCTAGGCTACCGCCTATCCAGGCGGCTCTCCTTTTTTTTTTTTTCTTCATTCACTTCTTCTTGGCAAAGCGGCTGAACTTCTTCTCCTTGTCTTTCTTGGCAGAGCCGGGCTCAGGCAGGGCAGCTGAGGAGGAGGGAGCGGTGGGCAGGCTGTGGGTTTTGGACCCCGAGGGGCCCGGGGCCTCCTCCGCTGCCAGGGTCTGAACGGCCTTCTCCATGGCCTGACTCCAGCGCTGGAGCTCCTCCTGGAATACCGTGAAAAAAGAAAAAAAAAGCACACTGAGTTGGCGTAGGAGGGGAATTTTTCCCCCAGAGAGGCGGTTTGTGGCTTTGTCTTGTAGTTTTTACTGGTTTAGCTTAACAGGTGGAGATGCTCATGTTTGTGAGCCGAGCTTAGCGCCAGAGATTGTTGCCATTCAAACCCTGACTGTCATGTGATTCATAAAAGACATGTGAAAGTTATTCATTACTTTTATCAGCAGTTTGAAGACATACCTCATCTTTGCACTGGAACAGATACTCGCTGCCATCTGCAAGACTGAGAAAGGGGGGAAAAAAAAGACATTTAATGAAATGCTTTTTATTTATCTACGAACTTTGTTCCATGCAAACACATCTGTGGAGCTTCAGTCTTATCGCTGCGTCCTGTTTTCGTCTCGGTCACTTTATGATTACGATTATGACAAGCGGTCACATGTCCATGATCTTATGGTAAACTTTACGGCTGAAAAAGTATTTGCACACCATGAACTTTTTCACGTTTTGCCACATTTTTAGCCACAAACCTCACTGCGCTTTATTGGGATTTCATGTTCTCTAGCAGACCTTTTATAAATCTATTGTATTTATTTATTCATTTGTTTCATTCACATTTGTTTAACATGGACATAAGCTATTGACATAAATCAGAGTTTTGAATGAAAAGCAGTAGTTTGAGAAAAATAAATCCTCTAAAGTCTCTCCCTTCTCTAAAAAGTCAGTTCACTCCACCATAAGGTGTTGAGCATCAGTGGTCGGTTCTCCAGCCAGAATAACAGAGAACAGCTGGATTTATTCTGAGATTAAATTACACAACACACTTGTGTTGGTCTTTCATAAAAATCTCAATAAAATGCGTTGAAGTTTTTGGGTCTAACATGACAAAAATCCCCTCGAGAAGTTGAAAAGGTGTGAATACTTTTGCGTGGTGTTTAATTATTTCTGAAGCTAAAGTCCACAGCAACAGCTCAGTAATTAAACCTTTCTGTACATTTATGAGTCCGGTAATCCCCGCCTCAGGCAGGTGGGACGGCTCTCAGTCCCTCCCTGGAGCCAGCTGCTTCGTCCAGCTTTATTTGACATTTGATCAGAATCCCCTCCAGCTCCAAAATGTCACTTGAATAACACTCATGAATTTTGGCACTTCAGCCAGTATTCAATGCAGAGGTTGCTAAGTTTAAAGACGTTTTTGTTTTTGTTATGTTTTAGACTCTGACAGGCTTTCGTGGTTCATTCTGGGGATTTCATGTCTGCTTCGGATGAATTCCTCATCCTGGGTTCCCTTTAGTTCAACGGCGCCATGATGTTTGCTTCCAGAATTTTGGGATGTTTTGTCTCTTTGTCCCCGTCACTGGCTGTCACACAGACCCCCGCCGCAGAGCGTCTTCAACCCCCCCAGCTTTGAAAAGTAGAGAAAGCGTTTCTGTCTAACTGTGTTCCTCTTTCCCTTCAAGCATGTTCTTTACAGCGTACGTCTCACTTTCTGACTTCATCTCAGTCTCGTTTATTCGCCACCACTCTTCGTTCGGATTCTCCTTTCAGACTAACAGAAAAGGCATTTTAATTGATTTTTTTTTCTTCTTTTTTTTAATTCTCGGTTCTCGTATTGACTTTTACAGTCTGAATTATTTATTGACTAAGATCGTCTTCTGCATAGACAAAATTGTTCTTGGTGGAAAAGCGAGAAAGTTTTACAATTATAACTTTGTCCCGCTGTGAGGACATGATTTATCTCTTTAAATCCCCCATCAGCTGCGAAGAGGAGCCCGACGTTGTTGAGCGACACCACAGAAAATGAATCAAACCCCTCAGCTGTCTTCAGCTGACGCCGATTAATGACGTTTAAGATTTATCAGCAGAAGGAGATCACAAACTAAGCATCTTAAAAATTCATTTATTTTTTTAAGGTAGTTTTTTTTTAACCATTTAGAAATTTCTCTGTTCAGTGACGAGCAATCAGTTTTAAGTTTGACCAGAATCTGTCATATTGTCTGGTAAGATTGCTTGTCATCAAACTCAAAGACAATCTAAGGAAATGCAAAATACGCTTTTCAAATTCTGATTTCATTTATTAGTGAAAAAGCTAATCTGATCATGTTCAAAGGCTCAGGGCCAAGCATCTGAGCTGAGTTTAAGTCCTGACTTTGACTAGGCCAATACAAAACATCCATTTTTATTTATTTTTTAGCCATTTGGAGGTAGACTTGCGAGTGTGCTTCAGATTTTAGACCAGCAGAATAACAAAATTGAGTTTAAGGTAATGAATGTTTTCTTCATCTAGCTTTCTGTAGATTTTGTGTTGGGTGTAACAAGTTGCACATGCTCTAAAGTGTTTCTCTCAATCCATAGAATATGTTTCCAAAGGAAAATGGATACCAATTTTGCCCGGTATCATTTTTTTATTGTTCAATAATGAAATCTGACCTTAACTGAGACATAGGTGTCGTTCTATGATCTTCTGGAGTAATGTTGGTAGGTCAGAAACTCCTGAGAGAGATCCCTGACTGTGGACTGCGGAAGGACTGCCTGAGTACCCGGAGAGAACCCATGCATGCACAGGGAGAACATGCAAACTCCATGCAGAAAGACCCCGGGCCGGGAATCGAACCCAGAACCTTCTTGCTGCAAGGCAGCAGCTCTACCAACTGCACCACTGTGCAGCCAGGCCTGGATGTGGACAGTGTAAAATTTGATTCCTCTTTCCAAAAAATGTAGCTTCTCTGTTAAATCATGATTAATCAGGGCAGCGATAACTTTTCACATAATGCCAGGTTGGTTTGAATGGCTTATTCCTACAAAAACACAAGAAAAGATTCAAAAAATAATAAAATCTCTGTTCACAGCGCTGTATATACTAGGGCTGATCTGTTTGATGGGGACAGTAATTGAAAACAACAGGTAGTGCTGTCACACAGAGTTAAAGTTTAGGATTGTTTCTCAGCTGGAAGGTGAAGGGTAAAGGCAGTGACTTTCAGCAGACACTGAATGTCTGCTGGTTGCTTCAGAAGCTTCTGAAGGATGTGAAATCCTCCAAAAGCTGCCACGACTGTCATATTTCAAAAAAAATAATACTATGTCAGAGAACTTTAGATAGGATAGAAATGATATGCGACAGCTTTATCCCAACACTATTTTTTTTTTCATCAAATCCCATTTGAGTACTGTAATAAGTATTTGCTTGAATAGAAGCCATTTCGAGAAAACGGGAGACTGACACATTTCTTACCGCAGCTTGGCTACGTTCTTCTTCTTCTTATAGTTGGTGAGGATCTCCCAGGTGGCGTCGCCGAGGGACAGGGGGTCCTCACCGTGAAACGTCACCCCATGCCCAAAGCTTTTGGAGTCCTTGTATGCCGAGAGCTGACCCGGCTTCAGTACGCAGTACAAGTTGTTCCAGGACCTGAAAGTAAAAGAGACGAAGGCAGGAGCGATGAAGATCCCGACGGGATTATCTCAGGCTACAACGCAGGATTATAGTTTTGCTGATGTTCGTTAAAACTTTTGCTGTAGTTTAAAGGTTGTGAACATGCACACGCGGATATGTAACGACATCTTTAGATCGTCTTTGGCTTCTTTATTGGTTTTATTTATTCTTATGAAGCCAGACTGCAGGAAGTTTTGACCTGTTCCTTTGGAAGCTTGTCTGTGTTTCTTTTCTTCTTTCTCGACAAACCTAAACCATCAAAGCCCAAACATTTTCTCTGACATGCAGCCGTTGACTCTGTCTCCTCTTTATCATTTAGAGGGATTACGCAGACGTTCACTGAGTTATTCCCAACATAATTGGATGTAATTCTTGTGTTAATTATTCATGTTTTCATATTTATGAACAAATGCGGCTCTCGCTGTGCCGGCCCGTAATTGGATGCCGGATCCACACCTAATGAGGGATGAAACTTTGTGACAAAAGTTAAACAAGACACTAACATCCCGACATGTTACGTGTTGCATGTCCTTTTAAATGACTTTGTTCTTTCTACACACAGTAGGCATGTTTCAGTAGTAATTATCTGTGGAAATGTACAGTTCCAATTAGAGGCATGAACTCATTATTGCCACAATTGGCATATTTTTGCTCCTTAATGACGCATTTGAAATGTTATTTCTGCACTGTGGGACGCTTATGCAACATTCAGCTACGTTAATGGGTAAACAAGCTTTAAATTACTGTCAATTTTCTCTAATCCACACTTCAAATTGTACATACAGGATCACCACCACTAATATTTGGAGAAATGTCTTTTTTGCGATTTTGCAGGGAAATCTCAGACTATTTGCCCTTCTCAGCAATTTTCTGGAATGCTTCTGGATGGGTTTTTGGAAAAAACTTCTTATTATAAATGGTAGATTTGATTCAAATCAGTTGGACGACCTGCAGAAATCCAGCTTTGATACATAACCCTTTTTTTCTTTTTTCAACAGAGCTGAAGTCGGAGTTTGCTTTAGCTACTCTAAAATCGGTTTTGATCACCTAACTTTTGACTTGAGATGGAAAATTTGAAAGATGTTCTCCACCGTTAAGTGACTTATTCACTTTATGATATGCACCACCAGCACAGGCAGGAAAACAGGCCCTCAGCATGATGCTGAGATTACATTTCAAAACTACCGATGTCAGCCGTACTGAAAATTTGTCGACTGTCGTCGACGTTGAAGCTGAGTTGATGTCAGGAAACCAAGTCATGCAGTCAAGGCACTCCTGAGGAGAACTGAACCAATTATTAGTGGAGGTGTTTCATCTATTTAAACCTGTGTGGATAACTTTGAGAAAATCTGCAAAAAATGCAAATAACTTCAATGTTGTGTGATGATTCTACACACAACATTGTGAGAGTTTTAATAGTTTTAATGATGGATTTCTTGACTCAAGTCAAAGCGCTGCACCCCACCTGTTGGAAGCCTTCTTTCCGGAGCCCTCCACATCATGTTTGCGGCAGAGCATGCCCTCCTGCAGCACCGCCTGCGACCTCTGCGTCTCTAATGGCATTGTGGCTGCCCTCTCTGTCCCAACCGAGACGGAGGGCTCCAGCTCCAGAGAGGCGCTCTCTCTCATTTCTGACACCATCGGCATCGTGGAGTCGCCAGCAGTCCCATCCTGCTGACCTGAGCTGGGCTCCATCGCACCAGACTGCAGCAGGAAAAAATACTTTCAACCTTAATGCATAACTAGATTTTTAAAAAAAGAATGCATAAATAAAAAGGAGGCTATTTAAAAAAAATTGTTGTTAAAATAGGTAATGGAAATAAGGGGCTTTATTGCTAACCAGGGTTTGTTCCTCAATAGGGTAGAGTTGTGAAGATTCTTCTACGAAGCCTGTGTCTTCTCTCCTGAGCAGAAAAAAAGAGAAACTCTGTGTTCTTATTATTAGTTTTAAGATGTGTTCAGCAGATCCACCATAAGGAACAAAACCAGCGCTGCTTTAGACATTACACACTTTCATGTAGAGGTAAAAAAGAGATAAATGTTCGTAGTGCTTCTGTACACGCTTGATAGTTTCAACATGTTTTTACCTGCTTTCTTTATCTGAGCGCTGCTCGTCTTTAATGAATTGCTCAATCTCCTGTTGCTGCTTCCTCACTTCCAGCAACTCCAACTGCAACACAGCAACTTGTCGTTATCTTTACTGACAACACCTTAAATGACAAAACTGTGTTTGAAGCTGTTGTGCAGGGTTGCACATTCTTGCTTTATTTACACCCAGACCATGGTGGAAAAAAATATCTGCTTGTAATTGACAATTGGCTTTTGTGTTTAGACTTTAGATTGTGTGGGAAGTAGCAAACAAAAACATAACATTTTGACAAGAAAGATAAGAAAAGAAACAGCGGCTAAATTCATCCTTAGCTTTCCAGCCACAGAATAAGTGCGTAATGTTTTTAAAAAAACAAATTGCGTTAAGTGTTGTCCAGGAGTTTAGCGTACCGTAGTGAGGCGCTCCAGTGCAGAGAAGCGTTCCTCCCATGTGGCAGTGGATTTCTCAAAGGCTTCGTGCCTCTTGAGGAGTTTCTCCACCTCATCCACGGTCTGGCCCAGGTCCCTGCTGGTCACGTAGGGCTCCTGAGCGATGAGCCAGGCCTCTGCCACCGAAGCGTCTCGTGCAAACTGACACACCTCCAGCACTGAGAGCATTAAAGGGAATATTTTTATGGCTCGCTTTTTTTGATAAAGCGGATACTCATGCTGCTCCATCATTAAGTCAGGGTTCCGGGGAACGCATTACTCACAGAGTCGGAGCCAGTCCCATCTGTCATCCCATTTGAACATCATTTCCTGCCTTTTCTCCATCAGCTGAACCAGCTTCTCTTTGATCTGATACAAAATGTTATACAGTCTCAGTTACATATCAGCCTTATTAGAAAAACTCACCACAAGACTTTCTATTATATTCTAAGAATTAGTATTGTGAGGTAATTAACTGAGCACTCAGTTCGGGCAAAGGTCAATTGCTTATTTAAATTCCTTTTGCCTTTATCCATTTCTAATTAGTGTTTGCTGTTCTAACCTCCCTGATGAATATAGGAAGACTTGAATTTTATTTTATTTTTTTTTCTTTTTCAGGCAACCCAGTTTGTTTGGGGATAATTGTTCAGAGAAAAGTAATTAAATCTAATGCAAACAGCAGAAAAGGAGCCTTCTTTAAGCACATTCTTACTTCAGCAGAGTCTCGGTGCTTGCGTGTCAGCATGGACTTGCCGAGGTCTATGCAGTCCGTGAACTTGGCACTCCTGGTTTCAATTTCTGAACGGATCCCCTGGTGGTACTTCTGCAGCAGCTCCACGGAGGAGACGTCCCTAATGAAGGAGGAGGAGAGGGTAGGAAGCAGAAATGGGAGCGAATAATGCATGAGGCCTTTCTGCCTCTGTTGGTAGGAAAAGGAGCTGCACTAGCCATAGTTCTGATCAGTGCAATGTGCTTTATCTAATTAATTGCTTTCCGAAGCTGCTGCATCTTTGATGAACTATGCATAAATGCCTGGGGTTACGTAAACCTTTGCTGCACTTTATTCCACATTTGACTCATGAAAACTAGCGAAAATAACCAAATACAGTTAAAATGTGCAACTAAGATAACAAAAAAAACCCCCAGCAAAAACAGAATTTTTAAAATTAAGAAAAGAAAGCCAAACCTTTTAAGTGTTTCTCTACATTTCACTAACGATGTTTTGCTTGCACACAAAAACACATCCAAAAGGAAAAGAAACTTTCTCTAACATCTCACGGCTGCTGCGTCAGGTGCACACCTGGGTTTCTCCTGAGTCTCTATCTGCTGGATGATGCTCTCCATCCAGGCCATCAGGTCTCGCACCATGCTGAAGAAGCGGAACTTCTCGGCCGTGTCCACCAGCTCCGCCCGCCGCCCGTCCGAAGCGTCCAGCAGGCCCTTCCAGGCTTCAACTACCTCCCTCTCCATGGCCTGGATGGCGTCCTGTTTGTCCCCTGCATACTGAGCTCGAAGTCTCAAGGCTGTCTCCTGGAACTGTTGCACCTAGAAAAAGGCCACAGGAGTTAATAACGGCCTCATTAACGTAATCTTAATGAGTCGTGATGATGATGATATGTTTTTTTTCTCTCAAAGATACAGTGGTGATGAAAGGCTTACATGCGCTCATCATGGGCATGATTATCACGTTAATTTATGATGAGGCAACCTTCATGGCATTTTAAAAACAGGACTTTTTTCTTAATAGCAGTGTCTAAATTATACATAGATGCTTAAATATTTGCATACACCCCCACTAATATCTAAATAAATGGTACAGAGTAGGCTTTTGAAGGTACTCTACATATTTTCCAATAGTGCTGAGGTGTGGATCATTTCAGAATCCTAATATTTCCCTATTTCCTTTGTTTAGACCAGTTCTAATCCAGAATGTCCTGCTGTATAACACAGTATTGTTCCTGGATTTTAACCATCCAACCTCTCTTTCTGTAAAAGGTGAGGTTTTCAAACTTAAAACCACTGATGTTATACATGGTGGTGGCAGCATCATGCTGTGGGGCTTCTTGATGGTGAGGAAATATTGTAGGAGTAGAGCAGCCTTCAAAATTATTAGTGCATTTAAACATTTCCAGTGCTTATAGCTTTGTGGCTATTGCTAATTTACACTTCTTGCTAATTTTGTGCAAGCTGCATCATTTTCTTGCTGAAGAAAAACAAATAAAAGAAACCCTGCCTTTTTCACAATAACCTCTAGCCTTCCACAGTTGCAGACATATTACAGCACTCTCTGGCCGTGTCAGATACAAATCATCAAAGTGCTCCTCTCGGCCGCCGACCGCTGTGTTCCCTCCGAGCAAAAGAGACGATCTCTTGTGTTGTACCTGTTTGCCCAGGGCGGTGATGTCTCTCTCAAAAGCGGCGTGCATCCTGTGGAAGGACTCGGCTTTGCTGAAATCTTCACCCACGTCTTCTGGCAGCTCTTTCTGCTTCTCGTGAATCTGCGTCACCAACTCCTTTCCATCGTCAAAGTACCTTCAAGAAGAACGGGCTCTTAGTATCAATGCATTCATCCTGATCATGACATCTGTGAGACGTAGGCACCATGTGAATGTTTTTCCAACTATGCCACTGCATGCAAATTGGGGCTGCAAATAATGATTATTTTAGTGATCGATTAATCTATTGATAATTCTGACAATTACTCAGATATGAAAAGATCGCTGTAGGAGTGAAGGTGAAGCTGAAATTGTGACTTGAGTTCTGGGTAGAACATATTTGCAAACAAAGTTTTATATTTTGTCTTTACTGCAAAAAGTATTTGTGTTGGTATAAGTCTGACTTAATTACTGCTGTTCATTCAGTAAACTCCAGTTAACAATTAATCAATAACTAAATTATTGATGATTATTTTAGTAACCGATTTATCACAATTAATCGTTTCAATCCCACAACAAATGTTTCCTGTTTTGGCGGCTTTCCTTTTATGGTGCCTTGCAAAAATATTAATTTTGCGTTACAATCCAACCACCAACTTCCAAGCATTTCATTGGAAGGTGGTAAGATGTCTTCCACGTACTTGAGGAGATCGTAAGATGCCGTGAGGAGCTGCGATCGAGTGTCGATGAGCTCCAGCAGATCAGCCCAGCTCTCATTTATGCCGTCCTTCCACTCTGCCAGGGTGGCCGCTTCGCTATGGCCCGTTTCAATCTGCTCATCTATGGTCTGGTTGATCATGTCCACCCAAGTCTGACCTGTCATTCCCGTGTCCCGCGCAAACTCTCTGAATTTATCCCTCAGAAGCTGAGGAGCAAGCAAAAAAACAATCACTAAAAACCTTCCTTAAAGACAGAGACGATCACACTTAATTTCATATTTTTGGTTAATTTTTCCCCTCAGTTTCTGCTCATGGTACCGTGACATGGTCCAGGTCCTGTCCCATCTCCTGCGAGGACGCCACAACGTCTTTCTCTGCAATCCAGTGTTCCAAGTCCTCCACCTCTCTGCTCAGCAGGAAGTGATGGTAGGTGTGGTTCAGCTTCTTCCTGCGCTCCTCCGCCAGCTCTTTCAGGCCTGCGTACTGCTTATCTACCTGACCCTGCCGCCTTATGATCTCCTCCCTGAAAGATAATGAAGGCAGAGGGTGGAAGGAAATTAGATTCAGAGACTTAAAACCCAGGTCAAGAGATCACAATTTGGTTAACTCAAGATGAAGCTGCTGATTAAGACACACATTGGCATGCTTGTCACTCATGTCAGCCTAAACCAATTCTGACCGGGATAGAGTAAATTAGGACAACTATACAGAGATCAGGCACGCACCCGTCAGGATGGTCCTCTGCGAGCATCTTCTGCGCGCGATCGGAAAGCTTCTGAATGGAGGCAGCATAGTCGTCGACTGCCTGCTTCAGGATCAGGTGGCGCTTCAGCATCAGCATGGCACTCTGCTCATCCTGGAGGACGAGAGAGAAAACAGAAGGATGGTGAAGAAAAGGACAGGAGAGGAGCGCACCCATCAAAGCAAAACAAATTACTTCAAAATTAGCTCTCCGTAGAGGATGCCGCTTAAAAAAAAAAAGAGCGGATCCTCTTAATTGAAGAGAACCCAAACCATGTAATCATGTTGATAAATTAATTACTTGGTATTTGAACAGACTGATATGCCTTTACTTTGATTAGGATAATAAGACCAGATTTTTAAACATGTTTGGAAACTTCCCTGAGCTAATCAGGCCCTTTCTCTTGTCTCTCTTACACACACACACACACAGCGTGCCTCTTCCTCTCCTAACCTTTGCCTTTTCATCTGCAATCATGTAGAGCTCCTGCTCTCCTATCCAGGCCTCGGCCTCATCAGCATCGTTGTAATACTGCTGGGCCAAGTTGGAGCCGCTCAGCCTCTCTCGCCGTTTGGCCATCTCATCCTGCAACCGGGTCCACGCCTCCTCCAGCTCCTGCATCTGGTCCCCGATTCGCTCCGCCTCCGGCCTGCCCTGGGCGCTGGCCGCAGCCGCCATCCGCCTGCCTCGCTCCAGCACCTCGTCGACACGAGGCTGGTGGCCCTCAATCTCCCTCTGCAGCGTCTGGTGGAAAGAAAGAAGGACAGCAAATGTACGTCGTTTCACTGGAAGCTAACACTGTGAGTTCACTCAGACAGAAACAGGAAAGTCAGTGGAGCCAAAAGGAGTGAAAATCCCAGCAGCTTCCAGGGGCTGGAAAAAGAACACATGTTTTCTATGTTTTCATAATAATAGTTTTGGAACTCAAAAGTTGAAGGGCACAAGCTTACACAATGTGGAAAACAAAACATTAATACCACTTGGATATTTACAAATTGTGTTACGTAGGCCACAAATTTCTATGTAACTTTTTAGGACATGTGAAGATAAACACAAAGCAGTACATGAATGAAAAGCAGAAGGAAAATCATGGTGAATATAAGCTGTGTCACTTCTATCTGATCTGGACAATTAACACTTTAAACATAGTGGTGACAGTATCATGCTGGGGATGCTTTTTTCAGCAGAGAGAGAAATCAGTCAGAGCAGATGGGAGGACAGCTAAACCTCACTACAAGACCAGGGTGAACTCTGGGAATTTTAGAGCATAAACCAATTAGGAAGGAGTTTAAAGGGTGTCATAAGTAGAAACATTTGTTGTAAATTTGAATTAAACGTTTGTGTTCCTTTGCTAAAAATGGATGTAAATTGAAATGAACTATTTTTGTTTGTTCAAGACTGACAAACAGAAAAGTGACAGTAAAAATGTAAGAATTTTTTTTTTTAGGTTGAGTAGATAAATGAAATTCATAGTATTTATTTAGGAAGAATAATCTTTTTTTAATGTTCAATAGTTTTTGCAACTCAGATAATAAAAATTCTGATTACATTGTAACCAATGCATTCCAATGTAATTGAAAAATTCTTATATTTAACTTACACTTCATTTTTTTTAAATAATTATAAAACCTAATGTAATATAATATAAATGAAGTTTATTATTCTAAGTCAACAAAATGTGAAAAGGTTTTAACTCTTGCAAGGCCGTGAATGTAAATTCAACATTTGAATGGCCCTGTTTTCCAGCATTAACTGATAAATGAGTAAATGCACGAGGACAGAGCGGTTTACACCAAAGCGAATGCAGACAGACAGATTCTTACCTGGTTCTTTTTTAACAGCATCTGCACAGTTTGAAGATTGTTGCCGTGCTCCTGTGACATTGCCAGGGGCATCCTCTCCTCAATCCAGAGCTGAAAGACACAAAGGAAAAAAGGAGAAAAAAAGATTGCGATGATAAGAACAGAAAGCAGAAACAGTCTGAAAAATTGCTTCACAGATCTCTGATGTGCACCAAATATAAAAAAAAATTATCTCCACAGCTGCCTTCTTTATTTGGATCTATTGCTCCTTCACTAAGTAAATCAAATATGAAACCTTGACTTTGCTGCAAACTGAAGAAAATATAAAGAAATATATCTTAATATATAAACACTTCTTTAAAGTTTCTTTAAATGATCAGGTTCCTTAGATGCGTTCAGCTACCTCAGTACATCTGGATACATCCAGAGGGAACCTAAAGTCCTGACAAGTTAGGATCGTATCCTCATTATTCAAATCCTGCGTTATCAATCATTTTGTGAGAGCAAGGCGCTTTGACTCTTCCATTCCCTCTGAAATGAGATCCGCACTTACAAGCTCATCAGCCAGGTCTCTGTAGAACTGATGAACGGCCTTGGCAGCCTCCAGCTTGCCTCGGCGCTGGGACAGCGGTGTGAGGAGCTGCTGGAACTCGCTCTGCAGGGCTTGCTGCTCGGCCTCCAGCTCCGGCTGGTCCTCCCTGGCTCCTCCATGCTTCCTGACAGCCTCCTGGAGCTCGTCCAGCTCCCGCGCCCGGTCACGAACCTGGTTCTCCGTCATCTTGCATGGGAAAAACGGTGATGGGAGGAAAAAAAAAAGATGAATAGCCTTTCAAGAGCCTAATCAAGATGCAGTGGAGGGTAAATTCACTAAAAGTAAGTGCTGCCTATTAAGCGTGAAACTAAGCTTCCCTACAGCTCATATGAATGTTCTTATATAAATTCATGGAAAAGTTTTACTAAAGGGAATGTATTTAGTATAATTTGTGTTTTAGCTTGACCCTTTTAGACAAAGCATATTTGTCTAAAAGGAAAGCAATAAACACAAAGTTCATTTGCCTAAACTGAACAGTAGTCTTCAATTTGTGCGATTTTAAATGGGACATGCTAGCATCAAGAAAAAAACTCCAAAAAGAAAAAACTAACAAGAAAAAAATAATAATAATAATTTTCTGAGGAATATACAGACCTGGTGCTTTTTCAGCAGAATATTGGCATTTGTGAGATCTTTTACATCCTCATCTCCGCTCTGCAACTGCTGCTGAAGCTCGGCCAGCCACTTCTTCATATCAGCCAGGCTCTGGTCGAAAAGCTCTGAGCGATTGGCATCAAACAGCAGCCGGTCCTTCTCCTGGGTTGTGGACTCCAGTTTGTCCCAGAGCTCATGAAGCTGGGCCAGGCGCTCCTTCACAATGGGCTCAAACTCAGGCTTGGATTCAATGAGCTCCTGACCCTCCTGCAAAAACAAAAAATAAACATTGAAAAAAGACTCGTTCTCATTCATAGCAGAAATCCATTGCAAATTAAGTATTTTGTTTAATTTGCAATATATTGCATTAAATAGCAATATATTAATTACAAAAATTAATTAATTAATAAATGTGGAACCTTTACTGACCTGATCTACGTTATTGAGCCAGTCCTTATTGGAGGCCAGCTCCGCCATGAAAGCCTGATGTTTGAGCCACTTGCTGTGCAGGTTTCTGGCCTCGTCATATGAGGTATCCTGAGCTGTCAGCATCTTTTCATTGATCCACACAGTCAGCTGAGGCACGGCGACAAATAAAGAACATCAAGCATTAATAATGCATCTCCTGAGATAAATAATCCTGGTTCTATAGAGTGAAGATAAATTGTATTTATTATACAACCCACTGCACTGAATCCCATTGAAAACCTCATTGTTATTCCTTAAAATGTTGATTTCTGAACTCTTCCTGAGTTAAAACATTAGTATTGTTGTTTCTAAATGAATATGAACTTGTTTTCTTTGGATTATTTCAGGTTTGACAGAACTGCATCTTTTTGTTATTTTGACCATTTCTCATTTTCTGCAAACAAACACAAAATTTTTGCTTGGAATTTCAGGAACATGTTGTTAGTAGTTCATAAAAGGACAAACATAAACCTATAGAAAGTAAAATCAGAGACATTTATCATTTTAAGTGGTCTCCTATTTTTTTCCAGAGCTGTAAATTACTATGACCAACTGGAAGGGTAACTTCAATGCTGTAGTAATAACAACCTAATAATAGCCTACTAACACTAAGGACAAAGAAAGCAAACACAGCTAATAAATGAGGTATTATTAGATTCTTTTCAAAGACTGTACTGAACTCACATCTTGAGTGTTCTGCAGAAAGTGCTGAAGGTCACGGTTATCTCTCAGCTTTTCAGACACCTCCACAGCTCGTCTCTTATTCTTGCTTTGCCTGAAGAGCGAACACAAAAGCAAAGTTATACCATACATTAATAACAGCTTCAGGTAGAGCTGGCCTTTTTCTTCTCTGCCTAACAAATCTCTCTGTGACATAATCCGGACTGCATACTGTAGACAAATCCAGCAGATCTCCCCCTTCACTGGCAAAAAGTCATGTCTTTCTTCACTTCACTGAAAAGAAAATCTCTCTCTGTTAAAGATCAATACCTATTATTGCAGGTGTCTGTCTATCAAGCTGAGTATAGGGAGAGAAGGTGGGAGCTCCAATGCCCTTTCTAAAGCTAATAATGCAGAGGCTAGAAAAAAAAAATCTCACTGTTGAGGCAAATCTCTAAAGGAAATGTGAAGATATTTCTGTGTAAGCTTACATTTTCAGCCTAAAATTAAAACTTTAGAAAATGTGTTAATGTCTTAGATTTCAGTCTTACTAATGAATAGAATAATTCATTACTATATAACATTTATGAAGCAGAAATTGCACTGTCAAGTTTGCTTTTCATGCAAAATTTAAATGAAAAGCAAAAATGCTAATTTTGCATTTTTGCAAATTTTGCATTTGCGCAAGCATGCACAATTAACATGCTCGCAAAATGAGGCTAAAGAACTGGAAGGGTGTGCCAGCTTCTCACTGATGGGACATTAGAACTGACTTATTTCCCTTTTTTTGGAGAACAAACTGTTGGTTTTAGACATCACAGCTTGAATTCACATTATCAAACTGAAAATATTAATTTCTATATATGTAAATAGTGAGTCCAACCTATCATCTCACCCTCAACTACATTACTCGTGAGAACCTTGAGAAAAATTATTTGCCCAACCCAGCTGCAGAGATTAAATCATACATTGTCATTTCACAAACTCAAGTCAAACAAAAACAAAACACAACCTGTCCCGGACTGAGTCCATCTTCTCCTGAACTTTGGGAGAGTACAAGTTGTTACTGTCCACCAGTCGTTGTCCGCCCTGCAGGGCACCATCGATCTTATCTTCGTTGGCTTCCATCGTGCTGACAAAGTCTTCATGCTTCTTCAAAGCCTTTTCTGCCCCTGCCAACGTGTCAGGCTTGTCTATGTGGGCCAGCGTGTACTCCTGCAATAAAATGGACATCATGGAATTAAGAGAAAACGCTGAGAACATGAAAACGGACTGTCCAGAAACCCATAATCTGCTGACTGAGTTACATGGCAAATGTGCAATGTTGGAACTGATAGTGCTGCATTCGCCCGCTCAACACTCTTGCAGAATTCCTGCAGCATCAGGTTCTCAAGCTGTTTTTGTTGGCTTGGCCCTCTACTTAGTCCAAAAGACATCATTAGGAGAAGTTTACCTGATTATTTAGGATGGCCTCTACAGCTTTGCCGTCCCTCAAGAACTGCTGGAAGCCCAAACCCTGGTCCAGGAAATTTCTGCGACTGTCCCACATCTTCTGGAGCTCATACCAGCCACGGTCCAGCCCGTTTAGCCTCTGCTGCAGCTGCTGGTACTGAGGGTCATCTTCCTGACCTTGGGTGACCTGCGCTCCTGTGTCCCTCACACGGTGATAGTCCTCTTCATGGTTGTTTATGTCTTCTCGCACAGCGTTGTGACGGCTGAGCAGTTCTTCAGCCTCCTGCAGTGAGGTGGGCATCTCCTCAGATGCCACAGCTTTCTGGGTTTTGAACAGCCAGGACTGGAAATCATCCATGTCTTGCAGGAAAGTCTGCAACTTACTGACCTCACCCAGAGACTCCTCCCTGTCCTTTAGGGTCTTTCTAAGTCTATCCCAGGCCGTGTCGAGCTCTGCCCTGCGGGCTAAGATATCTGCTGCGTTCTCCGGGTGGTCCTGGGCCAGCTGGTTTGCCTCTTCGTTAAGGAAGGTGAGCTTGGCCTCAATAGCTGCTAAATCTCTCTCCATGCCAAACAGTTTCCTCTGGATTGTCATGACGGCAGCCAGGTCGTTGCCCAGATCCTGCGTGGACTCAATCACCCGTGTCTTTTCTTTGATCCAGGTTTCTGTCTCGACACACTCCAACCCATAGTTGTGTAGACTAACAGCAGAATCAACTCTCCTTTTCTTGTCCTCCACCATAGCCTTGAATGCTTCCCATCTAGAGAGAAATAATTCATTAAAAGCTTAATTCACTGTAATTTCATCATTTATATGCTAAGAAAAACGTAATACACTATTCTGTGGATATTTCATTTACTCAGCCTTATTGCCTGTCTTATCTGGCTGCAATGACCTAAAACACAGGAATTTAGTAAAGGAACTATTTTATTTAGAAAAAAAAGATCAAAATTATTCATTAAAATATCTAAGGATAATCTTGACTCTCCACTGGTTGAAGAGTCAAGATTATATTATTGGTTACTTATGACTTATAAAACTTATGCTGACAAAATTATACATTTAATGTCTCAACATCTCTGTAATTAAAAGTCCTGTTCATGAGATGTCAAGTAAATTTCCCACCTGTTGCTGCTTGCATGCCAGTAAGGCAATCTTATGAAAAACAGTCAGTTTGTTTTTTTTTTATGTGGTGCCATATTTGGCTATATTTGGCCATATTTGGCTATATTTAGATTAAAAACAAGTAGAGAAGGGGGCCAAAATGCAAAGACGCCAAGTTTGAAATTGGAATCTCGGACGCTACACTAAGCATCACCCCCCACAGGTAAATTTTATTAAAAATACCATTTGCATGGATGTTTGTCCAGGGTGTCTCTGTGTTCCCCTGTGATGGACTGGCAACCTGTCCAGGACGTACCTCTTATTCAGTCGTGTCTGGCACTCCTTGATCTCTTTGGTGCGAGGGTGTCTGCTCTCCTCAAGCTGTTTTGCAGCTTTGTTGACATCATCTACTCTTGACTGAACGTTCACCATTTCCTGAGCTAGAGCGCTTAACCTGCAAACAAGAAAATTGTTGGTTAGAATAGCAGCTGTGGTCAATGTGATGCAGAAAATTCCAGCCAATTAGTTCAGTACAGATGAATAAACTTTAATGGCATCTTCTTGCTGGTATACCTGTTCTGTACCACTTCCAAATCCTCCAGGTTCTCAGGGACCTCTAAATCCACGAGCCATGTCTCCTTCATGCTCATCCAGAGCTCACAAGCGTCCGTCTCACTGAAGATGGTGTACAGAGCCATGGTGTCATCCAGTTTCTTCTGCCTCAGGTCAGCCAGAGACAGGAGCTCCATGTAAAGGTCCTTGATGTCTTTTAGACGTCTCTGGATGTCAGGGGTGTTTTGTAGCTCCTCTGGCAGAGCGCTGGCCTGTTTGGACAGCGCATCAATGGTGGCTCCATTCTTGATGGCTTCATTTCTCAAGTTGTTCTGGTTTTTCAGTAGTCGTTGAGTCGTGTACTCATCGTGACCGACGTCTTCGCTGCTCATCCGCCTCTTGGCATCCAGCAGCCAGGCTTTAAGTTCGTCAGCATCACCCTGAAACTGGAAGAATGTCTGGGTGTCCCGAAGGTTCTGCTTTCGAAATGCAGCCAGGTCCTCCAGCTGCTGCCACTGCCTCCCGATGTCGTCCATGCACTCCTGGATCTTCGAAGAGCCAAAGTGCTTGGCCTGGATCATCTTATCCCCTTCAGCCAAGACCTGCTGCAGGTTGTTGCGGCGAGCTCCGAGCTCGTCCTCGAAGGCGCTGTGCTTGCTCTGGAGCACCAGCACACTCGTAAGGTCCTTGCCGTAATCCAGAGAGGAGAAAAGCTGCTCTTTCTCTCTGATCCAGCTCTCCAGCTCCGCCACCTCCCACAGGAAGTTCCAGAAGCGGCGGGACTGCTCCAGCCGAGCTCTCCTCTGTGCAGCCAGGGCGCAAAGCTCCTGGTAGCAAAGGTTGAGGTGCTGCACCCTGTCTCGAATCACTTGAGGATCACATGGCTTATAGCCTGGAAAGAGAAAGTATGTCAACAATACAGGTTGTTAAAAGTTATTAGGACATGTTTTTACTTCATATTTTTCATTTTCTTGGAGGTTTGACTCTTTACCTATGGATTATATCCCATTGTAAACTATACAAGCCCTTAAAATATATTTGATACAAAATATTTAAACTATCGTTATATGTTTATTAATATTAGAATAATTAGAAGACCTGAGAACAAGATTAACCCTAACCCTCCCCTAACACAACATTCACATCTGCAATATACTATGCTTCATTTAAAATCTCTAATCAATGCATCACGTTTAATAGGTTTTTTTTTAAGTTTCCCAGAGGAGCAATGAGTGTGTTCCACTTACTATCTCCGTTTGCAAACTTCAGAGCAGCAGCACTGGCACTCTGTACCCTCTCTGCCTGCAGGGCGATGTCGTTCTCTAGCAGAGCGTGTTTTTGAAGCAAGTCCTCCACCTCTAACAAGTGTTTCCCAAAGTCAGGAGAGAGCAGTCGTGCCTGAGGAGAGGCTTTTGAATTAGGTTTCTTCATGAAATGTTAATGCTTTTTTCAAGTCGGCACACACGATTTTTACCTTCATTTCATCCATCCAGCTGATGATGTACAGCATCTCCTGGAAGATTCTCTGCAGGGTGAGGTTCATATCCAGACGCCCTCTGCGGGCCCTCAGCAGCTCTTGCAAGTAGTCCCACAGTCGCAGGATGTTGTCTTTCCGCACGTCGATCCGCTTGGCGTCGTGGTAACGCTCAGACTCCAGCTCCTTGGAGATGTTCATCAGCGCCTGAACGCGCTCCTCATATGCGCCGATGTCCGTCTCGATGGCGTCGTGCTTCTTCTTAGCTGCTTCCACGGCTGGCAGGTCGTAACCAAAGTTATCCTGAGGACAGTGTGAATGTTGATTTGTGTTTTAGCTTTATGTGTGGCTCAGTTGAACAACCTCATAATAAATTTTCAGAGGGAGCAGTTATTTTTTCATGTCTCTGAATGTTTTAACCTCAACCTGTTTTTGAAGCTTAAGTAAAACAGAAACACATTTAAAACCAGCTCTCGGTTTACAGCAGTTGGCTGACCTGAGCCACTAGTCTTTGGTTCTCCAGGAGCCACGTTTCCCTCATGGCCGCCTTCCTGTCGAATCTTCGTGCCATCTGCTCCAGCTTCTCCTGCCGGATCAGCTCATCCCTCAGGACCCGTTCCCGCTCGTGCTCCGCCCTTTCCAGACGCTCCCAGGCCTGCGCGGGGATGATGAGAAGCATCCTGAGTCTTTGTAGTGTTTGCGAGCCTCGTCGTTTTAGCATCAACAGCACGGGGATGTGTGAGGTGTTTAAAAAATTTAGATGCTCCCTTCTGCTTGATCTCATCCTTGATGAGAAACTCTGATGGTTAAAGAATATCCTGATAAAATAGAATGGATGTGTGCTGAGACAAATCTGGGTATTCTTTTGGCATACACCGCGGAAAAGTATTCATACTCCATAAACATTATTATGACCAGAAACTTGAATGTGTTTTGCAGGAATATTATGCGCTTGTCATCCCTATTATTAAGCACGGTGGTGGCAGGCTGAGTACACGTGTGCCACACTTTTGTTGTTTTATAAGTGGTGCAGCAAAGGATGACTCAAAGTCAAGTTGGTGTTGCCCTGATAAATTTGACGTAAAAACATTTATAAGAAAATACTTTTCAGAAAGGAACAAACATGTAATTTTTAGGGTTTTGTTTAATTTTGTGATTTTTTTGTATTTATGCCAATGTTACTTTTTCTTTGCCAGATTTAAATGGCTAAAAACAGCATAATTAAGTTTTTGAAATAAAGTTGGATTTTGGTTTTGGGATCCCACTTAGATTTAAAGAGGCTCCCCATTTTGACAACCCTTCACTAAAATTTTTCTGGAGTCGCTGGTTTTAATTTGTAAAAACAAAAAGAATTGAGACCATGCGTCATTTTTCCATCCACTTCACAATTATGTAAAGATTTGTAATATGTAAAATCCTTTTACGAAATAGTAAATTGTTGAGGTTGAAATATGACGACCTGCGAAATTGTTCAAAAGCTACAAAATATGTTTGCAAAGCACTACACAAGCATTAGTCAGTGAACAATAAATATTGGTAGAGCATCATTGCATTATTCTGGATATTTCATCACAGTGAAAACAGTTATTTTATTAGCACCTGTATTTAATTTTTTTCTAACTTTTGAAACTTTTATTGAGACATCTCCGGGTTGTCCCAGGACAACCTCTCACCCTGTTGATGTCTGACACCAAGGCTCCCTCTTTCGGCGTGTAGACCCTCTGGTTGTTGGCCCTCATGCGACTCTGAATGGTGAAAAGCAGCACCTCCAGATTCCCTTTCTCCTGGAACCTGAGAAAAATTAAACACATTTCAATCACAAGGTGGTTCACAGAGACCAGCCCATATCAAAACAAAAAGAGACACAAGAATAGAGTGACTGATTTCAATAAGGGCTTTTGGCTCACTTGGGCGGTTTCTCGACGGTCCGGTACGTGTTGAAGGCCTGAAGCTGCTGCTGGACCCCCGTCAGAGAATTGGCGAGCTTTCTGTTGTTCAGCACAACGATGGTCTGCTCGATCCACGTCAGCAAATCTGAAGCCAGCGTCTCGTACTTATCAATCATCTTCTCTGTCTCTATGGCTTGATCCAGAACCTGAATGAGGAAGGCAAATGTATAAACAAGGCTGGACGTTTGACAGATTATTAAGTGCGTTGTTTCCAGCTCGCCTTGCCAACTCTCTTTCCCTCGACAGCGAGCTGCTTCATCTTAGAGAAGTAGTGGTAAAATGCCACAACGTACGTGATGATGGATTTTTCATCTGGGTTCTCTGTGAAAACATCTGCAAAGCAAAATGCCAAGCGAGTTAATCACCACAGCAAGAGGCATCGCCTCCTGTGAGATGTTTGTTTGGTCACCAAGATTTATCCTGATAAACATTTAGTGCTGCATGGAGGTCTTCACAGTTATCATCGGTCACTCGCCTTCTGGGTCTAACAGTTTGGTTACGCCAAGCTTCTGTTCTGCCACATTAAAGGCGTTCTGGAGGTTGTGGGTTGGATTGGACTTCTTCAGCTTGGTATAGTCCACCAGATCAGGCCTAGCAGAGAGATGAAAGAGCAGAAAAGACAAGACAGGGCGAGAGATGAAAGAGAAAAAGGAGGGGACACACAGAGCAGGCAGGTTTGGTCTGTGTTTTTAGATGTGTAAGCTGTAAGTGAGAGAAGGTTTCATTATTCATCTCTCCTCACCGGTGTTTGTGTATGAGGGCGTTGAAGGCCATTCCGTCTTTCCAGCTCGTGGTGAAATTTGTGATGTTGACGTTCGGGTATCTGTGAAATAGCAGTGATGGGATGTCACCGACTGAACATGAAAGGATATTTCTGCGAAGCTCAAGCTTTAAATCAATGTCGGGGCTCCGTATAAAGTGGAGTCTTTCATATCCATAGCTTCAAGCCTTGAAGAAAAATATGTTTTTATACAGATCTATTTGTATTTCTCTGTGTGAAGTGCTAGCTTTTGTTATTGCGTCGGCAGTTCAAAACTTGTTCTATCGATCCCCTGGCTTAGACGTAGCAATTACTGTAGTTCACAAAAATTGTGATCCTAGAATCCATGCTAAAGTGTTCACCTTTAATCTTTTTCACATTACCAGATGTTAAAAACTCAAAAGTCAATAAATTTTAATTGGAAAGTATGTGGCAGATGATCACAAAGTAATCCACAATTATGAACAAATAAAAAGCTAAAAAATTGGCGTGTATCAATTGAATATAGGGCTGAACTTTAACTAACCCATTACATTTTTTTTATTTGTACAAATGTTTTATTTTCCTTTCACTATTTTCACCACTTTATGACACAGGATGTGATAAAAAAATCCTTCAATGTCTGTGTTTGTAATGGGATAAAAAAGATTAAAAGTTCAAGAGGCTTGAATACTTTTGCAATGCAGTATGTTCCCTCTTAGCACTATTCAAGAAATGAAAACTAAGAGTTGTGAAATGCTAACAGACGTGCACCTGGCTGCAAATTCCCAATGGATGTTTACAGCAGCTTGGTGATGCTAAAGACCACGTAAAGTACTTACCCTGCAGTTTTCATCTGACACCACAGAAGAAGAGCATCTTTAGCTGAGTGCGTCTCCTTCTGGTCCGCCTGGCCTGTTTCCACAATAATGTCCTGGATCTGATGAAGAACAGGAAGCACAGATGGATGGTAAATGGTAAAACTTACCTAATATTTGATTCTTACAGAGAAAGAAATAGGAACACAGACAACCGAGAGGGAATAATCAGGGAATAATTTGTCACTTTATTGCTTTGGTTTCCTTCTTTGTGTAAAATTTAAGTAATCTCCAGTGATGCATCATTAATGTTATTAGTCAGAAAGGATTGTTACAAAACTCAACAGCGGCTAACATGGGTGGAAAATAGGTGGTCATGACTGTAGTTCTTTTCCCACACAGTGGGCCAGTAATTAGAGCAGAGATGTGATACAAGAGACAGGTCCTGAGAGATTGCTAAATTTAGCCGGCTTTGCTTCTCCTTGGTTAATGCAGACTGAAAAATACAGCCTGTTTCTTTTCTTTTTTTACTTATCTTTTGAAAAAGTTGAATAATGTAGAAGGACTTATTGTTTGAACCATCATTTCTAAAAATAACCACGCTGCTGTCAAATTAAAAATAAATATCGAACTCCCTCCCTCCTGGATGATAAGAGTAAAAGAGACATGTTTGATATGCTTCTAAAGAATGAAAAAGACTGGAGCCTGAAGGCATCGTTTCCGAAATAAATAATCCCGAAACTGCAGGTTTAAACGTTCCTCACTGATGTCTGCCTGTGGACACACCTAAACTAAAACAACAGGAAATGAGATGTGTTTATTGTTGCAGACTGACTATCAATAATTACTCTAAAATTTGAGGCTGTTGGGTTTGACTGCAAGTGAAGAAACAAAGTGATCAGTGGAATTTTCCAAAAGTTAAAATAATATTTTATACTATTTTTTTGCAGTGGATACATGGTTGGCTAACAACAGTCTTTGCTATTCCTCCTTAGACATGTAGCTGTCTTCAGCATGAGGGAGGTATTTAACAAATGAAGTCAGACGATGCACATTGCAAAAAGTTGCAAAAATCTTTTATAAATCGTTGCAAAAAGATTTATAAAGAAAATTGTAAAATTGAATCACACAAGAAGAGAAACTAAATGATGTTCATAACACATACGTGTAAAAATCCAGAAATTACTTACATTTTGTGCACAAAATCAGACATCCATTAATAATATCCAACACACTGTTATTGTAAGTAAATAAAAAAGTCTGCAGAGGAAAGGGTGACGCTACGGCAACTCAAACGTTACGCCTTGGTTTATTCACTCAACTACTGCATACACAGAGGCACTCAGGAGTTATGTAGGATGCACTGAGATTCTAGTTTATCCAGGAAAAGACTCAGTTAAACCATTTTAATGATTTACAATAAATGATGCCCCTGATGAATTGCATCTGTTTCCTCCTTACTAGTTTCTAGACAGACAGATGCTTTAAGCACATATCTGACAGGACCAATGAATTGTTTTGTTGTTGTTGATCTGTGCAACACAGTTATATTTCTGTATTACAAATGTTTCTTTTATTGATTCGATGTAATATTATAATCTTAAATGTCACGTATTCATTAGCTGTAAGTGGAAAAATATCAGTTTGCATAGAAGCTTAAAATCATCAGTCTGTAGATGCAACATATAATGTATGTCATGTGTTTCACTTTGTGAAATAAGTAACTGGAATAAATGAACTTTTAAATATTCTAATTTATTGAATGTGATCGTACTTTTTCAAATGATCACAATATATCCTCTAGGTGTCGCCAACGAGGCCAATATGTTTAGAAATGTGGGAGCTGCCATTGAGTTTACAAATATGGGCCATCAGTTAATTAATGATACATCTGAATGCTTGCGTGGAAAACTGTAAGCCATGTTTTTAAGTGTATGTACCCTTATACATGAGGAGAACAGAATGACTATATTCTATAACTGTGCGGCTTTAAGTTTCACCATCTTTTTAGATGTTGCAGCCTTGGTTTACCTGGAAACGCAGGATGATGGTCCAAATGAGCCCAAGGATGAGGCGGTGGTTGCCGTCGACAATGTCATGGGATCCCATGTTCTCTAGGTGTACCCTCTGCTCTTTGAGAAACTGCAAGGCCTTGTCCACATTTTCCAAACAGTGGATACGCATCCGGCCTTTAGTGGGCTTCGGCTACGAAGGAAGGAAAAGAAAAGAGGAATTTTTGAAAGAAAAGACGTCACAAATGAGCTACAAATAACATTAAACTTTTACGACGGTAAAGTTGGAGCTGAGACAGCATAACTCACCAGACGTTCTCCAGACAGGACCTCCAGCAGTTTAATTAGCATGCGTCCATCGCGCAGGTCCAGGTACAGGTCAGAGATGCGACAGCCAACTCGGGAAAGGATCGAGTTGACCCATTTAGTAAAGGTCTTCTTTTGAACCGCCTCGCGCTCATCTGGAGAGGGAACATAGTTTAGGAAAGAACATGAGCCCCATGAATAATGCACTGCCCTCAAGGCTGCAGAGCAGCATCACTGAAGCTGGTAGGGATTTACTGTCTCCAACAAGGGCTCTTCAAACTGAAGACATGGCTGTGCATGCTAGTGTTTGTATGAGAGCTCTTATTGAGTAAATTAATGTGCTGTAAAAAAAACAACAACTTATTCTTATACTGCAATGCCTTCTAAGTTTTGATATCTTTTCGACTTTGTCAGATAGTGCAACATTACAAGCTTCTGTATTTAGCAATTTGGAATGAGTCTCTATCAACTTTGCACATCTAAAACTGAAAATTTGTCTGCAAAATAGCAAAAGCACAGTGAATGAAGAACATCGGTGAACATCCATTTTTTTCAAGTTTTGCCACAGAATTTAAATTGCAGTTTGGTCTGGACTTTGACTAGACCTTTCTAACACTTGTATATGCTTTGACCTAAAATATACCACTGCAGCTCTGGCTGCTTGTTTATGCCCGTGTCCTCCTTGAAGGTGAACTTTCACCTCAGCCCAAACTTTTTTTTTAGTCTCTAACAGATGTTCTTCATGGATTTATTTACATAAATTCATCAGCATTCTTCCAGATATTTGCTGCTTCCTCTATATGGCCTCTGGCAAATGTCAAAAAAGGCCTTCTTGTAGCTTTCCTTCAACAATGGTTCTTCTTGACGCTAAATAGCAGTTTTGTGGATTGCACAAGTCAACAGCTGTCTTGTTCGCAGATTCTCCGTTACCAAAAGCTCTGTTCGCAGAGCTTTTGACCTCTGCAGCTTCTCCAGAGTTACCAAGGTTCTCTTGGCTGGTTTTCTGAGTAAGCCTGTCAATTCAGATGGACAGCTATACATTGTAGTTGTGCTAAAGACTTGATTGAACAGTAAGATGTTCAGATCTGACGACATTGCCTTATAACCTCACACTGTTTGAAATGTGTCCACAGTCTGTCTGCTGTGTTCTTTACAGTTAATGATGATGCTTATTAACTTTCGTTAATAAAACAAATAGATTTTATCTGTAGACATCTTTAAAATCCTATAGAATTTGCAGAAGTTTGCACTATTTTGTAATGCTTTGAGTAAAGTACATTAACATTTGTGGCTGCAACTTGGAGACAAAAGGCAAATATTCCAAGGGTTATACATATGCCTGCGAGGCATATTGAAACAAAAACAAACTGAGCCCGACCACGTAAACATTACGTCAAGAGCCAGGTCTGCATCTATTCGACATATTTCTGTGGCAACCTAAATAATCCAGAGCAAGGTGAACAGAAGGGCAGTGCTTTCTCATTACATTGATTTTGCTAACACCTACTCTAACTGCAGATACACACAGATTAATTCAACTTATTATGTCAGCAGTGGGACATTCCCAGCCCCAGTTGTCCCAGCATGCAACACGTCGGTTCCCTTTAGTCTCCACATTTCACTACACAAGGGTGACCTGTGACTTTATAATGACTGGTGAACTAAAATAAGGCAGGGCACAAGGCTGCAGCAAAGATGCCAGGTATTGTATTCTAGGTTAAGAAGGAGTCAATAAGCAAGGTGAGATTGAGGAGGAGACATAAACTCTGGATGGAAGTAAACTTGGCAAGAGGAAGAGCTCCCTGGGAGGCAGTCTTTCAGGTTTACTGTGCAGAGGCATGGCGAGATAAACAGAACAAAACACATCACCCACAGTATCTCCCCTGCTGTTGCCAAAAACACCCAGTAAGGTCCTTTGCAGCTCCGGCTGAATTCCCAGCGCCGTCCAGGAGAACGAATCAGGAGTTACAGTATGTAAAACACATGGTGCAGCAGGGTACAGTAAATAAATCATGCCCCACTCTGCTCCCCTCAGCAGAACAACAGCACACGCTGCTGCGCTGCATCCACATGGATTCCCCACGTAATGAAAAAGTAATGGAAATTAAAACATGCAAATAACTCATAGCTCCGTTAGCAGCACAAACGCTGGGAGAGTAGGAACAGAAAGCGGAGACAAAAACGAAGAGCCTGACTAAAAACTGTGACAAATCCTCTCTGAACTATCTGGGGTGCAGAAGATTTCACAGCAGAGTCAGTGAGAGGCCAATTAAAGTGCATCCCCACACTGTTTTGCCATATCATATCACAATAAGAGACCTTGAGAAGGGACAGCATGGGTGCACAGGGAAGCTCTCAGCCAAGTGGGCATCAAAGGGACAACAGAGAGTAACAGCGGGGGAGTTACTGTTTTCATGCGTCCTGCTAAGCTTTCTGCAGATGAGGAATAGCTTGATATGACAACAGCTCTGACTAAACTGAATAAAGCCTTAAGCGCTCTTTTGATTAGAAAGCTCTGCTTAATCCTTAAATTCCATCTGTTCTTTTACAGAGTGGGCGAAGATTAAATAATATCAATGTGATTAGCGATATGACATACAATACTTTCTAGGATTTGAGTATATCAGAGTACATGAGAAAACGTTTAATATACCAAGTATTTGAAGCCCTGCTAGAAAAGAAAAGCACGTTAACAATAATCACGTGTTTACATAAGTGCAAACACGTGCTGCAGAAGTTATTAAAATATGAGCAGTGCAACAAATTATGACGCTTTTGATTAAGATATATAAAGAGGCGACATTTGACATGGGCCATATTGGCAGCTGATAAATCCGACACTAGTATTTGTGTCTTGAACAAGTTTTCTATTGCTTTTATGCATGTGCAGTCAATGGAGGGTTGGTTAGTTTAAGGACAGTGTTTTTTTAAACCAGTACCATCTACAATCACTCTTTGAAGAATATTGAATTAATAAATACAGCAGCATTTAATGTCCCTTTGGGATCAATGAACTGTTTTTGACTCAACTGCAGAAAATAAATGATTGCAATGCACTTTGACTGATTTCAAGGCAGCAGAAGAGACCTGAATGAAAGAAGAAAATAAAAGGGGAGGGGAGGAATAAAATGACAATAAAGTACAGCTTGGTCGATTCCGAATAGTGAGCTATTGATCGGAAACTCAAAACTTGTATCGTTTTACAATCAATTAAACTAACCACCGACGGATCACTGACAACAATACTCTTAGGTGTGGAAGCTGATACCGATGGGAATAAAAACTCAAAGTCAGCAATTATTACTGATCTTAAAGAAAACAACTAAGTCAGCTCAAATCTGCATACGCAGATTGAACCAAAGATCAAAAAGTCACAACTTTAAGATAAACAGTTTGTCTTCAGTATTTCAGGTTTCAAAGCATGTTGCCTTCTAGACATCAAAACAGATCCCAATTTTTTATATATACCTTCTTGTTTATCCATCAGTAGTATTTTAATTAACAATCATAAAAATGTGGATCTTCGACACGGTGAACTCTAACATTTCCATACTGGACCTCCCAAACCCATTGCAAAAGAAAGCAGTTATGTAAAACTGAGAAAGCAAGTATAAACACAATGGGCACTTCTCGGTTTTCTAAGACACAACTCCGTGGTTAGGAATCAGTTAACGTGACTTTACAGAGTACCTTTTTTTGTTTTTTGTTCAGAGAGGAAAACAATTGGGCATAATCTGTTTTTCAACATTAATTAGTGACGATGTTTGAGAGGAACGCTTTTGCTACATGTTTAGAGTCCTCGCAGTTTTTTGTCCACACAAAATGAATTGGGCCTTTGAGTCCTTTTCCTTGTGTCCACCAGCTTCTTTTGGTTGTCCTATTCTTTACATTAGAACAAGTCTCACTAAACATTCTTCTGTTTCACATGCTTTTACTTGGTGATCTCTCAACCACTTTTTGACTCCAGTGAAAGCCCTATGACTTATTCATGTTGATGGATTTTTCCTGTACACGGCTTGATCTATTTTTTTCCCCCCCAACAGTCGTCTCATACTGGACGTGGCCCAGCAGTCCCAGAGCACCCTATTACATGCCCCTGTTATGGCACAGCCAGAGCAACCTGTCCTGCAGCCATTACACCAGGACAGGTACAGTCAGCAAAGCATGACGATGAAACTCAGCCTCTCCATGCTCTCTATACCCCCTTGCATCCTCTTGCTAGACTTGCTCTAAAGGTAGCAGCAGACATGAACTGTCTGCTGTCTTAAAAGAACTGTCTGAAGCCCCGTGCACATCAGATTAATGTGCATTTGATGTTTGCGCATTTTATTTATGTCTGACTGAGCATTAGGGGAATTAGAGGTAGGATGCAAAAGAGGCACGCGAAAAGCAAAACCGGCAACTTCTGGAGCAACTTAAAGTGCCTTGCAAAAGTATTCACAACTTCTTTGTGGGGATGTGAAGGATTAACACTAAGTTGCAATAACTGAAAAGCAATTACCATTATTTTAGACATTCTTTACAAAGAAAAATCTGGAAAGTGTGACGTGTGACGATTATTTAAATAATTAGCCCCTTTAAATACGATAATCCTAAATAAAATCCGAATAGAAATCCAGATGCTCTGTTAAGGCCTCAGAGGTTTGCTGGTGGACATTCATGAACTAACAGCATCATAAAGAGCCAGGAATGCAGCAGAAATGTATGGAGGATCTCCATACCTCAGGAGGTTGAATCAGTAAACTTGAGAACCATGTGTCTCGCACTCCACAAATCTAAATATTGTGTCAGAATGACGAGAAGAAAGTATTACACATCTGAAGACATGTTTAACTGTTTGTTCCACGACTTAAACCAGCTCAGCAAATGTGGGAGAAGATGATTAGGTCAGAACATTTTATATTGTTGTATCAAATTAGATCCCAATTAACTGAACCATCAGGAGTCTAAATATTTTTTTCAAAGCATATAGAGGAACTGGGAGAACTGCTTGTTCGCAGGCAGAACAACAGAAATACCCATCAGCAGGACACGTCAAACAACTAAAGAGTCTGAAAACAAAGGGATGCTTCAAATCAATAAATGCAAAAAAGCCTCTTTTTATCACAATCGTCCTTTCCGACTTCATTCTGCTGCAATCTTGTCAAAATCTTGAAAACAGTTGATGAAAATATAATGTAAGAACGACTTCGTGACATGCAGCTGGTAAATTGATGTGTTTGGCCCGTCTCATGGCATCTTTGATTCAGAGCAAAGATTCAGAAGTTTGCAGCTTCGCTATCAGTTGCCTCTGCAGCCTTCAGGATCAGTCGATACTTGAAATGTAGCAGAGGCAGTGGGGGGAGAAAAAAAGAAAGCCTTTCTCTCTGTTCCTGCATCGTCTCCTCCATTTTCTTCCCCTCGCTAATGCATTCCTGTCATCAGGGAGTTGGATAGCATAGTGCAAGCTCAGAAAAAAAACAAAAAACATCCAGTGTGATGGCATGGTGCTCTCTTAAAACTGTAACAATAAAGGCAGGAAGGAGTTAATCCAGTAGAGAAAGTGAGAAAAAGTTTCAGAAATTCAGCCCAGGGATGGACCGCCTTGTTTTTTTGGAGCAGTTTGTGAAAGTTAAAGGCCATACGTGGCTAGAAAATAAATAAATAACCAACAGATATATTTTGTTTACACAGGTTCTAATTAGAAACTAACCTCTAGCCTTCATCATTGCCCAGACATGAACATAAACACATGATGGAGAAGGGAGGGGCATGATCTAAGAAGTCTCATCCTTGTGAGGCAGGACATGATGGACCAACTCGCTCAACATGCACACACACACACCACACACACGTACACACGGTCCCACTGTCAGCATCCAGTTACCTTGCAGCTGCCTGAAACGTCCATCCAGGACGGAGTTGAAGCAGATGTTGGAGGTGCTGTAACTAAGCCAGCGAGCCCGCTTCATGCTCCTCGCTGATGAGGAAGAGGAGGAGGAGGAGAGGATGGGGGCCAGGTCCGGGTGAGTTTGAGAGGGCCGCGGACGCCGGGGGGTGCAGGAGGAGGATGAGGACGACGATGAGGAGAAGGGGGAGAGCCTCGTGGGCGCCGAGGTAGGTGGGATGTGAAGGACGGTGCCATTGCTCTCGGGGTGCTGCTCCGGCACCTTCTGCTTGCTTGTTGCCTTCCTGCTCTCGGGTCTGAGGGCGCGATGGACCGGCGGGGTGCTCCTGCTCCGGCTGCTGCTGCTCACTCCGACCCGGACCTGGGCCTCTTTCTCAGCTGGAGTAAAGGGTCGGTTTGCGATCTCCTTGCCGCTCCGGACGGCTCCAGCATCCCTGCTGCTGGCCTTTAGGCTGATCTTGACCTCTCTTAGCCGGGGTTGGCTTATGGGGGCAGTGCGCAGCAGGCAAGGGCTGCTCATCTTGACCCCCAAGCCTCCAAAACAATTACAAGAAGAAGAAAACCTCCACTGGAGCCAGCCGAGGAGCTTGGCTCTTCCCTCTCTTTCTTCTGGCTCTCTGTCCTCTTTTCCAGATCCCTTTTGCATTAACTCCCGCTCCCTCCCTCCCTCCCTCTCTCCCTCCTCTTCGTCTTTCTTTCTCACTCGCTCCTCACTGTTACGGTGATAAAGCTCTGCCTCCACTTTCAGGCGGCACGAGGGCTCTGGCAGCCTTCGGTTTGGTTCAGAGGGATTTATTTTGCAACCCCATTCATGCATACAGTATGTTTCAATGCATACACGTGTTCCTACGACTCCCACACAGCGGCACCAATACTGAACATGAAGTACACGACTGGCACACTTATGAGTTCCTGTGCCAACAATCCAAACATTACAAAACTACATGCATGTTAGGCTGAAAGCAAGAAAGGTTTTATTTTAGGCTCCTGCGGTACAACGGATCCAAATATGCTTTGAAATTATACTAACTGCATATTTTTGAGTTCACAAGCTGTACACCAGACGCAGCAGACGCAGGTAATATTCACTCTCATGTCTCTTCCTCCCCAACTCTCTTTCACTCCCTGACAGGAAACACTGATTGCATTACAGAAGCATCAGTGCAGCAGCAGCACTCTAGCAGAATATCACCGACTGACACTCAAACCTGAAGCCTTCATTACTTAAAGAGAGAGGAAGAGACAGCGAGAAATATAGCAAGAACAGTTGCCAGATGAAAGTCCCAGATGGGAAGAAAGCCATTCTGGACTCCCAGACGGCGGAGATAACACTAAATGATGGAAAAATGGACCCGATCGGATCTCATGGTAGGTGATTCTCAGCTCTGAACCCTTTAAAATCTAAGCTGGTGTTTTAACAAGGACGATTTCCAGCATCTCTTTGAGGTCAGACCAAAAACAAAGCAAAAAAAGAAATGTCCCGCAGGTAGTAGATTGGTATCTAACAGAAGTGAAGGAATTATAAGATTATTATGGATCAGAATTGCCTTTTGTTGTTTTTTTGTTTATTTTACTATTATTACTAAACTCTAATTTTCAGTATTCGACCAGCTGATTATCAATTAGAGGTAATCAAGGAAAAACCCTGACAATTCCTATCTCTGATCATTCTATCTATAGCACATGCTCAACAGTTAATTTTCATCAAATCGTTTGAAAATTAAAAGGAGTGGAAGGGGAGTAATGAACTCTTCATTCTCACATGGACCACCATGACGCGTCATAGGCCCGATCAAAGGAACAGCGAATCGACTCATTGCTGTCAGAAAAGTGTTATTAGCTCTCAAATTAAGACTCGCAGTAGGCATAAAGGAAGCGATATTAATCCTGCACTTTAGAGAGTGAGAAAAACTCTGTGCAGCATTGGATCTTGGGATTTAAGAGGATTTATCCCCCAGATGAAGCACATCATTAACTGGAGACGAAACCACCTCTATAAAAGCAGAAGTTTTGGGAGCTTGCTCAATACTGAACATGAAGTACACAACTGGCACAAAGCCTAAGCAGAAAGAGATCAGTAATAGTTAGAGAGAAGAAAATATTGCTCCTCGTTAGTCTGGGAAGAGTTATAAGGTTTCTATAGCATTCTGTAGCAAGAAAGATGAAAGTAACATGTTGAAGACAAAACTGGCTGTTAATATATCTAATAGTGGATATTTTTCCCTTGGAAATTCGCTCCAAGATCAGACTACAAGGTTAAAAGAAGAAGCCAACAGACCCAAAATCCTTTACCAGACAGGCCTCACTTTGCATGTTAAATGTTAAGGTTGATTAAGGTGCTGTCTGGAAAAAAACAAAAAGCAGAACAGGTATGTTTTGGATAAGTATAACTTTTGAACAAATTACAAAAAAGTGTTTGGAAAAACACTTTATACCAACTGTCAAGCATGGTGGTGGAGGAGTGATGATTTGGGCTCATTTTGTAGCCACAGCACATAAATACCCTGCATTCACCGAGTCTACATAACTGTAAACAAGCAATTGATGAGGAAGCTAAAGTACTTTAGAGTCAACTGTAGCTGAATTGGTCAAAAATGGGTCATCAACAGCACATTAAAACAAAACACAGCAGCCAATTCACAACATAATGATTGAAAAGAATTAGTCAAAGGCTACACTTCAGCCTGACTGAAACACTGCTGGGGAAAACTGTGCAGGATAAAAAAAATCCCAAAGAACTAAACAGAAAGTGCCAAAATTTTACCTAAATGATAAAAAAAAAAGTCATATAAAAAACTATTTTATTTATACTTTACTCTTGTCAAAGGAATTTCTGCATGTGGCCAAAAAGTACCGTTTTAGGGTTAGGGTTAGGGTAACCCATGATATAAAAGTCTTACTCTTGGCCCATGCGAGCGTCTGCTTTCAAGAATAAAAGCCTCCTGAACTCAACGTACACTGAGCATCAAAAGGGTACATTGGCTTTACAAATCTCTCTGAGGTACTAACGGTTTAATTTCTGATGCTCAGTTCAAAGTGAAGCAACAAATGCTTCATCCATATTGTAACGCTTTTGGAAAGAGCGGCTCCCAAACACAAGGTCATTCTCTTCGAAGCTGCATTTATGTTAGCCATTCATCTTTAACCTCTCTTGTATTTTTAACTTCAAAGACATGGAAATAGTATGACCTGCAACCTCAACTTTTTAACCACGAGTACGTCCATGTCTATTTTAAAACCCCAAGCAGCCGACCCACAGGTGGGACATGGCCTTCCGGCTTAGCTAGAAATGCAAGAGATTTGTGCGATGGGAGGCAGACGGGCAGGGCAGCTGTCCAGATCGGTCAGACTGTGGACATTCAGAGAATGTGCAAGTGATCCCAGTTACTTGTAGAGGGCGTGGATCGGTGTCAGGGCCTCAGCTGCTGGGAGAGTGTGTGTGATACCATAACAGAAATCCACGCAGAAACACACTTTTCAAACACACCGTGTGGAGCTGAAGCTTTAAATACCAGCTATCGAGCGGTTTTGAAGTTGTTTTTTTTTTGTTTTCCAAGCGATAGTGTTTTTTATTTAAGCTTATTCAACCCGGCCAAAGTTACACAGTTGTGCTCTCATTATGGGTCACCCTTCCGCGCTGCAAGAAAGACTTTCATCTCAAGAATCTGTGATGGAGGACACAGCCTGTTTACTATGCAGGCGCTCACCTGCGAGGGCCTTGATGCGTGAGCGCTCGAACAGCCGGGCTGAGCTGTTGTCATTGTCGAGCTCCTCATCAGAGAGGTCGAAGCGGGTGTTGACGTGGCTGTACTGCTGCGTGATCTCTACATTGTCAAAATCCGTGGTGGAAGTCGTGGTGGAAGTCATGGCGGTAGCCAGCGTGGCAGGCGGAGCGGCGGGACGGCGGACGGCGTCCTTTGTTGCTCTGGGTGATGAAGCAGGATGGGGGGTGAATATGGAGAAAGTCTGAAACAGATAAACAACAAGTTACAATGGATTAGTGCAGAATGTGGACTGGTTTATTCCTACAAAAAGATGGGCTCATGGGTTTGCATGAATGCTTCCAGCAGGGAATGCTGCTCCAACTACTTGTACAATGAATGTCAAACATTCACGCCACCGATATCAAAGTGTGTGTCATATTCATATTGGGCATTTAATGATGCATTTGATGGACTATTTAATTCAGGGTGGAAGGATGTTATAACAAGCAACTTATTTCATTTTTTATTATTAAAAGAAGCAGCTCACAAGCTTGAAATTACTGTAATTTTGCAGAATTCTGGCAAGAAATTTGATGTTGGCGGTATTAGTAAAGCTCATTTAAGTATACTGGTTGGGTGGCGACAGGCCTGGCTTTACAAAAAAAAAAAATGTTCCAATAGGGTTGAAGTCTGGATTCCAAAATCTGTTTGTCTCAACTAAAACTAATTATTTTGATCCATGCAATGAGTTTGTAACATTTTGGCTACAAAAATGTATCTATTGCTGATATATTATTGAACTCTATCATCTATAAAACTTGGTGTCAGCAGAATTTTATAGTGTATTTTTCTGCAAACATTTTTGACATTAAGAATTTAAAAAAATTTTTTTGTCCAGGAACAAGATAAAAAATTAGCCGTTGAAGCAGGGCCCACCACCTCTCCTGCTTTCCTCCCTCCACCCGCTCCATTTTGTGAGTGTCACTCTGCTCGACAGCAACAGCCCAGATGGTGTCTGTGTATTCTTTGCGTGGAATGGCGGGTTGAAGCGTAGCCACTCAGATAGCTCTATCTGTGTGCAGCATAACTCTCTTATCAAGCTGCACTGGGGGGTAGGACGACCCTCAGAGGAGCAGGGCTTGATGAAACCGCCTTCTTTTGAATGATGCTGCTCACGTAGTTTGAAACGCAGAAGTGTGTGAGCCCGTTGGTGGGGATTTGCAAGGAAAGGCGGGAGAGTCGAATTTATGTGCGTTACAGTTTTACACAAAGCGTACTTTATTTATTTTTTATTTCCAGACTTTTAAAAAAGCCCTCACTGAGGATTAATTTGGATTAGTTAATATGTCCTGGAGAATAATTCTACTCTGGCTCCCTGTAGCTCAGCGAAAAGACTTTAAAATACTGTTGTTAGTTTATAAATCACTGAACGGCCTTAGCTCCACAATACATTAAAGATCTGCTGCTGTTGTATCTTCTGCTGTGCATCCCCAGAACCAGAACCAAACGAGGAGAAATTTCAGCTTCTATGCACCACAAATCTGGAACAAACTTCCAGAAAACTGTAAAACAGCTGAAACATTGACTTCCTTTAAATCTCGACTAAAAAACCATCTGTTTAGAGTTGCATTTGAAGAGTAATCAGTTACTAATTTAACGATGGTGCTTGATCAAATGTATTGTTTCGATTGTTGATTCTATGTTGCATGACTTTGTGTTTTTGTAGCTGTTATGATGTGAAGCACTTTGAAATGCCTTGCTGCTGAAATGTGCTATACAAATAAAATGTGATTTGATTTTGAATTCATAATCCTTAAACCTCAGCCCCGTTTAGATTCATTACCCATAAATAAAATCTACCGCAGCCATTTGCGTTCAGAAGTCACATCATTACAGGATAGAGTCACCTACTTGTAACGTGATCTCCGTATAAATACAGCTGCTCTACGGAAGGCTCAGGGGTTTGTCAGAGAACAAATGTCAACAAACAGAAACGTTAAGACGAAGAAACAGGACAATGTTACAGAAAGGTTGAGTTAGAAATCTATATTTCAAGCTTTGATCAATCAGAGACCTAGCCAAGAAACACATGGAAACTCTGGAGGAGCTGCAGAGATCCATAGCTCAGGTAAGAGCTGACAGCTGACATCTCCACAAGTCTGACCTTTAAGGGAAGGCCATTGTTGAGACTCTATCTCTAAATATCACCCTGAACATGTCGTCCCCACAGTGAAACAAGGTGATTATCATGTTCTAGGGATGCTTCTCAGCAGAAACAGGCAAAGTGGTCAGAGTTTATTGGACGAACCTATTTGAGGCTGCAAGTGATTTCCCTTCTCCCAGCAGGACAACCCTAAGCATACAGCTGGAGTTGCAATAGAAGAGTTAGTGTCTATTTGTGTATTAAAATGGCCTAGTTAAAGTCCACACTTAAATCTGTGAGGAGTGATGGCAAGACATGACAATGAATGCCACAGATCCTATCCATCCAATCTGACTGAGATTGAGCAATTTTGCAAAGAAGTATTAGACCAAATTTTCTTCTCCAGATGTGCAAAACTGGTAAAGATCTTCCCAAGAGGACTTGCAGATAGAAACTGCAGCAAAGACTGATTCAGAAGAATACATATAGATTCATACTTATACATAGAGTTGGATCCTACACTTTTCAACTTTTCATTTGTTTCAAACTTTCTGAATCATGTATTATTTTCCTTCTTTTACCCCATGATTTTCTCACTGTTATTTATCAAAGAAAAACGTGTTAAAAATGCTGATGTTTGTGGTTGTAATGTGAACATGCATAAGGACTATGCATGCTTTTCCAAGATAAAACAAACTGAATTCAAGAAATCTAAAATAAGCAGTCCTCCTGCCACCCTAATTCGCCCGTTTTATGGTATTTTGATATAATCCTACATCCATTATAAACGGATTATTTTCATCGATGCATTAAATTTGTCAGAAATGTCATAGAATCTGGTGTGTGTGTAAATATTCATTCAAAATAATCACTAGTTACTTTTTGCAGAAGTCCCAATCTGACCAACACATTTGTCTGTTCAGCGTATTCAGAGAAGAGGCCCTGGGTCCTCTATGATGCTGTTCTACAGGTCTCCCTCCTTCTGCTCGGTATCAGTCCTCTGCAGAGGTCTCTTATCAGCACGGGGACGCTCCACCCACCACCAGGGGATCCCCTTATCACCATGGCACACATTACCTAGACAGAACTATGGCATAAAAACCTCTTTACACGCCGCTCAAACTCCCATCCCCAACCTGTCGGCTGAGCACAAACACATACGTCTCTAATCTTGTCTGAAGACTGACTCCGCTTAGCTGGTAAACACTAATAGCAGGAAATTAAGTGCGTTTGCCGAGGCGTGCTGTCTCCACGGAGACACCTCGTGTGGCTTCGTTTGGGGGTGTGTAGAGAAATGAAAAGGCAGGGACTTAATAGAGACCAGTGCGAGCTCTCCACTTGGTGTCCTTGAGGACGAAGAGCCCAAACACACCTGCTCGCTAACAGTAGGTTATCCCGTCAGCAGGAAAAAGAGGAGAGCTTCCATCAAAGATGCTGAGTAGGACAGCAGCACTCCACCAGCATCTGGATGTTATGATGCGCACAGTCCTGGAGGAGCCACGAAATGCCAGCCGAGGCATCACATCGTGCCTACCGTCCATTGTACTTGTTTATTCTCACTACAATGTGTTAAGAAGTGATTCATTTTTTATTTCTTTTGCAACAATGTTTTAATCATTACCACACACTCAGCACTGCTGGGCTTAAGTCTGTCACAATAAGCCACAAATCAATTAATAGCTAACTCATGGCTTAATTTCAACTCTGACGATTAATATTTTTTGAAGGTCAATTTTGTTTACAGAGACATCATAATCAAATTTTATTTGTGGTTTGTAAGTGGTTTTTATGTCCAATGTGTTGCTTATGGTTTCCATGTTTTATTTAGCATATTTACGCCATTACCAATACACTATGTGAAAATGGCCTCAAAACAACAATTATCGTTTATCACAATAATTACTGGATAAGTTATCGTCCAGGGAAATCTGTTATTGTGACAGGTCAAGCTGGGTTATTTAAAAAAAAACAAAACAAAAAAAAGACACTGGATTCAAACTATCGGGTGAGTAGCTTTAACCAAACGTTATGGCACTGATATTAAAAATTGCAAATAAAAAGTGCTAAATAGATTGCGCAAAAAGAAATTTGCCATTAGTGGGCATATGTTGGGTGATCTACAAAGAGGTGTGTTTCTTCTCTTCATTATGGAGAATGTTGGAGAGCAGAGAGACGATAAAACAATTAGGCTGGGAGTCGTAGAGCTATAAATAATAAAAATAACAATAATAACAGTGTATTTACTTTTAAATGGTATTTGACAGTGTTACAACACTGTCAAAAAGATATCAAAATCAGTACCTGCAAAATCATGCTTGCATTAGAACAAGATAGAGTGTAAATAAATAGGGCATCCATCTACAATGTATATTTGCGCACTTAAAGCAAAATAGAATGCAGTAGTTCAGGAAAGAATGATAATGTGTTATGAGTTTTACGTCACAAGAGCAAATCTCACTTGTATCTTAGTGAATAAACTCATTTCGTGGTTATTTTTGCAAAAATATGACGCAGTAGGCACAGAAAACCTTTTTCTGAAGCTATTATTAGCCTTCACCAATCAAACTAATGCAACAGAAATGTGCAGATGCCTGGTTTTAAAACTGCACAGTGTTGGAGTCAGAGGCTCTGGATAATTTCTCATAAGTTAGAAAGTGTCAAGAGAGGCAATGCAAAAAAGGCCAAGAGGAATTGCTGTAGATACCCAAGAGCTGCCTGACCTTGGAGTGATCTTTGTATGTTTTACTGGAGCATTGCAATAGCAGGACACGTTTGGATTTTTATGGGAACCAACATAAAATAATCATTAAGCGCAAAAACAACCAGCGGTAAACGTTTGGTTTCCATACTGGCATTTACTGTAACTTCGTCTATTTGTGTCCATTTTAAAAATAGCATTGATGCAAACAGCAGAGCACCTGATCTGAACCTAAGCTTTAAAAAAAAAAAAAAAGCCCACTCTTGCAGCTGTATACAGATGTCCAAACTGCACACTGAGCAGAAAACACATTAGATTGCTGTGGGGCGGGAAAAAAAGCACATTGTGGTGAGCAACACAAAGTGGAACCGAGATTAAGTAACAGAGCGATGTTACGGGTGTGGCCAAAGATGAGTGACCCACAGTGTGGGCATGTGTCTGAGAAACTGAAGCATGGTCTCATGTGCTGATGAGGCTGAGGCCTGTGGTCAGACTGAGAGTGAATCGAAAACACAAAGCTGAGCTGTGTTCCTTCACGAAGGCAGACCTAAAAGCTCATTAGCTGGAATATTTAGAGGCTATTAGGATGAATCCTAGCTGGACACTGATTATGTGCATCGGCTGTTAAAGAGATCTTTAGCTGTGTTCGGTGTTGCTTTGACTATGGCAAAAGAGAGAGCTCAGTCTAGGGAGAAGGGTGAAAGGAATCAATGGTAAATAATTTCTGGAGAGTGTTTACACTAAAGGCTCTGCTGGTCCAGACAGAGCGACACGCTCACACATGTCCTTTTAGGGAAATAAGAAGAAACTCGTCACTTAAAGCAGGGAACATGTTTGTTTGTTTTTTTTCTAAATATATAATAAAGAGTGAAGATTTATTTAGCAGGAAGAATTGAAAAGTAAAGTGAAAAAGGACAGTTCTCTACAGCTTTTGTAAGCAATTGTAGAATACCAGCACAGTCGTTCTTCACTTGGGTTTTTCAAGCAAACATACAAGTTATACATCAACCTGGATAAAAGGTAAGAATAATCTTTTGCGAAGTTATTATTATAGGCTTTGAACTTATAAAAAGCGCAACAATAAGAAAGGAAGAGATCGAATGAGATTGAAGAATAAGGAAAACTAAGACCAAGGAATAAACTTTGACATAACTAGTGACTTAAAGTGATTATTTGTGATCCTTTTTCTCTTTGTAGCCTTTTACACTCACTTGAATTTCCCTTTGATTCGTTTTTGTTGATTTGTCTGCTAGTACAGACAATCTGACCCTATTACATCTACTTCTGGAATATACTAATATAGTAGAAATATAGTTTAGAATATTTAAACTACACATTTTTAGATAACTGAATTAAATGCATTCAAAAATATCTGGTATCCAGTGTAGACTTTTTTTTTAAGTTAAGTTATAAAACTAAATTTGTAAACTTGCCATTAATTCTGCAATAGTTAAAAACATCTTGAAAGACCGCACAAAGTTTTGCGCAGTTTTATCAACGCACTTTGCTGCGGCCTTTTTGCAGGACAAGATAACAACCAACTGAATAGCTGGCAGGGTTGTTTACAGACACGAAGAAAACGAGTTGCAAGCCAAAACTAAAATTAATAGAAACGCCTGTCTTATATTTATTTCTTTTAAAAAAACGAAAGAGAAAAAAATGGCCAACCAACAGGTGGTTCAAGAAACTTACCTGACAACTACGGCGGCGTTAACTGTTCAGTAAGCGGTAGTTTAATTATGTTTATGTCAAAAGTGACTACTTTAAATAAACAAGCGTGACGTGAATTGGCTCGGTTTTATGTTTACTTACTATAGTGTAGTAGTTTTAGTCCTCTCTGAGCGCGTTTCTTGAGCCTTCTTCCTGGCAATAAACCAATTATAATCCCATTGAAGCGGCGGGCTGCAGGTCAGCGCGTGCGGAGATGTCCCGTGCGCGAGGAACAAGAAGTGGAGGAGGAGGATGAGGTCACGGTCCTGCACCGGGGACAAGGGAGAGGGGCTGAAGGCACGGCGCGCTCCGCGGTCATTCCGAAAGCCAGCGACTGACCCACCCTGCCGGGTTAAAAATAAAGTTGGTGCATCCAGTACATGATCTGTGCGCGCGGGGGACGGACATTCCTGACAAGAGCTGGTGACTCTAAATGGCAGAGGTACTGCTGATCTCCTGGTAGCCCACTCCTCCCACCACCACCAGCACCACCCCGCCCAGCTCGGGCTCTAATCGCGCGCACATCACACCCACCCGCCCTGAGACCCTCACAGAAATCTCACCTCCATTGCTACCCCTGCATTCCACGTGGAGCAGTCAGGACAACAGGAGGCTGCTTCATTATTGTGGCCGGAATGGAGGCTTGTATAGGCAATAACGCTGCTGCAGGTGCATTAATACATAAAAAACACACAAGTCAGTGAGTAGGACAGTGTTGGTCAGATGTTTACACTTTGGATTTAATTTGAATGTTATGATGAAACTACATTAAGGGGATTTTTAAAACAAGAGCTGGGTGCACGTTTTAAATGTCTTTTTTTAAATCTACAAAACGAAACATAGAAAATTGGGTTCATTCCAGTAAACAGATTTAAATTATTTTTAGAATGGGGGGAAAAGAAGGCTATCATTAGCTCTGACCTTATTTAAACTGGATTTGGGGACTACACAAAATAACAGAGACAATCGGAGGAAATCAACCAATTTATGAGCCCCATCTAATTATGCAAAGAAAAGTCCAGTATTCAAGCCAGATGCTTGTTGATGTCTACAAAAACCGGCAAGATTGTGGTGCAATGAGCTAAAATACAACAACACTAAGTAATTTAAGATTCTACGTTTCAACACAAAACTCACCTCAGTTACAAATATTTATTGTTTGGATACAAAAACTGATAATTAGTGACCAAAAGCATCACATTCATTGCAAAAAAATAATAATAAAAAAAAAACTGTACAACAGATGACCTAAATATAAATAAGTTTTCACAAAAAGAATGACACTGGGAAATATTTACGCGTAAAAATATATATTTCAGAACAAAAATCTTCTCCGAGTTCCTTCATATCACTCGCCACTCTTTGGTTGCTTTGAGACTGTGAGCCAAGAAAGCTTCCTGAACTTTCAATTAAATATTATGGCTTCACCAGACAGCACCAGACTGATCAACCTGAAGACTGTAAGACAAAGAGTCACCTTTTCATCTGGATAAATGTGTAACAAGTACTCTGCATGCAGCTGTAAAACACAGCATTGTGCTATGCTCATTAAAAGAAGCATTACAACTATAAAACATATTTTAAAAAACAGACTTTAGGAACAAGGAGCGGGGAAAAATGTCATAAAATGAGAGAGCACCATTTCTAGAGCCTGTCGACATATTACAAACCTCAATAGCTGGTTTCAAGCGCAAGAGTTTTTCAGTTTAATTGTTCACCTGCTTGCGATGCCCCTCACATTTACTGCATCCAAATCAGTTTCCAACATTTTCTTTGTAGTTTCCTACAGAGCTGGTTGACGTTTTCAGTGCCCTTACAGATAAACACATTACATTTGAAAGCTCCTCAGTGGCAATAATTTCCTTTCATTCCTCCAGGAGGTGTTTGCCTGCTAACTGCATAGCGCCACTATCTAACACCAAGCATGTATGTGCCTTCCAAATGTTGCAGCAAAGCATTTCAAATCAGTTCTTAGCTAAAACGAAGGTCACTTGTGTAAAACATATGCGTTGCTTGAATGTCAGAGGGAATGTTTGAGGAGAAGTTTTCCTTTGGTTCTTTTTGTCCTAACAGACAGACATTAGCATGTGTGTACAAGGGGTACAGAAATAAAATCTGCCTCGTCTGTAACCCGATTATCAAAAACTATTAAATAAAACACAAAGATTGCATGTGACAGCCAGTGCATAGCAAATTAATGTAAATAAAAGTAACTCAAATCCTTTACAATTTCATTTTGGTCTACAATATTGTTAATGGTGTAGCTGTTTTTATGTGATTGTAATTTTAATCCCCGGAAGAACGACATTAAAACAGCATAAGCTAAGCATTTGATGTATCTTTGGTGGAACAGATTGTTAAAAGCATTCACGTACAAATATAAAAAATAAAAACATCAATATTTTATATATATAAAAAAAATATTTTCATAGAAAAAACAAAGCTGCTACAACATTTTGTCCGGAACATGACAGTGCCTTTTGAAATAAAGAAGTCAAGTAAATAAGATGCAGGTGCAAATTCACATGTAGAACTCCATGCTGGAGACGGTCTAGTCAAAGTGCTCACGGCTGGCGGGGTTTATGGCTCGAGGAAAACATCGAGATCGGCGATGACAGCTGCCTGTCTCCTGGCAACCATGTTCAAGAGTCGTTGAGGAAAAGATGGCGTTCCGAGGTCCACCTGAAAAGGAACCAAAAGGCACAATGTTAACATCTACATCCATATTTAATACCAAGTATAAATTGACAAGAAAGTTTACTATAAAGTCTTCTTTTTCGTTTAGACATACCATTGATGCATCAGCTTCCTTGTTGTGCCTGAATCAGCTGCTACAGCTTTAAATGTTTGGCAACAATTACACAGTGCTAATCCATGAGCCTCTGCTCAATTAAACTAATTTCATTAATAGTGAGAGGCCTGCCAGTAGAGAGCTGTAAACTCAATGTGCCGTAGATCAGCACAAGTCAATACCACGTGTTGAGCCGCCACCTACAAAACCCAAGCTGGGAATTCTCATTTCCTTGGTTTTACTGCATTCATACGATATTAAGTGACAAGTACTTTATAGACAATCTGTGATAGATCATGGATACAGAGTGTGATAGATTATGCAAGATGATCTATTGTCTGAGCTGTGGATGTCTGCTGCTCCTTCAGAGTCAACATGAGCCTTGCTGTTTTTTCACTAACGTTCTCCATCTATCCTCACTAAATACCTGACAAGATCACACAAACTTGGACTCAATGTTGTAATTATGTAACTGACCTGCAATTAGCTGCACCGCAATTTACACAGGGTAAAATGTGGAAGCCATGTGTCATTTTCCTTCCAGGTTATCTACAGGTTTTTAGCAGGCCGAATTTAAGACTTTTTAAGACCTTATTAATGCCAGCTTGAATTAAATTTAAGACTGAAAAACCTATAAGTATAGGGAATGGTAGGGGGATCCTGCTGTGCTACAATCAATCCAGCAAAAACCCAAGTAGTGCCAAGCTTTGTAAACGAAAAACGTTTGCACTCACCCATGATAGACGCAGAAAAACTAAGTAGCTAGCTAGCTAGTAAGAGAATTTTAGCAGCTAGTTAGCAGTAGCCTCAACCTCCTCGAGTCACAGAACAGAATGAAGATTTCTGAGTCTGACACAATAAAATTTGCGACCAGTTATTAATGTATTTAAGGCCAAATCGCTTTTTAAAAAAAATTTTAGGACTTAATTTGAAATCAAATGAATTGAAGACTTTTTAAGGCTGCATAGACACCCTGTCATATTGCAATTATGCCCTGCCTTGTGCTGGTCTCTTACATAAAATCTTAGCAATGCATTTTGAAATTGTTACATGACAAGACGTCAAAAGTTCCTGGGGCATGAAAACTTCTGCGGGGAATTGTATGCATCATAGCTGACCTGCAGCAAGTAAATGACTCTGGTCAGCTCCTGTCCCCCACGTATGACTGGTTGCAGGATCCAGCAGCTGGGCAGCATCTCCGCCCGGATGGCATCAACACTCGGCCGAGGGAGAGACTCCTCGAACACAGACTGCACAGCCAGCACACGCAGGCCACCCTGAGCCAGAGAGAGAAAACCAGCAATAAAACAGCCGGTAAAGCCTTTTGATCAGCTAAGATGACAACAATAACAAACAGCTGACAAACACTGCCTCTGGGTCAGTGTCGTTCACGCTTTCTGTTCAGTGAGAGCCGAGGCGTCGGTAAAGTACGCGTTGTACATTTAGTGCAAGGGGAGAATTCCACCAGCTGCCGCAGAGCTGCTGCTCGCACGGTATCTAACCTGAGCAAATGGAATTTTCTCCTTACATTAAGGTTTGCAGCCGCAGCCGATGTTCGCCTGACCTCAACACGAGGGGAGACTGGCTGCAATCATCCGGGCTGCCTGGTTGATTTTGCGGCCGGGCTTACCTGCTTAGACTGAGTGCTGATGCAGCAGAAGTCCCGTGGCTGGCTGAGGTGGCAGGCGGACGGGTCTGTTAGGATGTAAACTGTGCAAAAAAACACAAAGATATATCGAAATCACAGTAAATACAAATGAAGTGAGTAAAACGATAAATATGCCGTTTTAAAGCTATTTTCTGTAAGAAAAAGATGACTTTCTGTAAGTACATTTAGAGTGCCTTCAAATAGTATTCAACCACATGCGTTTCATTGTCAAGTTCACACTTTATTTGAACTTTATTTTATAAGACTGACATAACACTGTAATAAACATGACATAACACCTGTTATAAAGTGTCATTCAGTAAATAATTACACTGTTAATGCAAAGCTGCATTAAAAGCGTCAACCTTGCATTATTCGGTAAATAATGACGCTTTTAATTCAAGGTTGCACTAAAACTTGCATTACAAGCCTGTTAAAAGTGTCAACTTTGAATTAAAAGTGTCATTATGTACAGAATGACACTTCATGACATTCTGTACATAAAACATAAAACATTTATGAAAACTCCTTCATCATTATGACAAATGTTATATCACATTTACGACAGTGTCGTGTCAGTCTCATGCACACCCCATCAAATAAAGTGTTACCGTTTAGGGTATTTTATTGGTGTTGGTATTCTACATAGGTTGACAAAAAAGCTTTGAGTAATTGAAGGGGAAGGAATAAATAGCAGATTGTTACACAATAGCAAAATAGCAGACATTTTACACAAATGCCAGACACAATGAGACAATAACTTGTAACAGGTGCAAGAACAAACAAGATTGTTATTGTGTGACACAACAATCTTGTTATTTATGAATGAGACTGTGCTGTTCAACACAGTGAAAGAAAGCAGTCACAGGATAGGTGAGTTTGCATAGTCTGTGAAAACCAGTAAGAACAAAATATGCTTAATATAAATATTATTCATGTAAAAATACACACCTTAAATTTCATCTTTAAATGTACACACCTATAAGAGGTTGTAGGGGGGAGTGGAGAATGTTATTGGCTCACCCAGCTGAGTGCTGTCATCTAGTGGTCGCGTCCACACAGAGCGAACCGACTGGTTATACATGTGGCTCTTGGACATCTGGCTGATTAAGTTCCACAAACTGTCCGGGGGTCTGTCCACCTCCGCAACCCCAAGAAAACCATGGACAGAGGGACTGGAGGAAGATTTGTAGTATGCCTGAACTCCTCGTTCTTCCCCTTGGTGACTGAAGAAACAAATTGGGACGTTTCAGTACATTAGTTTATTTTAGGTTTGTAAGAAAACTGTTTTAATTGCTTTACAAGCTGACAGTATTTCGAAATGTTAAATCAGAGGAAGCTCACCTCCACCCAGCGGAGGCGTTGCCCCTCAACAAGTTGCCCGAATCCCCAAAAGAGGCCAGGCGGACCTGGTGAGAAAGAACTCCTCGCTAAAACTCTGAACAAATATCTGAAACACCACGTCACAAAATCGCATTTCTTTATGCATTAATAGAAAAACAGCAAACAAATGCGGTGATTTCCTAGGGGGAAATAAAACAACTTTATGCTGCGTTAGTACAACTCTTATTTTATCTAACTACCTTTATTTTTTAACACAGCTAAAATTCTCTTTGCTATTTTTTATGTAGCAGCTAATAAGAAGGCTGTGGAGCATCATCAAAATGTTTGGGAGCATCGTCATCATTATCAGAAACTTTCAACATTGCATGTCTGTGCGACCCAAAGTTCAGATGGTACATATCTTATATATTCTACAAGGTTTTAAGTCCAAAACTTACTGATTAAAGCACAGTTCTAATACATAACACAATATGTGCAGTGATTTAAATAAATAATTTAAATGTTTGTTATTTTCTGTCATCATGCGTACTGAAGTTGATTTAACCCACAAAATCCAACATTTCGATTCAGTCCTGAAAAGACATTTTTCACTGATTTCCCAAGGTTTCCATACATTTTTCCTTATGAAATTCCAAATAAAATTTTTAGATTTTATTTTTCATGTTTTTATATTTTTAAAGACTTTGGTCATTTCAGTTGAAAGTGTTCGTTTTGATCCTGCTTGAATAGTAGTCTGGTCTGTAGGTTTCACAAATAAGAAAACAACACAGATCTGAAATATGTTTAAAATGTTCAAAATGTGGCATTTGGTTATTTCATTACTTTTGTACTATCTGGACTAATTTTTAAATAATAATAAAGTATTGTACTTTTTATACTTTTTCCATAGTATAATCAATGGAAAAAGTATTGATTAAATGCAGAATCTTTAAACAGTTTTTGAACTTTGCTACTGGTATTTTGTTTCTAAAAAAGTCAAAATTGTGACATTTTTAAAGATTTCTTTGGCAGACTGCACATTGGCAGTGTTGGTAGCATTGTTGCCCTACAGAAGGAAGGTTCTGCATTTGAATCCCAGCCTGCGGTTTTTCTTTCCAGAGATACCTCAAAGCTAAACTGTTCAGTATTGTAGAAAACTTGTCAAATACATAATTATAAAGTGAACCTTTAATAGAAGCCTTGAGGAAAAAATATCTATCTTCTGTCAGTTTTACCTCAGCCAGAGCCCGACAGACCAGGGTGGAAGTGATGTCTTGATATGCTGTGGATATGGAGGAGACTGAGCCAAAGGAAGCGGTGCGCCGACGTGCAACAACAGGGGGCGACGGAGAGGAAGTCATCAACGGCTCAAAGCTGCTAACAGGAAGCTCAAGCCGAACATCTGATAAAACATATTTATAATGAAGAAAGGAAATGCAGCAGGCATTGAAATAAATGCAAGCCATCAGTTTCAGACTTGGCTATAAGCGGCATTCTACTGTAAAAATTGCTGCATGAAGCAACCAAAGGTTTCTCTTTAAAGCTAAACGCTAAACATTAGAATAGTTGTCATTTTTGTAAAACTACTTGAGGATTAGGAATCAGTTTTGTGCAGTTACCCTGAGCTGACAGCCATGTTTGTTTTGTTTTCACACTCTGAAAACCGCAGACAGGAGGCCGTGTCCTTAGCTTCAACCCCTCGCCCTGGACCCCAACAATCTGGCAACAGACAATATACATAAGGCAATAAGTCCCAGAGTTACATAGAATTTTTAAAGAAAAGCAGTGTTTTTAATCCCAAATAATCTGTGCAAGTGTGCAAACCTGTTGATTTAATATCGCTCTGTTGCACAGCTGCGGCTGAGTCGCGTTGCCACTGTTGTATCCAGATGTTGGTCCAGAGGACAGACTCAGACTGGATCCTGTACACAAAGTGCTGTTGCTGATTGTGGTCCGATGCTTCAGGTCGTCCTGAGAAAATCATGTCAACAGAAGTCAGATTTACTGTGCTCATCTAGTAAAACACTAATATAAATTCATTTTTTTAAAACTTTTACAAACTGCTTCAATCTCGGTCTCTTAAAAATTAAAATTAGCAGCTACAAACATTTCCTTTCATTTGAAAGTCAAATTAACAGCGTCCAACATTTACTAGGTACATGTTATTATCTGCAGCGAAGTATCTTACAGATTGTGAGCCTCACTAGATGGGATCTTTAACGACTCCACAATGTCATTTTACACTAGGAGGAAGTTAATTAGGATTCTGCCAATTATAGACGGGACAACCGACCTTTATTCCCTGAGACAGAGTCTGCTGCTGTATCCTCTGCTTCTCCAGTTCGGTCCGCTCTCTCAGCCGCTCTCGGGCCTTAGCGATCTCCGTCTTGGCTTCTTCCCGGGCTCGGCTGTAGTCTCGCAGAAGCTGCTCAATGTCTGGTGGGCACTGTCCCGCTTCTCTTGGAGGTTCCGGTAAACTGTGGTACAGATGAATTTTTTCATTAAAAAAAACAAAACAAAAAAATCAAATAAAACTTTTACACCGGTTAAATTAGCAAAAACATATGTGTTCATATCGACAAACTCGTACAGCGGAGTACATGTGTTGTTTTAAAGAAAGAACCACAGACTACGCGAGCCGGTTACATCAGATCTTGGTAACTTCATAAAAGCTTTTTTCTGATTAAAACAACTTTTTTACAACGTTCTTCTGGTAATACTGCATCTTTATCCTGCTAATCTGTTGACATCGTTTATCGTAATAAAAAATATAAAAAATTAGCCTGGCCTTAATGCTCCACTGTACAGATGAATATTATTCCATTAGGATAGAAACTGATAATATCCAGCGTCTCACCCAGTGACTTCTTGTCGTCGATGGTATTCTTTGCGGCGGGTGGGTGTGGGATCAGCTTCCTGTGGCGGGGGACGTTTGCTGGGACTCAGACTGCGAGCTCTTCTGTACGTCTGGAGGCGCTCCTCCCTCTCCCGCCTTAACGCCTCAATGCCCCGGCGGTGCCTGAGAGGATCAAGAAATTAAATAGCTGTAACCCCTTTGAGGATAAAGAATATGTCTGAGATACTTTTTGCAGCACTGAATTTACATTGTGAACTAAATATGTGGGTGAATTTATTAAAATAACCTTCATGGTCTAGTCCAGTTCATCTTACCAAGACTTTTTTTTTTCTGGTAAACTAGGAATCTGAAAGCAGGAAAAAAAAATCTAATATTCTGTGCATCTTTTGCACAGCAAATAAACTTTATTACCAGAAAAGCTAAGTGATGTTTTAGTCCATGCTAAAATGTATAGCATATTATTGTGTTTAACCCAGAAATCTAATAAAGAGTTCATGTGACAAACCAACACGAAATAGAGCATAAATGTCAAATGCAAAGGGGAACACATGTTCCCCTTTGCATTTGAAAAATCTGTTTTGCAAATTCGTTTTAAATCTGTTTAAAAACAAATTTGCATAAAAACACGTTCTTGAAGAATTAATACTTTTCGTGGTCCTCACCTGTCATACAGCTGCTGTTTGGATGCAGCAGAGGTCAGCGGCCACAGTTCCTCTTTGGACCTTGGGGACAGCATCTTTAACAACGCATCTGTCTCTCCCAGGCCGTAATGAAGCTTAGCCTCCGTAAGCTCCACAGTCAAAGGCGTCAGGCTCGTACTGAGGTTGACGGTCGCCATCACCCGCGCTCTCTCCTGTCGCAGCTTCAGTATCTCTTGGGATCTTCTGTCAGTCTGTGCCACAACATCCAGGTTTGAACCCGTGCTGTCCATATCATCCCATTCAGCATGAGTTCTGTCGTCTTTGTTCGAGCATCGTGGCTGTTGATTCTGGCTAACTCCTGACCAGTTGGTGAACTTGTTGTGAATGGGCAGGTCATCTGGAACTATCTGATGGTCATCCAAAGGAGAAACACTTGTTGCAACTTCAGTGTTCACAAGAACGTCTGTATTGCACTCGCTGTGCGCCGGTGATACCGTGTCATCGTCTTTCAATTGATTTCTACAGTCACTGAAGGGTGATAAATGGCCAATATCAATGCAGACATCTCCAGAAGCACTTGTGAAGTTGGATTCTTGCCGCTCATGCGCAACTGCCTGTCTCATGGTAGGAAAAATGTGTTTGTGCCTCTCTGAGAGGTTCCTGTGGTCATCTTCTTCTTTGCAGATTTCTGTCCTCTTCAAAATGTCTGTGTCTATATCCAATGACGACCTTAGACTTGAAGAACTTGTACCCAAGCCTTGAGGACTTGAACAACTCATTTCACTCACTCTCTCAAGAGATACAGTTTCTGATTTAGTGGAAAAAACATCTAGACATTGTTTTGCATTTTCAGCAGAAGGAACTGCAGGTGTGCCCTCCTTACAGGAATGGCTTATTTGCTGATTCCTATATTTTGGTTGACAGTGTACTGATTGTTTTCCGCTCTGCCTTGAACCTAATCTTGTTCCCACAGTAGCAATGGGAGATGATGCACGGTCTGTAAATGTTGCTTGTTTTTTGATAAAACCAGTTGGATTGCTTGCTAAAGACAAGCTGCGGTTTTCTTGAAAGCACTTTCTTGATGATCTGGAAGTGACTGCAAAATTTCTGCAGCTTGATTCCTCAAGAGTGCTTTGCTTCGAGGCCTGAGGGGAAGCAGATTTTGCACGCCTGTGATAACCAGCTGCTGTCTTTGTGAACGCCAACATCTGAGGGTCATTATGCGACTGAGGTGCAACAGAGACGAAGGTTTGCATCGTCTCAGCATCTTTGTTAACCACTCTGTGTATACTCTTGTCTTCAGGACCAATCACTTTCACAATCACCTTAACTTCATAAGATTTAGGCATCTCTCTGAGTGTTTCATTACCAGCAGCCTTGCCCCTCTTTGCATTCACCAGCTCCTCCGTCTGGATTCCAACGTCTAAGGCTGTTTGAACGGAGCTGTCTTTCTTGCTACATCCATGCAGATCACTGCATAACAAGCTACGATGTGATGAGATGCTACTTCTCACACTGGATTTGCTCACTTCACCCGTCCTCATCCCCTGTACATCTCCCAGCAGGTCTGAAGTGCTGTCGATAAGCTTGGAGAGATGAGCTGACATGGTTTCCATACTTGCCCATGTTGAGGATTTTTTAACATCCACTTTGCTCCTCTGGGATAAAGGGCCATCAGTGTTGCTTCTTTTGTGGCGATCTTTTCTCTTTAGACTGCTGGTACTGACTGTGCCAAGCCTAGATTCGGTCTGAGTACCGTGTTCACGCATTTTTCTCCCATGCAGCTGCATTTTGCTCGTCTTTGACTCTTGTTCGGGTGAGTAAACGAGCATGATTTCATCGACCTGACTTGAATTGATACCGGAACCGGTAACGTCTTTACCGGAGCCGTTGATTGCCTGACTGCAGGTCTCTGCCTGTGCTGTCTTGTGCTGTGTGGCAACTCTCTCTCTATAGTCCTCAATGCTACTGAGCGTACTGGAGAGCCCCTTGTTGGTGGCGTAAGTGCTCAGGTGGGAGTTAAAAGGGGAATTCAGCCCATTCAAGCCGTTGTCAGCACTGGAGCATCTTACTAGGCGTTTCTCAGAGCTGTTTAAGAGAGGAGATTTAATAGATAGGTCAGCGGCACTTCCAAACACTGGGGTCTTGTAGCAGTGTTGGTTTGAGTCGCTGTGTTGCCACTGGTGGACAAAGGGGTTGATGTCACTGGATGCAAAATGGATGGGTGAATCCTGGCAATGTGCTGTTTGCTGTGCTTCACTTTGCTTTTTGTTCAGGTGGCTTTTTTCTGCATGCACTCTCTGGGATGTAGTGTGGAGAGGTAAAGAGTGCCTTGGTGGAATGTAATTCATCTTAAATTCTTTATTTTCACCAGAATTCCCTTTAAGGATTTCTGTCTTACATTTACTTGTAGAAAGAGAAATACAGCTTTCTTCATTACTAGGACTTCCTAACAGCCAGCAATAATGCCTCCTATTCTCTTCCTTCTCCTCGTCATTCTCATCTGATGACATGAGAGAAGAATCAGAGGAAGAAGCAGGACGAGTTTTGACATCAGACTTTCTGAACCGCTTTGTTTTTTTCTTCCTAAGTGCCAGATTACCTGGGCTAACAGTTGTGTTTATGGTGGCCTCTTTGGACATTCCAGAAGAATCAACTTGTAGTGTTTTTAGCTCTTTAACAGAGACAATCGTTTTAGAGTTCAACTCCTGCACGCATGTTTGATCGTTTGGACTGAAAGAAAAAGTCTCAACCCTTTTATCAGGGTTATCATTATCATTGTTTGCCACACAAAACTCTTTGATGTTTATTTGATGATTTTTATTGAAGTTGCTCTGTGAATGTGGACATTTGGCATCTGAATAGATTGAGGTCTGAGCTAAGTTCTGTGTACATATCTGTTGACAATTTAGCAGAACCTGTGTTGTGATAGGCTTGCTTCCAGCCTTGTGGTCCAGTTCAACATTTTCTCCATTGGTAGGAGAAGCTTTGATTTGACTGCAGGGGTGTTTGAATGCGTTTACCTGATGAGTTAAGAATTCTACTGCAGACTCATCAACATTGGTTCTAAATACCTGAATCGTGTGTGGTGAACTTTGTTCAGGTGAATGGCCACTTGTTTTTACACCATTGAATATGAAGTTCATACTGACATCATCTGCATCAGATGAGAGATACTTCAGATTTGCGTGACTCAAGGCGGAAGTTGTGTCATGGATGCATTTGCGGAGCTGCTGTCTTGAGTTTTGAGTTTGGAGTTGGGGAATGAGATCGGAATTAAAGTGATCAGAATCTGTATTTGAATAAAGGTTACTGGTGATCACATCAGGGGCATAAGTTACATTGGCTGAAGCTTCGTCTGTTACTTTTTGAGGTAGAGCATTTTCCCCCTTTGGGTTTCCTAGGCCTTCATGACTGGTACTCTGTTTCATATGTGATCCCAAATGCTCAGCTGTGATTAATGCATGCACATCGGCACATATTTTTCCTTCTTTCACATCTTCACTCCTCTCGTCTTTCAGCTGGTCGCGCATCCACCTACTTTCATTACAATCGGAGCTAAAATGACAAGCAGACGATGACAAAATACACAGACTTTGACTTTTGTTCATTCCTCCCGACGAATCCACATGCTCTTTAATCACTTCAGAGATTCTCAGATCAATAGCGCTGCATATGGCTTCCGACCTGCATACATGCTTTGCTTTTTCTCGATGTTTTCTGTCATTATCAGTGTCGTATTTAACCCTTTCTGTGACTGCTAGGTCTTTATTTGCTATTAAATCTCCCCTTCTCACATGCTCATTATCTCCAACAGCGGTATCGCGCTGAGAACTCTTGTCCTCGAAGATTTGGCCGCTTGGTTCAAGTTCGATGTTCTGAAGATCAGAAACTGGCCCTGAATCTGAAGCGACCGAATGTTGTATATCACTGCCATCAAAAGAACAAGAGTGAAATCCTTGGCTGTTTGACTCCCCTTTGGAGTCACTGCTGCTGTTATCAGACCAAACACCTTCCAAGCCGTCACCTGGTGCCGAGGAGAAAGTTTCCAACTCCCCGCTGTCGCTCCTTTTTGGGATTTTCAGGCAGCCCATAAAAGCGTTCTGGTGCTCTTTGTTCCTTTTCCTGGAACTTTTACAGGCCAATTTAACAACTTCCTGCAGGGGAGCAACGGACAGCTCGTTGCTTTTGGTTTCTTCCCATTTAACTGATCCGTCCTCTGGGTTCCCAAAATAATTTAGCTGTAAATCTTGGACATTTCCGACACCTATGTCTGTTGCTTCTTTGTTAATTGAGGGCTGAAACGGATTTAAAGGATCAGATCTGCCGCCGGATGGAAAACTTGAGCCACGTGGTGCAGACACAGCAAACACAGCATCTGTAAACTCACGAAATATGTCTGATGTTTGGAGAATGTCTTTTTGTGACATGCAAATAGTTTGATGCACAGATTCTAGAGGAGTGTTAAAGGTCGTTGTATTGATATGTCCAAACCGATGCATTAGGAAATCTTCACAATTACGTAAAGTCAAAACATTTTCTAAAGATCCAAAAGCTCCAGAGTCTCTCAATCTTACAGGGCGCTGAATGAGCTCTGAACTATTTAAAGCCTCAGAGTTAAAACATCTAGATTCACTGTGAGAGTCTGACAGATTCCCGCTAACTGGACTCGGACCGCTGCTGTTACTGTCTGCATTCAAAAGCAAAACCTTTCTTGGTAAAGGCAGAGAAACCCCATCAGCCCTCTGGCTTTCAGTCGTATCTGCAGAGGACCAAACATCAGCGAGAGCCAGCAAGCTTTCTGGCGGTTTCACACTGCAGCTGCTGGTCTGCAGGTTCCTGAAATCATCAATCAATTTGTGCACAGTGGCTGCTTCTAATGAGCTCTGATTTTGGGATTTCCTTGTAGCATCGCAACTCAAAAGCGCCTCTGCTGGGGTTGCGGAATCTGTCACTCGCGAGTAAGTTTCAAGTGCTGCTTGTTTGCGCTTTTTAACCACTGAGTATTTCCAGCCATTCTCCACAGTTAAAGAATCTTTAGACATTTCGCTGTCGATGCTTTCTGCTTCACTCAGAGCCGAATCTTCACGTGTCAAATGCTCAGCCAGCGCGGCTGCGTAAGCAGAGGACAGAGAGTCGAGAGAGAAAAGGCTCTCGCAGTCTGATGTTGCTTCATCCCCTTCCTCTTGCTCTTCGAACCATCCAAAAAGTTTTGGATGGTCCTCTACATATCCACTGCTCTTGTTTGCCAGTGCCTCAGTGCTATGCCAGCGTCTCTGTTTGTGGCTATCAAACAGATTCCTCTGATCAAGTTCCTCGCATGACACAGTTACTTTAATGGTACCATTCTGATTAGCTGAAGAACCTTTCAGGCTCTTGTCTACTCTTCGTCTCCAAGGGAATTTAACGGCAATCCTCCCCAGAGGCTTAAGAACTCTCCGTCCCTTTACACATGAGGGTGATTTTCTGAAAACTTTGGACAGAGCCGTTTTTATCCTGGGCCCCACAAAATGAGACAATGATCTGCTGATGGTTTTACTTCCTCTGTCGTCTCCTTTTCCATCAGTAGACACTTTGTCTGTTTTGGATATTTGTACATTTTCTTTACAGACAGGCAGCAACGCAGCTCTGAGAGGTGATTTTGGTACAGCTGTAGGCTTTTTAACCAGTTTGTTCTTAAATAACATGTCTCGGTTTGGCAGCAGAGGTTTTCTTCCCAGCTGGCCCAAACATGGTTGTGGTTCCTCAGTTTGTCTGGCGTTTCCAAGAGGATTTACTTTATTCTGATTGTGTCCAGAGGAGATGGAGCCTGAGCAACTTTGGGTTCTTCCTCGAGGGATATATTCCTCAGAAACCCACTTTCTGCCGCTAATGGGATGAGGGGTAGTTGCTGAATTTAAAGATTGTTCCACAGACTTGTTTCTCTTGAGGAAGTGTCTAATAATGGGAGGAAATGAAAAGAAAGATTTAAGATTAAGCACATTTAAATGAAGGGGGACAAAAAGTCAATACACTTACCTAAAGATAGGTGTGCGCTGTGGGTAGAGCCGAGACAACAGATCTATTGAAAACGAGTGTCTTCGTGATACAGAGGATGGTTCTTCTAGCTTTGAAGGTGATCCCATCTCTAGAGGATGTTGGCCGTTTGGTCCAGGAGGAAGTTTACTTTCCAGCTGCTGCAACTCTCTCTTAGCGTCCAGCAGATGGCGTTTGTTGGCGATTTTTTGCAGCTGGTAGTGCAGCTTTTTGCGCCGGATGCGACCCTCGGCGCGGCGGAGGGCGTGATGCTTCAACAGCTCGTCTTGCACGGTTTTCTTCCTGGCCCTCACTGTCTCGCAAGGGTATTCGATGATGATATTCTTCTGACCAATGAACACCTGACTTGTAAGTTTCTCCAGCAGAGGAGCGGGGAGGGGATCAGTTTGGACACCAGAGTCTTGCTTCACTCTCTCCTCTGCTGTTGTCAGGAGGAGTTTCTCATGCAAAATCCACTGATGCACTGTTGTGAAAAAAGAAAAAAAAAGGTTGATAAGCACAGGTTATTTTCAAAATGTGCTTTTAATCTGATAAACCAGCTTGATTGGGATGTATATTCTAATTTATCTAATATGTATGTAGACAATAAAACCTTCAGCTGTGCTTCCTTTGAAAATGTTACCATCTCTTGTTTTTCTGCTACTTTACAACTATGCATTACTTGTAATGTAAATATCATATTAAATCCCACTGAAATAAAGGCAGTTTCATGGTTTTTATGGCCAAATGTAGAAAAGTTCAAGAGTAAGGTTTGCTTCTTCAAGGCATTGTATGAAAAGATGCAAAAAGTTTGATTACAACATATTTCCAATTTGATTTTGATTAGATTTACATTTAATCAGAGAGAAGACCTACTGTCAGAGTACTGCTGCCAGAGCTGGGCCTGCTCTCTATCCAGCTCTCCTTCGGCCCTCCTCTGCTCCGCCTGAATCTCCTGCCGCAAACTCTCCACGTAGCGCTTCTGCTCCTCCGCGCGCCGTCTGACTGCGTGCTCCTCGGTGGAATCCAGCTTCAGTTCTTTTATGCTAGAAAACAGAAATAGGGCTCACGGAATGACATCATGTGAATTAACAAAGCATTGAAAAAAAACATTGTAAAAGCATTTCAACTTCATCCAGGGATCACTCGATAAAAAGACTAGATTATGATTTGTTGGCTGTGTAAGGAGGTTTCAAGCAAATGCAGTCGTCAGCAGTAACTAAGCAACGCCCGAGGCTGAACTGTAAACAGCAACTGGGGACAGTTTGATTTGTTTGGGTTAATGAAACCACACCAACAGCAGCAAGAAGTATTGCCTGGATGCTGTTATAACTCTTAACGCCAAATAAATGTTCATAATCAGAGAGCTGTACTCTACACACACACACATACACATTTATGTGAGTGATGAATAAGGTGAGATGTAATTGCTTTTGTTCTTTTTCCTTCTGCTCGGGGACGCTACTTACTCATCGTCAGAAGTCAGGGATTCAACGTAGCTGCATGTCGAACCACCTTCACTGGCCTGAATCAGCAAAAAATAAATAAGCAGGTTTACTTTAAAAGACTTTTTAATCCCCCAAAACGTAACATTTATGCAGATTGTGGTGGATTCAAATCTAGTTTAGGTGAGCAGATACTTACTCGTCTTCGCTCCCGAAGGATGGCTGCCTCTGCCGGGTGGTTGAAGCGGAATTTATGCACTCCTCCCAACGTAATCACGGTCCCTGGAGGTGCAGAGAGGTATTCTTTATGACATGCTGCGCTCAGCTCATTGCAAGCTCACGACACAGATGTGTGCATTTGCTGCTACTTTAGAGTGTTTGCATGCTCCTTCCTCAGCAGGTATCATTTTAAATTGCATGACGTCTTGAGATTAACCGTAGTTCAAGATATGTAACTTTTGTTGATTTTCCCAGAGTCTTCGTCCAATATGGACACAGAAGTCGTTGTCAAACGGGTTTACCGACGACGACAACTGACCTTGAGCCAGTCTGCAGGGCTCGGTGACCTCTCTGTCGTTGAGCAGGCAGACGCAATCCGGTAGCGGTCGCAGCGTTACCACACCCCCATGGTTTTCAATCTCGCAGCGGGAACGGCCCTGAACGACTACAAACAGGATTCAGAGATGGCTTCGTACATGCTGATGTAGAAAGCTGCGTCGGCGCGCTACAGATGCAGCCCTTAGAGTGGCGTTCAAGAACAACATAACTGCACATTTAAAATCACAAGTGACTAAAAAAAAAAGACTATTTAACTTCACACGACGCTCTCTGTTATGTAGCAGTTGGCTTTCACAATGTGTGCAGTTTAAGAATCGACAACTTAAGGGAAAAAAATACATGTTTATGTATTTTTACCTATATGTGGCTCTTCATGCTGCTCATGAGGTCCAATGCGGGTAATTCCTTCCTATAATAAAGTAAATAATAATGGAAAGGAGCAACTGTAATAACAAAAACTACACAAATGAAGACAGTGCTGAATAAAACCAAATAATTTTTTCCAGAATGAAACCATTTTTCTCCAACAGTGTGTGTGTTTTGATAAGTAGGGGTGGCGGTTCAGATTACATGAAAGTAACACTGCATCATTTTTCAAACTTTTCAGCCATCTTTCCATCAACTATGATCAGCTTCCCTGTTCCTGCAGCACGATGCTCCCACCACTGTGTTGCACAGTAGACATTAATCATTAAAAAAAATTCTCACGAGAAGAATTGTGAAAGATAAATCTAAACAATATATGGCATGAAAAGGCACAAAACGTCTATTTTAGCTATTTTCTCCGCTGCTTGTTCTATGAGAAAAAAATAATATCCGTCCATCCATCCATCCATCCATTCATCCATCCATCCATCTTCTTACACCCTGGTCCCTTTTTGGGGTCGGGAGGGTTGCTGGTGC